>CM066032.1:1361455657-1362895657 GCA_033557465.1 Ichthyophis bannanicus | reverse complement strand
CAAAACAGGATCTCTAAGGGATGGATACTGGGACTGGCGGGTATGACCTGAGACCGTCAGTACGGTATCGACCATGCTAGGTATCGACTCCAAACTAGGTATAGAAAGGAGCGATCCTGGTGAAAAAAGCATGGATGGAGCTGGTCCCGATGCTACTGCAGGTACCAGCGTCGACACCGATACCGGTAGCTGAGCCAGAATCGAAGGCGATACCGACATCGAAACAGTCATCGGAGGCTGCTCAAACGGTACCGAGGAAACTCGAAAGTCTCGGTGAATATCCTCGGTACCGGGCATCCGGAATTGGTGCGTGTCATTCCGAGATGCGTCGGTACCAAGTCTTCCAAACTAGATATTGATTCTAGACTCGGCATCGAAGGAAGCGAATCTATCGATGCATGTCTGGACGGTACCGACGTCAGGGGTCGTATTGACGGAGCTGCCGATACTGGAAAGTCAATCTGGGTATCGATCGGTCCCGAAGGCACCGAGTACACCAGATGATGATCCCTGGGGAGGAGTGGATCGCTCAACACCAGTGCCAATGCCGGGTTATCGGTACCGCTCAAAGCGGATGCCACCCCCGAGCATGGCTCAGGTATGTTCTGTGAGGGGTGAGCCCCAGGAACAACCTGAAACCCCTGAAAGGCTTTGGAGACTGAAGACTCCCGCCAGGGTTTTGAAGCCAATGTGGTCTTGAGGGCAAGGCCGGAGCCGTCATCATGCTTGGCATGAGACCTACCAACCAAGGATTGGCTAGTCTTAACAGACTGTTTGTGGGTTACCTGATCCTGTAGAGAAGAAATGGTCGATGCCCTTACACTGGAAGGGAAAACTGCATCGAGGGAAACTCGAAATGGAGAATTTCTTCTCATAAAATTGTAGCCTGATGGCTCTGGAGGAAAAGAGTCAGGACCCAAACAGGTTAGACACCAGTTATTGGAGTCTAAAAAGAAAACTGTATTTCCACAGTTAAGGCACTTCTTAGGAGAAGAAGGCTCCATAATGGAGAGGCCTTACAGGCCCAAAAATTCAAGACAGAAACAGAGGGGAAAAAAACTCCCTGAGTTTTAGAAAAAAGAAAAGAAAAAACCACCGGCGGTACCGGTGGAGTCGGGGAAACAGCCGCGACCACAAGAAAACAAAAAGTAAAAGATTTAAAGAAAACATTTTCTGCGGTGACAGGAAAACGTCCTGCCGGCTCCGCGGAAAAACGAAAACTGAGGAGAGACAGTTGGAAAGGCGGGAAGGCAGCACGCAGGCGCTGAGGGATGCTCCCAAAAGCTTTCTGATTGGACGCTGGGGAGCGTTCCCACGCAGGCTCTGTCGGTACCGACGTACCCATATGTGAAGACTCATTCCTGCTTGTTCCTGGAAATAGCTCCTTCGCTTTCTGTTTCAAGGGAAGCACTACCAATACAGGGTTCTTCCTTTTGGCCTGGCCTCTGCACCAAGGGTTTTCACAAAATGCATGGCTGTGGTGGCAGCATTTCTCCACACCCTGGGAATATTTGTCTTCCCTTACTTAGATGACTGGCTCATTCGAGTCCCTTCAGAGCCAGAGGCCAGGGTTGCTCTCTCTCACACAATGCGCATCCTTCAGTATTTGGGACTTGTCATAAACTTCCCAAAATCCAACCTTGCTCCCACTCAATCCCTAGAGTTTATAGGAGTTCTACTGGATACCAGACAGACAAGAGCCTGCCTTCCACAGCCCTGCTGCCTTCGCATTGTGCAGTTAGTTTCCCAAGCAGTGCTAAAACCTCACCTCACTGCTCGGGAAAGGTTACAGTAGCTAGGCCACATGGCATCCATTGTGCATGTGGTTCCTCATGCTCGCCTCCATATGAGGGCAGCCCGGTGGACCTTATCCACTCAGTGGACTCAGGCGTCAGGTTGCCTGTCAGACAAAATAGCAAACTCAGATAGCCTTATTTTGTCCCTCCAATGGTGGCAGTCACCCCAAAATCTTTTGGTGGGGTCTCCTTTTCAGTAACCCCCACCCCAAGCCACTCTAACAACAGATGCTTCAAAGGTGGGTTGGAGAGCCCACCTGCAAGGCCTCTCTACCCAGGGTACCTGGAGTCCACAGGAGGCCTATCTCCACATCAATCTCCTGGAACTCCGAGCAATCTTCCTTGCTCTTCGAGTATTCCACACCCAGTTCAGCTACAAGACAGTACTAGTTCAAATGGACAATCAAGTAGCCATGTTCTATGTGAACAAGCAGGGTGGAACAGGATCTCTGTCGCTCTGCAACGAAGCTTTGCGACTATGGGCCCTGGCCAGAGAGCATCAGATTCATCTCCTTGTGGTGTATCTTCCAGGCATTCAAAACTCTTGGGCAGACAGACTCAGTTGAGTTCTGCTTCCACACTAATGGTCTCTCCATGCAAACCAGGTGGCTCAAATTTTTAAATTTGTGGAACCCCAGACATAGACCTCTTTGCAAGTCCACTGAATGCCAAACCTCCCTGGTTCTGTTCCAGAACTCTGGCTCGGAGTTGTCAGGCCAAGGATGCTTTCCTCCTTCATTGGGGTCAGGACTTCCTGTATGCCTTTCCACCCATTCCGCTAATTCCCAAAATCCTGTTCAAGCTTCAGAGAGACAGAGGACATATGATTCTCATAGCTCCACGTTGGCCACGGCAAATGTGGTACCCTCTGCTCCTACATCTCTCTCAAGCTCCGCCTCTAGAGTTAGGATCTGCTCCAGATCTCCTTTCTCAAGAGAATGGGATGCTTTGGCAGCCCAATCCCCAGTCTCTGCATCTCAGGGCCTGGTTGCTGAAAGCCTAGAACCTCACGGTCTTAACCTTTCCCAGCAGGTAAAGGATATCCTTTATGCTTCCAGGAAGCCTTCCACAAGACACTCTTATGCATTTAAGTGGAAAAGGTTTATCATATGGTGCTCACAGAAGGGTCTTAACCCTCTTGCGATACCTCTGGAATCATTACTGAAGTATCTCCTTCATTTATCAAATGCAGGGCTTAAGACCAATTCAGTGAGAGTTCATTTGAATGCTATTGCAGCTTCTTTCAAGCCTCTAAATGGACAACCTATTTTCTCTCATCCTCTCATAGTCAGATTTATGAGAGGCCTTCCTTTAACTAAGCCTCCCATTAAGCCACCACCGGCTGCATGGGACTTAAATCTGGTTCTTGGGCAGCTCATGAAACCGCCCTTTGAACCATTAGCCACTACCTCTTTGAAATTCCTTTCCTGGAAAGTCATCTTTCTTATCGCAATCACATCAGCACTTCGCATCAGTGAATTGCAAGCGTTGGTGGCTGATCCTCCTTATACAAGGTTCCATCATGATAAGGTAAGTCCTTAGGACTCATCCACACTTTATGCCAAAGATGGTGTCACCTTTTCATTTAAACCAAGCGGTTTACCTTCCTGTATTCTTTCCAAGGCCTCACGCCTCAAATGCAGAAAGGAATCTTCATACTTTGGATTGTAAAAGAGCTTTGGCCTTTTACTTGCAAAGGACACAGTATCATAGAAAGTCCTCTCAACTCTTTGTTGCTTTTGATCCTAGTCATTTGGAACTTCCAGTCTTCAAAAGAACACTGTCCAGCTGGATTGCACAGTGTATTTCTTTTGCCTATGAGAGTAAAAACCTTCCTCTTGAAGGCCATGTCACAGCTCACAATGTGAGGGCCATGGCAGCCTCTATGGCTCATCTTCACTATCGACGACATCTGTCGAGCAGCTACTTGGGCTTCAGTTCATACCTTCACAGCCCATTACTGCTTAGACAAAGACTCCCGCCGGGATGTCTTGTTTGGTCAGGCTGTTCTACAACACCTGTTCCATACCTAATCAATTCCTACCCACCATCCCTGGTAGGATGACAGAGATCCATGGGGGGAAGTGGAGCCCTTTCACAAGGGCACACAACATCTGGGACCTTCTCCCTGGCATCTTCAGCTAGGGAGTCCCCATATGTGAAGACTACATTTCTGCTTGTTCCTGGAGATAGTATAGTTACTCACCTGTAACAGGTGATCTCCGGGAACAGCAGGAATTTGGTCTTCACAACCCACCCATCTCCCCTAGGAGTTGTATCTCTCTCTCTCTTTTGTCTCAGCTTTAAACTCAACTGGAGAGGGACAGTTGGGAAGGGCGGGAAGGCAGCACGCAGGCACTGTGGGATGCTCCCAAAAGCTTTCCTATTGGACGCTGGGGAGCGTTCCCGCGCAGGCTCCATTGGTACCAACGATACCCATATGTAAAGATTAATTCCTGCTGTTCCCAGAGATCACCTGTTACAGGTGAGTAACTATGCTTTCTCTCAGCTCCTCACACCTTCACAGCTTTTGTCTACTAGTCTGTTCCCACAGCTCCATTCTCAGCCTCTGGCGCCACCACCCAAGCTTTTGTTTTCACAGCAGCTTTCCCTCTCCCAGGCAGTAATCTCTTCTTAACCCTCTCTCAGGTAGAACTTCAGTCCCTTTTCACTTGCTTAGTCACTGCATGTAACGTTTCCGCTCAGAAATGCAAGCTGCTAGCAGGAAATGTGTCTAACCGGCATAGAGCTGTAGCCACCTCCTCCCCCAGCAGCCCACTAGTCAGACACAGCCAATCAATAGGCTGCAAAGAGAGGTGGGATCAGTAGCCTAGGAGAAGGCAGCATTTCCTTCCTATCTTCCCCTGTAGGTCTGCAGCTTAGAGATCTAAGCTCTCAGTCTAGAGCAATGGTTCTCAATCCAGTCCTCAGACACACAGTCAGTCAGGTTTGCAGGTTAACCACAATGAATATGTATGAGATAGAGAACTGCATATGATGAAGGCAGAGCATGCACATCTATCTCATGCATATTAATTGTGGTTATCCTGAAAACCTGACTGACTAGGTGTGTCCTGAGGACTGGGTTGGGTATCAATAATTGCAATGTTTTTTTCACAGGGCAGACAGAACCAGACCCTTAGCTTTGTCAGAGTCATGATGTGCGATTCTCAACCAAACAAAAAGAAAAGAAAATTTCAATTTAATTAATTTTTCTTTTTATATAAATGAAGAAATAAAAACGAAACGATGAAAACAATATTGGAAGACACTAAGTAAAACCTTTTTAAAGTTTCAGAAGAGCTTTGTTTCATGTCCATTCAGCAAAGCAGAAAAAAGAGAAGGGACTGAGGAGACTGCTGCATGTAGGAAGGGTTGCCATGCTCAGACCTTTATACTATATCTGAGCTGTGGAGAGCTAGTCTGTCCGAGCCGTATGATGATGTCACACTTGTATACCTGATTCAATTCTTCTTGGGGATGGAGAATTAATAGTTTCTAAAAGAATGAAATCTCTACTTCGTTTTACACGCTTATCCTACAGGAAAGAAGGTCCAAGATCACTGTGAATCAGTGGATAAAAAAGCCCATTTTACTATCTACCTAGTCCCTGATTATCCTATACAAGCAGTCTAGATAGAAAAAACTTGACTCCCTTCATAAAATAAAGACAAGTATTCAAGGAGAAACCTACTGACCAGTACATAGGGTACAGACCTCTCTTTGCTTTAATGCCATGGCCTATTGTCTGGTTCACAGGGAAATAGCAACACATGCCACCATCTGATGACTTTTCTGATGCAGCCTTGACCAAGGGGTGATGGGCGGTGGAGGGAATCAAGTTCTCTTGGGACAGTTTGCTCAATTACATCAGCTTTGTGTCCCGTGCCTCCATCAATGAAACTGCCAAGGAAACACACAGAACCCAAGTAATATAAAATGCTATTTCTAATTTAACCACAAAAAAATTAAGACATAAATCTTAAGATAAACCTCTATACAATGCAAGAACTGCAAAAAAAATTGCCTGAAGTTCTTATTTCAGAAAAATGAAATGAAAGCAATATGGAAATTACTGACTGATAAAGAGATGGAGTAAAAAGCCACAGAAGAGTTGCAACACTATAAAACCTCTATTAAGAATGTGGTTTCTGTGTTGATAAGTGATATCTCTATTCATTTCAAAGAAAATGAAGTACTGACTAAAACCTATTCCAAGAGTCATTAAAATAGAACGAATATTTGAGGTTCTTTTAAGGGATTAAATATATATATATATCTTTACTTGCAAAAGTTTTAGTTGAAAAGTATTCGCATCTGCTCAACATAAAGCTTTTGGGAGGGTCCACTCAGATCCCAGGAAGGCAGTTTCTAAAATGAATACATGAATGATTTTTGCAATTTTGAATTCTTAGGAAATGTAAAGAAAATGGAACCACAATGTCCTTGATATACCTGATTTTCCACAGACAAGTAGGACTGAGTCAGCCACAAGAGGATGATGTCATTCAATGGTACCAGGAAAGAACAGTTCTCCCAAACCTCTGAACTAAGTGTAAAGTTCTGAAACAAGTGGCCCTTCCTGCAGGCAGTGCTCTCCTCAGTCCCTCAGTTTCATTTTTTCATTCTGTCAAATGCAGGTAAAAATAAAGATTCTCCTTGCAGTTGATGTCTTTTTTTTCCTGCATTTTCAATTATCATCGTCTTTATTTTGTTAGTTTCTTGCTATTCTTTAAATTTAAAAAAAGCCTCAGATGAAGGCTCCAGTAAGGTAGAAAGCTCCAGAATTTCAACACACAGCAGAGACCATAACTAGGCTCAATGGAAGCACTACCAAAGGATGTTTCTGTGAGTTTGTATCATCTTAACAGGCTCTGCAATCATTATGAAGTAGAGAAAAAAATATTTGCTTGCGCAGGAGACAGAAGAAAATCATCTGTACAGAAGTTAGCCGACTGCATACTCTAGCAGATCGTCTTCTGTGTATGCTGCCTCTACCTCCATGCACAGTGACTTTAAAGAGTCCAGCTGCAACAAAGTGACACCATGGTCCTCCCACGAGAGGAGTGTTTTGTCCAAGACTTTTAGGCTTAAAGTGCTATCATCTTCAATACACTCACACAGGCCTGAGTTCAAGGCAACATCACAGCTGCCCTCTGAAGTACTGGAAAAAAAACAGTTATCTCAATGCAGAGGACCCTGAGGATACAGCCTCTTAAATACAAACCTGCAAAGACATCTGCGCTATCTGTGCCATGTAAAAATTTTGATACCACAGCGCTGGCCTAAGTTTTCTGCCCTCAGCACAGACACATCAGCCCCCTTCCAAGCATGTTCATGACATCTCTCTTCCACTGTAGATTTCATTGTGTTCTGACATGATCAGTGCAGAGCCAGCACCAACATTATCTTGTTCTCTAATCATAGTGCAGAAGTACAAATTGTCATATTCTGTGCAACAGTCTTCAGACCTTCACTCTCATACTGGTCGCTATAGCTGGCGAGTTTTCTCCACCAATTTTATTGCAGCTATCAGAGCGGCTGCATTTGTTTCTACAGAAGATGCTTAATGATTTTCTCAAGCACTACCATATGGATCTTCCATGAGTCCATCATCTAGAGAAAGACACTGCAAAAATCTCAATCCATGGGTGTTACTTTAGCGCAGAGAGAAACATATTCATCTCAAGATCAATAATTTCTCTATTTGCTTCAGACTCCAAACCACAATGAGGGCATTCTTTACCTCCCTCTCTCCAACATTCTGAACTCTCCTAATAAGGACTAGATTTAAATTTGTCAAAGTTCAGTCCTTGAGGGCAGCAAACAGTCAGGTTTTCAGGATATCCCTAATAAATATGCATTAGAGAGATTTGAATACATGGATGTAGTGGGTATGCAAATCTCTCATACCAACTCACTTGAGTAACCTGAAAATCTAGCCTATTTGTAGTCCTTGAGGATTAAACTTGGACAAGCTTGAACTAGAACATTATCAAGATCCTGTTTGATTCTATAGGAAACCTCTTAAGAAGGGGAATATTCCACAGAAATTTCTTCCAAACCTTGCTCTCCTCCTTCTTGAAATTCAATCTCCATATGAAGATATTTCTTAACTAAGGTTCATTCAGCAAGTGCCCAGAGTGTTTCTTTCTCCTCCACAAAAAACAGAACCTTGATTATATTTCTTTGGCCTCTTAAAACACAGAGGTGCCATAGACCACAGTAGCCATTCTAATATATGGCCTATTGCATGAATGACAGTTTTGTTTGTAGCAAACCACATTAATAATTCATCCTGTCTCTAAAAAGATTGATTTTATATTTGAAGCTCAACCATCACCTCAAATTCTGTAAGGTACTGCTTTCTTATTACTTAGTAATAGTCAAGTTGGCAATGAAGGAGGCAGCAAAATGTACAAAATTTATTTTAATATGCCACCTGGTAAAAATTCCAGATTACTGGACCATTTAGGAAAAATAATATTTCAGGGTGCAAAGTTGGCTGCACAGATTGCTGCTCGTCAACTCCACATGGTACAAGTACAGGCATACTACTGTCCAATGGGTCCAGGGCTTTTTGCCCAGCCTTTCTTCCCAGTCACAATCTGAAAAGGCAGCAATACATGCAGGAGCAGATGAACACAGAATGCAATTTATAGGCTGGGCATATGATCTTCGATACCTCTAAGAATTATTCTCAGCTTCTGCCATCACTGCCTGACAACTAGTTTGGCTGCATGCTTTGAGCTCACATGAGGTTATTCATATGAAAATAGCAGATGCCCCATGCACTGACGATTCACTTTTAGGCAATAAGGTTAAAGAGACTATAGAAACCATCAAAAATCATTTTTCTGCCCTACACCACTTGACAATAGCACTGCCATCTTAATTATCCTCTAGATGAACAAGCTCAAGCCATTACCACAGAAGATTCTACCAAAGAAGAAATGTCATTTACGTTTCAAGACAATCACAAGCAGCCCAGTATCCCTTTTACTAAGCCTCGTCAGCAAGAGAGCACAACCAAAGCAGGCCATATCTGTGCAACAAGGTAACATTTTACCTTCCAGATAGTGTCCTTTCCTTGAGTCCTGCTAGACCAATGCAGAAAAGTGGGTTGTGTTCCCCTACCAGCAGATTGGCGGCGACAAAGAACCAATGAAAAGCCCAGGTTTCAATGACATTACTCCCATGCCTCTATCCGCCTCAGCCACCAGAAGGCTCTTCAGTATGTTCCAAAGCATATGGGAGAACATGGCAAGCCTCACATAACCACACGTGGGAAACAATGAGTAATCAAACAGTAGAGAACTATGTACAGGAAAGCATAAACAGAAGGCTGTCAGTAGAAGATAGACCGGCAGAGTGGACCCTGGGGTACCACCGCAGAAGAACAGAGCAAACAGTTCCAGGGGTGGGCCCTGGACTAGTCTAGCAGGACTCAATGAAGGGACATTATCTGGTAAGTAAAATGTCACCTTCCATATCGCCCTGTTAGACCAGTTCAGACAAGTGGGACATACCAAAGCTACACTTCCACTGGGAGGGAAGAAGACACAGCAGCTCGCAAAACCTTAGAACCAAAGGCTGTGTCTGCCTGAGCATGCACATCCAAACAGTAATGCTTGACAGAAGTGGAAAGTGATGCCCATATTGGCGCCAATAAATGTCTTGGTAGCAGGTGCTACCAAGCTCCACACTGCCTATGAGGATGCTTACGCTCAAGCAGAATGGGCAAAGCAATACTCTGGAACCAGCCGGTTCAGCAACAGATACCCCAAGGTAATGGGTTCTTTAATCCAGCACCTCAAGGTAGACTTAGCTGCCACATCACCATTGTGCGGGCCAGCAAACAGCACAAAAAAATGGTCTGACTTACAAAAAGAATACGTAAACTCCAAGTATTGGAGAAGCACCCTCCAGACATCCACAAGCCAAAGATCCTTATCCTTTTCCCCCGACACCACTCTTTAGAAATGGGGGGCAGGCAAACCACCTGGTTCACATGAAAGGGAAAAATCACCTTAGGTAAGAAGGAAGGCACAGGCTGAATGGAAACAGCTTCCTTTGAAAAAGACAGATAAGAATCTCGGCAAGATAGAACCTGCAGCTCAGAAATTCACCTTACAGAACAAATTGCAACCAAGAAGACAGTCCTTAAGCATCAAATCCTTTATAGTGCGCTTCAATGGCTCAAAGGGCTCTGACATCAGGGCCCTGAGCACCAGACACAGATCACAGGAAGTGACCAAAGACTGGAGGGGAGGACACAGATGCCAACCCCCCTGAAGAAAGCACAAAACATAGGGTGAAAGACTAGAGACTTACCAGCCACTGGACCTCTGAAACAGGCCAAAGCTGCCATCTAAACCTTCAGGGAGATAAGAGAAATGCCCTTCTCCAGGCTATCTTGCAAAAGCCAGAGACGGCACCTTGGCTGCCTCAGGATCTAGCTGCCATGCACCGTACCATCACTCAAAGAGGCAACAGACCCGCACATATGCCAGGTTCGTAGACCACCTCTGGGCTCTGAGCAGAGTAGAACCACTGCCAGAGAGTAGTCCTTATGCGCTGTCTGTCTCCTTTCAAAAGCCAAGCCTTAAGCAAGAAGAGAGCTGGGACTTCCAGGACAATCAGTCCCTGATGCAATAGGCCCCAAGACAGAGGCAAACGGGGGGAGCTGCATCATATCTCCAAAAAATGCCCCCTCCCCCCGGCCAATCTGGCACCACCAGAATAATCCTTCCCGATGACACTCTATATGCCAAATCACATGCCCCACCAGGGACCATGACGAAAACACATACAGCAGGCACTGCCTTGGCCAAGGCTAAGCCAGGAGGTTGACGCCCTCAGACTCCATCTCCGTGCAGCAACTGAACATGCAGCACACATTGGCACTGGAGTGGGTCACCATCAGACCCATCTCAGGGCGACCCAATGGCACAGAAGTAACAGAAAATACCTCCTGGCTCAACTCCCCCTCTCCTGGATCCAGAAAGTGCTGGCTGAGGAAGTCCACTTCCATGTGGTCCACCCCGGCAATGTGCTGAGCTAAGAAAGCTAGGAGGCTCTTTTCCGCCCAGGGAAACAGGAGAGCTATCTGCAGGGCTACCCCCGCACTCCTTGTGCCGCCTTGACATAAGCTATCGCCACTTATTAAAAGAGGGCTGCTACACAGTACCCTGTCTTGTGCTGCTGAGGTAAGCTATATTCTGATTTGATGTAATTTATAGCTGTTTGCTGCTGCTAGGCTCTAACTTATGAAATTTAAACTACAAGCTCTCTGCTGGGTTCTAAATTTAACCAGAAAGCTCTCTTCTGTGTTTTAAATTTAAACTAAAAGTACTTTGCTGATACTAGGCCCTGAGTGACTATTAAATTTAAACTACAAGCTCTCTACTGGGTATGAAATGTAACCAGAAAGTTCTCTTCTGTGTTTTAAATTTAAACTAAAAGTACTTTGCTGATGCTAGGCCCTAAGTGACTATTAAATTTGACCTGCCACCTGGTGTTAACACCTATTGAAAATGTTTCACAGGTCTCTTGCCCCCTAGGTAGAAGGCCTCTTTGTAAAGGTCTCTAGAAGACTTTATTTGTTGCTCAAAGAGTACTGAGCCTCTTTTGCCTTTTGTGCTAAGCTATATTCTGATTTGATTTAAATTATAGCTCTTTGCTGCTGCTAGGCTCTAACTTATTATGAAATTTAAACTACAAGTTCTCTGCTGGGTTCCAAATTTAACCAGAAAGCTCTCTTCTGTGTTTTAAATTTAAACTAAAAGTACTTTGCTGATGCTAGGCCCTGAGTGACTATTAAATTTAAACTACAAGCTCTCTACTGGGTATGAAATGTAACCAGAAAGTTCTCTTCTGTGTTTTAAATTTAAACTTAAACTGCTGCTACTAGGCCCTGACTGATTTAACAAAAAATAGTGGGTTCACAGGTTAATTAGCTTTAATACAAAGAATTCCTTTCAGAAAATTCCCAGAAGTATATACTCACAATTGCAGATCTCTCTCCAGAAGTAACAGTCCCCTTTTTTAGTCCTTCAAGACTCCTTTTCTAGTCCTTCAAGCCTCCTTTTTCTGCTGCCCATTCCTCTCTCTATACACCCAAGCATCCTTCTGGCTTTCGCAGTCGCCTTTTTTACCTGTTTAGCTACTTTAAGATCGTCAGACAATTGTGCCCAGGTCCCACTCTTCTTTCATAGACAGAAGTACCTCACCCCCTACACTGTACTGCTTCTTTGGATTTCTGCAGCCCAAATGCATGATCCTGCATTTTTTAGCATTAAATTTCAGCTTCCAAATTCTAGACCATTTTTCAAGCTCAGCTAGATGCCTCCTCATGATATCTACTACTTCCTGGGTGTCTACTCTACTGCAGATTTTGGTATCATCTGCAAAGAGGCAAATCTTACCCGACAGACCTTCGGCAATATCACTAACAAAGATGTTAAAAATTATCAGACCAAGGACAAATCCCTGCGGCACACCACTGGTAACCTCCTCCTCTCCTCAGAGTGAACTCCATTTACCTGTACCCTTTGTGGCCTCTCTTTTAGTAGCCTTTCCAATAATTTACTAACCACAGAGGTTAGACTAAGTGGCCTATAGTTTTTAATGTCATCCTTATGTCTGCTTTTGTGTAAAGGGACCACGTGTAGCTTTTTCCAGTCCTCTGGCACCACTCCAGACACCAAAGAAGCATTGAAAAGGTCAGACAGTGGAGCTGTTAGAATGCCCCAAGTTCTCTCAGTATTCTTGGATGTACCTCATCCGGACCCATCACTTTGTCTACTTTTAGTTTAGCTAGTTCCTCATGAACACAGTCTTCTGAAAATCCTTCGAGATCCTCATCACTTCTGTTCCTATCTGTGGGTGTTTTCTGAGGTCCTGCTCCTGGTCCTTCGTCTGTGAACACAGAACAAAAATATTTGTTAAGCCATTCTGCTTTATCCTCATCAGTTTCTACATATTCCTCCCCTTCCCCCTTGAGTCTGACAATACCACTTTTGCCCTTCCTCCTTTCATTAACATATCTGAAAAAGGTCTTATCCTCGCATTTTATTGCATTGGCTATTTCTTCTTTTTGTATCTTTTCTTTCCTGACTACTTTGCTACCTTCTCTAAGTTTTTTTTCCAAATATATATGCCTGTCTTCCTCTCTCTGTGATCTCTTGTATTTCCTTAAGGTCTTCCTCTTTTTCTTCACCTTTTCAGCTACTTCTTTTGAGAACCATAGCAGCCTCCTTTTCCTTTCACATTTATCTATCTTTCCAGCAAAAAAGGTTTGTTGCCCTTAAGATATCCCTTTTCAGTTTTGCCATTGTTTTTCTACATCCCCCTGCTGTTCCCATCCCGCTTACAACTCCTTGAGGTATTGTCCCATCTTGACAAAGTTAGTTTTCCTCAAGTCTAAGACCCTCCCTTTTGAATGGATTTTATCAACCCTAGTTCTAATACTGAACTATACCATCTGGTGATCACTGGATGTGAGATGATCTCCCTCTGTAACATCAGAAATATTTTCCTCTTTAGTAAGCACTAAGTCTAGTACAGTCCCATCACATGTAGGTTCTGTTACCAGTTGCCTGAATAGATCTCCCTGTAGAGAATCCAAGATCTCCTTACTTCTAGATGACAATGCAGCAGGGATGTGCCAATCCACATCCAGCACATTGAAATTACCTATCAGCAGCACATCTCCTTTCATGGCAATACTGCATATGTCTTCTATTAAATCTTTGTCCACTTCTATGCCCTGTGAGGGCGATCTGTATATAACTCCAAGGCAAATGGATTTTCCCTTTCCCTCTTTCTAGTTTAAACTACAATGCCTCCTCTCTTCCTTTTAAGTCCTGCAATTCTATAGCTTTAAGATTTTTTTTATTTTTTTTTTACATATAGTGCCACTCTACCTCCCCTTCTTCCTACCCTGTCCTTCCTGAATAAAGTATAGCCCAGTATAACTACATCCAAGTCATGGTTTTCCATGAACCATGTCTCCATAATCACTACTAAATCCAAGTCAGCCTCTTCCATTAAAGTCTCAACATCTGGTATCTTATTTCCCATGCACACTGCTTTCCAGATGTTGCCCCTTTTACCCATTTCTGCAGAGGTATTTAATGTTTCACCTGGGGGCTTTCTTCACCCATCCTCAACGAATCTAGTTTAAAGCCCTCAGCAGGTTAGTCAGTCTACTGCTGAAGACACTTCGACCCTTCTTGGACACCATCTCTGCTCTGCAGCCTTTAGATCATCATCCCATGGTCCAGGAAACCAAAACGCTCTCAGTGATACCATCCACACAGCCATGCATTCATCTCCAGGATGCAAGCTTCTCTGCTTTGGCCTTCACCCTCAACAAGGAGGATTGAAGAGAAAACCACCTGTGTACCTACCTGCTTCACACCCTCTGTCCCAGAGCCAAGAAGTCACTTTTGATACGTTCAGAGGGATACCTAGAAGTATTTGTGTTCTGATAATCGATCATGCAATTGGCGAGTAGTTTTCCCTATATATATTTTCTGATATGGACACCTCATATATACACCACGTAAGTGGAAAGGCAGGAAGTGACATACTTTTTTTTTTTTTTGCAACTTTGTTTTTATTAAGCATGTGAAAGACAGGTGAACAGCATACAGTGCCATCAGATAAAAATCCCCCTTCCAGCATCCCCCATCCAGAATACACTTAGTAGTCCTGTCCCCCATCCACAGCCAAAAACAAACAGAAAACCGAGGTCTTAAATAATGAACCTCTTAACCATAAGAACATTTACAACTTTAACAAACAGGTAAAACCTTGTGCCGTGTGCTGTGTGCCGATGCTTCACCCCCCCCCCCCCCAAGTCATTCCTAGCCCACCATACCCTCTCCTCTCTACCCCTGCAAGTACGGGTCCCATATCTTATGGAATTCCCACTCCCGGCCCCGCAATCGATATGTCAGTCGATCCAACTGTATCACCTCCTCCACTTTCCTGTGCCAATCCTCCACTTCAGGCCCCTCCCTCCTCTTCCAGCGCCATGCTATCGCTACCCGCGCTGCTAACTTGAGCTTCTCCTCCCTCTTCTTCACCCACCGCCCCTTTCCCTCCCGTTCCCCTCCCCCCAACACCCACTCCCGTGGCCCCCCTCCTATCTCCCTCTCCCCTCCCCCCTGCCGTCCCCCCGCCCTCATACCCATCCCCTCCTGCACCAACCTCCAGAACCGCTGAATGACCCGACAGCCCCACCACATGTGCAAAAAATCTCCCTGTTCCCCACAACCCCACCAACATACTGCTGACCCTTGCCCCCCTACCCAAGCCATCCTACTTGGTGTGACATAGGCCCCGTGTACGATCTGCAACTGTGTTAGCCTCCAAGAAGTGACCGCCATAGTCTGGTAAATAGCCCCATATATCCTCTGCCACTGACCCTCGTCCCATTCTGCCCCTACCCATTTATGCCACCTTTCCCTATGTCCCTGCCCCTCTTTATCCTCTTTATCCGGAAGTGACATACTTTAACTTCACAAAAACATTGAATAAAAGATTGACAAGAGGAGGTTTTTTTAATGACCTAGGATGCCTTTAACTCACCTTTCAGCATAGTTTCTTATTAGTCTTAAATGGGTTACATTGTAGCTTCACTGTTTATCCATTCCACTCCATGCATTAATTTATAGACCTCTATCATATCTCCCCTAAACTGTCTCTTTTCCAATTTGAAGAGCCCTAACCTTTTAAGCCTTTCCTCATAGGGGTATCTTTCCATCCCCTTTACCATTTGGGTGGTTCTTCTCTGTACCTTTTCTAATTCTGCTATATCCTTTTTAAGATGCGGCAACCAAAATTGCACACAATATTCAAGGCATGATCAGCACCATGGAACGATACAGAGGCATTATATCATCAATGATTATATTCTCCATTCCCCATTCCTTTCCTTATGATTCCTAGCATACTATTTGCTGTCTTGGCCTCTACTGCACACTGGATGGAGAGTTTCAACGTTTTATCCATGATGATGCCTAAACCTTTTTCTTGGGTGGTGATTCCTAATGTGGAACCTTAAACCTTTTTCTTGGGTGGTGGTTCCTAATGTGGAACCTTGCATCATGTAACCATAGTTTGGGTTGTTCTTTCCTAGATGCATAACTTTGCATTTAGCCACACTAAATTTCATCTGACATTTAAACATCCGATCTACCAATTTTTTAAGATCCTCTTGTAATTTTTCACAATCCTCTTGTGTTTTAATAAATTTGAATGATTTGTGTCATCTGCAAATTTGATCACCTCACTCATTATTCCCAATTTCCAGGTCATTTATGAATATGTTAAAAAGCAGCGGACTCAGCACAGACCCCTGGGGTACTCTACTATTCACCTTTCTCCACTGAGAAAATTGACCATTTAGCCCTACCCTCTGCTTTCTATCGTTTAATTAGTTCCTAGTCCACAATAGTACACTTGGCCCTATCCCATGACTTTTTAATTTCGCCAAGAGTCTCTCATCAGGGACCTTGTCAAAGGCTTTCTGAAAATCCAGATACACTTTATCAACCGGCTCACCTTTGTCTACCTATTTATTCACACCTTCAAAAAATATAACAGATTAGTAAGACAAGACCTTCCTTGGCTAAAGCCATGTTGGCTTTCTCCCATTAAACCATGACTATCTACATGTTCAGTAATTTTGTTCTTTATAATGGTTTCTACCATTTTGCCTGGTACTGACGTCAAGCTCACCGGTCTGTAGTTTCCCGAATCACCCCTTGAACCCTTTTTAAAAATTGGCGTTACACTGACCATTCACCAATCTTCAGGTACTACAGATAATTTTAATGATAGTTCATAGATTACTAATAGTAGGTCTACAACCTCATATTTCAGTTCTTTTAATACCCTCTGATGTATACCAACCTGTCCAGGTGATTTACTACTCTTCAATTTATCAAATAGCTGTAATACATCTTCCCGTTTTATCAATATTTCTTTCATTTCTTCCAATGCATCACCTTTAAATACCATTTCAGTCAGGGGTAACTTCCCTACATCTTCAGTAAAGAATTTATTCAGTCTCTCCATTATAGCCTTGTCCCCTCTTAGTGCTCCTTTTACCCCTCTATCATCTAATGGCCCAACTGACTCACAGGTATTTTGCTACGGATGTACTTGAAAAAGTTTTTATTAGGCGTTTTTACTTCCATGGCAAGCTTTTTTTCAAATTCTCTCTCTGCCTGCCTTATCAATGCCTTGCATCTAACATGCCTATGCTTATGTTGTTTCCAGTCATCATGTGGCTCCTTTTTCCATTTCCTGAAAGATGCTTTTTTTTGCTACAACAGCCTCTCTGACCTCAATTTTAAACCATGCTGGCAGTTTCTGGACTTCCTTCTACTTTTCTTAAAGCGTGGAATACAGCTGGTCTGGGTTTTCAAGCTAGTATTTTTAAATAATGTCCATGCTTGATGTAAATCTAACTTTTGCAACTGCGCCTTTTAGTTTTTTCTTAACTATTTTCCTAATTTTACCATAGTCTTTTGAAAGTTAAAAGATAGCACTATGGATTTGTTTGCTATCCTCCCTCCTTTTATTAAATCAAATGCGATCATGCTATGATCACTATTACAAAGTGACCACAACAGCCTTATGTCTTGCATCAGATCCTGTGTTTCACTAAGGACTAGGTCCAAGATAGTTTCCCCACTTGTCAGTTCATGAACCAACTGCTCCAAGAAGTAATCATTTATTTCATCTAAAAACTATCTCCCTAGCATGTTCTGCTGCGATACTGACCCAGTCGATACCAAGGTAATTGAAATCACCCATTATTATTACTGTGTTGTAACTTGTTAGCTTCCCTAATTTTTTTTGAGCATTTTACCATCCATTTGTTCATTTTGGCCAGGTGGTTGGTAGTACACCCTCTGCCATTGCCTTCCCCTTTTTACATGGAATTGCTACTCATAGAGATTCTACAATGTATTTTGTTTCCTGCAAAATGCTAATCCTTTGTGACTCAATGTCCTCTCTAACACAGAACGCAACCCCTCCACCAATTTGATCTACTCTGTCACTGCGATACAGTTTGTACTCAGGTATCACAGTGTCCCATTGATTGTCCTCCTTCTACCTAATCTCTGAGATACCAGTCATATCTAACCTCTCATTTAGTGCTATATATTCTAACTCTCCCATCTTATTTTTTTTAGACTTCTAGCATTTGCAAACATTTGAGAGATTGTATTTTATTTACATTAATCTGGTTATCAATAGACAGAGCTAAAAGATTCCAAATTACTCCTATCTGCTCTGTACTTAAGGATATCTGGGTTACTTTTGTCTTTATTGGAACCACAACAGGGCACAATCCCTGGCCAGTAGACGTACCAGGTCGTACATGGCATCAGAAAAGAAGGCCATTGCGAACTTCAAAAGAGGGGTTGTATCATCCAACGAAAGAGATTGAATCGACAGGAGCAGGACTCAAGGCATCAGGCCTGCACATACTGCCAACTGAAGAACAGCAACCGCCGCAGCAAACTGGTTCTTCAACAATGGATCGACCTTTCGATCCACAGTATACTTTAAGGCCGATCCGCCTTCATCAGGAATGGTGGTCCATCTGGTAACTGCCGTGACCTGTGCATCCACCTTGAGAATATCAAACCACACAATGCACTCCTTCTCTGGGAGAGCGTATAGCTTCTTATACACCCTTAGGTCCCCAGGCAGGGAGTCGGAGGAATCCTTCTCTGACCAGACCATGTTCTTTATAACCTCCAGGAATGGGAAGACAGTAGTGGATTTTCGCACCCCTTGCAGGAGTGAATGCACCTTCAGCTCCTGCTCAGTGCTTAGAGCATCCACCAAGCTCAAGATTGATGAGACCCTGGAAATAAATGCTGCCAGTTCCTCCTTCCAGAAAAGGCGGATAATGTCAGCCTCTTCACAATCCTCCAAAGGCGAGAGTACTTCTTCGTCCACATCACAGCCCAGAACCGAGACATCTGAATCAGCCACAGCCAAATCTCGGAGAGTCACCCAGCTGATCCCCATTCTCCAGGGGGTGCCCTTCACTGGGAACGCTTAGCTATAAGCAATCGGACAGGGCTTCTACTTTCAGCCTGCCCCTCATGAAACTGCGCTCAGAGGAACACAGAGGCTGCAGGGTTTGATTTTCTATGCCAGAATGACCAGGCCTGTTGTAAAAAGGAAAAGAATTCCAGGGAGGACAATCCAGACTTCAGAAGCTCTCCTCGCAGAAAGGACCCCCCCCCCCTTACATCAGGGGATATAGCCGGCACCAATCCCCCAGAAGACAGAGAGCGGCTCACAGCATGGTTTCCAGAACCTCCAGGCAGCACACAGTGCCATCCGCTACCTCCTGCCCTAAGGCAGACAAGGCTGAACTAACTGCATCCCCCAGCTGAGAGAGGGGGAGCAAGCTGCCATTCAAGAAGAGCAGAGTCGAGAAGCAAGAGAGGAGGCACCTCGTTTGCCACAGACCAAACAACATTTCCTGGAAGATGACAGTTAAGGCAAGTATCGCAACAACGCATGCTAAGGCCACAGAGGCCTGGAAGGCATGCATTAACAGCGCTTAGGTAGGAATGTGCATTGGAGTCGCGGGCAGAACTCATGCACAGAACGTGTGACTACCAGGCACACAGTAGAAATGACACTACTAACATATGCTGGAAAAGGCAGAAAACCCCCAATACTGCACCAACAGTCGCCAGCGGTCCACCCCAAATTGCGCTCCAGACAGATGGAATCGGGAGCCTCCAACAAGGACAATGACGAGGTCACACCTTGGTACTCACCACCATGACAGCCCCAGGCTGAAATCCATGCTGGGCTCAGCTCTACTTCCCTGAGACTGTTTCTTCTGCTTTGCAAGCACTGCGTTTAAGGTGTCTGGCAGGCAGATTCCTCCGAGAGCCTTCTTCAATCTTTGGGAGAGAGTAGGAGGGACAGAGGAAGAAGGAGGGGGTGCTGAGGTTGTGTGAAGCTACTGAACTCTTCCAAATCCTTCCAATTATCTGGCTGCTCAACAGGCTCTTACAATGACAAGAGCATGGAGCTGAACCAATTTTCCCTCCTCCTATGGGTACCAAAAGATCACAATCTAGTGAAGCCTCCCATGTTGCACTCAAGTGAGAGAGTCACCCTCAAGGTAGTCATTCGCAAACGTTTAAATCAATCTTTTCTCCTCAATTATTCAGATTTTCTTCAAAGTGGGGAAAATCCACCAATCTGTGGAAGACAAAAGAATACTGACGAGCCCTCTGGTGGCTGAGGCGCATAGAGGCATGGGAGTGATGTCATTGAAACTTGGCCTTTTCATTGGTTCTTTGTCTCCACCAAACTGCTGGTAGGGGGAACACAACCCACTTGTCTGGACTGGTCTAGCAGGACAATATGGGAAAAGCAGCTTCCCACCTTTTGAAGCTCCTCTCTGATTGCAACCATTTTCCTTCCAGAATCTACAACCTATCCTATTTGTAAGGGGTTGGAAACAGTACTTACTTCAGGAATGGAGAAAAATTAGAGTAGTTTTCTGGATTCCCAATATTGGCAGAACAGAATGTCATCTTAGGTTCCTGTCACTTCCACCGGAAAGATCTCTGCCATGCTCTCAACTTCCTCTGACCCATGCCCATCTGCTTTGAAAGGAAAGTGAACTCTTACTGCAAGCAAATGTACTAGCTTCACCTAAAAAAAGGAATCATAATTCTTATTCCAGATATAGCGATGCTGCTCACCTGTAGCAGGTTTTTTTTCCCATAGCACAATAGATAAGGCATAAAAGGGGATGATGTCATCTGAAGGAGCTGCTCTCCCAGAGCTTGGAACTTTAATATGAAAGTTCTGAGCATGCACGGCTCTTTCCACATGCAGCAGTCCCCTCAGCACCTCAATTGTTTACAAAACTCAAGGAAATGGCAGGGATTGTGTGCTTTATCAATCCTGATGCCTACAGAAAACATCTGTTACAAATGAATAACATTGCTTTTTTCATTGACAAGCAGGACTGAGTCGGGCGCACAATTGGGTGACTTCCAAACTTAAAAGGCTCCTCTTGTCGTACACCATTTATTCCAGTCTTCAGGTTAGCCCGCATAGTCAATTGCGACAGTTGCTTGGAGAAAAGGATAGATTGCTCAGTACAGCTTGACCAAAAACACTGCCCTCCTGTGATTCCTTATCTAAACAGTACAAAGTAGCGAAGGTATAAAGAGAAGTCCAAGTAGTTGTTCTACATCTGGTTTGCAATGAGACAGACTTTAGGAGAACTACAGTTGCTGCTGTAGCTCTGATCTTATGAGACTTGACTTGAAGCAGAGAGGAACATTAGCTTGTTCATAGCAGAACTGTCTACATGAGGCAAGCCAGTTTGCTCAAGTCCTCTTCGCAACTGCAGTGCCAAGTTTGTTTGGATCAAAGGAGACAAAAAACTAAGTAGGTTTTCCTAAAAGGCTCAGTCCTTTTCAAATAGTAGATATAATCCAGACAGGCAAGATATCACAATCAAAGGGGTAAATAAAAGGATACCTCTACAGATACAGATTAATAAAATTGTAATATAGAACTATAATAGATTCACGAACTAAGTATGTTCATGCAGTTATTCAAGAAAGACCCTACATATCCATTTTTATGACAGCCAAATTTAATATAAAACACATACACAGGTCTGCAAAAAAATTTTTTTCGAGAGCTGTTTTGGTTATTCCACGTAATCTTTATGTTTTTTGGTGCGCTGAATCTGAAAATGACTTCCATTTTGTCATAGGATATCACATTTCCTGACAATTTAGGTAACTATGTTAAATAAGGCAATACCTCAAAATAAATGGAAATAGACTTATAAAATTAAAGTTTTATTACAATATTTTCATGAAAATCCTTTTTTGAACTGAAATTAGCTCACCTACACACACTAAACTCGATTCTTCTTCCTTGTGAGGCTCCTCTTGGAGCATTTACGCTTGTGAGTAGCATCTGGAATGTCTCTCTGAAGCATCCAAAGGTAGTCTGCCATCATTGCAATGCTCCATTTTCCCTGGTATCTCCTTTCCATCTCTTTAATTTCTTGGTGGAATCGTTCACCTTGTTCCTCACTCACAGCTCCCAAATTTTCAGGAAAGTAGTCAAGGTGGGACTGGAGGAAATGCACTTTCAAGCTCATCAGGCAACCTAAAGCTTGAAATGCTTTCAGCATTCGTCCGACGATCTTTTTGTAGTGAGGATCTTTGTTACTGCCTAAAAATTTCTGAACGACTGCTTTAAATGCAATCCACCCTTCTTTTTGAGGATCCGTCATGGTATTGACAAACTCTTGATCAACTATAAGCCTTCTAATGTCTGGTCCGACGAACACACCTTCCTTCAATTTTGCCTCCAGCAGGCCTGGAAACTTGGTGACCAAGTATATGAAGCATTCTCCATCTCTTGGAAGTGATTTTATGAATTGCTTCATCAATCCCAATTTTATGTGGAGAGGTGGTAGAAGAACTTTATGGGAAGGTACCAAAGTTTCTCGAAGGACATTTTTTTCACCGACTGTTAGCACCCTCAGCTGCCGACTCTTCTTGGTCCAGTGATTTTGTCGGTCTCAACTGTCCCATAGACAAAGAAAAAAAGGATATTTGGTATACCCAGCTTGTTGCCCGAGCAGCATCCACAAGACCTTCAAGTCCCCACACACTTGCCAACCATGGTCTTCATATTTCCAAGTTCTCGTAGGTTTCCTTCAAGTGTACGGAATGACCTACAGGTATGGAAGCGTAAAAACCGTTGTGGAGTAAAACTGCTTTGAGACTTCTTTTTGAAGAATCTATAAAAAGACGCCATTGCTCTGAATCATATTGGATTTTAAATTGACCCATCAGACCTTCGACATCGATGCAATAAACCAACTTGTCTTCCTGGGCGAAGTAAGGAACGAACTCCTTTTCACGATGTCTGAACCATGAAGATGACACTCCTGGCAACAATAAATTCCTGCTTTTCATCCTTGATCCGAGTAACTCAGCGGCATCTTTGGGAAGGTTCAAGTCTCTTACCAAATCATTCATCTCCTCCTGAGAAAACAATTTTGGTCTCTTGTATCATCTTCAAAGTCAGAACTTGATTCGTCATCTGGTTCAGGTATGACTTCACCTTCATCGGAGCTAGGTATCTCTTCCAAGGTAGCAGGGGGCTTGGGTACTGGTACATCTGTGCCATGGGGGATGGGACGAATTGCCGAGTGAAGATTGGGGTATGAAATGGAATGCTTCCATTTGGAATTAAACCCTTTCACATCGCATGAACAAAAGTGACAGTCATCACTATGGTTCTTTTGCTCTCGCCATACCATAGGAATCCCATAACGGAAAGATTTTTTATTACCCTTGAACCAGTTTCGGAGGTCCTCAACACACCGTTTGCACACTTTATGAGGCGCCCAGACTTTATCTTGATCTCCAATTTTTAGTCCAAAGTATGCAAAGTATACTTTTTTCACAAAGTCTGTAATATTCTGCTGTTGCTTCAACACTGTATATTCACCACAGATGAAACAAACTGTCTGGCAAATTAATACACTTTCACGGAGCCATAACATAACGGTTGAAGAATGACGAGCTAACACGAATTGCAATGAAAAAGTGTGAACAGCCTAGAACCAAGAACCTGATGATGATTCGTGCACAAGTGTGGCATGCAGGAGAGAGCAGCTCTGTATCTGTGCACGAGACGTCACAGTGCTGGCCACGCCCTCCTGCACTGACCGGAGCTGCTGCTATCTGCCCTGTGTCTCCCTCCCACTGGATTCTTCAGGAAAGATTAACCCCTTCTACCATTAGAAGCACGGACTTAAAACTTGCTTAGCTTATGTATATATTGCTGACCATCAGATTTACAGTGCTAAATTTTTTTTTACATAACTCGGACAACCCTTTAATGTTTTTTTGGCATTTTATATCTTAAATGCACTTATGTGAATTAATTAATAGTAATTTGAATTAATTAATAGTAATTTGAAAAAATTTGATAAATTTGAAGACAATTTTGCATGTTGTGGCAAATCATGACGTCTAGGAGTTTTTTCAATATTTTATTTGTTTTCAGCACACCAAAATACATGGAAATTAGATGAAAGTAATCAAACAATTTTTTAGTCACAGACCTGTGTAATTTGTCTTATCCTAGTACTCAGCAACCTAAGTTGCAAAACTGGTAATCCATAAAGCCTGTTGGCAATAACTGATATATTCAGATGAGATTGAAATTATGAATATATATGATAACTTTTGTAAAATATTTATTCAAATTAATCTTTATGATTAAATCATTATAAAAAAATGTAATTCCAACAGATTTTCTTCATACTCAAAATTCAAAAAAGTAACATTTGTTCATACTTGCTGATTTCCTTTCCTTGGATGTTGCTAGACCAGTCCAGACGAGTAGATTATGCTCCCAAGAAACAGATGGAGGCAGAGAACTCTAAGGGGTTTATTTACTAAAGGTCATTAGGCTTTTAAAGCCAACGCTGGGCGTTAGTTCAAAAAGTGCTGCAGTAGCTGCAAGTGGTGTGCGTTATCTGTTGGGGGCATGCCCAGCATTTCCCCAGCAGATAAGGTGAAAATGCAGGGATCGTGGCATGGCAGCATAGCTGATGTAGCTAATGCCATCCACAGAGGTGGTGTTAGCTCCATTTGTGATGTCTGCAAAACGTGTGGCTACCGTGCACTCTCAGCACCCGCTGTAACCGCATGGTTCAGGCATGCCCACTCTCTGCTCACACCCCACCCACTCTTACTACTAATGCATGGTATGCAGCTATCGCAAAAAAATTTGCCTGAAGTACCTGCATTTAGACCACATTAATTCTCACCACAGTGCAATCTTCCAATGTTAGTGCTGAAATAACAGCTAAGGCCCTTTAGTAGACATACACCTTAGTTTCAACGACATCAGCAGCAGCACAAGTGTTGATGCAGTCCTGGAACGGGCTAATATTCCTTTGGCAAAGCAGATCTGAAAAACAAGTTACACAACACTGTTAGCCTCTCAGAATACACCAAGCCCCCACAGGCTCAAGAATGATTCCACTGGAACGCTAACCAAATTACTACTGAAGACTCCAGGTAACCATTTAAAGAGACAGGGCAAAAAAGGAGAACTGTAGTCTTCCTGGGCAGAGTCCTGGACTGGTCTAACAGGAATCAAAGAAAAGAAATTAGCATTACAAGCAAGAACAAATTTCACCTTCCTTATCCTGCCATACCAGTACAGACAAGTGGAATGTACTAAAGCTAGACCCTGGGAGGGAGGAAGATAGGCCCCCAAGAAACTCTTCAAATGATACCAATGTATTTTACAACCATGAACTTGCTATTTCCAAGCTGGAGAAAAGTGATGAAATAAATAGTGTCACTCCCCTAACATTCTAGGCCTACCCTAGAGCTGTGCCTGCTACTCCGAAGAGCGAGGAGGACCAATCAAACTTATACTCTTAACTATAGAGAACTGCACCTCAAGGCCTCTCTAACTACTAGGACAATGCAAAAATGAACCTGTCTCAACTCTGCACGGCCCACTATATGGAGGGCCCCAGAGGGCAGACTAACCCATGAACAAGCATGACACCCTTAGGCAAATAGGCCAGACTGCAGAACAACCAAACACTTAATGAGTGACCAGGAGAGGAAGTCAGGTGGAGCGAATCCATGGATAGCCATTCACCGGGAGTATTAGATAAACAAAGGGAATCTTATGGTAGAAACATCTAGGGAGGAAAGAACTGTATCCAAAGAGGTCGGCGGGTACCTCAAGGCAGCTAGCTGAGAAGACAACTATCTAGCCAACATTCCCCAAAATTCCCCACTGAGGGAACAGGATCCAGGATGGTCCCGAGCCAAATCAGGAACAAAGATACACCACCACCAAAAAATGTGTCCTTCAGCTCCAGCAATCAAACCAAACTACCAAGTACATTTCTAAAGAATGGGGGAACCAGACCACCACTGAACCTTCTATGATACAAAGTTAGAATGAAAAGGAGCTACCTGATGCACAAGCAACAGCGCACATCTTGCAAAAGCATGGAATGCACTAAGCATGAAGCCCCTTGAACAAGGCCTGGAGTGCAAAGGCCATGTCCCCTTAAGAGCAATGTTGGGAATTTGCTAAACCTGCAACTTCCCAAAGAAAACATGATGGGTGGAAAGTGTTGTTACTCATCTGGAACAGGTGATCTCTGGGAACAGCAGGAATCAATCTTCACATATGGATATCGTCGGTACCGACAGAGTCCTTGTGGGAACACTCCCCGAGCGTCCAATTGGAGAGCTTTTGGGAGCACTCCACTGCCCAGTGCATCTGCCTTCCCAAGTGCTCTCTTCAGTTGAGTTTGTAGTTGAGAGACAGAGGAAGAAAGAATACCCTACAACTTCTAGGGGAGGAGGGTCGGTTGTGAAGACTGATTCCTGCTGTTCCCAGAGATCACTGTTACAGGTGAGTAACAACACTATCTCCAGGAACAAGCAGGAATGCAGTCTT
Organism: Ichthyophis bannanicus; assembly: GCA_033557465.1. Taxonomy (NCBI): domain Eukaryota; kingdom Metazoa; phylum Chordata; class Amphibia; order Gymnophiona; family Ichthyophiidae; genus Ichthyophis; species Ichthyophis bannanicus. The sequence goes on along the minus strand of CM066032.1, from coordinate 1,362,869,300 downwards.
CACATATGGGACTCACTAGCTTCCAGGTACCAAACTGAGTTGGTAGCAGTGGAATCCCTGAGGCTAAAGTATGGAGCCGAGAAAGTGTGGATACAGAGTGGCCCCACTGAACTCAATTGCAGTTGGCGGCACAAGGACAGGGAAGTCTGGTGCCAGAAAAGTCTGGACAGAGGGTAAGAGTTGCAGTTAAGTCCCAAAAAGATGCTGAAGGACAGTATCTCAACGGATGTCCGTGTCTAGGCAGTAGTGAGCAGTGAAGGTGTGAACTGAACACCAGTTAGCTGCATGACAGATTTAGTCAATGGAGACGGAACGAAGGATGCCATGACACGCACTTTGTGAGTGGTGACGTGGCCTTCAAGGGAGAGTCAGGCCTGAGCATAAGCAAAAGAAATGCAGTCTGCAATCCAGATGGAGAGGGTGTGCTTTGAAACTGGAAGTCCAAGGTGACTTGGATCAAAGGAAACAAACAGAGGATTTCCTGAGATTCTTGATTCTGTCCAAGTAGAAAGACAGAGTGTGCTTGCAATCTAGAGTGTGTAGTGCTGCCTCAGCCCTAGAGGTATGCGGTCTAGGGAAGACGACTGGAAGCATCACCGACTGGTTGAGATGGAAAGCCGAGAACACCTTTGGAAGGAAGTGTGGATGGGTATGGAGAACCACCTTGTCGTGGTGGAACCAGGTGTACGATGGATCAGACACTAAGGCCTGAAGTTCGCTGATACAGTGAGCTGAGGTAAGGGTGATAAGGAAGATTACCTTCCAAGAGAGGAATTTTAAAGAAGTGGTGACTAAGGGCTCAAAAGGAGGCTTCAGAAGATGCACTAGGACAACGTTGAGGTCCCAAGCCACCAAAGGTGTTTTGATCGATGGCTTGGATAGCAGAAGACTCCGCACAAATTGTTGCATCAAAGGGTGTGAAAAAATAGGATGCCTGTCCACTGGCCTGTGATAGGCTGACATGGCACTAAGATGAACTCTGACTGAGTTAGTCTTAAGACCTGTTGAGGACGAATGGAGGAGATACTGCAAAAAATATTCCACCAAACAGGCAGAGGAGTCAATATGTTTTGGGGTACACCAGAGTGTGAACCTGCGCCAGCTTGTGTGATACAAGTAAGATGTCCTTGACCTGTTGTGGAAGGTCGAGGCCAGCAAAGATCATGCTTTCAGCAGCCATGCCATGAAACGGAGGGCTTGTGGATTGGAATGGAGAAGCGTCCCGTGATCTTGAGAGAGAAGGTTGAGCACATGTCCCAGGCTGAGAGGTAGAGTCTGTGCTAATGGAAGCAGCAGAGGAAACCACAGTTGATGGGGCCAGTAAGGGGCTATTAGAATCATGGAGCCCCTGTTGGACTGCAGTTTGAAGATGGTCCTGGCTATTAAGGGGGGGGGGTAGAAATGCATAAAGCAGGCCTCTTCCCCAATCAAGAAGGAAGGCATTTCGTTGCCTGACTGTAGGGAGAAAAGCCTTGAGCAAAACAGCGATAGTTGTGCATTATCCTGGGTGGCGAATAGATCTGGGGTACAGGTTCCTATCACCTCTGCCAGGAAGCCCTTCTACTCTGGTTCTTCTTCATTGGACACCACATTCGTATCAGGGCTGTGTATCTCCCGGGCGAACTCAATCTCCTTGTGGACAGACTCCACTGCATCCTATGTCCACACGAGTGGACTCTAAATCTGGAAATGGCATCTTGGATCACATGTGGAAGATCCAAGATGCCATTTCCCGATTCACTCATGTGGATGTAGGATGCAGCTGAGTCTGCCTGCAAGGAGATTGAGTTCGCCCGGGAGATGAATGTGGTGTCCAATGGAAAAGAACCAGAGAAGAAGGGCTTCCTGGCAGAGGGGATAGGAACCCGCACCCCCCTGTTTGTTCACATAAAACATGACCACCTAGTTGTCCTTCGGACTAAGATCCGTTTGCCCGAAAGTTGGGTTGAAAAACCCAAAGGGCATTCATGAGAGAACACAGCTCTAGGAGGTTGATCTGCAACCGAGATTCCTGTTGTATCCACTGCCCTTGTTTAGTAAGACTGTCCAGATGTGCTCCCCACCTAAGTTTGGAAGCAACCGTTGTTAGGGTGCATTGAGGTGGAGGCATCTGAAAGCTGACTCTCTTGAGTAGGTTTGGAGGGGAGCACCACCACTAAAGGGAGTTGACAGGAGGAGTGATGCAAATCTTATCTGACACATGCTCGGTTGTCTGGGTCCACTGAAACAAAAGTGTCCATTGAGCCTGTCTCATGTGCAGGCGGGCATAAGGAACGCCATGAACTGCAGAGGCCATGTGTCACAGAAGATGTAGCACTTCTTGAGCTGTCAAGACACTGTGACTCTTTAAAGTGTGGGCCAGCTCAATGATACGGGCAGAGCGGTCCTGCGGAAGGAAAGCTCAGGCCTGACAAGTGTCCAGAAGCGCCCCGATGAATACAAGCCATTTGGATGCAACCAGGTGAGATTTGGGGAAATTTAAGACAAATCCCAGATTTTGAAGCACAGTAATAGTGCGATGACAAGATAGTTTTACCTCTTCTGGGGATTCTCCTCTGATTAGCCAGTCATCGAAGTAGGGGAAGACAAAGATCCCCAATGTACGAAGATAGGTGGACACCACTGCCATGCATTCTGTGAACACCACGGGGTGCGGAGGCTAGGCCAAAAGGGAGCACCCGATATTGGTAATGGGTCTGCTAAACCCAAAAATTCAGATATTTTCTGTTTAGAGGTTGGATCACCAGATGTGTGCATGTCTCCTTGAGGGCTAGAGAACATAGCCAGTTGTCCTTCAGATCTAGAATGGGCCTGAACCTCCTGTCTTTTTGAGAAAAGAAAGTAAGGAGAGTAGAAACCCCTGCCTTCCTGGTCGGGAGGAACGGTTTCTACAGCCTCCTGAGCTAACAGGGTGGACACCTCGGCCGAAAGGAGATTGGCCTGCAGAGGTTTTGCAGGCTAATCCCTTGTGGAGGTGGTGGAGGGTAGGCTTTTGAAATGAAGCAGATAGTCCCTTTGGACGATGTTGAGCGTCCACTGTTCTAATGTGATGAGGTGTCACCTGTGGGCATAAGAACAGAGTCTGCCTGCTATGTGAATGGGTTGGGGACCCTGCAGAGGCAGAGTAGCTATGCTCTCTAGGAAAGAGTCAAAAGCCATGTGCGGGCTGTGGCTGTAAAGCTGGTTGTAGCTTAGGCGCCTTAGGCTTCTTAGGCTGACGAGGGCCTTGTTTGTCTCTGCTGTTGCTGCTGAGGTTGGTAAGCAGCTGCAGGTGGATAAGGAGGATCTCTCTTCTTTTTATAATAGAGAGACTTTTTGGAATTGGTCTTTCTCCTAGAGGGATCTGACGTCTTTTGGGAGAGTTGTTTGAGGGTGAGATCATCTGTCTCAATCTCTCCAACCTTTTCCAAAGAGGTTCTCTCCAGAGCAGGGGGTATTGGCCAATTTATCTTGAACCCACTGTTCAAGGTCAGATACCTGGAGCCAGTCCATTCTGTGAGCCCCAATGCAGACTGCTAAAGCTCTGCTGGAAGGCTCAAAGGCATCAAAAGATGTTCTGGTAAGAAACATGGATGTATTTTGATTTTGCCTTATTAAGGCTAGAAATGCACCACGTTTGTCATCAAGAAGGAAAGGAGCAAGGTTCTCCAGATCTCTGGAGATATCCTTGAGATATATGCCCATGTAGAGCATGTAGGATGTAATCCTAGAAGTGAGCACGCATGCCTGAAAACAAAGATGCCCAAAGGCATTTAGAGTTCTGGAGTCCTTGCCCGGAGGCATGGAAGAATGATTTTTAGAATTCTTGAGGCGATGCATTGCCGATTCCACTACCATTGAATGGTGTGGTAATTGAGGCTTTTGAAAGCCAGGGCATGGTGGAACTCAGTCCATGATATCAAGGAGTTTGCTGATAGGTGGAAACGTTAACGGGGCCTCTCACATACATAGCATTAGATCTTGCAGGATGTGATGCATCGGTAACATGCAGCCTCTTTGGGCGCCAAGAGTCATTGAAGGATCTCCAATTCCTCTGCCCTTGGTTCTGTTTCTGATGTCACAGTAATCTACAGGCCCGCTGCTATGTCCCAAATGAAGTCTTGAAAAGACATGTCCTCTGGCGGGGACTGACACCGCCCAGGAGGAGGGGAGTGATCGGAAGGGAGATCCCGGGTTCCCCTAGAATCCTCCGATACATCATCAGAATAAGAGGAAGTAGAATCCGATTTTGATAGAAAGTCAAAGTACTGACAGTCTCGTGGCGATGTCAGAGCTCAGTGTCGATACCAATGATTGGTCGGTAGGGTACTGGGAACCTGTTTGGTATCAATGATGCCTGCTGATTCCAAAGCGTGCCTCGGAAGGAGAGGATCCCCCAGTGCAGGTTTGAGGGCTGGCATCGGCCCTGGAGGTATCTGTCCTGAGGAGGATGCCGACGCCTGCATCCCTGTAGCCATCGATACCTCCAGTACTGAGGTTGCCAAGCTCTTTTCAATTGCCAGGCTAATGCCTGGGTGGAATCACATACGGTACCGATACCTGTTGAACTGTCTGTAGCGGTCTTAGCGGTACCAAAGCTGCTAAGAAGGACACTGGACTGCGTTCAATAGCGAGGATTCTCTCATCCATCGCTCCTGCCGATGCCTGGGTGTCGGTATGGATGGAAGCGGCTACGACCCCAGAACATGGCACCAGTAGTTCTGCAGAGGTGGAAGCCTCTAGAACATCCTGGAGCCCCATTAATGCTTTGGAGCCTGAAGACTCCCGCCGGGGCTGTTTTGCCGGTGAACTATCCTCGAGGGCAACGTCAGTGGCATCTTGATACTTTGAAGGAGATCTACCCTTCGAGGACCGGCCAGTCTTAGAAGACTTAAGTTTAGTTACCTGCGATCCATGGGAGGAAGATGAAGCCCTGGAAGACGTCGATGCAACTGACATCGTATCCGCGGCAACAAGGGTACCGGGTTTTGCAGCTCTATTCTGCAGGCCCCTTTTGGTCATCCTCGTGCAGAAGAGACACTCCGTTGGACAATGCTCAGGACCTAAACATTTTAGACACCAATCATGGGTGTCGATGACGGAAATGGTACCGCCATACTTTGAGCATTTTTTGAAACCACTAGCTGGTTTCTCCATGCCTGAACAAAAGTGGACCTACTGCCCAAAATGGCGCCTAGCACCAGAAACAGGGGAAAGACCCCTGAAGAAAAGCACAGTTACTTACCTGTAACAGGTGATCTCTGGGAACAGCAGGAATAAGTCTTCACATATGGGTATCGTCGGTACCGACGGAGCCTGCGCGGGAACGCTCCCCAGCATCCAGAAAGAAAGCTTTTGGGAGCATCCCACACCGCCTGCACGCTGCCTTCCCGCCTTTCCCAACTGCCTCTCTCCAGTTCGAGTTTTAAGCTGAGACAAAGAGAGAGAGGGAGGAAAGGAAAGATAGATAGAGAGATACAACTCCTAGGGGAGGTGGGTGGGTTGTGAAGACTTATTCCTGCTGTTCCCAGAGATCACCTGTTACAGGTAGGTAACTGTGCAATCTCCAGGAACAAGCAGGAATGAGTCTTCACATATGGGGACTCCCCAGCTAGAGATGCCAGGGAGATCTCCAAGGTTATGAGTCCCTGAGAAGAGCTCTACCTGCCCCCATGGATCTCGGGCATCCAACCAGGGATGGGGGGTAGGAGTTGATTAGGTATGGAACAGGTGTTTGAGAACAGCCTGACCAAACAAGGCATCCCGGCGGGAGTCCTTGTCCAAGCAGTAATGGGCTGTAAAGGTATGAACCGAGGCCCAGGTGGCCGCTCGACAGATTTGGTCGATGGACACAGAGTTCAGATGAGCCATAGAGGCTAGCATGGCCCTCACACTGTGAGCTGTGACATGGCCCTCCAGAGAAAGGTTCTTACTCTGGTAGGCGAAAGAAATACACTGAGCAATCCAATTGGACAGAGTTCTCTTAGAGACTGGAAGTCCCAAATGAGAGGGATCAAAAGCAACAAAGAGTTGAGAGGACTTTCTATGTTGCTGTGTCCTTTGTAAGTAAAAAGCGAGCGCTCTCTTACAATCCAGGGTATGGAGATTCCTCTCTGCACTTGATGCATGAGGTCCTGGAAAAAAGACAGGTAAATACACCTCCTGGTTCAGATGAAAAGGTGAGACCACTTTAGGCATAAAGTGTGGATTAGTCCCGAGGACTACCTTGTCATGATGGAACCTTGTATAAGGAGGATTAGCCACCAAGGCTTGCAGCTCACTGATGCGGCGAGCTGAGGTGACTGCATTGAGAAAAATAACCTTCCAGGAAAGGAATTTCAAGGAGGTAGTGGCTAAGGGTTCAAAGGGTGGCTTCATAAGCTGGCCAAGAACCAAATTCAAGTCCCATGCCACTGGAGATGGTCTAATGGGAGGTTTAGTTAAAAGAAGGCCTCTCATGAATCTTGCAATAAGAGGATGAGAGGAAATAGGCTGTCCATTGAGAGGCTTAAGGGATGCTGCAATAGCATTCAAATGGACTCTTACTGAATTTGTTTTAAGGCCTGCATGGGATAAATGCAGCAAATACTCTAGTAAAGAACTCAGAGGTATTGCAAGAGGGTTAAGACCCTTTTGTGCACACCAAATGGAAAACCTTTTCCATTTAAAAGCATAGGAACGTCTAGTGGAAGGCTTTCTGGAAACATGAAGGATATCCTTCACCTGCTGAGAAAGATGCAAATCTTGAAGGTCTAGGCCTTCAGCAACCAGGCTCTGAGATGAAGAGACTGAGGATTTGGGTGCCACAACGTTCCCTCCTCCTGGGACAGGAGGTCTGGAGCAGATCCCAAGTCCAGGGAGGGAGCTTGAGAGAGATGCAGAAGTAGAGGGTACCACACCTGGCGTGGCCAATGTGGTGCTATGAGGATCATAGACCCCTTGTCTCTCTGAAGTTTGAACAGTGTCTTGGGAATTAGGGGAATGGGTGGAAAGGCATAGAGGAAGTCTTGCCTCCAATGAAGGAGGAAGGCATCCCTGGCCTGAACTCCCTGACACGGAATCCTGGAACAGAACCGGGGAAGTTTGGCATTCCACGGACTTGCAAACAGGTCTATGTCCGGGGTTACCCAAATTCGGAAGATCCTGGCTATCTGGTCCCCATGGAGGGACCATTCGTGTGGAAGCAAAACTCGACTGAGTCTGTCTGCCCAATAGTTTTGAACCCCTGGAAGATACACTGCCACGAGATGAATTTGATGCTCTCTGGCGAAGGCCCACAATCTCAAAGCTTCGTTGCAAAGCGACAGAGAGCCAGTCCCGCCCTGCTTGTTCACGTAGAACATGGCTACTTGGTTGTCCATGTGGATGAGGACTGTCTTGTAGCTGAGCAGGGTGTGGAAGACTCTGAGAGCTAGAAGAATTGCTCTGAGCTCCAAGAGGTTGATATGTAGAGATGTCTCTTGTGGAGACCAGATGCCCTGGGTGGAGAGATCTTGTAGATGAGCTCCCCAACCCTTTGGAGAAGCATCTGTTGTAAGGGTTGCTTGGGGTAGCGACTGTTGAAAGGGGGACCCCAGCAACAGATTTTGAGTGGACCTCCATCACTGGAGAGACCAGAAGAGGCGACTGGAGGTTGCTATTTTGTCTGACAGGCACCCTGATGCCTGGGTCCATTGGGTGGACAGAGTCCACTGAGCTGACCTCATGTGAAGGCGAGCGTAAGGAACCACATGCACGGTGGATGCCATGTGGCCTAACAGTTGTAACATTTCTCGAGCAGTTAAATGGGACTTTAACTGAATTTGTGAGGCTAACTGCACCAAGCGTAGGCAAAGGGCCTGGGGAAGATAGGCACTTGCAGCTGTGGTATCCAGCAAGGCCCCTATGAACTCTAGTGAGGGAGGAGTGGTCTAGTGGTTAGGACAAGGTACTTCAGGCCGGAGGGCCGGGGGTTCAAGTCCCACCTGGGGACAGCAATCTCAGGCCGGAGGGTCTGGGATTTCTAGTCCTATTGGCACTCCTTGTGGTCTTGGGCAAGCCACTTAACCCTCCATTGCCCATGTTCCCTGTAAGTATTAGCGTATGTGTCTCATATCCCCTCGTGTTAAATGTATCCCCCAATTGACCGCTTTGACCCGGTGAAAAGCGGGATATAAATACAGCTAAATAAAATAAATAAATAAAATAAAATAAATAAAATAAATAGTGACTGAGTAGGGGTAAGATGGGACTTTGGGATGTTTATTACAAGTCCCAGATACTGAAGAACACGCCTTGTTCAGGCTAGGGAAGTCTGGGCCTCTGACTGGGACGGAGCTCGGATGAGCCAGTCGTCCAGATATGGGAATACAAATATTCCTAGAGTGCGTAGAAATGCAGCTACTACTGCCATGCATTTTGTGAACACTCTTGGAGCAGAGGCCAGACCGAAAGGAAGCACTCTGTGTTGATAGTGCTTTCCTTGATAAAGGAACCGAAGGAACCTTCTGTGTGTTGGATGGATGAGGACATGGGTGTACGCATCCTTGATATCTAGAGAACAAAACCAATCCTGACTCTGAAGGTATGGAAGGAGAGCACCGAGAGAAATCATCTTGAATTTCTCCTTGCATAGAAACTTGTTCAATTCTCTGAGATCTAATATGGGTCTGTAGCCCCCTGTTTTCTTTGGGATAAGAAAATAGGGGGAGTAGAACCCTGAGCCCTGTTGAAGAAGGGGTACTTCTTCTATTGCCCTTTGGGCAAGAAGGGTAGCAATCTCCTGACCCAGAAGGTTGAGGAGAGTTGTTGGAGAATTGAACTGTCTCACCATGGTGTGAGGAGGAAGGTTTAAGAAATGAAGCTTGTACCCCTCCCTTATGATGGAGAGGGTCTATTGCTCTGCTGTGACTTGTTCCCATCTGGGAGCAAAGTGGGCTAACCTTCCTGGAATGGTGAGAGGCTCTGGTTCTTCTACAGCCAGAAAGGCTAAGTTCTCTAGATTTAAGTCAAAGGCCCTGAGGAGGCTGAGGCTGTTGGGCCGTAGCAGTCCTAGCAGCCTTAGGCTTGCCTTGTTTAGGTTGTTGCTGACGCTTTGCAGCAAAACGACTTGCAGAAGATGCCTGCTGACCATGAACAGGATACTATTTCCCCTTTTTGGGAAAGAAAGCCTTTTTGAATAACCTTTTTCTAACAGGAGCAGAGGTAGACTTTGAAAGTCTATCTAAGGCAGAATTCTCAGCATCCGAGTGGCCTTTGCTTGCCAATCCTTGCCAAAAAGGTTTTCACCTGTACAAGGAAGATTTCCTAATCCATCCTGGACCCAGGGTTCCAAATCAGAAGCTTGTAACCAAGTAACTCTGCGTGCACCTATGGCAATAGCCGAGGCTCTGCTGGCACACTCAAAAGAGTCAAAGGCTGCACGGTTGGAAAATTTGGAAACATCCTGGGCATGTTTAAGCCAGGTGAGAAACTCCTCCCTTTTATCTTCTGAGATAAAAGGAGATAAAGTTTGCAGATGATCTGTAACTTCCTTTAGAAACATCCCCATATAGAGACTATAGGAGTTGATTCTGGCAACAAGCATATTGGCCTGGAAAATTCTCCGGCCTAAAGCATCCAAGGTTCTGCATTCTCTTCCTGGAGGATTAGATGAGTGTCTTTTTGCAGTCTGTATCTTCTTCATAGCAGACTCCACCACAATAGAGTGGTGAGGAAGCTGAGTCTTATGAAAGCCAGGACAAGGAGGAACACGGTACATGGTGTCCAACCTACGAGAATGAGGGGAGATAGTAAGAGGTGTCTCCCATATGCCCAACATGTGATCATAAAGGATCTCATGAATTGGTAAAGTAGCTGCCTCTTTAGGAGCCTTAGGATATTGTAAAATATCCAATTTCTTGGCTCTAGGCTCTGATTCAGGGGCCACTGAAATGAAGAGGCCCCTGGCTACTTCCCTAATGAAGTCTTGAAAAGACAAGTCTTCTGGAGGAGACATTCTTCTTTTTGGAGAAGAGGGCTCCTGAGGAAGGAGTACTGATGCTTCAACAGAAGCCTCTGATTCATCAGAGTCTTCGGAGGAATCGAAGTATCGCCTGTCTGGATGCTCCTGCAGAGCCCGATATGCGTACCGAGTGGTAACAACATCGGGAGTGATCGGTACCGATTCGGTACCGATGGGCATCACAGAACAGGGTACCGCTGCAGTCGACACCGGAGCCAATGTCGATGCAATCGGTACCGGCACCGGAACCGATATCGGTGCCGGAACCGGTACCGACAACGGAGTTTGTTGCGGTACCGGTGGCGTCGCAGCTAGTATGAATGCCGTAATGGCACGCTGCATGGTCAGAATATTCTGATCCATCGACGCAACCAATGTCTGGATGTCGGTACCAGTGGAAGACTGTGATGCCCATCGGTACCCCAGAACATGGCAACCGGTGATCGGTCAAGGCCACGCCATCGATGTCAACCTGTGACCCCATAGATGAAGCTTTGGAAGCCGGAGCTTCCCGCCGGGGTAATTTTGCCGGTGCAGGATCCTCGAGAGCAAGCCCGGAGGCATCTCGATACTTAGAGGGAGATCTACCCTTCGAGGACCGGCTGGACTTATGTTTGATTACCTGAGATCCATGGAAGGAAGAAGCAGCCCTGGAAGATGTCGATGCCACCGAAGCTGCATCAGAGGGAAACAGGGTACTGAGCTTGGCCGCTCGATTCTGTCGACCTCTTTTAGACATCATGGAACAGGACTCACAATCGGTGATGGAGTGGTCAGGACCCAAACATTTTAGACACCAGTCATGGGTGTCAGTGATAGAAAGAAGAAATAAAAGAAAATAAAGAACTTCTTCAGCGGTGACAGGAACACGACCTGCTGGCTCCGCGGAAAAGAAGAACTGGAGAGAGGCAGTTGGGAAAGGCGGGAAGGCAGCGTGCAGGCGCTGTGGGATGCTCCCAAAAGCTTTCTTTCTGGACGCTGGGGAGCGTTCCCGCGCAGGCTCCGTCGATACCGACGATACCCATATGTGAAGACTCATTCCTGCTTGTTCCTGGAGATTACAAGTTTTTGTTTTGTTTTGTTTTTAAAAGAAAGAACCACCACCGGCAGTACCGGTAGGCGTCGAATGAAGCCAGACGCAACCACAAAAAAAAGAAAAAGAAAAGGAAATTTTCTGCGGTGACACGTTTCTGCGGTGACACGTTCTGCGGTGCACGTCCTGTCGACTCTGCGGAAAATGAAGAACTGAAGTGAGAGAGGTACAGAGGCGGGAAGGCAGCACGCATACAATGTGGGATGCTCCCAAAAGCAATCCTATTGGACGCTGGGGAGCGTTCCCGCACAGGCTCGTTGGTACTGACGATACCCATATGTGAAGACTACATTCCTGCTTGTTCCTGGAGATAGAGGTGATATGATTGAGACTTTAAATACCCATGTGGCATAAATGCACTGGAAGAGAGCCTCTTTTAATTGAAAGCAAGCACTGCTACGAGGGGACATAGGATGAGGGTGAAAGGAGATAGACTCAGGAGTAATATGCAGAAATATTTTTTTACAGAAAGAGTGGTAGACCTGTGGAATAATCTCCCAGTGGAGGTAACAGTGATGAGGACAGTGTCTGAATTCAAAAAGGCATGGGACAAACACAGAGGATCTCTAAAGGAAACAAGGGGACTGTTGTAGTGGTTGATATGGAAGGGCAGACTAGATAGAAATATAGAAACATAATGGTAGAAAAAGACCACATGGCCTATTTAGTTTGCTACAAAAGCAAAGAATGATTTTATCTCTTCTTAAATAGTGGAAGAGGTTTCTAACTTATTTGCTGCAGTTTTTAAAATTCCCAGAGCGTTCTTTATCAATACACTCTCTCTTTTTTTGGTTCTGGGAGTTTTTGGTACTACAAATTCAGCTGAATCTGGCTGATCTGTGCTGCCTTCATTGTCTTGTTCCTCATTTTCTTCTTTGCCTTGCTCTTCAACATTTTCTTCACCTTGTTCCAGAAAATGAATAATCAAATTAATAAAGAAATGTATGCTAAAAATAACTTATTTTTGGCTTTTCCAGCTTCCTACTACTCCCATGGGCTGGATGGAAATAAGCAAGATATCAGAGGACATCTGGCACTTTCCTCACTGTGTTGGGGCTATGGATGGGAAACATGTTGTATTACAGGCACCAATGAATACTGGTACTGAGTTTTACAATAACAAAGCACAATTTAGCATTGCATTATTTGCATTAGTTGATGGAGATTACAACTTCCTATCTTCAGACGCCAGATGTCAAGGAAGAATTTCAGATGGTGGCATTTTTAAAGACACTAAACTACAGATGATCTAAGATGGCAGCTTGGGATTGCCTCCACTGGAGGAACTTCTAGGACAATACACAAAATTGCCCTATTTCTTTGCTGTGGATAGTGCATTTGCACTTAGTGAAAATGTCATGAAACCATACTCAGGAGATCATAAATGTGGATCTACTAAACGAATATTCAATTACAGATTAAGCAGAGCTTGCAGAGTGGTGGAGAATGCTTTTGGCATAAGTTCAGTATTTAGAGTTTTACAAAAAGCAATTATTTTGGAACCCGAGTCAGCAGAAACAGTTGTGATGGCTATTACTCATTTACATAATTATCTAAGGTAGTCACGCAACATTTATACTCTACAAGGATCGCTGGACTATGAGCAAGATGGAGTTTTAATGGAAGGTTCCTGGCGCAGTAATCAAAAAATGGCTTCCATGTTGCCCCTGAGGAATATACCTAGAAGACCTCCTGCTTTTCTTCGTAAAATAAGAGATGAGCTAGCTGATTATTGTGTAAAAGGAGTTATATCATGGCAACATGAATCTGCTTAATTGTATTGCTGCCACTCACCATATGTTTGCGCTTTCTGGGCTTATCCCTATCTCCCAAGAAATGGAGCGCTTCATATGCAAATCATCGGCTAAACCTCTGATGCACCTTTAAAGAGTTAAAATTGCTGTTAAACCTGGGATGTGGTCCTAATTTTCTGTATGAAAAACTTTTGAATAAAATCATTTTATTTACCTTTGCCAGTCATCGTGGACTTAGTCTCCTTTGCTCACTCTCTTCGGTAGGATGAGCATAAGCCTAGCATTTTGTTTCGAAATCTATCTTCTGTTTGCCCCAGTATGGTGGCTACTTCCCTCCATGTGTCTTCTTTCAGAGTCTTTTTGTAGTAATTTATGTCCTTCGGATCCCACAACACTGTACGGTATTTATAAATCTCTATCAGGTGCAAGGCACTTTCTTCCGTCCAGTTGTCCATGTTCGTGAGCATTTACTAGTTGAAAGGAATGCCACAACGTACTAAATGGCACTGCACGCCCCTTTGTGGTTGCAGTAAAAACCAACAAAGTTTTGATCCGAATAAGCATGAAACGAATGCACGTAGTGTGCATGCAGGATGCACCAGGCCATTCGCAAACATGTCACAACTAAGCAAACATTTATTTATTTAGACAGTTTTGTATACCACCTTATCCTTCAATCAAAGTGGTCACAACACAATTGGGGGATACATTTAACACGAGAGGATATGAGACACAGACACTAATACTTACAGGGAACATGGGCAATGGAGGGTTAAGTGGCTTTCCCAAGACCACAAGGAGCACCTGTGAGACTAGAAACCCCAGTCCTTCCGGCCCAAGGTTGCTGTCCTCTAGTGGGATTTGAACCCCCGACCTTCCAGCCTGAGGTAACTTGCCCCAACCACTAGGCCACTCCTCTCTCCATGGTGCAGGCTAGGTTGCATTGAGTGTTGCACTGCACCTAGTGTATAGTAGAGGCAAAGGAGTGTATAGAAAGAGGCAAAGGAGCAGCAAAAATAATCCCACCCCCTGGTACTCCGAGATAGTAAGAGCGACTAAAAGAAAGCTACGCAAGAAGGAGCGGCAATGGAGACGAGACCGCTCTGATAGCACACTACAAGAATACCAAAGAATGCAACAGCACTACAACAATCTTATCAATATCAAAAAGAGCAATACCACACTAACCTCATCTTAAAAGCTAGCAACAAGCCCAGGGAGCTCTTTGAGATAGTCCGAACCCTCACAAAGGAACCATCACAAAAGAATGATGACAAGATTCTCCCACAAACATTTGCAGACTTCCTCCTCTCAAAGAACAACCAACCTCTGAGAACCCCAGAGCCTACCAACACCTCCTATGCAGTACAGAGCACAAGACCAACTGTACCACACAAATGGACGGAGTTCCACATTCCAACAACTGAACAAACACCACGTACAATCTCGGAGCTGAATTCTAGCACAGCCCCATCAGATCCATGCTCGATGACATGGATAAAGTCAGCAAAAGAAGAGCTAACCAAGTTCATACACAAGTTAATCTGCACCTCCCTAACCCAAGGCTATATACCTGCTACACTCAAAGAAGCCACTATCCGACCAATCCCGAAAGCTAATTCACCGGACCCCACAGATCAAGCTGCTTACAGACCTATCCTTCAGCCTCCCGTTCATGACCAAAATCATTGAGAAAACAGTACAGAGATAACTACAAGATCACTTAGACACACATGCCCCACTGGACCTCCATCAACATGGCTTTCGGCCTAATCACAGCGTGGAGATGCTATTCATCTACTTACTTGACACCCTTCTCAGAGGAATTGACAATATCAAGGCTGGATTCCTGCTAGTGTTTAATGACATTTCCGCTGCATTTGACACTATCACACAACATCCTCTTGAGAAGACTAACAGACATTGGCCTATGTAACACGGCCCACAAATGGTTCAAATCATACCTCAGTGACAGAAGGTCAAGGTAGGAGCACACTTCTCTGCTGCATTTCACACATCACAAGGAGTCCCCCAAGGATCGTCCCTGTCTGCTCTTCTTTTTAACATATACATACAGCCAGTCTGCTCAATCTTCAGAAAACACAAGGTAAAATACACCATCTATGCTGACGACATCATGGCATACATGCTGATCAGCCTAGACTCTCCAGACTACTCCTGCATGACAAATTGTCTCCAAGAAGTATCCAGCTGGCTGTCCTATAACAACCTGAACATAAACATGAAAAAGACTGAGGCACTAATCATCACGCGGAATATCTCATCAACCCTCCCTACCTCAATAACTGTGGCAGACTCTACAATCCTAATCAAGGAAGAACTTAAATATCTCGGAGTAACCCTTGACCGCCATTTAAACCTACAACCACACCAACAGAATCACCAAGAATGCTCTACATAAGCTGGCTACAATTCGAAGACTCAAGTCCCTCCTTAACCAGGACCACTTCGGACAGTCTGTCAAGCCATAATAACCCCTTTGCTGGACTATTGCAACACTATTTACCAAGGGCTACCAAAGCAAACTACAAGACCATTAACAACTGGTCCAAAATACTGCCGCCAGAATCATCACTGGTTCAAGGAAACATGATCATATAACGCCCCTTTCTACACCAACTCCATTGGCTACCTATCATAGCCCATGCGAGATACAAATCTGCTCTTACCGTGTTCAAGATAAGGAACAGCATGTCAGCGGGAGCTCTAGAGGAGATACTCTGCTATGGTCACAATGAGAGGCCTAGGAGACAAAACAAAATAGACACCATTCCTACACCCTGTGCTAACAAAAAGGCAAAGGAATCAACTACCAAGAGAGCATTCTCTCTTGCTGCATCTGCGATCTGGAACTCTCTACCTGGGAAGCTGAGATCCACCACCGACATGAAGGATTTTAGAAAGCAGCTAAAAACCTTCCTCTTTGCAGATTACAAGGAATTTACTTAACCCGGATATAGTTGACCCCATCTAACTCTGGAATAACTAAGCCTATGCAACTTACTGCATTGTATATATATTCTTTGTACATAAGTTATGCTTTATTACTTCACCTGCATATCTCCATCCCTCCTCCTCCCCACCCTAGATCCTTTATCAGTTAATGTAATTGCAAGTTTCATAAGTTCTCTGTAAATATGTGAATTTGATGTAAACCGCTTTAACGATAAGGCGATATATAAAAACTGTTAAATAAATAAATATGCAGCCTAAGAGCTGCACTCCTCCTTCAGCTATGGAACTAACAGAGACTGAGGAGACTGCAGCGCAGAGGGGCTGCATATATTCAGATTATTATGCTTAATTCTAAGCTCCGGGAAAACTGCTCCATCCTGGCACAGCACCTATTAATATGCTTGATCAAGCATGCCGTCCAGAGAAGTACCTGTTACATGCAAGAAGGTGAAATTAGACTTACCTACTAATTTGCTTTCCTTGAATAACTCCAGTCCAGTCCAGTCACGACAAAGCGGGTTGTCCTCTCCGACCAGCAGCTGGAGGCTGAGCATGCTCAGACCTTTGGTGATGTCACCCTATATAAGGGTCCCCCTACCACCCACCAAGGTCAGTATCCTATTGGCAAAGCTGGCACTACTACTCTTAAGGAAAAAACAAGCCAAATAGCCTTACCAGGCAAAAACTACTAATTTTATTTTTTATTTTTGAAACTGAAGGCAATTGTTATCCTGCCGCCGACTAACCCAGCAACCATCTTATATCAAACATCATATATTCATTTAATCATTCATTCATTCATTCACTCTTTTTTAATTTTTTTTGTATGTCGCTCATAAAGCATCTGAGAATCCTTATCCGAAATGACTGTGGACCAAACGCCCGAGTCCAGGCATGCAGTATTGAGTACACCCAGAAACAACACAAAGCTCCCCCAAAGAAGCCTCAAATCAAACAGGAACATCATGTAGCTGAGGGCTTAATCAACCAAACATTACCCTCCCCTGGGCTCGAATGACAGAACTAAGAAGCACTGGGCGGGTCCGGGACTGGACTGGAGTTTTTCAAGGAAAGCAAATTAACAAGCAAGTCTAATTTCACCTTGCTTATCATCCCTCCCTTGTTCAAGCCATGGTATTTTCAATAACATCATATGGATGTGAAAGCTGGACAGTGAAAAAGATAGACAGGAAGAAAATTGATGCCTTTGAATTATGGTGCTGGTGGTGAATACTGTGTATACCATACCTGAAGAACAAACCAGTCAGTACTAGAGGAGATCATACCTAAGCTTTCTTTAGAAGCTCAGATGACAAGACTTCAACTTTCATACTTTAGACACATCATGCTTGGCAAGATAGAAGGTCAACGCAAAAGAGGAAGGCCAGCAATGAGATGGATCGATACAATAACAGCAGCTATGGGTACCAGTCTGTCAACAATGAGCCGCCTGACTGAATACTGAACCCAATTTAGGATAGCTATCCAGAGGGTCGCCATGAGTCGACTACGACTCAACGGCACTTAACAACAACAACAACATCATCCCTCCAGTCCAGTCCCGACAAAGCAGGATGTACCAAAGTTCCATTACCATTGGGAGGGATACGCAAGCCCGACCTGAACCACCAAAATCCCAAAGTACACATCCCTAGTGGCTTGGATATAGAGACGATAGTGACGCGCAAACGTATGCAGGAAAGATCATGTTGCCACCCGGAAAATCTCAACTGGAAGCACCAATGAACACTCTGCCGATGAAGTTGCTTGTGCCCATGTCGTATAGGCTTTAAGCTCCTGCACAGCCTCCCTGTGCTTGAGCAGATATGCAGACGCAATAGCCTCCTTGATCCACCATGCCACTGACACTTTAGAGGCAGCTTCTCCACGTCTGGGTCCATCAAAAAGAACAACCAACCAATCCGACTACCTAAGAGAAGCTGTGCAGTTCAAATAGAGACAGAGTACTCATCGCACATCCTGCAAGTGTGCTGCCTGTCCTCCTCCATTTCGCCCTTAGAAAGCACTGGAAGAGAGATCGATTGATTCATGTGAAAGTCAAAACCACCTTAGGCAGGAAGGACTGTACCAGATGAAACACCACCTTTTCCTGGGAAAAAGAGAGAAAATACTTCCGACATGACAGCACCTGGAGCTCCAAAATCAGTCTTGCTGAACAAATTGACACCAAGACGACCACCTTAAGTGTCAGATCTTTAAGGTCACCCCTCGAAGCGATTCAAAGGGCGGACCAGCCAACGCAGAAATCAGCAAATTGAGGCCCTACACTGGGATGAGCTCCCTACACAGCAGCTGTACCTGCTTTGCTGCACAGAGTAACTGTAACACATCCAAGTGAGTAGACAGGGACTTCCCCTGTATCCGACCCTGGAAGCCGCCACCTGGACACAAAGGAAACGAAGGCCAGACCCTTAGCCAACCCCGCTTGCAGGAAGAAAAGAATCTCCACCAAGGGAGCTCCCAAGGGGCAGAATCCCCGAGTCTCATACCAAGAGGAGGCATTGTGGGTTAAACTAGAAAGAGGGAAAGAGAAATCTATTTGCATTGGAGTGATATACAGACCTCCCTCACAAGAGGAAGAGGTGGACAGAGAGTTAATTGAAGACATACGCAGCATTGCTAGGAAAGGGGAAGTGCTACTGATAGGAGATTTCAATATGCCAGATGTTGATTGGCACATTCCTGCTGCAGTATCATCTAGAAGTAAGGAGATCCTGGATTCTCTACAGGGAGAACTATTCAGGCAATTGGTAACAGACCCCACACGTGAAGGGGCCATACTGGACTTGGTGCTTACCAATGGTGAAAGTGTTTCTGATGTTGTAGTGGGAGATCATTTTGCATCCAGTGATCACCAGATGGTGTGGTTCAGTATTAGGACTAGGGCTGTTAGAATCCATTCCAAGGTGAGGATCTTAGACTTTAGGAAGACTAACTTTGCGAAGATGGGCCAATACCTCAGGGAGTCGTTAGTGGGATGGGAACAGCTGGGAGATGTAGAAAAACAGTGGGCAAAACTGAAAGGGGGTATTTTAAAGGCAACCTACCTTTTTGTTAAAATGGTAAATAAAGGCAAAAGGAACAGGAGACCGCTATGGTTTTTGAAGGAAGTAGCTGAACAAGTGAAGAAAAAGAGGGAGGCCTTCATGAAATACAAGAGATCACAGAGAGAGGAAGACAGGCATCTGTATTTGGAAAAACGTAGAGAAGCTAGCAAAGTAGTCAAGAAGGCAAAGATTCAAAAGGAGGAGGAAATAGCCAATGCAATAAAATGGGGGGATAAGACATTTTTCAGATATATTAGTGAGAAGAGGAAGGGCAAAAGTGGTATTGTCAGACTCAAGGGTGCAGGGGGGGGAATATATAGAAGCTGATAAGGATAAAGCGGAATTGCTTAACAAATATTTTTGTTCTGTGTTCACAGATGAAGAACCAGGAGCAGGACCACAGAAAACACCCACAAATAAGAACAGAAGCGAGGGACATCTTGAACTATTTTCAGAAGACTGTGTTCGTGAGAAACTAGCTCAACTTAAAGTAGACAAAGCGATGGGACCGGATGGGATACACCCTAGAATGATGAGGGAACTTGGGGACGTTCTAGCAACTCCACTGACTAACCTTTTCAATGCCTCATTGGAGTCTGGAGTGGTGCCAAAGGACTGGAGAGAGGCTCATGTGGTGCCTTTACACAAAAGCAGAAGTAAGGATGTGGTTGAAAACTACAGGCCGGTTAGTTTAACTTTGGTGGTGAGTAAATTATTGGAAACGCTGCTGAAAGAGAAAATAGTGAGGTTTCTGGAGTCCAGCGGATTACAGGATCCGAGGCAGCATGGATTCACCAGAGGCAGGTCTTGTCAGATAAATCTGATTGATTTCTTTGACTGGGTGACCAGGGAGTTGGACCAAGGGAGAGCTCTAGATGTGGTGTATTTAGATTTCCGTAAAGCCTTTGACACCGTTCCTCACAGGCGACTTATAAACAAACTGAGCACCCTAGGGATGGACCCTAAAGTTACTGCTTGGGTTAGAAATTGGTTGGGTGGGAGGCGACAAAGAGTACAAGTAAATGGAGCTCACTCTGAGGAGAAGGATGTTACCAGTGCTCCAGGGATCTGTCCTTGGTCCAATTCTTTTTAACATCTTTGTTAGTGATATAGCGGAAGGGCTGTCGGGTAAGGTTTGCCTCTTTGCGGATGATACCAAAATCTGCAATAGAGTAGACACCCAGGAAGGGGTAGATAACATGAGGAGGGATCTAGCTAAGCTTGAAGAATGGTCTAGAATTTGGCAGCTGGGATTTAATGTTAAAAAATGTAAGGTCATGCATTTGGGCTGCAGCAATCCAAGGGAGCAATACAGTATAGGAGGTGAAGTACTTTTGTCCACTAAAGAAGAGCGGGACCTAGGCGTGGTTGTGTCTGATGATCTTAAAGTAGCTAAACAGGTAGAAAAGGCGACAGCAAAAACTAGAAGGATGCTTGGGTGCATACGGAGAGGAATGGCTAGCAGAAAAAAGGAGGTGATAATGCCTCTGTATAAGTCTTTGGTGCGACCTCATTTGGAGTATGGTGTGCAATTCTGGAGACCGCACCTTCAAAAGGATGTGAACAGGATGGAGTCGGTGCAGAGGGTTGCTACTAAAATGATTAATGGGCTTCGTTATAAAGCATATGAGGACAGACTTAAGGATCTTAATATGTACACCTTAGAGGAAAGGCGGGATAGAGGTGATATGATTGAGATGTTTAAATACCTCCGTGGCATAAATGTTCAGGGAGAGAGCCTCTTTCAATTGAAAGCAAGTTCTGCTACGAGGGGACATGGGATGAGGGTGAAGGGAGATAGATTCAGGAGTGATATGCGGAAATATTTCTTTACGGAAAGAGTAGTGGATCCATGGAATAGTCTCCCAGTGGAGGTGGTAGAGATGAGGACAGTAACTGAATTCAAAAAAGCATGGGACCAACACAGAGGATCTCTAAAGGTAAAAAGTGGACTGTTGTAGTTGTTGTTATGGAAGGACAGACTAGATAGGCCATGTGGTCTTTTTCTGTCATCATGTTTCTATGTTTCTAATTCTAGAACAACCGCCAAACACTCACCAAGGCCAAACATTTTGAATGCTTCCTAGCTTGCAAAAGTGTGGCAATGACGTGCGGCTAGTAACCTCTCTTTCTCAAATGAGCCCGCTCAAGAGCCAGGCCAGAAGTTTAGCTCCTTTGGACTATCCGAAGTCCTTCCAAGCCTTTCCAAGGCTGCACCAAAAAGCAACTTACCCTTGAATGGGAGCCTGCTCAACCTTATCTTTGACGAGATATATGCCACCCAGAGCCAGAGAAGACGGCACACCACCATTACTGATGCCATTCCTTTGGCTGTGGTGTGAATCAAATCATAAAAGGCATCCGTAAGGAAAGCTGCACTGGACTCCATGCGAGTCGCCTCCTCTGCCTCAGAATCTGAACCGTCTGCCCCCGGAAGCACCTGTGCCCAGTGAAAACACGCCCTCAAGACACAGGCCCCACAAACAGCCATCTGGAGTGCCAACACATTAACATCAAAGGCCTGTTTCTTAAGCATTTTCAGTTTCTTGCTCTGCGGATCATTTAATGCCGCTCCGCCTTCCACGAGGATAGTGGTCTTCCTAGTCACTGTCAACATGGCCGCATCTACTTGGGAAGACCGAAACATTTCCTTATAAGGTTCTGGTAATGGATAATGCCTCAGCATGGCCCAGCTACCCCACAGCCCTGCCTCTGGTGCTTCCCATTCCATTTCAATCATCTGCTGAATCACATGATGTACCAGAAAGACAACCTGTGAGCATCTGCAGGACTGCAAGATAGGATCCTCCAAGGGCTCCTCCAGTGAAGACCCCTGCACCATGTTAGGAGCCGCCAGGAAATGTGCGATAAGCACTGGCAACTCCTCTCTATGAAACACTCTGACCAAATGAAGATCCTCACCTGGGGCCATGTCACTGTCCTCTGGTTCTAGCGCAGTAGGACCTTCGTCCAACATGTCTGAGGTGCCCTCTAAGGGGTCCTCCGAAATCTCAGACTATACCTTGTCCAGGCATACCCCAGGATGGTGATTCCAAGCGAGGCCACATACATACCAACTCCCCTTCCGGCAGCAGGATCACCCGCTCTGCCAGAGAAAGTCCCTCAGACTTCCTCCAAGAGCCCCCCCACATAGGCTCTTTCCTACCCAAGGTTTGTCCAGTCACCATTTCCTCTTCTGTGAACCCCCTCGAGGAAATGGCCTCCTTTCCCACCAAAATCGCCGACTGAGAAGGCCCTGCTACTGAGAGCAATTCTTGCGTGTTGCTCTTTCCTCTATCTGTCGACTCAGCCACTCGGTCCCCCAGCTCGCTGGCTGCCAACCATGTTTCCAGCTCACTTAACTTATAAATTTTGTCCACCAAAAGACTGGAGCAGCGTGCCCCATACATGGCACAGGCCACTTTAACAGATGGCATTGTCTGAACACAAACGAGGTGTTCATGAAATCGGTGATTCCGCATTCATCCCATGGAGAGAAGAAGGAAGTCCAAAGTTCACTCCCCCCACCTCTCCGAAGCCGCCTATGGTGCCGGCTCTCTGATAAAAACCCAAACACACTCGCCTCTCTTAAATGCAGTGCTGGCTGTCAACGGTACTGAGCAAGATTATGTTTATGTTTATGTTTATTGTATTTGATAAAAACCGCCTTTCCATAATAACCAAGGCGGTGTACAATAAAATTCAATAAAAGAGGCTGGAAGCCAATAAAAAGGAAAGGAAAGTACAATCTCATGATAGGATAGGAAAGAAAAGAAGGGGGACAGGACAAGACAAGACAAGAGAAGGAGAGCATGATAGGGATTGAGAGGAGGGGGAGAGAGTGATCACACGAAAGGGGAAGGAACATCGAACGCCAGGGAAAACAGATGGGTCTTTAAGTTTTGCTTGAAAGTGATGTAACCGACTTCTGCAGGCAGTCCTCCTAAGCAGGATCTGTCTGACTGAACGACCCCGGTGTAGTAAGAAGAGTTCCTAGGGAAATCATTTTGACGTTTTCTTGGACTATGAACTTGTTTAGGTCTCTGAGATCCAAGATGGGCCTGAACCCTCCTGTTTTCTTTGGAATGAGAAAATATGGAGAGTAGAAGCCCATCCCTTCTTGAGGAGGAGGGACTCTTTCTATGGCACCCTGGGACAACAGGGTGGTCATCTCTGCTTTTAAGAGAGTGCTTTGAAGGGGTTGTGTGGGATAATCCCCTATGAAGCATGTGTGGGGTAAGGTTTTGAAGTGAAGCTGATTGCCCCTTTGGACAATCTGGAGTGTCCACTGCTCTGATGTTATGATGTGCGACCTGTAGGCATAGTGACAAAGTCTGCCTGCTATGTGGAGGGGCTGGGGGCCCTCCAGGAGTAGATTGGCAATGCTCTCCAGGAAGGAGTCAAAAGCCAGGTGCAGGTTATGCCTGTGCAGCTGTTTGAGGCTTTGGAGCCATGGGCTTCTTGGGTTGGCGAGGGCCCTGCTGCCTCTGCTGAGGATGCGGAGATTGATAGGAATAGAAAGATTTCTTGGGAATAGCCTTCTTCTTAGATGGGTCAGCTGTTTTCCTGGAAAGGTGTTTTAGGGTGAAATCATCTGTTTCAATCTCCCCTGCTTTTTCCCTCCAATCCTTTCCAAAAAGGTTTTCTCTAATACATGGGATATTGGCCTGTTTATACTGGACCCTTTGCTTGAGATCTGATGCCTGTAACCAGGCCATTCTACGAGCCCCAATGCAGACTGCTCAAGCTCTGCTTGTGGATTCAAAAGTATTCTGGCCTTGCTTGATGAGTTTCTGGAATGCACTCCACTTATCCTCAGGAAGCAGGGGGGGGGGGAAAGTTTCCAGATCCCCGGTGACATCCTTCAGAAACATGCCCATGTACGGCATGTAAGAGTTTATTCTGGAGGCCAACATGCATGCTTGGAAGCACTGACACCCAAAGGCATCAAGCCTCTGCTAGGTGGCATGGATGAATCGTTCTTAGAGCTCTTTTATCGGTGCATCGCCGATTCCACCACCATTGAGTGGAAGGAGAGCGGAGGTTTTTGGAAGCCTGGGCACTCTGGTACTCGGTACATGGTACAGAGTTTCTTGCTGACAAGCGGAACCATGAGCAGGGTCTCTCACATGTGGAGAATAAGATCCTGCAGGATACAATGCACTGGCAATGTAGTCGCCTCCGTGGGCATGGGAGGGTACTGAAGTATCTTCAATTCCTCACCCTCGGTTCCTTTTCCTAGGCTTCTGTGATGGTGCACCTTGCTGCCATGTCACATATGAAGTCCTGAAAGGACATATCTTCTGGTGGGGACCGATGCCGTTCCTTAGGTGGCAAAGGGTCCGAAGGGATGTCTGCATTTTTATATTTAATATATTTACTGAGTTTTGTATCAAAATACTTTACAAGAAAAAGACATAACACTCCATCCTCTGAGGCATCAAAACAAACAGCAGCAAGGGAAAAGAAAAAGAAAGAAAAAGCACAACTACGGTACAGTACAATGCAAAATGCAATGTGTGTCTTTGAGTCAGTCCTGACTCCTGGCGACCCAGAAGCTCCTGGGTTTTCTTGGCAGTGTCACCAGAAGTAGATTGCCAGGCCTTTCTTCTGAGGCAATGGAGGGTTAAGTGACTTGCCCAAGGCCACAAGGAGTGCTAGTGGGAATTGAACCCTGGTTGCTTGATTACCAAGCCAGTGCTCTAACCACTAGGCTACTCCTCCACTCCACAGTACAATAAGTACTCCAAAATATCAACCTTCATCCCACAAAAACTTTATACAAATGAAAGGAGAAAATCCTAATTAAAAAAAATATATATATATACAGACATAAACAGGCCAATAATAGGACAGTAGGTTCTCATTGGTCAGGCAATACCTCCAATATTAACTCATTCTTGGGCCACAATTAGTGTCAATAATTGAGAAGGATCCATAAAAACATAATCCTTACCCAGATATTTAATACAGTATTTTTGAGGATATTCAAAAGAAAGGTCATTCCCGAAGTCAAAGATGAGGCTTTAACTGTAGGAAAGCCTTTCGGACTCACTGGGTCTTAGGTGACACATCTGGAAAAACACTTATAACATACCCATGAAAGGGAGTCAACTGCTCTTTAAAGAAGGTGAAAATACATGCTCCTTATCTAGAGGAGTTCGGAAGGAGGCCACTACAGTACCTGTTAGCGGTCTCCTCCACAGAAGTTTCCAGCAGAGCGGTCAAATCACCTTCCAGAGAGCGAACCAAACTATCTCCTGTAACATTTTTAACTAAGGATATAATATAATGCACACTCAAGATTTCGGGTAGCTTGTCACCCTCCAGATGCAACACATTCAAAAGTAGGTTCTAAGCATTTCACAACTAGATATCACATTACAATATGGAAAATTTATAAAGCGTAGTTACTCACCTGTAACAGGTGTTCTCCAGGAGCAGCAGGAATCAGTCCTCACATATGGGTGACGTCGGCGCCGACGGAGCCCTCGCGGAGCAATTTTCCCCAGCTTTCAAAGAAAGCCTTTGGGAATTGCAGCGCGCATGCGCGGTCTCCTTCCCGCCCAAGGGTGCCATCTTAGCCAGTCTGATGACATAGCTAAAAGACAGCATAAAAATTTGCAAAAAAACTTAAGCAGATGATTGCAACTCCAAGGGGAGGAGGGAGGGTTGTGAGGACTGATTCCTGCTGCTCCTGGAGAACACCTGTTACAGGTGAGTAACTACGCTTTCTCCAGGACCAAGCAGGAAGTCAGTCCTCACATATGGGACTCCCAAGCTTAAGGCTACCGGAGACCCTAAGCACAAAAATGAGCTCCCTCTAGCTCAGCGGCACAGAAGGAAGGAATCTTCACTGAATTATTACCCACCGGTAGCCCCCATCCGGGATGGAGGGTAGGAGTTGCTCAAACCTCGAAGAGATTTCGGAGGACTGCCTGTCCGAAAGCACTGTCCCTGCGGGACTCCCTCTCGAGGCAGTAATGGACCGCAAAAGTCTGGCTCGAAGACCAAGTAGCGGCCCGGCAGATGTCTGCCGACGGAACAGAGCGGAGGTAAGCCACTGACGTAGCCTTCGCCCGAACACAATGAGCCGTGACTCGACTTTCTAACGAGAGTCCGGCTGCCCCATAAGCCCAAGCGATACAGTCAGCAACCCAGATGGACAGAGTACGCTTGGAGACCGGGAGCCCCAATTTATTGGGGTCAAAAGACACAAAAAGCTGAGCAGCTTTACGGTGCTCCCGCGTACGGTCAAGGTAGAAGTTCAATGCCCTTCTACAGTCCAGGGTATGCAGGACCATTTCAGCTCGGCTGGAGTGTGGCCTGGGAAAGAAGGTCGGAAGTACCACCTCCTGATTGATGTGAAAAGGGGAGACCACTTTTGGAAGAAACTTTGGGTGAGTCCGTAGGACTACCCTATTTTTGTAGAACCGAGTGTAAGGGGGATCAGACACGAGGGCCTGCAATTCACTTACGCGTCTAGCGGAAGTGAGGGCTATCAGGAATAAAGTTTTCCAAGAAAGAAAACGGAGAGAACAGGTAGCCATGGGTTCAAAAGGCGGACAGGTGATCCGCTGTAAAACCACATTCAGATCCCAGTCAGGTGCTGGCGGGCGCAGAGGTGGTTTAAGTAGAAGGAGACCTCGGAGAAACCTCGCTACGAGAGGGTCGCTGGAAAGAGGTCTGCCGTCCACCGGCACATGATGTGCTGAAAGAGCACTGAGGTGAACTTTGACGGAGTTGGACTTAAGTCCCAGATTAGAGAGGTAGAGCAAGTACTGTAAGATCACCGACACCGAGCAGGAGAAGGGATCCTGAGACTGCTGGGCACACCAAGCGGAAAAGCGACGCCATTTAAGGGCGTAGCATTTGCAGGTAGAAGGTCGCCGAGAAGCTAGGACGACCTCCTCCACCTCTGCCGGCAGTAGAAGGGGAGCAAGGACTACCCTTTCAGCAGCCAGGCCATCAGATGTAGAGATCTGAGGTTGGGGTGTAGCAGGGACCCCTGATCCTGAGTTAGGAGATCCGGTTGAAACCCCAGAGGGAACGGATCCTCTACCGCTAATTGCAGCAGGAGTGGAAACCACGGCTGTCTGGGCCAGCGAGGAGCCACCAGGATCATGGAAGCTTTGTCTCTGAGAACCTTGAAAAGAGTTCGAGAGACTAGCGGTATGGGAGGAAAGGCATACAGAAGGCTCTCCGACCATGAGAGCAGAAAAGCATCTGCCGCTACTCGAAGGGGATGCGGCTGACGAGAGCAGAAGCGAGGAAGTTGCCGGTTGAGAGGACTGGCAAAGAGATCCATCGTGGGGAGTCCCCACTTCAGAAAAAGTTTCTGAACTACCAAGGGATCCAGGCGCCACTCGTGCGGCTGGAGGATCCGACTGAGTTTGTCCGCCAGGCAATTTTCTTGGCCTGGGAGATAAACTGCCTTGAGA
This sequence comes from Ichthyophis bannanicus, assembly GCA_033557465.1. NCBI lineage: Eukaryota > Metazoa > Chordata > Amphibia > Gymnophiona > Ichthyophiidae > Ichthyophis > Ichthyophis bannanicus. Next base: position 1,362,842,007 of record CM066032.1, on the reverse strand, counting down.
AGAATGCCGTGGCTGACGGCCCAAGAGCAGAGCTTCTGTGCTTCTCGACAGAGAAGGAAGGAGCCCGTGCCTCCCTGTTTGTTCACGTAGAACATGGCAACTTGATTGTCCGTCTGGACAAGGACGGACTGGTGAGAAGTCAGGTGGGAGAAAGCCTTGAGAGCCAGACGGATTGCTCTGAGCTCCAGGAAGTTGATCTGCTGCGCAGACTCCCACGTGGTCCAGAGACCTTGAGTACATGCCCCTTGGCAATGCGCTCCCCAACCTAGGAGAGAAGCATCGGTCGTCAGCACTTGAGCCGGCTGAGGTGACTGAAAAGGCATTCAGAGCACCAGGTTCGGCCGATGAAGCCACCACTGTAGAGAAGAGGCCAGCGGCCCGGAGACGCGCACTAAGTCGGCTAGGCCGCCCGTGGCTTGTTGCCACTGCTTGCGAAGGCACCATTGAGCAGGCCGCATATTCAGGCGGGCATTGGGGGTCACGTGGACGGTGGAAGCCATATGGCCGAGTAGTCTCAGGAAGCGCCTGGCTGAGACCAGGGACTGACTGCGAAAACGGCCGGCTAGGTCCATGAGCCGTTGAGCCCTGTCGAGAGGCAGGAAAGCTCGTGCCTGAGGAGTGTGCAGTCTTGCGCCGATGAACTCGAGATCCTGTGAGGGGAGCAAAGTGGACTTTGCGAAGTTTATGACAAAGCCCAAGTACTGCAGAAGAGTCACAGTGCGGTGTGTGGCATTGGTGACTTCCGGAGAGGACGATGCTCTGATGAGCCAGTCGTCGAGGTACGGAAAGACATAGAGGCCGTGAAGCCGGAGATAAGCCGCCACCACCGCGAGACATTTTGTGAAGACTCGCGGTGCGGAGGATAGGCCAAAGGGCAGTACTCTGTACTGGTAATGATTTCCTGCCACCACAAACCTTAGGTATTGGCGGTGGCTTGGGTGGATGAGGATGTGCGTGTAGGCATCCTTTAGATCCAAGGAGCATAGCCAATCTCCCTGCTGGAGGTAGGGCAGAAGGATTCCAAGGGTAAGCATCTTGAACTTTTCCCTCACGAGGAACTTGTTGAGGTTGCGCAAGTCCAGGATGGGTCTGAGGCCTCCTGTTCTTTTTGGTATTAGGAAATACCTGGAATAAAAGCCTTGACCTCTCAGGTGGTGGGGCACCGGTTCCACAGCCTGTTCCTGAAGAAGACTTGCTAACTCCCGAAGGAGTAAGTCCCTGTGCAGAGGGAGTCGTGGAGGTTCTCCCGGGAAATAGGAGGGAGGGACCTGGTGGAAGTGGAGAAGATAGCCTTCTCTTACGACTTGAAGCACCCAGGCATCTGAAGTGATGTTGGACCACCTGTGGGCGAAGTGAACCAGCCGGCCTCCGGTGCTGAGAGGAACCAGCTGAGGGGGAGAGGCTATGCTGATGAAGTCAAAAACCCCCACCCTGTTGAGCAGGGGCCGGTGGTGCAGGCTTGGGGGCTTGCTGCCTACGGGACCCGTTACCCCGTCCCTTGGCCTGCTGGCCCTGTTGGGGAGCTGCGGAGGCCTGATATTGAGGGTAGTGTTTATAGGCAGCCGCCTTTCTCGGGTAAAAGGACTTCTTTCCCGAGCCCTTCTTTTTCTGGGAAGGGGCGGAGGTCTTCCTAGAAAGCCTAGTTCTGGTGAGAGTCTCCGTCTCGATTTGTGCAGCCTTTTCAGCCATGGGTTTGCCAAAGAGGTTCTCACCTCGGCAGGGGACATCGACCAACTTGTCCTGTACCCAGGGTTCAAGGTCAGACGACTGAAGCCAAGCCTGTCGGCGGGCACCGATGCCGGCTGCGGCCACTCGAGCCGATGCTTCAAAGCCATCATAGGCTGCTCGGGACATGAATTTGGAGCATTCCCGAATACCAGTTGTCAAGGCCAGGAACCTCCGCAAAGGTTCCTCGGACAGCCCAGTGGAGAATCCGGCTATCTCTTTAGCCAGGTCTCTGAGATACATGCCCATGTAGAGCTGGTAGGTCTGGACCCGACAAGCAAGCATAGAGCCCTGGAAACACTTCTTACCAAGGCCATCCAGGTTACGGGCCTCCCTGCCAGGAGGCACCGAGGAGTGCATCTTCTGGCTCTTAAGCCTATGCATGGCCGATTCCACTACCATGGAATGGTGCGGTAGCTGTGCTTTTTGGAAGCCAGGACTCTTGCGGACTCGATAGATGGAATCGACCCGCTTGCTTAATACCGGCGACGATGCCGGACTCTCCCACATGCGGAAGAGTAGTCGTTCCAGCATGGGAGGAACCGGTACAGTAAAGTGTTCCCTGGCGGGAGAGTCATACTGAAGGGCGTCGAGCTCTTCGGCTCGAGGCTCCTCCTCGGGATCCGCAGGGAAGGCCAAAGCCTTGGCCATATCCCTGACGAAGTCCGAGAACCGGGCATCCTCCGGAGGGGACTGCTTCCGAGGTTCGGACTCAGGTGAGTCCGAGGGGACACACCGAGTCCGAAACGAATCAGGTGACTCTTCCTCTTCCGACTCCCAGGCCGACTCCGAGGAGGAATCGGTGGGGTCGGCTCGGGCAGGCGGAGGCGTCGGCTGCCCCGACACTGAGGGAGTCGGTGTCGACGACCTCGGTCCCGAACGGGAGGCCGAGGGTGACCTCGACCGAGGATCGACTCGAGTTCGCATGGACTCGAGAATCGGCTCGGTCTCCGGGGTCGACTTAGACGTCGACGTCCCGGCGGTCGGGGCAGCGGCGCCAGCGAGGCTAGCGATCAGTGCCCGCTGCTGGTCCATGAAGGCAGAGAGTCTGCTCTCCAAGGCCGTCAACCTGAGTCCGACCTCAGGTGACCCAGCAGCCCCCGACTCGGGCCCCGACGGCGTCGGGCCCAACGTCGGACCCCTCTGAGGCGAGTCCAGGAGGACTACAGGACTTACCCGAGCAGGCAACTCCGACTCCAGACGAGGTCGCTTCGGGAGGTGCTCCTTCTCCAAAGACCCGGGAAGGCTATCGGGGCTATGCGACCTGGCCCTCGCGGAGCCAGGAGCGTCCACCGACGCCGCCCTCGCGGGTTTTACCTTCCGTCGATGGTCCCCGGAGGGAGAACCCCTGTCGGAGGAACTTCGGCGATGGTCAGAGCTGGAACCTCTGGACGCCGAGGCCTCCGACGAGGTCCGGGTATGGCCGGGGTCAGCGAAGATTCGTTCCCGCTGGTGCCGCCGACTCCTTAACGCTTTGGAGGACATTTTGCTGCAGGCCCCACAGATCAGCTCTTCGTGATCCGGGCCGAGGCAGCGGAGGCAATTATCATGTGTGTCAGTGAGTGACATATTTCTGTCACACTGAACACACCGCTTGAAACCACTGGCAGCCATCGGGGGAAAAAGGGCCCCTGCAAGGTCAAAGGACCGGGCTGCCAGCGAAAAACCGAAAAACAAAACTGACTAAAAATCAGAAAAACCGAAAAATAACAGAAGGACTCGCAACGGCGTCGCGAGTCCGGGCAGGAAAAAGACCGGCGTCGAACCGAAGAAAGAAAGAGAAATAAATCACTAAAATCAACTGTTTCAGCGGGGACACGACGGGTACATCTGTAGGGCTCCGCGGAAAAAAGAAGACTGGCTAAGATGGCACCCTTGGGCGGGAAGGAGACCGCGCATGCGCGCTGCAATTCCCAAAGGCTTTCTTTGAAAGCTGGGGAAAATTGCTCCGCGAGGGCTCCGTCGGCGCCGACGTCACCCATATGTGAGGACTGACTTCCTGCTTGGTCCTGGAGAAATCTAAGATTCAGCGATCTAAGTGAGTTTTCTAACTTTTCTACTTTATTTTCCAACATTATAGTACTCGTCACAACAGCACTATTGGCCCCATCTACAGCACTAAGTTTCCCACTGACCTGGTCCAAAAAAGCCCTTTGAGCCCGCAGCTTCCCCTCCAGAGTGGTCAATCGATAAACAGTATCTACAGAAAACTGACACAATTGCGCAAGCCAGCTAGACAGAACAGAGTCCATCTTTGCCATCATCCGCCAAATCTCTATGTTGATGACCTCTCCAGGAGGAGTAATTGGGCTAGCTGACTCAGTCCCCGTAGCCCCAGGAAAAACCACAGGCTACAAGGGAAGTAAGGCAGCAGGAAACCCTTCTGCCTCTTCTAAAAGAGGGGATGACACTAGCAGGACCACAGACAAAATTCCACCTGACTCCTGACAAAGGGTACTACCAGCTGATTGCAGTCCTGTACTCCCAGGAGTTAACACCAGCTGGGAAGCACCCTGCATCACTACAGGGGGAGGAGGGGGAGATTGAGAGTCAGGACTCAGAGAAAGAGCCTCTGCACTAACACTCAACAAGGTTCCTGGGGCATTTGATGTTAAAGGCATTTTAATTGGAGCCATAACAAAAGAGTCCATTGGGCCTCGCAGGCCACTGAGACATCCTTCGCCTTTGCTTTCCTTTTCCCCATATTAACCCACCACACAGTACCTGGATACAGTCAAACTACTAGCTGTAACTCTCCGCTCCCACTGCCGCAGTAGCTCAACAGATGTCTCCTCCAACAACTCCGAAGAGGTTCCAAAGCGGCCTAACAAGCTCCTTTGGTCACGCCCCTTCGGCCACACGACCGCTGGTCCGCATACGGCGGCTATCCCACAGATTTAATCCGCAGGAGCGGAAATGGCACTCCCCGATGAACTCTGGCATCTCCAGCACTGCTGGGGCAGTTGTAATAGCCTGTAAATGCTCCCGAATACCTCTTCTGGCAACCTCCAGTCAAAATGCACATTCGGACCAACTCCTTCCCCGAAGGGATGTCTGAAAGTTTTCGGGAATCGAGTGACTGACCCCCCCCCCCCCCCCCGGTCAGGTTCTGAAAAACTGGAATCAGAGTCTGGTAAGAAATCAAAGTATCGGTGGTCTTGGGTTCGACCTCGATGCTCCATAGACGTCAAAGGTCAATGCCAATACTGATACTCAGAGGTATCGGAACTGAGAGCCATGGCGGTTAGAGTCTGTTGGATACTGGGGGTATCATTGGTTCCAATGAAGGTATCTATCTCAGAAGTTCAGACGATGCTAGTTCAAGGGCTGGCATCGGGCCCAATACATCTGGCTGTTGGCTCAGTGCCGAAACCTGCACTCCTGAATTTCCTTATGTTATTGGTACGGAGGCTTCCAGAAGTGCTGCCAAACTCCTCTTGAGAGCCAGCATGCTCTTGTCTAGGGAGATGGCCAATGTCTGGGTAGAGTCACCTACAGGCTCTGGGCCACCATCCCAGGACATGAAACCGGTAGCTCTCCGGAGATCGATGCCTTGGGAACATTCCGGAGCCCCACTTGTGTTTTGGAAGACAGATCCTCCTGCCAGGGCTGTTTGGCTGGCAGATCTGCATCGTAAGCACTTCTAGGGTAGTCTCAATGCATATGCTGGGACTTCTCTGGCTTCAGTATCGGTCTTCGATGCCGAGGATTTGGGAGCGGCCAGAAACTGACTTACTTTTGTGTTTGGACTTTGAAGAAACTTGAGACCCATGAGAGGAAGTCTATGCCCTCGATGAGGTGGAAGTCACTGAAACAGAGTCCAAGGCGTACAACAATCCATATTGTCTGGCTCGGTTCTTGAGGCCTCTCTTTGTCATTTGCTGGCATAAAGGACAAGAATTTGGTTGATGTTCAGGGCACAAACATTTTGGACACCAGTCATGTTTATCAGTGACTAATATAGTACCAGCACACTTAGTACATTTTTTTAAAACCTAAGAAGAGAAGTTGAGAAGGCGGGCACGCAGGCACAGTGAAGTGCTCCCAAAGGCTTTCCTGGGGAGCACTCCCATGTGGGCTCCGTCAGTGATATAAACCCATATGTGAAGACTGCATTCCTGTTTATTCCTGGAAATCATTTTGAACATTTTGACTCTGGCATTCCTTTCCTACCTAGACAAACAATGCAAATCCTGCTTTATAGCTGCAGTAGCCTATAAACAAAATACTATAGAAAATTGTCTGGGTGCAGGAAACACTAAATACACTGGCACAGTTCTTTCAAACTAAGTACAACGGATTAAAATTCAAAAGAAATAAACTGATCATTTTTCAGAACTTAATTAGATCCTTTACAGGAGGAATTTTGGCAGACTGGATTCTTTTGGAATTAAGTCAAGACACAGAGATGATCATCCCCTCAGTTTGGTCTCTCATTAAAAATACAACACACCATCAGTAGTATGTCTATCATCTCCCTGCTGAAGCAATGTTTGGTGCTTTTTACTGTACTACAATGACTCTTGCTGCAGCAACCAGTGTTTTTTTGGCAGTCATCCAATCAAGTATTAGCCAGAGACGAAAGTAGTACTTGCATGCAGATAAGAATCAACAGGATCTTTAAAAAAGCATACACATTTATATATTTACAAAAACAAAATCTTCCTACCTCAGCTGTGATACCAATGTTGGCAAGCTGCTCTGTAGAAGTGGCTCAGAAAATACTAAACTTTCAAACAGGTGCTTGTTGTGCAATTCCCACGTCACCTGAAATTTCTTCAAATGTTCATTTTCCTATTGAAAGGAGAAGGATCAGAAACATGCTCCCTTATAAAAGTATATATCGATGTCTAAGAAAAAACAGTAATGTTATTTTGCTGGAAATCAACAATGTACCATTCAAGTTCATCAGTGCTGTGCTTTGGCTGCCTTTACTCTACTGCTCTCTATAGATTTCCTGCCCAATATGGCCCTTTGTATGGTCAGTTTAATGGGGCAGTGTTAAGCAATACTGGCAATATTAACCCTGTTTTCATTTACACACTAGACACGAAAAGAGGATGAATTAGCACACATTGAAAACTTGAGAGCAAACCAATATCAGCAGAACTGTGGGTGCCAGTAGGGGCTTTGAACGTGCTAGAAAGCATATTCTTCTCTTCATAGGAATTCAAGTACAACTTTTACAATGCTTCCCAATCCAGATAACATGAGGTAAGAGATCAAAGGTCAGATTAAATCTGCAATATGACAGCATCACTTGATCCACTTGCCCATAACAGACAACTACACATAAAGCAAAACTCCTTACCTGTAACAGGTGCTCTCTGAAGACAGCAGTTCAGCCACATGACAATGCTTCATGGAGAATACAATCTTTCAGATTTTTCCAAAAAGGCAAAAGCCTATTAGTGCTCATGCATGGTTGATTGCTCTCAGTTTTATTTAGCTTTGATTAGTAGGTTTTTTGGGGGAGGGGCGCCTAAAGAGAGGTTAATATGACTGCTGAACTGCTGTCTACGGAGAACATTTGTTACATGTATGCAACTTTACTTTCTCTGAAGACAAGTAGTCCACCTAAGTCACAATAATGGGGCTCCCTTGCTAAGGGTTGTTTTCAATAAGAAATGGGATGAGCAACAAAAAGAAATGGAAATGGGCAAGACGTTTTGTTGAGAAAATCTCCTTTTCTATTTTTGATTATTTTAAACAGGGAAAACACAAAAATAGGCTCAACAGAGCTGGAATTGAGCTCTTCTTTTCAGAGACTAAAAAACAGAGAGCCTAAACCTACAATCCCATCGGAGGTTCGTATCTACATAGTACTAAGATTTGAATCAACTCCACATCAGTTTTGCAATTTCCCCAATGGAGGTGGATCTTAGATGGATAACCGATATCACCAAGGCACTAATATTATGGGCCTTTATTCTTACATCAGGCCTGCCTAGGCATAACAAAAAGGGACATGATCTGCTACTTAACTGGAAACTATGCTTTATCCTGATACCCCAAGTCTACTGAGGTAAAAAGAAAACTAAGGGAAAGAGTTCCTACTACAGGCTTGAACTTCAAGAATGCAGCAATAGCACTCTTGCAGTTCAAAGAATGAAGGTGGTACTTTCACCCTTATGAATATGTTGTTTGAAGAGCAACAGATTAAGGTGAAAATTAGATAACACCCTACAAGAAATTTAAGATGCATGAGGAGTACCAACCAATGATGATGCACTCTAATATAAAATGAATTAGTCATTAGAGCCTGGAGCTTACTTACACTGCCACTGAAATAACTGTCACCAAAAATGTGACTTATCGCGTCAGATACCAGAGCTCATAAGGAGGCTAGAAGCTTGAAAGGGCCTTACATCAGCTGAAAAAGAACGATGCTGATGTTCAAGACATCATCATCATTCTCACTCAGTTGATAAGAAGCGTCAATTGAAGTAAATTCTGTATGAATTTCATAACTGAATGTTATAAAGAGATAGGGCTGCCTTCTACATTTTGGTGATAAAGTTTACCTCCATGCTCCTGGCATTTAAAAGTTAAGATTTGGTCTGACAAAGATACAGAAGATATTCAAACAATTCGGGGGGAGAAGGGTGACAAACGTGATCTACAGACTTGCCCTCACACCAGACAGCAAACCTTCTCCATTCAAAATCATAAAACCTCCTTGTGGATTTATTACAGGAAGCCAAAGGAATCTGTAACATGCTAACGGAGAAACAGAGAGACTGTATTATAGTGCCCAGTGAGAAGCAGAATGGATTTTGAGGTGAAAAAAGTATTACTGGTTCTGCCTTATCAAAGATGGAGAAAGTCCACAATGAGACCAATTACCTAAGGGATAAATTTCATTAAGTGAAAACTAATTATGTGGTAGTCAAAAAGAGTGATGTAAGAATCATAGTTTATTTTTCCTTTCTAAGTTCTTTCACAGTATTAGCCACTAGAAGCATGGAAGAATAGGTATATATTGCATAAAGTACATCTCCACACCCACTCCACAAAAAAAGAAAGAAAGAAAATGCACTTGCTGCTGTCCTGCCATCTGGTCTCTTCCTGGTTCAGAAAACTGGTACCACTTTCCTTTGGCCTCTCACAAATAGGATCATCTCTACTGCTCCCTATCATCTGCCCAATTCTGATTCAGAGACAATATGTGGGAATCGAGTGTTGACTTACCTGACAGGAAATAACTATCATGATGGCTATGAGATTCTTTGTGCCATCCTCTAAGAAATAGGGTAGTTTCACACCTATATATTTCCACATACAGAAAGATGGGAACTATTCTTTCTTGCTGTTCATGTAGAACAGTCACCGGACTGTCTATTTGAACCAGGATATTTTTGTTGGCCACTTGTTTAATAAAAAAAATATGAAACAGTAGTTTCCCACAGGCATGTGCGAGTGTGCACAGGCATGCCCATCTGTGGCACAGGAACACAGGCATATCTCAGAAGGGAGGTGCATGTGCACATCTTGGAGTGGGTGGGCAGGCATTTCAGGGGCATGCATACAAAATGTGTTAAAAGAGTGTCTGTCATATGTGCATGCTCCTGAATCTATATGTGCATGTGTCAAGGGTGTATATATGTATGTGTACTACAAGAGCGAGAGTGACTATGCATGTGTGTTTGTGTATGCACATGCACGCATGCATGTGTCCGAGGGTACATGTATCAAAAGCACGTGCAGGATTGTGTTTGTCTGAGGCATACACGTGAATGGGTGTGTGTTGTGATCAGGAGAGTATGGCTGAGCCCATGGAATTGGGAGAAAATCAGACATTTTCCTTTAAAGAAAGAGACAGGCAAGGAATCAGTAGCTCTCAAAGTGCAGGCAAGGGGAAAAAAACACGCAGCTACTGAGGACAGGACACACCCAGGCTCTGCTAATCTAAGGGCAGGCTTGGAAACTAATGAGAGACACCTGGGGGAAGGGCAGTGCACGGTAGTTCAGAGACACTCTTATAAACCCAGGGAAACAGAAGGAAGTCAGACTCAGCCTGAGAAGGGCAGCACCACGGGAAGAGAGACTCAGCCTGAGAAGGGTAGCACCACGGGAAGAGAGTCTCAGCCTGAGAGAAGGCAGCACACGAAGCGACACCCTGGAAAGAGAGAGACAGGGAAGCAGCACGCTGGAGAATTCAGTGGTGAGAGAAGCACCAGAGAAAGGCCCAGAGAGTTCACTGTGGAGGAGAACGGTGGAGACTTCCGGGGGATTCTCAGAGGTGAAAGCCCTATTCAGAAAGAAAGCCAGGATTGCAAGGAAACTGCAATTGGTTTTAAAACTAGGAGAGCTGTGTCAGAGAGAAGTGCTGACAAGGGTCAGGCTACAGTGACAACTGTTCCTGAACCAGCTAAAGAGCTGCAACTTCCAAAAAGGTGCATGAATAAAAGTGTAGCCAAAAATGCTGTGATCCAGTTAGAGGCATTGTGTCGTTTGATACAAGAGAAAAATCTCCACGTTCCTCGTGGAAACCCTTTGCATAGGGTTTCAGTGGAGAAAGGTTCTGGAACTTTTAGAGAATATTAAGCCTGAAGTTTCTCATGCTGGTTTAGAGCCAGATTTACCAGACACAGGTCCTGAGGAAATGCAGATAGACTATTATGAATCTGATGAAAGCTCTGAAGATTCAGTAATGGACTGTTCTCTATGTCAGAAGGCAGAATAAAAGTTCTTGGATAAGAGAGAAAGGTTTATAACCTGAATGTCCGAAAACAGGGAGAATTGTGTTTAGCCAGGAATGCTAAGAACCCTGTTTGCTGAAGAGAGGATATTTCTTTTGGGTTTGAAGAAAGGAAAAAAACCATGTTTGATTGCTGAATCGTTTGGAAACAGCGACCTATGTTAAAAAGCTGCTAAAAACAGTTACATTGTTTTGTTTGCTATAAATGCCTATGGATTATTGTTTGGAGAGAGAATCCTGTTTGTTTGCGTTGAGCCTTAATGCTCTTTTGGAAAAGAAATAAAATTCCTGTGTTTTGCCTTGTAAACCCTCGGTCTCCACACTACTTGTTTTTTCTGAACAACACAACTACAAATCCCAGCAGCCCCGGCTCTGGGTGAGGAAAAACTCCTTAATTAAAGGACTAACAAGTGCATCCCTAAGCCCATAGGCTGTTGCCTGGGCAAGGGCCCCCACAGGTGGCGTAGTTTTTCGGATACTTTTTTTTCCTACACATGCTCCAGGATTTCCAACCACTCAAGAGTTCAACAAAAAGACAGTGCTAACTGCCAAAGCCCTGCTGAGGATTAAAAGGTGAAGTGCAGCTGAGGTCAAAAGCCGGATTCAAGGAGGACAAGCGGTGGCCTTCATTTCTGCTAAGCTGGAGTCTACACCTGTATCAGATAACCCGTAGATAAAAAGGGGTTTTAAAGGATACCTGTACAGGGGTGCAACAGTGTTAAGTAGAAACCAGAGAAGGAGCGGATATATCTTTTTGTATCGTACTTGGTGGTGTTTTGTCTTTTCTTGTTGCAGCATGGAATGTAAGGAGCTACTACAGTGGATGGCTGGACAATTTGAGAAACAGCATGAGATGTCCATACAAGCTCAGGAGCAAACTGCTGCAGTGATGCAGGCACAGCAGAAGCCTCTTTTGGACATGATGGGAGCGTGGCTGGGAGCTCAGGAGAAAGCAGCAGAAACAGCACGGACAATTCCAGGTTCCATAAGAGCTCTGCACACACATGGGCTAGGGTTACAGCCTAGCGAGACATTTTCATTTGGTCAATTAACTCAGAATGATGATATAGATGATTTTCTAGAGGCGTTTGATAGGGTGGCACACATAACCGGATGGCCTAAGGAGCAATGGGCCTTGCGCCTGGCCACTTCGCTTACCGGAGAAGCACTGGCGGCGTACAGGGCCATGCCTGCAGCCTTGGCCAACGATTATGAGGAGCTGAAAAAAAGCTATAAGAGACCGCCTAGGCCTAACGCCCATGGTATATCATCATCTCTTAAGAAATAGTAAATTGAAGCCTGGTGAGACACCAAGAGCTCTCTGCCAAAGAATTAAGAGCTTGGTATTAAAATGGTTAACACCAGAGGCTAGAACCGTAGAGTCCATTATAGATAGCATTGTACTGGAACAATTTATGGCCGCAGTCCCGAAGGACATACAAACCTTCCTGATTTTACAAATCAGGAACACCAATGAAGCCACCTTATTGGCCGAGCGCTTTATGGAAGCGGAATTGGCAGGCCAGGTAAAAGGGGATGCTTCTAAAAGGGCAGATTCCGTATCATCAGAAAGGAAGGTAAGGCCAAAGGGGGATGAGATGAAAATGTCTATGCCAATGTGTAAAAACTACTCTATACGAAAAAAATGTTTTTCATGTGGTAGTGAGGGACACCTGAAAAGGGATGCCCATACCAAAGAGGTGAGGGAAGGTTTTCTTTTGACTGTTGAAGTAGAAGATATTGCTACAGAAGCTTTGTTAGATTCAGGAGCAGATCAAAGCATGATCTCCAGAAAGCTCTGGCGGGAGATTGAATCTCGCAAGTTCTAAACCAACCTGACGGGAAAGTGAAAATCAGGTGTACCCATGGGGCATCATCATTTTATCCCATACACAGAGTGCTAGTGAAGGGTTTAGGGATGAAGAAGAACATTCCCGTAGCTATTGTGCCCAGGTTACCACACGCCCTGGTATTGGGGAGGGATTGGCCCCAATTCAGGGAGGGCCTGGAAGAGGGGCTACAGCAAAAGGTAGGCATGGTATCTACCAGAGCGCAGTCCAAGACCCCAGAGGGGGAACGAGGATCTCCAGGGGAGGCAGTAGGGGGATCTACTCCTCCAGGAAGACTTGGGAGTTTCCCTTACGGGTAGTGGTAGGAAGGGACCGAGCGCCCTACAACATAAAGCTGAGGCCAGGGTAAGCTCAGTTCCCGGTCCATTGTTTGGGAAAGGGCAGAAGCAGGGACAGAGATCATCACCCCAAAAGAAGGAGTCTGAGAATAAGCCAAAGTTTGTCCTAAAGTATTGCAGAACGACTCCTAACGCGCGGAGCCCTAGGCGCGGTTCAGAGCAAGCGGCTGGTTACGATTTATGTAGCACGGAGGACCTGGTTATTCCAGGGCGGGGGAAGGCCTTGGTGTTTACGGGTCTCCAAATGGAGATACCACTGGGGTGTTATGGCCGCATCGCACCACGGTCGGGGCTAGCCCTGAAGTATTTTATAGATGTGGGCGCGGGTGTCATTGACCCCAACTACAGAGGACCTGTTAAGGTGTTACTTTTCAACTTTGGGAGGGCAGATTTCAAAGTAAACATGGGGGATCGGATAGCCCAACTCATCTGCGAGAGGGTGGGTTTTCCGCCTCTGAAAGAAGTTCCCATGATGACTACTACACCCCGAGGGACTGGAGGATTTGGGTCCACAGGGCGAGCGGACATGAAAGGATTGACCGCAACCTTCAAAGAGAAGGAAGAGGAGGATTTGGGTCCGCAGTTATCTGACTGCAAGACAGATCCCAAGCCCCGAATGGGGGAAGAACTGTCCTGAGTACAAAGACAAGACTTGACCAAACTGTTGAAACGATTCCCGGACGTCCTAACACCGGTCCTGGGGAAACTAGGTTAGTCGCTCACGAGATAGTGACCCCACCTGGCGAGGTGGTAAGGCAAAGACTCTACAGGCTACCTGAAGCCAAGCAACAGGAGGTGGTGAACCAAGTTAAAGAAATGCTTAAAATGGGGATCATTGAAGAATCAAAAAACCCCTGGAACAGCCCCATCGTGCTCGTCCCAAAACCTGATGGGACGATGAGGTTCTGTATAGATTTTCGACGGGTCAACGCCATCTCCAGGTTTGATGCCTATCCGATGCCACGGATAGAGGAGTTATTGGATCATCTAGGCCAAGCAAAATTCCTTACTACCCTTGATATGACCAAAGGGTATTGGCAGATCTCCCTAACCCGGGAATCATGTTCTAAGACAGCGTTCTATACCCCCATAGGACTTTTCCAATTTCGGAGAATGCCTTTCGGCCTGCATGGCGCGGCCGCGACCTGCCAGAGGTTAGTGGACCTCGTGTTACGCCCACACTAAAAATATGCCGTCGCCTACATGGACGACATAATACACAGCTCCACGTGGGATCAACATTTGCCTCGCATGGAAGCAGTCTTACGAGCAATGAGGCACACGGGCATAACGTTAATCCTGCAAAGTGTATATTTTCTGGGCAGGAGGTAAAGTATCTAGGCCATATGGTGGGGCGGGGTACAGTTAGGCCTATAGTAAATAAAATAGAGAGTGTAAAAGCCTTTCCAAGGCCGCTGACCAAAAAACAATTGCGCAGTTTTCTCGGCCTAATAGGCTACTATCACCGCTTCATTCCCCATTTCGCAGAAGAGAGTGCGGTTCTAACGGACATGTTGAAAAAGAACACCCCAAACCAATTGCAGTGGTCCGGGGCAGCGGATGCAGCTTTTATTTTATTAAAAGAAAAGCTCTGCTGTGCACCAGTGTTACGAGGGGTGGATTTTGAACAACCGTTCATCGTACAGACAGACGCTTCGGAGAAAGGTTTGGGGGCTGTGTTATCGCAGAAATATGAGAGCACGGAGCACCCAATTATGTTTCTGAGCCGGAAATTTTCACCCCCGGAAAGAAAATACTCCACCATAGAAAGAGAATGTTTGGCAATAAAATGGGCGATGGAAGCTCTTAAATTTTATCTTACAGGGCGCAGATTCCTGTTAGTTACAGACCATGCACCACTGAAGTGGTTAAACCAAATGAAAAACCACAATACTCGTTTAACCCGCTGGTACATGGCCTTACAGGCCTTTGATTTCCGTGTTGAACATAGAGCGGGAAAATTGCACATGAATGCGGATGCCCTGTCGAGAATTACGAGCTGTGCGGGTTCTGTAGCGCCAGCCCGTAATATCTTAAGGGGGGGGATGTGTGATGAGGAGTATGGCTGAGCCCATGGAATTGGGAGAAAATCTGACATTTTCCTTTAAAGAAAGAGACAGGCAAGGAATCAGTAGCTCTCAAAGTGCAGGCAAGGAAAAAAAACACACAGCTACTGAGGACAGGACACACCCAGGCTCTGCTAATCTAAGGACAGGCTTAGAAACTAATGAGAGACACCTGGGGGAAGGGCAGTGCACGGTAGTTCAGAGACACTCTTATAAACCCAGGGAAACAGAAGGAAGTCAGACTCAGCCTGAGAAGGGCAGCACCATGGGAAGAGAGACTCAGCCTGAGAAGGGCAGCACCACGGGAAGAGAGTCTCAGCCTGAGAGAAGGCAGCACACGAAGCGACACCCTGGAAAGGGAGAGACAGGGAAGCAGCATGCTGGAGAATTCAGTGGTGAGAGAAGCACCAGAGAAAAGCCCAGAGAGTTCACTGTGGAGGAGAACGGTGGAGACTTCCGGGGGATTCTCAGAGGTGAAAGCCCTAGTCAGAAAGAAAGCCAGGATTGCAAGGAAACTGCAATTGGTTTTAAAACTAGGAGAGCTGTGTCAGAGAGAAGTGCTGACAAGGGTCAGGCTACAGTGACAACTGTTCCTGAACCAGCTAAAGAGCTGCAACTTCCAAAAAGGTGCGTGAATAAAAGTGTAGCCAAAAATGCTGTGAGCCAGTTAGAGGCATTGTGTCGTTTGATGCAAGAGAAAAATCTCCACGTTCCTCGTGGAAACACTTTGCATAGGGAAAAGCCTCAGTGGAGAAGGGTTCTGGAACCTTTAGAGAATATTAAGCCTGAAGTTTCTCATGCTGGTTTAGAGCCAGATTTACCAGACACAGGCCCTGAGGAAATGCAGATAGACTATTATGAATCTGATGAAAGCTCTGAAGATTCAGTAATGGACTGTTCTCTATGCCAGAAGGCAGAATAAAAGTTCTTGGATAAGAGAGAAAGGTTTATAACCTGAATGTCCTAAAAGGCAGTATGAAAACAGGGAGAATTGTGTTTAGCCAGGAATGCTAAGAACCCTGTTTGCTGAAGAGAGGATATTTCTTTTGGGTTTGAAGAAAGGAGAAAACCATGTTTGATTGCTGAATCATATGGAAACAGTGACCTATGTTAAAAAGCTGCTAAAAACAGTTACATTGTTTTGTTTGCTATAAATGCCTATTGATTATTGTTTGGAGAGAGAATCCTGTTTGTTTGCATTGAGCCTTAATGCTCTTTTGGAAAAGAAATAAAATTCCTGTGTTTTGCCTTGTAAACCCTCGGTCTCCACACTACTTGTTTTTTCTGAACACCACAACTACAAATCCCAGCAGCCCCGGCCCTGGGTGAAGAAAAACTCCTTAATTAAAGGACTAACAAGTGCAGCCCTAAGCCCATAGGCTGTTGCCTGGGCAAGGGGCCCCCACAGTGTGTGTGTGCATATAGGGGTGTCAGGGGGTGCATAAGAGCATATGTGGAGGGGCACGCAGGAGCGCACATGAAGACGCACATGATTCCGCATGTATGTGGAAGGTGCGCATGTGCATGCACATCAGAAGGGGAGTGCATGTGACTGTGCACATCAGAGGGGTGCACACTGCTCTCGTGGGCATGTGTGTGTGTCAGGGATGCATGCTGAACATGTGTGGACGTGCATGTCAAAGGTACACACTGCACGTGTGTGCATGCATACACGTCAAAGATGTGCATGTCCATCAGAGGCACACGCGTGCGCACAGGTATGTCTCCCTGACATCACCTCTGCATCAAAGGCATTAGTGTGCATCAGAGGGTAAGGGGCATGTGTTGAGGGCAGGGCAGACATGTGACAAAGGAAGGGCGAGAGTGGAGGATGTTTGTTGGACGGCAGGTGTGAGTGTGTCAGAGGACAGGGGAGTATGAGTGTGTGGGTGCAGAGGGTGTGCATGCGCGAGTCTCCAGAATACACTTGTATGTATGTTTGCATTTTGGAAGTGGGCACAGATGTGCATGGGGGCCACGTGTATGTGAGTACATGTGGGGAAGCACATTAGGGGGGCATGCATGCGTTGGTGCATGCATACATTTGTGTACAGTTCCCAAAGGGCATGCAAGCACATGAGCATGCATTTGTGCAAGGGGGCACACATGCATGCTAGTGTATGTTCATGCATGTGTGCTGCAGGGGACATGCTCATGTGTGCTGCCGGGGGGGGGGGGGGGGTTGGGCATATATATATATATATATATATATATATATGTGTGTGTGTGTGTGTGTGTGTGTGTGTGTTCGGGCGTACATGCGTGCATGCTGGGGGTGCACAACCGCGTTTGTGTGTGTGCATGCACAAGCATATGTAGGCCAGGGTGCATGCATGTCTATGTCCCTGTTCCAGAGGCGCAGGGGGGCATGCATGCATTACAGGTTCTTTCATGCTCTTCCAGAATTTTCTGCCCACAGCTGTGCTCTTCATGCCAGCAAGACCAGATGACTTCTACCAGCATTTTCTGCCTGCTGCTCACTCTTCATGCTAGTGGGATCAGGAGTTAGTTCTTCAACCTGCTACTAGGTGGGTGTTGGGGTGGGCAGGTGAGCATCTTGGGGATTTCCCAACCCTACTCTTCAATACATTCCCTCTCCTCTTCCCAATCAAACTTTGCACACTCTCCCTTCCCTGCGTTTCACTCCCTCACTTACACTCTCATCTCAACAACTCCCCAATACACCCCTTCTCCCTCCCTCCTTTCTAACTCCATCCATGCACTTTTGCTCTCACTGCCTTCCCCCTCTAACTCCACCTCTTCTTTCCTTGCCCTATCCTTATCCGCCTCTTCTCTTCATGCATCACCCACCCTCCTCTTCCCTGCTTTCAGGCAGTCAAGTCGCAGCCCCACTCTTCATGCTGATAGGATCTACAGATTCCTGCTGGCCTTTTTGGACCACACCCATGTTCTTCACACTAGTGGGATCTGGGGAATTCCACTGGCGTTTTCATGCTACAGCCCCACTTCTTCCAGCACTTTCTGCCTGCAGCTCCTCTCTTCATGCTGGCAGTACCAGAGGCCTTCCGCCAGCATTTTCTGCCTGCAGCCTGCTTCACGCTAGAGGGGCCAGGAGAGTCTATCAGCTTTTCAATCTGCTGTTAGGGGATGGGGGAGAGATGACACCAATGATGAAATTAGACCTTACCTGTTAATATTCTTTCCTGAAGTCTCTCCAGTCCAGTCGAGTGGGCTACGCTCACCAACCAGCAGGTGAAGACTGAGAAACACAAGCTCATAGCACTGTGCCATCTGAACTAAGTCAGTATGCCAATCACTAAGCAGCAATAAACCAGAGCCCCAACAACTCCCATTTTCCACCAGACACTCCCCTCCGCATATGAACAGACAGCAGCTGAAACACTGGCCAAAACTCAAGGCCTGCATAGGTGAAACCCCATCAGGGTGCCCGTAAAAAACACTGTGCAATTTTATGGGTCTTTTCTTTTTCGTTCACTGAATGAAACAAGCAAGAACCTAGCAACGAGGAAACCGCCCACGCAGATCCCCAAATGAACATCTACTTGCTTAGATCTGCAATTATCAAGGGAAAGATCCCTAGGAACCCCCAACAGTCACAGAAAATTTCAAGGGAGGGTCTTGGACTGGACTGGAGAGACTCCAGGAAAGAAAATTAGCAGGTAAGGTCACAGTCCAGTCCAGACAAGTGGGACGTAGCAAAGCAGTATTGACTATGGGTGGGACAGCAAGACCGGCCCCTTGGCACATTTTCACCAAAGACCACATCATGCCTTACCTGAACATCCAGGCAGTAATGCTGTACAAAAGAACGAAAAGATGACCAAGTGGCCGCCCTGCAAATGTCCAGGGGAGGAATTCTCCCCACTTCCATTCAGGGGGAAGCCAGAGCCCTCATCAGTGGGCTCGCAGACCCACAGATGCCTACTGCCCTTTCAAAAGATAGGCGGACCCAATAGATTCCCAAATCCATTGGGCAATGGAGGCCTTAGAGACTGCTTCCACTCTTTGGGGTCCACCAAAGAAAACAAAAAGCCTCTCCGAGCACCGGAACGACTGTATCACTGACAGATACCTTTTGAGCACCCTTACAAACATCTAGCTTATGTAGCAGGGAAGCCTCCACAGAATCCCATGGGACAGGAAAGGGTGGGCGAAGCAACCTCCTGATTGAGAAGAAAATCCAAAACCACCTTCAGCAAGAAGGAAGACACTGTTCTTAAGACCATCTTCTCCTTGAAAATAGGGCTCCCTGCAAGAGAGAACCTGCAACTCCAAGATACGGTGAGCAGAACAAATCGCCACCAAGACAACTACTTTCAGGGTCAAATCCTTCACAGAGGCCCTGCCGAAGGGTGAGCCTCCCAGAGCAAACAACACCAAGGAGAAGTCCCAAAGCAGGTACTACCGGCCAACAAGGGGGCCAAAGATGTTTGACCCCCCTCCCCAAAAACCAAACAACATCTGCATGGGACACCAGACTAATGCCCTGCTTGCAGACCCAGAAACAGGACAAGGCCACCACCTGGACTTTCAATGAACCCAACGCCAAGCCTTTCTTGAGTCTGTCCTGCAAAAACGCCAAAATGGCTGGAATGGGAGTGCCCAGGAGTCGAACCCCCTGCTCTCCACACCAGGCCTTGAAAACATGCTGTGAGAATCGATCCACCACCAGCAAGCACACTGGTCCCTGCATCAGTGGAGCCGCCACCGGTGGCAGATGCACCGACTCCTCCACCAGGAGCTGCATAAGATCCACGTACCAGGGCTGGCAGGGCCAGTTCAGTGCTACCAAGAGCACTCGACCACAATGCACTTCTATTTGCTGCAACACTCACCCGATCAGGGGCCACAGTGGAAAGATCTACAGCAGATGCAACGCCTGAAGAAACAGCTGGCGTTGGTATTCGCCAGGCAGCCATCAAATGCATCGCCAGAACCCCGCAGCGTTCCATGAGCGACTGGAACACGGTCTCGGAGAAGGACCATTCCCCCGGGTCCAGCATGTTGCGGCTCAAGTAATCTACTACTACTATTTATCATTTGTATAGCACTACAAGGCATTTGCCTGGATGCTCGCTTTCCCTGCTACAAGTGCTGCTGAGAGGGAGACCAGATGGCCTTCCTTCCACTGCAACAGCAGAATCGCCTCTCCTGTCACTAGAGAGCTCCGCATGCCACCCTGGCATTTGGCGTAGGCCACCATGGTGGCATTGTCAGACAGGACTCGAAACACCTTGCGCCTCACCAAAGGTAGAAAAACCTCCAGGGCTAACTGCAACGCTCACGTCTCCAACTGGTTGATGGACCACTGCTCTTCGTCGGCGAACTACCAGCCGTGAGCCCCTTGTGATTGACAGGGCTGCCCCAACCGAACAGACTGGTATCTGTGGTTACTACCACCCAGTCCGGAGGTTCCACAGGCATATACACCCTCAGGTTCATTGAGTCCAGCCACCATTTCAATCTCGCCCTGACCTCCTCCCGCAGCAGAAGCCTGACCTCCATGAACTGCACCCGAGACCACCAGCGGGAAAGAAGATGCACCTGCAGTGCTCTTATATGAAGTCGAGCCCAAGGCACTAATTCCAGGGAGGCTGCCATCAAGACCAGGACCTGAAGATAGTCCCACACCCAGGGTCGCTGAACTTTTTTCAGGCCTCGCACCTGTGCCTGCAGCTTCGAAATCCCCCGCTCGGACATAAATATCATGCCCCGGCACATGTCAAAGCGGGCCCCCAGATACTGCAGGCACTGAGATGGCTCCAGCTGGCTCTTGGCAAAGTTCACCACCCAGCCCAGCTCCTGTAGGTGGCGGACCACCAACTCTGTTGACCAACGACTCTCCTCAAGGGACGTTGCTCGAATCAACAAGTCATCCATGTATGGGTGGACCAGTACCCCTTACTTGCAGAGGTCTGCTGCCATCATCACCAACATGACCTTAGTAAACACTCAAGGAGCATCGCCAGGCCAAAGGGCAATGCCTGCAATTGATAATGCCCCCAGGGCACTTCAAAGCGAAGGAAGTGCTGGTGCTCCGGCAAGAGCGATATGTACAGATAGGCTTCTGCAGGGTCCAAAGAGGTAAGAAACTCTCCCTGTCACATTACCACTACAACCGAGTACAGCATCTCCACACAAAAACGTGGGACCCTTAGGGCCCTGTTGACCCCTTTCAGGTCCAAGATGGGTCCGCTATGAACCTTCTTTCTGGGGCATGACAAAATAAATGGAATACCTCCCAGACTCCCAACTGGTCCAAAGCACCGGGAACCACCACCTTGAGCTGCAGGAGACAGTCAAGAGTCTGCTCTACAGCTCGTGTTTTCCCAGCGACCCCACATGGAGATGTCATAAAAACCTCTAAAAGAGGCTGGACAAACTCGAGGGCACAGCCCTCCCAAATCACCTCCAAGACCCAGGCATCTGACATAATCTGGGCTCAAGTGGGAAGAAAGCTTTGCAGGCAACCGCCCTTGCACTCCTGCCAGGGCCCCGAAACCTTCATTGTGAAGGCTTTGTGGTGCCTGGAGTACCCACAGCTGCTTCTCTACTGTTACAGGCTCCCCAACGAAAGAAGAAGCTGCGCTGCAGGAAGCTGGACCTCTGCGGGTTGGCCAGAAATCTCTACCATTGCACCCAGACTGGACTGCCTCTTCCAATCTTGGGCTTATCCTTGGGCAGCCTAGGTACCTTTGAGTACCCAAAGATTTGACCAGCTTCTCCAAATCCTCCCCTGCAGTTTCGCAATCCCCGTCAGGCACCTTCTCTGGCCCTTTTCAAATCTAGGCTAAAAACTCACTTCTTCGCTGCTGCTTTCAAATCTTGACTCACCTGATCTCCTTGTGTTTCCTTACCATTCCCCCTAGATGTATTGCATGTCTATACCTACTGTGTTATTTGTCTTGACTAGATTGTAAGCTCTGATGAGCAGGGACTGTCTCTTACATGTCTGTGAAGTGCTGCATATATCTTGTAGTGCTATACACATGCTCAGTAGTAGTAGTAGTAATAAAGGAGAGCTTACTGAGCCTTGTCTTAGAGGCCACATCCACCAACCAGTTGCACAACCACAAAAGCCTCTGGGCCGTGACCACTATGGCCATACTTTTAACTGATGCCCACAACAAGTCAAAAAGCAAATCTGCCAGGGAGGCAGACCCGGACTCCAACCGAGCCTCTTGTGTTCGACCCAGGGATACCGCCCCCGTCTCTTCCGCTAGTCCTTGAGACCACTGCAGACAGGCTTGAGCCACGTAGGCGCCACAAATGGCAGAACAGACACCTCAAATGCCAGAACAGACACCTCAAAGGCCTTCTTAAGCAGCACCTCCATGCGCCAGTCCTGAGAGTCCTTCAAGGCAGCGCTGCCTTCCACTGGGATGGTGGTCTTGCATGTAACCACTGTCACCAGCACATCTACCTTGGGCAAACGCAGCTTCTCCCTTTCCTCTGGGGAAATCAGATAAAGCTTCACCATACTCCACCCAACACGTAACCCCGCATCCAGGGATCTCCTCTGTAATCATGGTGCACAGAGCTCTATGAATCAGGAAGGATTGAGGAGGCCTACGAATCCCCTCCAAGAGAGGATCTTCTGTAGACTCCTGGGCCGATGGCCCAGGGTCCTCTGCAATCTGGAGGACCACCAGAGACTCAGTAATCAGCACAGGGAACTCATCTCAGTAGAAGATCTGGACCGCCGTCGGATCTTCTGCCCCCGGGAGCTCCCCCTCCTCCTGGAGTGGACCATCCAGGAGATCTGCAGGGCCTTCCAGTGGATCCAAAGAATCCAAGGAAGCCTCCGAGCCAAAATCTAGCTCCTCCGAGCAGTCCCGATGGAGACGCTTGATCCCGGCCACCTGTCCCAGTCCATGCCCCAGGGGGCTTTAGAGGAAGCCTCTCCCAGACTCTGTTTCAGCATAAAGGCCTGGTGTAAGAGCAAAACAAATTTGGGGAGAAAAGGGAGGGCCTCTGCCCCCAAACCGACCCCACAACCGAGTAGTTGGCCTCCCTGGTGCAAGCTCCAACACTGATTGCAGCGTCGGAGACCCGGCGCTCCACAGGCCCACTTTGAGGGAAGCATCCAAGATGGTGGTGGTTCCCGCCAAAATCGCCAGACCCGTGCCATCATCTGAGGCATCAACGCCGTCATGCACTCCTGCCCCACATATATCAGACTCCCCCGGCCTCCCACAAGTCGCTCTGCTACCATTTCACTAGTTTTATGGCAGCCGCGGCATAGCCCTACTCCAGACAGCTATGCCCTGCGGGTGCCACAGACAGCACACTGGCCACGATCCATCAAGCAGCCGCGCACGTGGCTACTCCCTCAAAGCTTACTGCTGCACTGGAGCTTTCTGGAGGGCCTTACTCGGCTGCCCCCTCCTCAGGAACTGGGCGCTCTGCGGCCAATTCTCCTGCTACAAGCTCATGCTTTTTTCCTTTGTTTCTGTTCTCTCTTTTTTTTTTTTAACTTTATTCTCCTTCTTTCAGCACAGGCTTAAAGGGCCAGATAGCACCTCAACCTCTGATCCCCTCCCAAAAGTTGGGGAGGGGGATAAGAGGGGCCACCCAGAGGAGGCAACTCAGGGAGAGTGGAAAAGGGACCCAGAACCTCTGGGTTCTGCGCCCTGCATCTACTAGCTTCTGAGGCCTAGGCTCCATAGACCACTAGCACAGGCAATGCTCACCACCTGCTGGAGACTGAGAAATACTGGCTTGGTTCAGATGGCACAGGCTACTTATACTGAGCTATGAGCTTGTGTTTCTCATTTTCCACCTGCTGGTTGGTGAGCATAAACCACCTGCCTGGACTGTACGGAGAATCATTTGCTGCTCATGTGCAAACAGATACATATAGACAGACAACGTTATACAGCTGGCTGAAGCCTCCACAATGGGCGCTGGCACTTATATGAAACATGCTTAATCTAAAAGAGGGAGGGGCCACAAAAGACCCCTACGACAGTGGTTCTCAATATAGTCCTCAGATCACACCTAGGCCAGTTAGGTTTTTAGGATTCCCACTATGAATATGCACGAGATAGATTTACACAGAATGAAGGCAGTACATGAAAATCTAGCTCGTTCATATTCATAGTGGGAATCCTAAAAACCTAACTGGCCTAGGTGTGATCTGAGGACTATATTGAGGTAAACTGCACATTGGTTGACATAATGGTACTAGTGGTAACACAAAAAGATCACTTGAACAGGAGGGATGTGAACTACTGGTGAACAGTATCGCAGACTCCGATATCATACAAATGGGAGAAGTCAAGAGAAAAGAGCTATTTTACCTCCATTAATATTAACCATGGAAATCACTTAAAAGTGCTGTTAGAATTGTCTCGGTACTGTGGATAACCTGAAAATAGGACTGGCAGGTATGCAGAACAATGATCTTTTCAACAAAGTCCATGAGCTGGGTGAAAACAAGTTTCTTGACAAATTTAGCTAAAAATGGAAGGTAAGAGACTAAGCAGTAGTGACTGGCTACTGGTAGGGTCTAGGTTATTTTTTTGGAATGGAGAGAGCCATAGAAATGGAACAGAATCAGGAAATAGACAATGGTTGATAATTATTAAACCAAACTGAAGGAGATTCAGCATTGGTACGCCAATCCATCTAGAGAGAAATGGGTCAAAGGGGACAAGTTGCTTTCCTCATCGATATGAGCAGTTTGGAAAGAGAAAATTTGTAGTCAGTTTAAATGAGGACCAATGTTGTGCAAGATGGTTGATTGGAGATGAATCTGCACTAATTAGAGGAGGTGGGGACTGACATGGATTATCACTGAATGAGATAGGAATAATTGGAACAGCTGCTGTAAACTCCTGAGGTAGCTTGGAAACCTTGGATCAGAAATGATTTAAGAGGTCCTTAGCCGATAGGCAGGCCCTTTATGAACGAAGGAAAGAATTGGTTGTGGATAGGGGTCAGAAACAATGGGAAAAAAAGTTGATTTCATGTTTTGTTTTTTATTTTTTTTGGACAATTAGAATATGTACATAAATATATACATAAACAAAAAGCAATTTATCTTTTTTATTGGTCTATTGACTCACTTGTGCTAACACATCCTTTGACCTTCACCATCCAGTTCAACCTCTGAGGTCGTCCACTGGGCTCAGTCTTCCCTTCGCTCCATTCTTGTCCAGAAGTTGTCAATACCATTTCAAAAGCATAGCAGGCCATATGGACAAGATGCTTTTCACATTCCTCACCTATTTTCAGGAGGAGATGGAGCTCTTCTCATTTCTGTTGAAGGAGAAACTGAGTAAATTTCTAGGCCCCTTCCAGGATTGTGCAAGCACTGCATCATGTAGATTTAGTAAGAAGTTATATGGGATTGAAGCATAGCCTTCAAAATAAGAGTTCTTCCCCAAAAGGTCCAGAGTATGAGACTCATGTCTGGGGTGCACCAAAAAAGCATGATATTTCCAAGTTCTTGGCCCTTTTCTAAAGGTTTATTCAACTACCTCAACTCTGGCACGGCAAATGAGGTTTGCTGAATCCTTCAGCTACCTGGACATAATGTCTTTTGCCTATCTTATAAAAAGGAAATATAATTTAGGGGTCTCTCACTTCCTCTTCTGTATATCTTGCAAAAGAGAATTAATAGGCAGTACCAGAAAATCTCTGTGAATATCAAGATACCTGAGGCCAAGTAGAAGTGCCCTTGACTGACCTCTAACATGTAACCCAAGGGAACTAAATGTAGTTGTCCTTTGAACATTAGGAAAGGCAAGCTCTTGAAGTGGAGACCTATCCCTAGACCATGATGGAGATGAGTTAGCTAAATATTCCTTTGTCAGGTAATACAGGGCCTCTGGAACCCTGGAAAGTAACATGAAAATGCACTGACCCTGGTGCTGAAGAGATCTGTGGCTTAAAACGTGACTCTCTTTTGTGGGAGGTTAACAGGACTGAGAAAGATTAAGGTACAGGAGATTCTTTTCACTTTGAACTTAATCGATTCAGACAGAAGTGGGATGTCAAACTTGTGCTGGTGCCCACAGGAGGATCAACTGATGTTGGAACTTCAACCCAACTGATATTTCTGGAGGCTATTCCTGTTAAATTCCACTCTGGAAGTATGCCACAGTCAACCTCATAAAAGAGTAGATTTCCTCCATGACTCTTATGTCCATGTTGATGGCTCCAGCATGGATTTCTAAAATGGATGGACCCAGGAAAACCACTGCTGGACCCAGGACAAATATTGTGGAACCTGTGTGCCTTTTTGGGAACCTGCTAGGTACTGGTGACCTGGATTGGCCACTGTTGGAAACAGGATACTGGGCTTGATGGATCTTGGTCTGACTCAGTATGGCATCTCTTATGTTCTTATGTGCTGGTGATTGGAAGGTAGAGATCACCTCCAGACACAGGTGGTTTTAGAAGATGTTGCATCTTTTTCACTTTCTAACTCTCAGAGCTGTGCATCACAGCTTCTACTCAAGACTCATGCTGTCTTCTTCGGCTCCTTACTCAAAAACAAATCCCTGATCTTGGTTCAAATAGAGCAATGAGAATTCATATGATTCCTCGGCCTATCCATGGAATGAAATGTTAAAAAAATAAAAAAATAAAATAACTGAAAGCTACTTTGGCTCAGCCTGGTCACTAGAGGTCGGTGTGGCTCTGTAACTGCCCCTATGGAACCTCTGACACTAGGAGTCTATTATTTCAATGACAAGGAGTCTACTCTTCCAGACCTGAACTGATCTTTGTGAAGTTGTCACAGCCAGAGATACTGTAGCCTTATACCATGCACCTGTAGCAACCATGGTATTAGTAACTGATATCTTCTGTTTGTACTCTGGACAGAACATGAAGTTGCTGGATTGCTTACAGTGAAGGAAATTGACAAGCCAAAATGAAACGAAGACATTCTTCTTTATAGGAGAGAGACCAGCATTGTGGAAGCAGCATATTGGTAATGGTCATGTAAAAAAAAAAAAAAACACTGCTTCAAAAGAAATATGGAAAACACAAGCTAAAACATTTGAAGTATGAAAAAACCTAACTAGGACAAAAAAAACCCAGTGCCGAGGACATTGGCAGGAACGGCAAACAAATTCCTTCAGAAGCAGGGGTTCCCAATCCAGTCAGATTTTCAGAATAACCACTGTGGTTTTATAGTTTATGGTTTTAGGCACTTGATATACCGCCCTTTACTGTGTATATCAGAGCGGTTTACAGATATATTCTAACAGGCACTTTTTTATTCCCTCGTCCACAAAGGGCTCACAATCTAAGCGTACCTGAGGCAATGGAGGGTTAAGTGGCTTGCCCAAGGCCACAAGGAGTGACCATGGGACTAGAGGCCCCATCCCTCCTGGCCTGAAGTTACTTGTCCCTACGCGGGAATTGAATCCTTGGCCTTCCTGCCTGAGGTAATCTGTCCCAACTAATGAGCCATGCTTCTCTCCTTTGAATATGCATGAGAAAGATTTGCATATAATGGAGGCATTGTATGCAAATCACTCCCATGCATATTCATTGTGGTTATCCTGAAATCCTGACAAGCTATAGTAGATATGTCCCAAGGACTGGGTTGAGAACTCCTGCAGTACAGGAACGTATGTCCAATGATCTCAGTGGACAGAAACAGGAGAGTTACATATTGCTGCAGTGCATGAAAACAATGCATGAGCAATGAAAGACTTTTGCCTCTCCAGAGAGCAAATATAAATCACTTGTGCAATTAAAGTAGATCTTGATAAAAGTTCTTAGAATCTAGGAGCTAGCCACTGAGACCTAGGCCACAGTGCAACCTTCCCCCTCCCCTCCCTCCCCAAAATGTATCACCATTCCTTTTTAGGGCCTGATTTACAAGGGAAAAGAAAACTTAAAAAATCAAGCCCACTTCACAGTGCCAACAGAAGGCAGTTGCCCTATCCCTCCCTCCCTCCCTCTCCTACCTTCCCCAGTGACCCTTTATAGCTGCACATGAGGTAATTTCTTTTTTTTTTTGCTTGACTTATCACCATGGCTTGGTGATATATGAAGCAAAAAAAAGTTGTATGCCCTCTGCACCTTGCCTTCACCCAGGACTATGATCTCCCTCCCAGCCTCTCTCTCAAATAACTCCTCTACCCAGCCTTTCCCAATCTGTCTCATGATCCCCCAAGCTTCCCTCAGTCTTTCATATATACCTCCTAGTCTTCCCAAGTCTCTTTCTCACAAACCCTCCCATCCCAGCTTCACCCAGTCTCTCTCACATATCAGTTCTTGAGACTGGCTGCAGCTACTGAAACACATGTTTCAGATTTCCCCACCGTCATCAGCTCTCTGCATGCTTGAGCCACATGGTGGAGAAAGGTAGGGCTGATTTCATGGTTTTAAGTCTTGAGACTTGAAAATATGATATCAGCCTGAACTTCTTCCATCACATGGTTCAGCCATGCAGAGAGTAAATGGTGGTGGGGAAGTATGAACACTGCATTTTTCAGAAGTTGCAGCCAGCCAAAAAAAGTTAAAAATCCAAAAGACCAAATCACCATTCGGCAGCATGAAATCCCAGGTGCCAGGGTGCAATTTCTAGGCTCCATGGCAACCTGGTGCTCGGGATTAAGGTGAACAGCTTCTCTTTAAGAGAAAGTATTTTTCAGTTATGCATACATAACTAGAAAAAGCAATAGATTAAATGAGTGATGCTTAACTGTTTTTTTTATCCCCACCTCGATACATGACAGACAACATTCATGTCTATGATATCAAACACTACAACCAGCTAAAGAAATTCAAATAAATGTTTTGTTGTTAAGGATGATGGAAGGAAAATATGAAGTATTCTTAATTTACTTGCTTGTTTGGTTTTTTTTTTATAAGTTATTATTGAAATAAGGTGACATTTTACTTACCGGATAATGTCCCTTCCTTGAGTCCTGCTAGGCCAGTCCAGACAACTGGGTTGTATTCCCCTAACAGCAGAGGCGGAGATAGGGAAAAATTCAGTCTTCTGATGACCTCATTCTGTAATATATCTATATATCAGTATTCGTACCCAAGACAAGGATATGAACCCCTGGCCACACAAGTCCTAATGAGGATAACAAGGACTAATAGTCCAAAGAACAGAACTATAGGTAGAACACCCTGTGGACTGAAAGTCAACCATAAGTAATGTAGCCTGAAAGGCTGAAATGCAGAAAACAGACGATCAGAACGGGTCGCAGCAGCTCACGCCAGGTCAGAGCAGGTTGCAGCAGATCGTAGCAGCTCATGCCAGATCAGAGCGGGATGCAACAGACCGTAGCAGCTCACGCCGGATCAGAGTGGGCCGTAGCAGCTCACGCCAGATCAGAGTGGGTTGTAGTAGAATATAACAGATCGCAGCAGATCGCAGCAGAACAGACTAATCAATAACAGATCCCAGGGGTGGGTTCTGGACTGGCCTAGTAGCATTCAAGGAAAGGTAAGTAAAATGTCACCTTCCATATAGTTCTGCTAGGCCAGTCTAGACAAGTGGGACATACCAAAAGCTACGCCTCCACTGGATAGAAAGAAGACATGGCAGCCTTTAAACTTCTGCACTGAAGGCAATGTCTGCCAGAACGTGGACTTCCAAGCAGTAGTGCTCGACAAAGATGGAAAGTGATGGCCACACAGCCACCCAGCAGATGTTTATGAGAGCAACCGAACTGCACTCCATCCAGGAGGAAGCCTGAGCCCTCATGGAATGTGCACGCAAACTCTCTGGGACCGGCTGGCCTCAACAGGTAGCCGAGGCTTTTGCCTCCTTTATCTAGCAGGTCAAAGTAGAATTTGTGACCACTTCGCCCTTCGATTTATGGAAGGCATTAGTAACCTTCAAAGACGAAACAAACATCCATCTAACCTCCACCAGGTGAAGGTCCTTATCCTTACCCCTGGCACTATTCCCTAGAGAACGCAGGCAAATAGACCACCTGATTGATGTGGAAGGCAGACACCACACCTTAGGCAAGAAAGAAGGAATGGGCCATAAATACACCACCTCCTCTGAAAAGGACAGATAGGTATCTCGACACAGCAGAGCCTACAACTCAGAGATGTGTCTCACGAGCAGATTGCGACCAAAAAGGCAGTCTCTTTTTTTTATTTCATGTCTTTATTCATTTTTTATATAACACAACCAAACAATCACTCTAACTTGTGTCATTCAGGACCAATCACGTTGCTGTCCTGTTTAACATAATATTCTAACAAACAGCATATGCCTGCTTACGCTTCTTTCTCTTTTTTCCCTACCAACAAATCGCTCAAATCCAGGACTTTATCCTATAGAAAAATAGTGTTCTGACCCATGCTTATAAAACATCCTCCCTCTATGGCCTACTCCAGTACCCCCTCCCTTATCCCCCCATCACCCCTGTGCTGGCTGAGGGAAGTTTATTTGAAACCACCTCCATATTTGTCGATATCTCTCCCATTTGTGTGTCTTATAGGGAAGATAAATATATTGCTCCGCCCTTGCCAGAGTATGCATTACTATAAGCCATTGGGTAAACGACAGGTATTCCTCTCCCACCCAATACTGCAACACGAGTTTTGTTTTTGTTTGTCGTCTTTTTTTTTATTTTATTTTTTTAACAGCCCATAAGCCGATCAAGAGGAACTTCCCTTCCCCAAGGTAAATTTTCCCTTCTCTCAATGGGCTTTCCTCCCGCAAGAGTAGGCTTTAATTTCATTTTACCTTTTTCTCAATCACTTGTGTAAGGTATTGCAACACTGAGCTCCATATACCAATTAATCTGGGGCATTCAAGGAAAGTGTGCTGAAGTTATGTAGCTGTATTTTGCATTTGTCACAGTGTGCCTGCTCCCAAAGGCTGTATTTAGTCCCTCTTTCCTTCGTCAAATACTCTCTATGGATTATCTGGTATTGCATTTCCTAATACTCCCTCCCCCTATTCCTCTATCCAACTTTTTGGTAAGCTCAGCAGGTGGTTGGGGAGAGGTCTCTCAGTATACGGTACCAATAGCCCCAGACGGTTCCACAGGGGAGCCCGTTTGCGGAAATCCTCATCCCCTTCCCCCACTTGGGTACCCTGTGCGTTTCTAGCCATTAAAGAATGCCAATAGTGCTTTAATTGAATGTAATGAAAGTAATGAATTTTGGGCAATTGTAGTTTTTGCTGTATAATTTCAAGGGAGGGAACGTACCCCCTTCCACTCCAAAATGTTTCCCATGTCTAACTGCCAACCCTGATTCCATTGGGTGAATTTGGATGTTCCCTGCCCTGGGGAAAATCCTGGGTTCCCCACTACTTGTAGGAATAGGATTATACACAGACGTGTTTTTCTTGGCCCACCATTTCCATGCTTTCCAAAGGGACCCCAGTCATGGTGTCTGATCCGCTGGTGCCATGTCAACTTTGGTGTAATGTGCATGCTGAGTAACCCACACGGATGGTTCCAGGTTTCCCACACCCCTTCGGGTATGTATTTATTTATTTATTTGTTTAACATTTCTTTTATACTGCGCTATTAACATCAGTGCGGTGTACATCCAACAAACATATACATTGCAGGCTAACTGCAATGTATTCACATTTGAACAGGGACTGAAACTTGGATAACAAAGGTAAACAACAACAGTTATTACATTGACAAGTATCTACAATTATTTACATGGGGGGTGTATTTCCCTATCAGGTCTACACCGGGAAGTATCTTGTGAATAGGTAGTGTTTTAGGGCCTTCCTGAATTGGGTTAGGTTGGTGATGACTCTTATGTCAGGTGGGAGGGCATTCCAGGCTCTGGGGGCATAGATGCTGAAGGCACTGTTAGTTGTTGCCTTTGTACATCTGGTTGTTTCCTTCAGAATTATCAGGGTGTTTACTGCTGCTGATCTTCTGCTTCTATTGTGGGGTGATGTGTGTATCAGCTCAGTGATGGCTGTGGGGGTCTGATTGTTCAGGGCTTTGAAAGTTATAATTATGATCTTATATTGGGTTCTGGCTTGAATTGGTAACCAATGGAGCTTTTTCAGGATTGGAGTGACGTGGTCAGTCCTTGACATTCCTTCTAGCACCCTAGCAGCCGTGTTCATTGCCAGTTGGAGGGGGTTTAGAGTTGCTTGTGGGAGCCCATACAGAATTGCGTTTGCGAAATCAATGTGTGGCATCACCAGGGCTTGGTAGATTGTTCTGAAATCCGTGTACTCAAGTAGTGGTTGTAAATGATGAAGTGTCCGTATTTTGTGGTAAATTGATTTTGCTGTGTTTTTTATGTGTGTTTTCATGTCCATCCTTTGGTCAAGTGTGATGCCTAGGTATCGGATAGTGGGTTTAGCTGTCAGTTCCATGTTCTTTACCTTTAGTGGGAGTGGGGGTGCGAAGTTCTGGTTCTTCGAGATGAACAATACGTCAGTCTGGCTGTGGTTGATTCGCATGTTCTGTGTGAGGAGCCACTCCTCAACTGTGTCGAAACAGCTGATTATTGGAGTAAAATCAGGTTGGTCCGTTGTAAAAGGCATATAGAGGAGAATATCGTCTGCATATGCTAAGCAGGCTACATTAAAAGATCGAATCATGTCACAGATGGGTTGCATGTAAATGTTAAACAATAGTGCGGATAGCGAGGAGCCTTGAGGTACTCCCTGTTCTTGTAGGAATGGGTCTGACGTTGTGGCGCCGATCTTCACTTGTTGACATCTGTTAGACAGGTAGGATTTGCACCAGCTTAGTGCTGAGCCGTGGATTCCCTTTTCTTCAAGACGTTCGATAAGTATTTGATGACTTACTGAGTCGAACGCAGCTGCAATGTTCATGAATATAAGGACAAAACCTTGTCGGATGTTATCTATTCCTGTAATTATGGTGTTGAAGAGGGTGATAAGGAGGGTCTCAATGCCATGTGCTTCCCTGAAGCCATGTTGGGATGGGTCCAAGGGGGCTTCAGTATCAATGTGTTGTTGGATTTGTCATTGCACTACCTTTTCGATTATTTTGGCTAACAGTGAGAGGCTGGATATCGGTCTGTATGATTCGACCTTTAGAGGGTCCAGTTTATTGTTCTTCAGTAGAGGCCTGGTGGAGGTATGTTTTAGGCTTTGTGGGAAGGTTCCCGTTGCAAACGATTGTTCTAGGGTTTTATTTAGAAAGTGGCTTAGTTCACAGCGGAGTTCTCTTATCCAGGATGCTGGACAGGGATCATTTGGCGCGGTGGTAGCATTGATGGAAGCAATGGTATTTTCAATCTCTTTGGGTGATATGGTGTGGAATTTGGTCAGTGGGGATGGGTGGGATGTCATGGGTAGTGGAGAGAGTCTGGTGGGGCTGGAGCTTTTGGCTGTCTGTATCATTTTTGATTTTAAGTAATCAGCATAATCCTGGGGTTGAATTATGTGTGTTTGTTCCGGGGTTGGCTCTCATGCTAATGTTTTTACTATGTTGAATAAGTCATGGTACTTGTTTATTGATCGTTTCAGGAGGTCTTTTTTCTTCTCTCCACTATTTCTTGGCGATGCTTTTTTAAGTATGAATAGTATACTGTATAAGCTTCGGTGGATCGGGATCGGCGCCAACGTCTCTCGAGCTTGCGCAGGTGGAGGAGTGATGCACGTAGTTCATTTGAGTACCAGGCTACATGTTCTCGGATCCTAGTCCTTCTACGTATCTGGGAGTTGTGAGCTAGACTTGAGAGTGTTATTCCAGGTATTAATCAGATCATCTAGACCAGGTTCTGAGGTGTTTAGGGGTGGAAGGACTTTCTTTAGTATTTCCTCTTTGTTGAAGGATTGCGATGCTCCCATAAATGCTTCATGAATCCATCGCATTAGCGCCACCACATTGTATTTTTATTTATTTATTTATTTACATTCTCTTATATACCGCGCTATTCTGCATCAGTGCGGTTTACATTGAACAAACTGAAATTACATATAACAGGGCATTATAACTTGGAGATAACTATTTTACAGGGAATATGGGCTATGGAGGGTTAAGTGGCTTGCCCAAGACCACAAGGAGCACCTGTGGGACTAGAAACCCCAGTCCTTCCGGCCCAAGGTTGCTGTCCTCTAGTGGGATTTGAACCCCTGACCTTCCGGCCTGAAGTACCTTGCCCCAACCACTAGGCCACCCCTCCGCTCCACTCCACCCCTCCATTGTATGTCCTAAGATCAAGCAAACCAGATTCCCCACCTCCCTCGCCCTCATCAATTTTGCATAGCTAATGCATGATCGTTTTCCCCGCCATATAAAGACTCAAAGTGCAACTTTAAAATAATTTTTGTCTGCTCGGCTGACCCACAGAGGCAGCATCTGAAGCTGATAAAGTATTTTTGGGATGATTAGAATCCGGGCCACAGTTATTCTTCCATACAATGTTAGGTGGCAGGTCTCCCCATTTATTACAAAGTTTTAATTGTTGAATTTTGTTATGCATGTTAAGTTGATAGACCAATTTGGGATCGGAGTGCAGAAAAATCCTAAGATATTTCATGGGTTCTGTTGTCCGTTTGAATTGAGTACTGGATCTCCCCCGCTTATAGGATGAACCACTGATTTTCCCATGTTTATTTTTAAACCCAAAAAACTCCCAAATTGATTCAGTGTTTGTACCAAATTGGCCTGTCCTTCCCTTGTATGCTACATGTTTACCAGCAGGTTGTCTGCAAAAAGACTTATTTTACATTCCGGTTTCCCCAACAGCAGACCCCTAATATTAGTGTCGGCATGGGCATGGATCTTTGTTACCAGTGGTTCTAGAGACAGGATAAATAGAAGCAGTGAGAGTTGGCAGCCCTGTCTCATACCTCTTGTCAATCTGAATGGTTCTCCCAGCAGGCCATTCACTAAACCTAGGGGGTGGGCTGGCAGTATAGTGTTCGGATCCATTGTAAAAAATAACTGTTACAAATTTGGGTAGCACCAAGAACAGATATTCCCATGCTAACCTGTCGAATGCTTTTTCCGCATCCAGATTTATCATGATTGCTGGGGTCTCCCTCGCCCTGGTCTACTGATAGAGGGTCAATGCCTTCAGCACAGCCGCTATGGTACTGCATTTACATACAAGGCCCGCCTGATCCAGGTGTATAATATCCAGGAGGACAATACTTAAGCATTTTGCTAGAACAGTAGTGAGGATTTTCAGGTCTTGATTTAGTAAAGATATTGGTCTATATGACCCCACTCTTTCCCTGTCGCACCCTGGTTTTGGTAGCAGTACTATATACGCCCTGTTTACGTATGCCCCTAAGGGCCCCATTTGTATCACTTCTTCCCCCATAGCCACCAGGAGTTCCGCCACCAAGTCTTGCAGTATTTTATAAACTTCTGGTCCTATTCCATCTGAGCCGGGGGCCTGGGCATTGGCTAGTCCCTGGATGATCCATCTTAGCTCCCCGGCCATTACAGGCCTATTTAGATGTCTCACTTGCTCCTCTCTCAGGTGCGGGAGAGCTGCCCAAAAAATGCATCTCTTGCCCCCACATCTACTTTTTCCATCCTATACAAAGTTTCAAAGTATGTGGTGAATTGTTGGACTATCTCCCTCTCCATATTAAGTATCTGATTGATTTCTTTGACTGGATGACCAGGGACTTGGACAGAGGGAGAGCCCTACATGTGGTGTACTTGGATTTCAGTAAAGATTTTGACACCGTTCCACACAGGCGACTTATCAACAAACCAAGAACACCCTAGGGATGGACCCTAAAGTTACTGATTGGGTTAGAAACTGGTTGAGGGGGAGGCGACAAAGGGTGCAGGTAAATGGAGCTCACTCTGAGGAGAGGGAGGTTACCAGTGATGTGCTGCAGGGGATTTGTCCTTGGTCCGATTCTTTTTAACATCTTTGTTAGTGATACTGCGGAAGGGCTTTTGGGTGAGGTTTGCCGAGGGTGACCATGGCCGAGGGTGACCTTGCCGAGGATTGACTCGAGTTCGCATGGTCTCGAGAATCGGCTCGGCCTCCGGGGTCGACTTGGACGTCGAGGTCCTGGTGGTTGGGGCAGATGCGCCGGTGAGACCCGCTGCTGCTCCATGAAGGCAGACAATCTGCTCTCCAAGGCTGTCAACCTAAGTCCAAGCTCAGGAGACCCAGCAGCCTCCAACTCGGGCCCCGACGGTGTCAGGCCCGACGTCGGCTCCCCCGGAGGAGAGTCCACGAGGACTACAGTACTCACGTGACTCGGAGCCTCCGACTCTACACGAGGATGCTTTGCAGGCCTCTCAGACTCCGAAGACCTGGGACGGCGATCGGGGCTATGCGACCTGGCCCTCGAGGAGCCAAGAGCGTCCCCCGACGCCGCCCTCGTGGGTTTCTTCTTCCTTCGGTGCTCCCTCGAGGGGGACTCCCTCCCAGAGGAGCCCTGACGATGCTCAGGGTCAGACTCCCGAGACGTTGAGGTCTCTGACGAAGTCTGGACTGGTCCAGACGCAGAATCGGAGAAGATCCTCTCACGCTGGTTCTGACGGCTCCGCAATGCCTTCGAAGACATTTTGCCACAGGGACTACAGACCTTAGGATCATGGTCAGGCCCTAGGCACCGAAGGCAGCAGTCATGTGTGTTGGTGAGAGACATTAGTTTCTTGCATCGATAACACTTCTTAAAGCCACTGGCAGCCATCGGGGCAAAAAGGACCCCTGCAAGATCAAAAACTCAGGCTGCCAGGGAAAAGAAAAAGTGGAGCGAACGCAGTCTCTAAGGACAAAAACCAAACAAAAAGAGATCTGGGCTCGGCACCGGTGTACCGAGTCCAGGCGGGAAAGGGAACCGACGTCGAACCGAAGAAAAAACTCGACTCAATGCAGGAAAATCCATTTTCCACGGGTGACAAGGACACACGTCCATAGGGCTCCGTGGAAAAAAGAAGAATGAGCAAGATGGCACCTTTGGGCGGGAAGGTGAAAGCTTGGGAAATGCTCCGCCTGGGGGCTCCGTTGGCGCAAACATCACCCATATGTGAGGACTGACTTCCTGCTTGGTCCTGGAGAAACTTCAGGTACCACCATTACTGACTCCTCTATTGCGTATAGCACCCTGAAGCACCTGCAACCCTAGCGGGTCATTTTCCTAAGGCTGGTCTCTGCAATGGGCGGGCCCTGGACTGGCCCGGAGAGAACTGAAGGAAAGCATAGTTACTCACCTGTAACAGGTGATCTCCGGGAACAGCAGGAATTTAGTACTCACGTATGGGGTATCGTCGGTACCGAAGGAGCCTGCACGGGAACGCTCCCCAGCGTCCAATCAGAAAGCTTTTGGGAGCATCCCACAGCGCCTGCGTGCTGCCTTCCCGCCTTTCCCAACTGCCTCTCTCCAGTTGAGTTTTAAAGCTGAGAAAAAGAGAGAGAGGGAGAGGGAAAGGAAAGAGATAGATAGAGAGATACAACCCCTAGGGGAGGTGGGTGGGTTGTGAGGACTAAATTCCTGCTGTTCCCGGAGATCACCTGTTACAGGTGAGTAACTATGCTATCTCCAGGAACAAGCAGGAATCTAGTCATCACATATGGGGACTCCCTAGCTTTAGGTGCCAGGGAGAGACCCCAGAAGTTGTGTGTCCCTGAGAAGGGCTCCACTTCCCCCAATGGATCTCTGGCATCCTATCAGGGATGGTGGGTAGGAGTTGATTAGGTATGGAACAGGTGATTGAGAACAGCCTGACCAAACAAGGCATCCCAGGAGTCCTTGTCCAAGCAGTAATGGGCTGTGAAGGTATGAACAGAGGCCCAAGTGGCTGCTCGACAGATGTCGTCAATAGACACAGAGTTCAGATGAGCCATTGAGGCTGCCATGGCTCTCACATTGTGAGCTGTGACATGGCCCTCCAGAGAAAGGTTCTTACTCTGATAGGCGAAAGAAATACACTGAGCAATCCAGTTAGATAGCGTTCTCTTGGAGACTGGCAGTCCCAAATGAGAAGGGTAAAAAGCAACAAAGAGTTGAGAGGACTTTCTATGTTACTGTGTCCTTTGTAAGTAAAATGTTAGAGCTCTTTTACAGTCCAGGGTATGAAGATTCCTCTCTGCATTTAATGCATGAGTTCCTGGAAAAAAGACAGGTAGGTAGACCTCCTGGTTGAGATGAAAAGGCGAGACCACCTTAGGCATAAAGTGTGGATGAGTCCTAAGGACTACCTTGTCATGATGGAACCTTGTATAAGGTGGATTAGCTACTAGTGCTTGCAATTCACTAATGCGGCGTGCTGATGTGATTACAATGAGAAAGATAACCTTCCAAGAAAGGAATTTCAAGGAGGTGGTAGCTAAGGGTTCGAAAGGTGGCTTCATGAGCTGCCCAAGAACCAGGTTCAAGTCCCATGCCACCGGAGGTGGACTAATGGGAGGCTTAGTTAGAAGGAGGCCTCTCATGAATCTTGCTATAAGAGGATGAGGGGAAATAGGTTGTCCATTTAGAGGCTTAAGGGAAGCTGCAATAGCACTCAAATGGACTCTCACTGAATTTGTTTTAAGGCCTGAATTAGACAAATGGAGGAGATACTCCAGCAAAGATTCCAGAGGTATGGCAAGGGGGTTAAGACCCTTTTCAGAACACCAAATAGTAAACCTCTTCCACTTGAAAGCATAAGAATGTCTAGTGGAAGGTTTTCTGGAAGCATAAAGAACATCTTTCACTTGGTGAGAAAGATGAAGATCTTGAAGATCTAAGCCTTCAGCAACCAAGCCCTGAGATGCAGAGACTGGGGATTGGGATGCCATAACATTCCATTCTCCTGAGATAGGAGATCTGGAGCAGACCATAACTCTAGGGAGGGAGCTTGAGAGAGATGTAGAAGCAGAGGGTACCACACTTGCCGTGGCCAATGTGGAGCTATGAGAATCATGTGGCCTCTGTCTCTCTGAAGCTTGAACAGGGTTTTGGGAATTAGGGGAATGGGTGGAAAGGCATACAGGAAGTCTTCACCCCAGTGAAGGAGGAAAGCATCCTTTGCCTGAGCTCCCTGAGCTGGAGTTCTGGAACAGAACCGGGGAAGATTGGCATTCCACGGACTTGCAAAGAGGTCTATGTCCGGGGTTCCCCAAAGTTGAAAAATCCTGGCTACCTGGTCAGCATGTAGAGACCACTCGTGTGGAAGCAGAACTCGACTGAGTCTGTCTGCCCAAGAGTTTTGAACGCCTGGAAGATACACTGCCAGAAGATGAATCTGATGCTCTCTGGTGAGGGCCCACAGTCGCAAAGCTTTGTTGCAAAGCGACAGAGAGCCTGTTCCCCCCTGCTTGTTCACGTAGAACATGGCTACCTGATTGTCCGTATGAATAATGACTGTCTTGTAGCTGAGCAGGGTGTGGAACACTCGCAGAGCAAGGAAGATTGCTCTGAGCTCCAAGAGATTGATATGTAGACAACTCTCTTGTGGAGTCCAGGTGCCTTGGGTGGAGAGGTCTTGCAGATGAGCTCCCCAACCCATTGGAGAAGCATCTATTGTAAGAGATGCTTGGGGCAGGGGTTGCTGAAAGGGGGACCCCAGCAACAGGTTTTGAGTGGACTTGTGTTTGCTATTTTGTCTGACAGGCAACCTGATGCCTGGGTCCATTGGGTGGATAAAGTCCACTGAGCTGCCCTCATGTGAAGGCGAGCATATGGTACCACATGCACGGTGGATGCCATGTGGCCTAGTAACTAACATTTCTCGAGCAGTTAAAAAGGGCTTTAGGACTGCTTGTGAAGCTAACTGCACCAAGCGAAGGCATCGGGCTTGGGGAAGGTAGGCCCTTGCCTTTGTGGTATCCAGCAAGGCTCCTATGAACTCTAGAGACTGAGTAGGAGTTAGACTGGATTTTGGGACATTTATTACCAGCCCTAAATACTGAAGGATACGTATTGTGCAGGATAGAGAAGTCTTGGCCTCTGACTGTGTTGGAGCTCGAATGATCCAGTCGTTCAAGTAAGGGAAGACGAATATTCCCAGAGTGCGTAGAAATGCTGCTACCACAGCCATGCATTTCGTGAACACCCTTTGGTGCAGAGGCCAGACCAAAAGGTAGCACCCTGTATTGGTAGTGCTTTCCTTGAAACAGGAACCGAAGGAACCTTCTGTGGGTTGGATGGATGAGAACATGGGTGTACGCATCCTTGAGATCTAT
Source organism: Ichthyophis bannanicus (assembly GCA_033557465.1). Taxonomy (NCBI): domain Eukaryota; kingdom Metazoa; phylum Chordata; class Amphibia; order Gymnophiona; family Ichthyophiidae; genus Ichthyophis; species Ichthyophis bannanicus. The sequence continues at coordinate 1,362,802,295 of CM066032.1, read as the reverse complement.
AGAACAAAGTCAATCCTGATTCTGAAGGTATGGAAGCAGAGCTCCGAGAGAAATCATTTTGAATTTCTCCTTTAACAGGAATTTGTTCAATTCTCTGAGATCTAAGATAGGTCTGTATCCCCCTGTTTTCTTTGGGATAAGAAAATAAGGGGAATAGAACCCTGTGCCCTGTTGATGAAGAGACACTTCTTCTATTGCCCCTTGGGCAAGAAGGATGGTAACCTCCTGACCTAACAGGTCGATGAGAGAGGTCGGAGAATCGAACTGCTTCACTATTGTGGTAGGGGGCATGCTTGAAAAATGAAGTTTGTACCCCTCTCTTATGATGGAGAGTGTCCAATGCTCTGCTGTTATTTGCCCCCATCTGGGAGCAAAATGGCATAACCTTCCTGGAATGGTGGAGGGTTCTGGTTCTTCCAGAGCCAGAAAGGCTAAGTTCTCTAGCTGAAAGTCAAAGGCCCTGAGGAAGCTGAGGCTGCTGGGCCGGTTGAGGCCTAGCAGCCTTTGCTTTCTTCTGTTTGGGTGGTTGCCGACGTTTGGTTGAAAACTGACCTGCAGAAGATGCCTGCTGACCATAAGCAGGATAAAATCTTTTCTTTTTAGAAAAAGGTGTTTTCTTGAACAACTTTTTCCTAACAGGATCAGCAGTAGACTTGGATAGTCTATCCAAAGTGGAATTTTCAGCATCCATTTCATCGGCTTTTTCTTGCCAATCTTTACCAAACAGGTTCTCACCAGTACAAGGGATATTTCCCAATTTATCTTGTACCCAGAGCTCTAAATCAGATGCTTGGAGCCAAGCAATTCTACGTGCACCTATGGCAATAGCCGAGGTTCTGCTTATACATTTCAAAGCAGTCGAAGGCTGCACGGTTGGAGAATTTAGAGACATCTTGGGCATGTTTGAGCCAAGTGAGAAACTCCTGCCTTTTATCCTCAGAGATGAAAGTACTGTAGATGATCAGTAACTTCCTTTAGGAACATTCCCATGTAGAGACTATAGGAACTGATTCTTGCAGCAAGCATGGAAGCTTGAAAGACTCTACGTCCAAAAGCATCCAGAGTTCTGCATTCACGTCCTGGAGGATTAGAGGCATGTCTTTTTGCACTTCTAATCCTTCTCATAAGCAGATTCCACCACAATAGAGTGGTGAGGAAGCTGAGTTTTATGGAAGCCAGGACAAGGAGGGACACGATACATAGTATCTAACCTACGAGAATGAGGAGAGGTGGTAAGAGGTGTTTCCCACCTCCTCAACATGAGATCATATAGAATCTCATGAATGGGTAGGGTAGCTGCCTCCTTAGGAGTTTTGGGATATTGTAAAATATCCAACTCCTTGGCCCTTGGCTCTGTCTCAGGGGCCACAGTGATGGACAGGTCCCGAGCCACCTCTCGGATGAAGTCTTGGAAAGACATGTCCTCTAGAGGAGACATCCTGCATTTAGGAGAGGAGGACTCCTGTGGAAGAAGCATCGCTGCATCGACAGAACTTTCAGAGTCCTCAGATTCTTCTGAGGAATCGAAGTACCGTCTGTCCGGATGCTCCTGCAGAGCCCGATACCTGTACCGAGCAAAATTGGTATCGGGAATAACCGGTACCGGAGAATCGGTACCGGCGGGCATCGGAGGACAGGGTACCAGCATAGCAGACACCGATGCCGATGTCGATGCTATCGGTACCGGTTGCGATACCGATGCCAATGCCGGTACCGGTGGAGTTGTCTAACGTGGTACCAAGGGCGTCGATGCCACAAGGAAAGCCGCTAGACTGCGTTCTATGGACAGAATTCTCTTGTCCATAGACGCTGCCAATGCTTGGAAGTCGGTACTGGTGGAAACTGCCGGTACCCCAGAGCATGGCACCAGGAGATCTGTCGAGGCCGAGCCATCGAGAACATCCTGGAACCCCGATGATGGTGCTTTGGAAGCCGAAGCCTCCTGCCGGGGTAATTTTGCCAGTGCAGAATCCTCGAGAGCAACGCCAGAGGCATCTCGATGCTTAGAAGGAGATCTACCCTTCGAGGACCGGCTGGATTTATGTTTAGTTACCTGAGATCCACGGGAAGAAGCAGCAGCCCTGGAAGACGTCGATGCCACCGAAGCCGCATCAGAGGGAAACAGGGTACTGAGCTTAGCAGCTCGGTTCTGTCGACCTCTTTTAGACATCATAGCACAGGACACACAATCTGTGATGGAGTGGTCAGGACCTAAACATTTTAAACACCATTCATGGGTGTCGGAAATGGTATCGCCACATTTTGTGCACTTTTTAAAACCTGAAACTGGTTTTTCCATGTTAAGGAAAGTTTCTGGGCCTAAGGCCTAAAAAGGTGGGTGCACCTGAAGAAAAGGAAAAAACAGATAAATTATTATTTATTTATTTTTTAAAATAGAAAAGAAAGACCGGCAGTACCGGTAGAGCGTCGGGGGAGGCAGACGTGACTACAAAAAGAAATAAAGAAATAAGGAAATTCTTCTGCGGTGACAGGAACACGACCTGCTGGCTCCACGGAAAAAGAAGAACTGGAGAGAGGCAGTTGGGAAAGGCGGGAAGGCATCACGCAGGCACTGTGTGATGCTCCCAAAAGCTTTCTGATTGGATGCTGGGGAGCGTTCCCGTGCAGGCTCCGTCGGTACCGACGATACCCCATATGTGATGACTAGATTCCTGCTTGTTCCTGGAGATAGACAATTAGCAGGTAAGGTCTAATTTCTTTTTCCTCTTCGTCTCTCCGGGCCAGTCCAGGAACTGTAGGGAAGTACCAGAGCAGTACTTAATATCGGGAGGGACCCGCTAAACCCGCCACTATGGCTGTGGCCCCCTCCTTTGCATCTCCTTTTGCCTGAACATCCAACCTGTAATGTCTTGCAAATGTGTGACGGGACAACCACATAGCCGCCCTACAAATATCCACTGGTGGAATCAAAGCGAACTCGGCCCAAGAGGCCACCTGCCCCTGCGTGGAATGCGTCCAAAGCCCTTCAGGAACCGACCTTCCTGCCGTCTGATATGCTACCCCGATCGCCTGCTTCACCCATCGAGAAATCGAGGCCTTGGACGCCACCTCTCCTTTCCGCTTTCCACCAAACAGGACTAACAACCTGTCCGTCCTCCTGAACGGTGCCGTTTTTCGCAGATACTTCTGGAGCACCCTGCCTAAATCTAGTTTCCGCAGCGACCCCCCCTAGTTTTGCCCCTTTACAGTTCCGAAACGTGGGAAGCGAAACCGGCTGGTTCATATGAAACCCCAACACTACTTTTGGCAGAAAAGAAGGGACAGGTCGTAACATTACTTTCTCCTCCGAAAACTGAATGTAGGGCTCCCTACACGACAGAGCCTGCAGATCGGATATCAGACGTGCCAAACACAAGGCTACCAAAAACGCTGCCTTCCATGAAAACTCTCTGAGCGACACCGCTGGTTCAAATGGAGATTTCGTCAATGCCTCCAGGACCAAGTTTAAATCCCAAGCCGGAACCACCGGCCTCACTGGAGGTCTTACATTCTTAACCGCTCTTAAAAACCCGAGCACATCTGGGTGGAAAGATAATCCCCCACTTTGTACCTTTCCCTTAAAAGAAGCTAGCGCTGCCACCTGAACTTTCAGGGTACTGAGGGCGAGACCTTTGCCCAGACCGCCCTGCAAGAATGAAAGGATGTCCGGTAACGTTGCGGCGAAAGGCCGGATGCTAAACCTGTTGCACCAACTCTCAAAAATACGCCAAATCCGACCATACGCCAACAATGTAGATGGCCTTCTGGATTTAAGCAACATGGAAACCACAGCGGCGGAATAACCTCTACGCTTCAGCCGGTCCCTCTCAAGAGCCAAGCCATAAGAGAGAAGCATTCCACCTGTGGCATTAGAACTGGACTCTGATACAAAAGATTGCTGCAGCCGGGCAACGTCCAGGGCGTGTCCACTAGAAGACGAACCAGATCCGCAAACCAAGGTCTCCTTGGCCAATCCGGAGCAATGAGGATCACCTTGCCCTTGTGCTGCACTATCCTCTGGATGACATGACCGATCATCGGCCACGGAGGAAACACAAAGAGCAGGCCGCTCGACGGCCAAGGCTGGGCTAACTCATCGAGCCCTTCCGACATGGGTTTCCTGCCCCTACTGTAAAACCGAGGCGCTTTGGCATTGATGAGGGTGGCCATGAGGTCCATGACTGGCTGCCCCCACCGTAATGTAATGTCGTGAAATACGGCCTCGTTCAATACCCACTCTCCTGGATCTACCACATTCCGACTGAGATAATCGGCCTGTCGATTGTCCCGACCTGCCACATGAGCCACTGAAAATGCTATCAAATGACTCTCTGCCCACTGCATTAGCAGTTGACTCTCTTCCAACAGGGATGCACTGCCTGTACCGCCCTGCCGATTGATGTACAATACTGTCACAGCATTGTCGGAGAACACTCGCACTGCCTTTCCTGTTACCAATCCTTCGAACTCTTGGAGAGCCATACGCACTGCTCTCATCTCCAAGCGGTTGATGGACCAGCCACTTACTTCCGGCGGCCAGCAGCCCTGCGCTATTTGCGACCGACAATGCGCTCCCCAGCCAGATAGGCTGGCATCTGTGGTCACCAGAATCCACTCCGGCTGATCCAGGGATATCCCTGCTTGAAGATTTCTGGTCTCCAACCACCACTGCAAGCTGGCCCGGACTGTCCCTGAAACCTCTAACCTCTGATTCAGCGGATGATTCTGGGGCGACCATCTGGAAAGCAAGGCCTGCTGTAGAGGTCGCATATGCGCCCTGGCCCAAGGGACCATGTCCAACGCCGCCGCCATAGATCCCAGCAGTGGAAATATCGTCATGCTGTCGGAGCTTTCATGTGCAAAAACACGGTCACCTGTCATAAAATATTGCGAACTCGGTCCTCCGGTAGAAACACCGCCCCCACGGCCATGTCAAACAATGCCCTGAGGTATATGAGGCGTTGCAGCGGAGCCAGATGACTCTTGGCCTGGTTCACCACCCAACCAAGCTGTTCCAGGACCGCAACCACTTGTGCCGTCGCGCTGATGGAATCCTGGACCGACGGAGCCCGAATCAGCCAGTCGTCCAGGTAAGGATGTATGAGCACTCCTTCCCTTCGCAATGCCGCCGCCGCCACCACCACCATCATCTTCGTGAAAGTGTGTGGCGCTGTTGCCAGCCCGAAAGGTAGTGCCCAGAACTGGAAATGTCCCATGGGCACTGCAAAGCGCGGGAACTTCTGATGCTCCTGTCTGATGGGAATGTGCAGATAGGCCTCCGTCAAGTCTATGGCGGTCAACACCTCGCCCGGTCTCACGGAGCGAATTACCGAACGTAGAGTCTCCATACGGAAATGGGCACCCTTAAACAGCGGTTTACGTGCTTGAGATCCAGGATAGGACGAAAGGAACCTTCTTTTTTGGGAACTACAAAATAAATCGAGTATCGACCTAATCCGTACTGGTCCCGCGGCATGGGAACCACTGCTTGAAGCCGCAGTAGGCGCTGCAGAGTAGAGCGAACTGCGTCCCTCTTTGCCTGCGAACCACAAGGGGACACCACGAAGGCCTCCGACAACGGACGCGCGAATTCAAAGGCGTAACCGTCGCGAACGATCTCCAGCACCCACCGGTCCAACATTATGGTGGTCCAGACAGAGTGGAAGCCCCGTACGCGGCCTCCTACTGGAACCTCCGCCTGGACCAACCCCATTTCATTGTGTCTTTTTGGAGGAGCTCTACTGGGAACCGAAATAACCTCTGCCAAAACCTCAAGCTCCCCGAAAGGACTGACCTCTGGTTGTAAAACGACCGCGGCTGATAAGGTGCAAAACGTGCTCCTCTAAACCTGCAAAACTCTGCTCGGTCCTTTCTGCAGCCTCCCTGGTTTGTGCTTTTAGGACGGTCCTCTGGGAGTCGACCCCCCTTTGAGTCCCCCAGATCCTTAACGATCTTCTCCAGAGCTTCCCCAAAGAGCAGCTTGCCCTTATACGGGAGCTTACTAAGGCGGGCTTTGGAAGAGGCATCCGCCACCCAACTTCTCAGCCAGAGAAACCTTCTTGCGGCAATCACTGACACCATGGTTTTAGCCGAAATCCGCACCAGGTCATAGACGGCATCTGTCAGATACGCCGCCGCCGATTCCAGTTTCGCACCTTCCGCGGAAGAGCCCTCGCTCCCCTCAGCCGTAGAATCGCCTTGGAGCCCGCGAATGGAGGCTCTTGCCACATAGGCTCCACAAACAGATGCCTGTAGGGAAAGGGCACTGGTATCAAACGCCTGTTTCAGAAGCGACTCTAATTTTCTATCTTGCAGATCCTTAAGAGCTGCTCCCCCTTCTACTGGAATCGTCGTCTTCTTTGTCACTGCTGATACCAAGGCATCCACCTTCGGCATTCGCAGCAACTCCTTCTCTTCTTGCGGCACTGGATATAATCTACCAATGGCCCTAGCGCCCCTCAAAGCGGCCTCCGGACATTCCAATTCCGACTCCACCATCTGCTTAATTACCCTATGGACCGGAAAACACCGCTGCTCTGCTTTAAAACCTTGCAGCAGCAGATCCTCCAAGGGTTCCTCTTGCACCGTCAGCATCGCAATATTGAGGGCCGCTAGCGAATGCACAATAAGAGACCCCAGCTCCTCCTTTCTAAATACTTTAAATACATTGGGGTCCTCTCCTGGAGGAATCTCTCCCTCTTCTAGGTCTCCAGTCCAATCCAGCCCTTCCTGGGAGAGAAGCTCCCCCTCTTCAAATGCCTGAGTCACAGGAGGCTGCTGACCGAAGCTATCGGCCACAGCCTCTCCTAGCAATCCTCAGCTAGAGGTTCCTTCACCTGGGTCCACTGCAGTCGCCTCCCCATTAATGGTCCTGACAGGTTAGGGGGAGAAACTTTGCCCTGCCCCTACCCAAGCTTCAGACATTTGGCTTTATGGAGTGAGAGGATGAAGTCTGCGGAGAAAACAGACTCCAAGCCCCCCTGAAGCTCTGGTCCAGGCATCTGAGCAAGAGGCACGTCAGCACTAAATGGCCACCATTCCCGCCTTTTCCCCCGTGCCCAAATGGCCGCCCAACGGAGTAACTGGCTTCGATCTCTCCTCCATGCTGTTCCTAAGAGCTGGGTAACCCGGTCTACTCGGCGCGCACCAACAAAACGGCTCAAACACAAACTGACCGCCCGCGGTGGCTCACACACGCAGCGTACGCATTGCAGGCTCCGGCAGTGTGCGCTATAACTCCCGATCCAAACGCACCGGTGACTGCTCGCAGCTACCGAGGCCTCCTCCAGCTCCGAAACCAACCAATCTCCTAACTTAAAACTCCTTCGGCTTCTGCCACAGCCCTGACAATCCCTTTCCGCTGCTAGAGGCAGAGGTATGTCGGGTGTCTGAAACTTATGGGGGTGGATTCCAGGGCTCCCAGCTCCCCCCCTTGTAATTGGCGGTACACGCTGCTGCTAAACGAGGCAGGTTCTGCCTCTACTGCTCCTCAGACATTTTACCCCCGCAGCTGTGCCCTTCATATTTTTTGGGGTTTTTTTTTAATCTTGTTAGTTACACTGTTCCTGTCTCCTTGAACCCTGCTAGGGCCCCTCAGGAAAATATCTCTTACTTTATCTCATAGGTCTCATTCCTCTTTGTGTCACCAGGAGCCTGACAGAAACCTGTCCTATCCAGCTGCTGAGGACTGATAGACTGAGTCTCTGACACCAGGGGGAGATAGATAGCCTGTCAATAAGACTTTGTGAATTCAGTTTTCAGTTGCTGGAGAGGATTGACTACCCTACAGTTTCTGGACTGGCCCGGAGAGACGAAGAGGAAGCTCTCTTTTAGTCCAGAGTATGAAGAGAGGCCTTTGCCCTGGAGGCATGAGGTCACGCGAAAAAGGTGGGCAGTATCAGACTGGTTTAGTACCATCTTAAGGAGAAACTTAAAATTAGAGCATAGTACCACTCTATTTTTATAGAACCTGGTATAAGATGAATGCACTACGAGCGCCTGCAGCTCACTGATTCTGTGCGCTAAAGTAAATGCCACCAAAAATATGACTTTCCACATGAGGAACTTGAGGGGACAGGTAGCCAGCAGCTCAAAGGGTGGTGAGAGCAGTTGTCCCAGGACGACACTGAGATCCCATACCACCGACAGCGGCGAAATACAGGGACGAGAAAGCAGGTCTTGCAAAGCATCCTTTGAATGAGCAGAAAGGGGCCGACTATCAACATTGTGGTGATATGCTGCAAGAGCACTAAGGTGTAACCCTGACTGAGCTAGACTTTAGTTCAGAGTTGGAGAGGTGAAGAAAGTAGGTTAGCACGGTCTCCACCAAGCAAGTGAAGGTGTTGAGGATTCAGTACGCACATCAGATCAAAAATCTGCACCACTCGAAAGCATATGCCCTCCTGGTAGAATCCTTCTAAGATGCCAGGAGAATGTTCTTGATATCTATGGGTAGATGGAACTCCACCAGTGCTACTCGCTCAAAAGTCAAGCAGTGAATGAGATGGAGCAGAGGTTGGGGTGTAATAGGGTGCCCTCCTTCTGTGAGAGTAGATCTGGGGCACAGCACAGTCAAAGGGGTGGTGCCTGAAACAGATATAGTAATAAGGGGTACCACAGTTTCCGGGGCCACCGTGGAGCAATGAGCATCAAGGAGGTCCCGTCCACTTGGAGCTTGAAGAGGGTCTTGGCCACCAGGGGAGTCGGTGGGTAACAGAGTAGGCACTCGCTCCAATTCAGGAGGAACGCACTGGAAACCATCCAACTGGGACAGGGCATCCTGGAGAAAAACAGCGGCAGTTGGGCATTGAAAGGAGATGCAAAGAGATCCATGGTGAAAGCTGGGGAGTGTTCACCACGCGGGCTCCTCACCCATATATGAGGACTGAATTCCTGCTTGTTCCCAGAGAACTCAAGATTTTGCTGCAGTTTAGTAAGTACCCCTCAAAAGTACTTCAATAATACCCTGATCTTTCCACTAGTGACCTGGCTGAAATAAAGCGTAGTTACTCACCTGTAACAGGTGATCTCCAGGAACAGCAGGAATTTAGTCTTCGCATATGGTTATTGTCGGTACCGACGGAGCCTGTGCGGGAACGCTCCGCAGCGTTCAATAGGAATGCTTTTGGGAGCATCCCACAGTGCATGCATGCTGCCTTCCCGCCTTTGTACCTCTCTCACTTCAGTTGAGTTTATAGCTGAGACCAAAGGAGAGAAGTAGAGAAAGAGATAGACAACTCCTAGGGGTGGGTGGGTGGGTTATGAAGACTAAATTCCTGCTGTTCCCGGAGATCACCTGTTACAGGTGAGTAACTAAGCTATCTCCAGGAACAAGCACAAATTTAGTCTTCACATATGGGGACTCCCCATCTGAAAGATGCCAAGGGGTGACCCCAGCAAGCTGTGAACCCAGGTGAGATGGGTCATGGACCTCTGGCATCCAAACCGTGGACGGTGGGTAGGAATTAAATTAAGTATGGAAGAGATGCTGGAGAACAGCCTGGCCAAACGAGGCATCCCGACATTAGTCCTTGTCTAAGCAGTAGTGGGCTGTGAAGGTGTTTACCGAAGCCCAAGTGGCTGCTTTGCAGATGTCATCAATAGACAGAGAACGGAGGTTAGCCGTTGTGGCTGCCATTGCTCTCACATTGTGAGCTGTGACATGGCCCTCGAGAGAAAGTCCTTTACTCTGATATGTATAGGACATGCAATCTACAATCCAATTTGACAGTCCTCTCTTGGAAACTGGAAGTCCCAAATGACTAGAGTCAAAAGCCACAAAAAGCTGAGAAGATTTTCTATTTGGCTTAGTTCTTTGGAGATAAAAGGCTAAGGCTCTTTTACAATCCAATGTGTGAAGATACCTTTCCGCACTGGAGGCATGAGGCCTAGGGAAGAATATAGGAAGATAAACCGACTGGTTTAAATGAAAAGGCGAAACCACCTTTGGCATAAAGTGAGGATGAGTCCTGAGGACTACTTTATCATGGTGGAACCTTGTATAAGGAGGGTCAGCTACTAACGCCTGTAGTTCACTAATGTGTCTTGCAGAAGTGATGGCAATTAGGAAAATAACTTTCCATGAAAGAAACTTTAGGTCTGAAGTGGCTAAAGGATCAAAGGGCGGTTTCATAAGCTGACCAAAAACAAAATTCAGATCCCATGCCACCGGTGGTGGATTAATGGGAGGTTTTGTTAAGAGTAGGCCTCTCATAAATCTTGATACAAGTGGTTGAGAGGAAATAGGTTGTCCATCAAAAGGTTTATGAAAAGCAGCAATAGCACTAAGACGGACTCTCACTGAATTGGTCTTTAGACCAGAAGTTGATAATTGGAGGAGATACTCTAGTAGCAACTCTACAGGTACCAAAAGGGGGTTAAGTCCCTTTTGTGAACACCAGAGAACCTTTTCCACTTAAAATCATTGGAATGTCTTCTCCAAGGTATTCTGGAAGCCAGAAGGATATCCTTTATTTGTTGAGAAAGGTTAATATCCTGGAATTCTAGGTTTTCAGTAACCAGGCCCTGAGATGTAGGGACTGGGGATTGGGATGCAGTAAGCATCCGTCCTCCTGAGACAGAAGATCTGGAGCATTCCCCAACTCCAGAGGAATGGTTTGAGAGAGAAGCAGAAGAAGAGGATACCACGTTTGTCGTGGTCAATGTGGAGCTATGAGTATCATACGACCTCTGTCTCTCTGAAGTTTGAATAAAGTTTTGGGAATGAGGGGAATGGGTGGGAAGGCATAGAGGAAGTCCTCACCCCAGTGGAATAGGAAAGCATCTCTTGCCTGACAGTTGTGAGCCGGGATTCTGGAACAGAATCGGGGAAGTTTGGCATTCTGTGGACTTACAAAGAGATCTATACCTGGTGCTCCCCAGATTTGAAATACTCAAGCAAGCTGGTATGAGTGGAGAGACCACTCGTGTGGCAGCAGTATTCGACTGAGTCTGTCTGCCCAAAAGTTTTGAATGCCCGGAAACTATACCGCAAACAAATGAATTTTCAACTCTCTGGCGAGGGCCCATAGTCACAAAGCTTCATTGCATAGCGACAGAGAGCCTGTTCCCGCCTTGCTTGTTCACATAGAACATAGCTACCTGATTGTCGGTTTGGACCAGAACTGTTTTGTTGCTGAGATGGGCCTGAAAAACTTGAATAGCATTGAAAATGGCTCTCAGCTCTAGGAGGTTTATGTGAAGGGAAACCTCCTGTGAGGTCCAAAGACCCTGAGTGGAGAGATTGTGCAAGTGGGCCCCCCAACCCATCTTGAACGCATCTGTTGTTAGGGTGGCTTGATATAGAGGTGCTGGAAAGGAGAGCCTACGAGGAGGTTTTTGAGAGATTGCCACCATTGAGGGACGAAATCAGACGTGTGGTGTTTCTGATCTTGTCCATTAGCTGACCCGAGGCCTGTGACCATTGAGAGGATAGGGTCCACTGGGCTGCTCGCATGTGGAAGTGAGCATAGGGAACCACATGGACAGTGGATGCCATGTGTCCCAGAAGTTGAAGCATCTCTCGAGCAGTATTCATAGATGCTTGATATGCCAGTTGTATTATTCGTAGACAGCGTGGCAGGGGCAGGAAAGCCCTTGATTGTCGTGTGTCTAGACGGGCCCCTATGAATTCGACAGATTGAGAGGGGGTGAGATGAGATTTTGGGAAATTTATGACCAGTCCCAAGTATTGAAGAATTCTCATTGCTCGAGAAAGAGCGAAGCTGGCCTCTGGAGCTGTCGATGCTCGAGTGAGCCAATCGTCTAAGTAAGGGAAGACGATTATTCCCAGAGTCAAAAATGCTGCTACCACTGCCATGCATTTTGTGAAGACTCTTGGAGCAGAGGCCAGTCCGAAAGGAAGAACTCTGTACTGGAAGTGTCTTCCTTGGACCAGGAATCGAAGGAACTTCCTGTGATCTGAGTGGATGAGAATATGTGTGTACGCATCTCTTAGATCTAGAGAACATAGCCAATCCTGACTTTGGTATGGTAGAAGTGTCCCGAGGGAGATCATTTTGAACTTTTCTCAGACAAATATTTGTTTAATTCTCTGAGGTCTAGTATAGGCCTGTGTCCCCATGTCTTCTTTGGAATAAGAAAATAGGGGGAGTAACCCCCCCCCCCCTCGTTGGGGTATGGGTACTTCTTCGATTGCTCCTTGAGCGAGAAGTGATGTGATCTCCTGCCACAAGAGGTTGGTGGTAGGGGCCTGAGAATTGAACTGTTTTATTATTGTAGGTGGGGGCAAGTTGAGAAAATGAAGCTTGTACCCCAGTCGTACAATGGACAGAGTCCAGTTTTCTGATGTTATTTGTTGCCATCTTTTGGTAAAATAGCATAGTCTTCCTGGAATGGTTAAGGGTTCTGGACCTTTCAGGGGCAGAATGACTAAGTTCTCTAGGTATAAGTCAAAGACCCTGAGGGGGCTGGGTCTGTTGGATCGGTTGAGCTCTTTGAACTTGCGGCTTTCTTTGCTGTCTGTTCTGTTGCCGCCCCTTCTGGGGAACATGAAGCGGACAGTGGCTTTGATGGGTGTAAGAAGGGTAACGCTTCTTTTTCTTACTGAAAAAGGGTTTTTTGAATGTTTTCTTCTTTGCTGGGTTGGCTGTAGACGTTGATAGTCTGTTCAAGGTAGTATTTTCAGATTCAAGCTGATTAGCCTTGTCCTGCCAGTCCTTGCCAAAGATATTTTCTCTTGTACAAGGAATGTTTCCCAGCTTTTCTTGCACCCACTGTTCTAAGTTTGATGCTTGAAGCCATGCAATACGACGTGCTCCTATGGATATAGCAGAAGTTCTGCTAATACATTCAAAGCAATCAAAGGTAGCACGGTTCATAAATTTAGAGACATTCTGGGCGTGCTTGACCAGAATAAGGTAGTCTGCTCTTTTTTCCTCAGAGACACAAAGGCTAATGAGCTCTAAGTCTTTTGTGACTTCTTCCAGGAACATTCCCATATAAAGAATGCAGGAATTGATCCTGGCTGATAGCAAGGAGGATTGAAAGCATCGACGCCCAAAGGCATCGAGTGTCCTGGATTCCCGGCCTGGAGGATTAGAAGAATGTATCTTAGCATTCTTGATTCTTCGCATGGTCGATTTCACTACCATTGAATGGTGTGGTAACTGAGTTTTTTGAAAACCAGGACAACTTGGCACTCGGTACATAGTGTCAAGGCGTCGGGAATGTGAAGATATCGTTAAAGGAGTTTCCCACATTCTCAACATCAGATCACGTAAGATCTTGTGAATGGGAAGTATAGCTGCCTCCTTGGGAGCCATAGGGTATTGTAGAATTCTTAATTCTTCTGCCCTAGTTTCCTTTTCTGGAATCACAGTGATTGCAAGACCCTTTGTTAAATCACGTATGAAATCTCGGAAGGACATATCTTCTGGAGGAGACATCCTGCGTTGAGGAGTTGAATCCTCTAGTAGGTTCGCTCTGGTACTGGTAAAATCGTCAGAGTCATCGGAATCGGAAGACTCAAGGGCACTCTGTACCGGGTGCTCCCATAACACATGGTATTGGTACCGCTCGAAGTCGATACCAAAATGTCTCGGTTCCTGATCCCTGATACCCGAGATAGGCTCAAGGCTCGGCATGGGGGGAAGCAGTCCTGTTGAAGCAGGTACTGTCATTACCGATACCTGTTGAACCGTCTGTAGAGGTCTTAGCGGTACCAAAGCTGCTAAGAGGGACGCTAGACTGTGTTCAATAGCGAGGATTCTCTTATCCATTGCTCCTGCCGATGCCTGGGTGTTGGTACTGGTGGAAGCAGCTACAACCCCAGAACATGGCACCAGTAGTTCTGCAGAGGTGGACGCCTCTGGAACATCTGGGGCCCCGTTAATGCTCTGGAGCCTGAAGACTCCCGCTGGGGCTGTTTTGCCAGTGAACTATCCTCGAGGGCAATGCCAGTGGCATCGCGATACTTTGAAGGAGATTTACCCTTCGAGGACCGGTCAGTCTTAGAAGACTTAAGTTTAGTTACCTGAGACCCACGGGAGGAAGATGAAGCCCTGGAAGACGTCTATGCAAGTGACATCGTATCTGCAGCAAAAAGGGTACTGAGTTTTGCAGCTCAATTCTGCAGGCCCCTTTTGGTTATCCTCGTGCAGGAGAGACACTCCGTTGGATAATGTTCAGAACCTAAACATTTTAGACACTAATCATTGATGTCGGTGACAAAAATGGTACCGCCCCACTTTGAGCATTTTTTGAAACCACTAACTGGTTTCTCCATGCCTGAAGAAAAGTGGGCCTAGCGCCCAAAATGGCACCTAGCACCAGAAACAGGGGAAAGACCCGTGAAGAAAATACAAGGTTTTGTTTTTTTTTGAAAAGAAAGAACCACCACCACCGGCGGTACCGGTAGGCGTCGAATGAATGCAGACGCAACCACAAGAAAACAAAGATTAAAAAGGAAATTTTCTGCGGTGACAGGGTACACGTCCTGTCGGCTCCGCGGAAAACAAAGAACTAAAGTGAGAGAGGTAAAGAGGCAGGGAGGCAGCACGCATGCGCTGTGGGATGCTTCCAAAAGCGTTCCAATTGGACGCTGGGGAACGTTCCCGCGCGGACTTCGTTGGTACAGACGATAGCCATATGTGAAGACTACATTCCTTCTTGTTCCTGGAGATCACAGATATCTGCTCATCCATCTAAGATTAGATTACTGTAACATGGTCTGTGGGATTGCTCCACAAAATGATTAAATGTTTTTTTAATTCTTCAGGATAGTGCTTCCCATGTTGAAGATAGCACAGTTACTTACCTGTAACAGGTGATCTCTGGGAACAGCAGGAATTAGTCCTCACATATGGGTACGTCGGTACCGACGGAGCCCGAGGGGGAAAGCTCCCCAGCTTCCCAGAAGGAAAGCTTTTGGGGCCTCCCACTGCGCATGCGCGCTGCCTTTCCGCCTTCCTGACCAACTCTCCTCAGTTCGAGTTTATAGCTGAGACAATAGAGAGAGGAAAGGAAGAGAGAGAGAGATACAACTCCTAGGGGAGGTGGGTGGGTTGTGAGGACTAATTCCTGCTGTTCCCAGAGATCACCTGGTAGAGGTAAGTAACTGTGCTATCTCCAGGAACAAGCAGGAATAAGTCCTCACATATGGGGACTCCCTAGCTAAGATGCCCGGGAGATCCCCTGAAGGGCATGAGACCCTGAAAGGTTCCTCATCTTCCTATGGATCTCAGGCATCCATTCAGGGAAGGTGGGCTGGAGTTGTTCAAGAATGGAACAGGTGTCTGAGGACAGCCTGACCAAACAAGGCATCCCGGCGGGAGTCCTTGTCCAAACAGTAATGGGCTGTAAAGGTATGAACCGAGGCCCAGGTGGCTGCTCGACAGATCTGGTCAATGGACACAGAGTGTAAATGAGCCATAGAGGTGGCCATGGCCCTCACATTGTGAGCGGTGACATGGCCCTCCAGAGAAAGGTTCTTACTCTGGTAAGCAAAAGAGATACACTGAGCAATCCAATTGGAGAGTGTTCTTTTGGAAACTGGAAGTCCTAAATGAGAAGGATCAAAAGCAACAAAAAGCTGAGAAGACTTTCGATGTTGCTGTGTCCTGTGGAGGTAAAAGGCAAGAGCTCTTTTACAGTCTAGAGTATGAAGGTTCCTCTCTGCACTGGATGCATGAGGAGCTGGAAAAAAGACAGGTAAATATACTTCTTGATTAACATGAAAAGGGGAGACTACTTTGGGCATAAAGTGGGGATTGGTCCTAAGGACCACCTTATCATGATGGAACCTTGTATAAGGTGGATTAGCCACTAGAGCTTGCAGTTCACTGATATGGCGAGCTGAGGTGACTGCAATAAGAAAGATAACCTTCCAGGAAAGAAATTTCAAGGAGGTAGTGGCTAAGGGTTCAAAAGGTGGCTTCATAAGCTGACCAAGAACCAAGTTTAAGTCCCATGCCACCGGAGGAGGTCGAATGGGAGGTTTAGTTAAAGTTAGGCCTCTCATGAATCTTGCGATAAGAGGATGAGAGGAAACAGGTTGTCCATTGATGGGCTTAAGTGATGCCGCAATAGCACTCAAATGGACTCTTACTGAATTCGTTTTGAGTCCTGCATTGGAGAGATGTAGGAGATATTCCAAAAGAGAATTCAATGGGAGTGCCAGAGGGTTAAGACCCTTTTGAGCACACCAAATGGAAAATCTTTTCCATTTAAAAGCGTAAGAACGCCTAGTGGAAGGTTTCCTAGAGGCATGTAGGATATCCTTCACTTGTTGCGAAAGATTGAAGTGTTGAAGGTCTAGGCCTTCAGTAACCAAGCTCTGAGGTGAAGGGACTTGGGGTTTGGGTGCCACAAAGTCCCCTCCTCCTGAGACAGAAGGTCTGGAGCCGCTCCCAAGTCCAGGGAGGGGGCTTGGGAGAGATGCAGAAGTAGAGGGTACCACACTTGGCGTGGCCAGCGTGGAGCTATGAGGATCATGGACCTTTGATCCCTTTGAAGTTTGAACAGAGTCTTGGGAATCAAAGGAATGGGTGGAAAGGCATACAGGAAGCCCTGACCCCAATGCAGGAGGAAGGCATCCTTGGCCTGAACTCCCTGACACGGAATTCTGGAACAGAACCGGGGAAGTTT
Organism: Ichthyophis bannanicus; assembly: GCA_033557465.1. NCBI lineage: Eukaryota > Metazoa > Chordata > Amphibia > Gymnophiona > Ichthyophiidae > Ichthyophis > Ichthyophis bannanicus. The sequence goes on along the minus strand of CM066032.1, from coordinate 1,362,785,690 downwards.
GGCATTCCACGGACTTGCAAAGAGGTCTATGTCCGGGTTCCCCATTTCTGGAAGATTCTGAGTACCTGATCCATGTGCAGGGACCATTCGTGTGGAAGCAGAACTCGACTGAGTCTGTCTGCCCAAGAGTTTGGGATTCCTGGAAGATATACTGCCAGGAGATGGATTTGATGTTCTCTGGCGAAGGCCCATAATCTTAGAGCTTCGTTGCAAAGCGACAGAGAGCCAGTCCCTCCTTGTTTGTTTATGTAAAACATGGCTACTTGATTGTCCGTGTGAATAAGGACTGTCATGTTGCTGAGGAGGGCATGAAAAACTTTCAGAGCCAGAAAGATTGCTCGAAGTTCCAAGTGGTTGATATGAAGGGTGGTCTCCTGTGGAGACCAAGTGCCCTGAGTGGAGAGATCTTGGAGATGAGCCCCCCAACCTGTTTGGGAGGCATCTGTTGTGAGGGTTGCTTGGGGCAACAATGGTTGAAAGGGGGCCCCCAACAACAGATTTTGAGTGGATATCCACCATTGGAGAGACCAAAAGAACGATTGGAGTTTGCTATTTGGTCTGAGAGAGCTCCTGATGCTTGAGTCCACTGGGTGGATAAAGTCCATTGAGCTGCTCATATGTAGGCGAGCATAAGGCACCACATGCACTGTGGAGGCCATGTGGCCTAATAGTTGTAGCATCTCTCTGGCAGTCAAGTGGCTTCTGGACTGAGTCTGAGAGGCTAAGTGTACTAGACGTTGGCAACGGGCCTGAGGTAGATAGGCCCTTGCAGTGGTGGTATCCAACCAGGCCCCTATGAATTCTAGGGATTGAGTAGGGGTGAGTTGGGACTTTGGCAGATTGATCACAAGTCCCAGATACTGTAGAAGTTGCCTGGTGCGATCCAGGGAAGTCTGAGCCTCGGACTGAGATGGAGCTCGGATGAGCCAGTCGTCCAGGTATGGGAAGACAAAAATTCCCAGGGCACGTAGGAATGTAGCTACTATTGCCATGCATTTGGTAAATACCCTTGGAGCAGAGGCTAGACCGAAGGGAAGTACTCTGTATTGGAAATGTTTTCCCTGGAACAGAAACCGTAGGAATTTTCTGTGGGATGGATGGATGAGTATATGTGTGTACGCATCCTTGAGATCTAGAGAACAAAGCCAATCCTGACTCTGTAGGTATGGAAGGAGAGTACCTAGAGAAAGCATCTTGAATTTCTCCTTGTATAGAAATTTGTTCAATTCTCTGAGATCCAGAATGGGTCTGTACCCCCCTGTTTTCTTGGGAATGAGAAAATAAGGGGAGTAAAAACCTGACCCCTGTTGAGGCGAGAAGAGTGGTCACCTCCTGACCCAACAGGTCTAGGAGAGATGGGGGAGAATTGAAACTTCTCACCATGGTATGGGGAGGAAGGTTGGAGAAATGTAGTTTGTAGCCCTCTCTGATGATAGAGAGGGTCCATTGTTCTGATGTGATTTGCTCCCATCTGGGAGCAAAATGAGTTAACCTTCCTGGAATGGTGAGAGGTTCTGGATGTTTTAGAGCCAGAAAGGTTAAGTTCTCTAGTTTTAAGTCAAAAACCCTGAGGGGGTTGGGACTGTTGGGCTGTAGCAGCCCCTGCAGGTTTTGCCCTGGCCTGTTTAGGCTGCTGACGCTTGGGAGCAAAGCGAGCTGCAGAAGATTGTTGGCCAGTATTTGTGGCAAATCTGGTCTTCTTGTAGAAAGGCTTTTTGAAAGATTTCTTCTTGACAGGGGTAGAGGTAGACTTAGAAAGTCTATCTAAAGCAGCATTTTCTGCATCCATTTGAGTGGCTTTGATTTGCCACTCCTTACCAAACAGATTCTCACCTGTACAGGGCAAATTTCCCAACCCATCCTGGACCCAGGGTTCTAGGTCAGAGGCCTGGAGCCTAGCAATTCTGCGAGCCGCTATGGCAATACCTGAGGCTCTGCTAGCACCCTCAAAGGAGTCAAAGGCTGCTCTGTTGGAGAACTTTGAAATATCTTAGGTATGCTTTAGCAAAAGAAGGAACTCCTCCTTTCTATCCTGTGGGATAAAGGGGAGAAAATGGCGTATTTTTAATGCAATTTCCTTCAGAAACATGCCCATATAGAGGCTGTATGAGTTGATTCTGCCAATAAGCATACTTGCTTGGAAGATTTTTCTTCCAAAAGCATCCAGAGTCCTACATTCTCTTCCTGGGGGAGTAGAAGAGTGTCTTTTAGTACTCTTGATCCTTTTCATAGCTGACTGCACCACAATGGAGTGGTGCGGGAGCTGAGTTTTTTGAAACCCAGGAGAAGGGGGGGGACACGATACATGGTGTCCAGACGACGAAAATGTGGAGATAGGGTGAGAGGAGTCTCCCATAAGTCCATCATGTGTTCTTGAAGAATTTCATGGATGGGCAAGGTGACTGCCTCTTTGGGAACCTTAGAGTATCCTAAAATGTCTAACTTTTTTGCTCTAGGTTCTTTTTCAGAGGATACAGAAATAGAAAGACCTTTAGCTACTTCAATGATGAAGTCTTGAAAGGATAAATCCTCTGGAGGAGACATTCTCCTCTTTGGAGAAGAGGGCTCCTCAGGTAGAGTAAGGGATACTTCAGCAGAGTCATCTGATGAATTAGAATCATCAGAAGACTCAAAGTATCGTCTGTTTGCTTCCAGGGATCGATAAGCGTATCGACCGGTATCGACATCGGGGGTACCCGGAACCGGATCGGTATCGGGAAAATCCCTGGAACCGGGAACCGGAATCCTGGTCGATGTGGATGGCCTGGGTACCGGTATCGGCTGTGGTACCGGAACCGAAGTCGGTACCGCAGGGTGCGGTACCGAGGGCGTCGCAGCCTTAATAAAAGCCAAAATGGCCTGCTGCATGGATTGAACTGTATGATCCATGGACGCCACGACTGTCTGGATGTCGGTACTGGATGATTGAGCCGGTACCCACCCAGAACAGTCTAACAGGTGATCGGTCGAGGCCGTGCCATCGATGTCAACCTGTAACCCCATAGGAGGAGCTTTGGAAGCCGGAGCTTCCCGCCGGGGTTGTTTGGCTGGGGCAGGGTCCTCAGGGTCAAGCCCAGGGGTATCTCGATACTTAGAGGGAGATTTGCCCTTTGAGGACCTGCCAGAGGAATGTTTGGTTACCTGAGATCCATCAGGAGAGGAAGACCTGGAAGATGTCGATGCTGGAGTATCTGTAGAAAACAGCATGTGAAACTTGGCTGCCCGGTTTTGTAAGCCACGTTTAGACATCAAAGAACAGGATGGGCAATCCGGAATGGAATGGTCAGGCCCCAAACATTTAAGACACCATTCATGGGTGTCTGTGACTGAAATAGTACCGCTGCACTTGGTGCATTTTTTAAACCCAGAGGCTTGTTTCTCCATGAGGGAGAATTAGTGAAGGCCTAAAGGCCTCACAGAACAAACACACCAAGTGAGGGAAAAAAGAAGATTTTTTTTTTTTTTTTTTAAGAAATAAAGGAAAAAAGACCGGCGGTACCGGTCTGGAATCGGGGAAGGCAGACACGCAGCCAAAGAAATAAATTAAAACAACAACTTCTTCAGCGGTGACAGGAACACGACCTGCTGGCTCCGCGGAAAAAGAAGAACTGAGGAGAGTAGGTCAGGAAGGCGGGAAGGCAGCGCGCATGCGCAGTGGGAGGCCCCAAAAGCTTTCCTTCTGGGAAGCTGGGGAGCTTTCCCGCTCGGGCTCCGTCGGTACCGACATACCCATATGTGAGGACTTATTCCTGCTTGTTCCTGGAGATCATCTGAAAACATGCACACCTCAGCTATAATGAGACAGCTTTGCTGCTTACCCATTAAGGCACAGAATAAATTAAAATTTTTGATGCTGACCTTCAAAGCAATATATAGGAGTCCTCCACATTTATCAGAAAAATTAGAATTGCATGTTTCTCAGTAAACCTTGTGACAATCATTTAAAGGTTTATTAAGAATTCCATCTTATCCTAGACTGATGTAAATGCAAGACTTTTTTTTTTAGTCTTCCCTTCCAGAAAATGTTAATTAATTGAATGATTATTTGGTATTTAGAAGAGTGTCAAAGCTTAGTTTCTTTGCGTGTATTAATTTAGTTGAATATGAATATGAATTATTTTGTAGGCTATACCCGACAGCTTTGCATTTTTTATAGCTGTATTTTTGCTTTGATGGTTATTTATTCTATCTTGTATTTTTATACATCAATTTTACATCAATCCTAGCATATTGGACATGGGATTACGAAATCAAAAAACAAATACTCAGCTACAGTATTTTCAGTTCACAAGTCGAGTCCTTCACAAGCCTGCAATAGTGACTTGAGTAACATGAGCGTGACTATCCCCTGTTACGTGGCCTATCCTTAGACCAGTGGTTCTTAAACAAGTCCTCTGGGACACCCAGGTCAGTCAGGTTTTCAGGATATCCACAATGAATATGCATGAGATAGATCTGCATACAATGGAAGTAGTGCATGCAGATCTATATCATGCATATTCATTGTAGATATCCTGAAAACCTGACTGGCCTGGGGGTCCCCAGAGGACTGGGTTGAGAACCACTGCCTTAGACAATGCCTGATCATCAGCATGGCCATATGCTCTTTGGACCTTTTTTCTTACAGGCTTTAAATCAACTTCAAATTGGTCTGATAGGCTAAGAACATTTCCTGCTAAGTCTCACCACTTGAAGAAGCATCTTTGCATAAATAAAATTAACTGGGAATTCACAGCCTTTACTTATGCATTAACAGCATTCTTTGTGATGATTTGTAAACAGTATTACCAGGGGGTATTTTGGGCCCCGCTTCAAACCACTGCTTAAGAGGTTACTTGAAATGAAAAAGTGATTTTCAAAAGAAAAAAAATGCCAAGAAAAAAAGTGAGGTTCCTTATATGTATTCTCTAAAGACAGTGGCTCATCAGTCACACAAGTGGGTCACATGATCACAACCTGGACCAGATAGACTTGTACATTATGGACATTTCCAGAAAAAATAAAGTCTTTCATTGCTCACATGTTACAGCAGTCCCACAGCTATCCTCAGATCTATGTATATTATTACAGAGAGAACTGCAAATGGGGAGATGAATGGGTCTATGTTCCTGATATAATGCTGTCTTCAAAGAATACTAACTCAGGTAAGCAACTTGTCTGCTCTGAAGGCAAGCTGGTTCACCTAGTCATACAAGCAGTACTCCCTAGCTAAGAGTTGTAGCCAACAAGAAACTTACGCTTCCTACTCAGCAATGAAAGTAATTAGTTAGGAAAGATCCTTTTATCAATGTTGCAATTTATATAGTTTCAACAAAGGGACAACCAGAAATCAAAATGAAGGGAATTAAGAGAGACTAAATTAGGCTTTATTCTTCAAAGAGACCATGGAGAACAGACAATCTAACCCTATTTTCATGCTGGGAGGGTGCAAGTGGACAATAATGGAATGCAGGTGTTGAAGCCTTGCAAAATCTTCTCAATGGAGATAGAACCTTGATGGGCAATGGATGCCACCATGATCCTTACATTATGTGTCTTGATATGCCCTTATAAGGTCAGATCTGCTGAGCATAACAGGAGACGCTGTCTGTATCCAATTAGAATTGGTATGCTTCTTTAATATTCTTCCAAGACCAATTACAGGCAAAATAAAGTAGTGTGGACGTGTTTAAGACCACTTTAAGTAAAGAATTAGACTCTTTTGCAAGCCAGTGACTCAAGTGTTTTTCCATCATTACGGAAATGTGAATTAGGTAGGAATGTTGCCAGCTATGCAGTATGAAGAGACAATTTAACTTCTTGCACTATTGCAGAGGCACTGGCAGCAACAAAAGTCACTCAGAAGGTGCCCCATTTCTTGTTCATTCCTGCTTCCTGGGACCTTACTGCTGGTCTGGCAAGATGGAGAGCCCCTCCAGCTCCCAGGGGCAAGTTGCTGCTGAAAGGAATTGCCCCTTTGAGCAAACTTCCTTAAACAAACCCTGTCAGTTACTGTGTTTAGCTGTTTATCTAGTTTTCAGAGTCTTTCATTGTCCAGAATCTATTTGCCTTCCTTATGCTATGAGTATATTTTAGGGTTGGGGTGAGATAGGGAGTTTTGATCCTTCTCAATACCTCTATGAAAGGGAATCCTTTTGGATTCTGCGGGGTTATGTTGCATGTATTTTAATATTTTTATACACCATTACACACTTTATTGATGTATTTAGTTATATTTATATATTACATCTCCACAGTGCTCTCAGCAGTATTTAACATTAAAATATATAAACAGTAAATGACCTAAGCCACAATCAATAAAATATCCTAAAATAAGCTAAAACTCTCATCCATCAACCTGCCTTCTCTCCTCCCTTCCCATGCTCAAGAAAAAGCTTTTAGGAATAAATGTGCTTTTAAGATTAAATTAGACTTACCTGCTAATTGTAGTTCCTGGAGGAACTCCAGTCTAGTCCCGGAATCTCTGTGTTGTCATCCTCTTCCAGCAGCCTGGAGACTGAGAAGTGTCATTCTTGTGACATCACTGGTATATAAGTCCAGGAACTGCCTCCTCTCACCAGTTACCTATTGACAAAGCAGACTCACCGGAGCAACCATTAAGTAGCAACTATACCATAACCAACAACTAACCCATTAACTATTCCCTGCAGAACACGAAAGTAAACTATGTACATAATTCCCTGAAATGCGTTCTGCGTGCTGAGATCCACCCTCCCTTCCCTGCGAAGGGTGTAGACCCCCCCAAACAGCACCCCCAACTACATCTAGCTAGGAGACTACTTTGCAGGCCACCCACCTGTGGCTCTTACCTGTTACTTTAGTCCTGCTTCAGGCCGTAGTCCACTCACTTATTCGGGTGGGATACGGGACTAGACTGGAGATCCTCCAGGAACTACAATTAGCAGGTAAGTCTAATTTAATCTTCCTGATCCTCCCTCCAGTCTAGTCCTGGAATCTCTGGGGATGTAACAGAGCAGGAAATATATTCACCGGGAGGGTTCTGATATCCCGGCCTGAAGTACCGCCGAACCAAACCAGGCATCCCTCTGCGCCTGAACGTCCAGACGATAATGCTTCACAAACAAGTGCAACGACAACCAGGTCGCCGCTCTACAGATTTCCACCGCCGGTACCAGACTGCACTCTGCCCAAGAGGCAGCGTATGCCCTAGTGGAATGAGCTCTCAGCCCCTGCGGCACCACACGGCCCTTCAACAGATATGCTGATGCGATGGCCTCTTTCAACCACCGGGCAATAGACACTTTAGACGCCGCTTCGCCCTTACGAGCCCCTTGAAACAAGGCAAACAACCTGTCTGATTTACGGAAATTAGCTGTCCTGTGGATATACCGCTTCAAGGCCCGCCAAATATCCAAAAGATGCAACTGATCCGTCACCCGACTCTCGCTCTGTGCCGCAAAAACCGGCAACGACACTGAATGGTTCACATAAAAAACCAAAACCACCTTCGGCAAAAACGAGGGAACTGGCCTCAAAACCACCTTAGAATCAAAGAAAGTTAGAAAGGGCTCCCGACAGGACAGCGCTTGCAACGCTGAGATTCGTCTCGCCGAAGCAATCACCACCAAAAAGACCACTTTCAAAGTGAGATCCTTTAGAATCGCCTTCGCCAACGGTTCAAAAGACGCTTTGCTTAACGCCCCCAACACCAATGGGAGATCCCAAGTTGGAACCACCTGCCTACGAGGCGGCCTCAACAGAGCAACTGCTTGCAAAAAACGCTTAACATCCGCATGTCCTCCGAGCGCTTTGCCCTGCACCTTACCCCTATAACAGGATAGCGCTGCCACCTGAACCTTCAAAGACGCTGCCGCCAAGCCCTTCTGAAACCCATCTTGCAGAAAAGCCAGCACTTGCGGAACAGACGCCTGCAAGGGAACGCACCCCTTGCCCGCACACCATGCCTCAAACACTCGCCACACTCTAATATACGCCAGCAAGGTAGACCGACGCCGAGCTTTCAGCAAAGTGGAAATTACACCCGCCGAATAGCCCTTCGCTCTCATCCTAGCCCTCTCAAGAGCCAAGCCGTAAGCGAGAATCGACCTACCTGCGGCATGCACAGGAGCCCCAGCGTCAGAAGATCCTTTTGAACCGGAAGCTGCCAGGGCCTCCCTACCAGCAGCCTCACCAAGTCCGCGTACCACGGTCTCCTGGGCCAATCCGGCGCTATCAAAATTACCAGACCTCTGTGGCGCTCTATGCGCTGCAGCACTCGCCCGATCAACCCCCCAAGGGGGAAAAACGTATAGGAGCTGCTCCTGCGGCCAGACTTGCAGCAGAGCATCCAAGCCTTCCGCCATTCTTTCCCTTATTCTGCTGAAGAAACGTTCCACCTTTGCCGAATGAAACATCGCCATGAGATCCATAACCGGTGTCCCCCAGCAATTCACTAGCATTGCGAACACGTCTGGATGTAGAACCCACTCCCCCGGGTCCACTCTTACGCGACTTAGGAAATCGGCCTCCACATTATCCACTCCTGCTACATGCGCCGCCGACAACGCCACCAGATTGTTCTCGGCCCACTCTAACAAGCTCTCGGCCTCGGACTCCAGAGCTACGCTGCTGGTGCCTCCCTGACGGTTGATGTAGGCCACCGCGGTCGCATTGTCTGAAAACACCCGAATGGCCTTTCCCTGAAGCGTCGTTCAAAACCCCCGCAGCGCCAGAGCCACCGCTCTCAACTCCAGCCTGTTGATGGACCAACTCTTCTCCAGTTCGGACCACTGACCCTGCCCCAGCTGACCCTGAAAATGAGCTCCCCAGCCCACAAGACTGGCGTCCGTCGTCAGAGCCTCCCAGGCAGGAGACTCCAGCGGCATCTCTTTCTCTAGACACCCCGGACGCAACCACCACTGAAGTGCCGCGCACGTGAGCGGCGGACAAGGTAGCCGCTGAGATAGCTGATCCTTTTGCTGCGACCACCTCTGCAGCAGCGCCCTCTGCAGCAGTCGCATGTGAGCCCTCGTCCACAGTACTAACTCGAGGGTCGCCGCCATGGTCCCTAGCAACTGCAGGTACTGCCAGGCTGTGGGACTCCGTTTGCTGAGAAACTATCTGACTGGTGCCCTGAGCCCCAGCACCCGCTGCTGTGGCAAAAAGATCCGTCCTACTCTCGTATCGAAACATGCTCCCAGGTACTCCAACCTCTGAGAGGGATCTAACTTGCTCTTTGCCATGTTGACCACCCAACCGAGACTCTGCAAAAAGGCCACCCTCTTGCCGAATTGGAATGTGTAAATATGCCTCTGAGAGGTCTAGTGACGTTAGAAATTCTCCCTTTCTGACTGCTACAATTACGGACCTCAGAGTCTCCATGCAAAAATGAGATACCCTTACACATCGATTTACTCTCTTGAGATCCAAAATGGGCCGGAAGGTTCCTTCCTTTTTTGGAACTACGAAATAAATGGAGTACCGACTGCACCCTAACTGGGCGGGTGGAACTGGTACAATCGCTTTGAGAGAGAGCAGTCTTCGCACTGTCTCCCCTACCGCCTTGCTCTTTTGACTCGACCTGCATGGCGATTGAACGAAAGAGTCTGTTACCGGCCGCTGAAACTCCAACGCATACCCTTCTCGAATTACCTCCAACACCCACTGATCTGCGGTGATTTGGACCCAGGCAGGGTAAAATTCCCGTAACCGGCCCCCCACGGGATCCCCCCCTGCTGGATCCCCCTGACTTCATAATGATTTCTTAAAATTTGAGGGCGCAGAGGACGACGTGAATCCCCTTTCTGCCCCCCTAAATCCACAAAACCCCTGGTTCCTTCCAGGAAAACGGCCCCGCTGATTTTGGGTAAATCTCGACGAGCGGAACTGCCTAAAGTCCCGCTGCTGCTGTCCCCGCGGTGCGAGGTTGGACCAACTCTGTTTCTGCTTGTCCTCCGGCAATCTTCCACCCTTGGACTCTCCCAAATCCTTTACTAGCTTCTCCAAATCTTCACCAAACAGTAGCTTACCCCTGAAGGGAAGCTTACTTAACCACGCTTTTGAAGCGCCATCCGCCGCCCAGTTGCGCAGCCAAAGACAACACCGACCCGCTATCGCCAAAGCCATACTCTTCGCTAAACCCCTGATAAGGTCATAATGAATGTCGGCTAAATAATCTGCTCCTGACTTCAGTCTGGACGCCTCTTGATCGATCTCCGCGGAACGTCCCTCTTGAATCCGCTGCGTCCAGCATAAACAAGCCCTAGCTACCCAGGCTCCACAAATGGAAGCCTGTAATGTAATGAGAGCGCATTTACCTCGAAAACCTGCTTCAACAAGGCTTCCAACTTACGATCCTGAGCATCCTTGAGCACCGCACTCCCCTCTACTGGGATTGTGGTCTTTTTTGTAACCACCGACACTGCTGCATCTACCCTAGGAGACAAACAACTCCTATTCCTGATCTACTAGCGGGTAAAGCCACGCCATTACTCTAGCGCCCTTTAAGGCGGCCTCCGGCGTGTCCCACTCTTCTTGTATCATCTCCTTAAACACTCTATGTATGGGAAACGCTCTTTGCGTCTTACGAAACGCCTGCAACAAGGGATCCTCTAGCGTAGAGTCCTCAGCCGGACCCCTCTGGTGGCATATTCAGGGTCTTTAGCGATTCCAAAATGAGCGCCGGCAACTCCTCTCTGCGAAACACTCGGACCACCCGCGCTTGGTCCTCCTGTTCTGCAATCTCACCTTCCTCCAGATCCTCATCGGCATCGTGCTCTGGGTCCTCCGAACCTAACCACTCCGACACAACCGACCCGTCCACCCGGTCCCCGTCACCTCTGGACCTCTTTGCACTAATGCCTGTCACCGCCGCCGATAACGGTGTACTCGGTCTTTTATCCCCCAGTCCCGCTTCAACCGGGCTAGCCGCAGGAACATCCGCTACACCGGACAAGGCCTGCCGAAGCAAGGCCATAAAGTCTGGCGCAAAAATTGCCGCTAAGCCCCCAGGCAATTGAGGCTGTGCAGCCAGAGGATACGGGGCCGTAGAAGTACTAGGCATCGGCTCCCGAGCGCCCCCCTTGTCCAAGAAAACCTCCAAGGGACCCGCGGACGTCCCCTCATGCTCCTCCTCATTAACTGCAGTCTGCTCCATAGTTGACTCTTGGGAACAACCCCTGCAAACCCCTTCCGGGGACAGGGATCCCCTTCTAGCTCCACACATTAAACAAAGCGGCTTAGAAGGCATCTTGCATGTCGGATACCTAGCGAGACTCCCTCAAGCCTTAAAACAACTTTCAAAACGGCATTAATTGTAAAAACAAAAAGTTCTTTTTTTTTTTAAAATAGTAGTCCGTAGTAAGCTGTAGGCAGGCTAAATGTGAAGAAAATTCTGTAAAACGAAGCTCTGTGGCCGAGATATCGGCCTTTTAATAAACTTTCTCTGCAGCCCGTGCTTCCCGCACGAGTGACACGCGGTCCGACCTTCAAAGCCATGAACTGCTCCTCCGCGCCCTTCACAATGATTCTCCGCCCCTCTGAAATCTTCCCTTAACTTGCCGGGCAGCGGGACCGCTTGCGCTATTTCTGTGCTGCGTTCTCCGCCTCCCGGGAACCGCATGCACAGCCTGAACAGGGCTGGACTCTCGCCGCTGAACTGTCTGTAGAACCGGCGGCTTCAGACGCGGTAGCAGGCAGGCCTTCTGCTCACGCTGAGCTGCGGTTTGCCGGTATCTCCCCCAAAATTGGGATCTGACACCAGCGATTGCACTCTACATAAGAACATACTGGGTCAGACCAAGGTCCATCAACACTGTGGCCAATCTAGGTCATACGTACCTAGCAGTTTCCCCAAAAGACACAGGTTCTGCAATGCTTGTACTAGGTCAAGCATTGATATCCTGGGTCCCTTCTTAATAATGGTTTATGGACCTTTCCTCCAGGAACTTGTCCAAACCTTTTTTAAACCCAGCTACACTAACAGCCTTTACTACATCCTCTGGTAACAAATTCCAGAGTTTGATTGCACGTTGAGTGAAAAAATATTTTCTTTTATTAGTCTTAAATAGTTTACCCTGTAGCTTCATTGCATGTCCCCTAGTCTTCCTATATTCTGATAACGTAAACAGTCGATCTACGTTTACCCGTTCCACTCCGTTCATTAATTTATAGACTTCTATCATATCTCCCCCCTCAGCCGTCTCTATTCCAGGTTAAAGAGCCCTAACCTTTTTAGCCTTTCTTCATAGGAGTATCCTTCCATCCCCTTTACCATTTTGGTGGCTCTTCTCTGAACCTTTTCTAATAACGCTATATCCTTTTTAAGATACGGCGACCAGAATTGCACACAATATTCAAGGTGCGGTCTCACCATGGAACGGTATAAAGGCATTATAATATCTTTTTTTCTTATTTTCCATTCCTTTCCTTATGATACCTAGCATTCTATTTGCTCTCTTGGCTGCTGCTGCACACTGGGCCGAGGGTTTTAAAATGTTATCCACAATGACGCCTAAATCTTTTTCCTGGGTGGTGGTTCCTAATGTGGAACCTTGCATCGGTGTAACCATAGTTTGGGTTGTTCTTCCCTAGGTACATAACTTTGCACTTGTCCACATTAAATTTCATCTGCCATTTTGATGCCCAGACTTCCAATTTAGCAAGATCCTCTTGCAATTTTCCACAATCCTCTTGGGTTTTAACAACTTTAAATAGTTTTGTGTCATCTGCAAATTTGATAACCTCACTCGTTATTCCACTTTCCAGGTCATTTATGAATATGTCAAAAAGCAGCGGACCCAGCACAGATCCCTGGGGTACACCACTATTCACCTTTCTCAATTGGGAAAATTGGCCATTTAGCCCAACCCTCTGCTTTCTATCTTTTAACCAGTTCCTGATCCACAGTAGTACACACTGCCTCCTATCCCATGACTCTTTAGTTTTGCCAAAAGTCTCTGATGAGGGACCTTGTCAAAGGCTTTCTGAAAGTCCAGATACACTATATCAACCGACTCACCTTTGTCCACCTGTTTATTCACACTTTCAAAAAAACATAACAGATTAGTAAGACAAGATCTTCCTTGTCTAAAGCCATGTTGGCCGTCTCCCATTAGGCCATGACTATCTACATGCTGAGTAATTTTATTCTTTATGATGGTTTCTACCATTTTTCCCGGTACTCTCTCTCCGTTTGACAGCCCTCAACGCTGCCTCCAGTAGAACGGAAAGACCGAGAGGAAGAGAACGAGGAGGGGGGGGGGGAGGGACAGAGGCCCAAGACCTCTGATTCAAAACCAGTGAAAGGAAAGGGTACCTGAGCAGCAGAACAGCTTAGCTCCACCAAACCCCCACCCCTTATCACTCTTTTTTTTTTTTTTTGCCAATAAAACTATCTTTAACACCTCTAACTCTCCTTAATCGTCTCTCTAGTGAGCCCCCAATCCCTGGGCTCACTCAACCTCCAGCTGCTTGGAGACTGAGATAACTGGTGAGAGGAGGCAGTTCCTGGACTTATATACCAGTGATGTCACAAGAATGACACTTCTCAGTCTCCAGGCTGCTGGAAGAGGATGTCAACCCAGAGATTCTGGGACTAGACTGGAGGGACGATCAGGAATCTCAATTTAGACACCGTCAAATCTTGTTCCTTCCATACTTGCTCAAGGAGAGAATTCCAGAAAATAGGAATGGAGCTCTTCAGCTCAAGAAAAGCAGTGAAATTACTTTCTGCACTAAGAAGCCATAGGGAGTTAGTTGCATGAAGTGGTCTTTACAGTCTCAAACTACCTTACTGGGCAGACTGGATGAGCTATTTTGGTCTTTATCTACTGTTATCTACTATACTATGTGGGAGTCTGTAGCTAAGAGTTGCCTTTCATCAAGAAAAAGTTAACACAAGATCACCAGCGGGTGCAAAACTTATTTTTCTTGCCAATCCCCTGCATATATTTAATTATTTTTTTTCAAGTATATGTGATTTAGATTATTCCTTTGATGGTATTTTGCTCTTCCAGACAAAAGCAGGCTATAAATGCAAATAAAAATCTAGAACAGACTAAGGCGAATATCTTACATAATTTTAGATAGGAACTTAGGATGCCCCCTTTTATGAAATCTAGGGTAAGGTCCATAAGTTCCTAAAACCTAGAGCTCATTGGCTCTGCAGACTGAAGGGGCTGCTAGCAAAAATAAAAATGCAAGCTTCCAGGGCAGATACTTGAGCTCACAACAGTCTAGAGCAGGCCTTGACAAATCATCTTGTAATCTAGTACCCAGCTGCCAAGATTTAGCACATAGAGCACCACCCCTCCACAAAAAAAGTGTATTGCAATTCCTCTTTTAGGGCTTTATTTACTAAGACTGTTTTCCCATTTTCTATGAGAAAAAAAAAAGTTTAATAAATTAGGCCATTAGCATACCATCACAGTGCCAACAGAAGGCAGTGGCCACACTCCTCCTCCCTCCTTCCATGACCCACCATGACCCTTTACAGCTGTACCTGAAGCAATTTGCTTTGCATATTACCATGGCCTGGTGATATGTGATGTGGTGAAAAAAAGTCTCTTATCCCCGGCATCTTGCCTTCACCCAGTCTTTCTCTTTCTTTGCCATGACCCCATCAGCCTTCACCCAGTCTCTCTCTCTTTGCCATGACCCAGCCAAGCTTTTCCCAGTGTCTGTGTCTCTCACAGATTCTTCTAACTTGCTTTAGCTAAAGAGCCAATTGCTGTAGAAAAGTGAAAAACACACTGCTTTTCAATAGTACCAGTCAAACAAAAAAAGAAATTTGGGGGTCATGAAATCCTGGGTGCCAGGCTGCAATTTCTAGGCTCCATGGCAACCTAGTGCCCAGGATAGAGTAGTTACTCACCTGTAAGAGGTGTTCTCCAGGAGCAGCAGAAATCATTCCTCACATATGGGTGACGTCGGTGCCGACGGAGCCCCCGTGCGGAGCATTTCCCCAGCTTTCAAAGAAAGCCTTTGGGAATGCAGCGCGCATGCGCGGTCCCCTTCCCGCCCAAGGGTGCCATCTTGCTCAGTCTGATGACATAGCTAAAAGACAGCAAAAATAAGAAAATAAATCATATGACTGCAACTCCAAGGGAAGGAGGGAGGGTTTTGAGGACTGATTCCTGCTGCTCCTGGAGAACACCTGTTACAGGTGAGTAACTACTCTTTCTCCAGGACCAAGCAGAAAGTCAGTCCTCAAATATGGGACTCCCCAGCTTAAGGCTACTGGAGACCCAAAGCTGAAAAATGAGCTCCCTCTAGAGCCTCAGCATGCAAGAACAGAATCTTCTCTGATAACGCCCCCGAACGGTAGCCCAACACCAGGGCTGGAGGGTAGGAGTAGCCTAAACCCCAAAGAGATTATGGAGTACCGCCTGCCCGAAAGCACTGTCCCTGCAGGACTCCTTCTCAAGGCAGTAGTGGGACGCAAAAGTCTGGCTTGAAGACCAAGTAGCAGCCCGGCAGATGTCTGCCAACGGAACAGAGCGGAGATGAGCCACTGACCCAGCCTTCGCCCTGACACGGTGAACCGTGAGACTCGACCCTGCAATGAGAGGCCGGCTGCCCTGTAAGCCCAGGCGATACAGTCTGCTACCCATATGGACAAAGTACGCTTGGAGACAGCCACCCCCAACTTATTGGGATCAAAAGAGACGAAGAGCTGAACAGCCCTCCAGTGCTCCCGCGTACGGTCAAGGTAGAAGGACAACACCCTCCCACAGTCCAGGGTATGCAGGACCATCTCAGCCCGGCTGGTATGCAGCCTGGGAAAGAAAGTTAGAAGAACCACCTCCTGATTGAGGTGGAAGGAGGAGACAACCTTAGGAAGGAACTTAGGGTGAGTCCGTAAGACTATTCTGTTCCTATAGAACCTAGTATAAGGTGCATCTGATACTAGGGCCTGAAGCTCACTCACTCGCCTTGCTGAGGTAAGGGCTACCAGAAACAACACTTTCCAGGAGAGAAAACGCAGCAGGCAAGTAGTCATAGGCTCAAATGGTGGGCAAGTAAGTTGTTCCAAGACCACATTTAAATCCCATTCAGGGGCAGGTGGACGCACTGGAGGCTTAAGCAAAAGCAGGCCACTGAGGAAGCGAGCCACCAAAGGATGGCTTGAGAGGGACTGACCCTCCACTGGGGAGTGGTGTGCTGAAAGAGCACTAAGATGAACTCTCACAGAATTGGACTTAAGGCCTAGGTTGGATAGGTGAAGCAAATATTGTAGCACCACTGGTACTAGGCATGAGAAAGGATTCTCGCTGTGTTGAGAACACCAGGAAGAGAATCTACGCCACTTAAGGGCATAAGACTTTCGGGTGGACTGCCTCCTAGAGGCTAAGACCACGTCCTCCACTTCCCTAGGCAGTAGTAAGGGCGCCAGAACTACCCTTTCAGCAGCCAGGCCACCAGATTGAGGGACTGGAGGTTGGGGTGTAAGAGAGATCCCTGCTCCTGAGACAGGAGATTGGGTTGCATCCCCAGAGGAAGAGGAGTGTCCACCGCTAGTTGCAGAAGAAGTGGGAACCAGGGTTGCCTCGGCCATCTGGGGGCCACCAGGATCACCGAGGCCTTGTCCCGGATCACTTTGAACAGTGTCTTGGACACTAGAGGCGTGGGAGGAAACACATATAGGAGGCCCGTAGACCATGGAATGAGAAACGCATCCGCTGCTACTCTGAGAGGATGCGGTTGTCTGGAGCAGAACCTGGGAAGTTGACGGTTCAGAGGACTGGCAAAGAGATCTATGATTGGAAGACCCCATCTCAGGAAGATCTGTTGAAACACTAAAGGATTCAACTGCCATTCATGTGGCTGCAGGATCCTGCTCAATCTGTCCGCCAGGTAATTCTCCTGACCTGGGAGATAGACCGTTTTGAGAAGAATGCCGTGATTGACTGCCCAGGAGCACAGTTTCTACGCTTCCTGACATAGAAGGTGCCCCCTTGTTTGTTCACACAGAACATAGAAACTTGATTGTCTGTCTGAACCAAGACGGACTGGTGAGAGATGAGATGGGAGAAAGTTCTCAGGGCCAAGGGGATAGCTCTTAGTTCTAAGAGATTGATCTGTTGTGCGGCCTCCCAAGGAAACCACAGGCCTTGAGTACACGCTTCTTGGCAATGGGCACCCCAACCTTGAAGAGAAGCATCGGTTGTCAGCACTTGAGAGTGTGGAGGTGCATGAAAAGGCACCCCTTGCACCAGATTCGGAAGATGAAGCCACCACTGCAGAGAAGACGCTAGTAGGTTGAACACCCTCACTTTGTCTGTGAGGCTTCCTGTGGCTTGGTGCCACTGAGTCCTGAGGCCCCGGTGAGCAGGCCTCATGTGTAGACGGGCATTTGGAGTTAAATGGACCGTGGATGCCATATGGCCTAAGAGCCTCAGGAATTGTTTGGCGGAGACCAGAGAATTGCTGTGGAACTGCCTGGCTAGATCCATCAACCTGTGGGCCCTGTCCACTGGAAGAAAGGCTTTTGCCTGAAAGGTGTCCAGCCATGCTCCTATGAACTCCATGTTCTGTGAGGGGTGCAAAGTGGACTTTGCAAAGTTTATAACAAACCCCAGGTGCTGAAGCAGAGCGACAGTGCGAAGGGTGGCTTGATTGGCCTCTTGCGGGGATTGACCCCTGATGAGCCAATCGTCCAGGTACAGGAAGACAAAGAGGCATTGAACCCTGAGGTAGGCCGCTACCACCGCCAGGCACTTGGTGAATACCCTGGGGGCGGATGTAAGGCCAAAAGGCTGTACTGATAGTGGTTTCCTCCCACTACAAATCTGAGATATTGTCTGTGGTCTGGATGAATGAGGATGTGAGTTTAAGCATCCTTTAGGTCTAAGGAGCATAGCCAATCTCCCTGCTGGAGGTAGGGCAGCAGGATTCCAAGGGTAAGCATCTTGAACTTTTCCCTCTCCAGGAACTTGTTCAGATTCTGCAAGTCTAGGATGGGCCTGAGGCCTCCTGTTCTTTTTGGTACCAGGAAGTACTTGGAATAGAAGCCTTGACCTCTCAGGTGGTGGGGCACCGGTTCCACTGCCTGTTCCTTTACAAGACTTGCTAACTCCTGCAGGAGTAAGTCCCTGTGCAGAGGAAGTCTTGGAGGCTCCCCTGGAAAATAGGAGGGGGGTACTTGGTGGAAGTGGAGGAGATAGCCCTTCTGGACTATACTTAGTACCCAGGTATCCCTTGTGACGGCTGACCACCTGTGGGTGTACAGGGCCTGCCGGCCTCCAGTGCTGATAGGGGCCAGCTGAGGAAAAGAGGCTATGCCACTGGAGTCAAAACCACGCTCCCTGCTGTGCAGGAACCGGAGTTGGTGGCTTGGGGGCTTTCTGCCTACAGGGCCCATGTCCCTGCCCCTTGGCCTGCTGACCCTGTTGGGGAGCTACAGAGGCCTGAAAATGAGGGTACTGTTTATAGGCAGATGACTTCCTCGCGTAAAAGGTCTTTTTCCCCGAGCCCTTCTTCTTCTGAGAAGGGGCAGAGGTTTTCCTGGACAGCCTTGTCCGGGTAAGAGTCTCGGTCTCGTGTTCTGCAGCCTTGTCAGCCATGGGCTTGCCAAAGAGGTTTTCACCTCGGCAGGGGACATCAACCAACTTGTCCTGCACCCATGGCTCGAGGTCCGATGACTGTAGCCAGGCTTGACGGCATGCACCGATGCCGGCCGCGGCTACTCGGGCCGAAGCCTCGAAGCCATCATAGGCTGCTCGAGAGATAAACTTCGAGCACTCACGAATACCCGAGGACAGAGCATTGAACCTCTGCAAAGGTTCCTCGGAGGGGCCAGCAGAGAACACAGCAATCTCCTTTGCCAGGTCTCGAAGGTACATGCCCATGTACAGCTGGTAGGTCTGGACACGGCAAGCAAGCATAGAACCCTGGAAGTATTTCTTACCGAGGGCATCCAGGTTCCAGGCCTCCCGGCCGGGAGGCACCAAGGAGTGCATCTTCTGACTCTTCAGACGATGCATGGCCGATTCGGTAATTGTGCCTTTTGGAACCCTGGGCTCTTGTGGACTCGATAGATGGAATCGACCCGATTGCTCAAAACCGGCGTCGAGGCCGGCGCCTCCCACATGCGGAAGAGCAACCATTTCAGCATCGGAGGAACCGGTACAGTAAAGGCCTCCTTTGGGGGAGAGTAATACTGCAGGCCCTCGAGCTCCTCAGCTCGAGGCTCCTCCTCGGGATCCGCGGGGAAGGTCAAGGCCTTGGCCATATCCCGCACGAAGTCCGAGAACCGGGTATCCTCCGGTGGGGACCGTCTCCGAGGCTCGGACTCCAGTGAGTCCGAGGGGACATACCGAGTCCGAAAGGTGTCGGGCGACTCCTCATCCTCCGTTTCCCAGCCAGACTCCTCGGAAGAGGAATCAAGCAGCTCCGGTCGGGCAGGCACTGATGCCATCCGCCCCGACGCCGAGGGTACCGGCGCCGACGACCTCAGTCCCGAATGGGAGGCCGAGGGAGACCTTGGCCAAGGATCGACGTGAGCGCGCATGGACTCGAGGATCGGCTCGGCCTCCGGAGTCGACTTGGACGTCGATGTCCCGGTGGTCGGGGCAGATGCACCGATGAGACTGGCGATCAGTGCCCGCTGCTGTTCCATGAAGGCAGCCAAGCTGCTTTCCAAGGCTGTCAACCTGAGTCCAAGCTCAGGAGACTCAGCAGCCCCCGACTCGGGCCCCGACAGCGTCGGGCCCGACATCGGCTCCCCTGGAGGAGAGTCCATGAGGATTACAGTACTCACATGATCCGGGGACTCCATCTCCACACAAGGTTGTTTTGCAGGCCTCTCCAACTCCGAAGACCCGGGACGGCGCTCGGGGCTATGCGACTTGGCCCTCGAGGAGTCAAGTGCGTCCACCGACGCCGCCCTTGCGGGTTTTTTCTTCCTGCGATGCTCCCGCGAGGGAGACCCCCTCTCAGAGGAACCTCGGTGCTGCTCGGGGCCAGAGTCCCGAGAAGTCGAGGCCTCTGACGAAGTCCGGGCCGTCTGGACACGGAGTCAGAGAACATTCTTTCCTTTTGGTGCTGCCGACTCCTCAAGGCCTTCGAGGACATTTTTCCACACAGACCACAGATCATCGGGTCATGATCGGGTCCGAGGCACCGGAGACAGCGGTCATGGGTGTCGGTGAGAGACATAAGCTTCTTACACCGATCACACTTTTTAAACCCGCTGGCAGCCATTGGGGGGAAAAAGGGCCCCTACGAGGTCAAAAGACAGGGCTGCCAGTGAAAAAAGAAAAATGGCGTGATCACTAGTCACTAAGGACAAAAAACGAAAAAAGAAGACTGGGCTCGATACCGGCATATCGGGCCCAGGCGGGAAAGGGAAACCGGCATCGAACCGAATAAATGGGTCAAACACAGAACAAAATCTACTTTTTCCTCGGGTAAAAACGAAACATGTCCGTCAGGCTCCGCGGAAAAAAGAAGACTGAGCAAGATGGCACCTTTGGGTGGGAAGGGGACCGCGCTGCATTCCCAAAGGCTTTCTTTGAAAGCTGGGGAAATGCTCCACACGGGGGTTCCGTCGGCGCCGACGTCACCCATATGTGAGGACTCACTTCCTGCTTGGTCCTGGAGAATTGTTAATTCCTGGTCTAGAGGCTCATAGGAAGATTACATTAGCTGGATAAGAACACCACTGATGTTCCATGCATTGCAAGAGGCTCAACTGGTGGATTTCACTTCAAGTTCTAAATGAATGACAAATTAGAGGCTCTAAGAGGTCCAATATTCAACCACTGCAGTCAGAGTTTCTTTTAAACACTAGTCACAATAGTACACTGCCAAAAATATATTACAGCTGCCAGCCATACACAGCATGACCACCTAAAGGATCATTACTTATCCAACTACCTGCTACACTGACCCAGTCAATACAAGAATCATGTAGCCTGTCAGCAGGCCTGACTAAGTGAGCGAGTATCTTCATGGCTATTTTAACTTTTGCTGTTACTGAATTTGCAGCCTGATTGATTGACTCAATTTCTACTCTCAGCAATTATGGACTCTCTGGGGTTATCTCATACCTCTTACATAAAGAGATTTCCTCATATTGTTTCCAAGTCTAACACCTTTAAGGTGTGCTCGTATGACCCATCAGTTTAAGACTGTCTCTCCATTCAAAAAAAGTTATTTTTTTGTGGATTAAAACCTTTCACGTATTTGAAGGTCTTCATGCCTCTCTCCTCTCAGGTATACAAATGTGGAATAGGAAAATAACCAAGACAAGAAGTGTCTGAGCAATTCTGGAAAACATTTGCTTTCCTAAAGTCCCCACATGGCGTCTTATACTGGAATGTTTGAGCCCACCAAACTTGTTCCGTATGGAAAATGTGCCATAGAACTTACGTGGACAGTGGAAGCCATCAGATTCAACATTCTTCCCACAATTATATTTAAGTTTGCTACTATTAGTCCTGTGGGTAAGGAGATAAAGAGTAGTTTGAGTCATGTACAGGAAAACCTTTTCAAATTCCAACTAAGGTAAAAACATAAGATATGCCATAATGGGTCAGACGAAGGTCCTTCATGCCCAATATCCTGTTTCACAAATACCTAGCAGGTTTCCAAAAAAGACACACAGATTCCACAATGCTTGTATTGGGGCAAGCAATGGATTTCCCAGGTCCTCTTTAATAATGGCTTATGGACCTTTCCTCCAGGAACTTGTCCAAACCTTTTTTAAATCCAGCTACATTAACAGCTTTTATTACATACTCCGGTAAAGAATTCCAGAGTTTGATTACACATTGAGTGAAAAATATTTTCTCTTATTAGTCTTAAATGGGTTATACTGTAGCTTCATTGCATGTCCCAAAGTCTTTCTATATTTTGATGGCATAAACAATCGATCAAAGTTTACCCATTCCACTCCATTCATTAATATAGACCTCTATCATATCTCCCCTCAGCCGCCTCTTTTCCAGTTGGAACCATGACCCTTTAAGCCTCTCCTCAAAGGGGTAGCCTTCCATCCCCTTTACCATTTTGGTGGCTCTTCTCTGTACCTTTTCTAATTCCACTATATCCTTTTTAAGATACGGCAACCAGAATTATACACAATATTCAAGGTCCAGACTGCACCATGGAACGATACAGAGGCATTATAATATCCTTTATTTTATTCTTCATTCCTTTCCTTATGATTCCTAGCATTCTATTTGTCTTCCTGGCCACCGCTGCACACTAGGTGGAGGGTTTCAGTGTGTTATCCACAATGACGCCTAAATCTTTTTCCTGAGTGGTGGTTCCTAATGTGGAACCTTGCATCAAGTCACAATTTTTTGGGTTGTTCTTTCCTAGGTGCATAACTTTGAACTTGTCCACATTCAATTTTATCTGCCATTTGAACGTCCAAGTCTTCCAATTTATCAAGGCCCTCTTGCAATTTTTCACAATCCTCTTGGGTTTTAACAACTTTGAATAATTTTGTCTCATCAGCAAATTTGATTACCTCACTAGTTATTTCCATTTCCAGGTCATTTACGAATATGTTAAAAAGGAGCGGACCCAGCACAGATCCCTGGGGTACTCCACTATTCATCTTTCTCCATTGGGAAAATTGGCCATTTAGCCCTACTCTCTTCTTTCTATCTTCTAATCATTTCCTGATCCACAAAATAGTACATTGCTTCCTAACCCATGACTTTTTAATTTTGCCAACATGAGGGAGATCTTGTCAAAGGCTTTCTGAAAATCCAGATACACTATATCAACCAGCTCACCTTTCCTACCTGCTTATTCACATCTTCAAAAAAATATAACAGATTAGTAAGACAAGACCTTCCTTTGCTAAAGCTGTGCTTTCTCCTATTAAACCATGGCTATCTACATGCTAAGTAATTTTGTTCTTTATAATGGTTTCTACCATTTTGCCCGGTACAGACATCAGGCTCACTGGTCTGTAGTTTCCCAGATCACCCCTGGAACCCTTTTTAAAAATTGGTTTACATTGGCCATTTGCCAATTTTCAGGTATTACAGATGATTTTAATTATAGTTCACAGATGTAGGTCTACAATCTCATAATTCAGTTCTTTCAACATCCTCGGATGTACAGGGTGGCCCAAAAAAAGTGAGAACATCTTGTAACATATAAGTTATTTAAAATTCAAAAAGACAGATGTAAACGACTGACAAATTATTTTAAAAAAAATATGGCGACCGGAAATTGTCGAAATAAAGACGTTATATAGTGAAAAAAGGTAAATAAGTAAACTATTTAAGCTTTTAATTTACAAGATGTTCTCACTTTTTTTGGGCCACCCTGTATATCATCCATTCCAGGTAATTTGCTACTCCTTTAGTTTATCAAATAGTTGTAATACACCTTCTCGGTTTATCGATATTTCTTTCAATTCTTCCGATGCATCACCTTTAAATACCATTTCAGTTATGGGTAACTTCCCTTCATCTTCTTCAGTAAAGAATTCATTCAGTCTCTCCATTATAGCCTTGTCCCCTCTTAGTGCCCCTTTTACCCCTCTATCATCTAATGGTCCAACTGGCACTCACAGGATTTTTGCTACAGATGTACTTGAAAAAAATTTTATTGTATGTTTCTATGGCAAGCTTTTCTTCAAATTCTCTCTCTGCCTGCCTTATCAATGCCTTGCATCTAACATGCCAGTGCTTATGCTGTTTCAGTTTGTCATGTGGCTCCTTTTTCCATTTCCTGAAATATGTTTTGGCTACAACAGCCTCTCTGACCTCTCCTTTAAACCATGCTGGCAGTTTTTTGGACTTCCTTCCACTTTTCTTAAAGCATGGAATACAGCTGGTCTGGGCTTCCAAGATAGTATTTTTAAACAATGCCCATGCTTGATGTAAATCTTCAACTTTTGCAGCTGCTCCTTTTAGTTTTTTCTTAACTATTTTCCTCATTTATCATAGTCTTTTCTTTGAAAGTTAAAAGGTAATACTGTGGATTTCCTTGCTGTCCTTCCTCCATTTATTAAATCAAATGCAATATGCTACAATCACTATTACAAAGTAGCCCCAACACTCTTATCTCTTGCACCAGATCTTGTGTTTCACTAAGGACTAGCTCCAAAATGGCTTCCCCTCTTGTCTGTTCATAAACCAGCTGCTCCAAAAAGCAGTCATTATTTCATCTAGAAACTTTTATCTGCCCAGCCGTGCCACTGACCCAGTCGATACCGGGATAATTGAAATCACCCATTATTATTACAGTGTTGTAACTTTTGTTAGCTTCCCTGATTTATTTTTAGTATTTCATCATCCATTTGTTCATTCTGGCCACTACCACCCCCACTACCATCGTTTCCCCTTTTTACATGGAATTTCGATCCATAGAGATTCTACAATGTATTTTGTTTCTTGCAAAACTTTAATCTTTTGTGACTCAATGCCTTCTCTAACAGAGTACAAAACCTCCACCAATTTGATCTCTTATCAATGCGATATAAATTGTACCCAGATAAAACATCTCCCATTGGTTGTCTTCCTTCCACCAGGTCTCTGAGATACCAATCATATCTAACCTCTCATTTAGTGCCATATATTCTAATGCTCCCATCTTATTTCTTAGACTTCTAACATTTGCATACAAACATTTTAAAGGCTGTATTTTAATCATATTAATCTGGTTATCAGTAAACAGGAGTAATTTGGAATCGTTGAGCTCTGTCTGCTCTATACTTAAGGGCATTTGGGTTACTTTTGTCTTTATTGGAACTTCTCTGTCGATATGCCCTAACTTCAAGGTAGGATTAGCTCATAGCCTTCTGATAATATCTCTTCACAAAAAGGTTCCAGAGTCTGCAGATT
The DNA here is from genome assembly GCA_033557465.1 of Ichthyophis bannanicus. NCBI lineage: Eukaryota > Metazoa > Chordata > Amphibia > Gymnophiona > Ichthyophiidae > Ichthyophis > Ichthyophis bannanicus. Next base: position 1,362,760,917 of record CM066032.1, on the reverse strand, counting down.
CACTTCTTAACCCTTTTTAGTGTTGATCAACTACCACACTTTGGTGTGGCAACTGGAATTTGTCTAATTCCTTAGCTGCTCTTTGTGTTTGCCTTATTATCAGTAGGAAGTATGATGATGTATGTGGGATATCACACATCCTCTTTTGTACTTTCTGAGACAGTGGGCGAGACAGACAGTAGGTGAGCAATCTCCTAACAACTTTTTAGGGACATTAAGAATGAAAGGCAGCAAAGTAGTGGCACCTTGGGCTCACTCTCAAATCGTAAATCAAATAAAACAGCTTTAACTATCTTCTTAACAAAATTTGTGAAAAATACATTTTCAGGTGGAGACCTGTTCTTAGCCTATTGTGGAAACGGAAGGTCAGTAGAGTATTTCTTTAACAGATAAACAGGAATCTAGGATTCCTCAGACTGACTTCCAAGAAAGTGGTCCTTATGAGATTTGAGATCATTAGAACATAAATGCAATGCTGGTTCAGATCAAAAGGTCCATTAAGGCCAGAATGCTCTAAGTCACAAGCATATTATGAAAGATGGTACAGTATATCAAATTTGAAAAAACACACACATGGAAGGAGACCATAGAACAGATGCAACATTTCTTCCTCATGCCCAGGGAATCCTACATAGCTAACAATGGTTTATAAACTTTCCCTCTAAGAATTTGTCTAAACCCCATTTAATCCCAACTATGCTAACTGCTTGCAACTTGCAACAATTTGCAGTTTAAATACGCACAGCATGAAAAAAAATCATGTAATTCAATTTGTGTTTTAACTGTTCTATTAATCTAATAGACTCTACCTTAATCCTAGCACTACTTGAAAAGGTAGCTAACCATTCACTTTTTATCTTTTCCTCCATAATAATGATTTTGCAGACCTTTATGTCTCTCATCAGCCATCAAAGGGCCTTAATCTATTGAACCTTTCCTTATAGGAAAGGTTCCATCCCCTTTATTAGTTTACTCACCCTTCTCTGAACCTTTTCTAACACCACTATATCTTTTTTGAGATGGGGCAACCAGTACGGCAACACAATACTCATGTGCCATTACACAGAGGCACAATGCTATCTTCTGTTTTATTTTCCATTTTTCTCCTAATAATACTTTTAATTTCCTTTTTTGTCCACTACCACCTTACAATGATTTGAGGGTTTTATCAACAATGATCCAAGATCCTTTTCCTGGGTGATAATGTGCAATATAGAACCTAGCACTATTTTCCTATAGTTTGGATTATTTTTCCCTATAGATGGGGTGGGGAGGTGACTAGGGTGCAAAAATAAAGAAGGAAAAAATGTGCCCTGAAAAACAAAGGACAAATAAAAAGGGACAAAAATTTAGAAAATTAAAAATATTTATTTAACTAAAGCCAAATATGGATGTGATCACATAAAGCGTAGTTATTCACCTGTAACAGGTGATCTCTGGGAACAGCAGGAATTTAGTCTTCACATATGGGTATCGTCGGTACCGATGGAGCCTGAGCGGGAACACTCCCAAGCGTCCAATACGAATGCTATTGGAAGCATCCCTCAGCACATGCGCGCTGCCTTCCCGCCTTTCCAACTGTCCCTCTTCAGTTAAGTTTGTAGCTGAGTGAAAGGATAGAGGGAGAGAGGAAATAGACAAAGAGAGAGAGAGAGAGAGACAACTCCTAGGGGAGGTGGGTGGGTTGTGAAGACTAAATTCCTGCTGTTCCCGGAGATCAACTGTTACAGGTGAGTAACTATGCTATCTCCAGGAACAAGCAGGAATGTAGTCTTCACATATGGGGAATCCCTAGCTGAAGATGCCAGGGAGATAGCCCCAGGAAGGTGCCCCCCTAAAAAGGTATCCAATCAAAACAGGGAAACAGAGACAAACAAACAAAATTTTGTTGGAACGTTCACCATGAAGAATTCACTTCCTCTCGAGGTGAAATGTTCCTATTTTATCTTTTTTTGGTGGAAACCCACACTAAATATGATCTTGAGGGAAACTCTCCCCCAACATCGGATATCTTTGAATAGTAATAGGGAATTTATATATCACTTAACTGAAGGGGAATTTGCGAGTCCACCCTCTCAGGGTTCCCCAGCTTGTACCACACAACAGTGTAGCGTCGCCAGATTAAAAGTCCAACCAAAGAGGAGAATATCGCTGCTCTTCCCCGCAGTTATTCAAAGCCAATGCGCGGCAACACCACCAAGATAAACTTCGTGGTCTGATGTTATTCAAATCCAATTTGCAGCAACACCACCAAGATAAACTCGTGGTCTGGTAACCCAACGTTGTGTTTCCGGCCACAGGCATTCCTGGCCCTTCTTCAAACCATGTCGCTCACTTGAATTATGGACGCTACCCTATTTAAAATATGTAAAAGCAGTCACATGACTTGTGAAATTAACTGAAAAGGCTCATGGGAGTTGTAGTGCTAGAACTTCATAACAGACTCCACCAATCCAAAGATTGATTCAAACCAATAGGAAAAACAGTATTCAAAGTATAAATCCAAAATTGTTCCCGGTAAATTAGCTGAGAGTCCCGGTCACCCCCTCAAGGAGACAGAGGGACATGATCCAAAACCCTCCAATGTAGATCAGAAAACTGATGATTTTCTTGTTGGCAATGTGCAACTATGGGAGCAGTCAGAACAGCATTGTTTAAACGAGATTTATGTTCCTGAAGTCGACATTTCATCTTACGACTAGTCTTTCCAACATAGAGTTTATTGCATGGGCAGATCAAAACATAGACGACAAAAACAGTTTGACAATTCGTAGCATATTTACTATAAATGCGTCGTCCATTATATGGCACCTCCCAATAAAGACCCTCCAATGTGGAAGTACACCTTACCCATACATGAAATTCTTCAAGAACACATGATGGATTTGTGGGAGGCTCCTCTTACCCTATCTCCACATTCTCGACGTTTGGACACCATGTATCGGGTTCCTCCTTCTCCTGGTTTTCAAAAAACTCAGCTTCCTCACCACTCTATTGTGGTGAAGTCTGCTATGAAAAAGATAGAGAGTACCAAAAGACACTCTTCTACCCCTCCAGGAAGAGAATGTAGGACTCTGGATGCTTTTGGGAGAAAAATCTTCCAAGCTAGCATGCTTATTGCCAGAATCAATTCATACAGCCTTTATATTGGCATGTTTTTGAAAGAGATTGCATTAAAGATACGTCAATTTCTCCCCTTTATCCCAGAGGATAAACAGGAGGAATTCCTTCTTTTGCTAAAGCACACTCAAGATGTTTCCAAGTTCTCCAACAGAGCAGCCTTTGACTCTTGAGGGGGCAAGCAGAGCCTTTGGCATAGCCATAGCTGCTCGCAGACTGGCTTGGCTCCAGGCCTCTGATTTGGAACCCTGGGTACAAGAAGGCTTGGGCAATCTGCCCTGTACAGGTGAAAATCTCTTTGGCATAGAGTGGCAAATCAAAGCCTCTCAAATGGATGCAGAGAATGCTGCTTTAGATAGACTTTCTAACTCTACCTCTACCCCTGCCAAGAAAAAACCTTTTAAGAAAACTTTCTATAAAAAGACCAGATTTTCCACAAATACTGGCCAGCAATCTTCCCAAGTTCGCTTTGCTCCTAAGCGTCAGCAAACTAAGCAGGCCAGAACAAAGGCCACAGGGGCTGCTACAATCCAGCAGTCCCAACCTCCTCAGGGTTTTTGACTTGGTTCTAGAGAACTTACCCTTTCTGGCTCTGCAACAGCCAGAACCTCTCACCATTGCAGGAAGGTTGGCTCATTTTGCTCCCAGATGGGAACAAATCACATCAGAACCGTGGACCCTCTCTATCACCAGAGAGGGCTACAAACTACATTTCTCCAGCCTTCCTCCCCATACCATGGTGAGACAATTCAATTCTCCCCCATCTCTCCTGTACCTGTTGGGACAAGAGGTGACCACTCTTCTCGCCCAAAGGGCAATAGAAGAGGTTCCTCTTCCTCAACAAGGGTTAGGTTTCTACTCCCCCTATTTTCTGATTCCCAAGAAAACAGGGGGATACAGACCCATTCTGGATCTCAGAGAATTGAACAAATTCCTCTACAAAGAGAAATTCAAAATGCTTTCTCTAGGTACTCTCCTTCCATACCTACAGAGTCAGGACTGGCTTTGTTCTCTAGATCTCAAGGATGCATACACACATATACTCATCCATCCATCCCACAGAAAATTCCTACGGTTCATTTTCCAGGGAAAACATTTCCAATACAGAGTACTCCCCTTCGGTCTAGCCTCTGCTCCAAGGGTATTTACCAAATGCATGGTAATAGTAGCTGCATTTCTACGCACTCTGGGGATTATTGTCTTCCCGTACCTGGACGACTGGCTCATCCGAGCTCCATCTCAGTCCGAGGCTCAGACTTCCCTGGACCACACCAGACGCATACTGCAGTATCTGGGACTTGTCATCAATCTGCCAAAGTCTCAACTCACCCCTACTCAATCCCTAGAGTTCATCGGGGCTTGGCTAGATACTACCACTGCAAGGGCCTATCTTCCTCAGGCCCGTTGCAACCGTCTAGCGCACTTGGCCTCTCAAATTCAGTCCAGAAGCCACTTGACTGCCAGAGAGATGCTACAACTGCTAAGTCACATGGCATCCACAGTTCATGTAGTGCCTTATGCTCGCCTACATATGAGAGCAGCTCAATGGACCTTGTCCACACAGTGGACCCAAGCATCAGGAGCTCTCTCAGACCAAATCGCAACCTCAAAACGTCTTTTTTGGTCTCTCCAATGGTGGGTATCCACTCAAAATCTGTTGTTGGGGGCCCCCTTCCAACCTGTGTTACCCCAAGCCACTCTCACTACAGATGCCTCCCAAACAGGCTGGGGAGCTCATCTCCAAGACCTCTCCACTCAGGGCCTTTGGTCTCCACAGGAAACCACCCTTCATATCAACCTTTTGGAGCTGCGAGCAATTCTCCTTGCTCTCAAGGTCTTTCATATCCTCCTCCTCAACATGACAGTCCTTGTTCATACCGACAATCAAGTAGCCATGTTCTACGTAAACAAACAAGGAGGGACTGGCTCTCTGTCGCTTTGCAACGAAGCTCTAAAACTCTGGGCCTTCGCCAGAGAGCATGGGATCCATCTCCTGGCAGTGTACCTCCCAGGAATCCAAAACTCTTGGGCAGACAGACTCAGTCGAGTCCTGCTGCCACACGAATGGTCCCTGCACATGGATCAGGTACTCAGAATCTTTCAAGAATGGGGGACCATGGACATAGACCTCTTTCCAAGTCCGTACAATGCCAAACTTCCCCGGTTCTGTTCCAGGATTCCGTGTCAGGGAGCTCAGGCCAAGGATGCCTTCCTCCTTCATTGGGGTCAGGCCTTCCTATATGCCTTTCCACCCATTCCCTTGATTCCCAAGACTCTATTCAAACTTCAGAGGGATCAAGGATCCATGATCCTCATAGCTCCACGCTGGCCACGCCAAGTGAGGTACCCTCAACTTCTGCATCTCTCCCAGACACCCTCCCTGGATCTGGGAGCTGCTCCAGACCTTCTGTCTCAAGAGGAGGGGACTTTGTGGCACCCAAACCCCAAGTCCCTTCACCTCAGAGCTTGGTTACTGAAGGCCTAGACCTTCAAGACTGGAGTGGAGGAGTGGCCTAGTGGTTGGGGCAAGGTACTTCAGGCCGGAAGGTCAGGGGTTCAAATCCCACTAGAGGACAGCAACCTTGGGCTGGAAGGACTGGGGTTTCTAGTCCCACAGGTGCTCCTTGTGGTCTTGGGCAAGCCACTTAACCCTCCATAGCCCATGTTCCCTGTAAAATAGTTATCTCCAAGTTATAATGCCCTGTTCAATGTAATTTCAGTTTGTTCAATGTAAACCGCACTGATGCAGAATAGCGCGGTATATAAGAGAATGTAAATAAAATAAATAAATAAATAAATAAAATAAACAGGTGAAGGATATCCTCCATGCATCGAGGAAACCTTCCACCAGGCGTTCTTATGCTTTTAAATGGAAAAGATTTTCAATTTGGTGTGCTACCAAAGGTCTTAACCCTCTAGCACTACCTTTAACTTCTTTACTTGAATATCTCCTGCATCTTTCCAATGCAGGACTTAAAACCAATTCTGTAAGAGTCCATTTGAGTGCTATTGCAGCATCTCTTCAGCCTATCAATGGACAATCTGTTTCCTCTCATTCTCTTATTGCAAGATTCATGAGAGGTCTAACTTTAACTAAACCTCCCTTTCGGCCTCCTCCAGTGGCATGGGACTTAAACGTAGTTCTTGGTCAGCTTATGAAGCCGCCCTTTGAACCCTTAGCCACTACCTCCTTAAAATTCCTTTCCTGGAAAGTCATTTTCCTTATTGCAATCACTTCTGCTCGCCGCATCAGTGAACTGCAGGGCTTTAGTGGCTAATCCACCTTATACAAGGTTCCATCATGATAAGGTAGTCCTTAGGACAAATCCCCACTTTATGCCTAAAGTGGTCTCACCTTTTCATCTTAATCAAGAGGTATATCTACCTGTCTTTTTTCCAGCTCCTCATGCATCTAGTGCAGAAAGGAACCTACATACGTTAGATTGTAAAAGAGCTCTTGCCTTTTACATCCACAGGACACAGCAACATAGAAAGTCTTCTCAACTTTTTGTTGCTTTTCATCCTTCTCATTTAGGACTTCCAGTCTCAAAAAGAACACTGTCCAATTGGATTGCTCAGTGTATTTCTTTTGCTTACCAGAGTAAGAACCTTTCTCTGGAAGGCCATGTCACAGCTCACAATGTGAGAGCCATGGCCACATCTATGGCTCATCTTCATTCTATATCCATCGATCAGATCTGTCGAGCAGCCACTTGGGCCTCGGTTCATACCTTCACAGCCCATTACTGCTTGGACAAGGACTCCCGTCGGGATGCCTTGTTTGGTCAGGCTGTCCTCAGACACCTGTTCCATTCTTAAACAACTCCTGCCCACCTTCCCTGAGTGGATGCCTGAGATTCATGGGAAGATGAGGAATTCTTGCAGGGGGATCTCCCCGGCATCTTAGCTAGGGAGTCCCCATATGTGAGGACTCATTCCTGCTTGTTCCTGGAGATAGCACAGTTACTTACCTGTAACAGGTGATCTCTGGGAACAGCAGGAATTAGTCCTCACAACCCTCCCACCTCCCCTAGGAGTTGTATCTCTCTCTCTCTCTTTCCTTTCCTCTCTCTATTGTCTCAGCTTTAAACTAGAACTGAAGAGAGTTGGTCAGGAAGGCGGGAAGGCAGCGTGCATGCGCTATGGGAGGCCCCAAAAGCTTCTTTTCTGGGAAGCTGGGGAGCTTTCCCGCGCAGGCTCCGTCGGTTCCGACATACCCATATGTGAGGACTAATTCCTGCTGTTCCCAGAGATCACCTGTTACAGGTAAGTAACTGTGCTTTATCTGCCATCATATACTATGTTACTATGTTAGCGTATCAACTACCAATACTTCTTGCACAAGATCCTGTGTTATAGTGAGGATAATATCTACAGTAGTCTCTCATTTCATTGTTTTCTGGACCTACTTCTCCATGATGCGGTCATCCATGGCATCTAAAATCTTTACCTCCTTAGCATACCCAAAGAGATATTTACACAAACAATATTAGGGTAATTGAAGTCTCCCATTACAACTGTGCTGCTGATTTTATATAGTTTTCTAATTTCTGCTAGCATTTCATTATCTACTGCTTCACCCTTATCAGGTGATCAATATACCATCATTATACTTTTCCCAAGTCACACATTAATTTCTACCTATAAAAATTCCACAAGATGTTTTGTTTCCTGCAAGAAAGGCCATGAGGCTCGGACATTCACACCAGCTCTAGGGCTGGTGTAGGTGCTCACTCCTGGATTTAAGGTTTTGGTTTTTTTAAACACTTATGCCCCTATTCTATAAAGAAAAGTAGGTGTCTACTTTTCTTTATAAAGCAGACTTAAGACAGGCATATTCTGGGTGCCTAAAATTAAGCGCCTAGTTATAAAATTACCCTCATAATACCATCCCCCAAAATCTGATCCACCCTATTATTTCAAAATAATTTACCCCATTGGTTGTCCTCCTTCCACCAGGTCTCTGAAATGTCTTTTATATACATATTTTCATCAAATGCCAAACATTCTAAATCTCCCATGTTATTTTTCAGACTTCTGATATTTGCCTACACACAATTCAAGATATGTTTGTTTTTTTAATAGTACTCACAAACTGCCTAAGAGTTAATAGGGGTAATTTTGGCATCATTTAACTGTCTGCTCTTTATAGATGTACCTGGGCTACCTCTACTATTATCGTAAACTGTTAAGATATTCTTGTTTCCCCGTTTTGCCAGAATCCTTTAAAGAGACCTCACTCTGAAACCATGTGCTTTTAAGGGACTATCAGCTCCACACTTCCCATTCTGAACTTCATCTCATGCTTGGTGAAGAGAGGCAAAGATTATTACAGCTGCAAGAAGAACTCACATGACATACCGAGAAGAAGCAAGGTGCTTGATGTCCTGACCTCAACACATCTGATGGGTTGAGCAAACACCTCAGTGATTTTCCTATCCAACTTGACCTGAAAATATTACATAGATGGTAGCTAATTGGCCTCATAGGAGGTTACATATCTTTTGTATGTCTTTTGATGCTGCTCCCAAAGGCCCCCATATTAACCTCTGGAAACCAGTGACATAGTATCTGTGCTTGGGACATACAGCTCACCTATACACCCTCAAGATTATGCCAACTTTATGCAATCAAAGCTATGCAGAACCGACAAGATGGTGATACCGGACCCCCCTTATGCTCAAGCATGCGCAACGTATCTATCCACCTTTACCACTCCGTCTAAGAAAATTATTGAAGACACCATTGCTACCCTAAATACCTCCACTTCATACTCAGATCCATGTCCAGCATTCTGGATAAAAGATCTGCGATCTGACCTTGCCCCAATCTTAGCTAAAATGATGAGACTATCATTTAGCACCGGATCATTCCCATCCATGCTCAAACAGACCTCTGTTAGACCGCTGCTTAAGGACACCAAATTAGACCCTCTAAAGGTCGAGTCTTACAGACCCATATCCAGTATCCCGATGCTCTCTAAAATCATTGAAAAATACAGTATACAGGCAGCTACAAGATCATGTGGACACCTATGCACCTCTAGATCCATCACAACACGGGTTCAGAGAGTCACATGGAGTGGAAACACTACTTACCACTCTCTTCAACACCATAATTTCAGGCATTGACAACTCACGTACAGGTTTCGCACTTATCTTTTTAGATATTGCGGCAGCCTTCGACTCTGTCTGCCACGAGATCCTCCTGATTCGGCTGAGAGAGAAAGGCATCACTGAAACAGCGCTGGAGTGGTGCAGGTCTTACCTGTCTGGAAGATGGCAACACGTACGAGCAAATGGAACCACATCTGAGCCATTCCTACAAAGTCAAGGAGTCCCTCAAGGATCCTCCCTATCGTCTCTTATGTTTAACATTTATATCCAACCCATATGTAACATCATTAGACACTTTAATGTGAGTTGCATGATTTACGCCGACGATGTCCTACTTTACCTGCCAATATCCCTGGATTGCCCAGACCTCACCCCACTAACTAAGTGTTTCAATGCAGTATCCGAATGGCTCCTCTCTCAAAATCTGCGCATCCAACATAAGAAAACAGAGGTCCTATTCATCTCTAGAAATCTTGAGTTTATTCCACCTAACCACTTGGAAGTAGACAACGCCAAGCTGCAAGTAAAATCAGCCATACGATACCTCGGAGTCACATTGGATCAGAACCTCAACATGAAGCAGCACATAGCAAAAACAGTAAGAGCGATCTACTTCAAGATCAGATCCCTCAGACACATACGCCCGCTACTCGAGCTGAGTGACTTCCGTACCATCTACCAAGCCCTCATCATCCCTCATTTTGATTATGCAAACGCCATCCTACAAGGTCTCCCTCAAGCAACCTTACATCCCTTACAACTCGCCATGAACAGCGCTGCGCGAATCCTTTTAGGAGCTCCAAGGAGAGAGCACATCACACCCCTCCTGATGCAGCTGCACTGGCTCCCCATCCAAGCCAGGATTAACTTCAAGATCTTAGTGATGACATTCAAGGCCATCAATGGGTTATACTCTTCTTCAATATGTGACCTCATACAACAACCCATGCCCAACAGGATAAGAAGAACGGCTGCAACCAACATGCTAGCAATACCAAAAGCTATGACAAGATGCGCCATATCAACTTCAAATAGAGCCTACAGCCTGAGCGCACCAAGCCTCTGGAACTCCTTACCACCACACATCAGAGCTATCCCCAATTTGAGCCAGTTCAGGAAGGCCTTAAAACACCTCCTCTTTATTAAATACCTCACAGCCTCCCTCGAACCCCAGCCACCAGGTACGAACAACACACAATGACCCCATCTCACATATATACAGTTACCAATTTCAGTATCCCATCTGTGTACATAGTTTACCAATTTCAGTATTCCATTTATGTACATAGTTTCCCCCGATATCCAAGTTGATTGCTCCTGTTCATTGTAATGACCTGACTCTTGTTCATTGTCGGATTCTGTTTTGTTTTATGTAAACCGCGCTGATCGTAAATAGTGCGGTATATAAGAAATGTAAAATAAATAAAAATAAATAAATAAAATAAATAAATACAGGCAGCTGTGGATGGTGCAGAACTTTCTGTATTTCTGAGCTCACTGAGGAGCTGTATCAATGTACTGCAAACTCCACTCGGCTTGGCAGCAACATTTTGATTCCTTTCTCAAGTTTTCCAAGCCCTGGATATAAATTTGAGTGAAACTGTCTTGTTGTAACTCCTGGGCCAGACCTCAGACTGAAGTGTTAAAGAGTCTGAGGTCTTTTCAGCACACTTTAGTCACCAGCATTTTGGACCAGCAGAGTTCATCCTCTGAGCAACGGATCCTGCTACAACAGATATTGGGAACAATGGACAGAAGCCATTGTCTTATCTCTAACTCCGGAGCTGTGATGCTGTTGTCACGGAGAAGGGAGATGCGTGGAAGTGGTGCCCTTCCATATCTAAATCTGCTTTTCTGATGCATTTCCATTTCTACCTCATTCTCTGTGGCCAGTGGGCAAGCCTCTGGCAACTATCGGTACAGGGAAGGATCTCTGGCAGTTTTCGGACCCCTCAGGAACAATGGACTTTCAGAACAGACTTCTGGAGCAACGTACACAGCTTCTCCCCATAGAGTCCACTGCTCAGAGGGTGTACTGTATTATGGTCCTCATGTCTAGTTTTCAAATACCAGCTTCAAGACATTGGAGCTTGATCTCATCAGCAAAGGCGGCTCCTTCTGGGTCCTAAATATACTCTGGCCCATACCTTTTCCAATAATGGTTAAAGAATTAATCGAGCAACAGTAGGTCAAAAGTTATCAAGTAAGCTCTAGCAGAGTTCTGACCATGCATGGGATGCATGTTATATAAATCTGTGTTGTTCACTGCACTATTTATAAAGACATTAAATATTTCTTACTCAACATGAGCTTCCTCATTTTTAATGAACACAATATGATTTGGAATTAAAGTTTACTAATCAAAATCGGGAAAACACACTGAGGATTTAAAAAACAAAAATGCTTATGTTCCAAATAAGGAAAACAGAAACGTTTTTGAAACAGAACCTACAAACTAAAAATTGAGATGCCCTGTTTGTGTATGTATAAACTTGCATTTAATATCTTACCAGAGTAACAAGGAAGGTGCTGATTGTGCGTGCTGCCTGGCAGAGTGCACTGTATTCCTCCAGCAGTAGTGAGATGAATTGATGTGCTTGTGGTGAGCCTTGAATTGTCGAGGCAACTTTAGATCCCAATGACAAGTGCCTGAGCAGACGAACTTTCATTTCAAGTACGTATTCTCTTGCTTGCTGCTCTAAACGCTGGTATAGCTGATAAGGGTCTCTTTCACATAGCCTGAACATTGAGGAATGACATTTTGTTTAGAAAAGAATAGTTGAGTAAAAACCATGCATGTCCTTAGTGAAATATTTAAAATTCATAATGAAAAATATAACACGATAGACAAATCTTGATAAGGTATTACCAGGAAGGAGACATTTTCCATATTTGCTAATTTCCTTTCTTTCAATCACGCTAGACTAGTTCAGAAGAATGGGTTATGTTCCCCAACCAGCAGGTGGATGCAGAACAAAGCAATTTTCAGTGATGTCATCACTTGTATAAATGCTGGTGCAGCACTAAAGAAAGCACCTCCAAGCAGAAAGAAAGACTGAAAATCTCAGAAAAAGTATTCATCAACAGTAACTTTGTACAAACTTTTAAATCTTACCATACTTGACTCCACATCAAGCACAGATACTGAAAGTGCAGTTAAAAGGCATTAGAGCTCCTAAACCTGCAGAAGTCAGCTTCCAGGGTGGATCCTGGACTAGTTTAGAAGGAAATGGAAAATTTCTCCTTCCATATCCTGCTAGATCAGTCCAGACAAGGAGGACAAACCCAAGCACCACGACTCTGGGAGGAAGGAAGACGATGCCAAAGGAACAATCTGCTCCAACTCCCACATGCAAGGTGCTCAGAAATGACTAGGTAGCTGCCAAACAGCAGTCCTCTGGAGACATCAAGGCAGATTCTACCCAGAGGGCTTGTTACCTAATGGAGTGAGCCTGACTCCATCCAGTATGCATTTCCCATAGAGGTGAACTAACAGCCTGCTTAATCCAGCAGGCAATCAAGGACGGCCATTGGCTTGTCCTCTCCTTGGACCACTGAATAGGACAAAGAGTCCAAATGAAAGAAAGAATTAGTATGCTCCAGATACTTCACTAACACCCCTCCTCATAGTGGGAGGGAGGAATGACCTAGTGGTTGGGACAAGTTACCTCAAGCCAGAGGGCCAGGTGTTCAAATCCCACTACAGGACAGCAACCTTGGCCCGGAAGGACTGGGGTTTCTAGTCCCACAGGTGCTCCTTGTGGCCTTGGGCAAGCTACTTAACCCTCCGCTGCCTCAGGTACAAAACCAGATTGTGAGCCCTTCAGGGACAAGGGAAAAATATATATACAGTACCTGAATGTACACCACTTTGACTGGTAGAAAAGCGGTATATAAGAGTAAATTAGACTTACCTGCTAATTGTTGTTCCTTGCGGAACTCTAGTCCAGTCACGGAACCACAGAGTTGTGAACCTCCACCAGCAGCTTTGGAGACTGAACATCTTCATCTCTTTGATCATCCAGCTATATGCAGCCCCAAGGACCGCCCACACATCAGTACCTATTGACAAAGCATACTAAGCAGAGCAACAAATAAGTAGATATAACAACACAGTGGAAAAAAAGGATCCTGACCCTAAAGTTCCCACTACGAGCAAAAATTCTTTCTTACACAGTGGGAAAAAAAGGACCCTGACCCTAAAGTTCCCACTACGAGCAAAAATTCTTTCTTTCTTTTTTTTTTCTTTTTCCAATTGCGTAAGAACAACCTCCCGCCTACGGGAAGGCGGACCAGAACGGCCGTGGCGACCCTTGTGCAAAACGCATGCAACAAGAGGCGCCACCGCTCACCCCCAAGATTTGACCCCGAAAGGAAACTAAGGCGTGCTGCAAGCAGAGGAGCTCTGACCGAAAGTATAGAGAACAAAAACCCTGGCAGACTCCTATAATGAATGTACCTTCTTGGCTGGCAGCGAGAACAGATAGACAGGGAGGGATCCGGGACTGGACTAGAGTTCCGCAAGGAACAACAATTAGCAGGTAAGTCTAATTTACTATTCCTTAGCGTCCCTCTAGTCCAGTCCCGGAACCATAGAGGATGTAACAGAGCAGTAAATCTCAACGGGAGGGCCTCGCTAGTACAGCCTGAAGCACCCGAGACCCAAACCGCGCATCCGACGCCGCCTGCACATCCAGACGATAGTGCTTAGCAAAGGTGTGCAAGGACGACCACGTCGCCGCCCGACAAATATCCACCGCCGGTACCAAGCTCACTTCTGCCCAAGACGCTGCCTGCGCCCTAGTCGAGTGAGCCCGAAGCTCGGCAGGAACCATCCTGCCGTGTAAAAGGTATGCCGACAAAATCGTCTCTTTCAACCAGCGGGAAATGGAAGACTTAGACGCCGCTTCCCCCTTGCGCGGACCGCCAAATGCGACAAATAGGCGATCGGACTTACGGAAGGCCGCCGTTTCCCTCAAATACCGACGAAGAGCTCGACGGACATCCAACGCGTGCAAGGAGTTATCCACGTGCTTGCCCCGTTCCTTGGCAAACACCAGGAGAGACACCACCTGATTCATGTGAAACGCCGAAACTACCTTAGGCAAAAACGCGGGAACCGGTTGCGTCCACCTTCGGCGAACGAAAGAGCTCTCTATCAGCCTCCGACAGAGGATACAATTTAGGCAACAGTCTAGCCCCGCGCAAAGCGGACTCTGGACTGTTCCACTCCTCCTGGATCATAGCTTTAAAAACCCTATGGAGCGGAAAGACTCCCCTTAGAATCCCCGAGATCTTTTACCAACCTATCCAAGTCCTCTCCAAATAACTGCCTGCCCTGAAATGGCCCATCGGCAGCACAAACCGCAGAAATCTTTGATGTTCCCGGCGAATGGGAATGTGCAAATAGGCCTCCGTAAGGTCTAGGGACGTTAGGAATTCCCCCTCGCGGACCGCCGCTATGACCGAGTGCAGCGTTTCCATGCGAAAATGCGACATCCGGAGGCACCGATTCACTCTCTTTAAATCCAGGATTGGTCGAAAGGTGCCCTCCTTTTTCGGCACTATGAAGTAGATGGAGTATCGACCGGACCCTAACTGCCCCTCCGGCATGGGGCGACCGCCCGGAGCCGAAGCAGCCGGGAAAGTGTATCGGATACAACTCGTCGTTTCCAGGGAGCGCTGCACGGGGACATAACGAAGGAATCGAGCACCGGTCGATGTAGCTCGAGAGCATATCCCTCTCGTATCACTTCTAACACCCACCGATCGGATGTGATAGCGGCCCAGGCAGGGTAGAAATCCCGCAGTCTGCCCCCTATGGGAATCACCGCCATCGGAGCCGGCCTCGCTTCATTGTGACGTTTTGGGGACCTGCGCCTAGAAGGAGCCAAAACCTCTACCTGCCCCCCGAAATCCGCGGAAACTCTGTCCGCGCCCCAGATATCTGGAACGCTGGGACTGACCAAAGCGGGAGCAACGAAACCTCCGAAAGGACTGCTGAGACCCCCGGAAGGTGAAGGTCGGCTTCCCCTGCTTGGGCTTATCCTCCGGAAGCCGACCCCCCTTAGAATCCCCGAGATCTTTTACCAACCTATCCAAGTCCTCTCCAAATAACTGCCTGCCCTTAAACGGCAGCTTACTAAGGCGAGCTTTAGAAGAGCCATCAGCCGCCCAATTGCGTAACCAAAGAGAACGACGCGCCGCTACCACCGACGCCATGCCGTTATCTAACCCCCTAATGAGGTCATAGTGGATATCCGCCAAATAAGCGGACTCTGGACTGTTCCACTCCTCCTGGATCATAGCTTTAAAAACCCTATGGAGCGGAAAGACTCTGTGGGAAGTGCGCACCACCTGCATCAAGGGATCCTCCAACTTGCCCTCCGCAGTGGCATCTTCCACGGGTATGTTCAATACCTTGAGGGTTTCGGCAATCAGTGCCGGAAGTTCCTCTTTACGAAATACACACACTATTCTACTACTCTGCTCGTCGTCCAACAACTCGCCGTCTTCTAAATCCTCCGCAGACTCCAGCTCGAGAGCCTCCCCCAGCCCCTCGTGGAACTCGTCCTCAGGAGGCGCAGAATCCGCAACACTCGGGGGCCGGCTCTTCTTTTGTGGACCAGTGTCTCCCTCTACTGAAAGACGCTTTAGCTCACGGCGGGGCAGGACCGAGCCTCCCCCCGCCGGCTGCAAGAGAGCCAGAGCCTCCTGCATGAGAGAGAAAAAGGCGGGTGGAACTCCCAGGGATCCCTCCTGGACGCCCCCCGCCAACAGGCGCTCCGGCACTGCAGAAATCCCCGGACCAAGGACCGTCTCTGCCTGCTCTGATGTCCCTTCTGTAGATACAGGTGGGAGATCTGCACTGGAGCCCTCCAGAGGGTCCTCCATGCCAGCACCCACAGCAGAACAAGTGGCACAGACTCGGGCTTCCAAATTACTACTTCTACGAATGCCACAGACCAGACACCAAGGACTAGGAGGCATGGCTATGCACACAGCCCTTTGCCAGCAAAGCAGGAACACCTTGCTGAAGCAAACAGAGCAGAAAAAAAATCACGATTTTAAAAGTGCCCAAAAACGCTCCAAATTGCAGGATTAGATAGAGCTGGAGTCAATTAGCTGATATCTGACCAAGAAATGCAAAAACGAAGCTCCTATCCCTAAAAAAAACACGAAGAAAAACAACTTTGAAAAAAATCCAAAATGGCCGCCGGACCCGATCCCGCCAAAAAAAAGGACCAGAAAAAATACCCAAAAGGTCTAAAACACTCCCCAGAGCTGATTCCAGGCCACCCCAAGGCCTCCACCACTGCCTTTAGAAAGAAAAAGCTTCAAACTCTACTCACCCACACACAGGAGTGGAGGGGGGGTCAAAACACTGAGAGTGCTGTCCAGCGTGCCTGTCACAAGCTCTGAGTAGCAGTTATCAGAGTCAATAACAGAGTAATAACCGCTCAGGGCAGCTCGGGGAACCCCTAAATCAGTCAGGGGACCCTCAGAGCCTACTGCTGTATTCAATTGCTGCCTGTAATTGTCTTCAACCTTCTCCTCACCCACCAAGGGGGTTCGGTAGAAAGGAGACCTGTGTCCTGTGCAGCTCCCTTGCTGGTTTGACCTATGGGGAGACTGACAGAGAGAGACAGAGAGAAAAAAACAGATTAGAGAAAGACAGAAGGGACACAGTCAAAGATTTCCTCCACAGCAGCAGCCCAGCACCTAAATCTAGAAAATAATAAAACACTAAAGCTCTGCTTATTTGTTCCTAAGGAGCCCAGTTCTGGGCTCTGACTTCCAAGCTGCTTGGAGACTGAGATACTGATGTGTGGGCGGTCCTTGGGGCTGCATATAGCTGGATGATCAAAGAGATGAAGATGTTCAGTCTCCAAAGCTGCTGGTGGAGGTTCACAACTCTATGGTTCCAGGACTCTATGGTTCCGGGACTGGACTAGAGGGACGCTAAGGAAACCTAGTTAAATAAAATAAATAAATAAATAGTAACACAGTATATGAAGACTGATAAAGACAAGTACAATCCATCTAGTCTGCCCAGTAAAGTGGCTGAAGTGGTTCTACCTGTCGCTCTGTCAGGTCACCCCCTTCTATGCCTTTGTTTAGTGTTGTACCCACCGCTCCTTGCAAGTCACCCCTTTTATTTGAAGCACAAAAGAGTTCATTTTGGTTCTATCCTCTTGCTAAATAGGGGATCCACTGTGTCTGTCCCATACCATTTTGAAATTTGCCACTGTTTTTGCTACCATCTCCATCAGGAGTGCATTACAGGCATCCACCACCCTTTCAATGAAAAAAGTATTCCTTGATGTTGTTTTTGAGTTTACCTCCTTTACAACTTCCCCTTCTTTGAAAAAGTTTAGTTTGTTCATTAATATCCTTTAAGTATTTAAAAATCTGTATCATTTATCCCCTGTCCCTCCTCTCCTCTAACATATGCATATTTAGGACTTAAAGTATCTTTTCATATGTCTTCTGGCGCAGGCTACAAATCATTTTGGTCAGCCTTCCTCTGACCCACTTCCAGTCTTATTATATCTTTTTTGAGATATGGTCTCCAAACCGGAACACAAAACTCCAAATGAGGCCTCACTAACGACTTGTACAGGGGCATTAATACCACCTCCTTCCTGCTGGTTATTCCTTTCTGCATGCAACCTAGCCTCCTCCTGACTACCACCCTGTCCAAGAGGCACAGGGAGAGATCCATCTGAAAACCCTCCTCAAAGAAGGAAGGCAGGATCACAGATTAAGATGAAAGGCAGAGGAGGCACCTGATCCAACTTGTTGTCCAGAGCATCGTGGAATATCGAGGCAGGGTTCTGTCTAACACTGCACATACCGGAAAGGTCACAGCACCTCCTTCTCTCATTGGTGGATAAAGCTGGGTAGCGCAGCTGATTCCCCATCTGATCCAACTTGTTGCCCAGAGCATCATGGGATATTGGGGCAGGGTTCTGCCTAACACCGCACATACCAGAAGGGTCACAGCTCCTCCTTCTCTCATTGGTGGATAAAGCCGGTTTTACTATGCAGGATGTGGGTGTGGGTGTGGGTGTGTGACTTAAGAGGCATGAACTAAGGAGCAGGTATGGCCCTGTGTGCCCCTTAGGAGCACTGGAGGACACTGCAGGAAGAGATAGCACAGTTACTTTATTTATTTTTATTTATTTACATTCTCTTATATACCGCGCTATTCTGCATCAGTGCGGTTTACATTGAACAAACTGAAATTACATTGAACAGGTTATTATAACTTGGAGATAACTATTTTACAGGGAACATGGGCTATGGAGGGTTAAGTGGCTTGCCCAAGACCACAAGGAGCACCTGTGGGACTAGAAACCCCAGTCCTTCCGGCCCAAGGTTGCTGTCCTCTAGTGGGATTTGAACCACCGACCTTCCGGCCTGAAGTACCTTGCCCCAACCACTAGGCTACTCCTCCACTCCTGTTCCCAGAGATCACCTGTTACTTACCTGTAACAGGTGATCTCTGGGAACAGCAGGAATAAGTCTTCACATATGGTATCGTCGGTACCGACGGAGCCTGCGTGGGAACGCTCCCCAGCGTCCAATCAGAACGCTTTTGGGAGCATCTCACAGCGCCTGCGTGCTGCCTTCCCGCCTTTCCCAATTGCCTCTCTCCAGTTGAGTTTTAGAGCTGAGACAAAGAGAGAGAGAGAGCGAGGGAAAGGAAAAAGATAGATAGAGAGATACAACTCCTAGGGGAGGTGGGTGGGTTGTGAAGACTTATTCCTGCTGTTCCCAGAGATCACCTGTTACAGGTAAGTAACTGTGCTATCTCCAGGAACAAGCAGGAATGAGTCTTCACATATGGGGACTCCCAAGCTAAGATGCCTGGAGGAGACCCCAGCATGTTGCAATCTAAAGATGGGCCATGCTTATCCCTCAAAAACCTCAGGCATCCAAGGGATGGAGGGTAGGAGTTGAACTAGAAAGAAAAAGAGATGCTGTGGAACAGCTTAACTAACAAGGTACCCGGAGGGGAGTCCTTGTGTAATCATAAATATTAGAAAAATGTTGAGTCTTAATTTTCTAATGTGGATCACACTCAAAAATATTGTGGTTGAGAGCCAGATCATTATCCCCAAAGAAATTCCCCCAATGTGAAGTAGAGGGAAAAAAATAGTTCTGCAATACAGGAAGAGATAAGAAGTCCTCATGGCCAGAACTAACCTCAGAAGAAGTACTGGGGGAGTTCAAAGAGGTTGGACTTTTGAGAGATAGCTAAAGCTTCTGTAAAGTCCAAAAAATTGAACTTCTTGTCCTTGGAGCAGAATAAGGTCCTAGGAAGAGTGGAGATAATCTGACTGGTTTGGATGAAAAGGTAGACATACCCTTTGAAGAAAAAAGGGGATAGGTCTTTAAGACCCCCCCTTTATTCCAATGAAAGAGAAAGATATTTGTACTAGGTGTTGAGCCTCCAATTTTTTGAAGATCAGTAAAAGTCTTTTCTAAGTGATGTCACTTATGATGAAGACTTTTTACATGTAGAGTTTCAGATGTGACGTAACCCAAAAGGTAACGGTAAAAGAAGGTATTTGGTAAAATACCATAGAAATTGGTTGTCCACTGAGTTTATGGTATGCTGGGGCAGCATTAATATGGACAGTAGACAAATCTTTCAAAGTCAGATGTTGTAAAGAGATTGACGCAACAACAAGAGGGATTAAGACCTACTTGAGAATCTTGATGGAGAATCTCTGTCTGGTTAAATATGGAAGAACTATAGAGAAAGTTTAATGGAAACTTGCAATATGTTCTTAACTTACAGGGATAGGATTAGACTTCTTGAAAAGATCCAGCCCCTGAATAACCAGGTTTCAAGACGTATGTGAATGAGTGCAGAGGAGATCCTTAGTCTGAAGACAGCAAGTCTGGATCCTTCTACAATTTCAAGTAGTAGCTGGAGAAAAAGACACAATATAGGGAGATACCATATTTGCTTCTTTATGAGGGCAATATGAGTATCATGCGTTCTCTTGTTCAACATAAGCTACCATGAAGTATAGGAAATTAGAAGGAAAGTAGTGAATAAGGACCAACTGCAGTGAAAAAAAATGCATCCCTGTTGAGGAAGTTCCAGTGAGATGTGGAACAACCAGGGAATTGTGCAATTCTCTACACTTTCACGTGGTCTAAAACCCTGGTTACCTTTTCTTAAAAGGAAATTTTAAGGAAAAAAACAAACAGTCATGTAGGAACATGACTGACAGAGTCTACCAGCTGAAGCCCTTATAATAACTATCTGGCAGCTCCCTATTAGGAGTAGCTCTGAGGCTCTCTGGCAAAGGCCCACAGTTGCAGAGCTTTGTTGCAGAATTGCAGAGAGCATGTTGTAGGTTGCTTAGATCTGGCTGTTGAATTGCCAGTGTGCAACCTAATCTATTCTGTTGGAGCCAAAGAGAACTGAACGTGGCTAAGGATAGCAGACAGGCCTGACGCCTGCAACAATAAATAGTCCAAATGAGTTTTGGATCTCCTTTGGAATTATCTATTATTAAGGCAGCATAAAAGTTAGGTCCCATAGGTTGGAGAGGACCGACAGACATAATTTGGAGTAGTGATACCCAATTTCTGCCCGAAAAGCTGCCTTAAAAAGATATGTGAGAAGGAGATGAACTGCAAAAGGGGAGAAAACTCTGTATGGAAACTAGTTACTGGCGTAGGTATTGAAGAAAATCCTATGGCTTAGAGGATAAGCCCTCCAGTTGATTAGTAGTACTCTTAGAGACTGAATGTCTGGGCTAAGAGGGATAGAAATTAATACAGAGTTGAGAAGACTGACAATTTAGTAAGTCTTTGAAGGGATACGGTCCCCTTGCAGTTAAAAGTAGGAGATATCCTCGTACAGGAAACTGACAAGGTGAAAAGTATAGTTCACCCTGTTGTTAGTTGTTAGTTCTCCTTTTGTTTTAAAAGGAGAAACCTGTTATGTCTGGGGTATGATAGTCCTTAATAGCTCTTAGCTAGAAGGATAGATTTCTCTTGTAGCAAGAGATTCATGCCCAGAGTCGAGGACTGAGTCAATGTATGACTGATATCTCAGCATGGATGCGATAAACTTTAGATGCTTCTGTTGAAAAGAAGTAGGTTTAAGTTTTAAACCTCACGCAGAAAAAGTGAATAAAATATCAGAAACCCTGCGAGTGCTGGGTTTGCTAAGCCTGTCGAGGTTTTGATTTTCTTAGCCTGGTGTGGTGTTGCCCATCTTTGGAAACATCTGCAGAATGGGTAGAAGATGGATAAAACTTTTTTCCCTTGGGGGAATAAAGCTTTTTATGAGATTTTTTATTAGCTGGGATAGAGGAAAGTTTGGACAATCCTCTGAAAGTATCAGCATCAGTGCTCAACTGATTAGCTTGAAATAAAGCCTCCTTGTTGAAGAGATTTTCACCAGTACAAGGAGCATTTCCCAGCCTTTCCTGAACCCATCTGTCCAAGTCAGAAACTTGGAGCCAGGCTATGCGTCGTGCTCCTATGGCTATAGCAGAAGTTCTGCTAATAGACTCAAAACAGTCCAGGGAAGCACGATTAAGGAACCTAGAGATATTTTGAGCATGATAGACTAATAAGGAATAGTCTGCTCTTTTATGCTCTGGAAGAAAAGGGGTTAAAAACTAAGTTTTTTGTGACCTCTTCAAGAGATAATCCCATATAGAAAATATATGAGATAATTTTTGCTGAAAGCATGGATGCCTGGAAGCATCGACGTCCAAAGGCATCTAAAGTCCTAGACTCACGACCTGGTGGATAAGAAGAGTGCTTTTTTGCACTCTTAATACGCCTCATTGCTGATTCTACAACAATAGAATGATGAGGAAGTTGAGTCTTTTGAAAACCTGGAGAAGGTGGCACCTTGTACATAGTGTCAAGTGTCTTGGAATGTGGGGATACCATTAAAGGAGTTTCCCACATTCTTAACAGTAGATCTTGTAAGATCTGATGCAAAGGAAGCATGATGACCTCCTTTGGTATGCAGGGGAATTGCAGTGTCTCAGAATTCCCCGGTAGGGATTCTTTACCAGGTATAGAAATGGCAAGTAACTTTGCCATATCAAGCAGAAAAGCTTGAAAAGAAATTTCCCCCGAGGAGGACTCTCTAAAATGAGGAGTAAAGGCTAGTTTGTGGAAAGATGGTACCGATGGATTCATCCCAGTCATCGGGATCGGAAGACTGAAAAGGATGAAGCATCGGATTTTCTTTATGTAAAATCTTTTTTATTGGTTTTTCACTCATAAAGAAACACTCAGGCCATCCCTCGAACAATTCCAGGACAGGCCCGCTGAGATACAATATCAAGTAAGGACCACACGCAGGAAGTCCACAAAACCGCTCAAAGCATACAATAGACAACATCACTATAACTGCAGTGTTCACCCAGGCAAGGAAAACCCAAAGTGAGAAAAGGAACGACAACAGAGAAGCTGGTAATACAGCTACTACTCATAACAGTGTTTGTAGACTCACCCCATAGCTCCCCAGCAGAACCCGGGTCAGAGGTATACTCGGGAGCCACCATTACAGAAGTCCAGCTATTCCCAAACCCCCCATTCCCCTCCCTCCCCGCCCCCCCCGCGGACAGCCTCTCCCCTACCTCCCCCCTACCCCACCCAACCCTCCCCCTATACCATGAAGAGATTCAATGGAACCCTGCCTGCCTCCCCCTCCTAGGTCCAAACGTCACCCCTCCACTACCGAAGGTCCCCACAGAACACTGCCCCAAAACATCCAGCTCCCTCCCCCCCCCCCCCCCGGGACTGGCTCACGGAGTCAAACAAGGGTTCCCAGATATGTTGAAAACGTTCCCAGGGTTTCCGCCCAAGAAGCCGAGCTGACCTGCGTTCCATCTGCATTAAATCACGCAGTTGATTTTCCCAGTCCCCCAATACTGGTCCTGTCTCAGATAGCCAATGTCGCAAAATACATTGCTTGGCCACTAAAAAACCCTTTTCAAAGAGCTGTCGTTGGGCTTTCGTTCCCCGGATCCATGGGTGGGCCAAGTGAAACAAACACCATAACGGTTGAAATGATATCTGCACGTGCGTCCACTGGCTCAATTTCGTCCCAATACCCTCCCAAAACGCTTGAATGACGGGGCAGGACCAAAATCTGTGTAGCAAGGTCCCTACCTCCCTCTGACAGAGACCACACACATCCGTTGACACAATGCCCATCTTCCACACTCCCACTTCCGAGACATAGGCTCTCCACAGCAATTTAAACTGCAGTTCTCGGTAGCGCACTGCTTCCACGAGCCCCCGTACTTTCAGAAAAGCCTGCCCCATGAACTCCTCCGTAAGGCCTTCTAAACCATCCTTCCGCCATCGCTCCACCAAAGAGGATAAACACTGCGGGGCAGCTGGAGGAACCAGCTCGGCCCGGAGTTGAGCGGCTGACGCGCTTTCCTGAAGTCTATCCATCAGTAACCATAGACTATTATGTCTCGGCAAAGGATTTGTTGCATTGGCTAGACTAGCTACATAATGGCGGACCTGCAAATAAAAATAAAACATTTTACTCTGTAGGGGATAGCGACAAAGCAATTGCTGAAACGAGTCCAACTGATCGGAAGTCTCCATTCGCATATGCCCCAGATATTCTACACCAGCTTGTTGCCATATCCGAGCTACTCCTCCCGCCCTACCTGGCACAAAGCCACGATTGCCCAGCAGAGGAAGGCAGTCCATGGTCGCCCAGCGTTGTCCTCGAGAACGACACATGACTCTCCACACCAGGCGGAGCGTACGCATATAGTATGACTCCCTCCAAAACGGCGGTAGCATTGCGCCCCCGCAGTGCAGGAGATATGTTCTATGCCAAGACTCGGAGACTTGATCAAGCAGGGTGACAGGCAGGCGCTCCGCGTTACCCGCGACCAAGTCGCTCACCCTCCGCCCAAGATAACAAAGATTGTAGAACCTCAAAGAGGACCAACCAACACCCCCTTCAGTTACTGGGCGCATAAGCGCCGCCAACGCGATGCGGGGCCTTTTGGACTTCCATAAGAATCGACCTAGGTGCTTATGTAGCTCCATCAGGTCCTTCCGTGTTAGCCAGAGGGGCAATTGTCGCAGGAGATAAATCCAGCGCGGCCACTCTATCATGCGCACTAGGGCTATCCGACCCATGAGAGAAAGCGGAAGATCCTTCCATTTTTGGAGTTTCGCTACCGTCGAGGTCAATAACGGCCGAACATTAACCTCATAAAGACTCTGTGGGTGAGCGGGGATGTGAATACCCAGATATCTGATTGGCCCATTCGCCCAAATGAGCGGAAAGTCCCCCTGCCAGGATTGACGAGATTGATTAGCCACATCTAACACTAACGACTTGGAACGATTAATGCGGAGCCCCGAAAACCCCCCAAAGTCCTCAATAGGGCGAAGGGCCTCCAGCAATGATGTCGCGGGGGACGTAAGACATAGCAATAGATCATCTGCAAAAGCACTTACCTTGATGCCCCCGCCGCGCCAGGCAATACCCTGTACCAGTGTAGACGCAGTCAGTGAGACGAGCAGCAGTTCTAATTGTAGGACATACAACAACGGAGAGAGAGGGCACCCCTGTCTCGTTCCCCTGTACAATGCAAAAGGTTGAGAACTCCCCCCACCAGTGTCGACTACCGCAAAGGGGGTAGCATAGAGTGCCTGGATCCATTGTAGAAACCGACCCCGAAAACCAAATTTCTGTAGGGCCGCGAACATATAATCCCAAGAGACTCTATCAAAAGCCTTTTCCGAATCTAGACTAGCCAGAATCAGTGGCTCCCGATTCAGCAAACACTTCTCAATGCCCAAGAGCACCAGGCCTATGTTAACAAAGGCCTCGCGCCCCTTAACAAAGCCCGCCTGGTGTCGACCCACCAGGTCTGGAAGAAACAATTGAAGACGACACGCCAGTACCGAGGCAAACAATTTCAAGTCAACATTGATCAACGAGATAGGTCGGTAGGAGGCCGGATCCTCCAGATCCTTCCCCGGTTTTGGGATCAATGAGATGCTGGCAGTACGCATGTCACGAGGAAAGGTGCCCAACTCCACCGTCTCTTCGTACACCGCTGCCAGCGTAGGCACCAGCACCGGAGCCAAGATCTTGTAAGCTTCATAGGTGAACCCGTCCGGACCTGGGGCCTTATGCGAGGCACCTGCTCGTATCGCCTGCTGTAGCTCCCCTCCCGAGATAGGTTGATTCAAGACAGACAGCTGTTCGTCCGACAGCATAGGGAGGGATACCCGGTGCAGAAAGTTCGCCAACTGAGTGGGATCCCCTTCTTCCCGTGCATATAGCGTTTCATAAAAGGAACGAAATACCCGAGCCACACCCTCTGCGTTCGTATGCTTCCGGCCCTCCACATCTCGGATTACCATCACCCCGCGAGGACCCGCCTGATCTCTCACTAGCCGTGCCAGTAATTTACCAGATCGATCACCATACCTAAAGAATTGGTGACGGTAATACTGCTGCGATTGGATAGCTCTCTCCTGTAATAAGCCATTCAATTGCTTCTGAATGTGAACATAAAGCGAGACCTCTTTCGGCCGATGAAATGTCTGACGCTTAGCTTTGCGAAGGTCCCGCGTCAATCTAAGTATGTCTTCATTGATGTGGTCCCGAAGGACAGCCTTACCGGCTTCCCAAAAGGCTGCCACCGAGCTAGCCGTCCCCTCATTAAAGTGCGCATACTCCGACCATCGTGTCCGCAAATACTCACAAAATGCCGGCTTCTTCCAGAGATGGCTAGGAAAGGTCCATTTGTTTCTCCCCGACCGCTCTCCGCGCCAATCCAGACTAACCATAGCATGATCGGACACCACAAGAGGTTCTATTTCCGCCCGCAGCACTTTCCCAAACCACTGCCTCGACACCAAAATATAATCAATTCTGAACCACGTTTGGTGGGCTCGAGAAAGATGTGTGTAGTCTCTGCTGTCCTGGTGTAAAACTCGCCACGTGTCCACTAAGTCCCCCAGATCGCATAGAAGACCTACTCCTCTAGTCTTCCAACCCCGTCCGATATGGGGCTGGGATTTGTCTAGGGACGGATCATGAGGGCAATTAAAGTCTCCCGCAAGGACTATAGGAATCCTCGGGGCTTCCAAGACCTTAGCCAGGAGTTTCCGGAAAAACATACAATCATAAGTGTTGGGGGCATAGACATTGCCAATGAAGAATTCTTCTCCCTGTATTTTGACATGCAAAAATAGATATCTACCCATGGGGTCCCCCTCCATCCCCAGCACTTCGTAGGATAGGCTCTTATGTAATAATATGGCCACACCCTTCCGACGCATGTCCGAGGAGGCGGAAAAGACTGCTCCCACCCAATCCCGCTTCAATTTGGCATGTTCGGTGGAGGTTAAATGGGTCTCCTGCAGCAACGCTACCTGTGCCTTGTTTCGCTTAAGGGCTTGCAAGATTTTAGTGTGCTTCACCGGTGTACTGACTCCCCCCACATTCCAAGTTACAAATTTCAGGTTGGGGGACATTTGACATACTCTGTTAGTACTATAAAATAGCCGAAATAAGCTTTACAACGGGTGCGGAGCAGCCCAGCCTCCACTCCGCACCCAGCCACTAGATTTAGACAACTCCGGGGCTGACCTAGGGCCCTCGTCAGTATCAGCTGATGAATAGGTTCCCTTCCTGTAGATCCCCTTGCCTCCCCCACCCCCCCCCCACCCAACCCCCCCACCCCCTCCTCTTCCCCTTCCCCACTTGTCCCCAAAACTCAGAACTCCCCATGGCCCTCAGTGAACTGCACTGAGGTCTGGACCGTAGGTGATGCCGCGGGGCGGCCCCAACATCCCCCTCTTACCACACAATCATTTGACAACTGTGCCTTACAAACAGAAACCCCTGACTCAGCCAGCAGGAGAATAGGAAAGGGAGCACAGCAGAGATGTGAGATGAAGGTAAAAGAAAAAGAAAGAAAACAAAGAATAAAACTAAAACTAAAGAGAAAAAAAAAGAAAAAAAAAAAAAGAACAGAGGAAAATAAACTGAAGGGAGAGAGGAGAACAAAGGATCAAAAGATTAATGGCATCAAAACAAAAATAAAAGTCCACATTATAAGTCAGGGTTGGATACAGCTATCAGCACATCAGATGCCGAGGGCCTCCATCCAGGGCTCCTCTGGTCGGGCCCCCCTTGGGGCGCAGCAAAGGAGAACAGTCAATGAAAACAGTCAAGGCCCCGCTAGTCCTCAGACATCCAAAGCCGAATCCGGAAAGGTTACCAAGAATTGTTTCGCCGCTCCCACTTGGTCAAAGGTATGAGTCTTTCCCTGATAGGTAACTCGCAGCGTGGCAGGGAAGGCTAATGTGAATCTAGCGCGGTGCCGAAACAGTTCAGCACAGATCGGCCCAAATTCTCTTCTTTTTGCGGCCACCGTTGCTGAGTAATCCTGGAAAAGTAGAATCTTCCGATTGTCCAGCAGTAGTTGACCTCGCTTCCTGTATGCCTGCAAGATTAGTACCTTGTGCTGGAAATTCAGGACCCGCAGTATCACCACGCGGGGTCGATCCTCTGAATCACGACGGGCACCCAACCGGTGCGCCCGCTCAATTTTAAAATGTCCAGCCAGCTCTTCAAGGCCTAGGGCTTCTGGCAACCAGCGCTCCAAAAAAGATAAAAGCTCCCGTTCAGGCTTCTCTTCTCCTAGGCCCACAATTCCTAAATTGTTGCGTCGCGATCTGTTTTCCAAGTCGTCAAGTTTTTGTTGCAGCTCATGCAGCAGTTGTTTCTGGGCCTCCAACGTTCTATCTTGGCTGCCCTCGCCCTCCTCCACGCTCGCCACACGATGTTCCAGCTCATCCATCCTTTTACCGAAATCAGTTAGCGATTCCTCCATGCCGTCCAACGTTTTCAGCAATAAATCGAATTTAGGGTCTAGCAGCTTGACCACTTCTTTGGCTAACTCGGCCGGGGCCGAGTCTGTACTGTCTCCACCCGGCGAGGACGGCTGTGTCATGGCCGCGGAGGAAGGCCCCGCTCTGACCGGCCTCTCCCGCTCTTTCCTCTGAGCTAATGGCATCAGCGGACAGCTTTAAATGACACCGTAGGCTGCGCTCAAGCTCGGGGGCTCCTCCTATGATCCAGGGGGAAGTTATTAGGTAAAATTGCAGGTTTAGGAGCAGATGAATCGTCAGGGCCGCACCGGAGCGAGCGGGAGACGTCTTCCCTCACTCACGCATCACGGATTTTCTTTAAAGCGATGTCTTAGGTACCGCCCGAGGTCGGTATCGAGACGAGTCGGTACCGAATCCTCCATGCTAGAGATCGATTCTAGGCTCGGCATCGAGGGAAGCGATTCTGTTGGAGCAAGCATGGACGGTACCGACACCGATGCCAATGTCAATACCGGTACCGGAGTCGATACCAATACTCGAGGAACAGTCTGCAGCAACTCTAGCAGTACTGAAGTAGCCAAGAGTGCTAGACTACGTTCATCGGTGAGGAGTGTTTTGTCCATCACCATAGCCGATGCCGGGGTGTCGGTACCGCTCGAAGCAGCCACAACTACCGAGCATGGCCCAGGTATGTTCATCAAGGTAAGAACCCCAGGAACAACCCGGAGCCCCGTTAATGCTTTGGAGCCCGAAGACTCCCGCCGGGGCTTTATTGCCAAGATGTCCTCGAGGGCAAGGCTGAAGCCATCTCGATACTGAGAAGGAGATCTACCGCTCGAGGACTGGCTAGTCTTTACAGACTTTTGTTTGGTTACCTGATCCTGTGAAGAAGATGATATTCTAGCTGGTAACATCGAGAGTGATGTGGACCGGGTATCGAGTTGTGCTCGATTCTGAAGACCTCTTCTGTTTGAGCTCCAGCAGGAGAGACACTCCAGAGGGCAATGGTCAGGACCCAAACATTTTAGACACCAAGTATGAGTGTCAGAAAAAATTTCTGTACCGCCACACTTTGAGCATTCCTTAAGGATAGTGGCTGGCTTTTCCATAATGGAGGGGTAGAGGTCTAGTGGCCTAGAACCCGTCAAGCACTAAAGAGAAAAAAATTTCTAAGGAAAGAAGAAATTCTTCAGGAAAAAGAAAGAAAAGTACCGGCGGTACCGGTAGCATCAGGGAAAGGCAGACGCAACCACAAAAAAGTAAAAATAAAAAGAAGAATTTTCTGCGGTGACAGGAGAACGTCCTGCCAGCTCCACAGAAAACAGAAAACTGGAGAGAGGCAGTTGGGAAAGGTGGGAAGGCAGCACACCGGCGCTGTGGGATGCTCCCAAAAGCGTTCTGATTGGACACTGGGGAGCGTTCCCGCGCAGGCTCCGTCGGTACAGACGATACCATATGTGAAGACTCATTCCTGCTTGTTCCTGGAGATAGATTGTGACAATGGGGAAGCACAAGATCAGAGGTAAGATACCAAGTGTTGTAAAACCTGTGCAGGGACCGATGGATGCACATCTGCTGTGTCCCTCCTCTTGATAAGACCATTTGTGCCTGTTGGAACTGACTCGTCTGCAGAAGGGTCCTTGAGTTTTGGGTTTCAAACCCCACTTCCTCAATCTGCTGTAACAAAGGATTTGCCTTCAATAAAGGAGCCTCTGGTGGGGGCAGGTACGCTTATTTCCTCTACTCCCCTGGACCTTGCAGCTGCACCTCAACATTCTGTTTTAGACTCTGTAGTTCCTTTCCCGCTCCGGTATCAATGCCGGGTATGTCTGTGGATATGGGACCAGAGGGTGTGGGTTCTTTTGATGTTTCCCTAAAGGATGTTTGGCTGGCAGTTGGGAGGATGGAGGGGATACTGAAGGGCACTCTGTCTTAATTGTGTAATTTTTCTCAGGATGCCAATCAATGTTTGAAAAATCATGCAGCGCAGCTCTCTGGTCTAGAAGATAGAATCTCTAGACTCGAGAGCAGTGTTGGCAGTGTGCAGAACTTGGGCAATTCATTTGTAAAGGATAGTTTGATGCTTCATAATAAGATGGAACATCTTGGGAATTTTATTAGAGCAAAGAATTCAAGATTTCTTAATTTTCCAGTAGTTTGTTTGTTGTCCCAACTTGAGCTCCTGAAGAAGTACTTGTGAGAGATATTATCTTATTCTAGTTTTGATGAGTCAATAGTTTCTTCTATTTATTACCTGCCTCACAGTATTACTCTTGGACAGACCGGTGGGGACGTGAATGAGCTCATTAATACAGATAATATGCAGCTGACTCAATTTTTGGAGTCTTCTCTTGATAAGGTGATAAAAAGGGTGATACTGGTGGTTGCTTTTAGGTGGGAGATTGCTAAAAGTGCCATCAAAGTTTTTTTTTCCTAAGAAGAGTGCTCCTTTTTGTGGACATCCTATAACTATTTTTCCTGATATGGCTAAGCTACTCAAACCTCGGAGGAAGGCCTTCTTGCAATTGAGATTTATGGCACTGGCTGCTGGGGGCACCTTTTATTTAAAGTTTCTTTGCAAGTGTGTTGTAATGTATTCTGGTGCCAAATATAGCTTTTCAAATGTACTGCAGTTGGAACAATTTCTTAGTGATAAATAGTTTGCATATTTTCTTATATTTTGATGTGCTTGTATGTTTTGGTATTTAAAAGGGGTTATTAATGTTAATTTTCTGTGCATCTGAGATGTATCGGATGAACCCCTTAATGTAGACTATTACATAATCTCCGGTTTTTGGGTTTGTTCACCAATGTTTCTTTTTAGTTTTCTTTTTTGTGTGTAAGGAGGATTGTTTTTCCTGTGTCGTTTTTGTAATGCTTGCAAAACGTCATTAAAATATAAGTAAAAAAAAAAAAAAAAAAAAAGATGAAGTCAGAGAGCACTTTCAAGAGAAAGGATGGCACCATCTTTGGAGACAATGATGCTGTCAAGATGGCCAGAAAAGCCTCCTTACAGGACAAAGCCTGTATCTCTGACACCCACCTTCAGGGTCAAATCCCTGAGAAAGGCCATCTGAAGGGGCTCAAAGTGGGGACCTTTCAGTGCCTTCAACACCAGAGAAAGACTCCACTGCCATACAATCGAACGCACAGGTGAAAGGATCTACTTCACCCCCTTGAGGAAGCAGGACACCACAAGGTGCACCACTAAGGACACTCCCTGAACATGACCCTGGTAGCACGCAAGGGCCACCACCTGAACCTTGAGAGAGTTCAAAGCTAAACTCTGATCCAACCTGGACTGTAGGAAGGACAAAATGGAGCTTATGTCCACCTTCCTGTCATCCAAGGCCTGAGAGAATACTGCCTTGCGAAGACTCTTCAAACCCTCAGATAGGCAAGGACGACTCTATGGGAAGAAGAGTGTCTACTACCGTTCCAGAGTATCTTTTGTAAGGCAACTTACATCTTTCAATGGCCAGGCTGTAAGCGAGTTAGGAACAAGATACTTCATGATCAGGGGAACCTGCCAAAGAAATCACCTCTCCTGAGGCAGCAATAAAGGCAATCCCACAAACAAGATCAAGAGATTCGATACCATGGTCTGCATAGCCAGTCTGGTGCCACTAGAATGTCCAAGCCAGAGTGAGAATGAATTCTGCAAAGACGTTTGCTCACCAAGGGCCACAGGGGAAAGACATAGAAACCCCTTCTGGAACCTCTCCTGAAGGCAGGCATCCAAGCTCACCATCTGCAGATCCATCCTGTGGCAGAACGTTTTCACTGGCATACCCTGCATTGCCAATAGATTAAACACTGGCAGGCCCCACCATCACAGGATGAGGTTGAATGCCCAAGGCCTTTAACTTCCATTCATCAGGATCCACAATGCTCCAACTTAAGAAGTCACTGCCTGCTATGTGGGCTAACAGAGTCACCAAATGAGCCTCTATCAACTCTGTGGCTGTCGCAGCACTGCGAGTCTCCCCTTGCTTGAGCATGCACACCATTGCTGTAGCATTGTCCAAGAACACTGACCACTTTGCCCTCCAAGAGGGGCCGAAACTCTCCAAAGCCAGGTAGACCACCCCAGCTTCTAGTCTGCTGATTGACCAGGAGGTATCCAGGTCCCCTGAACAAACTGATTCAGACAATGTGCCCCTGCTCCCTAGCCAGTAGGCTGGCATTCTTGGTGACTATCATCAATCCGGTACTTCCAAAGGCAAACCATCCAGAAAGTCAGTTTGCAGCCACCAGGCTAATTCCCCTTTGTTCTTCCAGGGAAGAGTAAGGCACTGTTCAAACAATTGGGAGCAGGGAGACCAATGAGTCAGAAGGTGTCCCTGCAGGGGGCACATGTGCACCCTTGCCCAAAGTCCCAGTTCCAGGATGCTCCCACAGACCCCAGAAAATGCTTGTATTTCCAGGTCCTGGGAGCTGCCTGAGAGCAAAAAACCCTGAACTGCAGCTGATTCAACCTTTCCCGGGTGAGAAGACACTCTGCCCAAATGTATTTTGAAGTAGACACCCACATGCTTCAAGTCTTAAGGTAATTTATCAATCACCCATCCCAAATTCTCCAACAACCAGATCACCTGGATCATGTCCGCCCTGGACTTCTCCATGGAGTCGGACTGAATCAGTCAGTCATCCAGGTAAAGGTGAACCCAGATTCCCTGATTGTGCAGAAAGGCTGTCACCACCATCATGACCTTTGAAAAAGTGCAAGGCGCCATGGCTAGGTCAAAAGGCACAGTACAAAACAAAATGTCAGTTCAGGACAGAGAAGTGGAGGAACCACCAATGTTGCTATGGATAGGAATATTGAAATATGCTCGGAAAAGTTAAAAGGAGATTAGAAACGCCTGTTTGCTGGACTGACCCAATAACTAGCTTGAGGGTCTCCTTTCATAAGTGGGGCACTCTTAGCTTGGCATTGACCACCTTCAGATCCACAATGGATCAGAAGGATGCGCCTTTTTGGGGCACCTCAAAGAAAGAACATAAGAACATAAAAAATGCCATACTGGGTCAGACCAAAGTCTAACCCCTTAGACATGGCATCAGCAGACCAAGTCCGGAACCAGTCACCTTCGGGCTACCACAGCAGCCACCACCATGGACCCAGAGATCCTGATCAAATCATACAGGACATCTACCACAAACAATGCTCCAGACTCTAATCTCACAACTTCCAGGCTGTCCAACAATTACTCGATCCAGCTTAAGAGCAGTTGGATCACCATGTCTTCACAAAGCACTGCATAAATACCCAAGGCTGAAGCTGTGAAGGCATTCTTGAAGAGTGCTTCTACCTTTCTATCATGAATTGCTTTCAATGCAGTGCCATCTTCAACCAAAATGGATGTGCGCTTCATCACTGCCACAACCAGGGCATTCACCTTAGGGACTCAAAAAACTCTTCCATCTCCCCTTGAGATAGAGGATACAGCTGAGCCAGGATCTTCATACCCATCAGCCCCAGTTCCAATGTCTCCTACAGAGAACACAAGCTTTACAGGAGGGTTCCAGGATGGGAAAGAAACTGGAGGATGCCACCATCCTTCTAGAATAGGGGACACTTATGAAACCTCCACCAGAAGGGACTCTAATACAAAGAACCATCATGAAAAACTGAATAAGGGCAGAAAGGTCCTCCGTGTGAAAAAAAGACAGATCACCAACAGATCCTCTCCCTTGGCTAAGGGAAGCTCCCCTTCCTCCAGTGACTCATCCATTGTAGACTGAGCCATCCTCTCCTCTCCAACCTTCCCCCAGAAGGTATATAGGGATGGGTTCTCTGAAGAATGGACAGGCGAAAATGAAGGGTGGGAGGCACTCATCCCCCTTGCCACCAAAAGGGGAGATGTCAAAGCTCCCAGTCCCCTGTATGGGAGGTCAGAACCTCAGAGTCCTGCAAGGGGGACCACCACAGAGCTACCAGAGACTGAAACCAGTCTATGAGCTGTTTCAGGAGTTGCTGCTCAAAGCCAGCTGAGAACAGGCCCTAAGGCACCTGGAGGGATCTCAAGGGCCTGCCTGTTTCAGCCTGCAACTTCCTCACCTGCGCTCCTTCAGCTAGGACCATGAGCTATCCAAGATGGCCACTATTGCAACCGGCAGGAAAATTATGCGAGATGCAGTAGATGGAGCAAAACTGACACAATGGACCCCAGGCTTCTATGGTGGATCCCAACATTGTCAAAAAATATGCACAAAGGTTTCTCCATCATACTCGGAGCAAAAAGTGCCAGCTTTGGAGCTCTCTTGATAAGAGCTACAAGCAGCACATCTTATTGCACCTGGCATCAGAGTTCAAATGTTGTCAAAGATAAAAAACACAAAGAAAAAAACCCTGATGGGAAAAAACCCGATTAGAAAGAATCCCACAGATATCAGACCGGCCGGGAAAATCAGGAGAAGCTTCCCCACACAGGTCTGGGAAGGCCCAGCTGCTTGAAAGAAGATTTTCTTTTTCAAGCTGCTTTTTTTAAGCATCAAAGTCAGAGGCAAAGAAAGAAACAGGACAAAAATTAAAAAAATAAAATAAAAAATGGAAAAATAAGCAGAACATGCAGAATTAGGTCAGTGAGAGGGAAGGGGGGCCTAGGCCCAGACCCACCAACCTCCCTTTCAGGGGCCTTGTGGGGTCCTCCTGTTCATTCTCCAGCCCTGCAATGCTGGAACCCCTGGGTAACAGCATTGGACATAGGGCAACCTGTCTGCTCCAGGGGACAATGGGCATATTCCAAGCCTCGAGCAAACACTGGGCCAAGATCTCCAAACTCACAAGACTTTGATCTGTACCAGAAGAGATGGGCATATCTGCACTGCTATGCCAGTCCACACACCTTGCCACTTACTGGAGGCAGGCAATACTGGCTTCTCTCAATGCTACACCGGTGCATATACAAGTGGTAGCACACTGAAAGTTACTCTAATCTGCATCCACCTGCCAGTTGGGAAGCATAAACCACTCATCTGGACTGGTCTAGCAGGATGATAATGAAGCATTAGAAAACTCATCTGTGCCTAGTGCCATACTTTTACTCAATTTTGTCATTTCTGTCTATTACTCTTCCACAAAAAGTGCATCCTAAAATTTTGATAGGGGCCGTGATTTAATTCACCCAAATTGGGAATATTTCCTTGTAAGACAAAGAGGCTCAGAAACCCTATGAATCTTGATAAAAAACCAAACATAGCCCTTTTCAGCAGAATTGTAGATTGTCAACCCATTCTGAATTGTGTAATATATTACCAGCTTCGTTTCAATATGCTTGAGCCTTGTCCCTTTTCAAATATTTTGAGTTTTCCTTATACTATCAACACTTTTTTTGGGGTACAGCAGATGCCCTGAGCACGTTTGGACCATGATGTCTACTCAACAAAAGACAAAGAATCCAAAAATGCCCAAACTTCAATCATCACAAAAACACAGAAAATGACAGCAGAAAAGACCATATGGCCTATCCAGTCTGCCCAATCATAAGAACTTTAGTTCTACAATCCCTTCCTCGCCTTCAGAGATTCTCACACATCTTAATTTAAATACATTCAAAAACATTTATGAAGCTAAAATCCATAAGAATTAAAACAAATGACTAGATTTGTTTACTTTATCATACAAAATATTTAAGTATCTATAAGGAAATAAACAATTAGACTTTTATTTTTAGTATTTAGTATCTATTAGTATGTTTTAGTATTTAGCTCATTCCTTTCCAGTTGTAGTTCAAGACGAGTTACAATCAGCTACTGTAGGTATTTTCCCTGTCCTCAGAGCGCTCACGCTCTAAGTTCATCCCTGAGGCAATGGAGGATTAAGTGACTTGCCCAAGGCCACAAGGAGTGTCTGTGGGATTCAAACCCGGGTCTCTCTGGTCACCAGGCTGCTGCTCTAACCACTAGCTACTCCTCTACTCCTATGTAGATTTGTCAATAAAAAGGGATGCTGTATGCATTGCTCATTTTGAATCACATATTAGATTCTTAATAATTGGTCTGTACTGTTTTTCAGAATTAGCAAAGAAGTGCAGAAATGGAATTAAAGATCAGGGAAAATATGGATGCCTATCACCTACTGCATGCACATAATATTCATAATACAGTGGCTTCATACTGCACACAAGAACTTTCTTCCACACCTGCTCAGCAGAACTCTCTCCAGAAGAACAAGACCACACATGTGCTTAAAGCAGAATCTGCCTTAGGGATATCATAACCAGATTCTGGAAGCTTATCCAACATATCCATCAGATGGTGTTCCATGTGGCGTGAAGGAGAGATAATATTGTATACACTGTTCCCTCTAAGCTGTGCGCGTGTGCGCGCGCACACATCTCGCCGAGAGAGCGCACATACTTTACAACAGAGCGCACAAAAATTACGGCTCTGATTCTGACAGAAAACAACACAGACGTCTTAAAATTTAAAAGTTATGATTGTAATTACTAGAAATTTCCTGCTTCATTTAGTAATCGTCTATTTTCATTTAATTTCATTAAAATCAATGTAGTGTACATACTGTATTCTGACGTGTAGTCAAATTTTAAAGTATATAACTCAGAGTGTCGTTATGTGGCGCACAAAAATTTAACCTTCCTTCAAAAGCTGCACACAGCTGATATTTTATGCGCACACAGCCTACAGAAAATTAGAGAGAACACTGATTGTATATGTAAGTGCACAAGAGCTTGTGTAACTGTAAAATGACTATATACAGGAGTGCAAGCTAGGGTTTTAAGTAGTCATTATGAATGAGCCCTGTATGTCAAAACAGCAGAATAGACTAGTACAATGTGAATCTTAATAATCATAAACTTGTGGGAATACATAAACCCATGAACATAAGAACATAAGATATACCATACTGGGTCAGACCAAGGTCCATCAAGCCCAATATCCTGTTTCCAACAATGGCCAATCTAGGTTATAAGTACCTAGCAGTTTCCCCAAAAGACACAGGTTCTTCAATGCTTGTATTGGGTCAAGCAGTGATATCCTGGGTCCCTTTTAATAATGGTTTTTGGACCTTTCCTCCACGAACTTGTCCAAGCCTTTTTAAACCCAGCTACATTAACAGCTTTTACTACATCCTCCGGTAACAAATTCCAGAGTTTGATTATGTGTCCAAGTAGATGAGATGGTTGGTTGTGTGTCCAAGTAGATGAGATGCATATGTTTAAAATGTAGAGTACGCTAGTATGAGCTTGTGGTTATGACACTGAAAGAGAGAGTTAAGCCATGAATACAAGTAAAGCACAGTTACTTACCTGTAACAGGTGATCTCTGGGAACAGCAGGAATAAGTCTTCACATATGGGTACGTCGGTAACGACGGAGTCTGCGCGGGAACGCTCCCCAGCATCCAATTTGAACGCTTTTGGGAGCATCCCACCACGCCTGCGTGCTGCCTTCCCGCCTTTCCCAACTGCCTCTCCTCAGTTAAGTTTTAAAGCTGAGACAAAGAGAGAGAGGAAAGATAGAGATAGAGAAATTCAACTCCTAGGGGAGGTGGGTGGGTTGTGAAGACTTATTCCTGCTGTTCCCAGAGATCACCTGTTACAGGTAAGTAACTGTGCTATCTCCAGGAACAAGCAGGAATGAGTCTTCACATATGGGGACTCCCAAGCTAAGATGCCTGGAGAAGTCCCAGCATGTTGCTAATCAGAGAAAGGCATGCTATTCGACAGAACCTCAGGCATCCTGGGGATGGAGGGTAGGAGTTGAATTAAAAAGATATGGTCCCATTAGGGGCAATGCTGATTTCGCGCCGGGCATGGGAGGGTCTCACTTTGCACAGTGGGAACGGTTGGGGATAGTGAATTTGGAACATGTGTTAACCCCAGAGGGGGGAGTGGAAGATTTCTCCGTGCTTAGTCAACAATACTCTTTAGGGGGCAATGATGTTTTTCTGTATGCACAAATTCGGAGTTACATCCGTAGGGTTCCTGAGGCGGCTTTGGGGGGTGAGGTCTGCTTGGAAATCAAGTTGGCGCTTCTGGGGGGAGAGCATGGGGCGCGTGTGTCCGGGTTGCATAAAATGTTATGGGATGGGGTTCCGCCCATTGCTGTGGATGCGTTGGCGGTTGCTTGGGCTACGGATTTAGGGAAAGAGGTCAGTGCTGAGGAGTTATTGGGCGGTTTGTCCGAAATTCCATCCGAGTGTGATATTCCATCCCTGAGTGTGATAGAGACACCCAGTATAAAATACAGTACTACGTCGCCTATACTTTGCCCCTCTTCGGGCGTGGCGTGCTGGGGTGGGTGGAACCAATTGCTGTCCTCGGTGTGGAGAACCTAGAGCTACGTTGGGTCACATGTTCTGGCATTGCTCGCGGGTTCAGGCTTTCTGGGAGCAGGTACTGACCTATTTGACTAACTGTCTCCAGCAGCCTGTGCCTTTGAATGCTAAGAATATTGTGTTGGACCTTTGGGAGGACACGTGGGGGGGAGATCTGGGGCCTGTGGGTTTGCAATGGTTACGGTTAGTGTTGGTGACTGCTCGCATGACTGTGTTACAACAGTGGATGGATGTTAGGGGACCCACTTATGGAATCTGGAGAGTACAGCTTCATAAGGTCCTGCTTATGGAAAAATTGTATGCTAGTGGGAAGGTGAGGAGATGGCAGCGTTTCTTGGAGGGCTGGGGACCCCATCTACATTCGTTACCTTGGAGAGTTCGTAGTCGAATCCTGAGCGGGCCCTGAAGGTTTAATTCTATATGATGGCATGCCCTTCCATTGATGGATGCAAACCTTATTGTGTGGATATGTTGGGATTGGGGGGGTAGGGGGGGGGATGGGGGGGCTGGTAAGAAAGGGGACAGAGCGGGAGTCTGTAGGGATGCCGTTTAGATGATGGTGTTGGGCT
This sequence comes from Ichthyophis bannanicus, assembly GCA_033557465.1. Taxonomy (NCBI): domain Eukaryota; kingdom Metazoa; phylum Chordata; class Amphibia; order Gymnophiona; family Ichthyophiidae; genus Ichthyophis; species Ichthyophis bannanicus. Next base: position 1,362,721,919 of record CM066032.1, on the reverse strand, counting down.
CAGGAGCAGAGTCCACCCTGGGCCTGTCGATATTCATACCATACTATTCTGTTGGGCTTGCTGGGTTGTATGCTTTTGTTTGTCTGGGAATGGGGGGAAGGGGGGGTTGTGTATTTTTGTTTCTTTGTTTCCCTGGGTTATGTATTACGGTTTTCTGTAATTTGACTCTTGGTGCATAGTTGTATTTGCTGGTTTTTTTTTTGTTAGATGGTTGAGTAAAAAGATTTCAACATAAAAAGATATGGTATGGACCAACTGGACCAAACAGGACGCCTAGAAAGGAGACCCCGTGTAGATAATATCTAGTAGTAAACATTGAACTGGAATTTAGCAATATGGACCTCACCTTGAGGTATTGTGAAAAGTTTATGGAGGTTCATATGGGATTGCTAATATGAACCAGCAGATTATCCTCAAGGAATACCTCAATAGAGAGCAGAGGTAATAACTGTGCAAAGACAGGTTGAGGTCAAACCTTCAGTGCGAGAAAAGGTCCCAGCGGAGACTGGGGTAGTTCAATGGGGCAGGACTTATGCGGAAAATACGGAAGTCCCTATTAGATAAACCTGAAGTTCTTTTGACCCTAAAGAGACATAGTTCTTATAGGAGAAGAGGGGCTTGGAAGACCCCTATATCCGATAACAAAGAAGGACAGAAGTATGAGGCATTGTCGCCTCCTATTTACTGAAAATTCAGAATGTGAAGGTTATGGTGGAAACCTTTTAACTACCACAGGGAAGTGGATGGTTATGTAGAATTCTGGACATGCTGGAGCAGCATTGAAAAGGATAGTGACTATCTGTCGGGCCGTATAGGAAAAATATATATGAACCTAAGCAGACAGATAGAAAGATATATATATATAAATGGGTACAGACATGCAGATGTCTATCTACATGTATGCATAAATATATATATATATATACCCATGTCCGCACATAGGGATATGTGAAGAGAGAAAGATTCATCTGATAACAAGAAGGGAATACCTGCTTGAGGGGATGTTTAGAGGATCCATTCTCCCTTGTTGTGGGTGGGAGAGCTAAGGGAGTGCTCTCACTAACAAGGAGAAGTCTAGAGTATTCTAAGAACTCTAGCCCTTGAAAAACCAGGAATGGAGGATGTTTTAATCCGCTGACAGTAAGTCTGTATCCTTCCATAACTCCAGCATGACAGCTGGAGAAGAAGATGCAATGAAAAGAGATACCATATTTACCCTTCTAAAAGGGGAAAATGAGTATGATGCATTCTTGCAGTCAATATGAATTACTCCATGAGGAATTGAGGATGGAAGGAATTACACAAAGAAAGACTGGCTGTCAGTGAAAGAAAACCATCCCTGGTGAAGTGGTCCACTGGGAATGTGAACCAACCCAGGGGATTGGATAATTCTTCAGGTCTTCACTTAATTAAAGGCGTGTGTCCTTTTATTGAAGAAGAAGAATTTAATGGAGATGGTAAGGGTAGGGAAGAACCCAATAAAGTCCCTCCTAACCATCTGGAATTATTTGCTCTCTAGCAAGGGCCCATAGTGCAGAGCTGCTCTATAGAGATGCAGAGAGCATGTTGCAGGTTGGCTAGAAGAAAAAACTGGCTGTTTAAGAGCCAGTATGTGACCTGAACTACTCCGCCAACTCCAAGGATTGGGGAAGGCTAAGGACAGAAGGTATGCTGCAACAAGAAAAACTGAGAAGGTTCTAAGTCTGTCTGGGACTTAGTACTAAGGCCAGAAAGATTGATATTGGAGATCAAGCCCTGGGTGCTTGGTTAGCAAGTTAGTGGTTTAAACACTAAGAGCCCCTGCATTCTAACTATTGTTAGAGCGGCAGAACAAATCTTAGGTCTCAAGATGAGAAAAGACCTACAGACATAAGTAGGAGTGGTAAAACTCCATCATTGTCTGAGAAGCTGCCACGAGAAACAAGAATGCAAGGTGGCGACAACTCTGAAAAGAAACTCAGGGCTTAGGGATAAGCCCTCAGTTAAGTCGTATACTCTTACAGACCAAAATGTCTTAGTAAGAGGGGCAGAGTTGAAAAAGACGTACGATGGAGTAAATCTTTGAAAAGAATAGTATGAGACATGCTGATACAGGAGAAACTGTCAAAGATAATAGACGACCTTATTGACAGTGGTTACGCCTCTATCTACTTAGAAGGAAGAGGAGTAACCTTACTACCTGTAATGCATAATCATGCTAAGGAGCTCTATGAGCTAAAAGTCAGGATGTCTCTTTAATGTAAAGCTTTGGATGGAACCGATGTATATGCTTGTAAGAGAAGAAGCAAACTACAGGTTCTAAACCTCAAAGCAGGAAGAAGGATTCAGTGAAGAATCTATCAGCAACCCTGCGACTGCTGGGTTTGCTGAAGTGGTTGAGGCTGTGGTTTCTTTAGCCTGGTTTGATGTTTCCCCTGTTTGGAAACAGCTGTATGATGGGTAGAGAAAGGATAAAACTTTTTCCCCTTGGAGGAATAAAGTTTGGTAGAAGATGTCTTACCAACTGGGATAGAAGTAGTAATTAGATCTTACCTGCTAATTAGTGTTCCTGAAGGAACGACAGTCCAGTCCCTTTACTTCTGGGTTGCGCAACCCTTCCAGCAGCTTGGAGGCTGAGCCCAACCTTTTTGGAGGTGGGGCGGTATAAATACCACCAGGACCACCCACCAACTCCAGTAATCGACTGAAAAAGCAAACCTAAAGCCATTCCATTAACCACCTATATAACCTAAAAACCTATAGAACATAACAGACTATGCCTGCATAAACCCTTTTTTTTAATTTTTTATAGAGAGCATTGAGGAGAGAATTAGGACGGGGGGGGGGGGGGAGGTATGCTTGAGGCTGCCGAATCCGACTTTCCCCCGAGTCCCCTCACCCCGAACTGGCCCCATGCTCGGTCCAAAGTTTCCTTCTGGCTACTAGGTCCTAACCGGGTGGGAGCAGGGACTGGACTGTCGTTCCTTCAGGAACACTAATTAGCAGGTAAGATCTAATTACTTCTTCCTTATCGTCACTCCAGTCCAGTCCCTTTACTTCTGGGATGTACAAGAGCAGTTCAATCCTGGGTGGGATCCGGCATTCCGGACTGAAGGACCGCCAGCCCAAACCGAGCGTCCACCGCACTCTGGATGTCCAGCCTGTAGTGCTTGGTGAAGGTATGCAGCGAAGACCAAGTCGCTGCCCTACAGATATCTAGTGGAGGCACTAGACTGAATTCTGCCCAAGAGGTAGCCTGTGCCCGGGTGGAGTGTGCTCGAAGACCCGCTGGCACCTGCTTCCCTTTCAAAATGTAGGCAGAAGCGATCGCTTCCCTGATCCATCTGGAGATGGAGGCCTTGGCCGCCACCTCCCCTTTGTGTGGCCCCCCAAACTGAATGAATAGACGTTCGGACTTCCGGAAGGGGGCTGTGCGGGAGAGGTAGCGTTTCAAGGTCCTCCGAACATCCAAAAGGCGAAGATTTCTATCCCTGCCTTCCAGCCCCTCGGCGGAAAGGACCGGTAGGATAACCGCCTGGTTCACATGAAAGGGAGAGATAACCTTAGGCAAGAAGGAAGGGACCGTTCGCAGAACCACCTTATCCTTGAGGAATACTAGGAAGGGGGGCTGAAAGGACAACGCTTGTAATTCGGAAACGCGCCTTGCCGAGCAGATAGCGACCAGGAAGACGGTCTTCAGGGTTAAGTCCTTCAAGGAGGTCGTCTTCATTGGTTCAAATGGTTCCCTGAGCAGGGCGTTAAGCACTAGGTTGAGGTCCCAAGGGGGGACGACCGACCTCCGTTGAGGACGCAGGCGTCTCACCGCTGTTAGGAACCTGGAGACATCCGCGTGTGCCCCTAGAGACTTGCCGCGGATTTTACCTCTATAGCATGCGATTGCTGCCAGCTGAACCCGCAAGGAGCTGTGTGCTAGCCCCTTGTCAAATCCTGCCTGTAAGAATTCGAGGACCTCAGGAACCGAGGCGGCAAGGGGTTTCCGCCGGCGCTCCGCACACCACGCCTCGAAGATGCGCCAAGTCCTAACATAGGAGAGACAGGTCGAGCGCTTTTTGGCGTTCAATAGGGTGGAGATGACCGCTCCTGAATAACCTCTCTTCAGGAGCCTCGCCCTTTCAATAGCCAGGCCGTAAGCGAGAATCGATCCACGTGAGGCATACGCACCGGGCCTTGCCTCAGTAGGTCCCTCTTGCAAGGTAGCCGCCACGGTTGGTCGGCGGTCAACCTCATCAGATCCGCATACCAGGGGCGGCGAGGCCAATCCGGTGCTATGAGGATTATGAATCCCTGGTGCGACTCCACGCGCTGTAGAACCTTTCCGATGAGCGCCCAGGGAGGGAACACATAGAGCAGGCCCTCCGAGGGCCACTTCTGGGACAAGGCATCCAGGCCTTCGGACATTCTTTCTTTTCGTCGGCTGAAGAATCGATCCACCTTGGCGGACGAGAACCTCGCCATGAGATCCATGACCGGGAGACCCCAACGGGCCACTATCTGGTTGAAGGTCCCCTGCTCCAGTTCCCACTCTCCGTGGTCTATCTTGCACCTGCTGAGATAATCTGCCGTGATGTTGTCCACACCTGCCACGTGCTGAGCTGAGAGGGCCTCCAACCGACCTTCCGCCCACTGGAACAGAGAGCCCGCCTCCTTTTCTAAGGCGGGGCTGCTGGTCCCGCCCTGGTGGTTGATGTACGCCACCGCGGTGACATTGTTGGAAAGAACGCAAATTGCTCTCTTTTGCACTACGGCCTCGAGAGCCCTGAGTGCTAGACCGACAGCTCGCAATTCCAGTCTGTTGATGGGCCATTGTGCTTCCATCGGAGTCCAGCTGCCCTGGACGAACTGGTCCTCGCAGTGGGCTCCCCAGCCTGCTAGGCTGGCATCTGTCATCAGTAATAACCACTGATGAGGCTCGAGGGGCATGCCGCACTCCAGATTCCTGGGGCACTGCCACCAGCGTAGAGCCTGTTTGGTCCGCGGAGCACAGGGTAACTGCCTTGACATGGAATGAAGTTGGGGCGACCACCGACGCAATAGAGCCCTCTGCAATGGCCACATGTGGGCCCGGGCCCATGGCACCACTTCTATCGCCGCTGCCATTGTCCCCAGAACCTGAAGATAATGCCACGCCGTGGGATTTCGTCTGGCCAGAAACTGCGTGACCAAGAGTCTCAGTTCCCTTGATCTTGATCGAGACAGGAACACCTTGCCTCTGTTGGTATCGAATCTTGCCCCGAGGTACTCGAGTTCCTGGGAGGGAGTCATCCTGCTTTTTGTTCGATTGATGACCCAGCCCAATTCTTCTAGGACTTGGGACACTCTTGCCGTCACAGAGTGGCTTTCCTCCTCCGACTTTGCCCGGATTAGCCAATCGTCCAGGTAGGGATGTACTAGTATTCCCTCTTTCCGTAGGGAGGCCGCTACTACGACCATTACTTTGGTGAATGTTCTTGGCGCCGTAGCTAGGCCGAAGGGAAGGGCCTGGAATTGAAAGTGGCCCCTTGGCACTGCGAATCTCAGGAACTGTTGATGGGATGCTCTGACCGGAATGTGCAGGTAGGCTTCTGTCAGATCTAGAGACGTTAAGAACTCCCCGCCTCTTACGGCTGCTATTACTGAACGTAGGGTTTCCATCCGAAAATGCGGCACCCTGAGGCAGCGATTGACCTGTTTTAGATCTAGGATCGGACGGAAGGAGCCTTCCTTCTTTGGTACCACGAAGTAAATCGAGTACCGACCAGTACCGCACTGGTCTCGTGGTACCGGGACTACGGCCCCGAGCTTTATTAGGCGGGTAAGGGTTGTCTCTACCGCCGCCCTCTTTGCTGGAGAACCACAGGGAGACTGGACAAAGGCTGGGTGTATTTGTTTTGCAAATTCGAGAGCATAGCTCTCGCTGATGACTTCTAGGACCCATTGGTCTGACGTGACTCGGGACCAGGCTGGAAGGAATCGCCTCAGGCGTCCGCCTACTGACGGTTCTTCCCCCAGGACCCCCGTCACCTCATTGTTTTCTATTACCCTGAGAGGAGAAGGAGGAGGCAGTCCTGAAACCTCGGCCTGCTCCCCGAAACCCTCTAAAGCCTTGTCCCTTCGAGGGGAAACGGCCCCTGGGAAAGGAGTTTGACCTGGATGGACGAAACCTTCGAGCGTCCTTGGGCTGGTTCCGCGCAGAGGCTAGGGGACGTCCTTGCTTCGGTCTGTCTTCAGGCAGCCTGCCCCCCTTAGATTCGCCAAGGTCCTTGACCAACTTCTCCAAGTCTTCTCCGAATAATAACTTCCCCTTAAAAGGGAAGACGGCTCAGGCGTGCCTTCGAGGAGGCGTCCGCTGCCCAGTTCCGTAGCCACAGATAACGTCTAGCCGCCACCACCGATGCCATGTTCTTGGCTAGGCTTCTGATGAAGTCATACTGACTATCTGCCAGGAAGGCTGCTCCGGATTCCAATCTAGCCGAGTTGGTCTGAACCTCGCCTGTTGGTCCCTCTGCTGCCTGGAGCTGCTGTGACCATCTTAAACAGGCTCTTGCGACCCAGGCTCCCGACACCGAGGCCTGCAAAGCCAGGGCACTGACATCAAAGGCTTGTTTGAGTAAGGTATCTAGTTTTCTGTCTTGAGTGTCTCTGAGGGCCGTGCTACCCTCCACTGGGATAGTAGTCTTCTTCGTGACTGCTGATACCGCTGCATCCACCCTGGGAGACTTCAACAGTTCTTTGTCCGCCTCCGGAAGTGGGTATAGGCGAGACATGGATCGGACTCCTCTTAGAGCCGACTCAGGTTGATCCCATTCTTCCTGGATCATCTGACGCACTACCCTGTGGACAGGGAAAACTTTCTGAGATCTCCTGATGGCCTGAATTAAAGGGTCCTGCAGCGCCTCCTCCTCTACTGGATTGTCCGAGGTCACATTGAGGGCCTTTAGGGACTCATGAATTAATGCCGGGAGCTCCTCCCGACGAAAGACTCTAATGATTCGGGAGTGATCTTCTTCAGGGATCTCTCCCTCTTCCAGCTCCTCCTCTTCCTCGTCCCAGTCCTTGTCAGAGCCATCCCCCTCCGGGGAGCCCTGGGAAAGGAGCGGGAGAGGCTCTTCACCGCCCAGGCGAGGCCGTTTAGGCGGCCTGTCTGAGTCTGGATTGCTTGTCCTTTGGGGCTTGGCTTCGGCCGTTGAGACCGCCTCTCCTGTCCCTGAGCTCTGTTTACGCAGGCAATAGGCCTTATGGAGTAAAAGGATGAAGTCTGGGGAGAAAAATTTCCCGGCGCCCCCTGTCCCTGAGGAGGGGGGGGAAGGGAGCAGGGGAGGAGTAGGCAGATCCGAGGATGTCGAGGGGGGAAACTGGGATCCCTCTTCCCCTTCTAAGGGGTCCCCAGTCCCCTGAGAAGGCTGGACTATGGCCAAATTCAGTTCATGTTCAACTGAGGCAGCCACTGCAGCACAAGCCCTGCAAACTCCTGCCTCTGAGGAAGTGCCCCTGCGCGTGCCGCAGGACGGGCATTTAGATTTGGCCGCCATGCTTGTAGTTCAGACAACGAAGGCCTTGCCGCTAGCAGGACTATGCAGCGTGCCCAAATAGCAGCACGCTGTCCGGCTCAGTTCCGTGTATGAGCTTCTTAATATCCCCGAAGAGAAGGCAGCTACCAGGGCCTTTTGTATATTATAAAAACAGTCCCCCCTAACTGGAACCGGTGAACTAACCTAGGGAAATCAATCAAATTAACTTCAGTAAAATAAACTAATCTAAAACAAACTAAAATAAAATAAAGTTTGAAAATGCTTAAAATTAGCTTAAAATGATCCCGAAGGAGTCTGGAAATAATTTGTACTTGCGGTTTTGAGCATCCGTTGACTAGGCCCGACTCAGCGGTCTCTGCCCGTTGGCTCTACACGTGGTGGGCCTCACCACGTGGAGCCAGAACGGGGGACCGCGAGTTTGTCCTCTGGGCCGTTTCTTTCTTCTTCTCCCCCCCGGATACCGCAGGAGGCTGGAAGTCGACCCCTAGGGCAGAATCGCCGAAATCGGCTTCCCCGCCGAGATCGGGAGGCCCGGGGTTCGCCGCCGTGTCCTTTGCCTTCAGGACGGGTCCGGCGTTGCCGATTATCTTCCGGCGATGCCTCAAGCGCTCAGCCTCCGGGGGGCTTCGGCACGAGGCAGGGCCAATCCGAGATGGAAAAAACCTCGGGGAACCGTCGGATGGCAGCCGCAGAGCTCAACGAGATCCTCCCCGGGACTGCTTGCACAGATCACCTTGAAAGCTCGGCCCGACCGGGAGGAGGGGGGGGGGGAGGGAGAGATAGCCTGCAGGAGTAATTAAAGGAGCAGAGACTGCTCAAACCTGAAGGAAAGAAATTAAGAGAGGTAAGGCAATAAAATAATAAATCAGGAATTAAACAAAGTAATCAAATAAGGAAATCAAGTAAAAGTATAGGAAAAGGCTCCAGTAAGCCCTAGGCTTACGGAACCCTCCAGCTGCTTGGAGGCTGAGAATACTGGAGTTGGTGGGTGGTCCTGGTGGTATTTATACCGCCCCACCTCCAAAAAGGTTGGGCTCAGCCTCCAAGCTGCTGGAAGGGTTGTGCAACCCAGAAGTAAAGGGACTGGACTGGAGTGACGATAAGGAAGAAGGTGTAGACAATCCTTTGAAAGCAACAGTGCCAGTGGTTAACTGAGCAACTTGGCGTAAAGTGTCTGTGTTAAAGAGATTCTCCCCAGTACAAGGAGTATTTCCCAGCCTTTCTTGTACCGATGTATCCAAGTCAGAAGCTTGGAGCCAGGCCATGCGTCGTGTCCCTATGGCTATAGCAGAAGTTCTGTTAACAGACTCAAAACTGTCCAGGGTAGCACGAGTAAGAAACCTAGAGATATTTTGAACATGACTAACCAGTAAAGAGTAGTCTGCCCTTTTGTGATCCTGAAGAAAAGGAGTCAAAAACAGCAAACTGGTTGTGAGCTCTTCAAGAGATAGTCCCATATAGAAAATATATGAGAGAATTCTTGTTGAAAACATGGATGCCTGGAAGCTTTTACGTCCAAAGGCATCTAAAGTTCTAGCCTCACGACCTGGCGGATAAGAAGAATGCCTTTTAGCACTTTTCACACGCCTCATTGCTGATTCCACAACAAGAGAATGATGTGGAAGTTGAGTCTTTTGAAAACCTGGAGAAGGGGGCACCTTGTACAGAGAGTCAGTGGCCCTTGAAGGTGGGGATACCTTTAAAGGAGATTCCCACAGTCTAAGTAAAAGATCCAGTAAGGTTTGATGCAAAGGGAGCATGATAACCTTCTTTGGAGTCTCAGGGAGACACAGAAACTCTGAATCCCTTGGAGCAGGATCTTGATCAGGTATAGAAATGGCAAGTAACCCGGCCATATCAAGTAGAAATGCTTGAAAAGAAATTTCCCCAGAAGAGGATCCTGTATTATGAGGAGTGAAGGTCAGATCTGTTGAAGATCTAGCCTTAGCACTAATGGATTGATCCATTAGAGTACCAGATCCAAAAGGGTGGAGCATCTGGTTGTCCTAAAAGGATAGTCGGCGGTACCGCTCGAGGTCGGTACCGCGACGAATCGGTGAAAAACTATCCATGCCAGGGATGGACTCCAAGCTTGGTACCGAAGGAAGCGAGCTTGTGGAAGTAAGCATGGAAGGCACCGGTACCGATGCAAAGGTAGAAAACGGAACCGGCAGTGGTATCGCAGCCGGTACCGACACCAGATGATCAGTCTAACGCGACTCTAGCGGTACCGAAGGTACCGAGAGCGGTAGACTTTGATATCCGGGACAATGTCTTCGGCACCGAGCGAGGTCGATACCGAGACGAGTCGGTACCCAATCGTCCAGGCTAGAGATCGATTTTAGACTCAGCATCGAAAGCAACGAATCAATCGAAACAGACCTGGAGGGTACCGACATGGATGCCAGAATCGGTACCGGGATCGATACCGATGCTGGAAGATCGGTCTGTAGCGGTTCTAGCGGCACCGAAGATACCGAGAACGCTAGACTGCAGTCATCGGTGTGGAGTGTTTCATCCAACACCGTTGCCGATGCCGGGGTACCGGCACCGTTCCCAGCGGATAACACCACCGAGCATGGCTCAGGTATTTTCGCGGAGGTGAAAACCCTGGAAATAACCTGAAACCCCGTTAGTGCTTTGGAGGCCGAAGACTCCCGCCAGGGTTTTAAAGCCAAATTGTCCTCGAGGGCAAGGCCGGAGCCATCTCGATGTTGAACATGAGATCTACCACCCGAAGACTGGCTAGTCTTTACAGACTTTTGTGGGGTTACCTGATCCTGTGAAGAAGTTGTAGCTGGGACCCTCAGAGTTGACGGGAACCGCGTATCGAATTGAGCTCGATGCTGAAAACTTCTTTTGGAAAAAGTGCTGCAGGAGGGACACTCCAGCGGATAGAGATCAGGACCCAAACATGGAAGGCACCAGTTATGGGTGTCTAAGATTAACTTAGTACCGCCACAGTTGAAACATGTTTTAGGGATAGTGGCTGACGTTTCCATGAAGGAAGTGGGAAGGCCTAGTAGGTCGAAAACCGTCAGGCACTTAACAGGGAAAAATTCCCTACCAAAGAAATAATTTTGTTCAAGAAAAGAAAAAGAAAAACACCGGCGGTACCAGTGCGTCGAGGGAAGGCAGACGCAACCACAAGAAAAAACAAAAATAAAGGAAGAATTTTCTGCGGTGACAGGAGTATGTCCTGCCAGCTCCGCGGAAAAACGAAAACTGAGGAGAGGCAGTTGGGAAAGGCGGGAAGGCAGCACGCAGGCATGGTGGGATGCTCCCAAAAGCGTTCTAATTGGAAGCTGGGGAGCGTTCCCGCGCAGACTCCATCGGTACCGACATACCCATATGTGAAGATTCATTCCTGCTTGTTCCTGGAGATAACTAGATTCAGAATAAGATAAGTGATAATATGTGGGTTACACAGGCCAAAGCATTTTTGTCAAATGTTAACACTGTGAACCAATGCAGGAAAAGTGGTAGGATTCCTTTAAAAGTAAACCATCTTTGCATAGGAAACTTTAACTAGTGTTTAAAAAGAAGAAAGCTTCAAGCTTTTGGGAGGTGCTGTCTTGTAGAATTAAGTAGGCAGGAGTAGTTCTATCATTAGATAAGGTGAGGCACCCGCCTCAGGCAGCAAAGTCTGGGGACGGCAAGAAGTGCCCCAAGCAGCAGCCGCTTCATATCTGCCTTATCTTTTTTGCTTTTTGGAGGCTATTTAGTTCAGCAGTAAATGCCACATGGCCTGCCCCCCCTCTTCCCTGGCAGCAGATGCCTCAGCCACTGCCCTTTTCTGATAGACAGCGGCAGCTTTGAAGATATCTGTTTGCTTCAAAGGCCTTGCAGGTCCCGCTCCCCTGACACATATTCTTTGTATCAGAGGAAGTGGGACAGCAAGACCTTTGAAACAAGCAGATATCTCAAAGGCCCTGCATGTAGTGCCTATTTTATTACCACCACTGAGCTTGGGAGAAGTGGTGGGAAAGATGGTAGCATGGCAGGGAGAGCGGAGATAAGCGATGCTGAGCACCAGGACGAAGGGGGGAAAGATAAGGGATGCTGAGTGCTGTGGGGGTAGGGAGGGTAAAGGTAGAGATTCTGAGCACTGGGCAGAAGGGATAGAGATAAAAGGTAGTTATTCGCCTGTAGCAGATGTTCTCCGTGGACAGCAGGAATAGGTTCTCAAGTATAGGGGACATCATCCGACCATGGGAACACTCCCCATCTATTAATGTAAGGTTTTGGGAGGTCACACTATGCATGCATGCCATCTTTCCGCTTGCTACCGTGGCGCCATTTTATCTCAGTGTTTCTATAGCTATAGTAGAATACAACTCCCAAGGGGGGTGGGAGGATTGTGAGGACTTATGCCTACTGTCCACAGAGAACACCTGCTATAGGTGAGTAACTACCTTTTCTTTGTGGAAAAGCAGGAATGAAGTCCTCACATATGGGACTCCCTAGCTACAGGCCATCAAAAACCAAAGAGTATGCAAACAAGCCCAACAAGGGCAACTAAGTTTGTCTGATAACTGGTAACATGCCTCTGTATTCCAAAATATGTAATTAAATACAATATAAGCTGTTATTCTCTTTTCCTTTTTTTTTTGGCAGTCTGAACAAAACGGAATGGGCCTAGCAGGGATGGAGTTGGATTCTAAACCTAAAATAGATTCCGAAGTTGCTGTCGCGTCGGGAATCCCCTTCTAAACAGTAGCAAGATATGAATGTGTGGACAAAAGGCCACGTTGCAGCCCTACAGATCTCTTCCATGGAGACCGAGCGCAAGTTGGCCACCGAAGCAGTCATGGCTCTGACATTGTAAGCTGTGGCATGACCATCAAGGCTCAGGCCTACATGGGCATAAGTGAAAGAGATATAGCGAGATATACACAAGAACTCCCCCGGCACCATCATCAGCTCTCCTCTCCGGAGGATCGAGCCTCCTGCACCGGGAGGAGCTGCGGCCATCTGATCCCTGCCCAATCGGGGCAGCCACGTGCAGCAGTTAAATTTCACCGCGCCGGCAGGCGCTCAACACAAGAACTCCCCCGGCACCATCATCAGCTCTCCTCTCCGGAGGATCGAGCCTCCTGCACCGGGAGGAGCTGCGGCCATCTGATCCCTGCCCAATCGGGGCAGCCACGTGCAGCAGTTAAATTTCACCGCGCCGGCAGGCGCTCAACACAAGAACTCCCCCGGCACCATTATCAGCTCTCCTCTCCGGAGGATCGAGCCTCCTGCACCGGGAGGAGCTGCGGCCATCTGATCCCTGCCCAATCGGGGCAGCCATGTGCAGTTAAATTTCACCGCGCCGGCAGGCGTGCCCGCACCTGAGGGCCTCACCAGAGGGCCCTTTGGCGTGGCCCTTAGGCAGGACACTAGAAATCAGACTTCCATCCTTCATCCACGTAAGCACAAATACTATGTATCTTTCATTGATTATCTCACACCAAGCAAGTCCTGTTTAACTTTGTTATCCTTGACCAAATACTTTGTACTTACTCACTTATTATGTCTAACTCAGTAAGCAAAATGCTTATAACTCTTGCTAATGCTTGGCTAAACAACATGTAACATTTCACAGATTGTTTCTCTCTCGGTAGACAAAACTCATGCAGCTGGACAACAAGTACCTTTGCTTAGCTGGACAACAAGTACCTTTCTGCAGAATTTTGTATTTCTTTAAGTAAGTCTCTGGTAACATCTGTACCTGCCTGCCCAAACACTAGATAACTCCTCACAAGTGATTTTAAATCAACTCTACAGTATCATACTATAAGTTCCTCCCTTCCCAAAGTAGTATTTTACTCCACAATTATATAAGCTGAGAATGCGTCTCCCCATCAAGATAACATTAGGCTTATACCTCTTTCTCATAGGTTTACTACCCAATATTCTAGCCCTAACCTCATCACACAATTATATACCTATCCTACAGAACAACTGGAAAAAATGGTCAGGCACAAATTATCAACTCAAATTGGTCCCACCGATCTCATCTCCACTATCTATTACATATACCTCTTCAACCCACTACAAATCTAAGGCAAGAAAATCACCATCATCCTCGAAGCCTAAAGTGCGCCTCATTAACGCCCGTTCACTTCGTAAAAAATGGCCAGTTGTCACAGACATAATAACATCTCACAACCTAGACATCCTCATGGTCACCGAAACATGGTTGTCCCCTGAAGATAACGTAATCCTCAACCAACTGCTCCCCGACAACTTTGTAGTTTTCACTAGCAACAGACAAAACAGAAGAGGAGGAGGGGTACTTATCCTCACCAAGACGTATCTCCAGTTCAAAATGGAGGACTCCACTAGCAACAACCACCTTGAAACCGTCTCTATCTCCAACAACTTATGTTCTATAAACTTACTATACAGAGCTCCATCATCCTCCCCGGACGAATTATCAACTATAATAAACCTCGACTCCAATACACCAAACTCTAATAGACCTAACTGGATTCTAGGAGACATGAACTTACCATCCCTACAAGATAACCAAGCATCCGCCTTTATAGAGGCCCTGGAAATCCTAGGATACAAGCAAGCAGTGCAGGAATCCACGCATGTAAAAGGCAATAATCTTGACCTTATATTTGTCCCACAGTCAGCTCACAATCAGCTACAAAACATACTGCATCAATCACAGCGGTCCCGTGGTCAGACCATAAGCTTATTATCTTCCAGATTCCTACTCAAAACAAACAACCTCCAAGTGACACGGACTTAAATAAACACACAACCGCTACAACAAGATTCTTCCAACCATTTAATAGGGAACGTATCCTGGCCGAAACGGATGCACTCTTCAACGACACTTCTCTAAACTTAGATGAGATGATCACTGGTTGGAACGACAGACTTAACTCCATTGCTTCACGCCCACCAAGGAACAGGTCCTCAAGGAAAAAAGCGACAGCCCCATGGTTCACACCTGAGCTGAAAGAATCACTAAAATTACTACGGAAGCTTGAGAAGCGATGGCGGAGAGCACACACTAGTAGCAGTCAGACTGCTTACATGCAGCATCTTGCCACTCACCGCAAGTCCATCGCTGAAAAGATGAAGCAGTACCAAACAGACACCTTGAGACGTGCTCTAAATAAACTTCATGACCTGTTTAGTTTAGTCAAAAGATTAGCCAAGGAACCTTCACCCGAACACCAGTGCGAAATCAGCCCGCAAGAATTTGCTGCTCACATACAATCCAAGATGTGCAGGACAAATAAAATTGTAATACCCTCCCCCACTACAATTCAAGGGCACCCGACACCTTTAATGTCCTTCACCACTCCCTCATTGAAACTGATTCAAAACATTATCGCAACTCTCAATACCTCCACAGCACACACCGATCCCTGCCCAGCCTTTTGGGTAAAGGATCTCCGCAACGATCTCGCTCCGACAATATCCAAGATTATAAGACTATCATTTGACACTGGCTCATTCCCTGCTGCTCTCAAACAGACCTCCATCAGACCTTTACTAAAAAACAGCAAGTTGGATCCACAAAAAGCAGACTCATACAGACCCATTTCCAGCATACCTATGCTTGCAAAAATAATTGAAAAAGTGGTTTACAGGCAGCTACAAGATCACATTGACTCTGTAGCTCTGTTGGATACATGCCAACATGGGTTCAGGGAATCACACGGTGTCGAGACGCTCCTTACCACCCTCCTCAATAACAAACTCCGGCATTGACAATATCAGGAATGGATTCGTACTCATCTTTTTAGACATTGCGGCTGCTTTCGATTCGGTATGTCATGAGCTTCTTATCATCCGTCTACAAGAAAAGGGCCTCTGTGGAACAGCACTCGAATGATGTAACTCAGTGGTCCCCAACCCAGTCCTATGGGGCCCACCAGCCAGTCAGGTTTTCGGGATATCCCTAATGACTATGCATGAGATATATATGCATTAGAGATATCCTGCCAACCTGACTGGTTTGTGGCCCTCCAGGGCTGGATTTGGAGACCCCTGCCTTACACCTCCGTCATTTAAGATTGTGAGTGGGCAAGGTGCAGATGTCCAAGACATCAAAAAGGTTAGATAGAATTTGTCACAGTCCTCCTCACTTCTCACCACCACCAAAAAATTGTCTATTAGACAACTTTTTGGTGGTGGTGAGAATCGAGGAGGAATGTGACACATTCTATATACCCTTTCGATGTCTAGGACATCTGTACCTTGCCCACTCACAATCTTAAATGACAGAGGTGTAAGGCAGGGGTCTCCAAATCCAGCCCTGGAGGGCCACAAACCAGTCAGGTTGGCAGGATCTCTCTAATGCATATATATCTCATGCATAGTCATTAGGGATATCCCGAAAACCTGACTGGCCGGTGGGCCCCATAGGACTGGGTTGGGGACCACTGATGTAACTCATACTTATCGGGTAGATGGCAGCATGTACGATCCGATGGGGCAATATCAGAGCTGTTTCATCAAGGACAAGGGGTCCCACAAGGATCCTCTCTATCATCATTACTATTTAACATATACATGCAACCTATATGTAACATCATCAGATCCTTTAATGTCAATTGTATGATATATGCTGACGACATGTTATTATACATGCCAATCTGCTTAGACAAGATGGACCTCACTCCCTTAACCAACTGCTTTAACGCCATATCAAACTGGCTAATGACACAAAATCTCAGAATCCAACATAAAAAAACCGAGGTTCTCTTTATCTCAAGGAACTCGAACTTCATACCACCTACATGCCTGGAGGTTCAAGATACCATACTACAAGTAAAACCCCATATCAGATACCTAGGAGTGACCCTTGATCAAAACCTTGACATGAAGACTCACATATCCAACACAGTCAGAGCAATTTACTTCAAGATCCGCTCCCTCAGACATCTCCGCCAACTGATTGATCCAGACGATTTCCGTACTGTTTACCAGGCTCTAATCATTCCACATTTCGATTATGCAAATTCCATACTGCAAGGGCTCCCTCAATCTAGCCTGAATCCTCTTCAACTTGCCCTAAACTGTGCAGCGAAAGTGCTCTTTGGAGCATCCAGAAGGGACCATATAACACCCCTTCTAAAACAGCTACACTGGCTCCCTATTCAAGCGAGAGTCACTTTCAAGACACTTCTCCTGGCCTTTAAAGCGTACAAAGGTCTCGCCTCCTCCTCATTATCGGAGATGATACAACCAAGCATAACTAACAGACTAAGAAGAACCACGGAACTAAATATGCTAATCGTACCAAAAGAAGTTATAAAATACAACTACACAACATCGAGCAGAGCCTTCAGCCTATGTGCCCCAAAACTCTGGAACACCCTTCCATCACACATTAGGGCCATCCCTGATCTCAGCCACTTCAGGAAGGCCCTAAAACATCACCTATTCCTCAAATATTTCCCAGAGAACAAAGAAGCACAATCACATCCAAATACCAATAACTACATCCCAAACACGTAAACTTTCCTGTCTCAACAGCACATTAAACTACTTCAACAGATTAACATGACATTTTTCATACTCTGAAACTTTTATGTAAATAGTTGTTTTGTATATAGTTACTCCTGTTATCCCGTTTTCCAAGTTGATTTTCCTGTTAACTGTAAAAACCAGATATTTGTATCTTGTCTGAGGTTCCTTGTTCCATGTAAACCGCGCTGATAACGAATAGTGCGGTATATAAAAAATGTTAATAAAATAAATAAATAAATAGCGCAGTTACTCACCTGTAGCAGGTGTTCTCCGTGAACAGCAGGAATAAGTCCTCACTTATGGGTGACATCACTGATGGAGCCCCGCACGGAACACTCCCCAGCTTCCAAAGTGAGCTTTTCGGAGGTACACTGCGCATGCGCGCCTGCTTTCCCGCCCACCACAGCACCATATTCTCCAGTAAGATAACATAGCAGTAGCCAAAAGGAAACTCCCTGGAGGGGAGGGAGGGTTGTGAGGATTTACTCTTGCTGTTCACGGAGAACACCTGCTACAGGTGAGCAACTACCCTTTCTCACTGAACAAGCAGGAAATAAGTCTTCATGTATGGGATTCCAAAGCTACAGGAACACGAGGAGATGAGCAGCCCAACCAGGCAATGAGAACTGGAGAAGTCAGGAAGACCAGAGAGGAAGTCCTGCTGAGGGGCTCATCTGATACAGTATCCTCAGCAGACATCGACTTGAGGGGATTTTGAACAGATAGCCTAGATGGACAGAAGATGACTCTATGATCCAAAGAGATGCTGAAGCACAGCCATAGGGAATCCCCATCCAGACAGTAGTGTGCTGCAAAGGTATGGACCAAAGATCATGGATTGTGAAAAATTGCAAGAGGATCTTGATAAATTGGAAGACTGGGCATCAAAATGGCAGATGAAATTTAATGTGGACAAGTGCAAGGTTATGCACCTAGGGAAGAACAACCCAAACTATGTTTACACGATGCAAGGTTCCACATTAGGAACCACCACCCAGGAAAAAGATTTAGGCGTCATTGTGGATTCCATGTTAAAACCCTCGGCCCAGTGTGCAGCGGCGGCCAAGAGAGCAAATAGAATGCTAGGTATGATAAGGAAAGGAATGGAAAATAAAACAAAAGATATTATAATGCCTCTATATCGTTCGATGGTGAGACCGCACCTTGAATATTGTGTGCAATTCTGGTCGCCGTATCTTAAAAAGGATATAGCGATTTTAGAAAAGGTTCAGAGAAGAGCCACCAAAATGGTAAAGGGGATGGAAGGATACTCCTATGAAGAAAGGCTAAAAAGGTTAGGGCTCTTTAAACTGGAAAAGAGACGGCTGAGGGGAGATATGATAGAAGTCTATAAATTAATGAACGGACTGGAACGGGTAAACGTAGATCGATTGTTTACGTTATCAGAATATAGAAAGACTAGGGGACATGCAATGAAGCTACAGGGTAAACTATTTAAGACCAATAAAAGAAGATATTTTTTCACTCAACGTGTAATCAAACTCTGGAATTTGTTACCGGAGGATGTAGTAAAGGCTGTTAATGTAGCTGGGTTTAAAAAAGGTTTGGACAAGTTCCTGGAGGAAAGGTCCATAAACCATTATTAAGAAGGGACCGAAGATATCAATGCTTGACCCAGTACAAGCATTGTGGAACTTGTGTCTCTTGGGGAAACTGCTAGGTACATATGACCTAGTTTGGCCACTGTTGGAAACAGAATACTGGGCTTGATGGACCTTGGTCTGACCCAGTATGGCATATCTTATGTTCTTATGTTCTTATGAATCTGCCGAAGGGTCACAAAGGACCGCCGAGTGAGTGAAGAAATGTGCTCGTGAAAAGAAAGCATGGAGTCAAGTATAACCCCCAGGTAACGGAAAGAAGAGACAAGAGGAATAGAAACTGAATCAATCATGGGAGAGACCGTAGGACAGGAACCGCTGAGAGATACCCACATAGACGTGGATTTTGAGGGGTTTAAGTGGAGAAAGTTCTGCGAGAGCCAAGAAGCAATGTGAGACAGACAATCATTAAGTGGGGTAATATCCAAAGTGAGGGGGGAGACATGGTATAGAAGAATAATGTCATCCGCATAGATGTACGGAGACACCGAAAACTGCTGAATAGCAAGAGGCAACGGAGCAAGAAAAATATTAAACAATAGAGGTGATAGGACAGAACCTTGTGGAACACCACAGACAAGAGGGAGAGAGGAATTTCTTTGTGACCTCCTGAAGGGATAGACTCATATAGAAAATATATGAGAGAATCCTTTTTGCCAGCATAGATGTTTGGAAGGTTTGACGTCCAAAGGCATCCAGTAATCTAGATGCACGCCCTGGCGGAAAAGAAGAATGTTTTTTCTTGCTTTTTACCTTCCTCATTGCTGATTCCACTACAATGGAATGATGGGGAAGTTGAGGCTTTTGAAATCCTGGAGAGGGGGGCACCTGATACAGAAGATCAGTTGCTGTAGGAGGTGAAGAAACCCTTAAAGGTTTTTCCCATACCTTCAGAAGAAGATTCTGCAAAGAATGATGTAAAGGAAGCATTACATTTTCCTTTCCTGCAGAAAAACCCTGAGAAGACTCATAGCCAGGGATAGGAATATTAAGGAAGGTTGCCATGTCAAGGAGAAACTTCTGAAAAGAAGGATCTCCGATGGGAACCATCCCTGGACAGGTTAAACCTGAAAAGGAAGTCTGGGCACCGGAGGATATACCTGTCTGGTGCAGAACAGGATTTGGAATGGATGGATACTGGAACTGGCAATTATGAGTTGAGACAGAAAGTAGTGCATCCTCCATGCCAGGAATTGACTCTAAACTAGGCATAGAGAGGAGCGATCCTGGTGACAAAAGCATGGAAGGAGCTGGTTCCGATGATGCTGTAGGTATCGGCATCGATACCGATATCGGTAGCGAAGGCGCCGAAGCAGACATCGGAGACCGCTCAAGCGGTACCGAGGTAAGTAAAACCCCTTGGTGATTATCCTCAGTACCGTGTATGCGGAATCGGTAAATATCGGTTCCGAGACGCGTCGGTACCCAGTCATCTAGACTAGACAGCGATTCCAGACTGGGCATCGAAGGGAGCGAGTCTATCGATGCATGTCCCGAGGGTACCGACGTCGGTGATGGTATCGGCGATGCTGCTGATACAGGAAAATCAATCTGGGTCGTAAAGTTCGGTCCCGAAGGTACCGAGGACGCCAGATGACGATTCCTGGTGAAGAGTAGATCACTCAACACCGGAGCCGATGCCGGGGTATCGGTACTGCTGGAAGCGGATGCCACCCCCGAGCATAGCTCAGATACAGGAAAGTCAATCTGGGTCGTATCGATCGGTCCCGAAGGTACCGAGGACGCCCGATGACGATCCCTGGTGAAGAGTGGATCACTCAACACCGGTGCCGATGCCGGGGTATCGGTACCGCTCGAAGCGGATGCCACCACCGAGCATGGCTCAGGTATGTTCTGTGAGGGGTGAGCCCCAGGAACAACCTGAAACCCCTGAAATGCTTTGGAGCCCGAAGACTCCCGCTGGGGTTTTAATGCCAATGGGGTCTTGAGGGCAAGGCCGGAGCCGTCATCATGCTTGGCATGAGACCTACCACTCAAGAATTGGCTAGTCTTAACAGACTGTTTGTGGGTTACCTGATCCAGTAGAGAAGAAACAACCGGTGCCCGCACTTCGGGAGGGAAAACGGTATCGAGGGAGACTCGAAAGAGGGAAGTTCTTCTCACAGTTTTGCAGCCTGAGTGTTCAGGGGAAAAAGGGTCAGGACCCAAACAGTTTAGACACCAGGAATTGGAGTCTAAAAAGAAAACTGTGCTTCTACAGTGAAGGCACTTCTTAGGAGACGAAGGCTCCATGGTGGAGAGGCCTTGTAGGCCCAAAAAATTTAAAGACAGAAACTGAGGGATAAATCTCCCTGAGTTTAAGAAAAAGAAAAGAAAAATCCACCGGCGGTACCGGTGGCGGCGGGAAAAACAGCCGCGACCACAAGAAAATAAGAAATAAAGAATTTGAAGAAAAACGTTTCTGCGGTGACAGGAGGACGTCCTGCCGGCTCCGCGGAAAAACGAAAACTAAACTGAGGAGAGGCAGTGGAAAAGGCGGGAAGGCAGTGCGCAGGCGCGAGGGATGCTCCAAAAAGCTTTCTGATTGGATGCTGGGGAGCATTCCCGTGCAGGCTCCGTCGGTACCAACGTACCCATATGTGAAGACTCATTCCTGCTTGTTCCTGGAGATATACCGTTATTAGAAAAGCCACCAAAATGGTAAAAGGGATGGAAGGATACCCCTATGAAGAGAGGCTAAAAAGGTTAGGGCTCTTCAACCTGGAAAAGAGATGGCTGAGGAGAGATATGATAGAGGTCTATAAACTAATGAATGGAGTGGAATGGAATAGGTAAACATACCTTGATTGTTTATGCAACAAAAATATAGAAAAACTAGGGGGACCTAGTCTTAAATAGGTTACACTGTAGCTTCATTGCATGTCCCCCTAGTTCTTCTATAATTTTGTTGCGTAAACAATCAAGGTACGTTTACACATTCCACTCCATTCATTAGTTTATAGACCTCTATCATATCTCCCCTCAGCCATCTCTTTTCCAGGTTGAAGAGCCCTAACCTTTTTAGCCTCTCTTCATAGGAGTATCCTTCCATCCCCTTTACCATTTTGGTGGCTCTTCTCTGTACCTTTTCTAATAATGCTATATCCTTTTTAAAATACGGCAACCAGAATTCCACACAATATTCAAGGTGCGGTCGTACCATGGAACGATACAGAGGCATTATAATATCCTTTGTTTTATTTTCCATTCCTTTCTTTATGATACCTAGCATTCTATTTGCTCTCTTGGCTACCGCTGCACACTGGGCAGAGGGTTTTAACATGTTATCCATGATAACGCCTAAATCTTTTTCCAGAGTGGTGGTTCCCAATGTGGAACTTTGCATCATGTAACCATAGTTTGGATTGTTCTTTCCTAGGTGCATAACTTTGCACTTGTCCACATTTAATTTTATCTGCTATTTGAATGCCCAGTCTTCCAATTTATCAAGATCCTCTTGCAATTTTCCACAATCCTCTTGGGTTATAACAATTTCAAATAGTTTTGTGTCATCTGCAAATTTGATAACCTCACTTGTTATTTCCTTTTCCAGGTCATTTATGAATATGTCAAAAAGCAGTGGACCCAGCACTCCATTATTCACCTTTTTCCATTGGGAAAATTGGCCATTTAGCCCTACCTTCTGCTTTCTATCTTTTAACCAGTTCCTGATCCACAATAGTACACTGCCTCTTATCCCATGACTTTTTAGTTTTGCCAAAAGTCTCTGATGAGGGACCTTGTCAAAGGCTTTCTGAAAATCCCGATACACTATTTCCACCGACTTACCTTTGTCTACCTGTTTATTCACACCTTCAAAAAAACATAACAGATTAGTAAGACAAGATCTTCCTTGTCTAAAGCCATGTTGACTGTCTCCCATTAAGCCATAACTATCTACATGTTGAGTAATTTTGTTCTTTATGATGGTTTCTACCATTTTCCCCAGTACTGATGTCAGGCTCACCGGTCTGTAGTTTCCCAGATCTCCCCGGAACCCTTTTTAAAAATTGGCGTTACATTGGCGATCCTCCAATCTTCCGGTATTACAAATGATTTTAATGATAGTTCACAGATTACTAATAGCAGGTCTACAATCTCATATTTCCGTTTTTTCAACACCCTTGGACGTATACCATCCAGTCCAGGTGATTTGCTACTCTTCAGTTTATCAAATAGTTGTAATACATCTTCCCACTGTATCGATATTTCCTTCAATTCTTCTGCAGTATCACCTTTAAATACTACTTCTTTCATGGGTAACATCCCTACATCTTCCTCAGTAAAGACCGAAACAAAGAATTCATTCAGTCTCTCTGCTTTAGCCTTGTCCCCTCTTACTGCTCCTTTTACCCCACTATCATCTAATGCTCCAACTGACTCTCTCACAGGCTTTTTACTAGGAATGTACTTGAAAACGTCTTTATTACGCGTTTTTGCTTCCACAGCAAGTTTCTTCTCAAATTCTCTCTTTGCCTGCCTTATCAATGCCTTGCATTTAACTTGCCAGTGCTTGTGCTGTTTCCCCGTTTTCATCATTTGGCTTTTTTTTCCATTTCCTGAAAGATGCTCTTTTGGCAACAACAGTCTCTCTGCCCTCACCTTTAAACCATGCTGGCAGTTTTTTGGACTTCCTTCCACTTTTCTTAAAGCGTGGCATACAACTGGTCTGGGATTCCAAGATAGTATTTTTAAACAACACACAAGCTTGATGTAAATCTTTAACCTTTGCAACTGCTCCTTTTAGTTTTTTCTTAACTATTTTCCTCATTTTATCATAGTCTCCCCTTTTGAAAGTTAAAAGGTAGTACTGTGGATTTCCTTACCATCCCTCCTCTATTAATTAATTAAATGTGATCATGCTATGATCACTACTGCCAGGTGGTCCCAACACTCTTATCTCTTGCACCAGATCTGGTGTTCCACTAAGGACTAAGTCCAAAATGGCTTCCCCTCTGGTCAGTTCATGAATCAGCTGCTCCAAGAAGCAGTCATTTATTTCATCTAGAAACTTTATCTCCCTAGCATGTCCTGCTGTGACACTCACCCAGTCAATACCGGGATAATTGAAATCACCCATATTATTACTGTTTTGTAACTTTTGTTAGGTTCCCTGATTTCTTTGAGCATTTCATCATCCATTTGCTCATTCTGCCCAGGCGATCGATAGTACACCCCCCCCCCTGCCATCACCTTCCCCTTTGCACATGGAATTTCAATCCATAGAGATTCTACAGAGAAACTGCAAAACTTTAATCCTTTGCGACTCAATGCCCTCTCTAACAGAGCGCAACCCCTCCACCAATTTGATCAGCTCTATCATTATGATATAGTTTGTACCCACGTATCAGTGTCCCACTGGTTTTCCTCCTTCCCCAATTCTCTGAAATACCAATCATATCTAACTTCTCATTTAGTGCTATATATCCTAGCTCTCCCATCTTATTTTTTTAGACTTCTAGCATTTGCATACAAGCATTTTAGAGACTGTATTTTATTCATATTAATCTGATTATTGGTAGGCTGGGGTAATTTGGAATCTTTAAGCTCTGTCTGCTCTGTACTCAAGGGCATTTGGGCTACCTTTATCTTTATTGGAACCTCTCTGCTGATGTGCCCTAACTTCATTTTTTTGGTAGTATCCTACAAGGATACATTGTTACGAACCATGCGCTCTTGGGCGACTGTTGGCTCTCCCCTATTATCTAGTTTAAAAGCTGCTCTATCTCCTCTTTAAAGGTTAATTCCAGCAGCCTGGTTCCATCCCAGTTAAGGTGAAGCCCATCCCTTCGGAAGAGCCCTCCTTTCCCCAGAATGTTCCCCAGTCCCTAACAAATCCAAAACCCTCATCCTTGCACCGTCGTCTCATTCACGCATTGAGACTCCGGAGCTCTGCCTGCCTTTAGGGTCCTGCATGTGGAACAGGAAGCATTTCGGAGAATGCTACCCTGGAAGTTCTGGATTTCAACTTCCTACCTAAAAGCCTAAATTTAGCCTCCAGAACCTCCCTACCACATTTTCCTATGTCACTGGTACCAACATGTACCAAGACAGCAGACTTCTCCCCAGCACTATCTAAGACCTTGTCTAGGTGGTGCGTGAGGTCTGCTATCTTTGCACCAGGCAGCCATGTTACCAGGCAATCCTCACGTCCACCAGCCACCCAGCTATCTACATGCCTAATGATCAAATCACCAACTATAACGGCTGTCTTAACCCTTCCCTCATGGGCACATGGCCCTGGAGAAACGTCCTCGGTGCGAGAGGGTTTTACATCACCTGGAGGACAGGTCTTATCTATAGGATCACTTCCTGCCACACCAGGGTGATGCTCTCCTGTCACATGACCTCTCTCCTCCATGGCAACAGGGATGCTGCCATACTAGAGGTGGGACTTCAGAACTATATCCCTGTAGGTCTCATCTATGTACCTCTCTGTCTTCCTTACGTCTTCCAAGTCTGCTACTCTTGCTCTAAAAGGAAAGAGCTCCTTGGACCTTGTGCACACATAAGACCCTTCACTGACTGGGAGAAAATCATACATGTGACACTCAATGCAAAAGACTGGAAAGCCCCCACATTTTACTGCTGGACTGCTGTCTGCATCTTTGTTTTAAGGTTGTGTTTAGATATTTAAGTTCTTTACATACTAAGGGTTGCTGGGGATATTTATACTAATAAAACTATACCTAATACGTTTAATGTACTTTGTTCACCTGAAGTTTAATTAATCTCAGGTCCTTAATGTATGCTGATGAGAATAAACAGCTGCATCTGAGAGTGAATATGGCACTTCCTTTCCCTTAAGAGGTTTAAGCACCTATAAAGCTACAATTAGTGGAGGAGTAGCCTAGTGGTTAGAGCACTGGCTTGGTAACCAAGCAACCAGGGTTCAATTCCCGCTAGCACTCCTTGTGGCATTGGGCAAGTCACTTAACCCTCCATTGCCTCGGATGAAAGGCCTGGCAATCTACTTCCGGTGACACTGCCAAGAAAACCCAGGAGCTTCTGGGTCACCAGGAGTCAGGACTGACTCGAAGGCACACATTGCATTGCAAAGCTACAATTATCCCAGGGGTGGGTGGGTGGGTGTCGGGGAGGGAGGGAGGGAAAGAAGACTTAGAAAAAAGCTGGCTGCTACACAGTACCCTGTCCTGTGCTTCTAAGGTAATCTGTGACCAATCTCCAGGGGAAGTCCCACAGAACTTGCTTGGATAGAGGGTGCCTTGGGTTCTAAATTTAACCAGAAAGCTCTCTTCTGTGTTTTAAATTTAAACTGAAAGTGCCTTGCTGCTACTAGGCCCTGACTATTAAACTTAAACTGGAAGCTCTCTGCTGGGTTCTAAATTTAACCAGAAAGCTCTCTGCTGTGTTTTAAATTTAAACTGAAAACTCTTTGCTGCTACTAGGCCCTGACTGATTTAACAAATACACTGGGTTCACAGATTAATCCGCTTTAATCTAAAGAATTCCATTTTCCCCAAGATTTAGAAAAATTCGCAGAAGTAAATACTTACAATTGCAGATCTCTCTCCAGAAGTAGTCCCCTTTTGTAGGTGGACTGGGGGAGAGCCCAGAAGGGTAGACCAGCTCTGAGGTTGAGGGGGTCCTGCCACCAGGTGAAAGACACCGCCAGGGTCGACATGACCTGTACCCTGTCTTCCAGGCAGTCAGAAACCTGCATCCACTGGGCGGGCCGCATGCAGAGATGGGCAAAAGGGGTGACATGGACTGAAGTTGCCATGTGTCTCAAGAGGCAGAGAATCTGTCTTGCAGTCACAGTGGAGCAGCCCTACACTGTCCATGCTGGGGCAGACAGGTGCAGCACAAGCTCTAGAGGCAGGAAGGCCCATGCCCAGGTGAAATCCAGCAGAGTGCCGATGAATTCCAAGAACTGGGTGGGTAGTAGGTGTGACTTTGGGAAGTTGACCACAAACCCCAGGTGCAGAAGCAGCCCTATGGTGCGAAGCGCTGCGTTGTACACCTCCTCTGGCGAGCTGGCTCTTATGAGCCAGTTGTCCAGGTAGGGGAAGACGAAGCCCCCGAGGAGCTTGAGGCATGTGGCCACGACCACCAGACTCTTAGTGAACATCCAAGGGGCCAAGGCTAGGTTGAAGGGGAGTAGCCTGTACTGGTAGTATCAGCCGCCGACCACGAACCAGAGATACTGACAGGTGCCTTGGATGTATCAGGATGTGGGTGTAGGAATCTTTCAGATCCAAGAAGCATAGCCAATCTCCCTGCAGGAGGTAAGGCAGCAAAGTTCCAAGGGATACCATTTTGAACTTTTCCTTAACCAGGAAGCAGTTGAAGTTCCACAGATCCAAAATGGGCCTGAAGCCCCCTGTTTTCTTGGGCACAAGGAAGTAGTAGGAGTAGAACCCCTGGTCCTGTAGAGGCTGGGGGATGAGCTCCACTGCCTGATCCTCGAGCAAGACTTCAAGCTCCCTTTGTAGAAGGCTCCCTGTGCAAGGGGTCCATGGGTAATTCCCCTGGAAAGAAGGGAGGCAACAGCTGGAAAAAATGGAGGATTTACCTCTGCCTGACCACCTGCAACATCCAGGCACCAGTGATGTCTGGCCTGAGATGCACGAAGTAGACCAGCCATCCTCCTGTGAACCCCTGGCCTGTTACCTCCTGGGGGAGGGAGGCTATGCCCAAGGAATCAAAAGGCTGTGGCTAGGGTGCTGTTTTGGTTTTGGGGCCTTTGGCTTATGGGGCCATGCCTTCTGCCCCGGGGGGGGGGGGGGGGGGGGAGTGATAGGCCTGAAACTTGGGGTAGTTCTCGTAAGTCTTCTTGGCCTTCGGGTGGAAGGACCTTTTCCCCATAAGAACATAAGATATGCCATACTGGGTTAGACCAAGGTCCATCAAGCCCAGTATCCTGTTTCCAACAGTGGCCAATCTAGGTCATAGGTACCTAGCAGTTTCCCCAAAAGACACAGGTTCTGCAATGCTTGTACTGGGTAATGCTTGTGCTGCTTGTACTGGGTAATGCTTGTACTGCTTGTACTGGGTAATGCTTGTAATGCTTTCTGCGAGAAGGTTCAGACACTTTCTTGGATAGCCTGGTTCTGGGCATGAATTCTTGCTCCAGCTTGTCGGCCTTCTCTGTCATAGGCATGCCAAAGAGGTTTTCTCCCCAGCAAGGGACATCAGCCAACTTGTCCTGAACCCACTGCTCCAAGTCAGAGGACTGTAGCCAGGAAAGGCAGTGAGCACGAATGCCCACCGCGGCTACCCAGGCCACTGACCCGAAGCAGTCAAAGGCCGCCCAAGTTTGAAACTTGGAGCATTCTTTGACCAAGGAAACCAAAGACATGAAGCTCTCAAGGGGTTCACCCAATAACCCAGTCAAGAACCCAGCGAGTCCTTCACCAGGTCTCTCTGTACATGCCCATGTACAGCTGGTATGCCTGGTTCCAGGATGTGAGCATGGAGCCCTTGAAACACTTCTTGTGGAAATCCTCCATGGTGCGGGTCTCCCTACTAAGAGGCACCGAGGAGTGTGTCTTCTGGCCTTTGATTTGACACACGTCCAAGTCCACCACCATGGAGTTGTGGGGCAGTTGTCTCTTCTGGAAGCTGGGGCTTGGCGACTTGATACTGAAAATCGAGTCAACGGTTCACAATCGGCACAGTCACCGGGGTCTCACACATCCTGAACAGTAGCCACTCCAGGATGGGCCCCATCAGAGCCTCTCTGAGAGGGGCGTCATTGGAGGAGCTCGAGATCCTTAGTACACGGCTCGTCCTCGGGCACTACCATGAAGGCAATGGCTTGGGACATCTCCCTCACAAACTCCAAGAAGGTGAGTTCCTCCGGTGGTGACCACCACTGATGATTTGGCGGGAACTGGTCGGAGCGAACATCCCGGTGAAGGATGGTGTCGGAAGACTCCTTGTCTGTATCCCAAGCCAAGTCATCGTCAGAATCAGTGGGCGCCCTGCGGTCCTCAGCATCGACAATTCCTGGTGTTGGTGTTCTGGCACTGCCGTGCCCGATACAGAGTCGTACCTTGATACGGACTTTGATGGAGTCAGCACCAATCAGGCCAATCACTTGAGGATGGGTGGCGTATCCTGCAGGGAGGTCCTCGCCGAGGACTGCCCCATGGTTGGCACAGATGACCCAGAGTGACCGGGAGACAGGCCCTGCTGCGCCTCGAGGAACACAGCAAAGCTGGCTCCAGGGCTGCCATTCTGGCTTTGATGCCAGTGGGCTCAGAAGCAGCAGGCTCTGGCCTTGGTGATGCAGAGACCGGTGCTGGATCACTCACAGGGGGATCTCTGATGGAAACTGCGTCGAGGGACCTGACCCGATCCCCCGACGCCACAGAGGTCTCCTCCCACCAGGGCTGCTTGGAGGGACACTCCCGGCCGTCGTCACCGGCATCAGATCGAGGGCTCCGCACCCGGGAGTCGGAGGTCTTACCTATTGGACCGGGGTCGGACCTCGCCTTCAGCTTCGAGGAAGCACGCAATACACGATGAAGGTCATCAGAGGGCGACTCCGATGCTCCGTGACTTTGCGGCTTCGACCGAACCCGGGTGCGCGACGACAAGTCGCTGAATGTCAGCGTCGAAGGCAGGGATTCCACCCCTGATGCCGATCCAGAGGCAGACTTTCCAAATAGCTTCCCCTGCCACCTTTCAATTTCCTTCCGGATCTTAGCTGACATCTGAAGGCAGAGCAGGTAGACATGTCGTAGTTCGCCTCGATGCACTTAAGGCAGGTATAGTGGCAGTCCGTAAGGGACATAGTGCGGTTGCACTTGTCACACTACTTAAATCCGCTGGTCGAAGACGTTTTGGAGGTAATCATGACCGGAATCAGCTCTACCCAACATCGTTCTGATTGGCATTTCCCAGCACCTTCTCCTAACCCCTCTTGGAACTATAGCCCCCGTCCATTATTTACAGACACATAAAGAACAGCCTTTATCCACCCTTATAATACATAAATTGAGACACATAACTCCTATAGGTATGTAATAAATGTAAAGTAGTTCTATGTAAACATGTTGATTGCAAATATGTTATATACTTTAGGTAATTTGTTTGTTGCACACATGTTCTAAAAAGTTCAATGTACCTGTTCTGTTCATTGTAAACTGCCCTTGATCTCTGGAAGGGACGGTATAAAAAAACCTTTTAAAAAAATAAAATAGCGGAAAAAACAGCCCCTGCGAGATCACACTCTGACGTCTCAACCAACTACGCCGTGAGCAAAATAGCCATACGCCAAAATATAAGAAAATATATAATTACCCAAGTGAAAACCCAAGGGATAAACTATACAAGACAAGTAGATCAGCACCGCAAGGACTAAAGATATTTTGACCTCAATATTGCCTATTATGCCTATACTGTTGAACTTCTCCTTCTATATCTGTATATAGTTAATTGTACATAGTTCCAAAAAGTTCAAAAAGTTTAAAGGTTAAAAGTTCAAATGTTAATTGCACATAGTTCATGTTATCGTTCAATGTAAAAACAGAAATACCTCTCTGTTTCCTTAACTGTTATATGTAAACCGCACCTGATCCTCGGAAGGTTGCGGTATATAAAAATTTGTTAAATAAATAAAAAAATAAATAAATAAAAGCATGATGCCAAGGCAGTGGAATCAGGTGGTGGAAAGGTGACAGAACCAATCCCAGCAAAAAAACAGAAGAAAATACCAAAGAAACAGTGAAAAAAAAACAACTTTAACCGGGGGGGGGGGAAGGGGGGGGGGACGACACAGACAGCACATCTGCTGGGCTCCGTGGAAAAAAGACAACGGAGGTAAGATGACACCCTTGGGCAGGAAGGTGAATGTGCATGTGTGGTTTAACTCCCAAAGGCTTTCTTTGAAAGCTGGGGAGTGGATCCATGTGGACTCCGTCAGCACCAACTGTCACCCATATGTGACGACTGACTTCCTGCTTCTTTCCAGAGAATATATCTTTTTAAAAAAAGCAAGAATCACAGCACAGTTCATAATAACCCAAAAAAATCACTCAATATAGCTTTATCTTGGTCTTATGAATTGCACTGTGGTCATAGCTTTTTTTGGTTCTTTGGTGTGCAAGTACCTTGCATCTCCATTGTTTATTTGCAGAATATTTATTTACATTTAATACTGTGTTGGTCTAATGTGCAGTGTTAGGGAGTCAGTATGGTTTATATTAGATTACCAGACTACATAATTAAGTTGCTACAATTTTTGTTCCAAATAAACAAGTTGTTTTCTTTTAATTAGATAGCCTGAGAATATGTTACTTTCTTTTATCTTGGAGCATCCACCTGACTGGTATTCCGAGTGAAGTAATGCCCCTGCCCAGAGCTCTGAGGAGGCCCCCTCCATTCTGGGTTGAGGAGGGAGGGTATCAGCTCATTTCTCACCTCAGCCAGCAGATTGCTTTGCTCTATCCCGGTAAGTAGGAACAATTTCTAGAAGCCTATTTTATCATTTGTGCAAATCAATCAAATTTTGAACATGTCAAAACTTCTTCCATAGGAAATGATGCATATGAGGGACTAAAGCACCACAAACATATGTAAATATATTAATATTTGATGGCTGCCAAGGCACATAAAAGATGTATATGGATTTAGGTAAATAAGCATTTGGGGGGTGGACAGGTAAGGGACACGGAGGGATAGAGAGATGTAAGAGGAAATAAGGGAAGGGAAAGGAAAGGAAGAGAAGTTTAGTGACCTGGGAGCAAGAGAGACCAGAGTCCAAATCCCATTAGAACTCCTTAACTCTCCATTGCCTTAGGTGTGAAATTAGATTGTAAGCCCTTTGGAGACAGGGAAATATGTATTATATCTGAATATAAGTCACCTTGAACTACTACTGGAAAAACGTGAGCTAAATAAATAAATATATGGACAGTCACAAAAGAAATTGCACTATAGTGCTGGAAGATGAGACCCCCAAGTAGGAAGGCATTCAAATGGCTACTGGGGATGAGCTGAAGATTTCTCAGAGTAAGGCCAGCATTTATGATATGATTGGATCTGCTGATGTAGCTGTGCATAAAGAGAGAGTCAGAAGTTGCAAAGATATCTTATATATTGGGACAAAGAACGCACGAAGCATGAATCAAGGGAAGTTAGAGGTGGTCAAGAATGAAATGGAACATGTACAACTCGATCTGTTGAATGTCAGTGAACTGAAATGGACTGGCTTTTGGGCACTTTGCATCTGATGATCATATGGTTTACTATGCTGCAAATGAAAGACAAAGAAGAAATAGTGTTGCATTTGTAGTTAAGAAGAAACTTGCAA
Organism: Ichthyophis bannanicus; assembly: GCA_033557465.1. Lineage (NCBI taxonomy): Eukaryota > Metazoa > Chordata > Amphibia > Gymnophiona > Ichthyophiidae > Ichthyophis > Ichthyophis bannanicus. The sequence continues at coordinate 1,362,690,021 of CM066032.1, read as the reverse complement.
GAACTGTAATGAAATACACTGTAGTCAGTGAACGCTTAATTTCTATTCATCTATGAGGAAAGCCCATCAATACAACTATAATTCAGGTGTACGCTCCAACGATAGCTGTAGAAGAGGAAGACGTTGATGAGTTCTATGAACAAGTACAAGCTGAAACTGACAGAACATGCAAACAGGATATCCTGATAGTCATGGGTGACTGGAACGCAAAGGATGGCAACAAAGGCAGCGGCAAATTGGTTGGAAAATATGGACTTGGCAACAGAAACAAAGCTGGAGAAAGACTGACAGAATTCTGCAAGACCAATGATCTATTAATCTCAAACACCTTCTTCCAGCAACACAAACACTGACTGTACACGTGGACTTCACCCAATGGATTGTACAGAAATCAAATTGACTACATCTGTGGAAGACAACGATGGAAAAGCTTGATAACATCAACAAAGACAAAACCTGGAGCTGACTGTGGTACAGGATCACCAACTACTAGTATGCAAACTCAAGATAAAGTTGAAAAAGAGCAAGCCATTCATGAATGTAGCAAAATATGACCTTGAAAATATACCACTGGAATTTAAAGACTGCCTGAGAAATCGATTTGCTGCTTTAGACACAAATGACAGAGTTCCAGAAGAGTTATGGAATGACATCAAGAAGGTTGTATTGGAAGAAAGCGATACGTCTCCACATAAGGTGAAAAAGCAAAAACGGCTGAAATGGATGACTGAAGAAACTCTGAAAATTGTCCAAACACAGGGAAGCTAAAGCCAGAGGAGAAAGAGAGGCAATCGCAGAACTCAAGAGAGATTTCCAACGTGCAGTAAGACAAGACAAGGAGAAGTATTACAATGACACATGCAAGGAAATAGAATCAGAAGCTATTAAAGGAAGAACAAAATCGGCTTTTCTAAAACTACGAGAGTTAAAGAAAAAATTCCAGCCTTGAACTGGAATGCTACAAGATGCTCAAGGATCCATGTTGAATGATGCTAAGAAAATTAAGAAAAGGTGGAAAGAATATACAGAGTCATTATACCATAAAGATAGCGTAGTTACTCACCTGTAACAGGTGTTCTCCAGGAGCAGCAGGAATCAGTCCTCACATATGGGTGACGTCGGCGCCGACGGAGCCCTCGCGGAGCAATTTTCCCCAGCTTTCAAAGAAAGCCTTTGGGAATTGCAGCGCGCATGCGCGGTCCCCTTCCCGCCCAAGGGTGCCATCTTAGCCAGTCAGATGACATAGCTAAAAAAGACAGCATAAAAATTTGCAAAAAAAACTAAAGCAGATGATTGCAACTCCAAGGGGAGGAGGGAGGGTTGTGAGGACTGATTCCTGCTGCTCCTGGAGAACACCTGTTACAGGTGAGTAACTACGCTTTCTCCAGGACCAAGCAGGAAGTCAGTCCTCACATATGGGACTCCCAAGCTTAAGGCTACCGGAGATCCTAAGCACAAAAATGAGCTCCCTCTAGCTCAGCAGCACAGAAGGAAGGAATCTTCGCTGAATTATTACCCACCGGTAGCCCACATCCGGGATGGAGGGTAGGAGTTGCTCAAACCTCAAAGAGATTACGGAGGACTGCCTGTCCGAAAGCACTGTCCCTGCGGGACTCCCTCTCGAGACAGTAATGGACCGCAAAAGTCTGGCTCGAAGACCAAGTAGCGGCCCGGCAGATGTCTGCCAGCGGAACAGAGCGGAGGTAAGCCACTGACGTAGCCTTTGCCCGAACGCAATGAGCCGTGACTCGACCTTCCAAGGAGAGTCCGGCTGCCCCATAAGCCCAAGTGATACAGTCCGCAACCCAGATGGACAGAGTACGCTTGGAGACCGGGAGCCCCAATTTATTGGGGTCAAAAGACACAAAAAGCTGAGCAGCTTTACGGTGCTCCCGCGTACGGTCAAGGTAGAAGTTCAATGCCCTTCTACAGTCCAGGGTATGGAGGACCGTTTCAGCTCGGCTGGAGTGTGGTCTGGGAAAGAAGGTCGGAAGTACCACCTCCTGATTGATGTGAAAAGGGGAGACCACTTTTGGAAGAAATTTTGGGTGAGTCCGTAGGACTACCCTATTTTTGTAGAACCGAGTGTAAGGGGGATCAGACACGAGGGCCTGCAATTCACTTACGCGTCTAGCGGAAGTGAGGGCTATCAAGAACAATGTTTTCCAGGAAAGAAAACGGAGAGAACAGGTAGCCATAGGTTCAAAAGGCGGACTGGTGATCCGCTGTAAAACCACATTCAGGTCCCAGTCAGGCGCTGGCGGGCGCAGAGGTGGTTTAAGTAGAAGGAGACCTCGGAGAAACCTCGCTACGAGAGGGTCGCTGGAAAGAGGTCTGCCGTCCACCGGAACATGATGTGCTGAAAGAGCACTGAGGTGAACTTTGACGGAGTTGGACTTAAGTCCCAGATTAGAGAGGTATAGCAAGTACTGCAAGATCACCGACACCGGGCAGGAGAAGGGATCCTGAGACTGTTGGGTACACCAAACGGAAAAACGACGCCATTTAAGGGCGTAGCATTTGCGGGTAGAAGGTCGTCGCGAAGCTAGGACGACCTCCTCCACCTCTGCCGGCAGGAGAAGGGGAGCAAGGACTACCCGCTCAGCAGCCAGGCCATTAGATTGAGAGATCTGAGGTTGGGGTGTAGCAGAGACCCCTGATCCTGAGTGAGGAGATCCGGTTGTAACCCCAGAGGGAATGGATCCTCTACCGCTAATTGCAGCAGGAGTGGAAACCACGGCTGTCTGGGCCAGCGAGGGGCCACCAGGATCATGAAGGCTTTGTCTCGGAGAACCTTGAAAAGAGTCCGAGAGACTAGCGGGATGGGAGGGAAAGCGTACAGAAGGCTCCCCGACCATGACAGTAGAAAAGCGTCTGCCGCAACTCGAAGGGGATGTGGCTGACGAGAGCAGAAGCGAGGAAGTTGCCTGTTGAGAGGGCTGGCAAAGAGATCCATCGTGGGGAGGCCCCACTTTAGAAAGAGCTTCTGAACTACCAAGGGATCCAGTCGCCACTCGTGCGGCTGGAGGATCCTGCTGAGTTTGTCCGCCAGGCAATTTTCTTGGCCTGGGAGATAAACTGCCTTGAGAAGAACGCCGTGACTGACGGCCCAAGAGCAGAGCTTCTGTGCTTCCCGACAGAGAAGGAAGGAGCCCGTGCCCCCCTGCTTGTTCACGTAGAACATGGCAACTTGATTGTCCGTCTGGACAAGGACGGACTGGTGAGAGGTCAGGTGGGAGAAGGCCTTGAGAGCCAGGCGGATCGCTCTGAGCTCCAGGAAGTTGATCTGCTGAGCAGACTCCCACGTGGTCCAGAGGCCCTGAGTACGTGCCCCTTGGCAATGTGCTCCCCAGCCCAGGAGGGATGCATCTGTCGTCAGCACCCGGGCCGGCTGAGGTGACTGGAAAGGCATGCCGAGTACCAGGTTCGGCCGATGAAGCCACCACTGGAGAGACGAGATCAGCGGCTCGGAGACGCGCACTAGGTCTGCTAGGCCGCCTGTGGCTTGCTGCCACTGCTTGCGGAGACACCATTGAGCAGGCCGCATATTCAGGCGGGCATTGGGGGTCACATGGACGGTGGAAGCCATATGGCCGAGTAGTCTCAGGAAGCGCCTGGCGGAGACCAGGGGCTGGCTGCGAAAACGGTCGGCTAGGTCCATGAGCCGTTGAGCCCTGTCGAGCGGTAGGAACGCTCGTGCCTGAGGAGTGTGCAGCCTTGCGCCGATGAACTCGAGATCCTGTGAGGGGAGCAAAGTGGACTTTGCGAAGTTTATAACAAAGCCCAAGTACTGCAGAAGAGTCACCGTGCGGCGAGTGGCGGTGGTGACCTCCGGAGCGGACGCTGCTCTGATGACACAGTCATCGAGGTACGGAAAGACATAGAGGCCGTGAAGCCGGAGATGGGCCGCCACCACCGCGAGACATTTTGTGAAGACTCGCGGTGCGGAAGACAGGCCAAAGGGTAGTACTCTGTACTGGTAATGATTTCCGGCCACCACAAACCTTAGGTATTGGCGGTGGCTTGGGTGGATGAGGATGTGCGTGTAGGCATCCTTTAGATCCAAGGAGCATAGCCAATCTCCCTGCTGGAGGTAGGGCAGAAGGATTCCAAGGGTAAGCATCTTGAACTTCTCCCGCACGAGGAACTTGTTGAGGTTGCGCAAGTCCAGGATGGGTCTGAGGCCTCCTGTCCGCTTTGGTACTAGAAAGTATCTGGAATAAAAGCCTTGACCTCTCAGGTGGTGGGGCACCGGTTCCACCGCCTGTTCCTGCAGAAGACCTGCTAACTCCTGAAGGAGCAATTCCCTGTGCAGAGGGGGTCGTGGAGGTTTCTCCCGGAAAATAGGAGGGAGGGACCTGGTGGAAGTGGAGAAGATAGCCTTCTCTCACGACTTGAAGCACCCAGGCATCTGAGGTGATGCTGGACCACCTGTGGGCGAAGTGAACCAGCCGGCCTCCGGTGCTGGGAGGAACCAGCGGAGGGGGAGAGGCTATGCTTAAGGAGTCAAAAACCCCCACCCTGCTGAGCAGGGGCTGGTGGTGCAGGCTTGGGGGCTTGCTGCCTACGGGACCCGTTACCCCGTCCCTTGGCCTGCTGGCCCTGTTGGGGAGCTGCAGGGGCCTGATATTGGGGGTATTGTTTGTAGGCAGCCGCCTTTCTCGGGTAAAAGGACTTCTTTCCCGAGCCCTTCTTTTTCTGGGAAGGGGCGGAGGTCTTCCTAGAAAGCCTAGTCCTGGTGAGAGTCTCCGTCTCGATCTGTGCAGCCTTTTCAGCCATGGGCTTGCCAAAGAGGTTTTCGCCTCGGCAGGGGACATCGACCAACTTGTCCTGCACCCAGGGCTCAAGGTCAGACGACTGAAGCCAAGCCTGTCGGCGGGCACTGATGCCGGCTGCGGCCACTCGAGCCAATGCTTCAAAGCCATCATAGGCTGCTCGGGATATGAATTTTGAGCATTCCCGAATGCCAGAGGACAAGGCCAGGAACCTCCGCAAGGGTTCCTCGGACAAACCAGCGGAGAATCCGGCTAGCTCTTTAGCCAGGTCTCGGAGATACATGCCCATGTATAGCTGGTAGGTCTGGACACGACACGCGAGCATAGAGCCCTGGAAACACTTCTTACCAAGGCCATCCAGGTTATGGGCCTCCCTGCCAGGAGGCACCGAGGAGTGCATCTTCTGGCTCTTAAGACGATGCATGGCCGATTCCACTACCATGGAATGGTGTGGTAGCTGTGCTTTTTGGAAGCCAGGGCTCTTGCGGACTCGATAGATAGAATCGACCCGCTTGCTCAGGACCGGCGAGGAGGCCGGACTCTCCCACATGAGGAAGAGTAGTCGTTCCAGCATGGGAGGAACCGGTACAGTAAAGTGTTCCCTGGCGGGAGAGTCATACTGGAGGGCGTCGAGCTCTTCGGCTCGAGGCTCCTCCTCGGGATCCGCAGGGAAGGCCAAAGCCTTGGCCATATCCCTGACGAAGTCCGAGAACCGGGCATCCTCCGGGGGGGACTGCTTCCGAGGTTCGGACTCAGGTGAGTCCGAGGGGACACACCGAGTCCGAAAAGAATCAGGCGACTCTTCCTCTTCAGACTCCCAGACCGACTCCGACGAGGACTTGGTGGGGTCGGCCCGGGCAGGGCGCGGCGCCTGCCGCCCCGACGCCGAGGGCGGGAGGCCGAGGGTGACCTCGACCGAGGATCGACTCGAGTTCGCATGGACTCGAGGATCGGCTCGGTCTCCGGGGTCGACTTAGACGTCGACGTCCCGGCGGTCGGGGCAGCGGCGCCAGCGAGGCCGGCGAGCAGTGCCCGCTGCTGGTCCATGAAGGCAGACAGTCTGCTCTCCAAGGCCGTCAACCTGAGTCCGAGCTCAGGTGACCCAGCAGTCCCCGACTCGGGTCCCGACGTCGGCGGTCTCGGAGGCGAGTCCAGGAGGACCACAGGACTTACCCGAGCAGGCAGCTCCGACTCCAGGCGAGGTCGCTTCGAGAGGTGCTCCTTCTCCAAGGACCCGGGACGGCTATCGGGGCTATGCGACCTGGCCCTCGCGGAGCCAGGAGCGTCCACCGACGCCGCCCTCGTGGGTTTCACCTTCCGACGATGGTCCCCGGAGGGAGAACCCCTATCGGAGGAACTCCGGCGATGGACCGAGCTGGAACCTCTGGACGCGGAGGCCTCCGACGAGGTCCGGGTACGGCTGGGGTCAGCGAAGATCCTATCCCGCTGATGCCGCCGACTTCTCAACGCTTTGGAGGACATTTTGCCGCAGGGCCCACAGATCATTTCTTCATGATCCGGGCCCAGGCAGCAGAGGCAATTGTCGTGTGTGTCAGTTAGTGACATATTTCGGTCACACTGACCACACCGCTTGAAACCACTGGCAGCCATCGGGGGAAAAAGGGCCCCGGCGAGGTCAAAGGACCGGGCTGCCAGGGAAAAACCGAAAACGAAACTGACTAAGTCAGAAAAACCGAAAAAGAAGAAGAGGACTCGTGACCGGCGTCGCGAGTCCGGGCGGGAAAAAGACCGGCGTCGAACCGAAGGAAAAAAGAGTAAATTATGAGTAAATATCAACTTTTTCGCGGGGACACGACGGGTACGTCTGTAGGGCTCCGCGGAAAAAAGAAGACTGGCTAAGATGGCACCCTTGGGCGGGAAGGGGACCGCGCATGCGCGCTGCAATTCCCAAAGGCTTTCTTTGAAAGCTGGGGAAAATTGCTCCGCGAGGGCTCCGTCGGCGCCAACGTCACCCATATGTGAGGACTGACTTCCTGCTTGGTCCTGGAGAACAAGTGGATCAACAGCCGTTTCAACCTATGCTGTATAATCAGGAACCATTGGTGATGAAAGAAGAAGTTGAAGCAGCACTGAAAGTCTTATCCTAGAACAAAGCTCCGGGCATTGACGGCATTCCCATTGAGTTAATATAGCAATCAGATGAAGCTGTTACCAAGACTCTGCCAGGAAATTTGGAAGACAAATTCATGGCCAACTGACTGGAAAAGATCGGTGTTTATACCAATACTGAAGAAAGGTGACCCGACTGACCGTGGAAATTATTGCACAATTGCTCTGATCCCACATGCCAGCAAGATTCTACTCAAGATCATTCAGCAGAGACTACAACCATACCTGGAACAAGAACTGCCTGAAGTGCAAGCAGGGTTCAGGAAAGGGAGAGGAACGAGACACATTATAGCGGATGTGAGATGGATCCTTGAAAAGACAAAAGAATATCAAAAGGATATCTATATTTGACTGTGTAAACCATGAGAAACTCTGGGCCACATTAAGAAGCATGGGTATACCAGAACACCTGATCATTCTCTTGTACAACCTTTACACTGATCAAGAAGCAACAGTTCGAAGAAACAGAATGGTTTTTAAAATCAGAAAAGGTGTACGACAAGGCTGCATATTCGCCTCCTACCTGTTTAATTTATATGCAGAACAAATCATCAGAGAAGCAGGACTGTATGAAGACAACAGAGGTGTAAAGATTGGTGGAAGACTCAACAAACTTCGCTATGCTGAAAGTGAAGACGACTTGAAACATTTGTTTCTCATGATCAAGGAATATAGTCTTAAAATGGGTCTGCACCTTAATGTTAAGACGACAAAGATCCTGACAACTGGCAAAATCAGTAAGTTCATCGTTGATAGAGAAGAAATTGAAATAGTTGACAACTTTACCTTACTTGAATCATCAATAAAGAAGCAACAGCCAGTAGAGAAATCCGGCAATGCATTGCTCTTACAGAATGGCTATGAAGGACCTAAACAAGATTCTCAAGAGCAGAAATGTGTCTCTCCATAAAAAGATTTGATTTATTCAAGCCATGGCATTTTCAATAACATCATATGGATGTGAAAGCTGGACAGTGAAAAAGATAGACAGGAAGAAAATTAATGCCTTTGAATTATGGTTCTGGCGACGAATACTGTGTATACCCTGGATTGCCCGAAGAACAAACCAGTCAGTACTAGAGGAGATCAAATCTAAGCTTTCTTTAGAAGCTCAGATGACAAGACTTCGACTTTCATTCTTTGGACACATCATGTGAAGAGAGATCATTAGAGAAAGATGACATGCTTGGCAAGGTAGAAGGTCAATGCAAAAGAGGAAGGCCAGCAATGAGATGGATCGATACAATAACAGCAGCTATAGGTGCCAGTCTGTCAACAATGAGCCGCCTGACTGAAGACCGAAAGCAATTTAGGACAACTATCCAGACGGTCGCCATGAGTCAACACCGACTTGATGGCATTTAACTACAATATATATACACACACACACACACGCACAAAGGTGACATTTTACTTACCAGATAATGTACTATCCTTGAGTCCTGCTAGACCAGTCCAGACAAGTGGGTTATCTTCCCCTACCAGCATATATGTGGAGACAAAGAACCAATGAAAAGCCCACATTTCAATGACATCACTCCTGTGCCTCTATCTACCTTATCCACCAGAGGTCCCCTTGAGTATTAGTCCCAAACAAATGGGAGGATGCAGAGCAAGCCTCACACAACCTCAATGTGAGTAAGAATGAGTAAACAATCGTAAAGCGTACTTACTCACCTGTAACAGATGATCTCCGAGAACAGCAGGAATTGAGTCTTCACATATGGGTATCGTCGGCACCAAAGGAGCCAGCGCAAGAACGCTCCCCAGCGTCCTATAGGAAAGCTTTGGGGAGCATCCCACTGCGCCTGCACTGCTGCCTTCTTGCCTTTCCAACTCTCCCTCTTCAGTTGGGTTTGTAGCTGAGACAAAGGAGAGAAGGAAAGAGAGAGAGAGAGACTCAATTCCTGCTCTTCCGGGACATCACCTGTTACAGATGAGTAACTACGCTATCTCCAGGAACAAGCAGGAATGTAGTCTCACATATGGGGATTCCCAAGCTTAGAGATGCCAGGGAGATGACCCCAGAAAGCTGCGAAACCCAGGATGAGGTGGGTCATGCTTCCTCCCAAGGATCTCTGGTATTGAAACCCGAAACGGGGGGTAGGAGTTGTTCTAAGTCTGAAAGAGATGCTGGAGAACAGCCTGGCCAAACGAGGCATCCCGATGGGAGTCCTTGTCTAAAGAGTAATGGGCTGCAAAAGTGTGGACCGAAGACCAAGTGGCTGATTTGCAGATGTCGTCAATCGACACCGAGCAAAGGTTGGCCATAGAGACAGCCATTGCTCGCACACTGTGAGCTGTGACATGACCTTCGAGAGAAAGTCCCTTACTCTCATAGGTAAAGGATATGCAGTCTACAATCCACTTAGAGAGAGTTCTCTTGGAAACTGATAAACCCAGGTGACTGGAATCAAAGGCAACAAAAAGCTGTGAAGCATTTCTATGTTGCCTAGTCCTCTGAAGGTAAAGAGCTAAAGCTCTGTTACAATCTACAGTGTGAAGATTCCTTTCTGCACTAGAGGCGTGAGGCCTAGGGAAGAAGACAAGAAGGTAAACCGACTGGTTCAAATGAAAAGGCGAAACCACCTTTGGCATAAATTGAGAATGAGTCCTAAGGACTACTTTATCATGGTGAAACCTTGTATAAGGAGGATCAGCCACTAAAGCTTGTAGCTCACTGATGTGTCTTGCAGAAGTGAGGGCAATTAGGAAGATTACCTTCCAAGATAGAAACTTTAGAGATGTAGTGGCTAAGGGCTCGGAGGGCGGTTTCATAAGCTGCCCAAGGACAAGATTTAAATCCTATGCCACGGGTGGTGGCTTAATGGGAGGTTTAGTCAAGAGTAGGCCTCACATAAACCACGCTACAAGCGGTTGAGAGAAGACAGGTTGTCCATCAAAGGGCTTGCGGAAAGCCGCAATGGCACTAAGGTGGACCCTTACTGAATTAGTCTTAGGACCAGAGCATGATAGGAGGAGGAGATACACTAGTAACGCCACTACTGGAACTGAAAAAGGATCAAGTTCCTTTTTTGAACAGTAGATAGAGAAAATTTTCCACCTAAAGGCATAGGCACACCTTGTGAAAGGTTTCCTAGGGGCCAAAAGGATATCTTTAACCTGTTGAGAGGGGTTGCTATCCTGGAATTCTAAGCTTTCAGCAACCATGCCATCAGGTGTAAAGACTGAGGATTTGGGTGCAAAAGCATCTCATCCTCCTGGGATAGAAGATCTGGAACACATCCCAACTCCAGAGGTCTGGCTTGAGAGTGACGTAGAAGCAGTGGATACCACGTCCTTCGTAGCCAGCGTGGGGCTATGAGGATCATATGGCCCCTGTCTCTCTGAAGCTTGAAGAGAGTCTTGGGAATGAGGGGAATGGGTGGGGAGGCTTATAGGAAGTCCTGACCCCAGTGGAGGTGGAAAGCATCCATTGCCTGACTGTTCTGAGCCGGAATTCTGGAATAGAATCGGGGAAGTTTGGCATTCTGAGGACTTGCAAATAGGTCTATATCTGGAGTTCCCCAGATCCGAAAGATTTGAGCAATTTGCTCTGGATGAAGAGACCACTCGTGTGGCAGCAGTATTCATAAGAACATAAGATATGCTATACTGGGTCAGACCAAGGTCCATCAAGTCCAGTATCCTGTTTCCAACAGTGTCCAATCTATATCATATGTACCTAGCAGTTTCCCCAAAAGACACAGGTTCCACAATGCTTGTATTGGGTCAAGCACTGATATCCTGGGTCCCTTCTTAATACTCGACTGAGTTTGTCTGCCAGAAGATTCTGTGTGCCTGGAAGATACACCGCTAGTAGGTGAATCTGAAGGCCTCTTGCGAAGGACCAGAGGCGTACAGCATCTTTGCACAATGCCTGAGAGCCTGTTCCACCCTGCTTGTTTACATAGAACATGGCTACCTAATTGTCCATCTGGACAAGAACTGTCTTGTAGCTCAGGTTCAGGTGGTCCTTAAATACTCGGAGAGCATAGAAAATGGCTCAGAGTTCCAGTAGATTTATGTGAAAACAAGCCTCCTGTTGGGTACAGAGACCTTGAGTGGAGAGATTGTCCATATGAGTTCCCCAACCCGAATTGGACGCATCCGTCGTCAAGGTAGCTTGGTGCAGTGACTGCTGAAAAGATGACCCTACGAGAAGGTTTTCTAGTGATTGCCACCACTGTAGAGACAAAATGAGGCCTGCAGAGTTTCTGATTTTGTACCCCAGACAACCCGATGCCCGTGTCCACTGAGAGGCTAGGGTCCACTGGGCTGATCGCATGTGTACGCGAGCATAGGGGACGCCATATGCCCCAGCAACTGAAGCATTTTTCGTGCAGTTAGGGAAGTTTTCATAGCTGCTTGAGAAGCCAGATGCAGTATTCGAGCACAGCGGAGTTGTGGCAGGAAAGCCCTTGACTGCTGAGTGTCTAGAAGAGCCCCTATGAACTTTAGTGATTGATATGGGGGGAGATGGGATTTTGGGAGGTTTATGACCAGTCCCAAATATTGCAGAATTTGCATTGTGCAGGAAAGAGCGGAGCTGGCTTCTGGAGCTGTTGATGTTCAGATTAGCCAGTCATCTAAGTAGGGGAAGACAAATATCCCTAGAGTCCTTAAAAATGCTGCTACTACTGCCATGCATTTTGTGACGCAAGCCAAGCCAAAGGGTAGAACTCTGTGCTGGTAATCTCTTCCCTGAAAAAGGAATCGAAGAAACCTTCTGTACTCTGCATGAATAAGGATATGTGTATAGGCGTCTTTTAGGTCTACAGAACATAGCCAATCCAGACTCTGAATGTAAGGGAGAAGTGTTCCAAGAGAGATCATTTTGAATTTTTCTCGGAACAGATACTTGTTTAACTCCCTGAGGTCCAAAATAAGCCTGTACCCTCCTGTTTTCTTTGGTATAAGGAAGTATGGGGGAGTAAAAGCCCAGGCCTTGTTGAGAAAAAGGTACTTCCTCTATTGCACCATGAGCAAGGAGAGAGGTGACCTCTTGACACAAGAGAGTGGTGGGGGGGGGGGGGGTCGAGAACTGAACTCTCTTGGAGTAGAGAGGGGGCATACACTGGAAGTGGAGTTTGTACCCCTCTGACACTATGGAGAGAGTCCACTGCTCTGATGTTATCTGCTGCCACCTCTTGGCAAAATGACACAGTCTGCCTGGAATGTTGAGAGGCTTTGGACCTTTTAGAGGTAGGATGACTAGGTTCCCTAGGAAGGAGTCAAAAACCTTGTGGAGGCTGTGTCTGCTGAGCTGGTTGATCTCTGGGGACTTGAGCCTTTCTTTATTGTTTCGGCTGCTGCCCCTTTTGGGGAGCATGGAATGGGCAGCGGACAGTTTGGGTGTAAGGAGGATAGAATTTCTTTTTCTTGTTGAAAAAGGGTTTCTTAACTGCCTTTTTCTTAGCTGGGTTGGCAGTGGTCCTGGATAGTCTATTCAAGGTAGTGTTCTCGGAATCAAGCTAAGAAGATTTATCCTGCCAATCCTTGCCAAAGGGGTTGTCTCCCATGCAAGTAATATTTCCCAGCTTGTTTTACACCCACTGCTCTAAAACGAATGCTTGTAACAAGCAATCCGACGTGCACTGATAGAAATAGAGTAGTTATTCACCTGTAACAGGTGTTCTCCAGGAGCAGCAGGAATCAGTCCTCACATATGGGTGTCATCGGTTCCGATGAAGCCCCAGCGGAGCATTTCCCCAGCTTTCTATGAAAGCCTTTGGGAATGCAGGCACGCATGCGCGGTTCCCTTCCCGCCTAAAGGTGCCATCTTACCTCAGTCAAATGACATAGCTAAGAACAGCACACAAAAATGAAAAAATGAACTATGTACAACTGCAACTCCAAGGGGAGGAGGGAGGGTTGTGAGGACTGATTCCTGCTGCTCCTGGAGAACACCTGTTACAGGTGAGTAACTACTCTTTCTCCAGGACCAAGCAGGAAGTCAGTCCTCACATATGGGTGACTCCCCAGTTCTGGGCTACCGAGGAACCCAGGCTGAACAAGAGAACTCCCTCTAGTCTCAGCAGCAAAAAAAGGCTTTTCAAGGACACAACCTCCACCGGTAGCCCAACAGAGGGCAGGAGGGCAGGAGTTGCCTAAACCTCAAAGAGATTCCGGAGTACTGCCTGGCCAAAAGCACTGTCCCTACAGGACTCCCTCTACAGACAGTAATGGGCCGCAAATGTCTGGCTTGAAGACCAAGTTGCAGCCCTACAGATGTCTACCAAGGGCACAGAGCGGAGATGAGCCACTGAGGCAGCCATTGCCCTGACTCGGTGGGCCGTAACCCGACCCTGCAAAGGAAGGTCAGCCGCCTTGTAAGCCCAGGTGATACAGTCAGCTACCCAGATGGACAAGGTACGCTTGGACACAGCCAACCCCAACTTATTGGGGTCAAAGGATACGAAGAGCTGAGTAGCCCTTCTATGCCCCTGCGTACGGTCAAGGTAGAAGGATAAGGCCCTCCTACAGTCCAGGGTATGGAGGACTGCTTCAGCCTGGCTTGCATGAGGCCTAGGGAAGAATGTTGGAAGAACCACCTCCTGACTTGAGGTGGAAAGAGGAGACAACCTTTGGGAGGAACTTTGGATGAGTCCTGAGGACTACCCTGTTCCTATATATCCTAGTGTAAGGCCTATCACAGACCAGTGCCTGAAGCTCACTCACTCGCCTAGCCGAGGTAAGGGCTATCAGGAAGAGTGTCTTCCAGGATAGGAAGCGCAGTGGACAAGTAGCCATCGGCTCAAAAGGTGGGCGAGTCAGTTGCTGCAAGACCACATTCAACTCCCACTCAGGGGCAGGAGGACGGATAGGAGGCTTGAGCAAAAGCAAACCCCTGAGGAAGCGGGACACCAAGGGGTGACCTGACAAAGAATGTCCTTCCACCAGAGAGCGGTGAGCTGCTAGAGCAGAGAGGTGGACCCGAACAGAATTGGACTTAAGTCCCTGATTTGATAAGTGCAGTAAGTACTGAAGCACTACTGGTACGGTACAGGAGAAAGGATCCTCTGTACGTAGCTGACACCACACAGAAAACCTTTTCCATTTGAGAGCATAGGTTTTCCTAGTGGACTGTTTCCTAGAGGCTAGGACAACCTCCTCAACTTCCTGAGGTAGGCCCCAGGGAGCCAAAACTACCCTTGCAGCCTCCAGGCCATCAAACTGAGAGCTTTGAGATTGGGATGCAGAAGGGAACCCTGATCCTGTGAGAGAAGGTCGGGTTGCAACCCCAGAGATAGTGGGGGATCCACCGCCAGTTGAAGCAGAAGTGGAAACCAAGGCTGTCTCAGCCACCTGGGAGCCACCAGCAGGACCGAGGCCTTGTACTGAAGAATCTTGAAGAGAGTCCGGGCCACCAAGGGCATGGGAGGAAACGCATACATGAGGCCCTGAGACCAGGGAATCAGAAAAGCATCCGCTGCTATTCTCAGAGGATGCGGTTGCCTGGAGCAGAACTTTGGCAGTTGCTTGTTCAGTGGGCTGGCAAAGAGATCGATCAAAGGGAGACCCCATTTCAGGAAGATCTTCTGAACTACTAAAGGATGCAGCTGCCACTCGAGTGGCTGCAGAATCCTGCTCAACCTGTCGGCCAGGCAATTTTCTTGGCCTGGAAGATACACAGCCCTGAGGAGCATGCTGTGTATCTTCCAGGCCAAGAAAATTGCCTGGCCGACAGGTTGAGCAGGATTCTGCAGCCACATGAGTAGGGCTTGAGGGCAAAGGAACAAAGGTCTTGAGCCTCTCGACAGAGGAGTCTGGATCCAGTGCCGCCCTATCTTTCACATAAAACATGGCTACCAGGTTGTCTATTTGAACCAGGACAGATTGATGAGCCAGGGCAGGAGAGAAAGCTTTGAGGCTAACCGAATAGCTCTGAGTTAGAGGAGATTGATCTGTTGTGCAGCCTCCCAAGGAGTCCACAGGCCCTGGGTGCACTTGCTCAGACAATGAGCTCCCCAGCCCTGCAGAGAGGCGTCTGTGGTCAGTACCACAGTGTAGCCAGGAATCTGAAAGGGCACCCCTTGCAGGAGATTCGGTGGGTGCAGCCACCAGGTGAGGGAGTCCAGAAATGGTCTGGACACCCTTATCCTGTCTCTGAGGCTGCCTGTGACCTGTGACCATCGAGTCCGAAGGCACCACTGTGCAGGCCTCATATGGAGCCTGGCATTGGGGGTCACATGAACTGTCGAAGCCATGTGGCCAACCAGCCTCAGGCAGAATCTGGCAGAGACCAAGGACCTGCTGAGGAACTGATTTGCCAAGGATATCAACCTTTGGGCTCTGTCCCTTGGCAAGAATGCCTTTGCGAGGGTAGAGTCCAGCCTTGCCCCTATGAATTCCAAGTTCTGGGAGGGTAGCAAAGTGGACTTTGCGAAGTTTGTGACAAACCCCACGCTTTGAAGAGCAATAGTTCTGAGGGTGGCTTGTCTGGCCTCTTGGCACGTCTGACCCCTGATGAGCAAGTCGTCCAGATAGGGGAAGACAAAGATTCCCTGATTTCTCAGGTAGGCCGCCACCACCGCCAGGCACTTTGTGAAGACTCTGGGGGCGGAGGTGAGGCCAAAAGGCAGCACTCTGTACTGATAATGGTTTCCTCCCACAATGAACCTGAGGTACTTTCTGTGGTCTGGATGAATGAGGATGTGAGTGTACGCATCCTTTAGATCTAAGGAGCATAGCCAATCTCCCTGCTGGAGGTAGGGCAGAAGTGTTCCAAGAGTAAGCATCTTGAACTTTTCCTTCTCCAGGAACTTGTTGAGGTACCTGAGGTCCAGAATGGGTCGAAGGCCACCGGTTCTCTTGGGCACCAGGAAATACCTGGAGTAGAATCCGTGACCTTGCAAGTGGGGAGGCACAGACTCCACCGCCCTGTCCACCATCAGCTCTCGAAGGAGAAGGTCTGTGTGCAGGGGAGGCCTTGGAGGCTCCCCTGGAAAGTAAGGAGGCGGCAGTTGGTGAAAATGCAGAGCACAGCCCCTTTGGACTATGTCCAACACCCAACTGTTCCCGGTGATGAGGGGCCACTGGTGGGCAAAGAAGGTGAGGTGACCTCCTGTGCAGGGTTGGGAGAGCAGGGAAGGAGAGGCTACGCTCAAGGAGTCAAAAACCCCCACCCTGCTGAGTGGTAGCAGGGGCCGTAGGCTTGGGGGTCCTCTGCCTACGGGGCCCATTACCCTGCCCCTTGGCTTGCTGACCCTGGGGGGCAGCTTGGGCAGCCTGATATAGAGGGTACAGTTTGTAGGCAGTGCCCTTCCTCGGGAAAAAGGGCTTTTTACCAAAGCCCTTCTTTTTATGAGAAGGGGCAGAGGTCTTCCTTGACAGCCTTCTCCGTGTAAGGTGCTCTGTTTCTAGCTGAGCGGCCTTCTCGGTCATGGGCTTGCCAAAAAGGTTTTCACCTCGGCAAGGGACATCGACCAACTTGTCCTGAACCCATGGCTCGAGGTCCGATGACTGCAGCCATGCCTGGCATCGAGCCACGATACCGGCTGCCGCAACTCGGTCCGAAGCCTCGAAGCCATCGTAGGCGGTGTGGGACATGAACTTCGAGCAGTCCCGAATCCCCGAGGACAAGGACTTTAATCTCTGCAAGGGTTCCCCAGAGAGTTCAGCAGAGAACCCGGCCAACTCCTTGGCCAGGTCCCGCAAGTACATGCCCATGTACAGCTGGTACGACTGGACACAGCAAGCAAGCATCGAGCCCTGGAAGCACTTTCTACCGACGCCATCGAGGTTTCGGGCCTCCCTGCCAGGGGGCACCGCAGAGTACATCTTCTGGCTCTTCAGACAATGCATGGCCGATTCCACAACCATAGAATGGTATGAAAGCTGTGCCTTTTGAAAACCAGGGCTCTTTCTGAGTCGATAGATCAAGTCGACTCGCTTGCTGAGAACCGGCGCCGAGGCCGGTGCCTCCCACATACGGAAGAGGAGCAGTTCCAGCATCGGAGGAACCGGGACAGTAAAGGCCTCCTTCGGAGGAGAGTCATACTGCAGCGCCGCGAGCTCCTCAGCTAGAGGCTCTTCCTCGGGGTCCACCGGAATAGCCAAGGCAGTGGCCATATCCCGGACGAACTCCGAGAACCGAGTATCCTCCGGAGGAGATCTACTCCGGGGCTCAGACTGCGGTGAATCCGACGGGACGCACCGAGTCTTGAACGTATCGGGAGACTCCTTGTCCTCCGTCTCCAAGGCAGACTCGTCCGAGGAAGAGTCAGGGTCCGACCGCGCGGGGCCCTGGAGCACCCGCCCCGACGCCCGCGGCACCGGCGTCGACGCCCGCGGCACCGGCATCGACGCCCGCGGCACCGAACGGGAGGTCGAGGGAGACCGCGACCGAGGTAGACTTCGAGCCATGATGGACTCGAGTATCGGCTCGGTCTCCGGGGTCGACTTCGAAGTCAATGTCCCGGTGGTCGGGGCAGATGCGCCAGACAGGCTGGCCATCAGTGCCCGCTGCTGCTCCATGAAGGCAGACAGTCTGCTCTCCAAGGCTGTCATCCTGAGACTCAGCTCGGGAGACGCAGCAGGCGGCGCCGGGCCCGACGTCGGCTCTCTGGGAGGAGAGTCCTCGAGGACTACGGGGCTTACGTGTCCAGCAGACTCCGGCTCCACATGAGGAACTTTGGCAGGCTTCTCTTCTTCCAAGGTCCCGGGACGACGGTCGGGGGTCTTAGATCTGGCCCTCGAGGAGCCAGGGACCTCCGACGATGACGCCCTCGCGAGCCGCTTCTTCCTCTTACGTTCCCGGTCGGGGGACCCCCTGTCCGAGGAGCTTCAAAGGCGCTCGGGATCGGAATCCCGAGATGTCGAGGCCTCAGACGAGGTCCGGGCCCGGCCGGAGGCTGAGTCCGAGAAAAGCCTTTCTTTTTGCTGCTGGCAACTTCGGAGTGCCTTGGAAGACATCTTCCCACATGGCCCCGCACGACTTAGGATCGTGATCAGGGCCAAGGCACCCAAGGCAGCAGTCGTGTGTGTCGGTGAGAGACATTAATTTCTTACACCGATCACACTTTTTAAAACCACTGGAAGCCATCGGGGGAAAAAAAAGTCCCCGCGAGGTCAAAGGACCGGCCTTCCAGTGAAAAAGGAAAAAGGGGCGCGAACGCCAGCCACGAAGGGCAAAAACCGAAGAAGAAGAATCGGGCTCGATACCGGCGTACCGAACCCGGCGGGAAAAGGAAATCGGACCTCTTGTCATCGGGGAGAAGAGGAGCCATGAGTTCCAAATCTTTAATAACCTCTCGAAGAAACATGCCCATGTAAAGTATGTAAGAACTTATTCTGGCCGATAACAGAGGCCTGAAAGCATTGACGACCAAAGGCATCGATAGTCTTCGCCTCACGGCCCAGAGGATTAGAGGAATGCGTCTTGGCACTTTTGATTCGGCGCATTGCCGATTCCACCACCATGGAATGGTGTGGTAACAGCGTTTTTTGGAACCCAGGACACGGTGGTACCTGGTACATTGTATTGAGCCTTTGAGAATGTGGAGACACCGTTAAAGGTGTTTCCCACATCCTAATCATGAGATCATGCAAAATCCGGGTGTATGGGAAGGGTTGGGCCTCCTTAGGGGCTGCCAGATACTGAAGAATTTCAAGTTCTTCAGCTCTCAGTTCTTTCTCGGGGGTCACAGTGATTGAGAGGCCCCGAGTACATCCTGTATAAAGTCTTGAAAAGACATGTCCTCCGGAGGAGACATCCAACGTTGCAGCGAAGGAGAGGGCTCCTCCGTGAGAACCACTCTGGTACCGATAGAGTCATCAGAATAATTTGAATCGGAAGACTCAAAGTATCTACGGGCCGGGTGCTCACTCACTGCATGTCGACAGTAACGATCGAAGTCGGCATCGGAATGCCTCGATACCAGACCCTCTATGCCAGACACCGATTCTAGGGCCGGCATGGGTGGAAGCATGGAGAGTGGCACAACAGTAGATGCAGATACATCTGATACCGATATCGGTACCGATGGCTGCGGAACCGATAGCAGCCGCTTTAGCAGTGCCGAGGTTGCTAACAAGGCCGCAAGACTGCGCTCAATGGCTAGGATATGTTGATCCATGGAGCCTGCTGATGTCTGGGTTTCGGTACCGGCAGCACGGGCCATGACCCCAGAACATGGCACCAAGAGATCTCCAGAGGTGGAGGCCTTGGGAACATCTTGGGACCCCGCTAATGCTTTGGAGGCAAGGACCTCCCACCAGGGTTGTTTGGCCGGTGTACTCTCCTTGAGGGCAATGCTAATAGCATCTCAACGCTTAGGAGATTTACCCTTTGAGGACTGGCCGGTCTTGGAGAAAGACCTGGGTTTGGTTACCTGAGATCCATGGGAAGAAGATGAAGCCCTGAACGATATCGATGCAACGGATATTGCATCTGAGGCAAAGAGGGTGCCGGGTTTCGCAGCTCTATTTCTGCAAAGGAGACACTCCGATGGTGAATGGTCAGGGCCCAAATATTTAAGACACCAGTTATGGGTGTCGGTAGCAGAAATGGTACTGCCACATTTTGAACATTTTTTGAAACTACTAGTTGGTTTCTCCATTTTGGAAGAAAATAGGGCCTAGTGCTCAAAATGGCACCGAAGCACCAAGAGGGGACAGACCCTCAAGAAAAAGCTTTTTTTTTTTTTTTTTTAGAAGAAAGAAGAAGAAAATAAAGAAGACACCGGTGGTACCAGTGTAAGCATCGACGGGAAGGCAGACGCGACCACAAAAAAAAGTCTGCGGTGACAGGGTTTGTTACCTGTCAGCTCTGCAGAAAACGAAAAACTGGAGAGTTGGAAAGGCGGGAAGGCAGCAGTGCAGGTGCAGTGGGATGATCCCAAAAGCTTTCCTATAGGACCCTGGGGAGCGTTCCCACGTGGGCTCCGTTGGTGCCGACAATACCCATATGTGAAGACTACATTCCTGCTTGTTTCTGGAGATAGAACTATATACAGGAAAGTAGAAATAAAAGGCTGTCAAGTAAAAGATGAGTTTGCAGAGTCAAATACAGAATCACAGCAGACCCGAGGATACTGCAGCAGTAGAACAGAGCAAATACAGGTTCAGGGGTGGGCTCTGATCCCACATGCCAGCAAGATTCTACTGAAGATTATTCAAAAGAGACTACAACCATACCTGGAACAAGAACTACCTGAAGTGCAAGCAGGGTTCAGGAAAGGGCGAAGAACGAGAGACATCATTGCAGATGTGAGATGGATCCTTGAAAAGACTACAGAATACCAAAAGGATATCTATTTGTGCTTTACCGACTATAGCAAGGCTTTTGACTGTGTAAACCATGAGAAACTCTGGGCCACATTAAGAAGCATGGGTATACCAGAACACCTGATCGTTCTCTTGCGCAATCTGTACATTGATCAAGAAGCAACAGTTCGAACGGAACAAGGAGAAACAGAATGGTTTAAAATAAGCAAAGGTGTAAGACAAGGCTGCATACTTTCCCCCTACCTATTTAATTTATATGCAGAACAAATCATCAGAGAAGCAGGATTGTATGAAGACAACAGAGGTGTGAAGATTGGTGGAAGACTCATCAACAACCTTCGCTATGCTGATACCACATTACTGGCTGAAAGTGAAGATGATCTGAAACATTTCCTTCTCACAATCAAAGAACATAGTCTCAAAATGGGCCTGCACCTTAATGTAAAGAAGACAAAGATCATGACAACTGGCATAATCAACAGGTTCATCGTTGAAGGAGAAGAAATTGAAATTGTGAACAACTTTAACCTACTTGGATCAACTATCAATAAAGAAGCAACAAGCAGTCAAGAAATCAGACGACGCATTGCTCTTGGCAGAATGGCTATGAAAGACCTAGAGCAGAGATGTCTCTCTCCATACAAAGATTTGACTTGTTCAAGCCATGGTATTTTCAATAACATCATATGGATGTGAAAGCTGGACAGTGAAAAAGATAGACAGGAAGAAAATTGATGCCTTTGAATTATGGTGCTGGCGGCGAATACTGTGTATACCATGGACTGCCCGAAGTACAAATCAGTCGGTACTAGAGGAGATCAAACCTAAGCTTTCTTTAGAAGCTCAGATGACAAGACTTCGACTTTCATACTTTGGACACATCATGCGAAGTGAGAGATCATTAGAGAAAGACATTATGCATGGCAAGATAGAAGGTCAACGCAAAAGAGGAAGGCCAGCAATGAGATGGATCGATACAATAACAGCAGCTACGGGTACCAGTCTGTCAACAATGAGCCGCCTGACTGAAGACCGAACACAATTTAGGATAGCTATCCAGAGAGTCGCCATGAGTCGACTCCGACTCGACGGCACTTAACAACAAGGAAAGTGGCAGTTACAGAAACATGGTTCACAGAAAACCATGACTGGGATGTAACTATACCTGGCTATACTTTATTCAGAAAGGACAGGGTAGGAAGAAGGGGAGGAGGAGTAGCACTATATGTAAAAACTACTATTAAAGCTTTGGAATTACAGAGCTTAAAAGGGAGAGAGGAGGCATTGTGGGTTAGACTAGAAAGAGGGAAAGAGAAATCTATTTGCATTGGTGTGATATACAGACCTCCCTCACAAGAGGAAGAGGTGGACAGAGAGTTAATTGAAGACATACGCAGCATTGCTAGGAAAGGGGAAGTGCTACTGCTAGGAGATTTTAATATGCCAGATGTTGATTGGCACATTCCTGCTGCAGTATCATCTAGGAGTAAGGAGATCCTGGATTCTCTACAGGGAGAACTATTCAGGCAATTGGTAACAGACCCCACACGTGAAGGGGCCATACTGGACTTGGTGCTTACCAATGGTGAAAGTGTTTCTGATGTTGTAGTGGGAGATCATTTTGCATCCAGTGATCACCAGATGGTGTGGTTCAGTATTAGGACTAGGGCTGTTAGAATCCATTCCAAGGTGAAGATCTTAGACTTTAGGAAGACTAACTTTGCGATGATGGGCCAATGCCTCAGGGAGTCGTTAGTGGGATGGGAACAGCTGGGGGATGTAGAACAACAGTGGGCAAAACTGAAAGGGGGTATTTTAAAGGCAACCAACCTTTTTGTTAAAATGGTAAACAAAGGCAAAAGGAACAGGAGACCGCTATGGTTTTCGAAGGAAGTAGCTGAAAAAGTGAAGAAAAAGAGGGAGGCCTTCATGAAATACAAGAGATCACAGAGAGAGGAAGACAGGCATCTGTATTTGGAAAAACTTAGAGAAGCTAGCAAAGTAGTCAAGAAGGCAAAGATTCAAAAGGAGGAGGAAATAGCCAATGCAATAAAATGGGGGGATAAGACATTTTTCAGATATATTAGTGAGAAGAGGAAGGGCAAAAGTGGTATTGTCAGACTCAAGGGTACAGGGGGGGAATATGTAGAAGCTGATAAGGATAAAGCGGAATTACTTAACAAATATTTTTGTTCTGTGTTCACAGATGAAAAACCAGGAGCAGGACCTCAGAAAACACCCACAAATAAGAACAGAAGCGAGGGACATCTTGAACAATTTTCAGAAGACTGTGTTCGTGAGAAACTAGCTCAACTCAAAGTAGACAAAGCGATGGGACCGGATGGGATACACCCTAGAATACTGAGGGAACTTGGGGACATTCTAGCAACTCCACTGACTGACCTTTTCAATGCCTCGTTGGAGTCAGGAGTGGTGCCAAAGGACTGGAGAGAGGCTCATGTGGTGCCTTTACACAAAAGCGGAAGTAAGGATGTGGTTGAAAACTACAGGCCGGTTAGTTTAACTTCAGTGGTGAGTAAATTAATGGAAACGCTGTTGAAAGAGAAAATAGTGAGGTTTCTGGAGTCCAGCGGATTACAGGATCCGAGGCAGCATGGATTCACCAGAGGCAGGTCTTGTCAGACAAATCTGATTGATTTCTTTGACTGGGTGACCAGGGAGTTGGACCAAGGGAGAGCTCTAGATGTGGTGTATTTAGATTTCAGTAAAGCCTTTGACACTGTTCCTCACAGGCGACTTATAAACAAACTGAGCACCCTAGGGATGGACCCTAAAGTTACTGCTTGGGTTAGAAATTGGTTGGGTGGGAGGCAACAAAGAGTACAAGTAAATGGAGCTCACTCTGAGGAGAAGGATGTTACCAGTGGTGTGCCCCAGGGATCTGTCCTTGGTCCGATTCTTTTTAACATCTTTGTTAGTGATATAGCGGAAGGGCTGTCGGGTAAGGTTTGCCTCTTTGCAGATGATACCAAAATCTGCAATAAAGTAGACACCCAGGAAGGTGTAGATAACATGAGGAGGGATCTAGCTAAGCTTGAAGAATGGTCTAGAATTTGGCAGCTGGGATTTAATGTTAAAAAATGTAAGGTCATGCATTTGGGCTGCAGCAATCCAAGGGAGCAATACAGCATAGGAGGTGAAGTACTTTTGTCCACTAAAGAAGAGCGGGACCTAGGCGTAGTTGTGTCCGATGATCTTAAAGTAGCTCAACAGGTAGAAAAGGCGACGGCTAAAGCTAGAAGGATGCTTGGGTGCATACGGAGAGGAATGGCTAGCAGAAAAAAGGAGGTGATAATGCCTCTGTATAAGTCTTTGGTGCGACCTCATTTGGAGTATGGTGTGCAATTCTGGAGACCGCACCTTCAAAAGGATGTGAACAGGATGGAGTCGGTACAGAGGGGTGCTACTAAGATGATTAGTGGTCTTCATTATAAAGCATATGAGGACAGACTTAAGGATCTTAATATGTACACCTTAGAGGAAAGGCGGGATAGAGGTGATATGATTGAGATGTTTAAATACCTCCGTGGCATAAATGTTCAGGGAGAGAGCCTCTTTCAATTGAAAGCAAGTTCTGCGACGAGGGGACATGGGATGAGGGTGAAGGGAGATAGATTCAGGAGTGATATGCGGAAATATTTCTTTACGGAAAGAGTAGTGGATCCGTGGAATAGTCTCCCAGTGGAGGTGGTAGAGATGAGGACAGTAACTGAATTCAAAAAAGCATGGGACCAACACAGAGGATCTCTAAAGGTAAAAAGTGGACTGTTGTAGTTGTTGTTATGGAAGGACAGACTAGATGGGCCTTGTGGTCTTTTTCTGTCATCATGTTTCTATGTTTCTATGAAAGGACATTATCTGGTAAGTAAAATGTCACCTTCCATATCATCCTGCTAGACAAGTCCAAACATAGATACATGTCATCAGAAGACAACCATGTTGGCATATTTAGTCTGCCCCTCCATATCAAACATACCGTCCCCTTTTTCCCTTTAGAGATCTTCCGTATTTGTCCCATGCCTACCTGAATCCAGATATTGCCCTCATCTCCACTGGGAGGCCACTCCATACATCTACCACTATTTCTGTAAAGAAATATTTCCGCATATTACTCCTGAGTATATCCACTCATCCCATGCCTCCTCAAGAATTTGGCAGCTGAGATTTAATGCTAAAAAATGCAGGGTCATGCCTTTGGGCTACAAAAATCCAAGGGAGTGGTGAAGTACTTCTGTCTATGAAAGAAGAGCGGGACCAGGGCATGATTGTTTCTAATGATCTTAAAGGGGCTAAACAGGTAGAAAAGGAGATGGCCAAAGACAGAAGGATGCTAGGGTGCATAGAGAGGAATAGCCAGCACAAAAAATAGAAGGCAATAGTGCCTCTATCTCTGGTGCGAACTCATTTGGAGTATAGCATAGTTACTCACCTGTAACAGGTGTTCTCCAGGGACAGCTGGAATCAGTCCTCACATGGGTGACGTCGGCACCGACGGAGCCCGCACAGAGCAATTCCCCAGCTTTCAAAGAAAGCCTTTGGGATTGCTGCCATGCATGCTTGGTCCTCTTCCTGCCTCAGAGTGCCATCTTGCTCAGTCAGGTCCCCTAGTTAGCGCCCTGCTAAGCAGATGGCAAGGGAAGGATAAAAATAGCAACTCTTCAGGGGAGGTGGGAGGGTAGTGACTACTGACTCCTGCTGTCCCTGGAGAACACCTGTTACAGGTGAGTAACTACGCTTTCTCCAGGAACAAGCAGGAAGTCAGTCTTCACTTATAGAACTCCCCAGCTACAGGCTACCGAGCCTGTAACCAAACACACCTCCGTGAGGCCGTGAGCAGAAGTCAACACCTGAAGAAGCCCGAGTCTTTGGGCCCCCGGGACGAAGCTCTCAGTAGTCGTCGAAGAAGGGTCGGAGGGCAGGAGTTGCTTATACCCCAAATAGATTACGGAGTACAGCCTGGCCGAAGGCACTGTCCCAGCAGGACTCCCTCTCTAGGCAGTAGTGCGAGGCGAAGGTATTCACTGACGACCAGGTCGCAGCCTGGCAGATGTCCATCAGAGGCATGGAGCGCAGCAAAGCCACCGACGTCGCCTTGGCCAGGACACTGTGCGCGGTGACGCAGCGATCCAGTAGGGCTCCAGCCTTTACCTGAGCGAAGGCGATGCAGTCCACCACCCAGACGGAGATGGTGCATTTGGCGACTGCCTGCCCCAGGCGATTGGGGTCGTAGAGAACAAAGAGCCGGTTGGACTCGCGATGAACCTGGGTACACAGCAGGTAGAAGGAAAGAGCCCTCTTGCAGTCGGCGTGTATGCAATACAGCCAATGCCTGGTCGGCATGCGGTCTCAGGAAGAAGGTCGGCAAGACTATCTCCTGATTGAGATGAAAGTCAGAGACCACCTTCGGTAGGAACTTGGGGTGGGTACGGAGGACCACCCTGTTCCCGTAGAACCTGGTGTAGGGAGCCTCAGCCATGAGGGCCTGGAGTTCGCCGACTTGCCGAGCCCAGGGCTACCAGGAAAGCTACCTTCCAAGAGAGGTGTTGAAGCGAGCATGTCGCCATCAGCTCGAAGAGTGATTGCGTAAGCTGCATCGGCACAATGTTCAGGTTCCACTCAGCCGGTGGTGGCCGGATGGGGGGCTTGGAAAGTAAGAGGCCCCGCATGCAGTGGGAGACCAGGGGCTGCCCCAAGAGGGGGCTACCCTTGATGGGGAGGCGGTGTGCTGAGATGGCGCTCAGGTGGACCCTGACCGAGTTAGACTTCAGCCCCTCTTTAGAGAGGTGGAGAATGTACTGGAGGACCCACCTGGTAGAACAAGAAAATGGGTCAATCTGGAGCTCGGAGCACCAGACCAAGAAACATCGCCACTTGAAGGCATAGGCCCGTCTCGTTGAGTCCTTCCTCGATGCGAGGAGGACCTCTTCGACCTCCCCTGGGAGGTGCAGCGGGGCTAGGGAGATTAAGCCTCCAGGCCGTAAGGGACAGCGAGGCCAGGTTCGGGTGAAGCACCTGTCCCTCTTCCTGCGTCAGCAGGTCCGGGGCGCAGCCCAGGGGGACTGGAGACTCTGACAAGAGACGGAGCAGGATCCAAGGCTGTCGAGGACACGAAGGCACCATGAGAATCATTGAAGCATGTTCCCGCTGAACCTTGTAGAGGATCCTCGCAATGAAAGGAGTGGAAGGGAAAGCGTAAAGAAGCCCGGAGGTCCAGTTCAAGAGGGACGCATCCGGGGCCACCCTGCTCTGGTGTGGAACTGGTCTGCAGAAACGGGGAAGCTGCGCGTTCACCGGGCTGATGAACAGGTCCATGGACGGAGTACCCCACCAATGGAACAAGAGGCTGGTGACCTCCAGACCCAGGTGTCACTCGTGTGGGTGGAGGATTCTGCTGAGTTTGTCCGCGAGGACATTCTCTTGGCCCAGGAGATAGACCGCTCAGAGGGACATCCCCCAGCGAAAGGCAAATGAGCAAAGGAAGATTGCCTCCCGGCAGAGGAGGCGGGAGTCTGTTCCCCCCTCCTTGTTTATGTAGATCATGGCTACCCTGTTGTCCGTTTGTCCATCTGCCTGCCTGAGCACCAACTTCCTTCTCAGATGACCATCGAAGGCCCTCAGGGCCCACTGGACCGCCCGAAGCTCGAGCAGGTTGATCTGCTGCTGAGATTCCTCGGGCAATCACTGCCCCTGGGTGCACAAATCGTTGCAGTGGGTTCCCCAACCCAGCAGGGAAGCATCCGTTGTCAGGACGAGCTCATGCTGCAGGGCCTGGAAGGGCATTCCCTGACTGAGACTTCGGGGATCCCGCCACCAATCCAAGGAGCTGTGGAGACTTCAAGACACCCGGATGGGGTCCCTGAGGCGACCGGAGGCCTGGTTCCACTGCATTCTGAGGCACCACTGAGCTATTTGCATGTGCATACGGGCATGGGGGACAACATGGATGGTGGAGGCCATGTGTCCCAGGAGGCTCAGCATGGCCCGCACCGAGGCTCGAGCTCTGCTCTGGATCTGGGCTGCCAAGGTGCACAGGTGGACTGCATGGTCCACGGGTAGGAAGGCGGTTGCTCGCTCCGTGTCGAGGAGTGTGCCAATGGACTTCAAGGTCTGCACCGATTTGAGGTGGGACTTGGAGTAGTTGACCAGGAAGCCAAGGTGTTCGAGGAGGCGGGCTTCTTCAGCCAAAGTCCCCATAACGAGACAGTTGTCTCGGAAAGGGAAGACGGGTATGCCCTATCGCCGGAGGAAGGCGGCGGCCGCGGTGACACACTTTGTGAAAACCCGAGGAGCGGATGTGAGCCCGAAGGGGAGCAACCTGTATTAGTAATGCTCTCCCTGCACCCTGATGTGCAGGAACTGCCTGTGCTGTGGGTGGACTAGAATGTGGGCATAAGCATCCCTTAGGTCTAAGGAGCATAGCCAATTGCCCTGCTGGAGGAAGGGCAGCAGGACACCAAGCAATAACATTTTGAATTTCTCCCACACCAGAAACTTGTTTAGGTTCCTGAGATCGAGAATGGGGGGTAGGCCCCCTGTCTTCTTTGGAACGAGGAAATATCAGGAATACAACCCTCGACCTTGGAGATGCGGCAGTACTTTCTCGACTGCCTGCTGGGCGAGGAGGTTGGTCAACTCCTGTTGCAAGCAAGTCTGGTGTGAGGGGAGCTAAGAAGGCTCCGCTGGGGAGAAGGGAGGAGGAAGCCTGTCCAGGTGAAGATGATACCCGTCCCGGACCACCCGGAGGACCCAGGTGTCCGATGTGACCAACACCCAGTGAGAGGCGAAAAGGGACAAATGACCCCCCCACCGGCAGAAGTACTGCCGGGGGGCAAGAGGCTATGCCGTCGGCGTCAAAAACCTTCCTCTTAAAGGCCAGTTGAGTCAAACTGGCTTTGGAGCATGTGTCCACAGCTCAGTGACAGAGCCAAATCCAATGCCATGACACTGTCGTTAGGGCACTATCCCTGGCCGCCAGGCATACCAGGTCATACATATCTTCAGAAAGGAAGGCCGTAGCCGACTTCAAGACAGAAGTAGCATCAACAGGCAGAAAAAACTGAATCTACTGGAGCAGGGCTCAAGACGTCAAGCTGGTACATACCCCTAAATAAAGAACAGCCACCACCATGGCGAACTGACTCTTCAGCAAGGAAATGACCTTGCGGTTCAGAACATCCTTTATGGCTGATCCACCTTCCATGGGAATGGTGGTCCATCTGATAATCGCCATGACCTGTGCATCCACCCTGGGAATGTCAAACTACTCACCGCGTTCCTCTTCCGGGAGCACGATCTTCTTATAGACCCTTAACCCCTTTAGGCAGGGAGTCGGGCGAGTCCCACTCAGACCAGATCATATCTTTGATCACCTCTGGGAATGGAAAGACAGTAGTGGATTTCTGCACTCACTGAAGAAGCGATGTACTTTTGGCTCCTGCTCCATGCCGGAAGCATCTGTTAAGTTCAAGGAGGATGAGACCCTGAAAATCAATGCTGTCAGCTCTTCCTTCTGGAACAGATGGATCATGCCTGCCTCTGTATACTCTCCTAAAGGTCAGAGTAGGTCCTCATCCACATCAGAGCCCAATATTGATTCATTTGGGTCCAAGGCATAGTCAACATCTCAGATAGCTCCCAACTATTCATCATCTTAAGAGGGGGTGTCCGGTGTTGGGGACGCTTAGCCAAAGATAAATGAATAGGGCTTCTACTTTCAGCCTGACTGACATGAGACTGTGTCCGGGGGCACCTAGAAGTCATAGGATCTGAATTTCCACACCAGAAGTACCAGGTCTGTTGCAGAAAAAGAATTCCAGGGAGGACAATACGGACTCCAAAAGCTCTCCTCTTGGAAAAAGCTCCCCAACACCAGGGAGCATAGCTGCCACAGACCCTCTAGAGAGGCTCACAGCATTTTTGCCAGAGCCGACTGGCTGAGCATCCTTACCCTTAGCATCAAACTGCACTTCCTACCCTGAAGCAGTTAAAGGCGGACTAACTGTACCCCTTGGCTAAGAAGAGGAAAGCATGCCCTCCAGTGGTAACTCAGAAGCTGCCATGCAGGAAAGGCAGAGTCCAGAATCCAAGGATGAGGGCTCCTTACCTGCCACAGGTCAAACAATGTTTCCTGGAAGAAGACAGAGTTAGGATAAGTATCACAAAAGTGCGCACTAAGGCTGCGTCAGCCCGCAAGTGTGCGCTAACTGCGCTTTTACGTAATGTATGATAAAGATGCTAGGGAAGGAGCGTGCGCATTGGACCCGCTTGGCAGAATGACTTAGGACCATGCAACCCTCAGGCATACAATAGGCAAGAATGTTACCATCATGTGCAAAAGACGGCAGGAAACCCCCACACAGTGCCAATGGTCAATAGCAGTCCAGTCCAAATTGCATATCTCAAAGAAGGAACCCCTAACAAGGACAACGTCAAAGTCAAGCCTTGGTACTCGCCCCCTGAGAGCCTCAGGCGGAGGGATCTGTGTCAGGCTCAGCTCTACTCCCCTAAAATTGCTTCACTGGCTGGGTTTATTTTAACATGTGGAGGCAAGGAAGGAACTATAATACCACCTTTATTTCATAAAGCCAGGCCCGACACAGGCCGTGTTTCGTTTATGCCTTCCTCAGGGGCTTTGGCTATAACAACATATAAAAAATTCATTTAAAACAAACAAATTCATCATAAATATACATATATAAGGCACTCAAAACACTAAAAACACTAAAAAATTCATAAAAACTGTAAATAAATAATTAAATAAATAATTAATTAGATACTAACTGCTAAAGTACAGCGAAAGTCTGTGAACCAACAGACAGATAAATAAATAAATAATTAATTAAATGACTGTATACGTATGATACGTGTATAATCACATATATAAGAACTTATAGACACATGGTCACACTAATAAATACTCAATAACTTAATAAATTAGTGACACACAATGAAGTATCTATTTACTCTAAATGAATCCAACTAATAATAATAAATAACATATATATAAAAAGTACATATCATACATATAAAACCATACAGTTATAAAACTCGACTGAAAAAGTTAAATGGCTAAAAAGATCATTAACTAAAAATTGAAAATAAATCAATAAAGATTATTATGTAGTAAATGGAGATGGCTCGGATGGCCTTATGCCACAATTATTTCTGTTTCAGGAATAATTTCTATCAACAGATAAAAGGAGTGGCGATGGGGTCATCTATGGGGCCGGACGTGGCCAATCTTTATGTGTTCGAGTTTGAAGAGATATATATAAAGGATAATCCCTTCAAAGAACAAATACATCTATGGTTGAGATATATTGATGATATCCTTATTCTGTGGGAAGGGTCTATAGAGGCTTTGTTGGATTTTAACATCTGGATTAACCAGTGTGATGACAATCTCCGGTTCCAGTTGACATATGACCCACATAAAATACCATATCTGGACTTGCTGATTGAGAAAACTGTAATGGGCTTCTGTACAACTCTATATAGGAAGCCTACAGACAGAAACCAATTGCTGCACTATAGTAGTTTCCACAATATGGCTTTAAAGAATAATCTACCATATGGGCAGTTCCTTAGAGCCAAGAGAATCTGCACTTCTCCAGAGGAGTATGAACGACAAGCGGATATTATAAAAAGCCGGTTGGATGCAAGACATTATCCCTCTCAGCAAATTAGAAAAGGATATGAGAAGACCTGTCAGATTCCACGGGAGAAGTTGCTGCAGAAGAATACAAAAGAAGACCAATCCAATTTGGTGTGTCCTCTACTTTATTCTCATCGCTCGCAGAATATTAGGAAGATTTTACAGAAACATTGGCATCTCATCCAGTCCGTACCTGGGTTTTCGGATTTCAAACTATTGCATACAAACGTAACGTAAACCTAAGGAATATACTGGTTCCGTCAGCGTTCACGGAAAGGAAATATCTGTCACAGTACAAAGGACATTACCAATGTGGGAAATGTTCCGTATGTGTACATGTGTTGTCAGTTAAGCATCAATACACACATCCTGACAGAAATAGAGTTTTTCATTTAGACGACTATACCAACTGTGCAACGAGCCACGTTGTATACGTGGTCCGTTGCCCATGCCAGAAACTATATGTAGGCATGACGACACGCTCTGTCCGCAAGAGGATTATAGAGCATAGAAGTTGCATTAATAGGAGGCTAGAAGACAAACCATTGGTGGCACATTGGTTGGAGCACAACCATAAAACATCAGATCTCAAATTTTTTGTAATTAAGAAGGTGAAGTTAAATTGGCGAGGGGGTGACATAGGACAGACTATAGCGCGGTTGGAACAGCGTTATATCTTCCAACTTAATAGTCTACATCCCTCTGGTTTGAATATGGAGGAGGATCTGTCGGTATTTCTATAATATATTGCAAAATAAAAATTTTTTTCCAAAAAATACTTTTTCCTTTACAGTGTAAGCTTATGTGGACAATAGAGGTGAGGTATACTTCCCTGGAGAAAATATGATGTGAATATGAGTAATGCATTCCAGGTTTTAACCTAGGTCTTGTGGACTGAATATGAAAGAGCCTTTGGCATTAATGCAAGCTATTACTTTTACTCTTTTGTGGATAGTGTAATTCTTATGGATATGAAGGTATATATCATGAACTATGGTCTATGATGGCAGTATTGGTGAATGTTGGTGCATATAAGCAATGCATTCCAGGTTTTTACCTAGGTTTTGTGGACTGAATACGAAAGAACCTTTGGCATTAGTGCAAGTTATTATTATTATTTTTATTTCTTATTTTTGTGGATAATGTAATTTTTATGGATATTAAGGTATATATCATGAACTATAGTCTATGATGGCAGTATTTGAGAATGTTGGTGACCAATAAGATACGTCCGGTGACGTCACTAAGGTTTCCCGCGCTTTTGAAGAATTAAATAGCTTCACGCAGCTGCGGGCGTCTGTAGTGTCACTCGTAAAAAGAAAGGAGTAGTGCGGGGACGTTTTGAATACTTCCTCTAATCTTGGGTGAGTGTTACATGGGTCTGATGCAGATGCCACGTTTTTATGAAAAATAGGAATTCAAGTTTGACTGTTTGTAACAAGTTGGGCGATATGAAGGTTTAAATATAAGCAGTTTGTGTTATAAAGGCCAGTAGGCAGTATTTTCAAATGTCGGGTGTAAACGCGTTTCAGGATTTCATTAATGAATAGGAGTGTGGTTTGGATCACGATTCACATATTGAAAAAAAGGGATTCGGTTGAAAGGGTCTTGATCATTGAATTAGTCAGTGTATCAGATATCGTTGGATTATGGTGGAAGGGTTTCCGATGACTGGGCAGTTGGTTTTGTGAGATAGAGTAGTTCAATTTTTTTAAAAAGAGTATGGATAGTGAGCAATTTATGTTGAATCTGATGATAACGTTTTCCCGCGCATCTGCAGATTTTAAAAGTCGGACAAGCAAACAACGGCAAAGTTGGCACTTTGCCAGAATTGGCATATATATCCGGCAAGCGAGAAGGCCTTTATAGAAAGACACAAGGTGATTTTAAAGAACTCTGTTTTTTAGCTGATCAAGAATCATGGCAGTGTTTATTATATTATATCATAATATTATAGAGAAGATAGCAGGGTTGTAATGGTTCTGAGTAAAATAGTTTTAAGTACAGATATAATTTTATAGAGGGATGATTGGTGAATAATTTAATTAATCAAAATTAAAACACTTTCAGGTGAAGAAATAAAAAACGTATAATTGTAAAATAGTTGTGGTGGACCATAAATTTATACTATCATTTCATGCAACTTATAAGACAATAAGATAATATTCAATTAAGTACGTTTATTAATTATAGGCTTCACTTGCTCTACCTGTTGCGTTTTCCTGGGTTCAGCGTTTCCTCCAGTAGTGTAGTTTTCTGTTTTATTTCTTCATTATAATTTTTATAATTTTAATTATGGTTATTATTGATTTTTGTACCATTGAAGATTTTTATAGGGTACAGTTAATTGGATTAGCTCTTCTATTTTCTTTTCTCTTTTCCCTTCAGTTATCATTGTGGCAAGAAAATCATATAGGTAAGAATGTGATAAATGATTTTCAGTACATCAAATTGTGGGTTATGTTGTTTCTTGGTCACAAATAGGTTTATAAATGGGTGATTTAATTAATTAATAAAATATATTTTTTAGTTTATTTACTACATAATAATCTTTATTGATTTATTTTCAATTTTTAGTTAATGATCTTTTTAGCCATTTAACTTTTTCAGTCGAGTTTTATAACTGTATGGTTTTATATGTATGATATACTTTTTATATATATGTTATTTATTATTATTAGTTGGATTCATTTAGAGTAAATAGATACTTCATTGTGTGTCACTAATTTATTAAGTTATTGAGTATTTATTAGTGTGACCATGTGTCTATAAGTTCTTATATATGTGATTATACACGTATCATACGTATACAGTCATTTAATTAATTATTTATTTATCTATCTGTCTGTTGGTTCACAGACTTTCGCTGTACTTTAGCAGTTAGTATCTAATTAATTATTTATTTATTTATTTACAGTTTTTATGAATTTTTTAGTGTTTTTAGTGTTTTGAGTGCCTTATATATGTATATTTATGATGAATTTGTTTGTTTTAAATGAATTTTTTATATGTTGTTATAGCCAAAGCCCCTGAGGAAGGCATAAACGAAACACGGCCTGTGTCGGGCCTGGCTTTATGAAATAAAGGTGGTATTATAGTTCCTTCCTTGCCTCCACGGTTTTTACTGGGCTGCTGTTGGTACGTGGACTGTGCTTTTTGTTGGACTGGGTTTATTTTAACAGCACTGTGTGAAAGGTGGCTGGTAGGTCTCTATGAAACTTCTGCAATCCTCGGAAAAGAGCAGGGAGGGAGGGAGGGGACGTGAGGCTGTGTGAGACTGCTGTACTCTTCCAGATTCTTCCAAATCCTTCCAATTTGTGCCTGCTCAAGAGGCCTTTATTCTGATAAGGGCATGGAAGCTGAACCAATTTTCCCTCCTCTTATGGCTACCAACAATGCATTCAAGTGAGATAGTCACCTTTTTAGGGCTTTAAGGTGGTCATTCATGAGCGTTTAATCAATCTATTTTCCTCTCAATCTTCAGATTTTCTACAGAGGAGAAAATCCAACCACCATCTGTTAGAGACAAAGAAATACTGAAGGGACCTCTGCTGGCTGAGGCAGATAAAGGAACAGGAGTGATGTTATTGAAACCTGGGCTTTTCATTGGTTATTTGTCTCCACCAATGTGTTGGTAGGGGAACACAACCCACTTGTTTGGACTGGTCTAGGATGAAATGGAATAAATAAATAGGAAATCCTGGATCATGGATATCTAAAATAAGAGATGGAGGATCCACACTCATATACCATTCCTCCCAAAATCAATCCCTTCTAATCAGTCACATCTCACCACACCCCCTTCAATCCCTTCATTCACATCTTATAGCTCTGGAAAATAGACGGCTAAGGGGAGATATGATAGAGGTCAATAAATTAATGAATGGATTGGAACAGGTAAAGGTAGATAGATTCTTTATGGCATCGAAAAGTAAAAAGACTAGGGGACATGCAATGAAGCTACAGTGTAATCCATTTAAGACTAATAAGAGAAAATATTTTTTTTACTCAATGAGTAATCAACCTTTGGAATTCGATACCGGAGGATGTCGTAAAAGCTGTTACTGTAGCTGAGTTTAAAAAAGGTCTGGACAAGTTCCTGGGGGAAAGGTCCATAAACCACTGTTAAAGAGGAACTGAGTAATCCACTGCTAGCACCCGTACAAGCATTATGGAAACTCTGTGTCCTTTTTGGAAACTGGTAGGTACTTGTGGCTTGGATTGGCCACTGTTAGAAACAGGATACTGGGCTTCATGGACCTTGGTCTGATCCAGTAAGGCATTTCTTTCTTCTCTTCCCTACCATTCTCCCCTCTACTCTGGGCTTGGCAGGAAGACGACAATAATGGCATGATGCAGCACTTCAGACCATGACCACTACCCTCTAGTGACCAGGACCACAGTACTTTATTGAAGGTTTAAATTAGGAAAATTGCTATGAACAAGTCATAACAAAGAAAACAAACAGATGGGTACATATATCGAAAAGAATTATACTGTTTGACAAATCAAGACAGACTAGCTCATTTATTACAATTTCAACCAAAATGTCAACCAAGAATACTTAGGTGGAAGCTATATAAAGTGTAGTTACTCACCTGTAACAAGTGTTCTCCAGGAGCAGCAGGAATCAGTCCTCACATATGGGTGACATCGGTGCCAACGGAGCCCTCGTGAGGAGCATTTCCCCACCTTTCAAAGAAAGCCTTTGGGAATGCAGTGCGCATGCACGGTCCCCTTCCCGCCCAAGGGTGCCATCTTGCTCAGTCGGATGACATAGCTTAAGACAGCAAAAAATTTAAATCAAATAAAGAATAGGAATGCAACTCCAGGGGAGGAGGGAGGGTCGTGAGGACTGATTCCTGCTGCTCCTGGAGAACACCTGTTACAGGTGAGTAACTACGCTTTCTCCAAGACCAAGCAGGAAGTCAGTCCTCACATATGAAACTCCCCAGCTCTAGGCTACCATGAACCCAGAGCAGAAAAAATGGCTCCCTCTCAAGAGCCTCAGCATCCGTGATAAGAATTTCCTCTGAGAACGCACCCCGTACGGTGGCCCAACACAAGGGCCGGAGGGTGGGAGTTGCCTAAACCTCAAAGAGATTACGGAGTACCGCCTGGCCGAAAACACTGTCCCGCCGGGACTCTCTCTCCAGGCAGTAATGGCTGCAAAAGTCTGGCTTGAAGACCAAGTTGCGGTCCGGCAAATGTCTGCCAACGGAACAGAGTGGAGATGAGCTACTGACACGGCTTTCGCCCTGACACGGTGGGCCGTGACTCGATCCTACAAGGGGAGGTCAGCTGCTCTTTATGCCCAGGCGCTTGGAGACAGGTAACCCCCATCCTATTAGGGTCAAAGGAAACTAAGAGCTGAGTAGCCCTTCGATACTCTCGCGTACGTTCTATTTAAAAGGACAACGCTCTCTTACAGTCCAGGGTATGCAAGACTGTCTCAGCCCTGTTGGAATGCGGCCTGGGAAAGAAGGTCAGAAGGACCACCTCCTGATTAAGGTGGAAAGAGGAGACCGCTTTTGGGAGGAACTTGGGATGGGTCCGTAGGACCACTCTGTTCCTATAGAACCGTGTGTACGGTCTATCAGAAACCAGAGCTTGTAGCTCACTCACACGTCTGGCCGACGTAAGAGCCACCAGGAAGAGCACTTTCCAAGACAGGAAGCGCAAAGAAAATAAACAAAATACAAAGACGACGTAAACACCGCCAAGAAAGTGCACCACACCAACCTCCTAAACAAGGCGATAAACCGACCACGAGAGTTATTCGAACTCGTCAAATCATTAACCAAAACAGACCAGAATGACAACCTCAACAAGTCCATCAAAGCCCAAACATTGGCATCCCATTACGCAACCAAACTGACGGCCCCTAGTCCCACACCTCCCCAAGTCCCAACCCCACTAACGCCTCTAAACAACTGTGAGACCACAATAACGCAAAACCAGTTATGGAAACACTTCCACAAAATCGGATCCCAGCAAATCACAACCATTATCACAAGCCTAAACAGCACCACCTCCCCACTAGATCCCTGTCCTGCAACCTGGCTCAAGGCGGTTAAACAACACATAGCACCACACATCTCTCACATAGTTAACCAATCACTACAACAAGGAATCATGCCCTCAGAACTAAAGAAATCAGTTATAAGACCAATTCTAAAAAACAACACACTCAACAGAGAAGACCCAGCTTCCTACCGCCCCATATCAAGTATTTCATTCCTAGCAAAGATCATTGAAAAGGCTGTCCTTCTACAACTCCAAGACCACCTGAATGACAGTGTGCCTCTAGATGACCAGCAATATGGTTTCAGACAACATCACGGAGTAGAAACCCTTTTACTAGTTCTGCTTAACAACCTCCTTAAGGGCCTTGAAAACAAAAAGAAAATGTACATACTTGTATTCATTGACATCTCAGCTGCCTTTGATACAGTTAACCATGGAACCCTCATAAACAGGATAAAATCAATAGGAATATCAGGAACCCCACTAAAGTGGTTCTCATCCTACATCTCAAACTGAACGCAACAGGTTCAATTCAACGGCGAAAAAGCAGAATCATTCTTCCAAATGCAAGGAATCCCCCAAGGCTCTGCACTCTCAGCACTTCTATTCAACATATATATGCAACCACTATGCAAAATTTTTACACGGCACAAAATTAATTACCACATCTATGCCGATGATATTATGCTATACTCACAACTCGACACTCAAAACCCAGACTACAGCTCACTCGAGACATGCATAGGAGAGATGCAAGACTGGTTACAACAAAGCAGTATGTCAATTAACCACAAGAAAACTGAAGTAATGTATATCTCCAAAGAACCGAACTTTGACCCACCCTCATCAATAACACTATGCAATAACACTTACAAAACAAAAAATGAAATAAAGTACCTAGGAATCACATTTGACTGTGACCACTGTTCCCTCTAAGCTGTGCGCGTGTGCGCGCGCACACACCTCGCCGAGCGAGCGCACACAACTTTTAAAGGAGCGCACAAAAATTACTGATTTCAAACCTTGGGTTTTTTAAGGCTGCGGCTGCACCACCGATGTACTGCCATTCTGCGAATCTCTTCTCTGTCTGAGTTCCCTGCCCTCACTCCTCTCACATGTGACCTGACAATTGACGAATCATGGCAGGCTAGAGGGAAATAAAAGGGAGGGGCAGCCAGCAAGCCAGCCTCTTTCTGCTCTTGTGCCTGCCTGCCTGCCAGCCACGCACCTCCTTGGATCCCTCCCTCAGCTGGAGCAGGAGAAGCTTTCTGGCGTGGTGAAGAGCGTTCATCGGCGGCTGCGCAGGAATTACCGGGAAGGTAAGCGCCCGGAGGCAGCTTCTATGGCGGCGATTCCGGGCCCTGGTTATGCTGCTGCTGGGTGGGAAGCCGAGCGCGACAGGAGCGCGGTTCCGACCGAGACTCCGGAAACCTTGATGAGATGGGGGTGAGGGAACCGTGAGCAGGCGGCGGTAGCGGGAGGAACAGAAGCTGTGCCTTAGATACGTGACCCGGGAGGGAGCGGAGCGCTGCACGGTTCCCGGTGCCTTACAAGCAGGAGGGATAGGGCCTTACGCTTTACAATTAAAGACATCAGGTCCTTCTCCATCGGCTGCTGGCTTCTGTTCCCCAGTCTGGAGACGCCACTATGTCTTTGCCGCACCTTCCCCTCTTGCCTGTGGGAATCCAATCGCCCACGGGCAGACAGAAGGAGTTTGCCATGGGAGCAGCCATTCCCTTCTGCCTGTGAGAGATGGGAAGGCCTTGGAGGGGGCTTGATGCAGAGTCAAGGCAGTCTGCGATTGTTAACTGAAAATCAAAACTTGATGTATTTTGGTGTAATTTAACAAAACTGAAAGTCAACTGTGTGCTTGTGCTTAATTATACTTCTGCTTTTCAATAATGATAAGTTTGACAGCAGGAATTGATGGCTAATGTTGGGGTTTGGTTTTAGCAGGTATATTGTTTTTAACAATTGAGTTTTCAACATATGGGTTGAGTATTAATGTAAAGAAAATGGAGGTAATGGCAGTGTGTTGAAATGTGGGCTATATGCTTCTTGCCACAATTAAGTTACATGAGGCTATTCTCTTCTGTGAAATCAGAAATATTACCTAGGTATGATTTTTCAGATAGCCAGCTTACTATGCACTCCTGTGCTAAGAAGGTTATAAAAACAGCATTTTATAAAGATTTGTATATTATGTTGAGTGTATCTTTGGATATCAATTATCAGTTTTCTGGGCTTTAGTGTATTTGTTATGACTATTGTAGTAATATTTACATTAGGCTACAGTTATCAATTTTAAAAGCATTTCAAGTTCCTGGAGGAAAGGTCCATAAACCATTATTAAGGAGTGACCGAAGATATCAATGCATGACCCAGTACAAGCATTGTGGAACTTGTGTCTCTTGGGGAAACTGCTAGGTACATATGACCTAGATTGGCCACTGTTGGAAACAGAATACTGGGCTTGATGGACCTTGGTCTGACCCAGTATGGCATATCTTATGTTCTTATTTCACACGGTATTGGCGCGGTGATCACAATTTGCATCCGGAGCCCCTTCGGCACCGTTTACATTGGTCTTTATATGGTACAATTTTTAACCCTTCCTTTTTTTCCTTATGCGTTTTTATTGTATCACCATGCGCTGCTTATTTGTTTTTTGCCCCTTCATAATTTGTGATTGTTTTAAGCACTTTAGTTTGAAGTGCCTTTCTCCCCCCCCCCCCTTTCTTGTTCTTGCCCCCTTTTTATTTCAGGTGGTTTCCCCATAGAGCTGGCGA
Source organism: Ichthyophis bannanicus (assembly GCA_033557465.1). Classification (NCBI taxonomy): domain Eukaryota; kingdom Metazoa; phylum Chordata; class Amphibia; order Gymnophiona; family Ichthyophiidae; genus Ichthyophis; species Ichthyophis bannanicus. The sequence goes on along the minus strand of CM066032.1, from coordinate 1,362,650,395 downwards.
GTACAGGCATAGGAACCCTGTGAAAGAGGGAAAATGTCCTTGACTTGCCCCCACTTTTCTCTTCTTTCAACCAGAGATGATCTTTCTTTTTGCCAAATGTGCTTATCATACTTTTGTACTTATCTTCAGAAATATCTTTTAATGCCAAAAGTATTTATTATTTTTACTACATATGCCATCCATCACCTTTTTTATTAGTGGTACTTTTTTAGTCCCATTTGTTTTCCCCCCTTTTCTTTTAAACAGATAGGGCTCTTACAATACAATGTCAGTTTCTTTTTCTTCCCCTTCCCCCCTTCCCTTCCCCCTTCCTCCCCCCCCCCCCCCATGTTATTGATGCTTGTTATCCCTCGGTCGTCGATTTTTAGTGTTCAGCTATTTTAATGTCATTTTAATGTTTTGACCTTTTTGGTAAGTCACTATGCCATATGTTTTTTTTTGAGTTGCTTTACATAAAATCTTGGTGTATGTTGTTTTTATACATGTACATACCTTATAGCAATGTTCCCTCTAATTTTCTGTAGGCTGTGGGCATTTCTTTTGAATAATAAAGCACCTGCTGTGACCACCACACCACTTTTAAAATGTTGAAACCAATAGCAATGAGAGGTGCAAAACGTAAGAGAACGGCCAGAGCTTTTAAGCCCGAATGGCTTGAAGAAATGATTGAAACGGAGACACCGAAATCTCGGGATAAAACGTGCGTTCAACTGCGTGAAATATTCACTTACGAAGAGGATGACGGAGTAGTCTGTTTATACTGCCGAGATGCAAAAACCATCGGAGAGTTTTTGAATGGCAAATATGGGGATGATGTGTGGAAACTGGACTTTTTGAAACGACATCTGTCTAGTAAGACTCATGCTGAAAGTGTTAAGAAACTTAGAGCTAAAAATCCAAATTTAAGAGGAGGATTATTTAACTTGTTGCTTGAGAGCACCGCTGAAAAAGAGAAAAGGCAAATTAGTAATGAACGGAAGCGTTCTACACCAGAAGAAATTAAAATTCTAATTGATAGTGTTTTGCTGGCTGTTCGGATGAATATTTCCATGCTCTCTGTTCAAGATATTAATGAACACATGTCCAAGTACATAACCATACCTGAAAGCTGGAGAAGCAAAAACTATTCGTTTGAATATCTTGAAATTATAAACATGAATGTCCAAGATAAGCTCATGGCAGATGTTGCATCAGCAGCGTATCATACATTAACTATTGATGAAAGCACAGACATTTCTGTCAACAAATACTTAATACTGTACTTCAAATATCGGCCAGTAAATTCATGTCTGTATAAAACTTCATTTGGTGGGATGCTACAGTTGGAAGCATGCGATGCTGCATCAATAGTCAGTGCACTCCGGGAATTCTATGGGAAATACAAGCTTGACCTTAACAAAATGGTCATGTTTACTTCGGATGGTGCCTCTGTCATGTCAGGCAGAATAAATGGTGTTGCTGCGCAGCTCAAACAAAATATTTCGCATTTAGTGCAGCAGCATTGTGTTGCCCATCGTGAAGATTTGGGGATCTCTGAATCATGGAAGGAAGTAAAGTTGATGAAAGAAGTTGAAATTTTCATGAGAACTGTTTACACAACCTTTTGTCGATCTTCTACTAAAAGGTCACAATTTAAAGAATTAGCAGATGCTTCTGAATGCGAGTCAATTGCTTTTAGACCTCTGAACGAAGTGCGGTGGTTATCTAGACATTTTGCTCTTCAAGCAATTATTCGAAATTATGATCCATTATTAAAATACTTTGAAGAAGATAAGGATAATGATCCCACTGCAAAGTACTGTTATAAAAAGCTAAACAGCCATCAATTCCATATAACATTGCAAATTTTGAATGATGTTTTATCTGAACTAGCTTCATTAACAATGGCATTTCAGAAACGTGGGCTAACACCACTGGAAGCATATCATCTTGCACAGGGTAAGCTGAACAAAATCAGAATGCAATACTTGGGTGACACAGTAAAATGGACTGATAATGTTAAAAATCTTCTCGACAAGATACCTGGAGACGCTTCAGTGGATACTGGTTCCACACTTACTTTCATTAATATGCTGTGTCTGCATTTAGGGGAAAGATTTCCTGAAAATGAAATTGAGGAATGGTCTGCTTTTGATTAGACAGCAATAACACAGTGTGATTATGAATTTGGAATTGAAAACGTCCGATCACTCTGTTTAAAGTACAAACAATTTCTTATGGAGGAACATATTATTGTTCAGCAGTACAATGACTTCAAGTTTTTAGTCGCAGAAAAAATCAAAAGCAAACTGATAAACAGTTTTCCGGATATGGTGACTTTGGCGTTTCAGAATGCTCAGTTTGCAGATTTAGCGAAACTGATCGATATTGGTGGAACATTTTTGGCTTCTAGTGCAGATTGTGAGCGTGGTTTCAGCTTGATGAACAGTTTAAAAAACAAAATAAGGAATCGCTTACATTTAGAACATTTGGAAATGCTGATGCGTGTTAAGAGTCATCTTCAAGATGGCGGATCAGTAGACCTTGATAAAATGTATTCAGACTGGGTACATTTGAAAGATCGAAGAGAGAAATTTTGAGAACATAGTAAGTGACAGCAGATAAAGACCAGCATGGTCCATCTAGTCTGCCCAGAAAGAGTAGGTGCACCTGTTGCTCTGTGCAGGCCACCTCTCCCCATGTCTTTGTTTAGGGGTGAACCCACCACTCCATGTAGGACACCGAACTCTTCTTCCATACATAAATTATTTACATGGAATAACAATGGCTTTCCATAAAAATTAACTGAAATAATACCACACTTGTGATTGTAATTACTAGAAATTTTCCGCTTCATTTAGTAATCGTCTATTTTCATTTAATTTGATTAACATCAATGTGGTGTACATACTGTATTCTAATGTGTAGTCAAATTTTAAAGTATATAACTCCAAGTGTCGTTATGTAGTGCACAAAAAATTTAACCTTCCTTCAAAAGCCGCACAGCTGAAATTTTATGCGCACACAGCCTACAGAAAATTAGAGGGAACATTGACTGTGACCTAAAAATGGAGAAACACCTCCGAAAAACCAACAGAGCAGTTTTCCACAAACTGCGAGTTCTTCAACCCATTCGGAGCATCATTGATCCCCAAGACTTCAGAACCGTGGCTCAAGCACTCATCATGCCACATTTTGACTACTGCAACGCCATCCTTCAAAGTCTACCTAAGAAAACCCTGAACATATTGCAAATGGCACAAAATGTAGCTGCCAGGGTCATTATGAAGAAAAATCTAAGTGACCACATCACACCATTACTAATTCAATTACACTGGCTACCCATAGCAGCTCGTACAAAATACACAATTTTGACAACTACTTTCAAACTCATCCACAACTTAGCACCATCCTTCCTCAATACCCTAGTCAGATTACAACCTCCTACCAGAAATAGACGAACCATCAACTCCAACATCCTCCACACTCCAACCGATATAAGATCTACCAAAGTCAACACCAGCAACAGGGCTTTTTCTTATGTAGCACCAACACTATGGAACCAACTCCCACCAGATCTACGAGCTAGCAGTGACCTGCTAAACTTTAGAAAAAAGCTCAAAACGCACATATTCCAAAATCATTTCAACCTGAACTAATCTCACATATGCAACAACCCCCATCCACAGTGACACAGAAAACCTATCATGTATAAATGTATATATGGAAATAACTTCCCCCATAGATAAGAAGTGTTAACTCTGTGTGACTTGCTTCTCTACCAATCTGTATGTAAACAAAAATTGTACCTGCCCTGATTCGGCAGTTTCTCAATGTAATCCTACCCACTTCTGATCGCTGAAAGGAGCGGGATACAAATGCTTGCTAAATAAATAAAATAAATAAATAAAATGGCAAGTAGCCATCGGCTCAAACGGTGGACGAGTAAATTGTTGCAAGACCACATTCAAATCCCACTCAGTCGCTGGACGACGAACCAGAGGCTTGAGTAGAAGCAGACCCCTGAGGGGGTGAACCGATAGAGACTGTCCCTCCACCGGTGAGTAGTGCGCTGACAAAGCACTGAGGTGGACCCAAACAGAGTTAGACTTAAGGCCTAGGTCTGAAAGGTGAAGTAGATACTGCAGTACTACTGCTACAAGGCAAGGGAAAGAATCTTCATTACGCTGAGCACACCATATCGTAAACCTACGCCACTTGAGGGTGGTGGCCTAATGGGAGGCTTAATTAGAAGAAGGCCTCATAAATCTTGCTATAAGAGGATGAGAGGAAATAGGCTGTCCATTTAGAGGCTTAAAGGAAGTTGCAATAGCACTCAAATGGACTCTTACTGAGTTAGTTTTAAGACCTGCATTGGACAAATGAAGGAGATACTCCAGCAATGATTCCAGAGGTATTGCAAGGGGGTTAAGACCCTTCTGCGAACACCATATGGTAAACCTTTTACACTTGAAAGCATAAGAGCGTCTCGTGGAAGGTTTCCTGGAAGCAAAAAGAATATATTTTACTTGCTGAGGGAGATTAAGATCATGGAGACTAGGCCTTCAGCAACCAAGCCCTGAGACGCAGAGACTGGGGATTGGGATACCATAACATTCCGTCCTCCTGGGATAGGAGATCTGGAGCAGACCCTAACTCCAGGGAGGGAGCTTGAGAGAGATGTAGAAGCAGAGGGTACCACACTTGCCGTGGCCAATGTGGAGCTATGAGAATCATACGGCCTCTGTCTCTCTGAAGCTTGAACAGGGTTTTGGGAATTAGGGGAATGGGTGGAAAGGCATAAAGGAAGTCTTGACCCCAATGAAGGAGGAAAGCATCCCTGGCCTGAGCCCCCTGAGCCGGAATTCTGGAACAGAACCGGGGAAGTATGGCATTCCACAGACTTGTGAAGAGGTCTATGTCCGGGGTTCCCCAAATTTGAAAAATCTTGGCCACCTGGTCTGCATGCAGAGACCACTCGTGTGGAAGCAGAACTCGACTGAGTCTGTCTGCCCAAGAGCTTTGTATGCCTGGAAGATACGAGGGGGTACCCAAAGAAAACAGGAATAACATTGCCATGGGCGGAGCTTGTGTAGTACGCACTTCTGCCGCAAGGCATGTATAGTGCAACTCATTGTCATTTCAGTGCGCCTGTGTTGTCGACCTGGCTTGTTCTGTTCATCTGCAGTGATTGTTTTTGCTAGCGCTGTTTTGTTCTTGTTTCTTTTTTTATGATGACAAGTTTAAGTGAACAAAGTGCAGCTGTGAAATTTTGTTTTCTACTCGGTAAAAATGCTGCTGAAACTGTTTTAATGTTGAAAACAGCTTATCAAGATGACGCTATGGGAAAAAGTCAAGTGTACCAGTGGCTTGCTTGGTTTAAAAATGGCGACATGTCGATTGATGACAAACCTCGTTCTGGGTGTCCATCAACTGCCTGAATCGACGAAAATATTGAAAAAATTAGAGAGCTTGTGCTCACAGACCGTCGACAGACAATCGATCAACTGTCAGAGATTAGTGGGTTATCTTGGAGCTCGGTTCAGCAAATTTTAACGGAAGATTTGGGAATGAAAAGGGTTGCTGCCAAGTTTGTTCCTCAGGTTCTGACTGACAATCAAAAGGAACATCGAGTTGAAACATGTCGTGTTTTGAAACAGCTTGAAACTGATCCAGATTTTCTGTCAAAGGTCATTACAGGAGATGAGTCATGGTGCTATGGTTACGACCCAGAAACAAAGCAACAGTCAAGCCAATGGAAGACGTCACCGTCACCCCGTCCAAAAAAATGTCGTCAAGTCAAATCAAACATCAAAACAATGCTGATTTGTTTTTTTGATGCCAAGGGGGTAGTTCAGAGTTTGTTCCCCCAGGTCAGACCATCAATCAAACCTTTTATTTGGAAGTTTTAAGAAGATTGCGCAACAGTGTTCGTCAAAAAAGACCCGATTTGTGGCAGACAGGAGACTGGTTCTTCCACCACGAAAACGCACCTGCACACACAGCCATCTCTGTTAGACAGTTTTTGGCTAAAAATGGCATGGTTCCGCTGCCCCATGCACCTTAGTCGCCTGACCTGGCTCCGTGCGACTTTTTCTTATTTCCACGCATGAAAAGGGGCATGAAAGGACACCGATTTGACAACATTGAAGTCGTCAAGAAAAAAACAGAGGGAGGAGCTGTCAGCTGTTTCTAAAGATGACTACAAAAAATGTTCCGAACAGTGGAAGCACTGGTGGGACAAATGTATCAGTTGTAATGGAGAGTATTTTGAAGGGGATAAGGTTGTTTTGTAAAGAATTTGAAATAAATAGCTTTTAAAAAATAATTCCTGTTTTTTTTGGGTACCCCCTCGTACACTGCCAGGAGATGAATCTGATGCTCTCTGGCGAGGGCCCATAGTCGCAAAGCTTCATTGCAAAGAGACAGAGAGCCTGTTCCCCCCTGCTTATTCACGTAGAACATGGCTACTTGATTGTCCGTATGAATGAGGACTGTCTTGTAGCTGAGCAGGGAGTGGAACACTCGAAGAGCAAGGAAGATTGCTCTGAGTTCCAAGAGATTGATATGTAGATGAGTCTCCTGTGGAGACCAGGTGCCTTGGATGGAGAGGTTTTGCAGATGAGCTCCCCAACCCATCGGAGAAGCATCTATTGTGAGAGTTACCTGGGGTAAGGGTTGTTGAAAAGGCAACCCCAGCAACAGCTTTTGAGTGGACTTCCACCACTGGAGGGACAAAATAAGGCGACTTGGGTTGCTATTTTGTCTGACAGACATCCTGATGCCTGGGTCCATTGAGTGGATAAAGTCCTCTGAGCTGCCCTCATATGGAGGCAAGCATAGGGAACCACATGCAGAGTAGATGCCATGTGGTCTAGCAGTTGTAGCATTTCTCGGGCAGTGAGATGAGGTTTTAGCACTGCTTGAGAAGCTAACTGCACCATGCGAAGGCAACGGGTCTGGGAGAGATAGGCCCTTGCCTTTCTGGTATCCAGCAAAGCTCCTATGAACTCTAAAGACTGAGTGGGAGTTAGACTGGATTTTGGGATGTTTATTACCAGACCCAAATACTGAAGGATACGCATTGTGCAGGATAGAGAAGTCCTGGCCTCAGACTCTGTTGGGGCTCGAATGAGCCAGTCGTCTAAGTAGGGGAGGACGAATATCCCTAGAGTGCAGAGAAATGCTGCTACCACAGCCATGCATTTCGTGAACACCCTTGGTGCTGAAGCCAGGCCAAATGGAAGCATCCTGTATTGGTAGTGCTTTTCTTGAAAAAGGAACCGAAGGAACCTTCTGTGATTTGGATGGAGGAGAACATGGGTGTACGCATCCTTGAGATCTAGAGAACAAAGCCAATCCTGACTCTGAAGGTATGGCAGCAGAGTTCCAAGAGAAATCATCTTGAATTTCTCTTTGACAAGGAATTTGTTCAATTCTCTGAGGTCTAAGATAGGTCTGTATCCCCCTGTTTTCTTTGGAATAAGAAAATAGGGGGAGTCAAACCTGTACTCTGTTGATGGATGGGTACTTCTTCTATTGCCCCTTGGGCAAGAAGCATAGTGACCTACTGACCTAACAGGTTGATGAGGGAGGTCGCAGAATTGAACTGCCTTATCATTGTGGGAGGAGTCATGCTTGAAAAATGAAGCTTGTACCCCTCTTTTATGTCCAATGCTCTGCTGTTATTTGCCCCCATCTGGGGGCAAAGTGACAAAACCTTCCTGGAATGGTGTAAGGCTCTGGTCCAATGAGAGCCAGGAAGGCTAAGTTCTCTAGCTGAAAGTCAAAGGCCTTGTGGAGGCTGAGACTGCTGGGACGGCTGAGGCTTAGCAGTCTTTGCTTTTCTTTGTTTGAGTGGTTGCTGACCTTTCCTGACAAGCTGACCTGCAGAACATCCCTGCTGAGAATAAGCAGGATAATACTTTTTCTTTTTAGAAAATAATGGTTTCTTAAAAGATTTCTTTCTTGCAGGATCAGCTGTGGACTTGGACAATCTATCCAAGGTGGAGTTGTCAGCATCCAACTCACTGGCCTTTTCCTGCCAATCTTTACCAAACAGGTTCTCACCAGTACGAGGAATATTTCCCAGTTTATCTTGTACCAGATGCCTGGAGCCAAGCAATTTTACGTGCACCTATGGCAATGGCAGAGGTTCTGCTTATGCACTCAAAACAGTCAAAAGATGCACGGTTGACAAATTTAGAAACATCGTGGGCATGTGTGACCAATGTGAGAAAATCCTGTCTTCTATCCTCCGGAAGAAGAGGACTCAAAGCCTCTAAATCACCTGTGACGTCTTTCAGGAACATTCCCATATATAGACTATAGGAACTGATCCTGGCAGAAAGCATGAAAGCTTGGAAGACACGACATCCAAAAGCATCCAAAGTTCTGCACTCACGTCCTGGAGGATTAGAGGCATGCCTCTTTGCACTCTTGATCCTTCTCATAGCTGATTCCACTACAATAGAGTGGTGAGGAAGCTGAGTTTTCTGGAAACCAGGACAAGGAGGGACTCGATACAGAGTATCCAGTCTACGAGAATGAGGAGAGGTGGTAAGAGGTGTCTCCCACATTCTTAACATGAGATCATGCAAGATCTCATGGATGGGCAAGGTAGCTGCCTCCTTAGGAGTTTTAGGATATTGTAAAATTTCCAACTCCTTTGCTCTGGGCTCTGTTTCAGGTGCCACAGTAATGGACAGACCTCAAGCCACCTCCCTTATGAAATCCTGAAAGGAAATGTCCTCTGGAGGAGACATCCTACGTTTAGGGGAGAAGTATTCCCACATTGACAGAACTGTCAGAATCCTCAGATTCCTCTGAGAACTCGAAGTACCTTCTGTCAGGATGCTCTTGAAGAGCCCGATACCCGTACCGACCAAAGTCGGTACCGGGAGTAATCAGTACCGGAAGGCATCGGATGACTGGGTGTCGGCAATGTGGACACTGATGTCGATGTTATCGGTACCGGTACCGATACCGGTGCCGGAGTCGGTGCCGGTACCGGTTGAAAAGTCTGACACGGTTCCGAGGGCGTCGATGCCGCAAGGAGAGCCACCACACTGCGATCAATAGCCAGGAACCTCTGGTCTATCGACGCTACCGATGCCTGAATGTCAGTACTGGAGAAGACCGCCAGTACCCCAGAGCATGGCACCAGTAGTTCTGCCGAGGTCGAGGCCTCGAGAACATCCTGGAGCCCCGATAATGCTTTGGAAGCCGAAGCCTCCCGCCGGGGCAATTTTACCGGTGCAGAATCCTCAAGGGCAACGCCAGAGGCATCTCGATGCTTAGAAGGAGATCTACCCTTTGAGGACCGGCTAGACTTATGTTTAGTTACCTGAGATCCACGGGAGAAAGACGAAGCCCTGGAAGACGTTGATGCCACCGAGGCTGCATCAGAGGGAAACAGGGTACTGAGCTTGGCGGCTCGGTTCTGTCGACCTCTCTTGGACATCATGGCACAGGCCATACACTCCGAGATGGAATGATCAGGACAAACATTTCAGACACCACTCATGGGTGTCGGTGACGGAGATGGTACCGCCACACCTGGTGCACTTTTTAAAACCCGAGGAGGGTTTTTCCATTATGGAAAATATCTTGGGCCTAAGGCCCAAAATGGCGCGTGCACCTGGGAAAAAAATGGGAAAAGTACTAAGAATTTTTTTAAAGAAAAGAAAGAAAGAAAACCGGCGGTACCGGTAAAGCGTCGAGGAAGGCAGACGCGACCACAAAAAAGGAGGAAAATTTTCTGCGGTGACAGGAACACGACCTGCTGGCTCTGTGGAAAACGAAGAACTAGAATGAGGCAGTTGGGAAAGGCAGGAAGGCAGCATGCAGGTGCTGTGGGATGCTCCCAAAAGCTTTCTAATTGGACGCTGGGGAGCATTCCCGCGCAGGCTCTGTCGGTACCGACGATACCCATATGTGATGACCACATTCCTGCTTGTTCCTGGAGATCACTGCTACCTGATTGTCCGTCTGAACTAGGACAGACTGTTGAGAGAGAGCATGGCAGAAGGTTAGCGGCTTGGGGGTTTTCTGCCTACGGAGCCCATGCCCCTGCACTTTGGCCTGCTGGCGAGCTGGAGAGGCTTGATAGTGAGGGTAGGTTTTGTAGGCAGCACCCTTCCTCAGGAAAAAGGGCTTCTTCCCCGAGCCCTTCTTTTTCTGAGAAGGGGCAAAAGTCCTTCTGGACAGCCTTGTCCTGGTGAGAGTCTCAGTCTCGATTTCTGCAGCCTTTTCAGTCATGGGCTTGCCGAACAGGTTGTCACCTCAGCAGGGGACATCGACCAACTTGTCCTGCACCCATGACTCCAGGTCCGATGACTGCAGCCAGGCCTGACGGCTGCGGCTACCCAGGCCGAAGCCTCAAAGCCATCATAGGCTGCTCGAGAAAAATTTCGAACACTCTCGGATCCCTGTAGACAAGGCTTTCAATCTCTGCAAGGGTTCCTCGGAGAGACCAGTCGAGAACCTGGCAATCTCCTTTGCCAGGTCCCGTAGGTACATGCCCATGTACAGCTGATAGGTCTGGACACGGCAAGATAGCATAGAGCCCTGGAAGCACTTTCTAACGAGGGCATCCAGGTTCCAGGCCTCCCGGCCGGGGGGCACCAAGGGGTGCATCTTCTGACTTTTCAATCTGTGCATGGCCAATTCCACAACCATGGAGTTGTGCAGTAGCTGCGCCTTTTGGAACCCAGGGCTCTTACGGACTCAACAAATGGAATCGACCCGTTTGCTAAGAACCAGCGGTGAGGCCGGTGCTTCCCACATATGGAAGAGCAGCCATTCCAGCATCGGAGGAACAGGAACAGTAAAGGCTTCCTTCGGAGGAAAGTCATACTGGAGGACATCAAGCTCTTCGACTCGAGGCTCCTCCTCGGCCTCCGCTGGGAATGCCAAAGCCTTGGCCATGTCCCTGATGAAGTCCGAGAACTGGGTATCCTCTGGAGGGGACCTTCTCTGAGGCTCGGACTCCAGGGAGTCCAACGGGACGCACCGGGTCCAGAAGGTGTCAGGGGACTCCTCGTCCTCCGTCTCCCACGTCGACTCCCCCCTGAGGAGTCGTCGAGCGGCTCTGGCCGTGTGGGCCTCGATGCCACCTGCCCCGACGCCTAGGGCACCAGCGTCGATGACCTTAGCCCCGGACGGAAGGTCGAGGGAGACCTTGGCCAAGGATCGACTCGAAACTTAATTGACTCGAGGATCGGCTCGGCCTCCGGGGTCGGCTTAGACGTCGATGTCCCGGTGGTCAGGGCAGATGCACCGGTCAGACCGGGGATCAGTACCCGCTGCTGCTCCATGAAGGCAGCCAGGCTGCTCTCCAGGACCATCAACCTGAGACCGAGCTCAGGAGACTCCGCAGCCCCTGACTCGGGCCCCGACGGCATTGGGCCCGACGTTGGTTCTCCCGGAGGAGAGTCCACGAGGACAACAGATGTTACCTGACTCGGGGACTCCGGGTCCAGGCGAGGCAGTTTGGTTGGCTGCTCCGACTCCGAGAGCCCGGGACGGCGGTCAGGGCTGCGCGAACTGGCCCTCGAGGATTCAGGTGCCTCCACCGATGCCACCCTCACAAGCTTCTTCTTCCTTTTGTGCTCCCGGGTGGGAGACCCCCTTTCAGAGGACCCACGACAGCGCTCGGGGTCAGACTCCAGAGATATCTAGGCCTCTGACGAAGTCCGGGCCCGGCCAGATGCGGGCTCCAAAAAAATTCTTTCACATTGATGCTGACGGCTCCAAAGCGCCTTTGACGACATCTTGCCACACGGGCCACAGACCAGCGGGTCATAGTCGGGCCTGAGGCATCCGAGGCAGCAGTCGTGGGTGTCGGTGAGAGACATAAGTTTCTTACACCGATCACACTTCTTAAACCCGCTGGCAGTCATCGGGGGAAAAAGGGCCCCTGCAAGGTCAAAAGACAGGGCTGTCAGTGAAAATTAGAGAAAAAGCGTGAACGCTAGTCACAAAGGACAAAAAACAAAAAAGAAGATCCGGGCTCGATACCGGTGTACCGAGCCAAGGCGGGATGGGGAACCAGCATCGAACTGGATAAGTGGACGTGAAAAATCGCAGAAAAATCAACTTTTTACTGGGTGACACGAACTACGTCCATTGGGCTCCGTGGAAAAAGAAAGACTGAGCAAGATGGCACCCCTTGGGCAGGAAGGGGATCGCGCATGTGCGCTGCATTCACAAAGGCTTTCTTTGAAAGCTGGAGAAATGCTCCGCACGAGGGCTCCGTCGGCGCCAACATCACCCATATGTGAGGACTGACTTCCTGCTTGGTCCTGGAGAAATCATATTTGCTATTCATTTCTCAGCAACAAGCCTATTCCAGATGAAAGCGCCAAAAAGAAAAAGTAATTAGATCTTACCTGCTAATTAGTGTTCCTGAAGGAACGACAGTCCAGTCCCTTTACTTCTGGGTTGCGCAACCCTTCCAGCAGCTTGGAGGCTGAGCCCAACCTTTTTGGGGGATGGAGCGGTATAAACACCACTGGGACCACCCACCAACTCCAGTAATCGAATGAAAAAGCAGACCTAACAAAGTTCCATTAACAACCTATATAACAACCATTAACAACCTATATAACATAACATAGTCTAGTTATATATAAAATTATTTTTCTTTTTTTTTTTTTATAAGGAATAGATAGACTGAGAGGAAAGATGGTCACGGGCGGAGGAGGTTTGCATGAGTCTGCCCGAGCCGACCTTCTCCCGCACCCCCTCACCCAGAACGGGCCCCACGCTCGGTCCGTAGCTTCCTTCTGACTGATAGGCCTTAACCGGGTGGGATCAGGGATTGGACTGTCGTTCCTTCAGGAACACTAATTAGCAGGTAAGATCTAATTACTTTTTCCTTATCGTCACTCCAGTCCAGTCCCTTTACTTCTGGGATGTAAAAGAGCAGTTCAATCCTGGGTGGGATCCGGCATACCGGACTGTAGGACCGCCAGACCAAACCGAGCGTCCGCTGAACTCTGGACGTCCAGCCTGTAATGCTTGGTGAAGGTATGCAACGAGGACCAGGTCGCTGCCCTACAAATATCCAACGGAGGAACTAGGCTGAATTCTGCCCAAGAGGTAGCCTGTGCCCAAGTGGAGTGTGCCCGCAGACCCGCTGGCACCTGCTTCCCTTTCAGGATGTAGGCGGAGGCAATCGCCTCTCTGATCCATCTGGAGATGGAGGCCTTGGCCGCCGCCTCCCCTTTGTGAGGGCCTCCGAACTGGACGAATAGCCGATAGGACTTCCGGAAGGGAGCTGTGCGGGAGAGGTAGCGTTTCAAGGTCCTCCGGACATCCAGGAGACGAAGTTTGCTATCCCTACCTTCAGGCCCCTCGGCCGAGAAGACCGGGAGGTTGACTGCCTGGTTCACATGAAAGGGAGAGATAACCTTGAGCAAGAAGGAAGGGACAGTTCGCAGAACCACCTTGTCCTTGAGAAATAATAGGAAGGGGGGTTGAGCGGACAACGCTTGTAATTCGGAGACCCGCCTTGCCGAGCAGATCGCGACCAGAAAGACTGTCTTCAGGGTTAAGTCCTTTAAGGAGGCCCCCTTTACTGGTTCAAAGGGTTCCCTGATCAGGGCATTTAGCACTATGTTGAGATCCCAAGGGGGGATGACCGACCTCCGTTGAGGACGCAGGCGTCTAACCGCTCTTAGGAACCTGGAGACGTCCGCGTGCGCCCCTAGGGACTTGCCGCGGACCTTGCCCCTATAGCATGCGTTTGCAGCCAGCTGAACTCGCAAGGAGCTGTGCGCTAGGCCCTTGTCAAATCCTGCCTGCAAGAATTCCAGAACCTCAGGGACTGAGGCGGAAAGGGGTTTCCGTCGGTGCTCCGCACACCATGCTTCGAAGATGCGCCAAGTCCTAACATAGGAGAGACAGGTCGAGCGCTTCTTAGCATTCAACAGGGTCGTGATGACAGCTCCTGAATAACCTCGCTTCAGGAGCCTCGCCCTTTCCATAGCCAGGCCGTAAGCGAGAATCGATCCACGTGAGGCATTCGAACTGGGCCTTGCCTCAGCAGGTCCCTTTTGCAAGGGAGCCGCCAGGGCTGGTCGGCGATCAATCTCACCAAGTCCGCATACCAGGGGCGGCGAGGCCAATCCGGAGCTATGAGGATTACGAATCCCTGGTGAGACTCCACGCGCTGGAGAACCTTTCCGATCAGCACCCAAGGAGGAAACACATAGAGGAGGCCCTCCGAAGGCCACTTCTGGGACAAGGCATCCAGGCCCTCGGATATTCTTTCCTTTCGCCGACTGAAGAATCGGTCTACCTTGGCGGACGAGAACCTCGCCATGAGATCCATGACTGGGAGCCCCCAACGGGACACTATCTGGTCGAAGGTCTCCTGCTCCAGTTCCCACTCTCCGTGGTCTATCTTGCACCTGCTGAGGTAGTCTGCCGTGACGTTGTCCGTGCCTGCTACGTGCTGGGCTGAGAGTGCTTCCAACCGAACTTCCGCCCACTGGAACAGAGCGTCCGCTTCCTTCTCCAAGGCGGGGCTGCTGGTGCCGCCCTGATGGTTGATGTAAGACACCGCGGTGACATTGTCGGAGAGGACGCAAATTGCTCTCTTTTTTACTAAGGTCTCGAGAGCCCTGAGCGCCAAGACGACGGCCCGCAATTCCAGCCTGTTGATGGGCCATTGAGCTTCCAACGGCGTCCAGCTGCCCTGAACGAACTGGTCCTCGCAGTGAGCTCCCCAGCCTACCAGACTGGCATCCGTCGTCAAAAGTAACCACTGATGCGGTTCGAGGGGCATCTCGCGATCCAGATTCCTTGGGCACCGCCACCAGCGGAGGGCCTGTTTGGTTCGCGGAGCACAAGGTAACTGCATTGACATGGGATGATGCTGGGGGGACCATCGACGCAATAGGGCCCGCTGCAACGGCCGCATGTGGGCTCTGGCCCATGGTACTACCTCTATCGCCGCCGCCATTGTTCCCAGAACCTGAAGATAATGCCACGCTGTGGGGTTTCGTCTGCCCAGAAACTGCGTGACTAGAAGCCTTAGTTCTCTTGATCTTGATCGAGACAGAAACACCCTGCCTCTGCTGGTATCGAATCTTGCTCCGAGGTACTCGAGTTCCTGGGAGGGAGTCAACCTGCTCTTTGCTCGATTGATGACCCACCCCAACTCTTCTAGGACCTGAATGACTCTTGTCATCACGGAGTGGCTTTCCTCTTCCGACTTCGCTCGGATCAGCCAATCGTCCAGATAAGGGTGAACTAGGATTCCCTCTTTCAGTAGGGAGGCCGCTACTACCACCATCACTTTGGTGAACATTCTTGGAGCCGTAGCTAGGCCGAAAGGTAGGGCCTGGAATTGAAAGTGGCCCCTTGGCACTGCGAATCTCAGGAATTGTTGATGGGATGCCCTGACCGGGATATGCAAGTAGGCTTCTGTCAGATCGAGGGACGTTAGGAATTTCCCGCCCCTTACGGCTGCTATGACTGATCGTAGGGTCTCCATCCGGAAATGCGGAACCCTGAGACAGCGATTGACCTGCTTTAGATCCAGGATCAGGCGGAAGGACCCTTCCTTCTTTGGTACCACGAAGTAAATCGAGTACCGACCAGAGCCGCACTGGTCTGGTGGTACCGGGACGACGGCCCCGAGCGCTATTAGGCGTGCGAGAGTTGTCTCTACCGCCACCCGCTTTGTAGAAGAACCGCAGGGAGACTGAACAAAGGCTGGATGTATTTGTCTTGCAAATTCGAGAGCATAGCCCTCTCTGATGACCTCTAGGACCCATTGATCAGACGTGACCCGGGACCAGGCGGGAAGAAACTGCCTTAAACGTCCACCCACCTGCAGCTCCTCCCCCTAGACCCCCGACATCTCATTGCTGTTTCCTAAGCCCCAAGGAAGAAGAAGAAGAGGCACCGAAACCTCTACCTGCTCCTCGAAACCCCCTAAAGCCTTGCCCCCCCCCCTGGTCGGGAAACGTCTCCTGGAAAAGGGGTTCGACCTGGCTGAACGAAACCTCCGGGGGTCCCTGGGTTGACTACGCACCGGGGCCAGGGTGCGACCTTGTTTTGGTCTATCTTCAGGGAGCCTGCCGCCCTTAGACTCGCCAAGGTCCTTCACCAACTTGTCCAGATCCTCACCAAACAACAATTTCCCCTTAAAGGGAAGACGACTTAGGCGTGCCTTTGAGGAAGCATCGGCTGCCCAATTACGGAGCCACAAGTAGCGCCTAGCCGCCACCACCGAGGCCATGTTCTTAGCTAGGCTCCTGATGAGGTCATACTGACTATCCGCCAAGTAGGCCGCTCCGGATTCCAACCTAGCCGAGTTGGCCTGTGCTTCTTCAGCGGCGCCTTCCGCTGCCTGAAGCTGTTGAGACCATCTCAAACAGGCCCATGCCACCCAGACCCCCGAAACGGAAGCCTGTAAGGCAAGGGCGCTCACATCAAAGGCTTGCTTCAGGAGCATGTCCAGTTTCCTGTCTTGCGAGTCCCTCAGGGCCGTGCTGCCCTCGACTGGGATAGTTGTCTTCTTTGTAACAGCTGATACCGCCGCATCTACCCTGGGTGACTTCAGCAGCTCTTTGTCTGCCTCTGGGAGAGGGTATAGGCGAGCCATAGAGTGGACCCCCCTAAGGCTTGACTCAGGTTGATCCCATTCTTCCTGGATCATCTGCCGAACCACCCTGTGGACAGGAAATACTTTCTGGGACCTCCTAATGGCCTGGATTAAGGGGTCCTCCAACGCTTCGTCCTCTGCAGGCGCGTCTGAGGCCACATTGAGCACTTTCAGGGACTCATTGATTAGTGCTGGGAGTTCCTCTCGGCGAAAAACCCTAATTATACGGGAATGATCCTCCTCAGGGATCTCCCCCTCTTCAAGTTCCTCCTCCTCCTCATCTAGATCCTTGTCAGAGCTCTCCTCTTCCGGGGTGCCCTGAGAGAGGGACGTGAGTGGCTCCTCACTCATCAGCCGAGCGCGCTTAAGTGGAATCCCGGGGTTCTGACTGCTTGCCCTCATTGGTCTGGCAGGCCCGCCTTCTGCCGTAGGGGCCGCCTCCCCTGCGTCCAACCCTTGCTTGCGCATACAATAGGCTCTATGGAGCAAGAGGACAAAGTCAGGGGAGAAGAGATCCCCTCCCCCCCTCCCCCGCGGGCAGGGGGGAAAGGGGCAGAGGAGGAGTGGGAAATTCTGATGAGGTAGGGGGAGGGAACTGAGACCCCCCCCTCCCCCTCCAGAGGGTCCCCGGACCCCTGAGAAGTCTGAGCCATGGATAAGTTAATTTCTTGTTCCACGGAGGCGGCTACTGCAGCACAACCCCTGCAGATCCCAGCCTCCGTAGAAGTACCTCTGCGAGTGCCACAGGAAGGGCACCGAGACTTGCCAGTCATGTCCTTGATAAGGAGGAACAGAAGTCCTGCTAGTGCCACCTAGGTTTAACCCACCAGCCTGCCCGAACCTGTACAACGCAGGACAAACAGACTTAAAAGTGCTCTCCCCCCTAGTAAAGAATTAACAGCTCCCCAGACCAGGAAATTAGACACTACTCCACTTAAACCCAAGCTAAGGGAGAAACTAAATTAAATTAAATTAAATTAAAACAAATTAAAATAAAATAAAATGCATAAACCCCAGAATTTAATCCGGTACTTGCTGTTTGGAGAGCTTCTTCTGCCGCGGTGCCCAGGCCCGACTCAGCGAAATCCAGCCGTTGGCTCCACACGTGGTAGGCCGCAACCACGTGGAGACCTAAACGGAGGACTGCGAGTTGCCTTCCGATCAGATTTAAAGAACCGCTAAATCGGTGCTGTGAGCCGCCCCCCCCGCTCCGGTTTAAGCGGCACCGCTTGAAAGGTGCTGAAAATGGGGCTCCCGCGCTCGACTCCGCTTCCCTCCGTACTGAGACGGGAGCGGCAGGAGGAACACAGTCACGGCGTGCCTCAAGCGCTCAGCCACCAGCAGGGCTTCGGCGCGAGGCAGGGCAGGTCACTGAAGAAGAGAGAGTGCAGGAATCGGGCGGCTCAGCGGCGAGAGGAGAGCTGAACGGTCCTCCTCGCTGCTGCAGGAAGCAATCACCTCCGGTACCCGGCCCGGCCGGGGGGGGGGGGGGAGGGAGGAGGGAGAGAGTAGGCAGGCGAAAATTAAAGGCACAGTGAACAAAAACAAAGGTAAAAGTAAAAAAACTAAGTAAATCAATAAGCAAGGAGCTTAAAAACCTAAAAAGAGTAAAATTTAAAAGGAGAAGACTCCAGTAAGCCCTAGGCTTACGGAACCCTCCAGCTGCTTGGAGGCTGAGAATACTGGAGTTGGTGGGTGGTCCCAATGGTATTTATACCGCTCCATCCCCCAAAAAGGTTGGGCTCAGCCTCCAAGCTGCTGGAAGGGTTGCGCAACCCAGAAGTAAAGGGACTGGAGTGACGATAAGGAAATAGCTGTTAATGAGTACTAACATTCACAATTTAAGAAATAAAAGTTCCAGTTCAAGTTCTAATGGCAAAAGCAGATTTAGATAGTGTTCCTATTACAGCAGGGCTCAACAAACCCCAGGTGCCGGTTGCCATAGTGACTGAAAAATAGGACTTGGTAAAATTGGAAGGAATAGCTGGCAGGACGGGAAGCAATAAGGGAAGTAGAAAGACAGTGGGCCAAGCTGAAAGTAACTATAAAAATGGCAACAAATCTTTCTTTAAGTAAAGAAAGAGGAGGAATAGGAAACAGATATGGCTCTCTAAGTGGCTAAAAAAATAATGTATAAAGGTAGCATTCACAAAATATAGAACACAAGAAGAGGAACACAAAAAAATACCAAATAAAGCTCAAAGAGACAAAGAAAGAAGAATGGCAAAAGCACAGGCATAAGAGAAAATGACTAAAGATGTAAAGTGAGATGACAAGACTTTTTCCAGATATGTCAGAGAGAGGAGAAAGGTAATACGTGGAAGCCTGAAAGGTGCCAAGGATCGATGTGAAGAGTAAGGAGGAAAAAGTTAAAAGCTGAACAAATACTTTTGCTCTATGTTCACAGAAGAAAATCCTGGAGAAAGGTCACAATTAGCTGACAAAGGTACATATGGGAATGGAGAATATACCACACCGTTCACTGAAGAAACTGCTTATGAACAACTTGAAAAATTGAAAGTGAACAAATCAATGGATGGGATACATCTCAAGATACTGAAGGAGCAAAGAGAGGTTCTGGCAGGTCCTCTTAACCCTTTCGCGTCCACATAATTGTTTTGTAACTGAAAATTTTTTCTGTTTTTTTTTATATAGATTTGAGCTAAATGATGCAGAATATAAAGTTTTTTTTGAAAAATTGTTATTTCTAAGAAACAATATTTACTGTTGCCATATGGTAACTGGTCCTGAATGGCTGAAAATTAAAAACACAGTCTTGGCATCAGTTTCATTTACTGCTGGGTGTGATAGTTTAAATAACAGTTCTTTTCAGATGTCAAGCACAGATACACATTACATTTCGCACACAGTGTGCATATTTTTTGGAAATATAGAATCCGGTGAAAAATTTGGGGGAAAATTTGAAGGTTGCCATATGGCAACAACAGCCATGAAAGGGTTAAGGATGTGTTTAATACAGGGGTTCTCAGCCCAGTCCTTGGGGCATACCTAGTCAGTCAGGTTTCTAGGATAACCACAATGAATATGCATATGAGATATCTGAGAACCCCCGTTTTAATAGATTCTTAGAAATGGAAGAGGTTCCACAAAGATTGTGAGCCCTTTGGGGACAAGGGAATGTATCCAGTACCTGCTTGTAGTGATTGTAAAACGCTCTGATGCTCTTCAGCCTGGGCAGTATATCTTGCATAAAATATATGATTGGAGAAGGGCTGATGTGGTTTCCACAAAAATGGTAACAGAGAAGAAGCGGGGAATTACAGGCCTGTAAGTCTTACCTCAGTGGTTGAAAAACATAATGGAGATGTTGCTAAAGGAAAGGACAGTGAACTTGAATCTAGTGTTTTGCAAGATTCAAGGCAGCATGATTCCACCCTAAACAGATCATGCCAGACGAATCAGATTGATTTCTTTGACCGGGTGACCAGAGAACTGGATCAGGGGCATGCACTGGATATGGCCTACTTGGACTACAGTAAAACCTTTGAACAGAAGGTTCATGAAATAATTCAGCAGCGTGAAGATAAGACACAAAGTGGTGAACAAGATTGGAAATAGGCTGACACAGAGGGTGATACTAAATGGAATTCACTCAGATGAAAAAAAGGTGAGCAGTTGAATGCTAGGGCTGAATCTGTTTAATATCTTTGTTAGTGACATTGCCCAAGGTTTGAAAGGGAAAGTTTGCCTTTATGCAGATAACAGCAGGACACCCCAGAAGGAGTTAAGAACATAAGAAATGATCTACAAAAATTAGAAGAATGGTCTAATGCTTGGCCTAATGATTTGAATGCAAAGAAGTGTGAAGTGATGCACTTGGGGTACAGTAATCCAAAGTAACAATATGAGGTAGGTAACAAAAGGCTGATGTGCATGGACCAGGAGAGAGACCTTGAGGTAACAGTGTTTTGAGAATCACAAGGTGGCAAAACAATGTGAAAAGGTGGTAGCCAAAGCCAGAAGTATGCTAGGCTGCATAGAAAGAGGCATAACCAACCGAAAGGAAGTGGTGATAATGCCCTCTACAGGTCATTGGCGACACCTCACTTATGTTCAGTTTTGGAGGTCATATCTCACGCTAAGGATATAAAAAGACTTGAAGAAGTTCGGAGGAAAGCAACCAAAATTCTAGAGGACATGAAATGAAGCTACAAAGAGGCAAGCGTAAAAGCAACATCAGGAAGTACTTTTTCATGGAAAGGGGATGGATGCCTGGAAAGCCCTCGAGTGGAGATGGGAAAGACAAAACAACTAACTAAATTCAAAAAAGCATGCGATAAACACAGAGCAGTATTCCTGCACAAAGCAAAACATAAAAGCGCAGTTACTCACCTCTAACAGGGACATCAGGAATCAGTTCTCACCTATGGAGTGACTGCACCAATGGAGCCCGCATGGAGCATTTCTCCAGCTTTCAAAGAAAGCCTTTGGGAATGCTAACATGCATGCATTGTCCCCTTCCTGCCCAAGGATGCTATCTTGCACAATCAGATGACATAACAAAAAAGGATTTAAAATATTGTAGGGAGGCAACTCCAGGGGAGGAGGGAGGGTTGTGAGGACTGATTCCCGCTGTCCCTGAAGAAAGCATAGTTACTCACCTGTAACAGGTGATCTGCAGGAACAGCAGGAATTTAGTCTTCACATATGGGTGTCGTCAGTATCGACGCAGCCTGTGTGGGAACGCTCCCCAGCGTTCAATTAGAAAGCTTTTGGGAGCATCCCACAGCGCCTGCGTGCTGCCTTCCCGCCTTTCCCAACTGCCTCTCTCCAGTTGAGTTTAAAGCTGAGACAAAGAGAGAGAGAGGGAAATAGAAAGAGACAGATAGAGAGATACAACTCCTAGGGGAGGTGGGTGGGTTGTGAAGACTAAATTCCTGCTGTTCCCGGAGATCACCTGTTACAAATGAGTAACTATGCTATCTCCAGGAACAAGCAGGAATGTAGTCTTCACATATGGGGACTCCCTAGCTTTAAATGCCAGGGAGAGACCCCAGAGGTTGTGTGTCCCTGTGAAAGGGCTCCACTTCCCCCCATGGATCTCTGGCATCCAACCAGGGATGGTGGGTAGGAGTTGATTAGGTATGGAACAGGTGTTGGAGAACAGCATGAGCAAACAAGGCATCCCGGCGGGAGTCCTTGTCCAAGCAGTAATGGGTTGTGAAGGTATGAACCGAGACCCAAGTGGCTGCTCGACAGATGTCGTCGATAGACACAGAGTGCAGATGAGCCATTGAAGCTGCCATGGCTCTCACATTGTGAGCTGTGACATGGCCCTCCAGAGGAAGATTCTTACTCTGATAGGCGAAGGAAATACACTGTGCAATCCAACTGGACAGTGCTCTCTTGGAGACTGGAAGTCCCAAATGAGAAGGATCAAAAGCAACAAAGAGTTGAGAGGACTTTCTATGTTGCTGTGTTCTTTGCAAGTAAAAGGCTAAAGCTCTTTTACAGTCCAAAGTATGAAGATTCCTTTCTGCATTTGATGCATGAGGCCTTGGAAAAAACACAGGCAGGTAGACTGCTTGGTTCAAATGAAAAGGCGAGACCACTTTTGGCATAAAGTGTGGATGAGTCCTAAGGACTACCTTGTCATGATGGAACCTTGTATAAGGAGGATCAGCTACTAGTGCCTGCAACTCACTAATGTGACGTGCTGATGTGATTGCAATGAGAAAGATCACTTTCCAAGAAAGGAATTTCAACGAGGTAGTAGCCAAGGGTTCGAAAGGTGGCTTCATAAGCTGGCCAAGAACCAGGTTTAAGTCCCATGCCACCGGTTGTGGCCTAATGGGAGGCTTAGTTAGAAGAAGGCCTCTCATAAATCTTGCTATGAGAGGATGGGAGGAAATAGGTTGTCGATTTAAATGCTTGAAAGAAGCCGCAATAGCACTTAAATGGACTCTTACTAAGTTAGTTTTAAGTCCTGCATTGGATAAATGAAGGAGATACTCCAGTAATGATTCCAGAGGTATCGCAAGGGGGTTAAGACCTTTCTGCAAGCACCATATGGTAAACCTTTTCCACTTCAAAGCTTAAGAGTGTCTTCTGGAAGGTTTTCTAGAAGCATAAAGGATATCCTTTATTTGCTGAAGAAGGTTAAGATCCTGAAGATCTAGGCCTTCAGCAACCAAGCCCTGAGACGCAGAGACTGGGGATTGGGATGCCATAACATTCCGTCCTCCTGAGACAGGAGATCTGGAGCAGACCCTAAGTCCAGAGAGGAAGCTTGAGAGAGATGTAGAAGCAGAGGGTACCACACTTGCCGTGGCCAATGTGGAGCTATGAGAATCATACGGCCTCTGTCTCTCTGAAGCTTGAACAGGGCTTTGGGAATCAGGGGAATGGGTGGAAAAGCATAAAGGAAGTCTTGATCCCAATGAAAGAGGAAAGCATCCCTGGCCTGAGAGCCCTGAGCCGGAATTCTGAACAGAACCGGGGAAGTATGGCATTCAACGGACTTGCAAAGAGGTCTATGTCCGGGGTTCACCAAATTTGAAAAATCTTGGCCACCTGGTCTGCATGTAGAGACCATTCGTGTGGAAGCAGAACTCGACTGAGTCTGTTTGCCCAAGAGTTCTGGATACCTGGAAGACATACTGCCAGGAGATGAATCTGATGCTCTCTGGCGAGGGCTCATAGTCGCAAAGCTTCGTTGCAAAACGACAGAGAGCCTGTTCCTCCCTGCTTGTTCACATAGAACATGGCTACTTGATTGTCCATGTGAATGAGGACTGTCTTGTAGCTGAGCAGAGTGTGGAACACTCGAAGAGCAAGGAAGACTGCTCTGAGCTCCAGAAGATTGATGTGTAGATGAGTCTCCTGTGGAGTCCAGGTGCCTTGGGTGGAGAGGTTTTGCAGATGAGCTCCCAAACCCACTGGTGAAGCATCGAGAGTTGCTTGTGGTGAAGGTTGTTGAAATGGGAACCCAAGCAACAAGTTTTGAGTGGACTGCCACCTTTGGAGGGACAAAATAAGGCTATTTGTGTTTGCTATTTTGTCTGACAGGCACCCTGATGCCTGGGTCCATTGAGTGGATAAAGTCCACTGGGCTGCTCTCATATGGAGGCGAGCATAAGGGACCACATGCACGGTAGAAGCCATGTGGCCTAGTAGTTGTAACATTTCTCAAGCAGTGAGATGAGGCTTTAGCACTGCTTGAGAAGCTAATTGCACCATGCAAAGGCAACGGATCTGGGGGAGAAAAGCCCTTGCTTTCCTGGTATCCAACAAAGCTCCTATGAACTCTAGAGATTGAGTGGGAGTTAGGCTGGATTTTGGGATGTTTATGACCAGACCCAAATACTGAAGGATACGCATTGTGCAAGATAGAGAAATCCTGGCCTCTGACTCTGATGGGGCTCGAATGAGCCAGTTGTCTAAGTAGGGGAAGACGAATATTCCCAGAGTGCGAAGAAATGCTGCTACCACAGCCATGCATTTCGTAAACACCCTTGGTGCTGAGGCCAGGCCAAAAGGAAGCACCCTCTATAGGTAGTGCTTTCCTTGAAAAAGGAACCGAAGGAACTTTCTCTGAGTTGGATGAGAACATGAGTGTACGCACCCTTGAGATCTAGAGAACAAAGCCAATCCTGACTCTGAAGGTACGGCAGCAGGATTCCCAGAGAAATCATCTTGAATTTCTCCTTGAACAGGAATTTGTTCAATTCTTTGAGATCTAAAATGGGTCTGTGTCCTCCTGTTTTCTTTGGGATAAGGAAATAGGGGGAGTAAAACCCTGTACCCTGTTGAGGAATGGGTAACTCTTCTATTGTCCCCTGGGCAAGAAGCATGGTGACCTCTTGATCTAACAGGTTGATGAGAGAGGTCTGAGAATTGAACTGTCTTACCATTGTGGGAGGGGGCATGCGGAGGAAGTGAAGCTTGTACCCCTCTCTTATAATGGAAAGAGTCCAATGTTCTGCTGTTATTTGCCCCCATCTGTGGGCAAAGTGGCACAACCTTCCTGGAATGGTGGAAGGTTCTGGTCCATTGAGGGCCAGGAAGGCTAGGTTCTCTAGATGGAAGTCAAAGGCCTTGTGGAGGCTGAGACTGCTGAGACAGTTGAGGCTTAGCAGTCTTTGCTTTCCTTTGTTTAGGTGGTTGCTGACTTTTCCGGACAGGCTGACCCGCAGAACGTCCCTGCTGATAAGAGGGATAAAACCTCTTCTTTTTTGAGAAGAATGGTTTCTTGAAAGATTTCTTTCTTGCAGGATCAGCTGTGGCTTTGGATAACCTATCCAAAGTGGAGTTGTCAGTATCCAACTCATTGGCTTTCTCTTGCCAATTTTTGCCGAATAGATTCTCACCTGTACAAGGAATATTGCCCAGTTTGTCCTGCACCCAGAGCTCCAAATCGGATGCCTGGAGCCAGGCAATTCTACGTGCACCTATGGCAATGGCAGAGGTTCTGCTAATGCACTCAAAACTGTCAAAAGCTGCACGATTGACAAATTTAGAAACATCCTGGGCATGTTTAACCAGTGTGAGAAAATCCTGCCTCTTATCTTCAGGAAGAAGAGGGCTCAAAACCTCTAAATCTCCTGTGACTTCCTTAAGGAACATTCCCATATATAAAATATAGGAACTGATCCTGGCAGAAAGCATGGAAGCCTGGAAAGTACGACGTCCAAAGGCATCCAAAGTTCTACACTCACGTCCTGGAGGATTAGAGGTATGCCTCTTTGCACTCCTGATTCTTCTCATAGCTGACTCCACTACAATAGAGTGGTGAGGCAGCTGAGTCTTCTGGAAACCAGGACACGGAGGAACCCGATACATGGTATACAGTCAACGGAAGTGAGGAGAGGTGGTAAGGGGGTTTTCCCACATTCTTAACATGAGATCATGTAAGATCTCATGGATAGGCAAGGTAGCTGCCTCCTTAGGAGCTTTGGGATATTGTAGAATCTCCAACTCCTTTGCCCTGGGCTCTGTCTCAGGAGCCACAGTAATAGACAGACCTCGAGCCACCTCCCTGATAAAATCCTGAAAGGAGATATCCTCTGGAGGAGACATCCTACGTTTGGGAGAGGAAGGCTCTTCGGGGAGAAGTATTCTGGTACCGACAGAACTGTCAGAATCCTCAGAGTCCTCCGAGGATTCAAAGTACCTTCTGACCGGATGCTCTTGTATAGCACGATACCTGTACCGATCGACGACAGTGCCGGGAGGAATCGGTACCGGAGTATCAGTACCGGAAGGCATGGCTTGACTGGGTGCCGGCAATGCAGACACCGATGTCGATGCTATCAGTAACAGGACCGGTGCCGGTGCAGGTACCGGCTGAACTGTCTGATGCGCTTCCGAGGGTGTCGATGCCGCAAGGAGAGCCGCCAGACTGCGTTCAATAGCCAGGAACCTCTGGTGTATCGACGCTGCCGATGCCTGGGTATCGGTACTGGAGAAAACAGCCGGTACCCCAGAGCATGGCACCAGTAGTTCTGCCGAGGTTGAGGCCTTGAGAACATCCTGGAGCCCCGATAATGCTTTGGAAGCCGAAGCCTTCCGCCGGGGCAATTTTGCCGGTACAGAAGCCTCAAGGGCAACGCCAGAGGCATCTCGATGCTGAGAAGGAGATCTACCCTTTGAGGACCGGCTGGACTTATGTTTAGTTACCTGAGATCCATGGGAGGAAGACGAAACCCTGGAAGACGTCAATGCCACAGAGGCTGCACCGGAGGCGAAAAAGGGTGCTAAGTTTAGCAGCCCAGTTTTGTCAACCCCTCTTGGACATCATGGCACAAGCCATACACTCCGAAATGGAGTGGTCAGGACCCTAAACATTTAAGACACCACTCATGGGTGTCGGTGATGGAGATGGTACCGCCACACTTTGTGCATGTCTTAAAACCCGAAGCGGGTTTTTCCATAATGGAGGAAATTTTGGGCCTAAGGCCCAAAATGGCACATGCACCTGAGGAAGAAAATATTTGCGAAAAAAAAAAAAAAATATATATATATATATATATATATATAGATATATATTTTTTTTTTTTTTTTTTCTCAAATATTTTCTTCCTCAGGTGCATGTGCAATTTTTATTTTTTTATTTTTTTAAAGAAAGAACCACCGGCGGTACCGGTATAGCGTTGAGGAAGGCAGACCTGACCACAAAAAAGAAGAAGGAAAGATTTTCTGCGGTGACAGGAACAACGACCTGCTGGCTCTGCGGAAAATGAAGAACTGGAGAGAGGCAGTTGGGAAAGGTGGGAAGGCAGCACACAGGCGCTGTGGAATTCTCCCAAAAGCTTTCTAATTGGACACTGGGGAGCGTTCCCGCGCAGGCTCCATCGGTACCGACAATACCCATATGTGAAGACTACATTCCTGCTTGTTCCTGGAGATCAGCTGTTACAGGTGAGTAACAACACTTTCTCCAAGAACAAGCAGGAAGTCAGTCCTCACATATGGGACTCCCTAGCTCCAGGCTGCCGAGGACTGAACCACGACAGTACCACCAGCTATCCCTCGGGTGGCCATGAGTTGCAGAAGATGAATCCCCACTGAAGGGCTCTGCAGGACCCTAGCGTACAGCAACACTATTACTCCAGTAGCCTGAACACAAAAGGATCGGAGGGTAGAAGTTGCCTACACACCGAAAATATTACAGAGTACTGCCTGTCAGAAGGCACTGTCCCTATAGGACTCACTCTCCAGGCAGTACTGAGTTAGAAGCATATGAATTGAAGTCCATGTGGTGGCTTTGCAGATTTCTAGCACCAGCACTGAGCGGAGGTTAGCCATGGCCTGCATGCGATGTGCAGTGATCCAGTGCTCAAAGGAGAGGCCCGTGCGTTCACAGGCGAGAACAATGCAGTCCGCCACCCACATGGACAAGTCCGCTTCATTACCAGAAGCCCCAGTCTACTGGGGTCATATGATACAAAGAGCTGAGGGGCTTTGCGATGGGCCTGGGTTCTCTGCAGGTAGAAGGATAGGGCCCGCTTGCAGTCGAGCATATGCAAGATGAGCTCTTCCCTGCCGGCGTGGGGCAGTGGAATAAAGATGGGAAGAACCACCTCCTGGTTGAAGTGGAAGGGGGATACCATCTTGGGGAGGAATTTGAGATGTGTGCAGAGCACTATCCTGTTCTTATCGAACCTTGTGTTTGGCGGATCCGCCACCAAGGCCTGGAGTTCACTCACTCTCCGAGCAGACATGATGGCCATCAGAAAAATCACTTTCCAGGAGAGGTATCTCAGGTGGCAGGTGGCTAGGGGCTCGAACGTTGACTTGGTGAGCTGGAAGAGCACAATAAGGTCCCATTCTGCCGCCGGAGGGCAGGGAGGGGGCCGCGATAGCAAGAGGACCTGGAGGAACCTAGAGACCAGGGGCTGGTTTGAGAGGAATTTCCCCTCTAAAGGGTGATGGTGAGCGGCTATGGCGCTCAGGTGTACCCTCATCGAGTTAAACTTAAGGCTGACATGCGAGAGGTGCAGTAAGTATCGTAGCACTAGTTGCATGTGGCAGAAGGGTTCTCCCTTCTCTCTGCGCACCAGATGGAGAATCTCCTCCAGTTGAATGCGTATGCCTGCCTGGTGAAGGGTTTTCGGGAGGCCAACAGGATCTCCTCGACTTCTCCTGGAAGACTGAAGGGAGCCAAGACTACCCTTTTAGCAGCCAGGTTGGGGTGCAGGAGGTCCGGATCCTGACCCAGTGGAACCAGGAGTGCCACCAACAGGGAGAGCAGCAGAGGGAACCATGGTTTCCGGGGCAATCAGGATCACGGATGCCCGCTCGCTCTGGATTTTGAAGAGGGTCTTGGCCACCAGTGGGGTTTTGTGGGAAGGCAAAGAGGAGGCTCTCAGACCACGGGATCAGGAAAGTGTCTGCTGCTACTCTTTCCCTGTGTGGCTGGCATGGGCAGAAGTGGGGCAGCTGCATGTTTCCGGGGAGGCGAACGAGTCACTGTGCCACCTTGGGGCGCAGAAGCCATTCGTGTGGAAAGAGGACTCTGCTGAGCTTGACTGCCAAGTAATTATTCTGGCCTGGAAGGTACACTGCTCGCAGGAGCATTCCATGGTGTACCGCAAAGGAAAGGAGAGCCACCACTTCCTGGCAAAGGGAGTACGAACCCGTGCCCCCTTGCTTGTTCACACAGAATGTGGTGACCTGATTGCCTGTCTAGATCAGCAAAGGATGGTTGCACAGGATGTGGCAGAATGCTCGCAGGGCTAGGAAAATGGCACTGAATTCCAGGAGTTTGATCTGCAGGAGCGGTGATTCTTGTGACCAGCTGCCTTGAATGCGGAGGTTTCCGCAGTGTGCACCCCAACCAAGGAGGGAGGTGTCCGTGGTTAGGACCATCTGCGGTGTCAGTGCCTGGAATGGCATCCCCTCCTGAAGGAGGCATAGGGACTGCCACCAGTTGAAGGAGTCCGCCAGTTGGTGGGTGACTGATCCTGTCGTGTAGCCTGCCCGTGGCTTGGGTCCACTGGGAGCGGAGGCACCAGTGGGCTGCCCACATGTGCAAGCGGCCTAGGGGTGTGAGATGAACTGTTGAGGCCATGTAGCCCAGCAACCGGAGGAGGTGGCAAGCCGGTACCGACCGGCCAATCTGTACCTGTTTCACTAGCTGCATGAGGCAAAGTGCTCTCTCCTTTGGAAGGGAGGCCTTGACCTGTAACGTGTCCAGCTGGGCACCTATGAACTCCAGGTTTTGGGCTGGAGAGAGGTGGGATTTGGGGTAGTTGATGATGAACCCCAGGTGCTGCAGAAGGCAGACTGGTTGTACTGCGGCCTGGCTGGCCTCGAGAGCCGTGATGCCTCTGAAGAACCAATCGTCCAGGTAGGGGAAGACGAAGGCCCCTTGTAGGCGCACATAGGCGGCCACGACCACCAGGCCCTTTGTAAAGACTCTGGGCGAGGAGGCCAAACTGAATGGAAGTATCCTGTACTGGTAGTGTGCTCCTCCCACCACGAACCTTAGGTACTGTCTGTAGGAGGGGTGGATCAGGATGTGAATATATGCATCCTTTAGGTCTAAGGAGCACACCCAATCTCCCTGGTGGAGGTAGGGTAGCAGGGTTCCAAGGGAGAGCATTTCGAACTTCTCCCTCACCAGAAACTTGTTCAAGTTTCGCAGGGCTAGTATGGGCCTGAGGCCTCCAGTTCTTTTGTTGACAAGGGAGTACCGTGAGTAGAAACCTTTTCCCTACAATTGTCTTACAGACTCTACTGCCATATCCCTGAGCAAACCCTCGAGCTCTGACAGGAGCAAGATCTGGTGAATGAGAGGTCGCACCGGCTATCCTGGGAAGAACCCTGGCGCTTTAACAGAAGGAGACGCTCCCCGTATCCACCAGCAGCTCTCCCCTCCAGGGATCGAGCCACCAGCGGGACAGCGGCAGCAGCGGGAAGGAGTCCATCTTGGCGTGCTGCCCAATCGGGGCAGACGCCGTTGTTTAAAAGGAAGGCGCCATCGGGCGCGCCCGCGCCTTGCAGGCCCGCGCCTGAGGGCCTCGCAAGAGGGCCCTTTGGCGTGGCCCTTAGGCGGGGCGTGAGGCGGAGATAACGCCACAGAAGAGAATACCACTCACCGAATACAGCTACCATCCGACCTGCAGTTGGAAAGAAGTTGAGCCCACCAGCATTTAAAACTCGAGAACTCTAATCAGTCAAGCTGTTAGCAAGACAACTCATTTTTGGACTCTAAACAAACTGCGACGCTTGGCACATCTCAACACCCGGTAACATATCCGTTGTTCACTTGTAATAGTTTCTCTCTAATCTTGCAATCATGTTTCACTCTAATCTTGCTAGCTTGTTACCTGTGCATATTGACTCAGAGATAAGTCTGATACTTTGATTCAATAGAACATTGTGCATCTATACCTGAAACATTGTAATAATTACTAATTACCGGCTAGCAGAGTTTATATTTAAATGGTCCAACGTTAATTGTATTGTTTATTGTTCATCTGTGCTGCCACAATAGACTATTTCACCCAGTAGATGACCATGGCCTTCTCAACACTATCACCAGCATGTGTATCATTGCATATACCATCCACGATGCCACTGCTCTTACCCACAGCCATAATCCCATCCCCATCCTTAAGGGAACGGGACGAAAGAGCTACAGCAGCTATTATCATCATCCACCACGCATTGACCATGTTAGACAACCACATCTACTCTACATAACACTCCAGCAGACGGATAACACAACTCAAGTGTTACCCCAGGTACACCCTTACTTAAAATGTGCTCTCAAACTCCCACTCGGCCCGTAAGAAATGGCCAGCCATTACTGATCTCATAGATCACCTCAACCTGGACATACTAATGGTCACTGAATCCTGGCTCTCAGAATCAGATAAAGTGATCCTAAACCAACTCATTCCACCTAACTTCTCAATATACAACTGCCATAGAGTTGGTAGAAGGGGTGGGGGGGTCTTCATACTAGCAAGATCCGAACTCCAGTTCCAACTGACGTCCTCCAATACCATGGCACTACTTGACTCAGTTACCATAGCCAACAAACACATCACTATCAACCTCATCTACAGAGCTCCTTCTGTATCTACTGATGAACTACCTAACATAATTGACCTTGCATGTAACCCAGACAACCCACACAAAGTAAACTGGATGATGGGTGACTTCAATCTTGCATCTCTACAACATACCAATGCTAATACCTTCCTGGAAGCAATGTCAGAACTTGGCTATGAACAAATCATAAAGGTCCCCACCCACCACAAAGCACAGTTACTTACCTGTAACAGATGATCTCTGGGAACAGCAGGAATAAGTCTTCACATATGGGTATCGTCGGTACCGACGGAGCCTGCGCGGGAACGCTCCCCAGCGTCCAGTAAGAAAGCTTTTGGGAGCATCCCACAGCGCCTGCGCGCTGCCTTCCCGTCTTTCCCAACCGCCTCTCTCCAGTTCGCGTTTTAAAGCTGAGACAAAGAGAGAGAGAGAGAGGAAAGGAAAGATAGATAGAGAGATACAACTCCTAGGGGAGGCGGGTGGGTTGTGAAGACTTATTCCTGCTGTTCCCAGAGATCACCTGTTACAGGTAAGTAACTGTGCTATCTCCAGGAACAAGCAGGAATGAGTCTTCACATATGGGGACTCCCTAGCTGTAGATGCCAGGGAGAAACCCCAGGTTGTGTGTCCTTGAAAAGGACTCTACCTCCTCCCATGGATCTCTGGCATCCGACCTGGGTAGGAGTTGATTAGGAATGGAACAGGTGTTTGAGAACAGCCTGACCAAACGAGGCATCCCGGCAGGAGTCCTTGTCCAAACAGTAATGGGCTGTGAAGGTATGAACCGAGGCCCAGGTGGCTGCTCGACAGATTTGGTCGATGGACACAGAGTTTAGATGAGCCATTGAGGCTGCCATGGCTCTCACATTGTGAGCTGTGACATGGCCCTCCAGAGAAATGTTCCTACTCTGGTAGGCGAAAGAAATACACTGAGCAATCCAGTTGGACAGTGTTCTCTTAGAGACTGGAAGTCCTAAATGAGAAGGATCAAAAGCAACAAAGAGTTGAGAAGACTTTCTATGTTGCTGTGTTCTTTGTAAGTAAAAAGCGAGAGCTCTCTTACAATCCAAGGTATGAAGATTCCTCTCTGCAATTGATGCATGAGGTCCTGGAAAAAAGTCAGGTAAATATACCTCTTGGTTCAGATGAAAAGGCGAGACCACTTTAGGCATAAAGTGTGGATTGGTCCTGAGTCCATTAGGTGGACAAAGTCCATTGAGCTGCCCTCATGTGAAGGCGAGCATATGGAACCACATGCACGGTGGATGCCATGTAACATTTCTCGAGCAGTTAAATGGGACTTTAACTGCATCTGGGAGGCTAACTGCACCAAGCGTAGGCAACGGGCCTGAGGAAGATAGGCCCTTGCAGTTGGGGTATCCAGCAAGGCCCCTATAAACTCCAGAAACTGAGTAGGGGTGAGATGGGATTTTGGGATATTTATTACCAGTCCCAAATACTGAAGGACACGGATTGTGCAGGTTAGACAAATCTGGGCCTCTGACTGGGATTGAGCTCAAATGAGCCAGTCGTCCAGATATGGGAAAACGAACATTCCTAGAGTGCGTAGAAATGCAGCTACTACTGCCATGCATTTCGTGAACACCCTTGGTGCAGAGGCCAGACCGAAAGGAAGCACCCTGTATTGGTAATGCTTTCCTTGAAAAAGGAACCGAAGGAACCTTCTGTGTGTTGGATGGATGAGGACATGGGTGTACGCATCCTTGAGATCTAGAGAACAAAGCCAGTCCTGACTCTGAAGGAATGGCAGCAGAGTACCGAGAGAAATCATCTTGAATTTCTCTTTGAATAGAAACTTGTTCAATTCTCTGAGATCTAATATGGGTCTGTAGCCCCCTGTTTTCTTTGGAATAAGAAAATAAGGGGAGTAGAACCCTGAGCCCTGTTGAAGAAGAGGTACTTCTTCTATTGCCCCTTGGGCAAGAAGGGTAGCAATCTCCTGACCCAGAAGGTTGAGGAGAGATGTTGGAGAAATGAACTGTTTCACCATGGTGTGGGGAGGAAGGTTTAAGAAATGAAGCTTGTACCCTTCCCTTATAATGGAGAGGGTCCATTGCTCTGCTGTGATTTGCTCCCATCTGGGAGCAAAGTAAGCCAACCTTCCTGGAATGGTGAGGGGCTCTGGTTCTTCCAGAGCTAGAAAGGCTAAGTTCTCTAGTTGCAAGTCAAAGGTCCTGAGGAGGCTGAGGCTGCTGGGCTGTGGGAGGCCTGGCAGCCTTTGACTTGGCCTTTTTAGGTGGTTGCTGACGCTTTGCAGCAAAACGACCTGCAGAAGATGCCTGCTGACCATAAGCAGGATAATATCTTCCCTTTTTAGAAAAAGGTGTCTTTTTGAACAATCTGTTCTTAACAGGAGCAGAGGTAGATTTTGAAAGTCGATCCAAAGCAGAGTTCTCAGCATCCATCTGAGTGGCCTTTGCTTGCCATTCCCTGCCAAAGAGGTTTTCACCTGTACAAGGAAGATTTCCCAGTTCATCTTGGACCCAGAGTTCCAAATCAGAGGCTTGTAACCAAGCAATTCTGTGTGCACCTATGGCAATAGCCGAGGTTCTGCTTACACACTCAAAAGAGTCAAAGGCTGCACGGTTGGAAAATTTGGAAACATCTTGGGCATGTTTAAGCCAAGTGAGAAATTCCTGGCTTTTATCTTCTGAAATAAAAGGGGCTAAAGTCTGCAGATGATCTGTGACTTCTTTTAGAAACATCCCCATATAGAGACTATAGGAGTTGATTCTGGCAGCAAGCATATTAGCTTGGAAAACCCTTCGGCCAAAAGCATCAAGGGTCCGGCATTCACGTCCTGGAGGATTAGATGAGTGTCTCTTTGCAATCTTTATTTTCCTCATGGCAGACTCTACCACAATAGAGTGGTGAGGAAGCTGAGACTTATGAAAGCCAGGACAAGGAGGGACACGGTACATGGTGTCTAACCTACGAGAATGAGGAGAGGTGGTAAGAGGAGTCTCCCACATGCTCAACATGAGATCATAGAGAATCTCATGAATAGGTAAGGTAGCTGCTTCTTTAGGAGCCTTAGGATATTGCAAAATATCTAATTGCTTGGCTATAGGCTCTGACTCAGGGGCCACTGTAATGGAGAGGCCCCTAGCCACTTCCCTAATGAAGTCTTGAAAAGACAAGTCATCTGGAGGAGACATTCTTCGTTTTGGAGAAGCAGACTCCTGAGGAAGAAGTACCGGTGCCTCAACAGAAGCCTCCGACTAATCAGAGTCTTCGGAGGAATCGAAGTATCGCCTGTCTGGATGCTCCTGTAAAGCCCGATACGCGTACCGAGTGGGATCGACATCGGGAGTAAGCGGTACCGGTTCGGTACCGATGGGCATCATAGGACAGGGTACCGTTGCAGTCGACACCGAAGCCGATGTCGATGCAATTGGTACCGGCACCGGGAACGATGCCGGTACCGGCAACGGAGATTGTTGCGGTACCGGAGGCGTCGAAGCCTGCATAAACGCCATTAGGGTGCATTGCATGGACAGAATCTTCTGATCCATCGACGCCACCAGAGTCTGGATGTCGGTACCAGTGGAGGCCACCGGTACCCCAGAACACAGCAACAGGTGATCGGTCGAGGCTGAGCCATCGATGTCAACCTGTGACCCCATAGACAATGCTTTGGAAGCCGGAACTTCCCGCCGGGGTAATTTTGCCGGTGCGGAATCCTCGAGGACAAGCCCGGAGGCATCTCGATGCTTAGAGGGAGATTTGCCCTTCGAGGACCGGCTAGATTTATGTTTGGTTACCTGAGATCCATGGGAGGAAGAAGCAGCCCTGGAAGACATCGATGCCACCGAGGCTGCATCAGAGGGAAACAGGGTACTGAGCTTGGCTGCTCGGTTCTGCCGACCTCTTTTAGACATCATGGTACAGGACACACAATCCGTGATGGAATGATCAGGACCCAAACATTTTAGACACCAATCATGGGTGTCGGTGACAGAAATAGTACCGCCACATTTCGTGCACTTTTTGAACCCGGAAGCGGGCTTCTCCATGAGGAGAAAAGTGTTCAGGCCTAAGGCCCAAACTGAAAATGCACAGTTGAAGAAAGAAAAGGGGGTTTTTTTGTTTGTTTTTTTAAGAAAGAAAAGAAATGACCGGCTGTACCGGTCTGACGTCGAAGAAGGCAGACGCGACACAAAAAAATAAAGAAAAAAATAAAGAACTTCTTCTGCGGTGACAGGAACACGACCTGCTGGCTCCGCGGAAAAGAAGAACTGGAGAGAGGCGGTTGGGAAAGGCGGGAAGGCAGCTCGCAGGCGCTGTGGGATGCTCCCAAAAGCTTTCTTACTGGACACTGGGGAGCGTTCCCGCGCAGGCTCCGTCGATACCCATATGTGAAGACTCATTCCTGCTTGTTCCTGGAGATAGGAAATTCCCTTGATCTTATCTTTTCTCCACTAGCGAATGCGAGCCCCGATCATGACTTCAACCTAGCCATCACGCCCGTCCCGTGGTCAAACCATAGTCTAATCACGTTCCGAATACCAGCGCAACAGGAACGCTGTTCTACCAACCACACGAGCACAATATCTTTGGTGAACTCTAGACGCCATAAACCACTTGATAAGGATCAGATTACAAATCACGCACTTCCAATTCTCGAACAGCCTTCTGACAGCCTCTACGAGCTCACCAGGAGATGGAATGACACACTAAGCTCGCTCGCTCATCTACCCTCAACGAAGAAAACCCCCCCATCCAACAAAACAGCCTGTAAAAGGAAATCTGAGCCATGGTTTTCTGCAGATATAAGGATGTCTCTTCACCACTTAAGGAAACTGGAACGAAGATGGCGTCGTTCACATTCAACAGAGGACCAAGCATCCTATCTAGCAAACTTATCAGCGCACCGGGAATTAACATACTCCAAAAGGAAAGAATTCCATACTGAGATTCTTCACCGCTCCCTAAGTAAGCCCAGGGATCTCTTCAACCTAGTGAAATCAATAACCAAGGACCCTCCCCCCCCCCCCCCCACCATGAACCAATACAACCCCAGCTGTACGCTAACCACCTTCAATCAAAAGCTTTATCACCTCCACTGGTTGCCACTTGACTATCGAATAACATTTAAGGTTCTCACTTTAGCTCACAAAGCCATTTATCATTCAACTCCTGCCTACCTTTCTGATTTACTGACTTATCATAACCCCTCTCGCAGCCTCCGGTCCATTCACATTAACCGTCTGCACCTCCCTGCACCCTCCAAAGCCCATTTGCAATCCACCAGAAAATCTGCATTTTACTACCTAGGACCCTCTCTTTGGAATTCCCTCCCTACTAACCTCCGCACAGAAGAATCCTACCCCAAATTCCGCTCTCTTCTTAAAACCCATCTTTTCTCACTAGCTTTTCCCCTCTGAAGACTTCTCTCTGTTTTCTATTTGTACTGCTTCTGCCTTTACTCTCCTTTCTGCTTTTAATTATTGTAATTTCCTTTCTTTTTAACCTCTACTTTGTTTTAATTGTAAACCGCCTCGGTGTAATGAGAGGCGGTATAGTAAATGTGAAATAAACAATAAACAATAAACAATCAAAACAGACATAGCCCCGAGAACCACACTAAAAAATACTCCAGTTCAACCACCACTGCTTACAGAGCTATCTCCTCCTGCAGGAGACATCAAAAACATTATTGCTTCTATCAATACCACTACCTTGCCCAGCGCACTGGATTAGGACAATGAAAACAGAACTCAGCCCGATCATAGCAAGGATCACAAGCCTATCCTTCTCAACAGGAACATTCCGTCTTCTCTCAAGCACACCTCCATTCGCCCGCTCCTCAAAAACAATAGTTTAGATCCGCAGAAAGCCAACTCATACCGATCGATCTCAAGTATCCCCCTACTTGCCAAAATAATTGAGAAGAATGTCCAAAGACAGATTCAACAGCACATAGACAGTTCAGCCCCATTAGATGACTGCCAGCATGGGTTTCGAGAAGCTCACGGCATAGAAACACTAACCACACTAACCAATACCTTATCCAGAGGATTAGATAATATCAAGAAAGGGTTTGCACTGATCTTCCTTGACATTGCCGCAGCATTCGACTATGTCAGTCACACTCAACTCCTCAGATGCCTCCAGGATAACGGAATTCAGGGCTTGGCTTGGGATTGGTGTAAATCATATCTAGAGGACCGATGGCAACATGTAAGGATGGGAGACAACACCTCGGATCCATTTCAACAAACCCAAGGAGTACCCCAAGGCTCGTCCCTATCCGCACTATTATTCAACAACTACATGCAGCCTATCTGTGAAATCATTTGATCCTTTGGAATCTCCTGCTTGATCTACGCAGATGATGTCCTCCTGTTTACGCCATTCGATGTCGCGCATCCTGACTTCACTGCCTTAGTTAACTGCTTCAACACGATCACAGACTGGCTCCTCGAACAGAACCTTCGGATAAATTTCAAGACGACGGAGGTATTGTTCATAACAAAGAACAAAAACTTTTCCCTTCCGAATACATTAAAGGTCAGAGACGCTGAGCTCCCAAGTAAGCCTACAATACGCTATCTGGGTATTACACTTGATCAACGTTTTGACTTTAAAGCGCACATAAGCAATACCATCAAGGCTATATATTTCAAGCTTAAGATGTTACGTCACCTAAGACCAATGCTGGCACATGAAGACTACAGGACAGTCTTCCAAGCCCTGCTACTTCCTCACTTCGATTATGCGATCATCATCCTACATGGAATCCCCAAGAGTTCCCTAAACCAGTTGCAGCTTGCAATGAATGCCGCAGCACGTGTCCTCTGCGGAGTCTCAAGAAGAGACCATATCACCCCTACATTAAAGGACCTTCACTGGCTACCAATAGAAGGCAGAATCACCTACAAGGCACTGCTCATTACGTTTAAAGCCATCAATAGGATATCCCCATCGTCCATCACAGCACTCATTACGCATATCCTCGATAATTGGTCAAGAAGGTCAATAGGCGCTAACACACTGGTAACCCCGATCGAAGTGACGAAATGCAAGCAAACAACTAGAAACAGGGCATTCTCTTTCTACGCTCCAAGGTGTTGGAATAATCTCCCGTCCAACATAAGATCAATCAATGATCTCTCACAATTCAGGAAAGCCATAAAACATCATTTATTCCTCTCATACTACTCGCAATCCAACAGTTCCCCTACACCTTGCACAAACACAACCACCCAACAGCTATAAGAATGTAAAAGCGACACTAGTAAGCTGCCATTGTTCAGATGTAAATAGTTAAATGTTATGAATCCCAGTTAATATGTCCTGTTTGATGTAAGCACATGGCACTTCCCCGCCTTGTAAAAAATTGTTGACTGTAAACCGCACTGATGTCAAATAGCGCGGTATAGAAAAGCTAGAAATAAAATAAATAAATAAAGATGTTTGTTGGAACCTGAGGAGATAGCCCTCCTTTACTACTTGTAGGACCCACTGGTCCGTGGTGACCCCGGCCCACTAATGAGCAAAAAGCACCAGGTGTCCGTCCCCCTGTGGGCTTGGGAAGGTTTCCCGGGGGAGAGGAGGCCCTGCCCGGAGAGTCAAAAACTGCCCCCAATCTTGAGGCTTCTGGGTCTTTGGTTTCCTTGGCCCATGGCCCTGGCTCTTGGGTTGGAGACCCTGCTGCTGTTGTCCCGAGAAGGGCTGGTAGCAGCCCTGGTGAAAAGACCCCTTCTTCCTGGGGAAGGGTGGTCTCTTTCCAGACTGCTTTTTCGGGGGAAGGATCGAGGTTTTCCTCGAAAGCCTTTGCCTGGTTACGACCTTCGCCTGTATCTCGGCTGCTTTGTCGGCCATGGGCTTTCCAAGCAACTTTTCCCCGGTGCAGGGGATGTCCAGGAACTTTTCTTGTACCCATTGCTCGAGGTCGGATATTTGTAACCAGGCCTGGCGCTGGGCCCCAATGCCCGCTGCTGCTACTCTTGCTGCAAATTCAAAGTAGTCATAGGCAGCGTGGGAGAGGAACCTGGAGCAGTCCCAGATCCCGGCAATCAGGCCTTGGAACCTCTGAAGGGGTTCTCTGGCGAAGCCCCGCAGAAAAGCCTGCCAGCTCTTGGATAAGGCCCCTGAGATACATACCTATGTACAACTCATAAGCCTGTATCCGGCAGCCCAGCATGGATCCTTGGAAGCACTTGCACCCGATGGCGTTGAGGGCTCTGGCTTCCCTGTCCGGGGGAACAGAAGAGTAGTAGTTCTGTTTTTTGAGTTTTTGCATCGAGGACTCCACGACCATGGAGTTATGTGGGAATTGGGACTTCTGGAAGCCTGGGCCTTTCTTCACGAAGTAGATGGGGTCGAGGCGCCAGCTGACCACCAGCACCAAGGCCGGTGTCTCCCACATCAGAGTCTTCTTTGGAGGGGACTCATACTGGAGGATGTCCAGTTCTTCAGTGCGCAAGTCCTCCTCTGACTCGGTTGAGACCGAGAGGGCCCGGGCCATGTCCTGTATGAAGTCATGGAAAGCTACGTCCTCGGGTGAGGAGTGGCACTGTGGTTCCGGAGGGGACGGCTCAGAAGGGACGTCTTTATTTCAAGAGGTCTCAGTCGGAACCTGAAGGTGTCGAGTGTTCCAAGGCTCGGGGCTCTCTTGCCTCGAGGCCGGCCCCAAGGAACCAGGCTCCCCCGGTGGGCCTCGGGTCAGACTCCCGGAAACTGGCTGGGAAGGACTGGACATCTGAAGATCGAGACCGGGACCTCGATCAGTGCAGAGGACTCATCCAAGGCCGGTGGCGCTTGGGGCCTGACTCGATGTCCAGGGACTCCTCCACAGTCAGGGGCCCAGTTGTCGGGGAAGATGATGTGGGCAAACCTGACATCATTGCCTGCTGCAAGGCCAGGATGGAAGAGATATTCAACTCCAGGGCTGCCATCCTAGACTCGATACCAGGAGGCTCTGCAGCTTTTGGCGTGGGCACAGAGGGTCTCGGGACCGACGCCGGCACTCATGCAAGTGCATCCTCGACCAGGACCACAGCCTCAGGGACTCTCACACTGTTGCTGCCTGCCAAGGACTCCCTCTTAGAAACTTTAAGGAGGCGCTGCTCAGTCACCCGAGTCCCTCCGCAGGACCTTATTGGGTTTCACAGGTGTAACCTCGACTGGCTTAGAGGAGTTTTTCTTTTTCTTTGAAGGGTCTGACGTCTTTACAGTGCAGCCACCACCGCGGGACTCCGAAGACACCCAGGCCTCACAGGATGTGCTCGGCTTGGGGCTCAGCGTCGGGGAAGCCAGTGCTGAGTCGGACTGTGGGAACAGCTTCTCCTGCAACTCTGACTGTTTCCTGTTGGTTCTCGGAGTCATGGCCTGGCACAGGTCATAGGTGGTACTGTCATGGTCCGGGCAGAGGCAGTGCAAGCAGCAGTCATGGGTGTCTGTGACAGACATGGTCTGACCGCAGCGGCTAAACTTCTTGAATCCACCAGGGGACATGGTGGGAGACACCGGTCGGGATAGACGACCCCCCGGGAGAAAAAGGGCACGAATGCCGGCTGAGGCAAGCCTAGTCAAAAAAGAAGGGAAGAGCCGAGGACAGTGTCGGGAATGGTGCTAGCTCAAGGCGTGAAGAGGAGTCGGTAGGCAAACCGGGAAAAAAAACTTTTGAGGATAATTTTTTAAGGATTTTTCCAGGGAAACAGGACGTCCGTCCGCTGGGCTCTGCAGAAAAAAGGAGACTAAGCAAAATGGCACCCTTGGGCGGGAAGGGGACAACGCATGCATGGTAGCATTCCCAAAGGCTTTCTGTGAAAGCTGGGGAAATGCTCCGCCGGACTCCGTTGGCGCCGACATCACCCCATATGTGAGGACTGACATAAGAACATAAGATATGCCATACTGGGTCAGACCAAGGTCCATCAAGCCCAGTATCCTGTTTCCAACAGTGGCCAATCTAGGTCATACGTACCTAGCAGTTTCCCCAAAAGACAGGTTCCGCAATGCTTGTACTGGGTCAAGCATTGATATCCTGGGTGCCTTCTTAATAATGGTTTATGGACCTTTCCTCCAGGAACTTGTCCAAACCGTTTTTAAACCCAGCTACACTAACAGCCTTTACTACATCCTCCGGTAACAAATTCCAGAGTTTGATTACACGTTGAGTGAAAAAATATTTTCTTTTATTAGTCTTAAATAGTTTACCCTGTTAGCTTCATTGCATGTCCCCTAGTCTTTCTATATTCTGATAATGTAAACAATCGATCTACGTTTACCCGTTCCACTCCGTTCATTAATTTATAGACTTCTATCATATCTCCCCTCAGCCGTCTCTTTTCCAGGTTAAAGAGCCCTAACCTTTTTAGCCTTTCTTCATAGGAGTATCCTTCCATCCCCTTTACCATTTTGGTGGTTCTTCTCTGAACTTTTTCTAATAACGCTATATCCTTTTTAAGATACGGCGACAAGAATTGCACACAATATTCAAGGTGCGGTCTCCTGCTTGACTTCCTGCTTGTTCCTGGAGAATGATTTTTACACTTCAAAAAAGACACAAGGTGGGGGGTGGTCTGAACAGAGCAGCAATTACAATCCAAAGTAGATAGCGGGGTTAACCAGCAAGGAGTGGCAGTTACAACCCAAAATAAAAGTACCTATCTGGGCGGACTGGATGAGCTGAGCTGATCTTTATCTACCATCACTATGTCACTATGTTCAATCCCCCTCCATGTCCTAAAGATCTGAAGGAATCCAATAGATCTTTTAGCCTCCTCTGTTTTGTATTTACATGATGGGCATAATGTGTTCCACCAAAAAGTAGATGTTTAACATAACTTTTCAGTTAGAAAATGTCATGTTTGCTTTGGTTAAGGTGTTCTCCAGCCATAGAGATCTAAAGACTATTTCCCCACTTCATACCAAAATACAGAGACATGGAAAATAGTCAGAGAAGATACGTTCCCGCTGATGCTGCCGACTCCTCAACGCTTTTGAGGACATCTTGCCACACAGACCACAGATGATCGGGTCATGATCGGGTCCGAGGCGGCGGAGGCAGCAGTCGTGTGTGTCGGTAAGAGACATGAGCTTCTTACACCGATCACACTTCTTAAACCCGCTGGCAGCCATCGGGGGAAAAAGGGCCCCTGCGAGGTCAAAAGACAGGGCTGCCAGTGAAAAAGAAAAAGGCACGAAATCTGTCACGAAGGACAAAAAACCGAAAAATAAAGAACGGACTCGCAACCGGCGTCGCGGGTCCGGGCGGGAAAAGAACCGGCGTCGAACCGAGAAAAAAGACAAATAAAATCAACTTTTCTAGCGGGGAATTACAAACAACGTCTGTAGGGCTCCGCGGAAAAAAGAAGACTGAGCAAGATGGCATCCTTGGGTGGGAAGAGGACCGCGCATGCGCGCTGCAATTCCCAAAGGCTTTCTTTGAAAGCTGGGGAAAATTGCTCCGCGAGGGCTCCGTCGGCGCCGACGTCACCCATATGTGAGGACTGACTTCCTGCTTGGTCCTGGAGAAAGACTATTTCCCCACTTCATACCAAAATACAGAGACATGGAAAATAAAAATCAGGTGTGCTAGTGTTCACAGGAGTATTTAGGTAGTGCTAATAACCAGTGGCATTTTCATGCCTGCCTTTTCATGTGTTCCATGTGGTCCAAATGGTCCAGTGAGCAAGCAAATATAGTGATTAAAGTTGACTGATCAGAGCCTCAGTTTGAAAAGAGTAGTTACTCACCTGTAACAGGTGTTCTCCAGGAGCAGCAGGAATCAGTCCTCACATATGGGTGTCAATGGCACCGATGAAGCCCCAGCGGAGCATTTCCCCAGCTTTCTATGAAAGCCTTTGGGAATGCAGGCACGCATGGGTGGTTCCCTTCCCGCCTAAAGGTGCCATCTTACCTCAGTCAAATGACATAGCTAAGAACAGCACAGAAAAATGAAAAATAAACTATGTACAACTGCAACTCCAAGGGGAGGAGGGAGGGTTGTGAGAACTGATTCCTGCTGCTCCTGGAGAACACCTGTTACAGGTGAGTAACTACTCTTTCTCCAGGACCAAGCAGGAAGTCAGTCCTCACATATGGGTGACTCTCTAGCTCTGGGCTACCGAGGAACCCAGGCTGAACAAGAGAACTCCCTCTAATCTCAGCAGCAAAGAAAGGCTTTTCAAGGACACAACCTCCACCGGTAGCCCAACAGAGGGCAGGAGTTGCCTAAACCTCAAAGAGATTCCGGAGTACTGCCTGGCCAAAAGCACTGTCCCTACGGGACTCCCTCTCCAGGCAGTAAT
Source organism: Ichthyophis bannanicus (assembly GCA_033557465.1). Lineage (NCBI taxonomy): Eukaryota > Metazoa > Chordata > Amphibia > Gymnophiona > Ichthyophiidae > Ichthyophis > Ichthyophis bannanicus. The sequence continues at coordinate 1,362,606,988 of CM066032.1, read as the reverse complement.
GGGCCGCAAAAGTCTGGCTTGAAGACCAAGTTGCAGCCCTACAGATGTCTACCAAGGGCACAGAGCGGAGATGAGCCACTGAGGCAGCCATTGCCCCGACACGATGGGCCGTGACCCTACCCTGCAAAGGAAGGTCAGCCACCTTGTAAGCCCAGGTGATACAGTCAGCCACCCAGATGGACAAGGTATGCTTGGACACAGCCAACCCCAACTTATTGGGGTCAAAGGATACGAAGAGCTGATTAGCCCTTCTATGCCCCTGCGTATGGTCAAGGTAGAAGGATAACGCCCTCCTACAATCCAGGGTATGGAGGACTGCTTCAGCCTGGCTTGCAAGAGGCCTAGGGAAGAATGTTGGAAGAACCACCTCCTGATTGAGGTGGAAAGAGGAGACAACCTTTGGGAGGAACTTGGGATGAGTCCTGAGGACTACCCTGTTCCTATAAATCCTGGTGTAAGGCCTGTCACATACCAGAGCCTGAAGCTCACTTACTCGCCTAGCCGAGGTAAGGGCTATTAGGAAGAGTGTCTTCCAGGAGAGGAAGCGCAGTGGACAAGTAGCCATCGGCTCAAAAGGTGGGCGAGTCAGTTGCTGCAAGACCACATTCAGCTCCCACTCAGGAGCAGGACGACAGATGGGAGGCTTGAGCAAAAGCAAGCCCCTGAGAAAGCGGGACACTAAGGGGTGACCAGATAGAGATTGCCCCTCTACCAATGAGTGGTGAGCTGCTAGAGCTGAGAGGTGGACCCGAACAGAATTGGACTTAAGTCCCTGATTGGATAAGTGCAGTAAGTACTAAAGAACTACTGGCACAGTACAGGAGAAAGGATCCTCTGTACGTAGGTGACACCACACAGAAAACCTCTTCCACTTGAGGGCATAGGTTTTCCTAGTGGACTGTTTCCTAAAGGCTAGGACAACCTCCTCAACTTCCTGAGGTAGGCCCCAGGGAGCCAAAACTACCCTTGCAGCCTCCAGGCCATCAAATTGAGAGACCTGAGATTGGGGTGCAGAAGGGAACCCTGGTCCTGTGTGAGAAGGTCGGGGGGTTGCAACCCCAGAAGCAGTGGAGGATCTACCGCCAGTTGAAGCAGAAGAGGAAACCAAGGCTGTCTCGGCCACCTGGGAGCTACCAGCAGGACCAAGGCCTTGTCCTGGAGAATCTTGAATAGGGTTCGGGCCACCAAGGGCATGGGAGGAAACGCATAGAGGAGGCCCTGAGACCAAGATATCAGAAAAGCATCCGCTGCTATCCGCAGAGGATGTGGTTGCCTGGAGCAGAACATTGGCAGTTGCTTGTTCATGGGGCTGGCAAAGAGATCCATCAAAGGGAGACCCCATTTCAGGAAGATCTTCTGAAACACTGAAGGATGCAGCTGCCACTCGTGGGGCTGCAGTATCCTGCTTAACCTATCTGCCAGGTAGTTGTCCTGGCCTGGAAGGTACACAGCCCTGAGGAGCATGTTGTGCTTGAAGGCAAAAGAACAAAGGTTCTGAGCTTCCCGACAAAGGATCCTGGACCCAGTTCCGCCCTGTTTGTTCACATATAACATGGCAACTTCGTTGTCTGTCTGAATCAGGAAATACCTGGAGTAGAATCCATGACCTTGCAAGTGGGGAGGCACAGGCTCCACCGCCCTGTCCACCAACAGACCCTGAAGCTACTGACGGAGGTGCTCTGTGTGCAGAGGAGGCCTTGGAGGCTCCCCTGGAAAATATGGGGGTGGCAGTTGGTGGAAATGGAGGGCATATCCCTTCTGGATTATCTCCAGCACCCAATTGTCCCCGGTGATAAGGGACCACTGGTGGGCAAAGAGGGCGAGACGACCTCCTGTGCAGGGTTGGGAGAGCAGTGGAGGAGAGGCTATGCTCAAGGAGTCAAAAGCCCCCACCCTGCAGAGTGGTAGCAGGGGCCTGAGGCTTGGGGGTCCTCTGACTACGGGGCCCATTACCCTGCCCCCTTAGCTTGCTGACCCTAGGGGGCAGCTTGGGCAGCCTGATATTGTGGGTACTGTTTGTAGGCAGTGCCCTTCCTCGGATAAAAGGGCTTTTTACCCGAGCCCTTCCTTTTATGAGAAGGGGCAGAGGTCTTCCTCGACAGCCTTGTCCAGGTGAGGTGCTCGGTCTCGAGCTGAGCGGCATTCTCGGTCATGGGCTTGCCAAAAAGGTTTTCACCTCGGCAAGGGACATCGACCAACTTGCCCTGAACCCATGGCTCGAGGTCCGATGACTGCAGCCATGCCTGGCGTTGAGCCGCGATGCCGGCTGCCGCAACTCAGGCCAAAGCCTCGAAGCCATCGTAGGCGGCGCGGAACATGAACTTCGAGCAGTCCCGAATCCCCGAGGACAAGGACTTAAATCTCTGCAAGGGTTCCCCGGAGAGACCAGCAGAGAATCCGGCCAACTCCTTGGGAAGATCCCGCAAGTACATGTAACAGGTGTTCTCCAGGAGCAGCAGGAATCAGTCCTCACATATGGGTGACATCGACGTCGATGGAGCCCTTGCGGAACATTTCTCCAGCTTTCCAAGAAAGCCTTTGGGAATGCAGGCACGCATGCGCGGTTCCCTTCCCGCCTAAAGGTGCCATCTTGCTCAGTCAAATGACCTAGCTACAAACAGCACACAAAAATGTAAAAATAAACTAAGTACAACTGCATCTCAAAAGGTGGGCGAGTCAGTTGCTGCAAGACCACATTCAACTCCCACTCAGGAGCAGGACGACGGATTGAAGGCTTGAGCAAAAGCAAGCCCCTTTGAAACCGGGACACCAAGGGGTGAACCGACAGAGAATGTCCCTCCACAAGTGAGTGGTGAGCTGCTAGAGCTGAGAGGTAGACCCAAACAGAATTGGACTTAAGTCCCTGATTTGATAAGTACAATAAGTACTGAAGCACTACTGGTACCGTACAGGAGAAAGGATCCTCTGTACGCAGCTGACACCACACAGAAAACCTTTTCCATTTGAGAGCATAGGTTTTCCTAGTGGACTGTTTCCTAGAGGATAGGACAACCTCCTCAACTTCCTGAGGTAGGCCCCAGGGAGCCAAAACTACCCCTGCAGCCTCCAGGCCATCAAATTGAGAGCTTTGAGATTGGGGTGCAGAAGGGAACCCTGATCCTGAGAGAGAAGGTCAGGTTGCAACCCCAGAGGCAGTGGAGGATCCACTGCCAGCTGAAGCAGAAGTGGGAACCAAGGCTGTCTCGGCCACCTGGGAGCCACCAGCAGGACCGAGGCCTTGTCCTGAAGAATCCTGAACAGGGTCCGGGCCACCAAGGGCGTGGGAGGAAACGCATACAGGAGGCCCTGAGACCATGGAATCAGAAAAGCATCTGCTGCTATCCGCAGAGGATGCGGTTGCCTGGAGCAGACCTTTGGCAGCTGTTTGTTGAGTGGACTGGCAAATAGATCTATGGATGGAATTCCCCATTTCAGGAAAATCTTCTGACCACCAAAGGATGGAGCTGCCACTCGTGGGGCTGCAGAATCCTGCTTAACCTGTCGGCCAGGTAGTTGTCCTGGCCAGGGAGATACACAGCCTTGAGGAGCATGTTGTGCCTGAGAGCAAACAAGCAAATGTCCTGTGCTTCCTGACAAAGGAGCCTGAACCCAGTTCCGCCCTGCTTGTTCATATAAAACATGGCTACCTGGTTGTCTGTTTGAACTAGGACAGACTGATGAGCCAGGGTTGGAGAGGAAGTTTTGAGGGCTAACCGAATAGCCCTGAGTTCCAGTAGATTGATTTGCTGTGCGGCTTCCCAGGGAGACCACAGGCCCTGGGGTGCACTTGCCTAGACAATGAGCTCCCCAGCCCTGCAGGGAGGTGTCCGTGGTCAACACCACTGTGAACCCAGGAATCTGAAAAGGTACCCCTTGCAGCAGATTGGGTGGGTGCAGTCACCAGCTGAGGGAGTTCAGAAATTGTCTGGACACCCTTATCCTGTCTCTGAGGCTGCCTGTGGCCTGTGACCACTGAGTCCGAACGCACCACTGTGCAGGCCTCATATGGAGTCTGGCATTGGGGGTCACATGTACTGTCGAAGCCATGTGGCCAAGAAGCCTCAGGCAGAGTCTGGCGGAGACCAGTGACTTGCTGAGAAACTGGTTTGCTAAGTTTATCAGTCTTCGGGCTCTGTCTTCTGGCAAGAATGCCTTTGCCAGCAGAGAGTCCAACCTTGCCCCTATGAACTCCAAGTTCTGGGAGGGGAGCAAAGTGGACTTTGCAAAGTTTATTACAAACCCCAGGCTTTGAAGAAGAGCAATAGTTCTGAGTGTGGCTTGTCTGGCCTCCTGGCATGTCTGACCACTGATAAGCCAGTCGTCCAGATAGGGGAAGACAAAGATTCCCTGATTTCTCAGGTAGGCCGCCACCACTGCCAGGCATTTGGTAAAGACCCTGGGAGCGGAGGCGAGGCCAAAAGGCAGTACTCTGTACTGATAATGGTTTCCTCCCACAATGAACCTGAGGTACTTTCTGTGGTCTGGATGAATGAAGATGTGAGTGTACGCATCCTTTAGATCTAAGGAGCATAGCCAATCTCCCTGCTGGAGGTAGGGCAGAAGTGTTCCAAAAGTAAGCATCTTGAACTTTTCCTTCTCTAGGAATTTGTTGAGATTTCTGAGGTCTAGAATAGGCCGAAGGCCACCGGTTCTTTTGGGTACCAGGAAATACCTGTAGTAGAACCCTTGACCTTGTAAGTGGGGAGGCACAGGCTCCACTGCCCTGTCCACCAACAGACCTTGGAGCTCCTGAAGGAGAAGATCTGTGTGCAGGGGAGGCCTTGGAGGTTTCCCTGGAAAGTATGGAGGTGGCAGCTGTTGGAAGTGTAGCAGATAGCCCTTGTGGACTATGCTTAACACCCAACTGTCTCTAGTGATGAGTGGCCACTTGTGGGCAAACAGGGCGAGTCGACCTCCTGTGCAGGGTTGGGAGAGCAGGGACGGAGAGGCTATGCCTAAGGAGTCAAAAAAACCCACCTTGCTGAGTGGGAGCAGGGGCCGGAGGCTTGGGAGTCCTCTGCTTACAGGGCCCATTACCCTGCCCCTTGGCTTGCTGACCCTGATGGGCAGCTTGGGTGGCCTGGTACTGTGGGTACTGTTTGTAGGCAGTGCCCTTCCTCTGGCAAAAGGGCTTTTTACCCGAGCCCTTCTTCTTGTGAGAAGGGGCAGAAGTCTTCCTAGACAGCCTTGTCCTCGTGAGGTGCTCGGTTTCGAGCAGCGCGGCCTTCTCGGTCATGGGCTTGCCAAAAAGGTTCTCACCTCGGCAAGGGACATCGACCAACTTGTCCTGAACCCATGGCTCGAGGTCCGATGACTGCAGCCATGCCTGGCGTCGAGCCGCGATGCCGGCTGCTGCAACACGGGCCAAAGCCTCTAAGCCATCGTAGGCAGCGCGGGACAAACTTGGAGCATTCCCGGATCCCCGAGGACAAGGACTTGAACCTCTGCAAGGGTTCCCCAGAGAGACCAGCAGAGAACCCGGCCAGCTCCTTAGCCAGGTCTCGCAAGTACATGCCCATGTACAGCTGGTAAGACTGGACACGGCAAGCATCAAGCCCTGGAAGCATTTTCTACCAAAACCATTGAGGTTCCGGGCCTCCCTGCCGGGGGGCACCGCGGAGTGCATCTTCTGACTTTTCGGGCGATGCATGGTCGATTCCACCACCATGGAATGGTGTGGTAGCTGCGCCTTCTGAAAGCCAGGGCTCTTCTGGAGTCGATAGATAGAATCGACCCGCTTGCTTAGAACCGGCGGCGAGGCCGGTGCCTCCCACATCCGGAAGAGGAGCCGTTCCAGCATCGGAGGAACCGGAACAGTAAAGGCCTCCTTCGGAGGAGAGTCATACTGTAGGGCCTCGAGCTCCTTGGCTCAAGGTTCCTCCTCGGGGTCCGCAGGGATAGCCAACGCAGTGGCCATATCCCGGACGAACTCCGAGAACCGGGTATCCTCCGGAAGGTATCTACTCTGGGGTTCAGACTGCAGTGAGTCCGATGGGACGCACCGAGTCCTGAAGGTGTCAGGGGACTCCTCATCGTCCGTCTCCCAAGCGGACTCGTCCGATGAGGAATCGGGGTCCGACCTCGCGGGGCCTGTGAGCACCCGCCCCAACGCCAAAGGCACCGGCGTCGACGCCCTCGGTCCCGAAAGGGAGGTCGAGGGAGACCGCGACCGAGGTCGACCTCGAGCCTTTATGGTCTCGAGTATCGGCTTGGTCTCCGGGGTCGACTTCGATGTCGATGTCCCGGTGGTTGGGGCAGATGCACCAGACAGGCTGGCCATCAGTGCCCGCTGCTGTTCCATGAAGGCAGACAGTCTGCTCTCCAAGGCTGTCAGCCTGAGACCCAGCTCAGGAGACTCAGCAGCCCCCGACTCGGGCCCCGGCGGCGCCGGGTCTGACGTCGGCTCTCTGGGAGGAGAGTCCACGAAGACTACAGGACTTACGTGTCCAGCAGACTCCGGCTTCACTCGAGGTACTTTGGGAGGCTTCTCCTGTTCCACGGGCCCGGGGCGACGGTCGGGGGTATGAGACCTAGCTCTCAAGGAGCCAGGGACCTCTTCCGACGGCCGCTTCTTCCTCTTTCGTTCCCGGTCGGGAAACCCCCTGTCCGAGGAGCCACGACAGTGCTCGGGATCTGATTCCCGAGCTGTCGAGGCCTCAGACGAGGTCCGGGCCCGGCCGAAATCCGAGTCAGAGAAAAGTCTTTCCTTTTGGTGCTGACGACTTCAAAGCTCCTTGGAAGAAATTTTTCCACATGGTCCACAGGTCTTAGGATCGTGGTCAGGACCGAGGCACCGAAGGCAGCAGTCGTGTGTGTCGGTGAGAGACAGTTTCTTGCACCAATCACACTTTTTGAACCCACTGGAAGCCATCGGGGAAAAAAAGAGTCCCCGCGAGGTCAAAGGACCGGCCTTCCAGGGAAAAAGAAAAAAATGGTGCGAACGCCAGCCACGAAGGGCAAAAACCGAAAAAAGAAGATCGGGCTCGATACCGGTGTACCGAACCCGGCAGGAGGGGAACTGGTTTTGAACCGGACAAAAAATAGCGAAGGAATCCCGAAAAAATCGAACTATTTTCCGGGAGGACTAGGACACACATCCGGTGGGCTTCACGGAAAAAGAGAGACTGAGCAAGATGGCATCTTTAGGCAGGAAGGGAACCGCGCATGCGTGCCTGCATTCCCAAAGGCTTTCTTGGAAAGTGGAGAAATGCTCCGCAAGGGCTCCATCGACGTCGATGTCACCCATATGTGAGGACTGACTTCCTGCTTGGTCCTGGAGAATGAGTGTTTTGAAGAGTGCCACTTCAGCCCTGGGTAGTCTAGAGCACCACACCCGAAGCCATCATGCTACTGCCGTCCTCTTAACAAGCTTGAATTATGAGCCATGGGCAGGGAGAGATGTATAGGCTGCTGCCACCTCTACTGTTCAACCCAGTCCCCATGGTATCTCACATTTCAACTGGGAACAGAAAATGCCATGACAAGGGTCAGCATTTGTGGTCTTTGCTCTGGGATCATGACAGTCTTTGTTATAAGAATGATAGTAATTTGAGTCAAACACACCACCACAGTCAAGGGAGCAGTTTTCATTTAATTTGGCTAATATTTGGAAAATAAAACTCAATTTAAAATTTATAAAATTATCAGCGTGACATCATACCTGTCCACCAGCTCTTTCATCCCATCTTTATCTGGTACTAAAGACTGGTCTTGATCATCTGCCAGTGGTGTTCCAGCTTGACGATATACACAGCGCACCATGTACCGGACTTCTGACCAGTAATTTTGAAGCTGTTGAGATTCTCTTTCAGTTTCTGCTGAAATTTCTCTGCAACAATATCAAGTCAGCAAGTTTATTTCAATTGCATTTACAATTTTTATAGCCAAACTGGTCCTGAATATAACAAGTTACAAAGAATCCTATAACTTTTAATACTACTTAAAATCAAAAGTTTATGAGCTTCCACTTGGAAGCATACAATTTAGAAGAAGAAAAAAACTTCCTCCCAGTCAGAAAATGAAGGCCCAGCCCAATAGCTCAAGCTGAAGCACAGGATGTTCCAGCCTAAGATGCCCATCTGAACAGTATATGGCAAGGTTCATATATTTATTTTATTTTATTTATTTACATTCTCTTATATACCGCGCTATTCTGCATCAGTGCGGTTTACATTGAACAAACTGAAATTACATTGAACAGGACATTGTAACTTGGAGATAACTATTTTACAGGGAACATGGGCTATGGAGGGTTAAGGAGCACCTGTGGGACTAGAAATCCCAGTCCTTCCGGCCCAAGGTTGCTGTCCTCTAGTGGGATTTGAACCCCCGACCTTCCGGCCTGAAGTACCTTGCCCCAACCACTAGGCCACTCCTCCACTCCTGTATGTTACAGAGGCAATGTATTCAGACCATGAAGGAAAATAATGCTCCTTTAAAAGTTCCTGCCAGCAAAAACAGTGGCACAAAGGAGATATTTCACTCCAGTCATCCCCATTCAGTGAAGGCAAATGCATCACCTTGCCATGTTGTCTGGCGTGGAAAGTATCTAAGATGGAAAAGATAGTGAGAAGACAAAAAACCCCACAAATTTCACTATGTTAAACAAAACAGATAAAAATTAAATTATGAAATTGCAAAAAGGAGAGACTTCTTTTAAAAACCCAATAACCTAAAGACATAAAAATACCACATGCTCATAGGGCTGCTTTTACTTATGGGGAAAAGGGGCAGCTGCCACAGGCCTGTGCACAACAGGGCCCAGCAGCCCACATATTTATGTAGCCCAGAGGTTACGGGTCCAGTTTTGTTGCTGGTCAGTTCCTCTTCTTTCTTCCTTCGGGGCGAGTTGTGGCAATCACACTGCAGGATTTAATTGTGCCAGAATTAGCAATCAAAAATAAATAAATAAAAACGCCAAGCCAGTAGTCGGTTGCCATCAGCGAATTGCTGCATGTACTTGGCGCCTGTTTGCTCTCTCTGTTTCCACAGCTTTCATATCACTCGGCCTCCAAGCTGCACCTTGTTCAAAGGGCCCAACTCCTGTATATTAAAGAGGCACACTCAAGGGCGCATTGTGGGGTCAGCACAGTGCATTGTAGTGGATAGGATGCAGTGATATGCATCTGCATAGTGTGTGTGAGCATTTGGGCAAGCTGCCCCAGGCGGTCAACAAGCCGAAGTGGCGATGCCACGACTAGCATCAGGAAGATGGTGACCTGTTTGTCAAGAAAAGTAAGTTAACTCAGTAAGCTGGATCTTTGCAGGTAATGCACATAATCTGGGGAATGAGGAATCTAATGCTAAGCAGCTAACAGCGCTTTGCACACATAGCAGGAAAAAAAGATTTATATTCATGTTGCCCCAAGAGGGAAGAGCATACCATGATAGGAGATACTGAGCTTATGGGTAGAATAGCAACTTACAGGTAGCACTAGCAGCTCACTTTTACCTGCAGAAAACTGAAGTAGTGGGGGGCCCATCCTTAAAAGTTTGCTCAGGGCCCCATAAGTAGTTAAAGCGGCCTTGTTTGTTTCATTGTGTTTTCAAATCAACAACTATGCTTGTATGTAAGGAAAATATGACTACTGTCACAAGAGGGCCCCCTTTTATGGCACATGGAAATTTATAATTTTGATTTAAGCAACAACGTTTAATCAAATATGATTCCAGTGTTTTTATAACTTAACACTATAGACCCATTTTACAGTACACTGCCATTTCTGGGATGGAAAGTCTGGTTGCCAACTCTGGTACCTTATCTGATCACTACAGTGCACAAAGGTGACATTTTACTTAACAAGATAATGTCCTTTTCTCGAGTCCTGCTAGACCAGTCCAGACAAGAGGGTTGTGTCCCGCTACTAGCAGATATGGAGAGAGAGAAAACTTCCAGAGGCTTCATATAACATCACTGCGCCATTATCCACTGTAGGCAGGGTCCACCTACAAACGTTTCCCCAATATTACCAATTACCAATGAATAGCTCAGACAACTGTTGCTTAGCTGCAAAAGCTTTTATTTGGGTACAAAAAACAAACAATTTGCAAATGCAGATAGCAAAAGACTTCTGTCTGAGAGTGTGACAGGCAACCTACTCTCTTTACCGGAGTTAGAGAGCAGATTGCCCGCAGAGCTAGAGAGCTGTTTCCTTATATACATCTTTCTCTCTCTGTCACAAAGTTCTAGAAAGTCCTGCATTGCTTCTGATGTCATATGCAGGGTTTTTTTCTATGGAATACGTGCAGCTTTCTGCAAAGTCTGCAAAAGTTTCTACTTGGGGAGGGGGCCTCCCATGATCATTTGAGCCAGCAATTAGTTCAGTTCTCTTCAAGGTCTCTGTTTATCGGTGTGCTGTGAAGCAGTACCTTCCTTTGCCTTCCTGTGTGGGGCCTGTGTTCTTTTTAGTTCCTGGCACCAAACGTTATCTACAAGGCTGAAAGTATTTTTACTAATTAGTTTTAGCTTGACCTGTATTTCGTAGTAGGCCCATATCCTGAGCACTTCTGCCCAGAACAAGGTTTCCAGACTGCAGCGGGCCTCCCAACATATACTTTCACTTATAGCCCACATGCTGTATTCTTGTGCCATAAACAGGATGCTTGAGTGCGTTGCAGGCCAGCAAGAGTGTAGACATAGAAGGCATATGAAGCAGATCTGAGCAGAACTATCCCTAAGCCAAAATATTCCAACACCACCTGAGCCTCTATGGGCACAAACCAGTAATCGTACCCAAGCATATGGTCAGGAATCTCTGACCTCACAAAATCTCAGTAAACATAACAAGGTTCAACATAACCAGAAACACAACTATGTACAGGATCAGCTTCAACAAAAGGCTAGTCAGAAGGGTATGCGCCCTCAGGGCCAACCACTGAGAGTACAGTAGACCAGAACAGATTTCAGCGGTGGGTCCTGGACTGATCTAGCAGGATTCAAGGAAAGGACATTATCTGGAAAGTAAAATGCATCTTCCATATCGTTCTGCTAGACCAGCTAGACAAGTGGGAAGTCCCAAAGTTACACCTCCACTTGGCAGGAAGACGATATGGGAGCTTTTAAGACACCTCTGAGCTGAAGGCCATGTCTGCCCGTGGACATCCAAGAGGTAATGCTTGACAAAAGTGAAAAGTAATGCCCATGCTGCTGCCTGACAAATGTCTGAGGGGGCGACTAAGCTCTGCTCTGCCCACGAAGATGCTTGAGCTCAAGTGGAATGAGCATGAAAACTTTCCTGTACTGGCCGGTTCTGCAGCAGATACATGGAAGCAATAGCCTCTTTGATCCAACACCCCAGAATAGACTTGGAAACCGGGTCATCTTTGCGTAGTCCCACAAACAGCACGAATAGACGGTCTGACTTGCAAAAGGAGTTTGTAACCTTCAAGTACCAGAAAAGCACTCTCCAAACATCCATAGGGCAAAGGTCCTTGTCCTTCCCTTGGCAGTGCTTCTTGGAAAAGGAGAAAAAAAACATTCAATCAAAAACCCCAAACAAGGCAGACAAAAAACAAACAATACCAAACAAAAACAAAAGTGTGAGACAAAACACCCAGATGAAGTGAATATGATAGAGGAAAAAAGACCTCAGTAACCCTCCGGGTAGATAATGGAGGAAACGAGTCTAACACAAGGAACAGGTCCCATAAATCATGAAAAGACTCTCTTTACATCAACGGTCAATAAAAAAAACCTCTAACATATCACCCACTGGTAAAGCTCGAGCAGGGCAGAGAAAAAACAGCATTCAGCGTTAAAGAAATCAGCCAACAAGACTCAAAAAAAGTCCAAACTTATCTGAAGTCAGGGCCTGAAGAGAAAATGTCCAATGAGCCCCGACATGAGCTCCGACACCAGATGACACCAGATGTTTCGTCTTACGGCTTCCTCAGGGAGCTGTGACATATGTGGAACTACGATGGAAAAAAGGAACGCTGATTATAAATGCTGTGTGGAGCGATAAGCTATACCAGGGCACGGCATCGGCATAATCCCCAAAAAACAAAAAGACGCCGAGAAAAGGAGGGCAGGCAAACCACCTATTTACATAGAAAGAAGACGCCACCTTGGGCAAGGAGGACAGAACAGGCTGAATACTTACAGCCTCCTCTGAGAATGTTAAGTAAAAATCCCTGCAGGACAAATCCCGCAGTTCAGAGATACGTCTCGCCAAACAAATAGCAACTAGAAAGTCAGTTTTAAGAGTCTGATTTTTTTTTAATTGCTATTATCCAAAAGTATAATTTGGAAAAAAACAAAAGGAAAATGAAAGATATACATAATCCAAGAATATACACGTATGCAATAACTCAAAGTCAACAAAATGAAGCAAGAAAAGGGAGGGTACAAATCAAGATGATAATACAAAGAATCATATAAACAGTTGATCCAGAGTTCAAATAACAATACTCCTCTTTAACTATTACCAAACCAGGAGATTTATTCAACCATTCTTCCCCTTTAAGAACTATTCAATCTGGGAAGAGTAAAAAATAAAAGTGTAAGAAACACCTTGTAATGAGACCAAACATTTACAGGGAAATTTAAGAAAGAAATTTGCCCCGACTGCCACAACCCGTGGTCTTAACTCCGAAAAGGATTTGCGCCGCAGCTGCGTGGAGTGACACATATCAGGAAAGACAGAAATAGTCTTCCCACAAACTAGCTCATTCCTTTTTTTAAAGTATAGTTTCAAAATTTGATTCTTATCAGATTCCAAAAAACAGGATACTAATAATGTAGCCCACACAGGAATCTCATCTTTAGCAGACTCCAAGAAGGCTGTCAAATCTAAGCTCTCAGACGCTAACTGTTCCATATCCCCTCCAAATTTGTTGGTATTTTAAGATCCCTAGGCAGATAATAATTATTATTAACCTGGAAGCCCTTAGCATCAGAAAAACGTAACATTTCTTTAAGATATTTCTTGAATAAAATTAGAGGGGACAGGAGACGAGTGCAGGAAAAGTTCAGACATCTAAGATTCCGCGCGCTGGAGGCATTTCCAATGCCTTCATACGGCGGTGAATCAATAAGCTATCTTTAACAGACGATGTAGCTACAGCCTGCAATGTGGAAATCTGATCAACTTTGACACCTTAGGACTCTAACTTAGTAATTTGGTCATCATATTGAGTAAACGTTGTTACAGATTCAACAGTGAAAACAGAAAACTGCTATAATGAGCCAGATAATGTCGCCTCAAGGCAAGAGATAAGGTCCCACAGGTCTTTCAAAGAGATATCCCCCGCTGCTACCTGGGGTATCCTGACAGCCAGAAGCCCCAGTAGAGGCCACATTAGCAAGAAAAATCACTGGCTCAGGCACCAGTACCCACAAGGGGTCCGTGGTATCCAAGACAGTATTTCCTGCAGTTTCAACAGCAGACAAACCATATTCAACCTTCACCGTTGCCACTATTGGGCTCACCACAGAGTCTTTACCAGTAGGTTGGGCTGGAGTAATTTCCCCTAAAACCAAGGAGGCGGCAACTGGGGATACAGAAGAGTCTAACACAAAAGACGACTCCATCGCTTGAGCCACCATTAAATGTCTGTACATAAGGCCTAACGTTATAACCAACTTTGCAGGGTTCATAGTACTCATGGCTGTCATCTTCTTTTTTCACTTCCCCATCAACAGGGGAAATACACTTCCCAGGATCCTCAAATCTCCTCAGTGCTCCAAAGGGGCGCCAAAGGGGCAGACACTGCCCCTTTGAACATGCCTCTTCAGACACACCACAAACAGGCCCGTGGATGCATCCCGCAGATGGGACTGCGATTTCATGGGTCCCCAAGTGGTGGCCACAACAGCGCCTGAGTGCCCGCAGGTCCTCCAGATCAGCAGCAGATGGAAAATGCTTCCAAGAAATAGATCTTTAAGCATAGCCCATTTCAAGGGCTCAAAAGGCTCTGACATCAGGGCCCAGAGCACCAGGCAGAGATCCCACAAGGGAACAACTGAATGCAGGGGATAGAGGGGGATTCTGGATGAAGGCATCACACCCCCTTAAGAAAACAGGCCACATCTGGGTGTGAGGCAATGGACCGCCCCACAACCAGCCCTCTGCAGCAAGATAAGGCTGCAAACTGGACCTTGAGGGAACTCAGGGAAAGTGTAGTTACTCACTTGTAGCAGGTGTTCTCCATGGATAGCAAGAATAACCCCTCACGTACAGGTGACATCACAGATGAAGCCCCATGCAGGAAAACTTCCCAGCTTCCATTGGAAGCTTTTGGGAGGCTCCACTGCGCATGCATGCCTGTCTTCTCACCTGCTGCGATACCTTCTTCTCCAGTAAAATATCAGAACTGTGGCCAGAAAAACAACTCCTCAGGGAGGTGGGAGGGTTGTGAGGACTTATTCCTGCTGTCAATAGAGAACACCTGATATAGGCGAGTAACTACATTTTCTTTGTGGCCAAACAGGAATGAAGTCCTCACATATGAGACTCCCAAGCTACAGGCTACTGGAAAATCTAGGAGGCCAAAAGCCCAACAGGGCAAAAGAACTGGAGAAACAATAACAGTATGAGTAGTCACCCTAAGGAACTGAACTGATTCAGTATCTTCAGCTTACATCTTCACAGAGGAAATTACTTTTTGGTAGCCTGGATGGACAGAAGGGCTGGTGGGAAGGAGTTGGAATCTAATTCCCAAAGATATGCCGGAGTACAACTTGGCCAAAATTGCTGTCGCATTGGGAAACCCCATCCAAACAGTAATGAGCTATGAATATGTGGACCAAAGACCACATTGTAGCCCTGCAAATCTCCATGGAAACAGAGCGTAAGTTGGCCACCAACGCTGCCATGGCTTGTACGTTGTGAGTCATGACATGACCATCAAGGCTCAGGCTTGCCTGAGCATAAGTGAAAGAGATGCAGTCAGCTAGCCAAATCGACAGTGTGTTTGGAAATGGCAGTCCACAGCTTGCTAGTATCAATAGAAACAAACAGCTGGGTGGACTTACTGTGTGCCTTTGTCTGCTCAAGGCAGAAGGCTAAGGCTTGCTTGCAGTCCAACATGTGCAGTGCCACCTCCCCACCATTGGCAAGTGGTTTTGCTCATACCTAAGCAACAGACAGTCAAACGCGGAGTGACCAAATCCACTCCATTCCCCGTTATCCAGGGCATCCCACAAGGGTCATCCTTATCAGCGCTGTTCTTCAACCTGTACGCACAGAGTATCTGCAAGGTCATCAAAAAGAAGGTATATGCTGATGACATCATGATTTACACCCCAATCAACCTAGACCAGCCCGACTACACAATGATAATAGGATGCCTGGAGGATATGACCAATTGGCTCCCCAACAACTTATACATAAACTACAACAAGACCGAAGCCCTTTTTATCACGAGGAACACATCATTTACACCCCCACATTCAATCGAATTACCCAATAAGAACATATCCATAAAGGAAGAAATCAGATACTTAGGAGTCATGTTGGACCGCAATCTGAACCTACAATTCCACATAAACAAGACTACCAGGAACTCTTATCACAAGATGAAAATAATCAGGAGGCTGAAGCCTCTCCTCAGCCAGGATCATTTCCGTACAGTAGGCCAAGCCGTTATTATACCTATTTTAGACTATTGTAACTCCCTTTACCATGATCTCCTGAAGCAAACTATACATCTATTGCAGAAGGCACAGAATACCGCTGCGCACACCATCACCAGGTCAGCAAGACACGATCATATTACCCCCATTCTGAACCAGCTACACTGGCTCCCAGTTCACTCCCACACCAAGTTTAAGACGCTGCTCAACATTTTCAAAGTTCTACAGAACACTTTGGCAGACATCCTGAAGAACCTAATCAAAACAAACCCAGACAACCGACCCAGAAGGCACAACAAGTCGAACATTAATACCATACCCAGTGCCTACACAAAGTCTAAATAGTCCACATCCAGAAGGGCATTTTCCCTCTCAGCTCCAGCTCTATGGAACTCCCTACCGGACGATTTAAGAACTATGATAGACACCAAGAACGTCAGAAAAAAACCTGAAAACTCTCCTATACACAGAGCACTTCGGTAGCATCATCTAGCATGCAGTACACTCCCTCATGGTGGCACTCCTGGGCCCAGGATGATCTTAAGCCACACTAACTAATCTCCCACGATCCTTCACCACTACTTTATATATAATGTATATAGATGTTGTTCTACAATTCCCACATGCCCTTTGCCCTTCCCTGTCACATTGTTGCTATGTAAGCTGTTCAAAATACAATGTAAACCACTTTGATTGAAGGATAAGGAGATATAGAAAACCTGTTAAATAAATAAGATTTTCTGTGAACAGGGTAGATTGGTATATGCGTATACATGGCTGAGACACAGAGAGCATAGCCAATTGTCCTTTTGCAGGTAAAGGAGCAGAGACCCCAGCGAGACCATCTTGAACTTCTCTTGCACTAGATAGGTGTTGGAGAACCAGGACGGACCAACCCTCCCTCCACCCCTGCCGCCTTCTTGGGGACCAGGAAACACCTGGAGTAGACTCCCCAGCTGACCTGAGCCAGGGGGCACTGGCTCTATGGCGAGATCAGTTAGCAGAGCAGAGATCTCTCCCTGTAGCAGGATGAGATGCAGGGGGTCTAGGGGATACACCCATGGGGGAAAGGGGGCAGCAGCTTGGTAAAGTGTAGCACGTAGCCACTTTGGAATATCCACAGCACCCACGCACAGAGATAAGAGGCCATCTATGATCAAACAGGACGAGCCCCCCTCTCTCAAGGAGAAGGGAGGGAGGGGGAGGGGAAGGAGGGAGTTCAAATTTAAAGGAGCAGAGCTCCCCAAATAAAGAATAAATTAAGGTAGATTTTAAAAGGAAAAACCAAAGTAAGTAAAAGAAAAATTAAAATTAAATTTAAATAATTGGCAAAAGTAGACTCTCCAGTAAGCCCTTGGCTTACTGGTACCCTCCTCCAGCTGCTTGGAGGCTGAGATTACTGGTGCCTGTGGGTGGTGCCAGTGGTACTTATACCTCAGCATCATCAAAGCGATGATGGGCTCAGCCTCCAAGCTGCTGGAAGGGTTGCACAACCCAGAAGACAAGGGACTGGACTGGAGAGACAATAAGGAATAATGGTTTATGAACTATTCCTCGAGGAACTCGTCCAACCCTCTTTTAAATCTAGCTACACTAACAGCTTTTACTACATCCTCTGGTAACGAATTCTAGAGTTTGATTACTCGTTGAGTAAAAAAGCATAGTTACTCACCCATAACAGGTGATCTCCGGGAACAGCAGGAATTTAGTCTTCACATATGGGTATCGTCGGTACCAACGGAGCCTGCGCGGGAATGCTCCCCAGCGTCCAATAGGAAACCTTTTGGGAGCATCCCACAGCACCTGCGTGCTGCTTTCCCGCCTTTCCCAACTGTCCCTCTCCAGTTGAGTTTAAAGCTGAGACAAAGAGAGAGATAGAGAGATACAACTCCTAGGGGAGGTGGGTGGGTTGTGAAGACTAAATTCCTGCTGTTCCCGGAGGTCACCTGTTACAGGTGAGTAACTATGCTATCTCCAGGAACAAGCAGGAATGTAGTCTTCACATATGGGGACTCCCTAGCTGCAGATGCCAGGGAGAAGGCCCCAGAAGTTGTGTGCCCCTGTGAAAGGGCTCCACTTCCCCCCATGGATCTCTGGCATCCTACCAGGGATGGTGGGTAGGAGTTGATTAAGTATGGAACAGGTGTTAAAGAACAGCCTGACCAAACAAGGCATCCTGGCGTGAGTCCTTGTCTAAGCAGTAATGGGCTGTGAAGGTATGAACTGAAGCCCAAGTAGCTGCTCGATAGACGTCGTCGATAGACACAGAGTGAAGATGAGCCATAGAGACTGCCATGGCTCTCACATTGTGAGCTGTGACATGGCCATCAAGAGGAAGGTTCTTACTCTCGTAGGCAAAATATATACACTGTGCAATCCAGCTGGACAGTGTTCTTTTGGAGACTGGAAGTTCCAAATGACTAGGATCAAAAGCAACAAAGAGTTGAGAGGACTTTCTATGATGTTGTGTCCTTTGCAAGTAAAAGGCTAAAGCCCTTTTACAGTCCAAAGTATGAAGATTCCTTTCTGCATTTGAGGCGTAAGGCCTTGGGAAGAAAACAGGAAGGTAAACCGCTTGGTTTAAATGAAAAGGTGACACCACCTTTGGCATAAAGTGTGGATGAGTCCTAAGGACTACCTTATCATGATGGAACCTTGTATAAGGAGGATCAGCCACCAACGCTTGCAATTCACTGATGCGACGTGCTGATGTGATTGCAATAAGAAAGATGACCTTCCAGGAAAGGAATTTCAAAGAAATAGTAGTTAATGGCTCAAAAGGCGGCTTCATGAGCTGCCCAAGAACCAGATTTAAGTCCCATGCCACCGGTGGTGGCTTAATGGGAGGCTTAGTTAAAAGAAGGCCTCTCATAAATCTCGCTATGAGAGGATGAGAGGAAATAGGTTGCCGATTTAGGAGCTTGAAAGAAGCTGCAATAGCACTCAAATGAACTCTCACTGAATTGGTCTTAAGCCCTGCATTAGATAAATGAAGGAGATGCTCCAGTAATGATTCCAGAGGAATCGCAAAAGGGTTAAGACCCTTCTACGAGCACCATATGGTAAACCTTTTCCACTTGAATGCATAAGAGCGTCTTGTGGAAGGCTTCCTGGAAGCATAAAGGATATCCTTTACCTACTGAGAAAGGTTAAGACCGTGAAGTTCTAGGCTTTCAGCAACCAGGCCCTGAGATGCAGCGACTGGGGATTTGGATGCCACAGCATCCTGTCCTCCTGAGAAAGGAGATTTGGAGCAGATCCTAACTCCAGAGGCAGAGCTTGAGAGAGATGTAGGAGCAGAGGGTACCACATTTGCCGTGGCCAATGTGGAGCTATGAGAATCATATGACCACTGTCTCTCTGAAGCTTGAACAGGGTTTTGGGAATTAGGGGAATGGGTGGAAAGGCATACAGGAAGACCTGGCCCCAATGGAGGAGGAAAGCATCACTAGCCTGACAACCCTGAGTCAGAATTTTAGTACAGAACCGGGGAGGTTTGGCATTCAGCGGACTTGCAAAGAGGTCTATGTCCGGGGTTCCCCAAATTTGGAAAATTTTGGCCACCTGGTCTGCTTGGAGAGACCATTCGTGTGAAAGCAGAACTTGACTGAGTCTGTCTGCCCAAGAGGTTTGAATGCCTGGAAGATACACCGCAAGGAGATGAATCTGATGCTCTCTAGCGAGGGCCCATAGTCGCAAAGCTTCGTTGCATAGCGACAGAGAGCCTGTTCTGCCCTGCTCGTTCACATAGAACATGGATACTTGATTGTCCGTTTGAACTAGGACTGTTTTGCAGCTGAGCTGGGTGTGAAATACTTATGAGTTCCAAGAGGTTGATGTGTAGATAGGCCTCCTGTGGTGGAGTACAGGTACCCTGGGTAGAGAGGCCTTGCAGGTGGGCTCCCCAACCCACCTGTGAGGCATCTGTTGTTAGAGTGGCTTGGGGTGGGGGTTGCTGAAAAGGAGATCCTACCAAAAGGTTTTGGAGTGACTGCCACCATTGGAGGGACAAAATAAGGCGATCTGAGTTTGCTATTTTGTCTGACAGGCAACCTGACGCCTGAGTCCACTGAGTGGATAAAGTCCATTGGGCTGCCCTCATATGGAGGCGAGCATAAGGGACCACATGCACGGTGGATGCCATGTGGCCTAGCAACTGTAGCATTTCCCGAGCAGTGAGGTGAGGCTTTAGCACTGCTTGGGAAGCTAACTGCACAATGTGAAGGCAGCGGGGCTGTGGAAGGTAGGCCCTTCTCTGTCTGGTATCCAGCAGAGCTCCTATAAACTCTAGGGACTGAGTGGGAGCATGTGGAAGGTAGGCCCTTGTCTGTCTGGTATCCAGCAGAGCTCCTATAAACTCTAGGGACTGAGTGGGAGCAAGGTTGTTTTTTGGGAAGTTTAGGACAAGTCCCAAATACTGAAGGATGCGCACTGTGCAAGAGAAGACAACCCTGGCTTCTGGCTCTGAAGGGGCTCGAATAAGCCAGTGGTCTAAGTAAGGGAAGAAGAATATTCTCAAGGTGCAGAGAAATGCTGCCACCACAGCCATGCATTTTATGAACACCCTTGGTGCAGAGGCCAGACCAAAAGGAAGAACCCTGTATTGGTAGTGCTTCCCTTGAAAAAGAAAGCGAAGGAACTTTCGGTGAGTTGGATGGATGAGAACACGAGTGTACGCATCCTTGAGATCTAGAGAACAAAGCTAATCCTGACTCTGAAGGTATGGCAGCAGAGTTCCCAAAGAAATCATTTTGAACTTCTCTTTGAACAGGAATTTGTTCAATTCTCTGAGGTCTAAAATGGGTCTGTGTCCTCCCGTTTTCTTTGGAATAAGGAAATAGGGGGAGTAAAATCCTGTACCCCATTGGGGAATGGGTACCTCTTCTATTGCTCCATGAGTAAGGAGCACAGTGACCTCCTGACCTAACTGGTCGTTGAGAGAGATCTGAGAATTGAACTGTTTTACCATTGTAGGAAGGGGCATGCTGAGGAAATGAAGCTTGCACCCCTCTCTTACAATAGACAGAGTCCAATTTTCTGCTGTTATCTGACCCCATCTGGGGGCAAAATGACATAACCTTCCTTGGATGGTAGAGGGTTCTGGACCGTTCAGGGCCAGGAAGGCAAAGTTCTCTAGATAGGAGTCAAAGCCCCTGTGGAGGCTGAGTTTGCTGAGCCGGTTGAGGCTTAGCTGCTTTTGTCTTTCTTTGCCTAGGTTGCTGCTGCTGTCCCTTTTTGGCAGATTGACCTAAGCGATGCCCCTGCTGGGTATAGGAGGGATAGCACAGTTACTTACCTGTTACAGGTGATCTCTGGGAACAGCAGGAATAAGTCTTCACATATGGGTATCGGTACCGACGGAGCCTGTGCGGGAACGCTCCCCAGCGTCCAAAAGGAAAGCTTTTGGGAGCATCCCACAGCGCCTGCGCACTGCCTTCCCGCCTTTCCTAACCGCCTCTCTCCAGTTCGAGTTTTAAAGCTGAGACAAAGAGAGAGCGAGGAAAGGAAAGAAAGATAGAGAGATACAACTCCTAGGGGAGGTGGGTGGGTTGTGAAGACTTATTCCTGCTGTTCCCAGAGATCACCTGTTACAGGTAAGTAACTGTGCTATCTCCAGGAACAAGCAGGAATGAGTCTTCACATATGGGGACTCCCCAGCTAGAGTGACTGCACTGAGAAAAATAACCTTCCAGGAAAGGAATTTCAAGGAGGTAGTGGCTAAGGGTTCAAAGGGTGGCTGCATAAGCTGGCCAAGAACCAGATTCAAGTCCCATGCCACTGGAGGTGGTCTAATGGGAGGTTTAGTTAAAAGAAGGCCTCTCATGAATCTTGCTATAAGAGGATGAGAGGAAATAGGCTGTCCATTGAGAGGTTTAAGGGATGCTGCAATAGCACTCAAATGGATTCTTACTGAATTCGTTTTAAGGCCTGCATGGGATAAATGCAGCAAATACTCTAGTAAAGAATTCAGAGGTATTGCAAGAGGATTAAGACCCTTCTCTGCACACCAAATGGTAAACCTTTTCCATTTAAAAGCATAGGAACGTCTAGTGGAAGGCTTTCTGGAAGCATGAAGGATATCCTTCACTTGCTGAGAAAACACAGTTACTTACCTGTAACAGGTGATCTCTGGGAACAGCAGGAATTAGTCCTCACATATGGGTACGACAGTACCGACGGAGCCTGCGCGGGAACGCACCCCAGCTTCCCAAAAAGGAAAGCTTTTGGGAGCATCCCAAAGCGCATGCGCACTGCCTTCCCGCCTTTCCTAACCAGCTCTCCTCAGTTCAAGTTTAAAGCTGAGACAATAGAGAGAGAGAGGAAAGGAAAGATAGAGAGAGATACAACTCCTAGGGGAGGTGGGAGGGTTGTGAGGAATAATTCCTGCTGTTCCAGAGATCACCTGTTACAGGTAAGTAACTGTGCTATCTCCAGGAACAAGCAGGAATGAGTCCTCACATATGGGGACTCCCTAGCTAAGATGCCTGGGAGATCCCCAAGGGTATGAGACCCTGAAGGGTTCCACGTCTTCCTATGGATCTCAGGCATCCATTCAGGGAAGGAGGGCAGGAGTTGTTCAAGAATGGAACAGGTGTCTGAGGACAGCCTGACCAAACAAGGCATCCCGGCGGGAGTCCTTGTCCAAACAGTAATGGGCTGTGAAGGTATGAACCGAGGCCCAAGTGGCTGCTCGACAGATCTGGTCGATGGATACAGAATGAAGATGAGCCATAGAGGTGGCCATGGCCCTCACATTGTGAGCTGTGACATGGCCCTCCAGAGAAAGTTTCTTACTCTGGTAAGCAAAAGAAATACACTGAGCAATCCAATTGGACAGTGTTCTCTTAGAGACTGGAAGTCCTAAATGAGAAGGATCAAAAGCAACAAAAAGCTGGGAAGACTTTCTATGCTGCTGTGTCCTCTGTAAGTAAAAAGCAAGAGCTCTTTTACAATCTAGAGTATGAAGGTTCCTCTCTGCACTGGATGCATGAGGAGCTGGAAAAAAGACAGGTAAATATACCTCTTGATTAAGATGAAAAGGTGAGACCACTTTAGGCATAAAGTGAGGATTTGTCCTAAGGACTACCTTATCATGATGGAACCTTGTATAAGGTGAATTAGCCACTAAGGCCTGCAGTTCACTGATGCGGCGAGCAGAAGTGATTGCAATAAGGAAAATAACCTTCCAGGAAAGAAATTTCAAGGAGGTAGTGGCTAAGGGTTCAAAAGGTGGCTTCATAAGCTGACCAAGAACCAAGTTTAAGTCCCATGCCACCGGAGGAGGTCGAATGGGAGGTTTTGTTAAAGTTAGGCCTCTCATGAATCTTGCAATAAGAGGATGAGAGGAAATAGGTTGTCCATTGAGAGGCTTAAGGGATGCTGCAATAGCACTCAAATGGACCCTTACTGAATTCATTTTAAGGCCTGCATTAGAGAGATGCAGGAGATATTCCAATAGAGAATTCACAGAAAGTGCCAGAGGGTCAAGACCCTTTTGAGCACACCAAATGGAAAATCTTTTCCATTTAAAAGCATAGGAACGCCTAGTGGAAGGTTTCCTGGAAGCATGGAGGATATCCTTCACTTGCTGAGAAAGATTGAAGTCTTGAAGGTCTAGGCCTTTAGTAACCAAGCTCTGAGGTGAAGGGACTTGGGATTTGGATGCCACAAAGTCCCTTCCTCCTGGGACAGAAGGTCTGGTGCAGCTCCCAAGTCCAGGGAGGGGTCTTGGGAGAGATGCAGAAGTAGAGGGTACCACACTTGGCGTGGCCAGCGTGGAGCTATGAGGATCATAGATCCTTGATCCCTCTGGAGTTTGAACAGAGTCTTGGGAATCAAAGGAATGGGTGGAAAGGCATACAGGAAGTCCTGACCCCAATGAAGGAGGAAGGCATCCTTGGCCTGAGCTCCCTGACACGGAATTCTGGAACAGAACCGGGAAAGTTTGGCATTCCACGGACTTGCAAAGAGGTCTATGTCCGGGGTCCCCCATTCCTGGAAGATTCTGAGTACCTGATCCATGTGCAGGGACCATTCGTGTGGAAGCAGAACTCGACTGAGTCTGCTGTCTGCCCAAGAGTTTTGGATTCCTGGGAGGTATACTGCCAGGAGATGGATTTGATGCTCTCTGGCGAAGGCCCACAATCTTAGAGCTTTTGTTGCAAAGCGACAGAGAGCCAGTTCCTCCTTGCTTGTTTATGTAAAACATGGCTACTTGATTGTCCGTATGAATGAGGACTGTCTTGTAGCTGAGGAGGGTATGAAAGACCTTGAGAGCTAGGAATATTGCTCGAAGTTCCAAGTGGTTGATATGAAGAGAGGTCTCCTGTTGAAAGGGGGACCCCAGCAACAGATTTTGAGTGGACATCCACCATTGGAGAGACCAAAAGAGACGTTTGGAGATTGCTATTTGGTCTGAGAGAGCTCCTGAAGCTTGAGTCCACTGGGTGGACAAAGTCCATTGAGCTGCTCTCATGTGTAGGCGAGCATAGGGTACCACATGTACTGTGGAAGCCATATGGCCTAGCAGCTGTAGCATCTTCCTGGCAGTTAAGTGGCTCTTTGACTGAATCTGGGAGGCTAACTGCACTAGACGTTGACAACGGGCCTGAGGGAGGTAGGCCCTTGCAGAAGTGGTGTCCAACCAGGCCCCTATGAATTCCAGGGACTGAGTAGGGGTAAGCTGGGACTTTGGGAGGTTTACCACAAGTCCCAGGTATTGCTGAATGCGCCTGGTGCGGTTTCAGGGAGATCTGAGCCTCCGACTGGGTTGGAGCTCGGATGAGCCAGTCGTCCAGATATGGGAAGACAAATATTCCCAGAGTGCGTAGAAATGCAGCAACTATTGCCATGCATTTGGTGAACACTCTTGGAGCAGAGGCCAGACCGAAAGGAAGGACTCTGTATTGGTAATGTTTTCCCTGGAACAGAAAACGTAGAAATTTTCTGTGAGATGGATGGATGAGGACATGAGTGTACGTATCCTTGAGATCTAGAGAACAAAGCCAATCCTGACTCTGCAGGGATGGAAGGAGAGTGCCTAGGAGAAAGCATCTTGAACTTCTCCTTGCGTAGGAATTTGTTCAATTCTCATAGATCTAGAATGGGTCTGTATCCCCCTGTTTTCTTTGGAATGAGAAAATAGGGGGAGTGAAACCCTGATCTCTGTTGAAGAAGAGGAACTTCTTCTATGGCCCTCTGGGCCAGAAGGGTAGTCACCTCCTGATCCAGAAGGTCGAGGAGAGATGTGGGAGAATTAAGTGTCTGACCATGGTGTAGGGAGGAAGGTCTGAGAAATGAAGTTTGTAGCCCTCTCTTATGATGGAGAGGGTCCATTGCTCTGATGTGATTTGCTCCCACCTGGGAGCAAAATGAGCTAACCTTCCTGGAATGGTGAGAGGTTCTGGCTGTTGTAGAGCCAGAAAGGTTAAGTTCTCTAGTATCAAGTCAAAAACCCTGAGGGGGTTGGGACTGCTGAGTTGTAGCAGCCCCTGCAGGTTTAGGCCTGGCCTGTTTAGGTTGCTGACGCTTAGTAGCAAAGCGACCTGTAGAAGATTGTTGGCCAGAAGTGAAAGGAAATCTGCTCCTTTTGTAAAAAGGCTTTTTGAAAGATTTTTTTCTTGGTTGGAATGGAGGTTGACTTGTAAAGTCTATCCAGAGCAGAATTCTCTGCATCCATTTGAGTGGCTTTTATTTGCCACTCTTTGCCAAAAAGATTTTCACACGTACAGGGCAGATTTCCTAAGCCATCATGAACCCAGGGTTCTAGATCAGAAGCCTGGAGCCAAGCAATTCTGCGAGCAGCTATGGCAATGCCTGAGGCTCTGCTGGCACCATCAAAGGAGTCAAAGGCTGCCCTGTTGGAAAACTTTGAAATGTCTTGAGTATGCTTAAGCCAAAGGAGGAACTCATCCCTTCTATCCTCTGGAATAAAAGGGAGATAGGTGTGCAGTTTTTGTGCAACTTCCTTTAGAAACATACCCACATAAAGGCTATAAGAGTTGATTCTGGCTATAAGCATGCTGGCTTGGAAGGTTTTCCTACCAAAAGCATCCAAGGTCCTGCATTCTCTTCCTGGAGGAGCAGAAGAGTGTCTTTTGGTACTCTTTATCCTTTTCATAGCTGACTGCACCACAATGGAGTGGTGAGGAAGCTGAGTTTTCTGAAATCCAGGACAAAGAGGGACACGGTACATAGTGTCCAATCTGCGAGAATGAGGAGAAAGGGTGAGAAGAGTCTCCCATAAGTCAATCATATGTTCTTGAAGAATTTCATGAATTGGCAAGGTGACTGCCTCTCTGGGAGCCTTAGAGTATCCTAAAATATCTAATTTTTTTTTGCTCTAGGCTCTGCTTCAGAGGTTACTGAAATAGAGAGTCCTTTAGCTACTTCTATTATGAAGTCTTGAAAGGACAAATCCTCTGGAGGAGACATTCTCCTTTTTGGAGAAGCAGGCTCCTCAGGAAGGGTAATGGATACTTCAGGAGACTCATCTGATGAATCAGAATCATCAGAGGAATCAAAGTATCGTCTGTCCCCTTCCAACGATCGATACACGTATCGATCGGTACAGACATCGGGCGTCCCCGGTACCGGATCGGTACCGAGAAATAGCCCTGGACAAGGAACCTGAGTCGGTATCCTGGCCGATGTCGATGCAGTCGGTACCGGTACCGACAACGGGACTCGTTGCAGTACCGTCGGCGTCGCAGCTTTAATAAAAGCCATTATAGCCTGCTGCATGGATTGAACAGTGTGATCCATGGACGCCACGACTGTCTGGATGTCGGTACCGGGAGATTGTGCCGGTACCCCAGAGCAGTTTAACAGGTGATCGGTCAAGGCCGTGCCATCGATGTCAACCTGTAACCCCATAGGAGGAGCTTTGGAAGCCGGAGCTTCCCGCCGGGGTTGTTTGGCTGGGGCAGGATCCACGAGGGCAAGCCCGGAGGCATCTCGATACTTAGAGGGAGATTTGCCCTTCAAGGACCTGCTAGGATTATGTTTGGTTACCTGAGACCCATCGGGAGAGGAAGACCTGGAAGATGTCGATGCCACTGCCGGTGCATCCGTAGGAAACAGCACATGGAGCTTGGCTGCTCGGTTCTGTAACCCTCGTTTAGACATTGAAGAGCAGGACTGGCAATCCGGAATGTTCAGGACCCAAACATTTAAGACACCATTCATGGGTATCTGTAACAGAAATTGTACCGCTACACTTAGTGCATTTTTTGAACCCGGAGGCTGGTTTTTCCATGAGGGAAAAATTTCTTGTGGTCCTGGAGGCCTAAGAAGAAAAATACACCAAGTGAGGAAAAAAAAAAATATTTTTTTTTTTGAAAGAAAAGAAAAGACCGGCGGTACCGGTCCGGCGTCGGAGAAGGCAGAGACGTGACCAAAGAAATAAATTAAAACAAAGAACTTCTTCAGCGGTGACAGGAACACGACCTGCTGGCTCCGCGGAAAAGAAGAACTGAGGAGAGTTGGTTAGGAAAGGCGGGAAGGCAGCGCGCATGCGCTGTGGGATGCTCCCAAAAGCTTTCCTTTTTGGGAAGCTGGGGAGCGTTCCCACGCAGGCTCCGTCAGTACCGACGTACCCATATGTGAGGACTCATTCCTGCTTGTTCCTGGAGATAGATGCAAATCTTGAAGGTCTAGGCCTTCAGCAAACAGGCTCTGAGGTGAAGAGACTGGGGATTTGGGTGCCACAACGTTCCCTCCTCCTGGGACAGGAGGTCTGGAGCAGATCCGAAGTGCAGGGAGGGAGCTTGAGAGAGATGCAGAAGTAGAGGGTACCACACTTGGCGTGGCCAATGTGGTGCTATGAGGATCATAGACCCCTTGTCTCTCTGAAGTTTGAACAGTGTCTTGGGAATTAGGGGAATGGGTGGAAAAGCATAGAGGAAGTCTTGCCCCCAATGGAGGAGGAAGACATCCCTTGCCTGAACTCCCTGACACGGAATTCTGGAACAGAACCGGGGAAGTTTGGCATTCCACGGACTTGCAAACAAGTCTATGTCCGGGGTTCCCCAAATTCAAAGATCCTGGCTATCTGGTCCCCATGGAGGAACCATTCGAGTGGAAGCAGAACTCGACTGAGTAAGTCTGCCCAAGAGTTTTGAACCCCTGGAAGATACACTGCCATGAGATGGATTTGATGCTCTCTGGCGAAGGCCCACAATCTCAGAGCTTCGTTGCAAAGCGACAGAGAGCCAGTCCCCCCCTGCTTGTTCACGTAGAACATGGCTACTTGGTTGTCCGTGTGGATGAGGACTGTCTTGTAGCTGAGCAGGGTGTGGAAGACTCTGAGAGCCAGAAAGATTGCTCTGAGCTCTAAGAGGTTGATATGTAGAGATGTCTCCTGTGGAGACCAGATGCCTTGGGTGGAGAGATCTTGTAGATGAGCTCCCCAACCCTTTGGAGAGGCATCTGTTGTAAGGGTTGCTTGGGGTAATACCTGTTGAAAGGGGGACCCCAGCAACAGATTTTGAATGGACTTCCACCACTGGAGAGAGCAAAAGAGGCGACTGGAAGTTGCTATTTTGTCTGACAGGCACCCTGATGCCTGGGTCCATTGGGTGGACAGAGTCCATTGAGCTGCTCTCATGTGAAGGCGAGCATAAGGAACCACATGCACAGTGCGATTTTAACTGAATCTGTGAGGCTAACTGAATCTGTGAGGCTAACTGCACCAAGCGTAGGCAACGGGCCTGGGGAAGATAGGCCCTTGCAGTTGTGGTATCCAGCAAGGCCCCTATGAACTCTAGAGATTGAGTAGGGGTGAGATGGGATTTTGGAATGTTTATTACAAGTCCCAGATACTGAAGAACACGCCTTGTGCAGGCTAGGCAAGTCTGGGCCTCTGACTGGGATGGAGATCAGATGAGCCAGTCGTCCAGATATCGGAATACGAATATCCCTAGAGTGCGTAGAAATGCAGCTACTACTGCCATGCATTTTGTGAACACTCTTGGTGCAGAGGCCAGACCGAAAGGAAGCACTTTGTATTGGTAGTGCTTTCCTTGGTAAAGGAACTGAAGGAACCTTCTGTGTGTTGGATGGATGAGGACATGGGTGTACGCCTAAGAACATAAGATATGCCATATTGGGTCAGACCAAGGTCCATCAAGCCCAGTATTCTGTTTCCAACAGTGGCCAATCTAGGTCATACGTACCTAGCAGTTTCCCCAAGGGACACAGGTTACACAATGCTTGTATTGGTTCAAGCATTGATATCCTGGGTCCCTTCTTAATAATGGTTTATGAACCTTTCCTCCAGGAACTTGTCCAAACCTTTTTTAAACCCAGCTACACTAACAGCCTTTACTACATCCTCCGGTAACAAATTCCAGAGTTTGATTACACGTTGAGTGAAAAAATATTTTCTTTTATTAGTCTTAAATAGTTTACCCTGTAGCTTCATTGCATGTCCCCTAGTCTTTCTATATTCTGATAAGGTAAACAATCGATCTACGTTTACCCGTTCCACTCCGTTCATTAATTTATAGACTTCTATCATATCTCCCCTCAGCCGTCTCTTTTCCAGGTTAAAGAGCCCCAACCTTTTTAGCCTTTCTTCATAGGAGTATCCTTCCATCCCTTTTACCATTTTGGTGGCTCTTCTCTGAACCTTTTCTAAAATCGCTATATCCTTTTTAAGATACGGCGACCTGAATTGCACACAATATTCAAGGTGCGGTCTCACCATGGAACGATATAGAGGCATTATAATATCTTTTGTTTTATTTTCCATTCCTTTCCTTATCATACCTAGCATTCTATTTGCTCTCTTGGCCGCTGCTGCACACTGGGCCGAGGGTTTTAACATAGTATCCACAATGACGCCTAAATCTTTTTCCTGGGTGGTGGTTCCTAATGTGGAACCTTGTATCGTGTAACCATAGTTTGGGTTGTTCTTCCCTAGGTGCATAACCTTGCACTTGTCCACATTAAATTTCATCTGCCATTTTGATGCCCAGTCTTCCAATTTATCAAGATCTTCTTGCAATTTTCCACAATCCTTGAGGTCTACAGAACAAAGCCAATCCTGACTCTGAAGGTATGGAAGGAGAGCACCGAGAGAAATCATCTTGAACTTCTCCTTGTATAGAAACTTGTTCAATTCTCTGAGATCTAGTATGGGTCTGTAGCCCCCTGTTTTCTTTGGGATAAGAAAGTAGGGGGAATAGAACCCTGAGCCCTGCTGAAGAAAGGGTACTTCTTCTATTGCCCCTTGGGCAAGAAGGGTAGTAATCTCCTGACCCAGAAGGTCGAGAAGAGATGTTTGAGAATTGAACTGTCTCACCATGGTGTGAGGAGGAAGGTTTAAAAAATGAAGCTTGTACCCCTCTCTTATGATGGAGAGGGTCCATTGCTCTGCTGTGATTTGTTCCCCCTGGGAGGAAAGTGAGCTAACCTTCCTGGAATGGTGAGAGGCTCTGGTTCTTTTAGAGCCAGAAAGGCTAAGTTCTCTAGTTGAAAGTTAAAGGCCCTGAGGAGGCTGAGGCTGTTGGGCCGTAGCAGTCCTAGCAGCCTTAGGCTTGGCCTGTTTTGGTTGCTGCTGTCTCTTTGTAGCAAAACGACCTGCAGAAGATGCCTGCTGACTATAGGCAGAATACTACCTCCCTTTTTTGGGGAAAAAACCCCTTTTTGAACAACCTTTTCTTAAAAGGAGCAGAGGTAGACTTTGAGAGTCTATCTAAAGCAGAATTTTCAGCATCCATTTGGGTGGCCTTTGCTTGCCAATCTTTGCCAAAAAGGTTTTCACCTGTACAAGGAAGGTTTCCTAGTCCATCCTGAACCCAGGGTTCCAAATCAGAAGCTTGTAACCAAGCAACTCTGCGTGCACTTATGGCAATAGCCGAGGCTCTGCTGGCACACTCAAAAGAGTCAAAGGCTGCACGGTTGGAAAATTTGGAAACATCCTGGGCATGTTTAAGCCAGGTGAGAAACTCTTCCCTTTTATCTTCTGAAATTAAAGGAGATAAAGTTTGCAGATGATCTGTAACTTCTTTTAGAAACATCCCCATATAGAGACTATAGTAGTTGATTCTGGCAACAAGCATATTGGCCTGGAAAATTCTCTTGCCAAAGGCATCTAAGGTTCTGCATTCTCTTCCTGGAGGATTAGAAGAGTGCCTTTTTGTACTCTTTATCTTCTTCATAGCAGACTCCACCACAATGGAGTGGTGAGGAAGCTGAGTCTTATGAAAGCCAGGACAAGGAGGAACACGATACATGGTGTCCAACCTACGAGAATGAGGGGAGATGGTGAGAGGGGTCTCCCATATGCCCAACATGTGATCATAAAGAATCTCATGAATTGGTAAAGTGGCTGCCTCTTTAGGAGCCTTAGGATATTGTAAAATATCTAATTTCTTGGCTCTAGGCTCTGCTTCAGGGGCCACTGAAATGGAAAGGCCCCTGGTCACTTCCCTAATGAAGTCTTGAAAAGACAAGTCTTCTGGAGGAGACATTCTTCTTTTTGGAGAAGAGGGCTCCTGAGGAATCGAAGTTTCGCCTGTCTGGATGCTCCTGCAGAGCCCGATACGCGTACCGGGTGGTATCGACATTGGGAGTGATCGGTACCGATTCGGTACCGATGGGCATCACAGAACAGTGTACCACTGCAGTCGACACCGAAGCCGATGTCGATGCAATCGGTACCGGCACCGGAACCGATATCGGTACTGGTGCCAGAGTCGGTACCAACAACGGAGTTTGTTCCGGTACCGAAGGCGTCGCAGCTTGTATGAATGCCGTGATGGCACACTGCATGATCAGGATATTCTGATCCATCGACACCACCAATGTCTGGATATCGGTACCAGTGGGAACCACCGGTACTCCAGAACATGGCAACAGGTGATCAGTCGAGGCCGAGCCATCGATGTCAACCTGTGACCCCGTAGATAAAGCTTTGGAAGCCGGAGCCTCCCGCCCGGGTAGTTTTGCCGGTGCAGATTCCTCGAGAGCAAGCCCGGAGGCATCTCGATACTTAGAGGGAGATCTACCCTTCAAGGACCGGCTGGACTTAAGTTTGGTTACCTGAGATCCATGGGAGGAAGAGGAAGCCCTGGAAGACGTCGATGCTACCGAAGCTGCATCAGAGGGAAACAGGGTACTGAGCTTGGCTGCTCGATTCTGTAGACCTCTTTTAGACATCATGGAACAGGACTCACAATCCATTATGGAGTGGTCAGGACCTAAACATTTTAGACACCATTCATGGGTGTCGGTGACAGAAATGGTGCCGCTGCACTTCGTGCACTTTTTAAACCCGGGGGTGGGCTTTTCCATGAGGAAAACTTTTCCTAGGCCTAAGGCCGAAGAAAGAAAAAATGCACTGAAGTGAGAACAACAGTAGTTTTTTGTTTTTTTTTAAAGAATAAAGAAAGAAAGACCGGCGGTACCGGTCCGGTGTCGAAGAAGGCAGACACGCGACCAAAGAAATAAAAGAAAATAAAGAAATTCTTCAGCGGTGACAAGAACACGACCTGCTGGCTCCATGGAAAAGAAGAACTGGAGAGAGGCGGTTAGGAAAGGCGGGAAGGCAGCGCGCAGGCGCTGTGGGATGCTCCCAAAAGCTTTCCTTTTGGACGCTGGGGAGCATTCCCGCGCAGGCTCCGACGGTACCGACGATACCCATATGTGAAGACTCATTCCTGCTTGTTCCTGGAGATAAAACTTTTTCTTCTTACTGAAGAATGGTTTCTTATAGGATTTTTTCCTTGCAGGATCAGCTGTAGATTTAGACAATCTATCCAAAGTAATATTGTCAGCATCTATCACATTAGCTTTTTCCTGCCAATTCTTGCCCAAGAGATTCTCTCCTGTGCAAGGAATATTCCCTAGTTTATCCTGTAGCCAAATTTCCAAATCAGATGCCTGGAGCTAACAATCCTACGTGCACCTATGGCAATGGCAGAGGTTCTGCTTATGCACTCAAAGCAGTCAAAGGCTGCACGATTCACAAAATTGGAAACATCCTGGGCATGTTTGACAAGGGCGAGACAATCCTGCCTCTTATCATCAGGAAGGAGAGGGCTCATAAGCTCTAAATCTCCTGTGACCTCCTTAAGGAACATTCCCATATATAAGATATAGGAACTGATCCTAGCAGAAAGCATGGAAGCCTGGAAGGTTCGACGTCCAAAGGCGTCAAGAGTCCTACACTCACGTCCTGGAGGATTAGATGCATGCCTTTTTGCACTCTTTATCCTTCTCATTACTGACTCCACCACCATGGAATGGTGTGGTAACTGAGTCTTCTGAAACCCAGGACAGGGAGGAACTCAATACATGGTGTCGAGTCTTCGAGAGTGAGGAGATGTGGTTAGAGGTGTTTCCCACATCCTTAACATGAGATCATGCAAGATCTCATGAACAGGTAAGGTAGCTGCCCTCTTTAGGAGCTTTAGGGTACTGCAGGATTTCTAATTCCTTTGCCCTAGGCTCCTTTTCAGGAGCCACTGTGATGGAAAGACCTCGAGCCACATCTCGGATAAAATCCTGAAAGGACATATCCTCTGGTGGAGACATCCTACGCTGAGGAGAAGAGGAATCCTCAGGAAGAAGTACTCTGGTATCGGCAGAGCTTTCAGTGTCTTCAGACTCATCCGAGGATTCGAAGTATCTCCGATCCGGGTGATTGTGCAAGGCACGGTATCGGTACCTATCGAAGTCGGCATCGGAGTGGTCCGGTACCGACCTATCGATACCGGATGGATACGCATGACTCAGTCCCGGCAGAATACCTGCCAATGCCGATGCAGTCGGTGCCGGCACTGGGGTCGGTGCCGGTACCGGTTGAATTCTCTGAAGCGGTTTCAAAGGCATCGAGGTCATGAGAAGAGTCGCCAGACTGCGTTCAATAGCCAAGAATCTCTGGTCTATCGACGCTGCCAATGTTTGGGTATCGGTACCGGAAGAAGCAGCCGGTACCCCAGAGCATGGCACCAGTAGTTCTGCCAAGGTTGAAGCCTCAAGAATGTCCTGGAGCCCCGCTACTGCTTTGGAAGACGAAGCCTCCCGCCAGGGCAATTTTGCCGGTGAAAGTCCCTCAAGGGCAACGCCAGAGGCATCTCGCTGTCTAGGAGATCTACCCTTTGAGGACCGGCTAGATTTATGTTTAGTTACCTGAGATCCATGGGAGGAAGATGAAGCCCTGGACGACGTCGATGCTGCGGAGGCTGCATCGGAGGGAAAAAGGGTGCAAAGCTTAGCAGCTCAGTTCTGCCAGCCCCTTTTCGATATCATCCCACAGGCAACACACTCTGAAATAGAGTGGTCAGGACAAACATTTGAGGCACCACTCATGGGTGTCGGAGACGAAGATGGTACCGCCACACTTAGAACACTTTTTAAAACCCGAGGCGGGTTTTTCCATTCTGAAGGAAAAGTTGGGCCTAGTGCCCAAAATAGCGCGTGGCACCTGAGAGATAATTACTGGAAAGACTCCAGAAGAAAGGCGTTTTGTTTTTTTTTTAAAGAAAAGAAAGAAGAACCACCGGCGGTACCGGTGTAGCATCGAGGGAAGGTAGACGCGACCACAAAAAAGAAGAATAGAAGGGATTTTTTTCTGCGGTGACAGGATATGCGACCTGTCGGCTCCGCGGAAAACGAAGAACTGGAGAGGGACAGTTGGGAAAGGCAGCACGCAGGTGCTGTGGGATGCTCCCAAAAGCTTTCCTATTGGACGCTGGGGAGTGTTCCCGCGCAGTCTCTGTCAGTACCAACAATACCCATATGTGAAGACTACATTCCTGCTTGTTCCTGGAGATAATAGTTTCTCCATTTAAATCTTAAATGCGCTACACTGCAGCTTCATTGCTTGCCCCCCCCCCTGTCTTTCTACTACTTAAAGGAGTAAACAACCGATCTACAGTTACCCATTCCACTCCATTCATTACCACCATACGATCCATGAGGTCCTTCAGGGCCATTCCACCCTCCACTGGGATTGGTGGTTCGCTTTGTAACCTCTATAATATGTGCATCCAACTCTCGGTGTGCTGAATCAAGCAGTGCAGTCCTCCAGCGGAAAGACGTAAAACCATCTGCTAACTTTCAGACCCTTCATTGGGGAGTCAGGTAAGTCCCACTCTGAGCATGTCATGCTTCTGATAACCACTGAAATGGAAAGACCATCGAAAATGTCCGAAACCCTTGCAGAAGGGGGTGGGGATCTGTGGCCCTTGATCGGCCGCTAGAGGGTTAGTCAAATGCAGAGCAGACAACACTTGAGCAATCAGAGCTGCTAGTTCGTCCTGCTTGAACAGGCAGATAATACCGGATTTGTTGGGATCTTCTGAAGGAGACAATATCACGTCCTCGAGATCAGAAACATCACACAAGGCATTGGGACTGGACTCCAAGTCTCGGCTAAAGGATAGTTGATCCAAATCTTCAGATTCCAATCTTCAGCGAGACCACTTAGAAGGCTGCACCTGGGCCAGGCTTTGACTTTCCTGCTGCCCCCCTCTGAGCAAGCTGAAAGAGAACAAGAGGACCCGGAGGTTCCAGGATCTGAATTTCCACACCAGAAAGACCAAGCCTGCTGCAGAAATGAAAAGAACTCCAGGGAGAATAATATAGAAACCGGGAGCTCCCTGCAAGACATATGGCTCCCATCCCTGGGAGAAACAGCAGCTGTCTGACCCTTATAAGAAGGGAAGCGATGACAGGAGTGTCAGAACTCAAAAACTGTTGACTATCCTTTCTAGTGGGATAGTCTGCCCTCGCCTGTAGTTTATTTATTTATTTATTTATTTATTTACAGTCTCTTATATACCGCACTATTCAGCATCAGCGCGGTTCACATGGAACAAAATGCTCAGTACATTTAACACGTATGAGTTTACAGGTAACAGGGTATAAATAACTTGGATAACCGGGGGAACTATTTACAAAAACATACTACATGGAATCATATACACAGAAGATACATAGGGAAACCAGCCCACTATAGGAATGAATATCACACTTGGTGAGTTGTTGATATACCTTAGATTTATCTGGGACTGGTATCAGTGGGTGTTATCAGGCTCTAGGTGACGCCAGTTTAGATAAGACCAGGCACCATGTCTCCCCACTGCAAAAAGAAAGCTTCCATGCAGGTCATGCAGATGCCAGAATCCAGCGACAAGGCTCTCCGCTTTCCACAGATCAAGCAGCACTTCTTAGAATTTCTAACACCACAGCTAACCAGACAATGTAGGCTCAAGGCACATTAAGGTGCACATCGCCAGGCAAACAGCAGCAGCATACTCTAGCACCATATTCTGCGCAGAGGCTCAATGACTATCAAAAAGGACAAGGCAGGAGTGGGGCCTAATGCATACATTAGGAAGTGACTGAAAAAATAGCCAATTACCCTGTTGCAAGCCCTACGTCCTCTGTACACTTTATAAAGAAAGGAGCAAAGACTGGAAGAAACCCAAAACATGAGAGAATATAAAATGCTAAACATGCATGCAAGAACCACTTGGGCAGCTGCATGCACTAGGGCCATGTGGACAAGCAACCATGTACTACCGGCATGCACTGGGGAAGGCACGGAAGAGGCATGGCAAAGTGCAGGAAGCGCAAACTATATGTGTAAGCAGTTGGACAAGGCAGGAAAAAACAGCACTGAACCAATGGGCTCCCCAAGCAGTCCAACCCAACTCATGCACCACCAACAGACAAGGTCAGGAGCCCCCCACAAATAAGTCTGACAGACTTAGTTTTGTTACTCATCCCCAGGGAACCCCAAGGCAGGAAAAACTGTGCTGGGCTCAGTGCTACTCCCCTGCTGCTGGACCTGCAGTCACATACCTTGAATATTGTGTGCAATTCTGGTCGCCGTATCTTAAAAAGGATATAGAGTTATTAGAAAAGGTTCAGAGAAGAGCCACCAAAATGGTAAAGGGGATGGAAGGATACTCCTATGAAGAAAGGCTAAAAAGGTTAGGGCTCTTTAACCTGGAAAAGAGACGGCTGAGGGGAGATATGATAGAAGTCTATAAATTAATGAGCGGAGTGGAACGGGTAAACGTAGATCGATTGTTTACCTTATCAGAATATAGAAAGACTAGGGGACATGCAATGAAGCTACAGGGTAAACTATTTAAGACTAATAAAAGAAAATATTTTTTCACTCAACGTGTAATCAAACTCTGGAATTTGTTACCGGAGGATGTAGTAAAGGCTGTTAGTGTAGCTGGGTTTAAAAAAGGTTCGGACAAGTTCCTGGAGGAAAGGTCCATAAGCCATTATTAAGAAGGGACCCAGGATATCAATGCTTGAACCAATACAAGCATTGTGGAACCTGTGTCCCTTGGGGAAACTGCTAGGTACATATGACCTAGATTGGCCACTGTTGGAAACAGAATACTGGGCTTGATGGACCTTGGTCTGACCCAGTATGGCAAAGAAAGAAACTCAAAACGCACATTTTCCAATCACATTTCAACCTGAACTAAACCCACAGATGGAGCAGCCCCAGACCACTGTGTCCAAGAAGATTATCCTGTATATATGTATTTATGTATATCTGTAAATGAACTCCCCCATAGCTAAGAAGTGTTAACTCTGTATGATGTGCTTTTCTGACAATCTGTATGTAAACAAAATTTGTACCTGCCTTGATTCGGCAGTTTCACAATAGTAATCCTACCCGCTTCTGATCGCTGGAAGGAGCGGGCTACAAATGCTTGCTAAATAAATAAAATAAAATATCTTAAGTTCTTATGTTCTTACCTCTGAAGGGTTTTCTTCAATCTTTGGGGGAGAGCAGAGGAAAGGAAGGAGGGCGGGGTCGCCAAGGTTGTGTGAGGCTGAAGAATCCTTCCAAACTTCCTTTTTCCAATCTTCTAGCTGTTCAACAGGCCCTTAACACGATAAGGGCGAGGAGCTGAACTAACTCCATCCTCTTTATGGTATCCATAAAGAGCACTGGTTTTAAGGATGTCTCTAATGGAGCCTCCCCACGTCGCACTCCAGTGAGAAAATCACCAGCAAGGGTGGTGTTGCTCATGAGCAAAAAAACAATCTCTCTTATCCACCATCTGCTAGAGACAGAGAATTACTGGTTTATGCCCACAAAGCAAAAATGCAATGTGTGCCTTCGAGTCAGTCCTGACTCCTGGCGACCCAGAAGCTCCTGGGTTTTCTTGGCAGTGTCACCGGAAATATTAGGCTGTTAATGATATGATGATGTCATAGGAAGCCTCTGGAAGTTTTCTGTCTCCACATCTGCTAGTAGGGGAACACAACCCACTTGTCTGGACTGGTCTAGCAGGAAATGGAAGGATTATTTTCATAAGCATGTCCAACACCATGTGACAAGTTGAAACGGCTGTTGGTCCACTTGATCTTTATCATATAAAAACTCTGTATATTCCTTCCACCTTTTCTTGATCTTCTCAGCATCATTCAACATAGAATCTTGTAACATTCCAATTCGAGGCTGGAACTTTTTCTTTAACTCTCGTAGCTTTAGGAAAGCCGATCTTGTTCTTCCTCTAATAGTTTCTTCTTCTATTTCCTTGCATGCGTTGTAGTACCTTTCCTTGTCCTGTCTTGCTGCACGTTGGAAATCTCTGTTGAGTTGTTATTGTCTTTCTTTTTCCTCTGGCTTTAGCTTCTCTGCGTTTCTGGGCAATTTTCAGAGTTTCTTCCGTCATCCATTATGGCCATTTTTGCTTTTTCACCTTTTCGCTTTCTTCCAACACAACCTTCTTGATGTCATTCCATAACTCTTCTGGAGCTCTCATTTATATCTAAAGCTGCAAATCGATTTTGCAGGCAGTCTTTAAATTCCAGTGGTATATTCTCAAGGTCATATTTTGCTGCATTCATGAGTGGTTTGCTCTTTTTCAACTTTAGCTTGAGTTTGCATACTAGTAGTTGATGATCTGTACCACAGTCAGTTCCAGGTTTTGTCTTTGTTGATGTTATAGAACTTTTCAATCGTTGACTTCCACAGATGTAGTCAATTTGATTTTTATACAATCCATTGGGTGAAGTTCATGTGTACAGTCGCCGATTGTGCTGATGGAAGAAGGTGTTTGAGATGAATAGATTGTTGGTCTTGCAGAATTCTATCAGTCTTTCTCCAGCTTCATTTCTGTTGCCAAGTCCATGAACTAGATTTTGCAAATAGGGACAAAAGATAATTTTAAACAACTCCCATAGCCCGGTTATTATTGTGATACATAAACAGGCCAGTTTAGCCGGGTGACCTAAAATGCAAACAAATTCCACAGAACTTGAGGTTTCAACCAGCAAGCCTGCCCCATCCCCTACCCCTGACAAGAAACTGATCCAATATCCAGAAACTCTGTTATTCCAAGTCAATAATCTGCAACAATGCAGGTATAGGCCTGTCTGTCTTAGGGAGAAAAATGAGCACATCTTTGCATACAAAGATTCTGCGCATACCTGGATACCTCTGGGGATACTGGTGCTATCTGTGCCAGAGACTCAATGACGATATCAAAAAGGACAAGGCAGGAGTGGGGCCTACCGTATACATCAGTGCTCAGGAAGTGACTGAAAAAATAGCCAATTACCCTGTTGCAAGTCCTAAGTCCTCTGTACAGAAATGTGACTGACTTTATAAAGGAGCAAAGACTGAAGAAACCCAAATCATGAGAGAATATAAAATGCCAAACAACCTTGTTGAAAGCTTTATCCACATCAAGGACTAAGATAAGTCCTGGGATTTTAGCCAGCTTAGCCATATGTAAAATATTTTAAAAAAGCATCAAGTGATCCCTGCGGACATCCTTCCTTTGACAAACCCAGTTTGTTCAGCTTAAACTAAAAAGGGAAGAACCTTTTCTAACCTGAACTGGAGCACCTTTGCATGTATTTTAACATCAGTATTGAGTAAAGAAAGAGACTGCTGTGGGAAAAAGGCAGTTCTCCCCTTACCCTTGTTAAAATTAAGGATAGTTACCATGTCCATTAGTTCATCTGGGCAATCAACATCTACAAACCACTTACACAACCAAGCCAGTATAGGTACAAAAAGAACTGGAAATCTCTTATAAAAATCCACAATATCCATTTGGAGGTCAGACATTTATTATTAGGAAGCCATTAAATTGTAGAAAGTATTTCTGTTGTAGATATCTAAACATGACAATCCCTTTTGCCCCCCTCCATGAATTACAGTAAGGAGATCCTGTAACTGCTGTTGTGATAGAAAAAGTGTTCTGGAAAATAACAAAGCTAAGAGGCATGTTTACTAAGCCCCATGCTAGTAATGTGGGTTTGGGCCGCATTACTATCACAGGGCACTGGGCTAGATGCAGGGAGCGAAGACAGCAGTCCTTCGAAATTCAGCACAGCTCGCCACTCTAATACTGCTGTGGAGAGCAACTACCACCACCCATTGTGCTGGTAGTAGTTGTTCCAAGTGCCAGCAACATGGGCTTTGAAAGCTTGTGCTAGAAGTGTCAAAGTAGAAATGCTCATGTCCTGCTCAGACACACATTGCCCGGGTAGTACGGGGTTCTTTAGTGCAGGACCCCATTCTGCTTTTTAGCACTGTGACAAAACGCATGCAACCCCCAAGTTGCCCAAGTAGCACAGTTTAGCAAAGCAGCCCCTAAGTGTTTAACAAACACCGCCTTAATCCCCTCCAAATTGTGTAATGCCAGATCGGGCTGAGTTTTATACCAGGAATCAAGGTGCACAACTGTCTCTTCCAGATTGCTCTTGCAAGAAATGCACCAGTTTTTATTACCATATTCGGAATATTTTTGGTTAGTGCATCTACTCCGGTCATGTAGAGAAGGCGGATGACGGTGGGGCCTGAGGTGCCCCAAGCGAGAAGGGGGTTCCTGGGATATCAGAACCCAATAGGTTCAACAGAGAGATCACTGTGGGAGCCGGCATCAATTCTGATCGCCTGTCCAATGCGCCTGCCTCCACCGGCAGTGCATGGGTCTCCAGTATGGGATGGACGGAGTGCAGTGATGACGCCGAAGCCATTGCAGAGCCTGCATGCTGCAAAGCCAAGATTGCCATCATGTGAGCCTCGAGCGCCCTCAGGCATTCCTCCAGCACCACCTCCTCTGAGGGGACCAGGGCCAGGATTGCAACTTTGGCCACCGGTGCCAAAACCTCCAGTGAGGATTCCATGTCGTCAAGCTCATTGGAAGACATTTGGCTGCCCCCTCCAGGGCTGTGGGAGTCAATTCCTTCTGTCTGGAAGTCTATTCCTCCCACTGGGGAAGCTTGGAACTCAGCTCCCAGCCCTTGCTGTCCACGTTGCGCAGGGAAGGGCTGCAGTGCTGATGCGCCCTGGGCTTGTCCTGGTGCTCGGGTGCCCTTTCGACACTGACAGGATCAGTGTCAGGTCCTTCCTCGATTCCGGTCGGACATTGACTGAGGGTGTCCCCACTCAATGCCTCGGCCCCTTGGTTCCGAATGCACCCAGACATCCCATCTAGTTGATTCCTCAATGGAACTCCATGATGGTGTTACCGATGCTGGAACTGAGGATGCTGAATCAGATATTCCGAAAAGGGACTGCTCTTGCTTTTCACAGCCCGAGCTTCTATTGGACGGCACTATTGGTCGGGGCCAAGGCACTTCAGGCACTAATAGTGCCTTTCCATGACCGAAATAGTGCAACCACATTTTGTGCATTTCTTAAAGCCATTCACCGGCTTAGACATGTCCAGGAAGACCACATCAGCGAGGTCGAAGGCCTCGACTGTTATGGCAAGAAAGACATTGAAATGGAAAAGCACAAAATACGTAAAAAGAAAAAAAAATGTTGCTGGGAGCAGACTAACCAATGACAAGCAGTGAAAATTACTCACGAAAAATACCCACAGGGGGTAAACAGAGAACGTTTTTCCACTGGTGCAGCACACGTCCCACGGGCTCTGTGGAAAAAAAGGAGACTGGAGAAAATGGCGTTACGGCAGGCGGGAAGGCAGGTGCGTAGGCACAGTGCAACTCCCAAAAGCTTCCAATAGAAGCTCGGGAGCATTCTATGTGGGCTTAGTTAGTGACGTCCCCCATATGTGGAAACTTACTTCCTGCTTGTCCATGGAGAAAATTTATACCAGTCTCAGCAAGGCAACAAAGAAATTTCATATTGGCTGAACGTCACCCAGGGTAAAAAAGTGCCCACCTATAGCTTACACACTAGGACTAACTATGGTGTCAGCAATAGTGCAGATGCTGCAGATGAAGATAACATCTCTGCAGCAAAAAAATGGCATGGTAAGCTTAGTCATGTACCTATTGTGGCAGAAAATAAACCACAGAAGTTAAAGAAAATGTTAAGAGGATTAACTGCAATTAAGTGGACCCCTGCAGATAAAGAGGAGATAATATACTGCTACATATATGCTACAGACCCTATATTTAAAACAAGAGGTTATACAAAAAGTCTGCTAGAAACAGGAAGAAAGAGGCCTACTGCCACTGGAAAAGCTGCAAAAAGCAACCAATGCAAATTTAAGATTCTTAATTTTAAAGATCAAAGTAAATGAGGTATGTGAGTAATTACTTCTTAGAACTATTGAGGGCTTCTATAGAAAAAGAAATAGAGAAAGAAAGGAGACAAAGTCTGAAGCACCATAAAGCAAGCATATGCAGAAAAAGAAAGGAAACCCTCAGAAAAGGCCAACAGAAGAAAACCTGGTTCAAACAGAGAGAAAAAGATATGGACGGGAGCATCAGAAGAAAGACTGGTATACAGAGAGGAGGAGAGGTTTCAGAAAGGAGGAAATGAACATCTGCAGTAGCGAGAGAAATAAGAGCATGAGAAAAGAGGTGGTTTGGAACAGAGCACTGAAAATAAGGTTCAGGTACAGACGGAGATAGGAGGAGAGTGAAATACATGAAGAACAGGCCAAGAAATCAACTGAAGGGGAAAGACGGCAGTAGCGCAGTAGCAGCTGCACGCCGGCCCGAGAA
Organism: Ichthyophis bannanicus; assembly: GCA_033557465.1. NCBI lineage: Eukaryota > Metazoa > Chordata > Amphibia > Gymnophiona > Ichthyophiidae > Ichthyophis > Ichthyophis bannanicus. The sequence continues at coordinate 1,362,564,486 of CM066032.1, read as the reverse complement.
GCACGCCGGGCCAGCGGCTTGAGAGAGGAGACGCCATCGGGCGCAGTAGCAGCCGCACGCCGGCCTGAGGAGCACGCCGAGCCAGCAGCTTGAGAGGAGGCGCCATTGGGCGCAGTAGCAGCCGCACGCCAGCCCGAGGAGCACGCCAAGCCAGCAGCTTGAGAGGAGGCGCCATTGGGTGCAGTAGCAACCGCACGCCGGCCCGAGGAGCACACCGAGCCAGCAGCTTGAGAGGAGGCGCCATTGGGCGCAGTAGCAGCTGCACGCCAGGCCAGTGGCTTGAGAGAGGAGGCGCCATCGGGCCTTTGGCATGGCCCTTAGGCGGGGGCCAAGGCACCCTGGCACAAACCAGCAACACATCACCAGCGGACCACTCGGTAGGCATCACAGAGCAACGCGTCAGAAACCAAATGCTCCTCCACAGCTTGCAACTCTGCAGCTCACCTTCCTACACTCACCACCTCCCATACCAAGTAAGCACCCACCAATGCTACCACTACCCACAGCCTACTGACGCCATTGCTACCCATTGCTCCATCACTACCACAACCCCATTAACTGCAATTACTTCTGCATTCAACCTGCTTCCCTTTGCTTGAATTGAGCTTGCTTCCCACTGCTTGCACTGAACTGGCTACCCATCACTTGCACTGAACTGGCTACCCATCACTTTGCTTGAATTGAGCTTGCTTCCCGCTGCTTGCATTGAACTGGCTACCCACCACTTGCACTAGGCTGGCTACCAATCACTTACATTGAACTCTCTCCCATTGCTTTCATCGATTACCCACATTGAACCTGCTACCCACTGCTTACATTGAACCTGCTGCACAGGCCATAGTCTCCCCACTACCCACTGCTTGTATCCTAACCTACATTGCATAGCATGCAGTCACCACTTGTAACCTAACATTTACTGCATAATGTTTAGAATTCGCAGCCACCTCATTGCTTGTACTGTAACCTTTATTGCATAGCGTACACTCCCCACTTGTAACCCATCATATACTGAACAGTGTTTAGAACCCGCAGCCATCTCATTGTTTATAAGCTAATTTACGCTGCCTAGCCCCCACTACTCCTCTTCTATGGCCCCACATCACATTGTCCTTCTCTTCCTCATACTCCCCAACTGCCTCCCCTCCTACCAGCACCCTCACCCCTGTTCCCCCTACTCTCCCTCTACCTTCCTCACTTCTCCTTCCATTCTATCCTCTAACCTAGCATCTGCCCTTGAGCTTTATCACACCCTCCCCCTCATTCAACCAGCCCTTCTCTCGTTAAGACAACCTCACCCTCGCTTCCGCCGTACTGCCTCCGCTTTACCCCGCTCTCTACTACTCCTCCTCCTTCTCTCATCAGGTAATATCAACCCCAACCCTGGCCCACCTCGATTTCTTTCACATTCTAAGAAGAGCTCTTCATGTACCTTATCTAATCTCATCCACATCCCCCTCCTTTCCCCTTCCGCCCTCTCTCACTCTTGCCCCAATCTCTCAACCAGAGACATCGACCCTGACCCCAACCCCATCCCCTCTAGAGTTCTGTCTCACTCTAATAAGAGATCCTTATGTAACCTAACATCATCAATATCCCCCTTCTTTCCCCCTTCACTTCCCCTCCCTCATGTCCCTCTTTGACAGCACACTCACCCAGAGACACCCACCCATACCCTGGCCCATCTAGATCTCTGTATTACTCTAGAAATGGAAATAGATCCTCACGTAACAGCCCCCCTAGACCACGGTCTTACTCTGAAAAGAAATCCTCACGTAACTTATCCAACCTTATCCATATCCCTCTCCTCTCCCCCCCCCCATGCCCTATGGAACACATGCTCGGTCCCGAACAAACTGGCCTTTACTCATGATCTCTTTATCATTAATGCGCTACACCTCCTTGCCCTAACTGAGACCTGGCTCCCCCCAGATGATACTGCATCCGCAGCTGCTCTCTGCCATGGCGGCTACCAGTTCTCCCATACACCTCGATCCACTGGTCACGGTGGTGGTGTTGGGCTTCTACTTTCTCCCTCTTGCCAATTCCAACCCCTCCTGCTGCCTCAATCACATTCCTCCCTCTCCTTTGAAGTAGACTCCATTCGCCTCTTCTCACCGCTTCCCCTCCGAGTAGCAGCCATCTATCGCCCACCCAACAAATCAAAATCGACTTTCCTTACCGACTTCGACTCCTGGCTTTCATTCTTTCTGGAGCCCTCCTCCCCCACTCTTATTCTTTGTGACTTTAACATTCATGTCTATAACCCCTCTGATCCACATGCTTTAAAGTTCCTTGCCCTCACCTCCTCATTTAACCTCCAGCTTTGCTCCATGGCCCCCACCCACCTGCACAGCCACTGCCTTGATCTGATACTCTTCTCTAACTCTTCTCCCTCTAACTTCCACAACTCAATCCTTCCCTCACATGACCATCACTTTTTAATCTTTAATCTTCAGCTCCCACTGTCTCAACCTCATCCTGTCTCCTCTCACCTATTTAGAAACCTTCATAATATTGATCCCTTAACTCTCTCCTCCACCATTTCCCCATCTCTTTCCTTCATCATGTCCTCCAAGTCCATTGACGAGGCAGTATCCTCCTATAATGCTGCACTATCCTCGGCTCTTGACACTCTGGCCCCACTCACCCCACGTCCTGTTAGATGCTCTGCCCCCCAGCCCTGGCTTTCATCCATAACCCGCTATTTATGCACCTGTGCCCATTCTGCGGAACATGCTTGGACCAAATCCCACTCCCCAGAGGACCTTCTACACTTCAAATTCATGCTTGGCTCCTTCCAATCAGCCATAGCACTTGCCAAACAAAATTACTATATCCACTTGACTAACTCCCTTGCCTCCGATCCTCGCCGCTTCTTCAATACCCTCAATTCTCTCCTCAAGGTGCCCCCGCCCCCAGTACCGCCCTCCCTCTCTGCCCAAACCCTAGCCGACTACTTTGATGACAAAATCCAGAAGATTACCCTCCAATTCACACCTCCCTAATCTTCCTCCCCCCCCCATCCACACTCCCTCTGCTACCCTCTCCTCCTTCCCTACGATCTCCAAAGAGGAAACCGCACTCCTTCTCTCCTCCTCCAAACCCACCACCTGTTCTTCTGACCCTATCCCCGCCCATCTCCTACATCCCATTTCCTCCACCATTGTCCCCTCCATCTCCTATATCCTTAACCTTTCACTCTCTACTGCAACTGTCCCTGTTGATTTCAAACATGCTGTTGTCACACCTCTCCTCAAGAAACCCTCACTTGACCCCACCTATCCTTCTAAATATCGACCCATCTTCTCTTCATATCTAAACTACTAGAACGAGCAATCCACCGCCACTGCCTCGAATTCCTCACCTCCCAAGCCCTCCTGGACCCACTGCAATCCGGCTTCAGTCCCCTATACTCCACTGAAACGGTTCTTACAAAAGTCTCCAATGACTTGTTCCTCGCCAAGTCTAAGGGCCTCTACTCTGTCCTCATCCTTCTCGACCTCTCCGCTGCCTTTGACACTGTTGACCACAATCTTCTCCTCACTACCCTCTCCTCGCTTGGTTTCAAGGGCTCCGTTTTATCCTGGTTCTCCTCCTACCTCTCCCATCGTTCCTTTAGTGTATGCTCTGGCGGCTCCTCCTCCTCCCCCACCCTGCTCCATGTCGGTGTACCCCAGGGATCCGTCTTGAGCCCTCTCCTTTTCTCTCTCTATACCCAGTCCCTTGGCGCGCTTATCTCCTCCCATGGATTTCAATGCCATCTCTATGCCGATGAATCCCAAATCTACCTCTCTACACCTAATATCTCTCCAGCAATCCAGACCAAGATCTCTGCTTGCCTTTCTGACATCGCTGCCTGGATATCCCATCACTGCTTGAAATTGAACATGGCCAAGACTGAACTCCTCATCTTTCCCCCCAACTCCTCCCCTCCTCTTCCCCCTTTCTCAGTCTCCGTGGATGGATCCACGATCCTCCCTGTTCCCTCAGTCCGCAATCTGGGGGTTATCTTTGACACCTCTTTCTCCTTCTCCACACATATCCAGCTCGTAGCAAAGACCTGCCGCTTCTTTCTCTACAACATCAGCAAAATCTGCCCCTTCCTGTCTGAACACACTACCAAATCGCTTGTCCACTCCCTAATCTCCTCTCGCCTCGACTATTGCAACATACTCCTTGCTGGTCTCCCAGGAGCCATCTCTTCCCCCCTTCAATCTGTACAAAATTATGCTGCTCGACTAATCTTCCGCCAGTCTCGCCATGTTCACATCACTCCTCTTCTCAAGTTGCTTCACTGGCTCCCCATCCAAGCCCACATCCAATTCAAACTCCTCCTGCTGACCTATAAATATATTCACTCAACAGCCCCTCAATACCTCTCATCTCTTATCTCTCCCTACATCCCCACTCGGCAACTTCGCTCCGTTAACAAACTACTTCTTTCTAGGCCTTTCACCCGCACCGCTGACTCCCGACTTCGCTCCTTTCACCTCGCTGCAACCCACGCCTGGAACAGCTAACCTATGTCTATACACCAAGCACCCTCTCTAGCCCTATTCAAATCCAGGTTAAAGACCTGCCTTTTCAATGTCGCGTTCAGATCCTGACTTCTATCCTTCATCTTAACCTAACCCTCATTTCATGACCGAACTCACCACCAAAATGCTTTTAGTGTGTAAAAACCATACTGTACTTTGCACTGATTGAATAATGCTCTGTATTGTTGTGACTAGATTGTAAGCTCAGACAAGCAAGCCTCTGATGAGCAGGGACTGTCTCTTGTATGTATGTCTGTACAGCGCTGTGTGCATGGCGCTATATAAGTGTTAAATAGTAGTAGTAGTAGTAAGAATTAGCAATTGAGCTCCTGATCTGTATTGAAATAGATGAGCATGTGATCTGAACGAGTGAAAGATGAACTAACTTAAGTATGATAAGTAGGATGAATAAAGCCATAACCTATATTAAGGGATCATCTATTGACATCACAGAAAGAAATCAAATCCAATACTGTGCGGAAAAACGCATTACTGGAAAAGTTCTACCAATGAAAACACATGGCCAGAAGAAAAAGAGAATAATAATGACAACTCCTTGGAAAAAACGCATTGAAGGGAAAATAAGGTGTGTCTGACAGATGGGTATCTAAAAGGATTAAGATCAAAGATGAGGAAGATCCATAACATCAAACCGAAATATGCGGCATTAACAGAAGACAACCTAATATTGATATGCTCCAATAAGTTATTGAAAGTAACTGCAGATACACAAAAAATTGCAGAGATATGAAGAAAACAGGAAAAAGAAATACCAAAATAAACTATTTAGAGAGAACCCAAAACATTTCTACAGGGCACTGTCAGTATGGTGAAAATACCACTGACGAAAGCCAAAATATACATTCTGGAGACACTTATACAAGGACCCTATAGAGCACAATCAAGAAGCAGAATGGCTACCCTGCATAGAAGAGAATTTGGAAAAGGCAAACATCAAATCAATGGAATGGCCTAAAGTAACAACTAGAGAGTTGGAAAGCTGATTAAAAAGAGCTCCAAACTAAAAAAGCCTTGACCCAAACAGAGTGCCCAATTTTTGGCTCAAATACAGTTATCGAATTGTAAAAAACAGTTGGTCAAGCAGCCAGATGTAACACCATAATGGCTAATAAATTGTAGTTACTCACCTGTAACAGGCATTCTCCAGGGACAGCAGGAATCAGTCCTCACATATGGGTGATGTCAGCACCGACTGAGCCCGTGCAGAGCATGCGTGGTCCCCTTCCCGCCCAAGGGTGCCATCTTACAGTCAGGTGCCATAGCTAGAGCCCCACCAAGAAGATAGCAAAAATGGACAGCAATTCCAAGGGGAGGAGGGAGAGTTGTGAGGACTGATTCCTGCTGTCCCTGGAGAACACCCGTTACAGGTGAGTAACAACGCTTTCTCCAGGAACAAGTAGGAAGTCAGTCCTCACATATGGGACTCCCTAGCTACAGCCTACCGAGGACCTGTAGGAAAAAAGCACGGCAGAGCCGTGAGCAGCCGCAAACAAATCTGAAAACAGACCTGATGACCCCAAGTCCATGTACAGCCACGTTTCCAGTAGCCTGAACAAGAAGGGTCGGAGGGCAAGAGTTGCTTAAACCCCAAACAGATTACAGAGTACCGCCTGGCCAAAGGCGCTGTCCCGACAGGATTCCCTCTCCAGGCAGTAATGGGTCGTAAAGGTATGAGAGCTGAGGACCAGGTGGCGACCCAGCAGATGTCCACCAGGGGCACCAAGCAGAGGCTCACGACCAACGTCGCCATTGCTCGGACGTCATGCGCCGTGACCTGGCCGTCCAGTAGCAGCCCAACCTGGGCCTAGGCGAAGGCGATGCAGTCCGCCACTCAAATGGACAAGATCCACTTCGTGACCGCCTATCCCAGATGACTGGGATCATAGGAGACAAAAAGCTGCCCAGCATTGTGGTGGCCCTGAGTATGCTGCAAGTAGGATAGGACCCAGTCCAGGATATGGAGAACAGCCAACGCCAGGTCGGCATGGGGCCTTGTGAAGAAAGTAGGCAACACCACCTTCTGGTTGAGATGGAAGTCTGAGACACCTTCAGGAGAAATTTGGGGTGGGTGCGAAGAACCACCCTGTTCTTACAGAACATGGTGTATGGTGCCTCTGCCATCAGGGCTCGGATCTCGCTGACTCTACGGGCGGAGGTGAGCGCCACCAGGAAGGCCACCTTCTAGGATAAAGGCTGCAAAGAGCAAGTAGCCAGGGGCTCAAAAGGCGGCTTGGTCAGCTGCATGAGGACCACAATGAGGTCCCATTCCACAGGGGGGGGGGGAGCAGGCAGATAGGGGGCTTGGAGAGAAGCCCCACATGAAACGAGACGAGGGGCTGCCCTGAGAGGGGTTTGCCCTCGATGGGATGATGGTTCGCCGAGATCATGCTCAGGTGAACCCTGACCGAGTTAGATTTTAGCCCAGACTGCGAGAGATAGAGCAAGTATTGCAGGATAGAGTGTATCAGGCAGGAGAACGGGTTCATTTGGTTCTCCGAACACCACACCAAAAACCTGCACTACTTGAAGGCGTAAGCCCGTCTCGTTGAGTCCTTATGGGAGGCCAGTAGGATGTCCTTTATCTCCCTGGGGAGATGAAGGGGAACTAAGATGACCCATTCAGCAGCCAAGCTGTAAGGGACAGTGACCCCAGATTGGGGTGGAGGAGCAAGCCTCCCTCCTGCATTAGGAGCCCTGGTGACCTCCCGAGAGGGACCATGGGTTGTGTCAAGAGACGGAGCAGCAGGGAGAACCATGGCTGTCTGGGCCACAAGGATCACTGAGGCCCTGTCCCGCTGGACCTTGAGAAGGGTCTGTGCTATCAGCAGCACAGGAGGGAAGGCGTATAGCAGGCCTGTTGCCCACGAGAGGAAGAAGGCGTCCGGAGTCACCCGGCTTGGGTGCGGATAGGGACCGCAAAACCAGGGAAGCTGAGCATTGGCAGGACTGGCGAAGAGGTCCAGGTCTGGGGTGCTCAGTCACCACTCGTGCGGCTCAAGGACTCTGCTCAGTCGGTCCACCAAGTTATTGTCTTGGCCCAGGAGATAAACAGCTCTGAGGATAATGTCCTGGTTCACCGCATACAAGCAAAGGGTCACTGCCTCCTGGCAGAGGCTGTAGGAGCCAGTGCTCCCTTGTTTGTTCAGTTAAAACATAGTGACTTGATTGTCCTTCTGCATGAGCAACACCTGGTGCCGCAGCTGATGCCGGAAGACCTACAGTGCGAGGACAACGGTTGCGCAACACCTCGCAATGGGCCCCCAACCCGAGGGGGAGGCATCTGTCAGGACTTTCTGGGGGGTCAGAGTCTGGAAGGGCATGCCCTGAAGCAGATGTGCGTCCTGCCACCAGACCAAGGACTCCGCCATCCTAGGCGAGACAGAGATGGGATCCTAGAGTTGGTCTGTAGCCTGGGCCCACTGTGCGCGGAGGCACCACTGCATTGTTCGCATTTTGAGGTGGGCATTGGGCACAATGTGGACCGTGGAGGCCATGTGGCCTAGGAGGCGAAGCATCGACTGAGCCGAGACTGTGTGGCAACTCTGCAATTCAGATGTCAGGGACATGAAGCGGCCTGCCCTGTCCTGGGGGAGAAAGGTCTTGGCCTGGAGAATAGCCAGGCGAGCCCCTATGAACTCCAGGGATGGCACTGGAGTAAGGTGGGATTTTGGGTGGTTGACCATGAAGCCCAGGTACTGCAGAAGCCGGATGGTACAGCCTGTGGCCTGCAGGGCCTCTGAGGCTGTGTCTTCCTTTATGAGTCAGTCGTCTAGGTAAGGGCAGATGAAGGCCCCTTGGAGACGGAGGTGGGCCGCTACCACTGCAAGAAACTTGGTGAAGACCCTTGGTGCAGAGGCAAGGCCGAAGGGGAGCACCCTGTACTGGTGGTGACTGCCTCCGACCACAAACTGCAGGTACTGTCTGTGGTTGGGGTGGATGATAATGTGGGTGTAAGCATCCTTTAAGCCCAAGGAGCATAGCCAATCTCTTCCTGGAGGTAGGGCAGCAGTGTTCCAAGGGAGAGCATTTTGAACTTCTCCCGCACAGGAATCTCTTCAGGTTCCTCAGGTCGAGGATGGGCCTGAGGCCTCATGTTCTTTTCAGGACGAGGAAGTCTCTGGAGTAGAACCCTCTTCCTCCGAGATGAAATGGTACGGGCTCCACCGCCCCATCTTTGAGGAGGCCTGTGAATTCCTGAATTAGTAAGGCCTGGTGCAGGGGAAGCCGCTTGGGCTCCCCAAGAAAATAGGGGGGAGGCGGCTGGTCCAGATGGAGGATGTAACCCTCCCTGACAACCTGAAAAACCCACGTGACCAGCCTCCCCTTGTCGTCCAGCAGTTGAGAGGCTATGCTGGAGGCATCAAAACCCCGAGCCCGGCTGTGCTGGAGCTGGCAATTGGGTCTTCGGTCCTTTTGGTTTGTGAGGCCCGAACCCTTACCCTGACCACCCTGCAGCGGGGTCTGAGTGGTTGGGTACGGAGGTATCCTCTGTAGGACTGGCCCTTCCTGAGGAAGAAGGGTTTCTTCCCTTGCAGCGTTTTTCTAGGAAGAGTGGAGGTCTTCCTGGACAGCAGAGTATGGTTGACATACTCTATCTCAATTTTGGCCGCTTTGTTCTCCATAGGGTTCCCAAAGAGCTGCTCTCCAAGGCAAGGGACGTCGAGGAGCCTCTCCTGGACCCAAGCCTGCTGACAGGCGCCGATGCCAGCTGCTGCCACTCATGCGAAGGACTTGAAGCAGTCATAGGCAGTTTGGGAGAGGTATTTGGAGCACTCACCGACTGACTTCGAGAATGATTGCCCCCATCGAGGTCGGCCGCAAATCCTCCAAGTTCCTTGGTGAGGTCTCAGTGGAACATACCAATGTAAAGTTGGTAGACCTGGATGCAGCATGCTAGCATGGAGTCCTGGTAACATTTGCGCCTGAGGGCATCAAGGGAGTGAGACTCCCTGCACGGAGGGACTGAAGAGTGAGTCTTCAGGCTCTTCTGCTTGCGCATGGCTGACTCGACAACCATGGATGTATGCGGAGGTTGTGCCTTCTGAAACCCCAGTCCCCGCTGGACCCTATACATGGAGTCCAGGTGTCGACTGACGATTGGGACAGAAGCCGAGGACTCCCACATGTGGAGGAGAAGCCAGTTAAGGATGGAGGGGACCGGAACAGTGAGGGTTTCGCTCGGTGGTGCCTCATATTGGAGGCTATTGAGCTCCTCCACTTGAGGTTCCTCCTCCGACTTGGTGGTAAGCAAAAAGGCCCACGCCATATCACAGACAAACTCAAGGAAAGAGGTGTCCTCAGGAGGGGACCGCCGCCTCTGGGTCGGTGGGAATGGGTCCAAGAGGAGGTCTCAGTGAGTCTGAGTCTCTGGTGAAGTGTCTCCATCTGATTCCCACTCTAAATAGTCTGTGGAGGACTCGAGATCAAGCGGTTCAAGGTGGGTTGATGACCCGCACAGGGCTCCCGAGGGCAGAGCTTGTCCGGAGCCAGAGGCACTTGCCCTTGCCGAGATGATCTCGTACCCGAGAAATGAGAAGGAAATAGAGACCCTTGATCCTCATGAGGCATCTGGCTCTCAGGGATCACTGTGGCAGCATTCGGGCCTCCCACTTGGGCATGAAGCCCTGCGACAACGACACCAGGGTGACCAGGTCAGGTGTCGAGGAGGAGAGGGGGTCCTCGCCAGGACACCATCACCGGAGGCCACTGCATCGGTTTGCGGTATCTTTCTCAGCTGCTCCCTCTCCAACATTTCAGACTGTCACAGAGGGTTGAGGGACCAGTTGCGTGACTTCTCACGCTTGTCCGACCGACTCCCCCACCCCATCCCCGGACTGCATCCGCGCGGCCTCCTTCTTCTGCTCATGTTTGGGGACCCTTGGTCGGAGTGCCTGCGGGCCCATGGGGGAACCCTGGGCAGCTCCAAGGGTTGCGGAGCCTTGGAGCGCGAGGCTACCAGGAATACTGGGGTCAAGTCTGTCTTATGGAAGATATCATCTAGCTTCTGCCGGTGACTCTGGATGGCCTTATAGGACATCTTTTTGCATAAGGAACATTGCTCCGGGTCGTGATCGGCACCCAGATACCGGAGATAGCAGTCATGGGTGTCTGTGAATGACATGTTTTTGGAGCACCAACCGCATTTTTTGAAACCAAAGGCCATTGGGGCAAAAGGGACCCCTGTGAGGTTGAAGGCCCTCGATGCAGTCAGCGGTTAAAAAGGGCGCAAAAGTGCTAAGATAGAAAAGAAGGGAAAAACAGATCCCAAGACAGACCACCAAAGCAGCAGTGCTCGCAAGGTGGAACTGGCGCTAGCTGGAAAGCACAAAAATGTACTTAGTGAAGAAACAACTTTTTCCGGGGACGAGACGCATGTCCAAAGGGCTCCACGGAAAAAGGGAAACTGAGTAAAATGGCACCTTTGGCAAGGAAGGGGACTATGCATATGTGGTGGCATTCCCAAAGACTTTCCGCGCAGGCTCCATCTGTGCAGATGTCACTCATATGTGAGGGCTGACCTTCCTGCTTGTTCCTGGAGAAAAGGAAGAACACTACCCTTTCCAGAAGGAGTTCCAAGTAATGTCCCTAAAAATTACAGGCCAATAACTTATTTGCTTACAATCTATAAGTTGCTCACTGCAATAAATGCTGATAGAATATACGAACATATCAACTTCAATAACATCAGAAACCTCAGTGTAGCATGGATTGACTATAAGATTGCTTTTGATAGTATCCTGCACTCATGGATAATATGCTGGCTTGAAATGTACAAAATAAGCACCAAATTGACTGAGTACATCAAATTTACTATGAAAATACAGCAAACCACACTCCACCTGAAATACGAACTTGATCAGTTCAATCATTCCTCACATCAAGATCCAGCGACAAATATTTCAGGAAGACTCCCTAAACTTAACAATCCAGAGATAACATCACACTTACTGTCTATGGATGACCTGAACCTCTATAGTTCCACTGATCAACAATTACTGCAACAACTCCGTATAGTGAAAAGCTTCTCAAACATCAAGATGGCTTTTGCTCTTGACAAACATGCTTCCTTTAGAGGAAAACTGAACAAAACAGAAAACATCTCCCTGACATCAATAAATTTAAACAGAAAGATGTATATAAATACCTAGGAGTAGATGAAGAAGCAACAATTAAGCAAAGATTACTGAAAGTAAAGATCAGCAAAGAATATTACAACCTATTAATTTTATTTATTTAAAATGATTTATATACCGCTTTATCCTGAAATCAAAGTGGTTTACACATCAAACAAATCAAAAGGTGTGTGGGTGTAGGCATGCAGTTAGAAATGACAGTGTAAAAAATGATTACGAGGTGAGCTATATACAATGAGATCTATTTACAGGAACTATATACATATTGCAGGGAGGGGGAGGTAGGAGGCAGTGTGGATAGAGGGCGAGGTAGGTCGAAGAGAGGGCCGTCAGTCAGGTCAGGTGACGTCCTTATAGTGTTCTGTGAAGAGTTGCTTTGAGCATCTTCCTGAAGTCCTTGAGGTCTGTTGTTGGGGAGTGAGTTCCAGAGTGCCGGTGCGGCCAGGGATAATGCTCTTCTTGAGGTATACTGTCTTGTTTTAGTAAATGCTTTGGGTGTGTTGATGATGTCTGAGGTGTCTTTCCTCCTGGGTCTGGTGCATGTGTCAGGTTTGATGAAGGGTTTCAGACTGTCTGTTGAGAGGTTCTGTTTGATTTTGAAAATGTTTAGTAGCACCTTATAACGAATGCGGGAAGTGATTGGGAGCCAGTGGACTTTTAATTAATGACTTATCTTATTCTATGAAGTTAAAGCACTTTTCAATAGCTACTTTAATCAGTTGCCAGTTAGCTACTGTACACTCATAGTTTGGGGACTGTAGCCTGGCCACTTAAAAATCTTGAAAACCTAAATGTACAGAACAAGAAAACTCTTTCATGCTCACGAGGTAATTTGGTAATTTATAAGAACTAATATATGCCAAGAATGCATATCCCTGGAGCCAAAGGAAGACTGGGCCTCATAAAAATTGATTATACCTACAGAGCTACTATCGCAGGCCTTCAGGCCTACTTAACAGCATTATCAGATCCAAATAAGAACAAAGTGCTGAAATATTAAAATAAACATCCAGAATCTATCTCCATCATTAAACTTTGATAAGCATTCCACAGTGCAGATGGGATGGGTGAAAAAGCGTAGTTACTCACCTGTTACATGTGCTCTTTCAGGGACAGCAGGAATTATTGCTCACATATGGGCGACATCGGCACCAACGGAACCCGCGTGGAAGCAGCTCCCCAGCTTTCAAAGAAAGCCTTTGGTAGATACACAATGCATGCGTGGTCCCCTTCCTGCCCAAGGGTGCCATCTTGCCTCAGTCTAATGACATAGCTAAGACAGCAAAATTAAAATACGGTAAAGAAGCAATTCCAAGGGGAGAAGGAAGGGTTGGAAGGACCGATTCCTGCTGTCCCCTGAGAACATCTGTTACAGGTAACTACACTTTCTCTGGGAACAAGAAGGAAGTCAGTCCTCACATATGGGACTCCCCAGCTACAGGCTACCGAGAACCTGTACAAGTCACCATGGGTGACCACAGAAGATGAGCCATGAGCTGCAGCAGTTGAGTTCCAACTGAGAGACTCTCTCAAGACCCAACTGTCCGGCAGGCCCCCCGCACTCTGGTAGCCTGAACACAGAAGGGTTGGAGGGCAGGAGTTGCTTACACCCTGAAAAGATTACGGAGTACGGCCTGGCCGAAGACACTGTCCAGTCAGGACTCCCTCTCCAGATAGTAGTGAGTTGCAAAGGTATGGACCGAAGACCAAGTGGCAGCCCGGCAGATTTCCATCACAGTTACAGAACGCAGATTTGCCACGGAGGTAGTCATGGCCCTGACACGATATGCCATGACCTGGTGCTCCAGTGAGATCCAAGCTTGCTCATAGGCGAGAGCAATGCAGTCCGCCACCCAAGTGGACAGAGTTCGCTTGGTCACTGGAAGCTCCAGTCGACTGGGGTCATAGGAGACAAAAAGCTGAGGTGCTTTTCGGTGACCCCAAGTCCATTGCAGATAGAAAGACAAGGCCCTTTTACAATCCAGAGTATGGAGAACAGTCTCCGCCGATGGCGTGAGGCCTTGGGAAGAAGGTGGGGAACACCACCTCCTGACTGAGGTGGAAGGGAGACACCACATTTGGCAGAAGCTTGAGGTGTGTGCAGAGCACCATTCTGTTCTTGTAGAATCTCGTGTAGGGCGGGCTCTGCCATCAGATCCTGGAGCCTCGCTGACCCTGCGAGTCGACATAAGCACCATGAGATAGACAACTTTCCAGGAGAGGTACTGCAGTAGGCAGGTACCCAGGGGCTCGAACGGTGGCTTAGTGAGCTGTGAGAGCACCACATTGAGATCCCCACTCCACCATTGGTGGGCGGAGGGGGGGCTTGAACAACATAAGGCTCCATAGGAAACGAGAAATAAGCGGCTGAGCCGAGAGGGCTTGCCCTCAACGGAATGGTGGTGCGCCACAATGGTGCTCAGGTGCACTCTGAGTTGGACTTCAGTCCCAAATGGGACAGGTGGAGTAGGTACTGGAGTACCAGTTGCACCAAGCAGGAGAACGGGTTTGCCTGCCTCTCGGTGCACCATACCGAAAATAGATGCCACTTGAAGGCATATGCCCTTCTCGTGGAGGCCTTGCAGGAGGTCTGAAGGACCTCCTCCACTTCTCGTGGGAGGTTGAAGGGAGCTAGAGCTATCCTTTCATCAGCCTTTCATCAGGTGGGGGTGCAGGAGAGAGCCCTCCTTCTGTGAAAGTAGTCCTGGGGCACAGTCCAGAGGAATCTGAGACGCTGCCGACAGAGAAGCAGCAGGAACCAAGGATGCCTGGGCCACCGGGGGGGCAGCCAGCATCAGTGATGCCTTGTCACGCTGGACCTTGAAGAGGGTCTTGGCAACCAGTGGTGTCGGCGGGAAGGTGCAGAGAAGGCCTTTCATCCATGGAATGAGGAACGCATCCTCAGTCACCCGGGACAGGTGCAGCTGGCAGGAGCAGAAACGGGGTAACTGCATGTTGTCCGGTGTGGTGAACAGGTCCACTAGGTGGACACCTCAGAGTCGGAAAAGCCAGGAGACCTCTTTGGGATCCAGGCACCATTCGTGCAGATGGAAGACTCTGCTCAGTCTGTCTGCCAGGGCAATGTCCAGGCCTGGGGAGGTAGACAGCCCACAGGAGCATCCCACTGTGTGTGTCGCATATTAGCAGAGGGCTACCGCCTCCTGGCAAATCCCATGCCCCATTGTTTGTTGACACAGAACACTGCGACTCGGTTGTCCATCTGGACCAGTACTGACTGGTACTGCAACCACTGACGAAAGGCCAGGAAGTTGATCTGCAACTAACACTCCATCTGGGACCAATTGCCTTGGGTGCGGAGATCCTTGCAATGATGCAGGGAGGCATCCATAGTAGGGACCCTCTGGGAGGTGGGTGCCTGGAAGGGATCCTGGCCTGCAGATGGCAGGGGATCTGCCACCAGTCGAGGGAGTTAACCAACTGGTGGGTCACTTTTACCCTATCTTGAAGCCTGCCCATGGCTTGTGTCCACTGGGAGTGGAGGCACCACTGGGCCGCCCTCATGTGCAGGTGGGGTCACAGACTGTGGAGGCCATGAGGCCCAGCAGGCAGAGGAGAAGGCAAGCAATGTACAACTGATAGGCTTGGACTTGGCAAACCAGTATCAAGCCCTAGTAGTATTTCTGGCTGACAGCGTCCATGGTCTGAGCCTCCCTGCCCAGGGGCACCGAGGAATGAGTCTTTTCGCTCTTGAGTAGATGCATGGCCGACTTGATCACCAATAAACTGTGAGGGAGCTGGTTTTTTTGGAATCCTAGGCTTTGGCAGACTCAGTACATGGAGTTGAGCCGTCTGCTCACAATGGGCATTGATACCGGTGTTTCCCACCATAAGGAGGCGGCAGCACTCGAGGATCAGAGAAACAGGCACCATGAGAGCCTCCTTCGGAGGGGCCTCGTACTGAAGGATATCAAGTTCCTCCATTTGGGGATTCTCTTCTGCCTTGGCTCAAATGTGAGCGGCCTTTACCATATCCCACACAAAGTTAAGGAAGGCAACGTCCTCGGGCAGGGAATGGTGCCAGGACACTGGTGGGGACAGGTCTGAGGGCACATCTATGTCTCGCCGGGTGTCCAGGGACTCCTCGCCCTCGGTCTCCCAGTCTGACTTTAAGTCAGAGGAAGAATCCAAGGCTCCGCGGCTCCCGTTGTCGGGCCCCAAACCCGAAGGCCTGCAATCCCTAGGGGACCTGTGGTCCGAGCCACGTACAGTACACTCACCAGAGTGGACCGGTGCCCTGAGGAACGGGACCGGGACCTTGGCCAATGCCGAAGGCTCTCTCGAGGCTAGGGGCACTCAAGGATCGGCTTAACGACTGGGGAAACACTCAAGGTTGAGGGTCTGGTCATCGGGGCAGATGAACCAGAGGAACTGGACATCAATGCCTGCTGCTGGACCAGGAGGGCAGTTATACTGTGCTCCAATGCCGCCATCCTGGTTCTACATGCCAGATGGCTCGGCAGCCTTCGAAACAGGAACCGAGGCCAGTCGCCTGATGCTGACTCCTTCCGGGGCAGCTTGTGAGACCATTCCAGCTCCAACCCCTCAGACTCACACCAGGAACTGCGAGGCCTGCTGTGGGATTTACCCACTTTTCCGTACCCATCCTCTGAGGTGGCCTTCGAGGTTTTCGAGTTCTTCTTGTGTTCCACCTCCAGGAAGTTCCTATCAGAGACCGCGGCCACGGGACTCCCAGGCAGCCCTGGCATCACTTGGCACCGAGGTACTGGAGGGGGCCCTGGAGCATGGTGTCACCGGGGACTCCAGCGAGAGTTAGATCTATGGAAGAACTTTTCCTGCTCCAACTGACAGCTCTTGATGGCCTTTGCAGACATGGCCTTGCAAAGGTCACAGCCCGAGTCGTCATGGTCCGACCCGAGGCAACGGAGGCAGCAGTCAAGTGGGTTGGTAAGGGATATCATCTTACTGCACTGATTGCATTTTTTGAAGCTACTGGAGACCATGGGAAAAAACAGGTCCTTCAACCTGGGCAAGGGTCTGAGGCCTACTGGCTAAAAAAGGCACAAAGTGCAGGTCAAAGGATACCTCAAGAAAAAAACAAGTAAAGAAACCAGAGGAGCAACACTGAGGCAAGGTCGCCCGGGGGTGGGAAGAGAAACCGGTACATGTACCAGAAAGAGGATAATTTAAAACAAAAAAGAGAGACCTTTTTTCTGGGGAAACGGGACAGACGTCTGGTGGGCTCTGCGGAAAAAAGAAGACTGGGAAGATGGCATCCTTGTGTGGGAAGGGACCATGCATGCATGTTGCATCTCCCAAAGGCTTTCTTTGAAAGCTGGGGAGATGCTTCCGCGTGGGCTCTGTCGGCACCGGAGTCACCCATATGTGAGGACTGATTTCCTGCTTGTTCCTGGAGAATCTATGAACACACATAGGGAAAGCAGCAACAATTTACAAAAGAGAAAAAAACTATTCAAAGAATTAGATCAGCAGACAAAGAAAAACAAGTGGCAAAGCATAAATACAGTGGGAAATACAAAGTGTTACTCCAGGAACAATTGTCGATGAAGACTGGACACACAAATTGTTAGAGGTCAACCGAAGCCTAAGGATGAGAGATTGATAGTTGCAGCCCAGGATAGTAGGAATATGGACAAGATGGTTCACAGCCAGCATATAGAAAAGCAGTAAAACAGAAACATGCAGATTCTGTAAGAAAGAGCTGGAAGCAGTTGCTCATCTCGTAGCTGGTTGAGAAGTTTTGATGGAAGAAAATTTCTATACAGAAATGCATACGGTGGCATTCCTTATCCATTGGAAACTGCAAACACTACAACATCCCTGTACCAGACAAGCACTGGTATCATGATCCTAAGAGAATTACAGCGAATGAAGAAGTTCTGATAACTTGGGACATTCCCATTCCAACAGATAAGAAGGTGGATCTGAGGAAACCTGACATTGTGCTAAAGGAGAAAAACACCAGAAAGGCACCGATAATAGAGGTTTCTGTTCCAAGCAATTATTCTGTGAATAGTGTGGACAGGGAAAAGATCCTGAAATACTAAGAAATGAGGCAGAAAGATACAGAAATATTTCCCATCATATTGGAAGACACAGGCCTGATTATTAGTAATTTTCAATCACACCTTGACAAGTTACCTACACATGTTAGATCTTATGAACTTCAAAAAGAAGCTCTCTGTGGCACGATTGAAGTACTATGGCAAGCATTAGCAGTAAATTTGAGACTGAGATCATACGCCACATACCCTAGAGCTTAGGAGTGAGGTTTATGATTGTCATGGGATGTGCAAAACCTATTTGGAGAAACTGCCCAATGGAAACCTCAAGATGTGACTGTGTGCAGTGCTCAAAAAAACATTATTAAAACATAAGGTCATATCTCGCTATGGATATAAAATATTTTAAGCAAACGAGTGTGACCAACATGGTATGAGGTTTGCACAAGCCATATGAGAAGAGCCTTGAAGACCTAAATATGCATACCTTAGAAGAAAGGAGGGACAGGGAAGATATGATAACGATGGTTAAATACTCCAAAAGATATTAATGAGCAAACAATCCTTTTCCAAAGACAGGGGCACTATAAAACTAGAGGGCATAAAGCTGAAAGGAAGAAAACTTAAAAGCAACATCAGGAAAACGAAGTTACTCACCTGCAGCAGGTGATCTCCAGGAACAGCAGGAATCAGTCTTCACATATGCGTGACATCTACCGATGGAGCCCACATGAGAACACTCCCCAGCTTTCAATGGGAAGCCTTTGGGAGTATCCCTCCACGCATGTGTGCATGCCTTCCAGCCTTCCTAGTGATTCTCCTCAGTAAGGTTCATAGCAGAGAAAAAGAAAAAAAACTACAACTCCTTGGGGAGGACGGTGGATTGGAAGACTTATTCCTGCTGTTCGTGGAAATCAGCTGCAACAGATGAGTAACTATGTTATCTCCAGGAACAAGCAGGAATGCAGTCTTCACATATGGGACTCCCCAGCTACAGGGTATCGAAAAACAGCAAGGAGTAGGGTCCGTTGCAAATGGGAAAAAAAATGCAGAAGAACAACATGGGGAGTCCAAGAGATCTAATAGACTTGGCACCCCCAATCGAGATGACATTGGCGGTAGCCTGGATGGACAGAAGGCTGGAGGGAAGGAGGTGTTGCTAAGTTCCAAAGAAGTGCCAGAGTACAGCTTGGCCAAAATCACTGTCTTTACAAGAGTCCTTGTCCAGGCATTAATTGGCTGTAAAGGTGTGAATCGAGAACCATGTGGCAGCAGGGCAGATCTTTGCTATGGAGACAGAGGTAAGTGAGCTACAGATGTGGCCATAGCCCAGACATTGTGGGCAGTGACATGACCCTCCAATTGTAGACCTGCTTGAGCATATGCAAAGGATATGCAGTCTGCTATCTAAAAAGAGAGTGTTTGCTCATGGGAATTTTTCTGTCATCATGTTTCTATGTTTCTATAACTGAATTCAAAAAAGCATGGGACAAACACAGAGGATCTCTAAAGGTAAAAAGGGGACTGTTGTAGTTGTTATGGAAGGACAGACTAGATAGGCAATGTGGTCTTTTTCTATCATCATGTTTCTATGTTTCTATGGGAAGGCCAAGACAATTAGGGTCAAAAGAAATGAATAACCAAGGATTTCCGGTGTTCCTTGGTTCTGTCAAGGTAATATGCTAAAGCTTGTTTGAAATCTAAGATATAAGGTGCAGCCTCAGCCCGAGATGCATATGGTTTTGGAAAAAGGTCAGCAGAATGACCGACTGGTTGTGATGGAAAGGAAAGACAACTTTTGGAAGGAAACGTGGATGTGTTCTCAGGACCACCCTATCCCGGTGAAACCGTGTATACGGAGCATGTGCAACTAAAGCCTGCAGTTCGCTGACCTGGTGAGCCAAGGTGAGCGCAACTAGGAAGGTGACCTTTCATGTAAGAAACTTGAGGGAGGTGGTGCCAAGAGGCTCAAAAGGAGGCTTGAGAAGTCGAACAAGAACCACGTTAAGGTCCCAGGTGACAGGCAGGGGCCGGATCGGTGGTTTAGTCAAGAGAAGATCCTGCATGAAGCGGGCTTCCAATGGATGTGTGGAAACGAGTTTTCCATGAATCCCTCGATAAGAAGTCGAAATGGCACGGAGGTGGACACGAATGGAATTAGTTTTGAGACTCCGTAAATGAGGAGAAAAAGGTACAGCAGGAGAGACTCCACCAGACAACTGAAAGGATTGAGGGTGTGCTGAGCGCATCAAACCGCAAACTGGTGCCACTAAACACATAAGTGCGGCATGTGAAGTCCTTCTGGTACGCCAGGAAGATATCCTTAACAGCGTCCGGCAAACTGAATTTGGAAAGGATTACCCCTTCAGCATCCAAGCAGTAAGGCACAGCGCACGGGCACTGGGATGCAGCAGCACTCCCTGATCCTGCGAAATTAGGTCTGGTGCACATCCCAGACGAAGAGGCTGATGTTGAGCTAGACAAAGAAGCAGGAGAAACCACAGCTGTCAAGGCCAGAACGGGCCTACCATGATCATGGGTGCCTCTGTCGGCCTGCAACTTGAATAGCGTTTTGGCTAGTAGTGGAATGGGTGGGAAAGCGTATAGCAGACTCATTACCCAGTGGAGGAGGAAAGCATCCGGGGCTTGACGGTGCAGACACGGCACCCTGAAGCAAAAGCAAGGGACTTGTGTGTTGAGCAGTGTGGCAAAAAGGATCAATCTCCGGGATTCCCCATAACCCGAAGATGCGATCTACTGTTCTCCAATGAAGAGTCCATTCATGAGATCAGAAGACCCTACAGACTGTCTGCGAGAACGTTCTGGTCACCGGTAGGTAAAAGGCTCAGAGAACCATTCCATGAGTCAAGGCAAAGATCTATAAGCGGACTGCTTCCCAGTAGAAGAGGTGAAAACCTGTGCCTCCCTAAAACATAGCAACCTGGTTGTCCATCTGAACCAAGAGGGATTGATGGGATAACTGATAGTGAAACACCCAAAGGGCATTGTTTATCACTCTCAACTCCAGGAAGATGATCTGATAGAAACATAGAAACATGATGAAGAAAAAGACCACATGGCCTATCTAGTCTGTCCTTCCATAACAACAACTACAACAGTCCACTTTTTACCTTTAGAGATCCTCTGTGTTGGTCCCATGCTTTTTTGAATTCAGTTACTGTCCCTCATCTCTACCACCTCCACTGGGAGACTATTCCATGGATCCACTCCTCTTTCTGTAAAGAAATATTTTCGCATATCACTCCTGAATCTATCTCCCTTCACCCTCATCCCATGTCCCCTCGTAGCAGAACTTGCTTTCAATTGAAAGAGGCTCTCTCCCTGAACACTTATGCCACGGAGGTATTTAAACATCTCAATCATATCACCTCTATCCCGCCTTTCCTCTAAGGTGTACATATTAAGATCCTTAAGTCTGTCCTCATATGCTTTATAATGAAGCCCACTAATCATTTTAGTAGCAACCCTCTGCACCGACTCCATCCTGTTCACATCCTTTTGAAGGTGCGGTCTCCAGAATTGCACACCATACTCCAAATGAGGTCGCACCAAAGACTTATACAGAGGCATTATCACCTCCTTTTTTCTGCTAGCCATTCCTCTCCGTATGCACCCAAGCATCCTTCTAGCTTTTGCCATCGCCTTTTCTACCTGTTTAGCTACTTTAAGATCATCAGAAACAACCACGCCTAGGTCCCGCTCTTCTTTAGTGGACAAAAGTACTTCACCTCCTATACTGTATTGCTCCCTTGGATTGCTGCAGCCCAAATGCATGACCTTACATATTTTAACATTATGCAAGGCTTCCTCTAACCAGAGGCCCTGCGTGCCCAGGCCATTGAGATGAGCTCCCCAATCCTGTTCTATAACCTCAAAGAGAGCCTTTTCACTCTATGGTCCACACTTAGGGAACTCTATTCCTGAAAAGTTATGGACCACAATGGACACATTAACCTTCAAAAGGCCCTAAATTCGCACATATTCAAAGACTGCTGCTCAGACAACATAACTTAACCAGCCACAAGTCAACTACTCAACCCACCCCCCTGCTCCTCCACCATCTCAAGTTTACCCCTCCACCTCATACCTCACCCACCCATGACCACCCATGTCATTAATGATACCCTAGACTTACAAACCTAAGCTGTTGATTAATATCTCCAAGCTGATTTCCCTGTTCAATGTATACTGTGCTGTTGCAATGTAAACCACTTTGACCATAGGATAAAGTGGTATAGAAAAACTGTTAAATAAAATAAATAAATCTGTTAGCATCCACTGAGGTGGAGGCATCTGAAAAGGTAACCCTACGAGACCGTTTTGAGGAGAACGCCACCACTGAAGGGAGTCCGCTAGAAGAGGAGCAACTACCACTCTGTCTCAAAGACAGCTCTTTGCTTGTTTCCATTGGAAGAAGAGGGTCCAATGTGCTTGGTGCATGTGGAGACGAGCGTAGGGGACCACATGGACAGTGGAGGGCCTGTAACTCAACAGACGAAGGCATACCTCTTGCCATGGTGTGGCGACTGTGGTGAATGATGCCTACCAGTTCTGTGAGGCATATGAGATAGCCCACAGGCAGGAAAGCTCAAGCCTGAATCAAGTCGAGAAGAGCACCTATGAATTTTAGCCTCTGAGTGGGAGAAAGGTGCAACTTTGGAAAGTTTATGACAAATCCTAGTTGTTCGAGTACTGAGACGATGCATTGAATGGACAGATGTGGTGTCGCACCCCTGAAAAGTCAATCGTCTAAGTAGGAGAAGGCGAAGACAAGTTGCGACTACCACCAGACATTTCATGAAGACTCTTGGGGCAGATGCTAGGCCAAAGGGCAGGACTTGATATTGCTAGTGCCTGCCATTGAATATGAAGCAGAGGTATTGCCTGTGAGATGGGTTAATGACACATCCCTGAGATCCAGAGAACAGAGCCAATTGTTCCTCTGAAGGTAGGGTAGTAGGGTTCCTAGAGAAACTATCTTGAGTTTTTCCTCATACTAGGAACTTGTTGAGGTTCCAAAGGTCTAGGATGGGACAGAACCCTCCTTGATTTTTTGGAAATAAGGAAATATCAGGAGTAAAACCCTAACCTTTTCTGTGAGCAGGGAAAGAGTTATCGCACCCTCCCTTAAAAGGGTGGTGATTTCTTGCTGTAACAGATCAATGGAGAGATTTGAGAGGATAATCCCCTGGAAAGAAGGGAGGAGGTAACTGGGCGAAACGTAGCAGGTAGCCCCTGAAGACGACATGTAGAGTCCAGGGCTCTGATGTTAAGAGGGGCCACTTCTGGGCAAAATGGACCAGCCTGCCCGCTATGTGAGTAGGCTGCAGCTCCTTCAGTGGAAGAGTGGTAATGTTCTCCAGAAAGTAGTCAAAAGCTAGCCAGGTTGGGGCTTAGAAGGCTTGGGCCTGAGGCTTCTGTTGTCCTTGGTGAGTGTGATAAGGCATGTAAGCTGGATAAGAGGGGTAATACCACTTCTCGGGGTAAAAATTTCTTTACAGAGGCCTTCTTCCTAGAAGGATCAGCTGTTTTATGAGAGAGACGCTTCATGATAAGGTCATCAGTCTCGATTTCACCAGCCTTCTCCCTCCAGCCCTTACCAAAGAGGTTCTCACCTCGACAGGGAATGTCTGCTAGCTTGTCTTGGACCCACTGTTCGAGGTCCGAAGACTGCAACCAAGCCAGCCTTCTGGGCCCCAATGCACATTGCTGCAGCTCTGCTGGTAGACTCAAGAGTCAAAAGCTGCTCTAGTGATGAACGTGCGACAGTTGACCATGCTTGACTAGAGTCCAGTAGGCATCCAGCTTCTCTGAAGGAATTATAGCAGAGAACTCATCAAGCTCCTTCACAATGTCCCTAAGGAACATACCCATATAAAGCATATAAGAATTAATGCGGCAAGCCAGCATCGATGCCTGGAAGCATCAGTAGCCAAAGGCATCAAGGGTATGCGATTCCCTTCTGGGAGGAACCAAAGAGTGATTCTTAGTACTCTTGAGCCGGCACATGGCCAACTTGACCACCATGGAATGGTGAGGGAGATGAGGTTTTTGGAATCCCGGGGAATCGGGAACAGAGGGAACATGGTGTCTAGCCTTTTACTGACCGAGGGAACCGAGAAAGGGGTCTCTCACATATTAAACATGAGGTCCTGAAGAATACGATGGACTGAAAGAGTGGAAGCCTCCTTAGGAGTTGAGGGATACTGCAGTATTTCCAGTTCCTCGGCTCTCAGTTCTGTCTCGGTGCCTACCGAGACCGAGAGAGCCTTGGCCATGTCCCGGATAAAGTCCTGGAAGAACATGTCCTCAGGGGGCAGACCGGCGGCGCTCGTGAGGCAGTGAAGGGTCCGATGACACATTACGGTGGCTCTGTGAAACAGGGGACTTGTCCTCAAATTCCCAGGCACTGGAATCTGAGAGAAAGTCAAAATGGCGACGGTCACAATGCATCTCCGCTAACAACAAACATCAGAACTGTAGAAGCTCGAGGCCGGTTCCTCCTGCGGCCAATGGGACTCGACCGGTTCCAGGCTCGGCATCGACCCCGAGGATCCCGATGGCAGTAGCTCCAGGCTTAGCATTGAGACCTGAGCTGCAGAGGGCTTTGAAGTACCTGATTCCAGGCTTGGTATTTATTTAGGAGACATCGTGGGGCTTAGATAAAGGCCTACAGTCCATACGTACAGTAATTTTAATTTTAATACAGGGGTGTATAATTGACTCAGACAACCGAGCGTGCGCTGCATCATTTTCAGTGTCTCAATCAACTTTTTAATGAATATATATGTATTTGAAAAAAACGCGATAGAGTGAAGCCGCGAATGTTGAAGCGCGAAGTGGAGAGGGACGACTGTATATCATATTCCCCCCTCCCCCCTTTTCTAGTTATGCTACATTCATTTTGAGATGGGACAGCTAGAACTGTACAATAATCAAGGTGCAGTGGCACTATGGACCTATACAGAGCTGTAATGAATCTCAGTTTTGTTCCCCATCAGTTTTCAAATAATCCCTAACATTCTGTTTGCATTTTTGGCAGCCATGGCACAATGGTCTGAAAATTTCAGCATATTTCCACATTGATTCCAAGGTCTATTTTTTGAGTGGTGATTTCCACCTGTAGATGGAATGATTGTTGTTTTTATTTTCTAAATTTAATATTTATTAATTTTCAACATATTAATACAAAAATGAAAACACAAATATTGAGGACATTTAACAACATCTTTTGTTCTTTTTCCTGCTGAATAAACTCAAACAGAAAAAAAGTAATATAGAATTCATGAAAAAAATCAGTTTAGTCTCTCCAAAATTAAACAAATGGAAGACAGAACTTTTCCAAAGAAACATGCATGCAGAAAAGTCAACACACACAAACCATTATATCATACCCTTTAATTCCATCAGCGGTCAAAGGACTATTGAACAACAAGCATGCAAAACAAACACTCTAGAGAAACTAACTCGAGTCTGAATAAGTGCTTTCAGTTGCAAAGGTTCAAAAATATATACTCCTCATTTTGAAATTTAAGAAAGAAATTCAAGAAAAAAAAGATATACCCATAGCACAGGCTCTAGGTCGCAATATCAAAAATTCACTCCTGACCTCCTGGGTCCTAGGAAAGAAATCAGGATACACAAATTTTATGCCCATGGAAACGTATCAATTGTGCCTTTGAAAAAAAAAACAGAAAAAACACAAATCCTTTTCTGAGGCATCAAAAAGGAAGCCACCAATGTAACTTTATTAGTGGTCTCCTGAACAGATGTCTCAAGAGGAACAGTCACATTCCCTTCATCACGTTGATTGGAACCTCCCCTCCTTTTAATTTCAAGGAGCCACATTCACAATAAGCTATAGTAACAGGAAGCAAGGTAGAATCCAAATGCAAGATATTTACAAATATTGCTTCAACCTCTCAATAAGTAATACCATATTACAATATGAAAATTTAAAAAAAAATTATTAGCTCAGAGCTGATGCTCCACTTTCTCCAGTACAGATTCTAACAAAAATTTCCCCTTAACTAAAAGCACAATTTGCCACCTCAAGTATCACAATACTTTGGAGTGTTCCTTGATCTCAGCTCTTTGCTCCCCTACTTCCCTCTCCAGAAGAGGCATCTCTAACACACTCTTCTCCAGAGAATTTACACAAATGAGACAGGTAGCCAAGACAGAGTTTCATTTCATTTATTAAACTTCATATACCGCCCTTAGTGGGGACATCAGAGCAGTGTACCATTAAAAATATTAAAACAGAAGAAAGGAAAAAGAACAACAATATTAGACAGGAAAGTGAGGACAACATCAAGATAGAGGGACCTCAGAGGGGGACGGGTGGAATTGCACGTAGGGAGAGATTATGAGAGGTCGAAAGCTGTGCAAAACAAGTGGGTCTTGAGCAATGATTTGAATTTTGGGAATGAAGATTCTAATCGGCGGTTTGGAAAGCGTAGTTACTCAACTGTAACAGCTATTCTCTGGAGACAGTAGAAATCAGTCCTCATATATGGGTGACGTCGGCGCCGACGGAGCCCTCGTGCAGTGCAAATCCCCAGCTTTCAAAGAAAGCCTTTAAGAATTGCATCACGCATGCGCGGTCCCCTTCCCGCCCAAGGGTGCCATCTTGCTCAGTCAAATGACATAGCTAAAAAGACGGCAATATTTATAAAAATAATAATAGGACTGCAACTCCAAGGAGAGGAGGGAGGGTCGTGAGGACTGATTCCTGCTGTCCCTGAAGAACACCTGTTACAGGTGAGTAAGAGTAGTTACTCACCTGTAACAGGTGTTCTCCAGGAGCAGCAGGAATCAGTCCTCACATATGCATGACGTCGGCGCCAACAGAGCCACAGTGCGGAGCATTTCTCCAGCTTTCATAGAAAGCCTTTGGGAATGCAGCGCGCATGCGCGGTCCCCTTCCCGCCCAAGGGTGCCATCTTGCTCAGTCTGATGACATAGCTAAAAGACAGCAAAAATAGCAAAAATAAATCATATGACTGCAACTCCAAGGGGAGGAGGGAGGGTTGTGAGGACTGATTCCTGCTGCTCCTGGAGAACACCTGTTACAGGTGAGTAAAGCGTAGTTACTCACCTGTAACAGGTGTTCTCCAGGAGCAGCAGGAATCAGTCCTCACTTATGGGTGACGTCGGCGCCGACGGAGCCCTCGCGGAGCAATTTTCCCCAGCTTTCAAAGAAAGCCTTTGGGAATTGCAGCACGCATGCGCGGTCGTCTTCCCGCCCGAGGGTGCCATCTTAGCCAGTCAGATGACATAGCTAAAAAAGACAGCATAAAAATTTGCAAAAAGAACATAAGCAGACGATTGCAACTCCAAGGGGAGGAGGGAGGGTAGTGAGGACTGATTCCTGCTGCTCCTGGAGAACACCTGTTACAGGTGAGTAACTACACTTTCTCCAGGACCAAGCAGGAAGTCAGTCCTCACTTATGGGACTCCCAAGCTCAAGGCTACCGGAGACCCTAAGCACAAAAATGAGCTCCCTCTAGCTCAGCAGCACAGAAGGATAGAATCTTCGCTGAATTATCACCCACCGGTAGCCCACATCCGGGATGGAGGGTAGGAGTTGCTCAGACCTCAAAGAGATTACGGAGGACTGCCTGTCCGAAAGCACTGTCCCTACGGGACTCCCTCTCGAGACAGTAATGGACCGCAAAAGTCTGGCTCGAAGACCAAGTAGCGGCCCGGCAGATGTCTGCCAGCGGAACAGAGTGGAGGTAAGCCACTGACGTAGCCTTTGCCCGAACGCAATGAGCCGTGACTCGACTTTCTAAGGAGAGTCCGGCTGCCCCATAAGCCCAAGAGATACAGTCCGCAACCCAGATGGACAGAGTACGCTTGGAGACCGGGAGCCCCAATTTATTGGGGTCAAAAGACACAAAAAGCTGAGCAGCTTTACGGTGCTCCCGCGTACGGTCAAGGTAGAAGTTCAATGCCCTTCTACAGTCCAGGGTATGGAGGACCGTTTCAGCTCGGCTGGAGTGTGGTCTGGGAAAGAAGGTTGGAAGTACCACCTCCTGATTGATGTGAAAAGGGGAGACCACTTTAGGCAGAAATTTGGGGTGAGTCCGTAGGACTACCCTATTCTTGTAGAACCTAGTGTAAGGGGGATCAGACACGAGGGCCTGCAATTCACTTACGCGTCTAGCGGAAGTGAGGGCTATCAAGAACAGTGTTTTCCAAGACAGAAAACGGAGAGAACAGGTAGCC
The DNA here is from genome assembly GCA_033557465.1 of Ichthyophis bannanicus. Lineage (NCBI taxonomy): Eukaryota > Metazoa > Chordata > Amphibia > Gymnophiona > Ichthyophiidae > Ichthyophis > Ichthyophis bannanicus. Next base: position 1,362,536,538 of record CM066032.1, on the reverse strand, counting down.
ATAGGTTCAAAAGGCGGACAGGTGATCCGCTGCAAAACCACATTCAGGTCCCAGTCAGGCGCTGGCGGGCGCAGAGGTGGTTTAAGTAGAAGGAGACCTCGGAGAAACCTCGCTACGAGAGGGTCGTTGGAGAGAGGTCTGCCGTCCACCGGCACATGATGTGCTGAAAGAGCACTGAGGTGAACTTTGACGGAGTTGGACTTAAGTCCCAGATTAGAGAGGTGTAACAAGTACTGCAAGATCACCGACACCGGGCAGGAGAAGGGATCCTGAGACTGTTGGGTACACCAGACTGCGAAGCGACGCCATTTAAGGGCGTAGCATTTGCGGGTAGAAGGCCGTCGCGAAGCCAAGACGACCTCCTCCACCTCTGCCGGCAGGAGAAGGGGAGCAAGGACTACCCTCTCAGCAGCCAGGCCATGAGGTTGAGAGACCTGAGGTTGGGGTGCAGTAGGGACCCCTGATCCTGAGTGAGGAGATCCGGTTGTACCCCCAGAGAGATTGGATCCTCCACCGCCAGTTGCAGTAGGAGCGGAAACCACGGCTGCCTGGGCCAGCGAGGGGCCACCAGGATCATGAAGGCTTTGTCTCGGAGAACCTTGAAAAGAGTCCGAGAGACTAGCGGGATGGGAGGGAAAGCGTACAGAAGGCTCCCTGACCATGAGATCAGAAAAGCGTCTGCCGCAACCCGAAGGGGGTGTGGCTGACGAGAGCAGAAGCGAGGAAGCTGCTGGTTGTGAGGACTGGCAAAGAGATCCACCGTGGGGAGGCCCCACTTGAGGAAGAGCTTCTGAACTACCAAGGGATCCAGACACCACTCGTGCGGCTGGAGGATCCTGCTGAGTTTGTCCGCAAGGAAATTTTCTTGGCCCGGGAGATAAACTGCCTTGAGGAGAATGCCGTGACTGACGGCCCAAGAGCAGAGCTTCTGTGCCTCCCGGCAGAGGAGGAAGGAGCCCGTGCCCCCCTGCTTGTTCACGTAGAACATGGCAACTTGATTGTCCGTCTGGACAAGGACGGACTGGTGGGAAGTCAGGTGAGAGAAGGCCTTGAGAGCTAGGCGGAACGCCCTGAGCTCCAGGAAGTTGATCTGCTGAGCAGACTCCCACGTGGTCCAGAGGCCCTGAGTACGTGCCCCCTGGCAATGTGCTCCCCAGCCCAGGAGGGATGCATCGGTGGTCAGCACCCGGGTCGGCTGAGGTGACTGGAAAGGCATTCCGAATATGAGGTTCGGCTGCCGGAGCCACCACCGGAGAGACGAGATCAGCGGCTCGGAGACGCGCACTAGGTCTGCTAGGCCGCCTGTGGCTTGACGCCACTGCTGGCGGAGACACCATTGAGCAGACCGCATATTCAGGCGGGCATTGGGGGTCACATGGACGGTGGAAGCCATATGGCCGAGTAGTCTCAGGAAGCGCCTGGCGGAGACCAGGGGCTGGCTGCGAAAACGGTCGGCTAGGTCCATGAGCCGTTGAGCCCTGTCGAGCGGTAGGTATGCTCGCGCCTGAGGAGTGTGCAGCCTTGCGCCGATGAACTCGAGATCCTGTGAGGGGAGCAAAGTGGACTTTGCGAAGTTTATAACAAAACCCAAGTGCTGCAGAAGACTCACCGTGCGGCGCGTGGCGTTGGTGACCTCCCGAGCGGACGCTGCTCTGATGAGCCAGTCGTCGAGGTACGGAAAGACATAGAGGCCGTGAAGCCGGAGATGGGCCGCCACGACCGCGAGACATTTTGTGAAGACTCGCGGTGCGGAGGACAGGCCAAAGGGCAGTACTCTGTACTGGTAATGATTTCCTGCCACCACAAACCTTAGGTATTGGCGGTGGCTTGGGTGGATGAGGATGTGCGTGTAGGCATCCTTTAGATCCAAGGAGCATAGCCAATCTCCCTGCTGGAGGTAGGGCAGAAGGATTCCAAGGGTAAGCATTTTGAACTTCTCCCGCACAAGGAACTTGTTGAGGTTGCGCAAGTCCAGGATGGGTCTGAGGCCCCCTGTTCTCTTTGGTATCAGAAAATACTTTGAATAAAAGCCTTGACCTCTCAGGTGGTGTGGCACCGGTTCCACCGCCTGTTCCTGCAGAAGACCTGCTAACTCCTGAAGGAGCAACTCCCTGTGCAGAGGGGGTCGCGGAGGTTCTCCCGGAAAATAGGAGGGAGGGACCTGATGGAAGTGGAGAAGATAGCCTTCTTGCACGACCTGAAGTACCCAGGCATCTGCGGTGATGCTGGACCACCTGTGGGCGAAGTGAACCAGCCGGCCTCCGGTGCTGGGAGGAACCAGCGGGGGGGGAGAGGCTATGCTTAGTGAGTCAAAAGCCCCCACCCTGCTGAGCAGGGGCTGGTGGTGCAGGCTTGGGGGCTTGCTGCCTACGGGACCCGTTACCCCGTCCCTTGGCCTGCTGGCCCTGTTGGGGAGCTGCAGGGGCCTGATAATGGGGGTATTGTTTGTAGGCAGCCGCCTTCCTCGGGTAAAAGGACTTTTTCCCCGAGCCCTTCTTTTTCTGGGAAGGGGCGGAGGTCTTCCTAGAAAGCCTGGTCCTGGTGAGAGTCTCAGTCTCAATTTGCGCAGCCTTTTCCGCCATGGGCTTGCCAAAAAGGTTTTCGCCTCGGCAGGGGACATCGACCAACTTGTCCTGCACCCAGGGCTCAAGGTCTGACGACTGAAGCCAAGCCTGTCGGCGGGCACCGATGCCGGCTGCGGCCACTCGAGCCGATGCTTCAAAGCCATCATAGGCCGCTCGGGACATGAACTTTGAGCATTCCCGAATGCCAGTGGACAAGGCTAGGAACCTCCGCAAGGGTTCCTCGGACAGACCAGCGGAGAATCCGGCTAGCTCTTTAGCCAGATCCCGGAGATACATGCCCATGTATAGCTGGTAAGTCTGGACACGACATGCGAGCATAGAGCCCTGGAAGCACTTCTTGCCAAGGCCATCCAGGTTACGGGCCTCCCTTCCAGGAGGCACCGAGGAGTGCATCTTCTGGCTCTTAAGACGATGCATGGCCGATTCCACTACCATGGAATGGTGTGGCAGCTGTGCCTTTTGAAAGCCAGGGCTCTTGCGGACTCGATAGATAGAATCGACCCGCTTGCTCAGGACCGGCGAGGAGGCCGGACTCTCCCACATGCGGAAGAGTAGTCGTTCCAGCATAGGAGGAACCGGCACAGTAAAGTGCTCCCTCGCGGGAGAGTCATACTGGAGGGCGTCGAGCTCTTCGGCTCGAGGCTCCTCCTCGGGATCCGCAGGGAAGGCCAAAGCCTTGGCCATATCCCTAACGAAGTCCGAGAACCGGGCATCCTCCGGGGGGGACTGCTTCCGAGGCTCGGACTCCGGTGAGTCCGATGGGACACACCGAGTCCGGAAAGAATCAGGTGACTCTTCCTCCTCAGACTCCCAGACCGACTCCGACGAGGACTCGGTGGGGTCGGCCCGGGCAGGGTGCGGCGCCAGCCGCCCCGACGCCGAGGGAGTCGGCGTCGGTGACCTCGGTCCCGAACGGGAGGCCGAGGGTGACCTCGACCGAGGATCGACTCGAGTTCTCATCGACTCGAGGATCGGCTCGGTCTCCGGGGTCGACTTGGACGTCGACGTCCCGGCGGTCGGGGCAGCGGCGCCAGCGAAGCCAGCGAGCAGTGCCCTCTGCTGGTCCATGAAGGCAGACAGTCTGCTCTCCAAGGCCGTCAACCTGAGTCCGAGCTCAGGTGACCCAGCAGCCCCCGACTCGGGCCCCGACGGCGTCGGGCCCGACGTCGGCTGTCGCGGAGGCGAGTCCAGAAGGACCACAGGACTTACCCGGGCAGGCATCTCCGACTCCAGGCGAGGTCGCTTCGGGATGTGTTCCTTCTCCAAGGACCCGGGGCGGCTGTCGGGGCTATGCGACCTGGCCCTCGCGGAACCAGGAGCGTCCACCGACGCCGCCCTCGCGGGTTTCACCTTCCGACGATGGTCCCGGAGGGAGAACCCCGGTCGGAGGAACTCCGGCGACGGTCCGAGCTGGAGCCTTTCGACGCGGAGGCCTCCGACGAGGTCCGGGTACGGCTGGGGTCAGCGAAGATTCTCTCACGCTGATGCCGCCGACTTCTCAATGCCTTTGAGGACATTTTGCTGCAGGGCCCACAGATCAGTTCCTCATCATCCGGGCCCAGGCAGCGGAAGCAAAAGTCGTGTGTGTCGGTTAGTGACATATTTCGGTCACACCGACCACACCGCTTAAACCCACTGGCAGCCATCGGGGGAAAAAGGGCCCCTGCGAGGTCAAAGGACCGGGCTGCCAGGGAAACCGAAAACGAAAGCTGACTAAGTCAGAAAAACCGAAAAAAGTAAGAGGACTCGTGACCGGCGTCGCGAGTCCGGGCGGGAAAAAGATCGGCGTCGAACCGAAGGAAAAAAGGATAAAATAAAGAAGAAAATCAACTTTTTCGCGGGGACAAGACGGGGACGTCTGTAGGGCTCCGCGGAAAAAAGAAGACTGGCTAAGATGGCACCCTCGGGCGGGAAGACGACCGCGCATGCGCGCTGCAATTCCCAAAGGCTTTCTTTGAAAGCTGGGGAAAATTGCTCCGCGAGGGCTCCGTCGGCGCCGACGTCACCCATAAGTGAGGACTGACTTCCTGCTTGGTCCTGGAGAACTACTCTTTCTCCAGGACCAAGCAGGAAGTCAGTCCTCACATATGGGACTCCCTAGCTTAGGGCTACCAGAGGCCCCAAACTGAAAAATGAGCTCCCTCTAGAGCCTCAGCATGCAAGAAAAGAATCTTCTCTGATAACGCCCCTAACAGGTAGTCCAACACCAGGGCCGGAGGGTAGGAGTTGCCTAGACCCCAAAGAGATTATGGAGTACCGCTTGCCCGAAAGCACTGTCCCTGCGGGACTCCCTCTCAAGGCAGTAGTGGGCCGCAAAAGTCTGGCTTGAAGACCAAGTAGCGGCCCGGCAGATGACTGCCAACGGAACAGAGCGGAGATGAGCCACTGACGCAGCCTTCGCCCTGACACGGTGAGCCGTAACTCGACCCTGAAATGAGAGGCCGGCTGCCCTGTAAGCCCAGGCAATGCAGTCAGCTACCCATATGGACAAAGTACGCTTGGAGACAGCCAACCCCAACTTATTGGGGTCATAAGAGACGAAGAGCTGAACAGCCTTCTGGTGCTCTCATGTACGATCAAGGTAGAAGGACAACGTCCTCCTACAGTCCAGGGTATGCAAGACCATCTCAGCCCAGCTAGCATGAGGCCTGGGAAAGAAAGTCAGAAGAACCACCTCCTGATTGAGGTGGAAGGAGGAGACAACCTTAGGAAAGAACTTAGGGTGAATCCGTAAGACTACCCTGTTCCTATAGAACCTAGTATAAGGTGCTTCTGAGACTAGGGCCTGAAGCTCACTCACTCGCCTAGCTGAGGTAAGGGCTACCAGAAATAGAGTTTTCCAGGACAGAAAACGCAGAGGGCAAGTAGCCATAGGTTCAAATGGTGGGCAAGTAAGTCGTTGCAAGACCACATTTAAATCCCATTCAGGGGCAGGTGGACGCACTGGAGGCTTAAGCAAAAGCAGGCCTATGAGGAAGCGAGCCACCAAAGGATGACTGGAGAGAGACTGACCCTCCACCTGTGAGTGGTGCGCTGAAAGAGCACTAAGATTAACAGAATTGGACTTAAGGCCTAGGTTGGACAGGTGAAGCAAATACTGCAGCACCACTGGTACCAGGCATGAGAAGGGATTCTCGTTGTGTTGAGTACACCACGAAGAGAATCTACGCCACTTAAGGGCATAAGACTTTCTGGTGGACTGCCTTCCTAGAGGCCAAGACTACGTCCTCCACTTACCTAGGCAGTAGTAAAGGTGCTAGGACTACCCTTTCAGCAGCCAGGCCATCAAATTGAGGGACTGGAGATTGTGGTGCAAAAGAGATCCCTGCTCCTGAGATAGGAGATCGGGTTGCATCCCCAGAGGAGGAGTGTCCACCACTAGTTGTAACAGTAGTGGGAACCAGGGTTGCCTTGGCCACCTGGGGGCCACCAGAATCACTGAGGCCTTGTCCCGGATCATCTTGAATAGTGTCTTGGACACTAGAAGCGTGGGAGGAAACACATATAGGAGGCCCGTAGACCATGGAATGAGAAACGCATCCGCTGCTACTCGGAGAGGATGCGGTTGTCTGGAACAGAACCTGGGAAGTTGACGGTTCAGAGGACTGGCAAAGAGATCTATGGTTGGAAGACCCCATCTCAGGAAGATCTGTTGAACCACTAAAGGGTTCAACTGCCATTCGTGGGCTGCAGAATCCTGCTCAATCTGTCCGCCAGGTAATTCTCCTGACCTGGGAGGTAAGACTGCTTTGAGAAGAATGCCATGATCGACTGCCCAGGCGCACAGTTTCTGCGCTTCCTGACAGAGAAGGCGGGACCATGTGCCCCCTTGTTTGTTCACATAGAACATCGCCACTTGTCCGTCTGAACCAAGACGGACTGGTGAGAGATGAGATGAGAGAAAGTTCTCAGGGCTAAGTGGATAGCTCTCAGTTCTAAGAGATTGATCTGCTGTGTGGCCTCCCAAGGAGTCCACAGGCCTTGAGTACATGCCCCTTGGCAATGTGCACTCCAACCTTGAAGAGAAGCATCAGTTGTCAGCACCTGAGAGTGTGGAGGTGCCTGAAAAGGCACCTCTTGTACTAGATTCGGAAGATGAAGCCACCATTGCAGAGAAGACTGTAGTAGGCTGGACACCCTCACTGTGTCCGTGAGGCTTCCTGTGCCCTGGTGCCACTGAGTCCTGAGGCCCCACTGAGCTGGTCTCATGTGTAGACGGGCATTTGGAGTCACATGGACCGTGGATGTCATGTGGCCTAAGAGCCTCAGGAATTGTCTGGCGGAGACTAGAGAATTGCTGTGGAATAGCCTGGCTAGAGCCATCAATCTGTGGGCCCTGACCACTGGTAGAAAGGCCTTTGCCTGAAAGGTGTCCAGTCAAGCTCCTATGAACTCCATGTTCTGGGAGGGATGCAAACTGGACTTTGCGAAGTTTATGACAAACCCCAGGTGCTGAAGCAGAGCGACAATGCGAAGGGTGGCTTGATTGGCCTCTTGCGGGGACTGACCCCTGATGAGCCAATCGTCCAGATATGGAAAAACAAAGAGGCCTTGAACTCTGAGGTAGGCCGCCACCACCGTCAGGCACTTGGTGAATACCCTGGGGGCGGACATAAGGCCAAAAGGCAGTACTCTGTACTGATAGTGGTTTCCTCCCACTACAAATCTGAGATATTGTCTGTGGTCTGGATGAATAAGGATGTGAGTATAAGCATCCTTTAGATCTAAGGAGCATAGCCAATCTCCCTGCTGGAGGTAGGGCAGCAGGATTCCAAGGGTACGCATCTTGAACTTTTCCCTCTCCAGGAACTTGCTCAGGTTTCGCAAGTCTAGGATGGGTCTGAGGCCTCCTGTTCTCTTTGGTACCAGGAAGTACCTGGAATAGAAGCCGTGACCTCTCAGGTGGTGGGGCACCGGTTCCACTGCCTGTTCCTTCAGAAGACCCACCAACTTCTGCAGGAGTAAGTCCCTATGCAGAGGGAGTCTGGGAGGCTCCCCTGGAAAATAGGAGGGGGGTACCTGGTGGAAGTGGAGGAGATAGCCCTTCTGGACTATACTTAGAACCCAGGTATCCCTTGTGACGGCTGACCACCTGTGGGCGAACAGGGCCAGCCGGCCTCCAGTGCTGATTGGGGCCAGCTGAGGAGTAGAGGCTATGCCAATGCAGTCAAAATCCCCCTCCCTGCTGAGCAGGAGCCGGAGTAGGAGGCTTGGGGGCCTTCTGCCTACGGGGCCCATGACCCTGCCCCTTGGCCTGCTGTCCCTGTTGGGGAGCTACAGAGGTCTGATAATGAGGGTACTGTTTATAGGCAGATGACTTCCTCGGGTATAAGGTCTTTTTTCCCGAGCCCTTCTTCTTCTGAGAAGGGGCAGAGGTTTTTCTGGACAGCCTTGTCCGGGTAAGAGTCTCGGTCTCGAGTTCAGCAGCCTTGTCAGCCATGGGCTTGCCAAAGAGGTTTTCACCTCGGCAGGGGACATCGACCAACTTGTCCTGCACCCATGGCTCGAGGTCCGATGACTGTAGCCAAGCCTGACGGCGTGCACCAATGCCGGCCGTGGCTACTCGGGCCGAAGCCTCGAAGCCATCATAGGCTGCTCGAGATATAAACTTCGAGCACTCACGAATACCTAAGGACAGAGCATTGAACCTCTGCAAAGGTTCCTCGGAGAGACCAGCAGAGAACCCGGCAATCTCCTTCGCCAGGTCTCGAAGGTACATGCCCATGTACAGCTGGTAGGTCTGGACACGGCAAGCAAGCATAGAACCCTGGAAGCACTTCTTACCGAGGGCATCCAGGTTCCGGGCCTCCTGGCCGGGAGGCACCGAGGAGTGCATCTTCTGACTTTTCAGATGATGCATGGCCGATTCCACAACCATGGAGTGGTGCAGTAATTGTGCCTTTTGGAACCCGGGGCTCTTGCGGACTCGATAGATGGAATTGACCCGCTTGCTCAAAACCGGCGTTGAGGCCGGCGCCTCCCACATGTGGAAGAGCAACCGTTCCAGCATCGGAGGAACCGGAACAGTAAAGGCCTCCTTCGGAGGAGAGTCATACTGTAGGGCCTCGAGCTCCTCGGCTCGAGGCTCCTCCTCGGGATCCGCGGGGAATGCCAAAGCCTTGGCCATGTCCCACACGAAATCCGAGAACCGGGTATCCTCCGGGGGGGACCTTCTCCGAGGCTCTGACTCAGATGAGTCCGAAGGAACGCACCGAGTCTGAAAGGTGTCAGGCGACTCCTCATCCTCCGTCTCCCAGCCGGACTCCTCGGAGGAGGAATCGAGCGGCTCCGGTCGGGCAGGCATCGATGCCATCCGCCCCAATGCCGAGGGTACCGTCGTCGACGACCTCGGCCCCAAACAGGAGGCCAAGGGGGACCTTGGCCGAGGATCGACTCGAGCTCGCATGGACTCGAGGATCGGCTCGGCCTCCGGGGTCGACTTGGACGTCGATGTCCCGGTGGTAGGGGCAGATGCACCGGTGAGACCGGCGATCAGTGCCCGCTGCTGTTCCATGAAGGCAGCCAAGCTGCTCTCCAAGGCTGTCAACCTGAGTCCGAGCTCAGGAGACTCAGCAGCCCCCGACTCGGGCCCCGGCAGCGCCAGGACCGACGTCGGCTCCTCTGGAGGTGAGTCCACTAGGACTACAGTACTCACGTGACCCGGGGACTCCATCTCCACATGAGGTTGTTTTGCAGGCCTCTCTGACTCCGAAGACCCGGGTACGGCGCTCGGGGCTATGCGACTTGGCCCTCGAGGAGTCAAGTGCGTCCACCGATGCCGCCCTCACAGGTTTTTTCTTCTTATGATGCTCCCGCGAGGGAGACCCCCTTTCAGAGGAGCCTCGACCCTGCTCGGGGCCGGAATCCCGAGATGTCGAGGCCTCTGATGAGGTTCGGGCCCTACTGGACGCGGAGTCAGTGAAGATTCTTTCCTTTTGGTGCTGCCGACTCCGTAACGCCTTAGAGGACATTTTACCACACGGACCACAGATCATCGGGTCATGTTCGGGTCTGAGGCACCGGAGGCAGCAGTCATATGTGTCGGTTAGAGACATAACCTTCTTACACCAATCACACTTTTTAAACCCGCTGGCAGCCATCGGGGGAAAAAGGGCCCCTGCAAGGTCAAAAGACAGGGCTGCCAGTGAAAAAAGAAAAAATGGCGCAAACGCTAGTCACTAAAGACAAACACCAAAAAAGAGATCCGGGCTCGATACTGACGTATCGGGCCCAGGCGGGAAAGGGAAACCGGCGTTGAACCGAAGAAAAACAGGTTAACGCAGAGAAAATCAACTTCTTCCTCGGGTGAAACGAATATACATCCGTCGGGCTCCACGGAAAAAAGAAGACTGAGCAAGATGGCACCCTTGGGCGGGAAGGGGACCGCGCATGCGCGCTGCATTCCCAAAGGCTTTCTATGAAAGCTGGGGAAATGCTCCGCATGGGGGCTCTGTTGGCACCGACGTCACCCATATGTGAGGACTGACTTCCTGCTTGGTCCTGGAGAAACTACGCTTTCTCCGGGAACAAGCAGGAAGTCAGTCCTCACATATGGGACTCCCCAGCTATAGGCTACCGAGAACCCACAGCTGAAAAATAGGCTCCCTCTACGAGAGCCGCAAGCAGCCACAATAGGAATCTAACTGAGAATGTAGCACTCCGGTAGCCTGACACAGAAGGGTTGGAGGGTAGGAGTTGCCTAGATCTCAAATAGGTTACAGAGTACAGCCTGGCCGAAAGCACTGTCCCGTTGGGACTCCCTATCCAGGCAGTAATGGGATGCAGAAGTCTGACCCAAAGACCAGGTGGCAGCCTGGCAGATGTCTGCCAGCGGAACAGAGCAGAAATGAGCCACTGATGCCGCCATGACCCTGACCCGGTCGGCCGTGACACAACCCTCCAATGGAAGTTCGGCTGCCCTGTATGCCCAGGCAATGCAGTCGGCCACCCAGGTGGACAGCGTACATTTTGAAACAGCCATCCCCAGCTTACTGGGGTCATAGGACACAAAGAGCTGAGAAACCCTTCGATGGCACTATGTACACTGCAGATATCAGGCCAATGCCCTCTTACAGTCCAGGATATGCAGAACTGCCTCTGCCCGACTGGGAAAGAAGGTAGGCAGCACCACCTTCTGATTGAGGTGGAAAGAAGAGACCACTTTTGGTAGGAACTTGGGGTGTGTGCGTAGCACCACTCTGTTCCTATAAAACCTTGTATAAGGCCTGTCGGACACCAGTGCCTGAAGTTCACTCACTCGTCGGGCCAATGTGAGTGCCACTAAGAACACTACCTTCCAAGGTAGGTAGCGGAGATGGCAAGTTGCCATCGGCTCAAAAGGCAGCCAAGTAAACCGCCCTAAAACCACATTCAAATCCCACTCAGTCGCCGAGGGGCAGACCGGAGGTTTCAAAAGAAGTAGGCCTCTCAAGAACCAAGCCAAAGGATGGGCAGCGAGAGGCTTTCCTTCCACTGGGAAGTGTTTTGCTGCAAGGGCACTGAGGTGCACTTTAACGGAATTGGACTTAAGGCCCAACTCCGAAAGATGGAGAAGATATTATAGTACCACTGCAACCTGGCAAGAGAAAGGATTCACCTTCTGCTTCTCGCACCACAGTCCAAACCTATGCCATTTGAAGGCGTAGGTTTGTCTAGTTGATAACCTCCTTGAGGCTAGCAAGACCTCTTTCACATCTCTTGGAAGAAGGAGTGGTGCGAGTACTACCCTTTCAGAAGCCATCCCATTAGGTTGAGGAAAGTGAGATTGGGGTGCAGAAGACTGCCCCCCTCTTGGAACAGGAGGTTCGGGGAGGACCCCAGAGGAATGGGGGACTCCACTGTTAGCTGAAGTAGAAGTGGAAACCAGGAATGTCTCGGCCACCTGGGGGCTATCAGGATGACCAAGGCCCTGTCCTGGAGAACCTTGAATAGAGTTTTGGCCACCAGAGGTGTTGGGGGAAATGCATAGAGGAGGCCCACAGACCAGGATATCAGAAACGTGTTGGCAGCCACCCTGTCTGGGTGTGGCTGCCTGGAGCAGAACTGGGGCAACTGGTGATTCTGTGGACTTGTGAACAAGTCCACCATTGGCTGTCCCCAGATCCGAAAAAGCCTCTGGACTACTCCGCTGTCCAGCTGCCATTCGTGGGGCTGCAGGATCCTGCTTAGCCTGTCTGCTAAGCAGTTGTCCTGGCCTGGCAAGTACACTGCTTTGAGGCGCATGCCATGTTGGACTGCAAAGACGCAGAGATTCAGGGTCTCCTGACACAATAGGCGGGACCCCGTTAGAACATGGCTACTTGGTTGTCTGTCTGTATCAAGACCAGCTGGTGGGCCAGAGTCTGACAGAAGACTCGCAGAACCAGACAGATGGCACGAAGTTCCAGAAAGTTGATTTGTTGCGTGCTCTCGTCCAGAGACCACACATCCTGAGTACAGAGACCCTGGCAATGGGCTCCCCAGCCCAGCAAGGATGCATCCATGGTTAGAATTTTTGTGTGATGAGGAGCCTGGAAGGGCATCCCCACCTCCAAGTGTGATGGGTGAAGCCACCACTCCATGGACTGTACCAGTATCTTGGATACTTTGATTCTGTCGTTGAGGCGGCCTGTGGCCTGTTTCCACTGATCTCTGAGGCACCACTGAGCTGTGCGCATGTGGAGGCGGGCATCTGGTGTTACATGGACTGTGGAGGCCATGTGCCCGAGGAAGTGCAGAAAGTGTCTTGCTGAGATCTGCGACTTATCTGACTTGCCAAGGCTAGAAGCCTGTTTGTCCTGTCTGTTGGCAGGTAGGCCCTTGCCTGCAGTGTAAGAGTAGTTACTCACCTGTAACAGGTCTTCTTTTTTCCGCACGGGGGCTCCGTCGGCACCGACGCCACCCATATGTGAGGACTGACTTCCTGCTTGGTCCTGGAGAATCCAGTCTTGCCCCTATGAACTCCAGTTGTTGAGTGGGCACTAGGTTGGACTTGGGATAATTTATCACAAACCCTAGGTTTTGGAGCACCTGAATGGTGCGAAGTGTGGCCTGTTGGATCTCCATGGCTGAAGTGGCTCGGACGAGCCAGTCATCTAGGTAGGGGAAGACAAACTCCTTGCAGTCTGAGGAAGGCAGCCACCACTGCAAGGCATTTTGTGAATACCCTGGGGGCGGAAGCCAGGCCAAAGGGAAGTACCCTGTACTGGTAGAAAATGCCTCCCACCACAAAGCGTAGATACTGCCTGTGGTCTGGGTGTATCAGGATGTGTGTATACGCATCCTTTAGGTCTAAGGAGCATAGCCAGTCTCCCTGGCAGAGGTAAGGCAGCAATATTCCAAGGGAGAGTATTTTGAACTTCTCCCTCACCAGGAATTTGTTGAGGTTGCGCAGTTCGAGGATGGGTCTGAGGCCTCCTGTCTTTTTTGGTACCAGAAAGTACCTGGAGTAGAAGCCCTTTCCCTGCAGGTGGTGGGGCACCGGTTCTACCGCCTGATCCTCGTGAAGACCAATAACTCCTTCAGAAGAAGGTCCCGGTGAAGGGGAGACCAGAGGGGCTCTCCTGTAAAATAAGGAGGGGGCACCTGGGTCAAATGAAGAAGATAACCCTGATGAACTATCTGCAGTACCCAGGCATCGGTGGTAATGTCTGTCCACCTGTGGGCATAGAGGACAAGCCGTCCCCCTGCGCGTTGCCTGTCTCCTGTGGTGAGAGGGGCTGTGCTGGTCGAGTCAAAAGCCACTACCAGGCTGGGCCGGAGCTGGTGCCTGGGGTTTGGGGGCTTTCTGCTTACGCAGGCCATGCCCCTGTCCCTTGGCCTGCTGCCCCTGTTGAGGAGCTGGGGAGGCCTGAAAAGAGGGGTAGCTTCGATATTTAAGCAGTACCCTTCCTCAAGTAAAAGGGCTTTTTACCCAAGCCCTTCTTTTTGGAAAGGGCAGAAGTCTTCTTTGAGAATCATGTCCTGGTCATGTACTCGGACTCGATCTCAGCAGCCTTGTCGGTCATGGGCTTGCCAAAGGGGTTCTTTCCCTGGCATGGGACATCGACCAACTTGTCCTGAACCCATTGCTCAAGGTCAGACGACTGTAGCCAAGCCTGGCAGCGTGCACCGATGCCTGCCGCAGCTACCCAGGCCGCCAACTCGAAGCCGTCATAGGCCGCTCAAGTCATGAACTTCGAGCACTCACAGACCCCGGTGGACAGACTCTTGAAGCGGTGACACAAAGACAACGTCTGGAGGGCTCCGCGGAAAAAAGGAAACTGAGCAAGATGGCACCCTTGACCGGGAAGGGGACCGCGCATGCGTGATGCAATTCCCAAAGGCTTTCTTTGAAAGCTGGGGATTTGCTCTGCACGAGGGCTCCGTCGGCGCTGATGTCACCCATATGTGAGGACTGACTTCCTGCTTGTTCCTGGAGAAGGAGGTTGTTCCATAGGAAGGGGCTAAGAAAATACAAAGTGGAATGGCGAGTTACCTTCATCTTGGTTACCAAACACCAAATTTCAAGATTAGATACCTCTCTAGAAGAATTAATGTTTATAAGACCACCAGGACCCACATATTGTTGTTATTAAGTGCTGTCGAGTGAGTGTCGGACACAAGGCAACCTTCTGGATAGCTGTTTTAAAGTGTGTTCGGTCTTCAGAGTGGCATCCATAGCTTCAGTTATTGTAGCAATCCATCTCATTACTGGCTCATGACCAATTGTTAATACTCACACATGGCTTGAATCAACCAATGAATGATGGCTCTAATGTTTAAAATGGCCATATTCACTCCCGATTCCTTTTTCACAATAGTGAACTGTCAAGAACCTCCCAGGACGTGGTGGGAAGAGGAAAATTAATCCCAGAAGTCTTCCAAGGTTAGTGTGAACTGTTGGAAAAACACCACGTACAACATCCAAAGAGTTTAAGGCTGACCTGAAGTAATCTGGAGTGGTGGTCTCAACCTTCACCATACACTGCGCACTAAACAAAGGACTTCATAGGCGAAGGCCAAGAAGGACCCCACTGCTCAAAGACAGACATAAAAAGGCATGCCTGACCTTTGCCCAAACCCACCTTGAGAAACTACAATCCTTCTGGGAATATTTCTGTGGACAGATGAAACTAAACTTGAACTCTTTGGCAATGCAGACCAGCGATACATTTACAGGCAAAGAAATGAAGCTTATAAGGAAAAAAACGCCCTTATTACAGTTAAATATAATGGAGTTTCCATAATATTGTGGAATTGTTTTGCTGCCTCAGGAACTGGAGGGCCTGGAACATATTAAAGGAATCATGAGGTCAGAGGACTACCAAAATATTTTGGAGCGAAAAATGCTACCTAGTGTCAGAAAGCTAGGTCTGGGTCGAAGGTCATGGGTCCTCCAAAACATACATACAAAAATACAAAAGAATGGTTAAAAATGAAAAAAATGGACTGTTTTAAATCGACCAGCAATGAATCCTGCTCTCAATCCAATCGAGAAACATTCATGAGCTGGAACAAATAGCAGTTGAAGAGTGGGAGAAACTACAAGCAGACAGATGTACAAAACTTATAGATGGCTACAATAAATGTTTGGAGGCTATCACTGCCAAGTGTTGTGCAACCATTAGTCCTGTCCAAGTCATATTTTGGTTTTTTTTCTCAGAAATTATGACATCTAAGATGCACAGACATTTTTTTGTTGAATACCTTTGAACATACTATTCAAATATTATAATGACATACAGTTAGCATATTTCCAATTATTTCTCAAGATATTGTACACAACATACCTAAAATGCAAGGGTGTCAATGTTGACCACAACTGTATATCTAAGATAATGGGAGCAGTGCATGCAAATATATCTCATGCATATTCGTTAGTGATATCCTGAAAACCTGACTGGTTGACAGCCCTCCAGGACTGTTTGACACTCCTGGCCTACATGATGCCTCAAGTTAATGAGTTTATTGACAGACTAGTCGAAGTCCAGTTTATTTCTATGCTGGATTTTATAAAGGATACTGGCAGGTGCCCCTCACTTGACAGCCAAGAAAAAAAGATTGCTCCCCCCCCCCCCCCAAGGACTGTTCTACTTCACCATACTGCCCTTTGGACTTAATGGGTCTCCTCCTATGTTTCCGCACCTGATAGTTCATCTTCTATAATCTCTTACATGATACGCAGTGGCATATCTTGACAAACATCAGGATCTATACTATCTTGGAGGCTCACTTAAACCAAGTACACGCAGTCTCTACAAGCCTGTAAACAGTCAACCTGACTGCAAACCCGAAAAAATGCTTCCTAGGAGAACAAAAGGTACCTGGGCTATTCTATAGGGAAGGGGTAAGTCTGCCTGCAGATTCAGAAAATGGACACAATTGCCTAAGTGCCTGGTCCTCACTTGTAGCAAGGAACAACATTCTTGGGACTGGTTGGCTATTACAGATACTGTATACCACACTTTGCCAAAACCACTAATATGCCTCCTACAGAATAGAGTGTGAGAAAAGGTTACCTAGTCAGCAGAACTGGAAGTAGTTTTCCAGTCAATAAAGGTGTGTTCTGTTCAGAGCCAGTTCTCATAAGCCCTGACATTTAATTGTCTGTTTCTGGTGCAAACTGATTCTTTGGACACAGGCTTGGGAGCAGTTCTGGCCCAGGAAAAAGATGGCAAGCGCCACCAAAAATCCTTCATAAATTGGAAGGCCATGGCTCGTTGGTCTAGGGCAGTGATGGCTAACCTTTTTGAGCCCGAGTGCCCAAACTGCCGCACAAAACCAAAGAATTTCCTCAAAGTGCCAGCACGTCATTTGCATAAGTGGTCTTATTTGCATAAATATTTGCATAATGTTACCATACACTAACTTTTAGTAAACATGTCTCTTAATGAGTGTATGGATAAAGAAAGACTAAAAGATTTCTACATTACTATAATCCAGTGCCAACCGCCAGGCACATTAGGAACTACTACAAACGCTGCCCATTTAGAACCCATAGCAAACCCGCCGTATCCTGACAGCATTACCAGGACTCACAAAGCACCATACCCTACCTATCAAAAGGCAACACTGCAAATATTAAACCAATACATTTCAGAGAATACTGGGGAAAGAGAACAAGTGGCAACGTCAAATAGGAATTTCCTCTTGTACCAAACAAAGCGCAGATGTTAATGATGCACATTTCCCAGAGCTGACATATTCCAGTTAATAAATTCAAAATAAAGAGATATCTTTCTACCTTTTGTGCATTTTTTTTTCAGTTGCAATTGGTCCAGCCACCTTCTTCTGGTTTCTTCATGTTTTCTGCTAACTCTCCATCGTCTGCTGTCCATTTGTCCTTTCTTCTCTCTTCTAGTTTTTTTTCCATTCTCTCTCTCTCTCTCTACATCTGCTTTAACATACTAATCTTTCTCCTTTTGCTCTTTCCTCATTCCTATTTCATCCACACAAATTTTACCCCTCCATCCTCAATCCCCAATTACTCTCCCAATACCTGGCCAATTGTAGATTTTTCATCCCTCCTACACAAAATATTTTTCCCCTCTCCATTTTACTCTCCCAGCCCCATCCCATTCTAATCCTCCCCCAACATCAGCTCCCTTCTAGTTCCAGTCTCACCCAGCATCCATTCCCTTCTAGTCCCTGCATCAGCCCATTTCCAGTCCAAGTCCCTTCATCAGCTCATTTTCAATCCTAGCCCCCCCATCAGCCCATTTCTACTCATTTCCTAGCCCCACCATCAGCCCATGTCAAATCATAGCTCCCCTCCACTCAGCCCAATTCCAGTCCAAGCCCCCCCATGAGCCTACTTCCAGTTCTAGCCCCTCCATGAGTCCATTTCAATTCAAGCCCCCACCACAGCCCATTTCCAATCTTAGCTCCCCCCAACAGCCCATTTCCAATCCTATCCTAGCTTTTCCATCAGCCCATTTTCAGTCCTAGCTCCCTTCCCTCACAGCCCATTTCCATTCCAAGCCCCCTCCCCATCAGCTATTTGCAGTTCAAGCCTCCCCTTCCACTCAGCCCATTTCCAGTCCTAGCAACACCCCAACCCATTACCAGTCCTAGCCCGTCAATCAACTTCCAGTCCTAACCCCCATCACCCCATTTTCAGTTTAAGCCCCCCCTATAACCCTTTACCAGTCCTAACCCCCCATCAGCCCATTTCCAGTCAGCCCCCCATAGCCCATTGCCAGTCCTAAACCCCCCCATCAGCCCACAGCCCATTACCAGTCCTAACCACATCAGCCCACCTCAAGTCCTAACCCCTCCCCATCAGCCCATTTCCTGTCCTAGCCCCCCCCATAACCCATTATCAGTCCTACACCCCCATCAGCCCACTACCAGTCTTAACCCCCCCATAGCCCATTACCAGTCCTAACCCCCCCCATCAGCCCACTACCAGTCTTAACCCCCCCATAGCCCATTACCAGTCCTAACCCCCCCATCACCCCATTTCCAGACAGCCCTCATCAGCTCATAGCCCATTGCCAGCCCTCATCAGCCCACAGCCCATTGCTAGTCTTAACTCCCCCCCATAGCCCACTGCGTCTTAACCCCCCTCCCCAGCCCACTGCCAGTCTTAACCCCCCCTCCCTAGCCCATTGCCAGTCTCAACCCCCCTCCCTCCCTCCCTCCCTAGCCCATTGCCAGTCTCAACCCCCTCCCTCCCTAGCCCATTGCCAGTCTCAACCCCCCTCCCCCCTCCCTAGCCCATTGCCAGTCTTAACCTCCCTCCCTCCCTAGCCCATTGCCAGTCTTAACCTCCCTCCCTCCCTCCCTAGCCCATTGCCAGTCTCAACCCCCTCCCTCCCTCCCTAGCCCATTGCCAGTCTCAACCCCCCTCCCTCCCTAGCCCATTGCCAGTCTCAACCCCCCTCCCTCCCTCCCTCCCTAGCCCATTGCCAGTCTCAACCCCCCTCCCTCCCTAGCCCATTGCCAGTCTTAACCCCCCTCTCTCCCTCCCTAGCCCATTGCCAGTCTTAACCCCCCTCCCTCGGCTCATGGCAATAAAAAAAAAAAAAAAGCTGCCCGCTGCCACCGCGGCGGCATGGAGTGTCCCGCGGGGCTCCCTCTGCCCGGCGGGACTCTCCCGGCGCTGCTCAGCCCCTCTCTGCCGGCTTGCAGAGACGCGAAGGGAGAGAGAGTCTCCCTCGCGTCTCTCTTAAGCCCGCAGGGGCAGATGGGAAATTTCCCATCAGCTCCTGCGGGCTTAACAGAGACACGAGGGAGACTCTCCCTTCGCGTCTCTGCAAGCCGGCAGAGAGGGGCTGAGCAGCGCCGGGAGAGTCCCGCCGGGCAGAGGGAGCCCCGCGGGACACTCCATGCCGCCGCGGCGGCAGCGGGCAGCTTTTTTTTTTTTTTTTAATGTGCGACCTTCCCGCGTGCCAGCTGCAAGGCCTTCGCGTGCCACAGCTGGCACGCGTGCCATAGGTTCGCCATCGCTGGTCTAGGGGTATGATTTTTGTTTTGGATGCACGAGGTCCTGGGTTCAAGTCCCAGATGAGCCTGATGCTTTCTAAGGCACTCTTGCGGTGGGTGAGGCACCAAGGCAGTACTAGTCAAGCTTTAAGGGCAGACTAGACAGGCCATGGAGGAGTAGCCTAGTGGTTAGAGCAACTGCCTAGTACCCAGAAGATCAAGGGTTCAATTCCCACTGGCACTCCTTGTGACTTTGGGCAAGTCACTTTACCCCCCATTGCCTCGGAAGAAAAGGCTGGCAATCTACGTCCGGTGATACATTGCCAAGAAACCCCAGAGGTAGCTGGGTCGCTATGAGTCAACACTGACTTGATGTCACTAAAAAAATAAATAAATAAAAAATAAAAAAAGACAGGCCATGTGGTCTTTTTCTGCCATCATGTTTTATGGGGCTTGTTTACAAAGCCGTGGTAGCGGTTTCCGATCGTTATCAATGGGGCCGCAGCTCCAATAATGATCGGAAACCGCTACCGCGGCTTTGTAAACAAGCCCCTATGTTTCTAAGACAAGAAATACATCATGGATCAAGGAAGGCCTGGCAGTAAAGTGAGCTCTGGAGGTCTTCTAGTACTACCTGCTGGGAAGCTGGTTCGCCTTTATTATGGACCTCCACTCCTCGAATGGATGGCCAGGCACAAAGACAAATGGCAAAATAATTCAATGGTTCTCGAGCCTCCAGTCCTTTTGGTTTTAGATACAACACTGAGAAGCCTAAAAGCCAAGAAAATTCTATCTAACACCTCCAATAACATTGACACTCTAATAATAGAAATCGGACAACTGAGAATCTGCTTAATATACAGACCTCCTAACCAAAACGCAGACAGTCTTCACTCACTAATTGAACTCCTTAATTCATCAACAGAACAAAACCCCCTAATTATCCTAGGAGATTTCAACCTCCCATCACTTGCAAATACCGATTCCAACCTCTTCCTGGAAACCATAACTGACTTAGACTTCCATCAAATTATAAACATACCAACTCACACTAAAGGTGGTACACTTGACCTTGTCCTCCTTCCTCATTCACTATTTAAACTTTTCAACCCAGACTCCTTACAATGTACTGAAATACCCTGGTCTGATCATCATCTAATTAAAATAAACTTCACTTACAACATTATCGGTGTCATAAAACACACAAGAAATGACCAAACTATAAAATTCAAGAAATTCATTGAAACTGAATTTCTAGACTCTACAATACCCCACCTTTCATCATCTCCAACAGATTTAGATGAAGCAGTCAAAAACTGGCATACCACCATCAATAATGCAGCCACAATTAATCAAAATAATAAAAAGCCAACCAATACTAAAATCAAAATCACCCCATGGTTCAACAGTACTTTAAAACATATGAAAAGAGATCTAAGAAAACTAGAAGCCAAATGGCGCAAAACCAAATCCACCATCCACAAAGAATTATATTATAACCACCTCACATTATATAAGGAAACCTTAGACAACACAAAGAAAAACTACTATGCCAGCATCCTATCAAATTCTTATAATAGACCAAGAGAACTATTCTCCATTGTTAGTAACCTAACTAATAACTCACAAACTTCCAGCAAGGAAATCACTGACATCTCAGCACAAACATTAGCTAACTATTACCATAACAAAACAAAACTACAATTCACGACTCCAGACTCTTTCCACAAACCTCATCACCCGATAGACGTATGGTCAGAATTTCACCCTATAACCAAAACATCATTAAAAAATATCATACTCAACCTAAACACCACTACCTCTTACCTAGATCCTTGCCCAGTAATCTGGATAAAAAACACTCTCCCAATCCTTCTTTCATTCATACTCCCCATTGTCAATCTCTCACTACTCCAAGGTTACCTCCCACCCACACTTAAACACGTACAAATAAGACCAATTCTCAAGAACAGCACCCTTGATAAAACCTCACCAAAATCATATAGACCCATCTCAAGTATACCATTCCTAGCAAAAGTAATAGAAAAAACAGTACAAATACAGACGCAGGAGCACCTAGACTCATCTTACCCACTCGACGAACAGCAATATGGTTTTCGCCCAAAGCATGGAGTGGAAACACTCCTCACAGCTCTAACAGATACGTTATTAAGAGGAATCGATAATCACAAACAAGCATTCATTCTATTATTTATTGATATTTCAGCTGCTTTTGATAGCGTCCACCATACCATAATGCTCAATAGTCTGAGTCAAATAGGAATAAATGCCACAGTTCATAAATGGTTCTCCTCTTATCTAGATAATAGGAGACAAAATGTACGAATAGGTAATCAAACCTCTGATTCATACAAACTGGAAACCGGTTTACCTCAAGGATCAGCGTTATCAGCACTCCTATTTAACATATACATAAAACCTGTTTGCAATATCTTTAAAAAATTTGGTGTACTCTATCATCTATACGCAGATGATATCATGATGTACATTCCGTTCACGATTCCCAACTTACCGATGCAAACTCTGTCAGATTGCTTCAATGAAGTCACATCCTGGCTAAATACCCACAATCTCCAAATAAATCACTCCAAAACTGAAGTGCTAATCGTCACCAGAAACCAATCCTATACTCCACCTACACACATAACACTTCAAAACCAAGAAATTAAAATAAAAAATGAAGTAAGATATCTAGGTGTTATTCTAGATAAACACCTTACATTAGACACCCACATTAGAAACACCACAAAGGAAATCTATTTCAAACTCAAAATCCTTAAACAACTAAGACCCCTTGTATACATACATGATTTCATCAGCATAATTCAAGCCATCACAACCCCCCACTTTGACTTCACTAACCTAATTTTATTGGGTATAACAAAACAAAACATTAAAAGAATTCAACTTGCCCAGAATGCAGCAGCTCAGATAATAACGAAAGTACACGCACATCAACATATAACACCAATACTAGAATCCCTTCACTGGCTGCCTATACAAAGTAGGATAGTATATAAAACATTGATAACCACATTTAAAACTCTAAACGACATGGCCCCAGTCACCTTAAGTAACTTAATCAGCAAAGAGCACTCAAAATCTACTCAAAGGACAAACAAATAAACTAAAAACTCCCAAAGACTTCATAAAAGCAAATAATCTCACAAACAATAGAGCTTTTTCTCATGCAGCTCCAACAATCTGGAATTCCCTCCCAGATGATCTAAGATTGCTAACCGAGATCATCGAATTCCGCAAAAAAGTGAAAACCTATCTCTTTTCTAAACATTATAACAACTCAGATCATCCCTAGACTTAGATAATGGCTAACCAGTTTTTATCTAAAATCCCAAATGACCTACACATACAATTCTTCATAGCTGATACTGTACTTTGAATAACGCTTAAGCCCCACAAAATGTGTATTTGTACATAATGTATATAGTTTACACTGTTCTATACTGTTCTGTATTAACACTAGTTGTTTATCTTATTGTTATTTGGTCATATGATGTTTTATGTAAAACAAACTCCGATTTGTTAACTGTTGTTTATTGTGAACCGCAACTGAACTATGGAAGATGCGGTATATAAATCATTGTTAAATAAATAAATAAAATAAGGAAAAGGCCATCAAAATACAGACTGCTTTTCCAGTTAAGTAGCTCCAGCTGAGGCAGGCACTCAACTAGAGAAGACTGAACTGAGAGAGAGAGTATATGAGGGAGTATATAAAAGAACACCAGTCATCCTCCAACACATTCCTCCTCTGGGCCACCTTAACAAAGCCAAAGCAAGAAAACCTAGCCAAGAGGGCAAGGTCTAACCAGGAAATTTAAAAACCCTTAACTAGGAAAGCTAGGGAGACCCAGACCAGGGAAA
This sequence comes from Ichthyophis bannanicus, assembly GCA_033557465.1. Taxonomy (NCBI): domain Eukaryota; kingdom Metazoa; phylum Chordata; class Amphibia; order Gymnophiona; family Ichthyophiidae; genus Ichthyophis; species Ichthyophis bannanicus. Next base: position 1,362,513,661 of record CM066032.1, on the reverse strand, counting down.
GCAGTCCTCCAGACTATACATACACTACATAAGTTTAAGGAACACATTGTTGCTGTGCTACTGATTTTGCCTGCAAGACAAAAAAGACACTCTCTTTTTATATTTGCACTACTGTCCTGAATAAAGACTTTGGGGGGGTGGGGTTCTGAAACCACTTCAGCTAGTTTTAGGGCCTCTAAAGACCCCAGGCTTGAACACTCACCCATATCACAGTATCTAATGCTGCTATCTTGCACTACCATCCTGAGCACTTCATGAATCCAGTTCTGTGTATCCTCCTTTGCTACTGTCTTAAGCTGCCATTCCAGTCTAAGTTTTCCTGATGTGTTCAGTGGTCATAATCTTGAGCTCTTTGAGCCATGGGTCCCTGAGATGGAGATGTTCCCTGCACTCCTATAACATTTGATAGCCCAAGCAATTATATCGGAAACCTCTTCTAGCGCAAGTCTAAGCTGATCGTAATCTTCACTGATAAAGCAATTAGCTCTACTTATTGTACTGGCATCACAGAAACCAGGATTTCGAGCCCCACTTCTTCAGACATTTGGACCTCTAGAGATCCCATTTTTTCTGCTGTCCTCCACCCCAGTCATTTAGCTTTCGTTATTTGTTCTGTCCACAGTGCCAAGACAGAATGCTTGCTAACCTCTTTAGCCACAGCCACCCCTCCAATTAGTGCTGGCATGTTAATTAGAAACAAAGGGAAAAAATGCAATAAAGCAGGGATGTTTGTGTTACATGTTTATTTCCAGTCTTAAAATACCACCGTTCATCACCACGTCACAGCAATTCACAATAGCACAGGTAATTAAAACAGAACAGAGCATTAAGAAAAGGTAAGAAAAAGAGCTAATAGGTAAAACCTCCCCTTAGCACTGCATCATGACATCCTAGCCTTCTGTAACCTTTCTTTCAAGTACTTAAAATAAAATCTTAAATTGACATTTGTCCTGAGAAAACTTCACAAGAAGCATATGAAATTCTAAAAAACTCTAATCTGAAAGAAAAAGGAACTATGACAGCAAAAAATGCAAGTGAAAATTAAATTTGATACTCATACTACAGTTCTCCATGATTCTTAATATTAGATTTCTTATGTTTTCAGGAGTTCCAGTTTTCTAGAGCTAGCTGAAAGCAAGTCTCTCACCTGCGCTCATTACAGGCTTCGCAGTTACACGCTATGTCTGATGATGATGTGGAATTACTGAGGTCTGTAGGTGGTGGGACTGGCTGTGCTCCAACAGTTATTCTGCTGCCTCCTACTATTTCTTGCTGTGATCCACTGTTTCCAAGAGGCACGTGCAAAAGGAAATCTTGGTTCTGTTTCCAACAAAGAGAAAAAGGGACAAAACATTAATGGTACAGAGATTTGCAAAACTATTTTACGTAAGACACCTACTAAACTCAGAAGTGAAACTAGACTGCAAAGATTTTTGAACCTGTCATAGAATTTCCTTCATAAGTGGCGTTTCCAAAAATAATACAGCATAAATGAAGATATTTGCTTGACTGGAATTACATACTGTAAACACTTTTATAACATGCGATATTCTGTGTTAAATGACATGCAAATTAATGCATCATAAGAAGAAATTAGACCTTACCTGCTAATTGTCTTTCCTTGAGTTCTCTCCGGGCCAGTCCAGAACCAATGGGTAGTCAAATCTCCCTCCTCTAGCAGCTGAGGACTGAATACTAATTCTTGTTGCTAGGATACCTAGCCCTCCCCTGGTGACAGGAATCAGTCTGAACGTACCAAGCAGATAAAAAATAAGAAACGAGTAGCAGAACTATGGAAACCCCGAAGAATGGAAGAGTGTCCCAGGAGATCGTGCAAAAGCACGGGTTCATGCAGCAGTGACAACACATGCTGTCAGCCGCGGCAGCGGCGCTGTGCTCTGTGTCTGTTTGCAGATTTTTTTATTTTTTTTTTAACGATGGAAAAAAAACCAGCCTTATGGTATTCACTATAGATCAACCCCAAAAGACTGCCATGCTGTACTACTTTGAGAAACAACCGAAAACCCGAAAAAAATCCCCCAAAAACCAACTGGGCGGGGCCTGGACTGGCCCGGAGAGAACTCAAGGAAAGACAATTAGCAGGTAAGGTCTAATTTCTTCTTCCTAATCGTCTCTCCGGGCCAGTCCAGAACCAATGGGTAGTACCAAAGCAGTATCTAACCCTGGGAGGGACCTGTGAGCCCCGCTACTATGGCCGAAGCACCCACACAAGCATCTTGACGCGCGAACACATCCAGACGATAATGACGGGGAAAAGAATGAAGAGAAGACCAGGATGCAGCTCTACAAATATCCACCGGCGGAACTAAGGCCGATTCCGCCCACGAGGCCGCCTGACCTCTGGTAGAGTGAGCCCGAAGACCGACTGGAACGGCCTTGCCCCTGGTCTCATAGGCGACACAAATGGCTTGTTTCACCCAACGTGCAATAGAGGCTTTTGAGGCCGCTTGGCCCTTGGACGGTCCCCCGAAAAGCACAAACAACCTATCGGACTTACGAAAGGACTCAGTCTCCCGAAGGTACCGACGGAGCACGCGACCCATATCCAAACGTCAGAGAGAACGATCCACAGAAGCCTCTGTCCCCGAGACCACGAAGGTGGGCAGGGAAACCGATTGATTCAGATGAAAAGCGGACACCACCTTGGGCAGAAAGGACGGAACCGGACGCAAGACCACCTTCTCAGCCGAGAACTGCAGAAACGGAGGCCGACAAGAAAGAGCCTGCAAATCGGAAATGCGTCTCGCGGAACACAGGGCTACCAAAAAAGCCGTCTTCCAAGTCAATTCTCTGATGGAACTAGCCGCACGCGGCTCAAAAGGAGCGCCAGTCAGCACCTCCAATACCATATTCAGATCCCAAGTAGGAACAACCGGACGAACTGGTGGTCGCAGATGCCTGGCCGCTCGGAGAAAACGCAGAATGTCCGGATGCAATGAAAGACGAACACCACGCACGGCACCCCGTAAAACTGCCAGTGCCGCTAACTGCACTCTCAAGGTGCTGAGAGCAAGACCCTTCTCCAAACCGCATTGCAGAAAAGCGAGAATATCGGGAATGGAAGAGTTACGTGCTCTCAAGGCGCGATCCGCGCACCATGCCTCAAAAACGCGCCACACCCGAATGTACGCCAAAGATGTGGAACGTCGGCGAGATTGCAGCAACGTAGCAATCACTGCTGCCGAATAACCTTTGCGGCGCAACTGTTGCCTCTCAATAGCCATGCCGTAAGCAAGAACCGATCCGCCTGCGGCATAGGAATGGGACCCTGCAGCAGCAAGTCCACCCGAGCCGGCAATCGCCAGGGCGGCTCCACCAGAAGCTTCAGCAGATCGGCGTACCAAGGACGCCTGGGCCAATCCGGAGCAATCAGGAGCACCGGACCCCCGTGCGTGGCGATTCTCCGAATGACCCTGCCGACCAAGGGCCATGGAGGAAACACATACAGGAGCTGATCCTGCGGCCACGGCTGCACCAGGCCGTCGAGACCCTCCGACATGTGCTCCCTGCACCGGCTGTAAAAGCGCTGCGCCTTCGCATTGCGAAGAGTGGCCATGAGATCGAGAACGGGCTGACCCCAACGGAGGGTTATCTCGTGAAATACTTCCGCGTTGAGCTCCCATTCTCCCGGATCCAGCACATTGCGGCTGAGATAATCCGCCTGTATATTGTCTTTGCCAGCCACGTGAGACGCCGAGAGCGCCAGAAGGTGCCCCTCTGCCCAGATGGAGACTTCCCGTTCCGCCTTGCCGATTGATGTAGGAGACGGTCACAAGATTGTCAGAAAAGATGCGCACCGGCTGGCCCTCGAGCAGCGCTGCAAACTCTACCAGCGCCAGATACACTGTTCGCAATTCCAAGCGATTGATGGACCACAGACTCTCCTCCGGCGACCAGGAGCCCTGCGCGATGTGCGTCAAACAATGCGCTCCCCAGCCGGAGAGACTGGCATCTGTCGTGACCAAAATCCACTCCGGAAGCGCCAGGGGAACGCCGGCGACAAGATGGTCCGGAACCAACCACCACTGAAGGCTGAGCCGCACGTTTTCGGGACAGGCTAAGCGACGGGAAAGAGGATGCCGTTGCGGAGACCACCGCGAAAGCAGCGCCTGCTGAAGCGGACGCATGTGCGCCCAAGCCCAAGGCACCAGGTCCAATGCCGCCGCCATCAGGCCCAGCAACTGCAAGTACTTCCACGCCGTTGGCGCTCGAACCCGCAAGAACGCTGCCACGTGAGAGAGAAGTTTGCGAACCCTCTCCGGAGGCAAGAGAACCAGGCCCCTGTCCGTGGCGAAATGCGCCCCCAGGTACGGGAGCTGCTGCACCGGCTCCAGGCGACTCTTTGCCTGGTTTACGATCCAGCCAAGACTCTCGAGACAGGAAACCACACGCCGGGTCGCCCTGACCGACTCTTTGCGCGACGACGCCCGAATCAGCCAGTCGTCCAGGTAAGGGTGGACGAGCACACCTTCTCTGCGAAGAGCCGCCGCCACCACCATCATCACTTTCGTGAAAGTGCGCGGCGCTGTCGCCAACCCGAACGGCAACGCTCAGAACTGAAAATGACCCATCGGAACCGCGAACCGGAGAAAACGCTGATGATCCGGTCTGATCGGAATGTGAAGGTAGGCCTCTGTCAAATCGATGGAAGAGAGAAACTCCCCCGGACGCACGGAACTGATCACTGAGCGTAAGGTTTCCATACGGAAATGAGAGACCCGCAGCCGCCGGTTCACATGCTTCAAATCCAGAATTGGCCGGAAAGTGCCCTCCTTTTTGGGCACCACAAAATAAATCGAGTATCGACCGAAGCCGCACTGGTCTGGAGGGACGGGCACGACGGCTCGGAGCCGCAGTAAACGTAGCAACATCTCGCAGAAAGCCGCTCGCTTGGCGCTCGGACCACACGGATAAAATAGAAATGAGTCCGCCAGCGGACCAGCGAATTCGAGAGCATAGCCCTCGCGGATAATTTGCAGAACCCACTGGTCGGTTGTAATGGCGATCCAAGCGGAGAGAAACTCCTGCAATCGACCTCCAATTGGAATCTCCGCTTGGACCTGCCGCACGTCATTACGGCTTTTTAAGGGCCGCCGGAGCGGCGCAGAAGTAACCCCTTGCGGAGCCTCTAGCGCCTCGAAAGGACTGTCCCCGGGACTGAAACCGGCCCCGCTGATAAGGGGCAAAACGCGCTCCCCGAAAACAGCGAAACTCACGCCCCTGACCCCTAGAAAAGGAGCTCTGCTTAGTCGCCCGAGGGCGATCTTCGGGAAGCCGACCCCCTTTGGAGTCCCCCAAATCCTTCACAATCTTTTTCAGCGCCTCCCCAAAGAGAAGCTTGCCCTTGTATGGAAGTTTACTGAGCCGGGCTTTTGAAGACACATCTGCCGACCAGTTACGTAGCCAGAGAAACCGACGGGCTGCAACCATGGAGGCCATAGACTTTGCGGAAATGCAAACTAAATCGTAGAAGTTATCTGCCAGATACGCCGCCGCAGATTCGAGCTTAGCTCCCTCTGTGGAAGAAGCAGCTTCCCCTGCAGGACCGGAAGCCAACTGACTCCAGCGAATAGCCGCTCTAGAGACATAAGCGCCACAGACGGACGCTTGCAGCGCCAGGGCGCTAGCCTCAAAGGCTTGCTTTAAAAGCCCCTCGAGACGACGGTCCTGAACATCCTTAAGGGCCGCTGCCCCCTCCACAGGAATGGTGGTCTTCTTGGTGACCGCCGAAACCAGCGCATCAACCTTGGGCATACGGAGGAGCTCCCGTTCCTCCTGAGGCAGCGGATACAAACGCGCCATTGCCCGAGCCCCGCGCAACGACGCTTCCGGACATTCCCACTCAGATTCTATCATTTGTTTGATGACTCTGTGCAGTGGAAAACATTTTGCTCGGACCTGAACCCCTGCAATAAGGGATCCTCTAAAGGTTCCTGAGGGGCTGCTGGAGGAAGAATACTGAGGGCCAAGAGCGACTGCGCAATCAGCGCAGGCAACTCTTCCCTCCTAAAAACTCGAAAAATATTAGGGTCCTCTCCTGGCCCTAATTCCCCTTCCTCCAAATCAGCAGGCCAGGAATCCATGCCCGAGTCTGACAATAGCTCCCCCTCCTCGGGCCCCACGGCGTCCATCGCCGCCAGAGAAAAATCATCTCTAGTCTCTCTCGGAGCCGAGAAAACAGGAAGCCCTTCATTAAGCTGAGACCGACCAGAGACCCCCTCTGGAGCCGCTAGCGATTCCGCCACTAAGGGAGCAGGAGACTGCCCCTTTTTAAGTAAATAGGCCCGATGAAACGCCAGGATAAACTCCGGGCACAGCAGCGGATCCAGGGCCTCAGGCAAGGCTGGGAGCGCTGGGACTACGGGCTGCTCCTGCACCGCCGTACAATGGCGCGATTTTACTTTCTTTTTGCCAGGTTTCACCAGCGGGCGCGCGGGAGCGGATGGCTCTGCTAAAATGGCCGCCGTTCCCGCGCTTTCCCCCCCGGCCTGCATCTTCGCTGTTTGCTCCCCGAACTGCTCCGGCATAGCTCCCTAGACCCGCAGCGCCGAAATAAACCCCAGGCAGAGAACCCCTGCAAACTCAACCCCCTCTGCAGATTCTCTTTGCCGAAAAGCACCCGCGGGACACAAAGCCGCGAAACACACCGGGAGAAGAAAAGCACCGCGACCAAATACCTGAGGGAGCTGCCGGTCCGGGAGAGGAACAGACGCTACCCAAGACCCGCAGCCAGCGGCTCAGAGAAGCGAAGGCAATACCACCGGGAACAGTAGCTGGGGGCCCCAGGCCTGTTCCCAACTAGGCGGGAGACTAGAGAAGCGGAGACAGGCTCTGTCTCATTCCCTACATCGAGCACACAGCTCGCAGACACCAAAAAGCAGCAAATAGCTAGCAAAGGAGCAATGCTAAAACCCTGCTAGGGTAAAGCAAGCAGCCCTCTGAGAAACTCTTCCATGAAAATAAAAAAAGAGGACCTAAAGTACAGAACTTGGTGGGGAGTCAAATCTTCACACCTCCAGCTCAGCTGCTGAGGACATTAAGACTGATTCCTGTCACCAGGGGAGGGCTAGATATCCTAGCAACAAGAATTAGTATTCAGTCCTCAGCTGCTAGAGGAGGGAGATTTGACTACCCATTGGTTCTGGACTGGCCCGGAGAGACGATTAGGAAAAATGTTTTGTATTTATTTTAGATCACAAGATATATGAAAGTGACATGCCATACACCAAAAGGCAGAAAGGATACATGTGTGTGTTAAATCCAAATTTCATGGATCAAAGTACCATATTTCTAAATACTATGAGACTGAACAAGTCATGTGAGGTTTAAAGAATCATCTCATCTGGCATTTTGTTTCATTGTACTAGCTGACAGCTAGCTGATTCAATGATTTAATTTTTGATATACTAATTTATGGTTTTGTCTGCTTGCTTTGTTTGTTATTTATTTTGCATCAAAGGCCAATGCAAAAAGCTGGTGCCAGACATCGATTTTTTTAATGTTCCTGACAATGTGGAGTGGAGGAGTGGCCTAGTGGTTGGGGCAAGGTACTTCAGGCCAGAAGGTCGGGGGTTCAAATCCCACTAGAGGACAGCAACCTTGGGCCAGAAGGACTGGGGTTTCTAGTCCCACAGGTGCTCCTTGTGGTCTTGGGCAAGCCACTTAACCCTTCATAGCCCATGTTCCCTGTAAAAATAGTTATCTCCAAGTTATAATGCCCTGTTCAATGTAATTTCAGTTTGTTCAATGTAAACCGCACTGATGCAGAATAGCGCGGTATATAAGAGAATGTAAATAAATAAATGCACACATTTTAATGCGTGATGCAGGAATGTTAGGGTATGCAAATGCCCACCGCAGTAACCGTGCACATGTAAATGAGCCACCGCAGCATTAAACTGGGAGAGCAAGCCAAACACATGCGCACAAGAAGTCTGCGTTAATTTGACTTGCTCTCCAAGCACTGTGTAGCTCGTTTGCACATCAGCCCTGACAGTATTTTGATGGCATCGGGCACGATCGCGGCATTACAGAAAGCCCCTGATGCTATTAAAACACTGCCGGGGGCCAGTGCCTCGACAAAAAGTAATTACCTGCTGGTCTAGCAACCCTTGAACCCCCCACCCCAAAACCCAAAGTAAAAAAAAATCACCCCAAGCAAAAATAAATAAAGTAAAAATTACCTGGTGGTCTAGTGGCCCCTAAATCCAAGTCCCCCTGTACCAAATAGGCGAGAGTGCTGCCTATGCGTTCTCGTTCTGGTCCGCCATCTTGTAAAATGGCACACCTGGCCCCGTGTGGTGCACCAGGCGGGGTTAAACTGCCATATAAAGGCACCACTTTACCTGGTGGTCTAGTGGCCCTTGAACCTCAAAACCCAATTAAGAGAAAATCACCCCCAAGCACAAATAAAGTAAAATTTACCTGGTGGTCTAGCGGCCCTTGAACCCCACACCTCAAAATCCAAAGTTAGAGAAAATCACCCCCACGCAAAAATAAAGTAAAAATTATCTGGTGGTATAGTGGCCCCTAAATCAAAGTCCCACCGTACCAAATAGGCGGGAGCACTGCCTATGTGAACCCGCTCTGGTCCGCCATCTTGTAAAATGGCGTGCCTGGCCCCACACGGTACATCCTGGGATGCACTGGACAGGGTTAGACTCCCAGGATGCACTGCATGGGGCCAAGTGTGCCATTTTACAAGATGGCATACCAGAGCAGGAGCATGTAGGCAGTGCTCCCACCTATTTGGTACGGGGATACTTGGATTTAGGGACCTCTAGACCACCAGATAATTTTTACTTTACTTATTTTTGCTTGGGGGTGATTTTCTCTTACTTGGGTTGGGGGGTGGGGTTGGGTGGTTCAAGGGCTAATAGATCACCAGGTAAAGTTTATTTTATATATTTTTGCTTGGGGGTGATAGTGTAGTTGCTCACCTGTAACAGGTGTTCTCCAGGGACAGCAGGAATTAGTTCTCACTTATGGGGTGACGTCGGCAAAGACGGAGCTCGCGCAGAGCAATTCTCCAGCTTTCAAAGAAAGCCTTTGGTATTGCTGCCACGCATGCGTGGTCCTCTTCCCATCCAAGGGTGCCATTTGTCTCAGTCAGGTCCCTTAGCTCGAGCCCTACCAAGCAGATGGCAAGGGAAGGACAAAAACAGTAACTCATCAAGGGAGGCGGGAGGGTAGTGAGAACCGATTCCTGTGGTCCCTTGAGAACACCTGTTACAGGTGAGTAACTACGCTTTCTCCAGGAACAAGCAGGACGTCAGTCCTCACTTATGGGACTCCCAAGCTACAGGCTGCCGAACCTGTAACCAAAAAACAACTCCACGAGGCCGTGAGCAGAAGCCCTCGGTAGCCGTGAAGAAGGGTCAGAAGGCAGGAGTTGCTTATACCCCGAACAGGTTACAGAGTACAGCCTGGCCAAAGGCGCTGTCCCGGTGGGACTCCCTCTCCCGGGCAGCAAAGGTATTCGTGAAAGACCAGGTCACCACCCGGCAGATGTCCATCAGGGGGCACGGAGCTCAATGAGGAGACTGAGGCCGCTTTGGCCCGGACCCCGTGTGCAGTGACTCGACGATCTAGCAGGGCGCCTGCCTTAGCATGGGCGAAAGCGATGCAGTCCGACACTCAAACTGAGAGGGTGCACTTAGTGACTGCCTGCCCCAGTTTATTGGGATCATAGGTCATGAAAAGACGACCAGACTTGCGATGAGTCTGGGTACGCTGCAAGTAAAAGGTGAGGGCCCATTTGCAGTTGAGGGTGTTGAGAGCCGTTGACACCTGGTCGGTGTGGGGCCTCAAGAAGAAGGTCGGCAGGACTATCTCCTGGTTGAGATGGAAGTCTAAAACGACTTTAGGCATGAATTTAGGGTGGGTACGGAGGACCACCCTGTTCCTATAAAACCTGGTGTAAGGGGTGTCAGCCATGAGAGCCTGTAGCTCACTGACTCGGCAAGCCAAGGTCAGTGCCACCAGGAAGGCTACCTTCCAGGACAGGCGCCAGAGTGAACACGTCGCCATTGGCTCGAAGGGTGGACGGATGAGTTGCATGAGTACCACATTCAGGTCCCATTCCACCGGGGAGGACGGATGGGCGGCTTGGAAAGCAGAAGACCCCACATGAAGCGGAAGACTAACAGCTGCCCCAAAAGTGGTTTTCCCTCGATGGGGAGGTGATTCACCGAGATGGCGCTCAAATATACCCTGGCAAAGTTCAACTTCAGCCCTTCTTGAGAGAGATGGAGGAGGTACTGGAGAACCCATCGAACGGGGCATGAGAAGGGGTCAATATGGTGCTCCGAGCACCAGACGGAGAAGCGTCTCCACTTAAAGGCATAGGCTTGCCTAGTGGAGTCCTTCCTCGAGGCGAGGACTTCCTCGACCTCCTCCAGAAGGACCAGGGAGGCTAGGGAGACCCGTTCAGCCACCAGGCCGTGAGGGATAAGGTGGTTAGCTTTGGGTGCAGCACCTGACCGTCCTCCTGCGTCAGCAGACCCCCGGCAGAGCCCATGGGAACCAGAGGCTCCGTTGACAGCCGGAGCAGGAACGGGAACCAAGGCTGTCGAGGCCACGAGAATCAACGATATCCTGTCCTGCTGAGCCTTGAAAAGGGTCCTCGCAATGAGGGGGAAGGAAAGGAATGCATAGAGAGGGCTGGATGACCAGTCCAGGAGAAATGCCTTGGGGCCCTCCCTGTTCGGGTGCGGCACTGGCCCGCAAAAGCAGGGGAGCTGCGCGTTCTGGGGACTGGCGAAGAGGTCTATTGCCAGTGTCCCCCAGCGGAGAAACAGTCAGTCTGCTACTATGGGATCCAGCCACCATTCGTGGGGGCGAAGGATTCTGCTGACTCTGTCTGCCAGGCCTTTCTCCTGACCCGGGAGGTACATCGCCTTGAGGGACATCTTCTGTCGGCGAAAGAGCAGATGAGGACCGCTTCCCAGCAGAGGGAGCGCAATCCCATGCCTCCCTCCTTATTGATGTAGAACATCGCCACCTGGTTGTCGGTCTGCACGAGAACCGACCTCCTGCTAAGGTGTTCCTCGAAAGTCCTCAGGGCCCACCAAATCGCCCAGAGTTCGAATAGGTTTATTTGCTGCTGAGACTCCTCGGGTGACCATTGCCCTTGTGTGCATAGTGGTCTGCAGTGGGCTCCCCACCCTAACATTAGATGACAGAGGAGTTAAAGGGGCACTAAGAGGCGACAAGGCGATAGCTGAGAGACTGAATGAATTCTTTGCTTCGGTCCTTACTGAGGAAGATGTAGAGATGTTACCCATGACGGAAGTGGTATTTAAAGGTGTGGAAAAATTGAAGGAAATATCAATACATTGGGAAGATGTATTACAACTATTAGATAAACTGAAGAGTAGCAAATCACCTGGGCCGGATGGTATACATCCAAGGGTGTTGAAAGAACTGAAATATGAGATTGCAGACCTGCTATTAGTAATCTGTGAATTTTCATTAAAATCATCTGTAATACCTGAAGATTGGAGGATCGCCAATGTAACACCAATTCTTAAAAAGGGTTCCAGGGGTGATCCGGGAAACTATAGACCGGTAAGCCTGATGTCAGTACCGGGAAAATGGTAGAAACCATCATGAAGAACAAAATTACTCAGCATGTAGATAGTCATGGCCTAATGGGAGACAGCCAACATGGCTTTAGACAAGATCGATCTTGTCTTACTAATCTGTTATGTTTTTTTGAAGGTGTGAATAAACAGGTGGACAAAGGTGAGTCGGTTGATATAGTGTATCTGGACTTTCAGAAAGCCTTTGACAAGGTCCCACATCAGAGACTTTTGGAAAAACTAAAGAGTCATGGGATAGGAGGCAGTGTACTACTGTGGATCAGGAACTGGTTAAAAGATAGAAAGCAGAGGGTAGGGCTAAATAGCCAATTTTTCCAATGGAGAAAGGTGAATAGTGGTGTACCCCAGAGATCTGTGCTGGGTCCGCTACGTTGACATATTCATAAATGACCTGGAAAAGGGAATAACAAGTGAGGTTATCAAATTTGCAGATGACACTAAACTATTTAAAGTTGTTAAAACCCAAGAGGATTGTGGAAAATTGCAAGAGGATCTTGATAAATAGGAAGACTGGGCATCAAAATTGCAGATGAAATTTAATGTGGACAAGTGCAAAGTTATGCAAACTATGGTTACACGATGCAAGGTTCCACATTAGGAACCACCACCAAGGAAAAAGATTTAGGCGTCATTGTGGATACCATGTTAAAACCCTCGGCCCAGTGTGCAGCGGCAGCCAAGAGAGCAAATAGAATGCTAGGTATCATAAGGAAAGGAATGGAAAATAAAACAAAAGATATTATAATGCCTCTATATCGTTCTATGGTGAGACCGCACCTTGAATATTGTGTGCAATTCTGGTTGCCGTATCTTAAAAAAAGGATATAGCATTATTAGAAAAGGTTCAGAGAAGAGCCTCCAAAATGGAAAAGGGGATGGAAGGATACTCCTATGAAGAAAGGCTAAAAAGGTTAAGGCTCTTAACCTGGAAAAGAGACGGCTGAGGAGAGATGATAGAAGTCTATAAATTAATGAACGGAGTGGAACGGGTAAACGTAGATCGATTGTTTACGTTATCAGAATATAGAAAGACTAAGGGGCATGCAATGAAGCTACAGGGTAAACTATTTAAGACTAATAAAAGAAAATATTTTTTCACTCAATGTGTAATCAAACTCTGGAATTTGTTACCGGAGGATGTAGTAAAGGCTGTTAGTGTAGCTGGATTTAAAAAAAAGGTTTGGACAAGTTCCAGGAGGAAAGGTCCATAAACCATTATTAAGAAGGGACCTAGGATATCAATGTTTGACCCAGTACAAGCATTGTGGAACCTTTGTCTTTTGGGGAAACTGCTAGGTATGTATGACCTGGATTGGCCACTGCTGGAAACAGGATACTGGGCTTGATTGGACCTTGGTCTGACCCAGTATGGCATATCTTATGTTCTTATGTTATGTTCAGGGAAGCGTCTGTCATCAGCACCGAATAGTGCTGCAGGGCCTGGAAGGGCAAGCCCCGCAGGAGATTGCGGGGATTTTGCCACCAGCTCAGGGACAAGCAGAGGTCGGGAAAGACCCTGACAGGGTCCCTGAGCTGTCCGAGGGACTGGCTTCATTGGGCATTAGGACACTACTAAGCTGTCCGCATGTGCAGGCGTGCATGGGGGACTACATGCACGGTTGAGGCCATGAGACGTAGCATGGTCTGAGCGGTGACCTAGGGCGCACTTTGGACGCGAGCCGCCGGAGTTCGGAGGCGGGTGGCACGATCCACCGGAACGAAGGCGGTCACCTGTTGAGTATCGAGACGCGCCCCAATAAATTTGAGAACCTGCACTGGCTCGAGGTGAGACTTCGGGTAGTTGACCAAGAACCCCAAGCTCTCAAAGAGGAGGACAGCACACGACATCGCTCGCCAAGCCTCCTCGACCGAGGAGCCCGTAACGAGCCAGTCATTGAGGTAGGGAAAGACCGGCATGCCCCGATGCCGAAGGTAAATGGCGACCTTGACGAGGCACTTTGTGAAGACTCATGGGGCAGACGCGAGGCCGAAGGGGAGCACCTTGTACTGAAAGTTCTCTCCCTACACCCTGAAACGCAGATACTCCATGTGTTGGGGGTGGATTAAGATGTGGGCGTAAGCGTCCTTTAGATCCGAGGAGCAGAGCCAGTCGCCCTGCCGGAGGTAGGGCAGCAGAACACCAAGAGATAACATCTTGAATTTCTCCCGCACCAGAAGCTTGTTTAACCTGCAGAGGTTGAGGATGGGCCGCAGACCCCCCGTCTTTTTCAGGATGAGAAGTACCGGGAATAGAAGCCCCGACCTTGAAGGTGTGGAGGGATCTTCTCTACTGCCCGTTGGGCGAGGAGAGAGTATAATTCTTACTGCAGCAGAAGCTGGTGCGGGGGGAGAAAGGAGGTGGAAGCCTGTCGAAGTGAAGGCAATAGCCATCTCAGACAACTTGGAGAACCCAAGTGTCCAAGGTGATGGGAGCCCATGATGAGGCAAAGTGGGACAGGCGTTCCCCCCCCCCCCCCCCACTGGCTGCTGCGTCGCCGGAGGGCGAGGGGCTATGCCGATGGCATCAAAACCCCTGAGTGGGTTGTGGGGGAGCCAGTGTCTGGGCCTTCAACCCTTTCGGCTTACAATGCCCCTGGCCAGATTTCCCCTGCGCCAGAGTTGTCAGTGTGGGGGTAGCTGGATATGGCGGATAGCCCCGATACTGGAGGCCCTTCTAGGGAAGAAGGGCTTCTTGGTTGGCTGCTTCTTCCGAGGCAGGGTGGAGGTTTGCGTGAGACACGGGTCTGGTGATGAACTCCATCTCTATTTCCGCGGCATTATCCTCCATTGGCTTGCCGAAGAACTGCTCACCGAGGCAGGGCACATCCATGAGTTTCTCCTGCACCCATTGCTCAAAACCAGAGGATGGGAGCCATGCCTGGCGGCGGGCCCCAATGCCCACGGTCGCCACCTGAGCCGATGTCTCGAAGCCATCATAAGAGGCTCGGGAGAGGTACTTAGAGCAATCAGCAATGGACTTTAACGGAGTGCCGAACCTATTGAGGGGCTCTCCCTCGAGGCCCGTGGAGAACCCCCCGAGCTCCTTAGCCAAATCGCACAGGAACATACCGATGTACAGTTGGTATGCCTGGATGCGACAAGAGAGCATGGAGCCTTGGTAGGCCCTGCGGCCCAGAGCATCAAGGGCTCATGACTCTCGGCCGGGTGGCACCGATAAGTGCGATTTCGGGCTCTTTTGCTTCCTCATGGCTGATTCCACCACCATCGAGGTGTGTGGAAGTTGGGTCTTTCGGAAGCCTGGCCCACGTTACACCTTGTACATCGTGTCAAGGTGCTTGCTTACGATGGGGACCGAGGCCGGGGCCTCCCACATGCGGAGCAGCAGCAAGATAGAATAGGAGGTACAGACACAGTGAGGGATTCCCTGGGCGGGGACTCATACTGAAGAATGTCGAGTTCTTCAGCACGAGGTTCCTCCTCAGCCTGGGTGACCAGGTTAAGGGCCCGTGCCATGTCCCAAATGGACACCAGGAAGGTGGTGTCCTTGGGTGGCGAGCGCCACTGGAACACAGGCGGTGAGGGGTCCGACGGAAGATCCTGTGGGTACGTGTTTCCAGGGAGGTGTCCCCATTGGATTCGCACTCCGAGAAATCGGTCAACGTCTGAGCTGGGCAGATCGCCCTGTCAAAAGGCCAGTGCCTGCTTGGTGCCAGAGGCCCTGGACGATCTTGCCGAGGAACGGGAGGGCAAGCGAGCGAGACCAATGTCAAGGACCCTCACAAGGCCCACAGCTCCCGGGGGTTTCCTGGACAGATTTCTGTGTCCCATTGCGAGGGACCCACGGTCTCTGGGCACGAGTCAGCAAAGCTGGCCGTGAGCGCCTGCTGGGAAGCAATGAACGCAGAAACACTGCGTTCTAGTGTCAGCATGCGGGACTCCCACGTGGGCATGTGGCCCTGTGATGCCGATCCCGGGGTCACTGGGTCGGACGTCGAGGAGGAGAGGGGGTCCTCACCGGGACGACCCTCAGGAGACCGGGCACCTTCGCCGGAGGCCTCCGCTTCCATGCGGGGTACCTTGCAGGGTCGCTCCCTGACTCTCGGGAACACTGAAGGGGGCTAAGTGACTGGGCGAGGGAGCGCTCGCGCTTGTCAGGAGCCCCAGACAGCGACTTCAAAGCCGCCTTCTTTTTGCGCCACTCAAACCTCAGGGGTCCCCTGGTCGGAGTGCTGCTGAGAGTGCGGGGCCGCAGAAGGGACTCCACCGGGGGAGAGACAACCGAGGGTGCCACCAGGGACTCCGAGGCAGCCTTTTGGAAAATGTCTTCAGACTTCTGCTTACGGCTGAGCAGGGCCTTAGAGGACATTTTCTTCCAGAGCGAACAGAGCTCCGGATGAGGGTCAGCTCCGAGGCACCGCAGACAACAGTCATGAGTAAGCGACATGTTCCTAGAGCACCTATCGCATTTTTTTGAATCTGGTGGCCATGGGGATAAAAATGGCCCCTGCGAGGTCAAAGACCCATGCGGCCAGCGGTTAGAGGAAGAAAAAGGGCGCGAAGCCCGTAACGAAAAAATGAGAAGAAAAGAGTATCCCCGATAGCTCTAAAAAAATAAAAGCAGGGGAAGGACGGGTAGAGGACTGGGACAACTGGAAAACAGAGAAGCCTGTCAGGCGAAAAAATGAATCTTTTTCCGAGGGACAAGGACATGCATCCGATGGGCTCCGCGGAAAAAGGGAGACTGAGCAAGATGACACCCTTGGATGGGAAGAGGACCACGCATGCGTGGCAGCAATCCCAAAGGCTTTCTTTGAAAGCTGAGGAATTGTTCCGCGTGGGCTCTGTCGGTGCCGTCACCCCATAAGTGAGGACTGACTTCCTGCTTGTTCCTGGAGAATTTCTCTTACTGTTAGGTTTTGGAGTTGAGGGGGGGTTCAAGGGCCGTTAGATCACCAGGTAAATTTTGCTTTGTTTTTGCTTGGGGGTGATTTCACTTTAATTTAGGTGGGGGTGGGGGGTTTCAGGGGCCACTAGACCATCAGGTAATTACTTTTGGTTGGGGCACTGACCCCCGCCAGTATTTTGATGGAATTGAGGGCGCTTCCTGATGCCTGATCATCTAAGGTTTGTTTTATGTTTGATTGCATTGCTGCTATTTACTTAATGGTGTTTTGAAGCATTGGTTTACAGTGTTTATAAGGTAACAGTTACTGTTGCTGCTCTTTTAGTATGATATGGAATCAAAGTCTTATTTTGCTATTCGTCACTTAGGATACAGTGTGAATAGCTCACTTTTGAAGAATGCTTTAAGGTGCAAAACATAAAAGCCAACATCATGATAGGAGTGAAAGTTACCCACATCAATTTGTAGAATATGAAAGTACAAGTTAATAAAGTAAATAGATACAGAAAAGTTTCCTACCTATAACAGATATCTCCGAAGACATTAAGATTAACCAACTGAAAGGAGGTCAGTTTGGTTTGAAATAAGTGAGGTGTCCACAAGGGGCCTGTAGTTTGAAGCAAACCTGCAATTACAGTGATAGGGCAGAGAGTGCACCAGTGATATTTTATTGCACCCTGGGACCTTAAATGGTTGTGAGCACCATGGTGTGCGGCCGCACGCTCAAAGGGGCAAGTAATTCCCTTTTGGAGACCGTTCAAAACTCAAGTGGAGTGTAAAACATTAGGAAGTATTCTCTCTATAAAGTTTCACTGGCAGGGTGAGTACTAACACTAGTGTCACGTGGTAAATGCAAGCACAAGTTTAATCAACAAATAATTGGGTCTCAAATCAAGGGCCCTATTATGGACTGTCATCCTGTGACCAGCACTGCCCATTTGGGTGGTGTAGTACCCAAATCTTCCCAAGAGCATCAATCATCGAGTTCTCCCAACGCCACTCTCCCTTCACCTGGAGCATCTCTGGATTTTATTGTTTCAGCTATGCCTGGGCCTGTTTTAGCTTCTTCTATAGGAAGGGCTGATAACACCAAGTTCTCTGCAGTTCTTCTACCAATAGATCTGCAGGTTAATCCATCCTTTGATGCTGCTTCTACAGAAATAACACCATTTGATATATGGATGGTAGTAACAAGCACTGAAGCCCTGCTTAAGAGCACTCTTACCCAAGTTATGTCAATTCACCAAAGATGCTGTGGAGAAAATACAGGAAGTAGATCAACTAGGTGTATGCGATAGAGTCTATAGAATGTTATCAGTCCCTCTCCAAAGGGAGTATCAACAGTCCCCTTTAAAAGTCTGCAGCCCAGAATTCAGGGCTGGGAGGGCATGGCTCACAGGGAGAGGTTAAGAACCCAGCAGGCTGCAAGAAGGAGAGAGGCCCGTGGAACCAAAAGTCCTTACAAGACAAGCTGTGCAAAGGAGGTAGGAACTTTAAATGGAGCTGGAGGAAGTGCCAGAAGAACCAGCTTGTGGAGGTTTAACAAGCCAATTTTGTTTTCCCTGAATTGCTGTCTGCTCTGGATTTTGCTTTGTGGAGGTTTAACAAGCTGGGACAGAATAAAAACTATTTTGAAAAACTCGCGAGCCGTTAGGATTTGCGCGGTTTTGTGTGTAAGTGGAGTTGGATTGGGACTCGGGCAATTAGAGTCTGGGCGGCCAAACATTACATTGCCCTTAGTTGTAGATGGGTGGGGGGAGCTTTCTGTAACTTTCTTGTTTGTAGACACCATTAGCCGCGTACTTGGAGCGATACCCTTACCACCACTGTTTTAGCTGACGGCCCGATTGATTTAAGCTGTTTTCCTGTGCCATTCCATTTGCATGCAGGGCGTGGAGGGCTCACGCTATCCTTTAGCGCCGAGGGGCGGTTCCTGGGGGGCGGCCCTCACATACTTTTGGCATACCACGTGCTATTTGCGCAAGGGACTTGTACTCTGCCCCCCAGGCCTCGTGGCGGTGCATGAGTGTGATACTGCAACATGCCGACAGGGGAGTAGCTAGCAGTGTGTGTAGCCATGGCCATCCGTAGGTCTCCTGTGCCCCCTGTAGAGGACTCCGGTGCCTGATCTCTGCCTTTTGTCACCCTTTTATCTTATTTTTCTTCCCCCATTTCATATTGCCTTGATACTGTGGAATATCTCTGGGTCTGGTGTGGTGTGGTATGGGGCGCTCTCCGCCCCCAGGTGCTCTCTTAATGCCAGAGGGGGGGGACCTAGTTCGGGGGAGAAAAGGGCATGGGGCTCTGGGGGGCCGGGGATGACCTGGATTTTCAGGGCCCATGGGGCTACACTTCTGGGCTGAAAATTCGGGTCCTTTGTATTGTTTTTGTTTTTCCCTTTCTTCTTTTCTGGGCTATGAAGGGGATAAACTCAAGTTATAAACTCAAGTTATAAACTCAAGACAATACAACATCTGAGACCCCTACTCAACACCGATGACTTTAGATCTGTAGTCAATACACTCATAACCCCCCACTTCGACTATTGTAATAGTCTCCTAAATGGACTTCCAGTAAAAAGCATATACCATCTCCAAAGAGCCCAAAACATATGCGCCAAGATGGTCACTAAAGCTAATCTAACAGACCATGTCACCCCAATTCTCCTAGACTTACACTGGCTCCCTATAAACAGCCGAATAAAATACAAAATCCTCCTAACTACATTCAAAATCGTCAACAACATCTCCCCATCACAACTATCCACCCTAATACACCCCCCATCAGATACTAGATCACGCAGACAGAACGCAACCCACTCCCTCAACATAAAAACAAATTTTAGAAAAACTAAAGCGACAACAAGTGACAGGGCTTTCTCCTTCGCTGCCCCCACCCTCTGGAATGAAATACCATTAACACTACGCATGATAAAAGACCTTCACCAATTCAAAAAAGAATTAAAAACCTACCTCTTTACAAAACACTTTGAAATCCCCTACCAACAAAGAACCTCACCAATACAATCACAGAAACACATACACTGTACCCAAGACAGAACAAATGACTAACACAGAAAATTTCTCTAACCCCTCACAACACGCTAATGAACCACTCAAACAGTTGACTATTTCACCACTGTAACTAACTAAGATGCGCTCCATGTATATAACTTGTAAATAGTTTGAAAAGCTCTGTTATAGTTAATGTTCAAAATATGTTCAAAATGTTGTTCAAAATATGTTCAAAATATGTTCCCTGTAAGCACACCTGTATATAGTTAAAGCATAATGTTCCTTGTAAATGTATACAGAAGTATACAATTGTTCTGTTTAAAGTTCAATGTAAACCGCCCCTGATCTCTGGAAGGGGCGGTATAGAAAAGACCGTTAAATAAATAAATAAATAAAATAAAATGGTTGGGGTTGTTAGCGGGATTATCTGCTCCCATGGGATAGTGGGTCCGGCCGCACCCAGAGGGGCCTTAGTTGGGCTTTCTCTGGAAGAGGTAGGCGGAGAAAGTCCTTAGGGTAGGGGAGTGGAATTGGGGGAGGATGGGGTTGGGAATTGTGGATAGGGGAGGGGGGTTTCTAGGGGGGAAAGGAGGGTGGGATGAGGGGGAGGGAGGGGTTGTGGGTAGGGGGAGGAGAAGGGGGGAGGATTCGCAGAGAGCGCAGCACCGCAGCTACCCGGGTGTAGCTGGCCCAGATGAGGATACGATATTGATACGGGCGAGGCCCCAGGCTGGGGGGGCCCTGCCCCTTTGTTTTGGTGGTAGTGTTACAGTATATTTGTTTTGGTACGACTCGCCCTGAAGGTCATCTCTTGGAATATCTGTGGGATAGGTAATCCTATCAAGCGTTATAAAGTGTTGCAGGCCCTAGCCCGGCAGAAATGCGACATAGCTATGTTGCAAGAAACCCACCAGACGGCCGAGGAACATCTTAAATTGCAGAAACTGTGGGTGGGGCAAGGCTGGGGTTCTCCCGCTAAGGGGAAGAAGGGTGGAGTGGTCATTCTGATCAATAAGCAGACTCGCTTTGAGCTATTAAAGGAATACTCTGATCCCGATGGCCGGTATCTTTTACTCTATGGCAATTTGGATGGTCGGCCGGTCGTGTTGGGCTGTCTGTATAGCCCCAATGTATTGGACCGCTCTTTTTACGACCGATTGGCTTCAAGCATTGAGCAAATGCCAGATGTCCCCCTGATACTGGCTGGTGACTTGAATGGCGTGTTGGATGTGGGATTAGATGTGTCCGCTGGGGGGGGGGGCTCACCTGCGCATCCCGACTACCAGGGCATTGAAGGGCCTTTGTACACGTTTGGGCCTGGTTGACCCTTGGAGACTGCTACATCCGGCTGAGACCGATTTTACCCATCAGTCGAGAGCCCATGGCACTAGTGCTAGATTAGACTACGTTCTGGTCTCGGACAGGCTGTTCGGGCGAGTGGAGGACGCGCAGATTGGCCCTTCCGCGATATCCGATCATGCTCCAGTTTGGGTTGACCTTGCCTGGGGGGGCCCGGCGGTAACGATGAGGTTCTGGCGCTTTCCCCTGGGATTGTACCACGATGCGGAGTTTCGTGTAGCCCTGGCGAATCACTGGCAGGAGTTCATGAGCCATCATGAGCAACACCAGAATGACCCGGAGCTACTTTGGGAGACAGCGAAGGTCGTGTTGCGGGGGGAGATCATTGCCTATGTGGCAAGGAAGCGGAGGCTTCTGGCTGGGCAAATTGTTCAGATGGAAAGGCAGGTGGTACGTGCTAGGCGGCGGTGCGCAGGGGATCCTAGTGTGAACAATAAGCGACGACTTTGGGAGCTGCAAACGTCCCTTAACGAACTGTTACATCAGCGGGCGAAGAAGTCGTATATGTATTATCGCTACCAACTTTTTCGTTTCGGTGATAAGCCCGGGAAATTGCTGGCGCGGTGTCTATGGGGACGTCGGGGCCCTCGGATGGTGGCAGCGCTACGAGACGATCACGGCGCCTTGCATAAGGACAATGTCGGCATAGTCTGTGTCTTCCATTCCTTTTTCCAGAAATTATATGCCCGGAGGGATGGAGCACCGGTTGAAATGAGGCAATACTTGCAGGGGTTGTCTTTGCCACAGGTATCGGGAGAACAGAGGGCCTGCCTTGATGCTCCGGTGACGGTGGAGGAAGTTCAGAGGGTGATACAGAAAGCTGATTGTTGTAAGGCGCCCGGCCCAGACGGGTTTGGGGCTGAGTTTTATAAATTGCTGGAAGCGCTAGTACCCCCAACCTTAGTGGCGGTGTATCAGCGTCGGGTAGATCAGGGGAACTTTGGCTGGGGTGTAAACCATGCACACATCACCTTAATTCCCAAGCCGGGAAAGGACCCTACTCAGGCAAGCCTCCTATAGACGGATATCATTGTTGAACTTCGATTTGAAAATACTGGCGAAGGTGTAGCTGATCGATTGGCTTTGGTATTGGGGAGCCTGATCCATGAATCGCAGGTCGAATTTGTTAAAGGGCGCTATGCCGTGCGGAATTTACGACGACTGTTGGCATCTTTGGAGTGGGTCCGGGACCGTGACCTCCAATGCTTGGTTATCAGTTTTGACGTGGAAAAGGCGTTTGACCAGGTTCAATGGGAATACTTGCAGTCTCTGTTGCCGTATTACGGGCTGGGGGCCTCCTTTTGTCGGATGGTAGCTTTGCTCTACTCGGACCCTACGGCGGGGGTTCTCTGTAACGGGGTACAATCGGATACGTTTCGCCTGGAGCGTGGCACGCGTCAGGGCTGCCCGCTTTCCCCTTTACTTTTTGTGCTGTCCTTGGATCCGTTGATACGGAGGATTGAGGACTCCCCTGAAATCGAGGGTGTGCGTCTTGGTTCCTCTGGCTTCAAGGTGGCAGCCTTCGCAGACGATATACTTGTACACATTTCTTCCCCCCAGCAATCTCTTCCGCAGTTGCTGGAGGAATTGTCCTCTTATGGCCGGTTTGCGGGACTACGCATCAATATGGCTAAATCGGAGGCCCTAGATGTAGGGGGCAAGCTGCGGGGAAACTGACTTGGGAGTTTCCCCCTCCGCTGGGCGGATGACTATTGTCTACCTAGGTATTTTATTAACCAGGAAGCCGACATTGCTGTATAAAACTAACTTTGAACGGATTTTTTCTAAGGTCCGCGGGCAGCTGCGGGCGTGGGCCCCCCTCCCGTTGTCTTTGCTAGGTAGAGTAGCTGCCTTGGGGATGGTGATTTTTCCGCGCGTGCTATATTGGCTGCAAACGCTCCCTGTGTGGCTTTTGAAGCGTGATTTGGAGCGCTTGGAAAAGGAGATTCGGGGGTTCCTCTGGAGGGGTCGCAAGGCCCGTATCCCTTTGGCGCGACTGCGTGGGGGATGGCGCCTAGGCGGAATCGGAGTACCCGATCTTTGGAAATACGCCCTGGCGTGTCAAGCACGGCATTTGAGTGACTGGTTGGGAGACACTGAGACTTATACTCCGCGAGGGCTGGAAGCAGCCTTTGTGGCACCCCACTCATTGAGGGCGGTGTTACATCTCCCGCGGACCGTCTTGCGGCCGCGCTTGACGAGCAGTGTTTTATTACAGGCAACACGGCGTACGTGGCAGCAATTAAACAAACGCTGGGGCAGTGATGCTACGGTGTCGTGTTGGTTGCCCCTGCGTGGCAATGCCTGTTTTTTGCCCGGGGCCTCCTTCCGTCAGTGGTGGCGGGTAGGTATACGGCGACTGGGCCATGTGGTGGACCGAGATGGTAGCTGCAAGGCTTTGGGGGTGCTTTGTAGGGAGTATGAGTTGCCTATAGGCGCCTCTTTTTTCGCGCATATCCAGGTTTCCCACTATATCGGCTCTTTGCCGAGCCATGAGCTTACAGTGGCACATTCCGAGCGTATCTTGGAGTTTCTTGCAATAGGGGCGGAATCCCCACCGACGATAGCTGATTTGAAGAAACGTTTGGATCGGTTGGATACGCCCCCGGATTACTCGGCGCTGGAAAGCCTTTGGGCGCAAGAGTTGGATCAGGACATCGCCCCGGGTTCCGTTCGAGCGGTCTTGGGTCGGATTCCGCAACTCGTGGGTGGAGCTCGTTGGCGGGAGCTGCAGTATAAATGTGTTCTTCGTGCTCATTTCTCCCCGCGGCGGGCATTTCGTAGTCATATTGCCCTACACGGACGGTGCCCTAAATGTCCGTGTGCCTTAGCTGATTTGGGTCATATGTGGTGGGGTTGCCCTTTGGTGCGTAGATACTGGCAGAGCATTGAGACCTATCTGAGCGGTCTACTGAGTCAGAGGCTTTGCTGGTCAGGGACCTTGGTAGTGCTGGATCAGTTGGGACCACTCCACCCGAAGGGTAGATGGGAGAGGGTATTGGTTCGCAAGGCCTGTCTGGTGGGTAAAGGCCCCCTTCTCAGTCGTTGGAGAGAACCTACGGCCCCCTACCTTTTGTGAGTGGTGCAATAGCCTACATCAACTTATGCTCCTGGAGAGGAGAGTGGCGCTAAGACATCCTCGAGCCTGGGCCGTCTTCCTGTTGATATGGATGCCTTATATCCAGCGTTTGGGCCCTAAGGCTCATAGCGAAGTGCTTAAAGTCGGTTGATGCTACTCTGAGGGTTGGCTGTATCTGGTTGGTCGGGCTGGTGCTGCGCTCCCTGCGAGGGGAAGGGTAGGGGGGGCGGGGAGGGATGGGGGGGGGCTTTCTGGGTTGTGCTGGTTGTTAGGATTGTTTTCTGTTTGTTCTTGCTGTGTTCCCAGGGCGGTGGACAAGACACAGCCCCGCCTGGGATCTGTTAAGGTTTCAATGGAAAAAATTGTAACAGTTGCTCTGATGTGTGCTGTTTGTACCCTGTGAACTTTAACAGATATGGGGGAAAAAAAAAAAAACTATTTTGAACTGCTGTCTGGCCTGTGTTTTAAAGAAACCCCTTCCCACCACACACCACATACCACATATGATAGCAGTGGTGGGATTTCCCCTACCACATGACTGAAGGCAAATCCACATTCCTCCAGGGCTGGGTCTCTACAGCAGGTCAGGATTTTTTTTGTTTGTATGGGCTAAGAGAGTTAACCTCGCCCTAGTTAAGGAGCTTGAAGAAGCTACAGTCAATGCCAGACAGCCAGGCTTTGGTTTGGTCACTAGAGGCCACTGAAAGTTTGTTGGAGCTGGAATACCACAGGATTAACTCAGTTGCAGAAAAGGAAGCTGTGGTGGTGTTATAAGAGAACAGTGACAAACCAGGATGGAGCGGCTCCTCCAGACTCTGGCAATGTCAGCAGCAGTTTCAACAAGCCCTGCTAGAAGGGCAGAGGCTAACCTTCTCAAGAAACCACTGGACAGACCCTCACATCCACCTTCTGAACCCCTTATACCCGCTGCCGACTTTGCTACCGTGTTTCCCTCAGCAACTACCCCCTTATCCCACTTCCCATTATGATCGAACACACTTGTCTTTGTATTGTTAGTTGTCTACCGTTTTGACTGGTAGAAAAACAGTATACCAAAATCAGTTAAATAAATAAAGATCAGCAGCAGCTACAACAATATCAGCAGCAACAAGAGCTTATTCAGGCACAAAGGGAGTTACAGAGGAGTTCCGCTACTCCACCCTTCAGCGCAAGCGCTACTGAAAATAACAGCAGAAGAACATGACTATTTTTGGTGAACTTTGAATGAACTGTCCGCATGGCCGGGAGGTCGGAGGCTTCATGGCTATTTACTTGGGGAATTTGCTGACAGGTAGCAGTCAGGCTGCATTCCAGGATTCCAACTCTGATGGGTGAGCTACATATGCAGCTGTCAAGGCTGCCATATTGGAACAGGCTGGCTGAACACCAGAGGCCTACCACCAGTGATTCAGAAAGGGAAGGGCTCCAGATCTCTGCCGATTAAAGGAGCTCGCATGGAAGTGACTGCAACCAGAGGTAAAAACCGGGCAGGAGGTAGCCAAGATTGTGCTACTGGAGTAGCTTTTGGAAGTGAAACAGTGGGTACGTCAGTACCCCAAGCTTACAATGGAGAGTGCAATGGAAATAGCCGAGGGGTATCATGAAGCCCAGCCAGTGACTGAAGCAAACAGTGAGAAAGAAAAGTAACCCATTAGCCCAGGAGGCTAAAAGGGGAAACCAGAATGGATGTTGGCTCCCTGTTCCGACCCCCAAAGTCACTTCCTAGGTGAGGGCACAGCCCCAGCCCCTTCACCTGTTTTAGTTATAGAGCCCAGGGACACTTTGCCAGGAACGTCCTCTGGGTACAGAAGAACCCATAGATGTTAGCCTAACCGCACCTCACACCTGTGCTTCTGTGGACACTGCCCACCCCGAGGCACAAAACTTTGTGATTCCAGTGGAGCTCGAAGGAATCCACCTCCAGGCCTTGACCGACTATGAGAGTACGCAGACCCTCATTTGCTGGGAAACTGTAACACGATTTCAAATTGACTATTCAAAGACAGTAACACTGGCCCGTGTACCTGGAGACCAGAGGCAGTATCCAACAACACGGGTTTCACTTAAAACTCCAGCAGGGCAAGCCACGTTCAAGGTCGTGGTGCTGCCCTGGCTACCATATCCAGTGGTGATCAGCCGAGACTAACCAAACTTCGAAGCGACATGGGCCTGACTAACTGACAGCTCACTAAGTTGGATCAGAAAGATTTCCCAGAGATTCCCCCCCTGGAAGATCCAGATCTATATGTTGAGAACCCCAAGCCTGCTAAGTCTCGGAGTTGGCATTGTCGGCAAAAGCTATACTACCAACAGAATCTGGAGAAGGGATCCAGGGAGGGAGAGTCTAGAGAAGAAACCTCTGGAGAAAGTGTACGAACCAAGGGGGAGGCTGATTCTGTTGGCCAGACGGATCACCAAAACCACCTTCTCCGTGCAAGGAGGAACAAAACTTTCAAAAACACAGGCACACCCTCCCAATAGACAACACAATATTCTCACAGATTTTTCTTACCAAAAAATCCTTTATTTCTTATATCACAGAAGCAAACATACAGAAAGCATAACAAAACTAAATAAATATAGAGTAATTTTGGAGTATTTCCCTCACCCTCTCCTTACAAGTAAAACACTTTTCTTTCTGCTCTGTTACAGCTATAAAGTAATTAAGAGATTTCCTGTCCATCCACAGGTCCTAGCACAGTGAGAGAGAATGATATATGGTTCCTAGCTACACTCAAAGATAAAGAAAATGCTTTCACACAGACATCACACAGCACAAAATATCAGAATCATACCCACTCACTCGTCAGCAGACATACAGTGGGAATTTGCAAGCCACCTTCTTCAGAAAATGGGGTGCAAATCCCAGTCCTTAAAAGTTGTCCCATTATATAGTTTTTCCTTTTTCAAACTAGTCCCTTTGTTTTCAACTCTAGGCATCTGGATTCTCTCTTCCATGACTTCCTTTGTCCTGTCATAGCTGCACTCCCAATTCCTGTTGATCTGTTGACCTTTTATATGACCATGTTTGTAACCATTTGCTTGGGCCTTTGTCAGATTTATTTTCTCTGTTATCTGACTTTCTTACCACTTATTCAATTCTTCACCTGGTTTGTCTTCCCATCCCTTATTTTCAAGAAATATAGAAAATATATCTTATTAGTTCCCTATCATCTTCCGACAGATTTATTTACACTAGGTCTCATGCTAAACTGGCATATTTATCCTAGTGATGCCTTCTCTCTTTGTGTTCTGTAGATAAGTGTGTTTTTTCTCACATTTCTTCCATCTGATGTCACCTAATACAACTAGCAACACACGGAGCACATCAAATGCCAATGCCAGCAATTTGAACAGTAGCTTAGATGTTCAGTGTTAACCCTTTCCCACTGGCTCTCACAATAGTTAAAGGCTCAGCAGTAGTGACCCAAATACAATTGTCCCCTTCCCAAAGTGGGGGCTGGAGGAAGACTCTAGGAGGGCCCAGCAAGAAGATGAGTCCCTTAAACATGCCTAAGAGCAGGTTTTGAAGGTAGATGGAGTTCCAGTAGGTAATGGAGAGTCCCCTGCAAGAACCTTTCCTTATTTTGTGCTAAAGGGTGATTTATTATACAGTGTCCGAGGATGCCCTAGAGGGGAAAGAAGTAGAACAATTGATACTTCCCCGGGCCTGTCATCAGCAGACATTGTTGGCCCACAGCTATTTATTAGGGGGGCACCTGAAGGTGAAGAAAACACTAGAACATGTTTTAGCCCAATTTTTCTGTCCAGGGTCCATAAACAGGTGCAGTTATATTGCCAGTCACGCACCACCTGCCAACTTCATAACCCCTCCAAAGTCTGACCTGCCCCTCCAGTGCCTATGCCCATCATTGAAACCCCATTTGAAAGAGTGGTCATGAATCTGGTGGGACCCTTGGAGCAAACCACCTGAAGCAACAAGTATATTTTAGTCATAGAGGACTACACTATCTGATACCCGGAGGCCATTGCTCTAAAGAATATGAAGACTATAACGTTTGTGAATGCCCTCTGGGAAGTATTCTCACGGGTGAGAATACCTAATGACATCCTCACAGATAAAGGGACACCCTTTGTATCCAAGGTGATAAAGCAAGTGTGTGCTATGGTGAAGGTCAAGATGCTGTGAATAATCAGTATATCGCCCACAGATGGATGGCTTTGTTGAGCGATTCAATAAAACTCTGAAACAGATATTAAAGTTCATGCAGGACGGAAAGAATTGGGATATTCTCCTACCCTATTTGATATTTGCCATCCACGAGGTACTTCAGAGTTCCACGGGATTTTCGCCTTTTGAGTTGCTCTTTGGAAGATGAACAGGCATATTAGACGTGGTAAGGGAAACCTGGGAAAAAACAACCCGTGACGGGCATAATTTGGTCAATAAATAAATGACCTATTCCTGCACGCGTTCACACTGGCAACATTAAATATGTAATTATAATTTTTGTCAGACTGGTGTCTGTGTGAGGACTAAACCCCTACTTCAGACTGTCCATTTTGATCAATTGTGCAGTAAAAACAAGGAAAGCAAGCACTTAACTTATAGTTTGTCCATCTTGTAAGCTATCCGGTCGTGCATCAAAGGCAAACTCACATATCCTGAGAGAGAAGGAAAACCATGAGGTGCAACACAGCACTGCATTTCAGATCTATAACTCCTCAATAGACCCTGCGTCAGACCAAAACTTCCCCACAGAATTCTAAGGACCGTGGAGGGACAAACATTCCCAGCAGAATCCATTTTAAAGAACAGACCAGTGTCTGACGTGACAACTACCGATTGGTTACTGCTCAAGTCTATGGAAAGGAGAAAGCAACAATGCAGACCCCTGACCAATCAGCTGAATTCACATAAGACTGTGCCAATCCAGGTTAAGTCCCAATGGAGCAACCGTATTCAATCTGAAAATCCATGGCTGTTTGCATAATTGTAAAGCAGCATCCCGATCACCACCTCCGATTGTTATAGACCCGAAACGCAGTGCTGTGTTGCACCCCATGGTTTCCTTCTCTCTCAGGATACGTGAGTTTGCCTTTGATGAATGACCAGATAACTTACAAGATGGACAAACTGAATAGATTTTAGCCTGTAACATTGACTTCACTGTAAATAAAATGTAGATATGTTTCCCCAGTTAACTCCAAGTTCTACATCCGGTTCAATGTAAATACCATGCGGTCCTACTGCACGGTATAAGGTTTCTGTTTTATTGTACACCGCAGTGATAATAAATAGCGCGGTATATAAGAAATGTTAAATAAATAAATAAATAAATAAATAAAACTATAAGTTAAGTGCTTGCTTTCCTTGTTTTTACTGCACAATTGATCAAAATGGATACGGTCTGAGGTAGGGGTTTAGTCCTCACACAGACACCAGTCCGACAAAAATTATGATTACATATTTAATGTTGCCAGTGTGAACGCTTACAATGCAATGTGTGCCTTCGAGTCAGTCCTGACTCCTGGCGACCCAGAAGCTCCTGGGTTTTCTTGGCAGTGTCACCGGAAGTAGATTGCCAGGCCTTTCTTCCGAGGCAATGGAGGGTTAAGTGACTTGCCCTTTGAACCGGCATGGCTGCTCCATCAACTATAACTACTACTCCAGGTCTTTTTTGTAATACACCAGACACGTTCACTTATTCAGAAGAACAACGTGGGAGGATTATTCAACATGTGGCTTTGTTTGATGATGGCATATTAGCACAAGATGATATTGTCTCTTCATTTCATGAACTCCAACACCTTCACAAGTGTTTGGTCAGAGCACAAATGCATGGAGCTTATCTTACACAATACTTAAAAACTCATACTATACCTAGAGGATTAAGAGTTCATAAATCTCCTAGATTGTTTTCAGATGAAGCTGATTTTTTAGGCAAATGGAATGGCATATTAAATAAGTGCTCTTTGGACTTAATTACATTATTGGTGGAGCGTATGACCACTATGGAGGAGGTCATTTCCACACAGCTACACGAAATACATGAAAAGGTGAAGTCACAATATGAAGCTCACCTGTTCCAGATCAAAATGGAGATGGTGATTCAGAATAATAGTTTTCGGAATAACATAACAGCTTTTAAAATAAAAAAAATTCAAACGGGATTAATTTGATTATCAACCCTATCAAGTTTATTCCTGGATGAAGCTGATGGATGAACCAGTGCAGAAACATGTGGCTTTTGAGGAAACATCTGGTGATTCCACGGATACTGAAGTTAGTGATAGGAGAACTCGACCATATCGAAAGAATTCTACACGAGGGCTATACTAAGCATCAACCCACAGAGTCTACTGTCTCCCGTGATCCAGAGGATGATCGGGATCAGGATCATCACCAGGATTTTCAGGAGGGCCGATATCGGGGTCACTCAACTCACGCTCAATATCACAGGGCAAATGGCGGGGACCCACAACCAGAGTGAGATCCAAACATCAGTCATCAATCTCAGTGACAGAGTATTATCAGCAGCACAGCTTCAACTTTTGAATTTAGGGTTATCATTTGTCCCTACTGTTCATTATGATCCTTTTACTATGAGGGTGGCTTTACAGCAATTCTTTCGCCAATTGCAGATTAAACAGTTTTTTGCAACCACTCCAGGCACAATGGATGATTCACTGGTCTCTAAGCCTTCTAAATGGATTCCAAAAGGTCAAGTAGACCCAGCTATTCAGACCTTTCAAAGACTGGTATTATCTGAATTGGAGAGGATGGAACATTTACCAAGCTGTGGTTATTTCAATCTCACCTGCGCCAAAAGGTGTACATTACAGGAATTATCAACTCATAGGCGATTAATAAACAAACTGAGCACCCTAGGGATGGACCCTAAAGTTACTGCTTGGGTTAGAAATTGGTTGGGTGGGAGGCGACAAAGAGTGCAGGTAAATGGAGCTCACTCTGAGGAGAGGGATGTTACCAGTGGTGTGCCCCAGGGATCTGTCCTTGGTCCGATTCTTTTTAACATCTTTGTTAGTGATATAGCGGAAGGGCTGTCGGGTAAGGTTTGCCTCTTTGCGGATGATACCAAAATCTGCAATAGAGTAGATACCCAGGAAGGTGTAGATAACATGAGAAGGGATCTAGCTAAGCTTGAAGAATGGTCTAGAATTTGGCAGCTGGGATTTAATGTAAAAAAATGTAAGGTCATGCATTTGGGCTGCAGCAATCCAAGGGAGCAATATAGTATAAGGGGTGAAGTACTTTTGTCCACTAAAGAAGAGCGGGACCTAGGCGTGGTTGCGTCTGATGATCTTAAAGTAGCTAAACAGGTAGAAAAGGCGACGGCAAAAGCTAAAAGGATGCTTGGGTGCATACGGAAAGGAATGGCTAGCAAAAAAAAGGGGGTGATAATGCCTCTGTATAAGTTTTTGGTGCGACCTCATTTGGAGTATAGTGTGCAATTCTGGAGACCGCACCTTCAAAAGGATGCAAACAGGATGGAGTCGGTGCAGAGGGTGGCTACTAAAATGATTAGTGGTCTTCATTATAAAGCATATGAGGACAGACTGAAGGATCTTAATATGTACACCTTAGAGGAAAGGCGGGATAGAGGTGATATGATTGAGATTTATGCCATGGAGGTATTTAATGTTCAGGGAGAGCGCCTCTTTCAATTGAAAGCAAGTTCTGCTACGAGGGGACATGGGATGAGGGTGAAGGGAGAGAGATTCAGGAGTGATATGCGGAAATATTTCTTTACAGAAAGAGGAGTGGATCCATGGAATAGTCTCCCAGTGGAGGTGGTAGAGATGAGGACAGTAACTGAATTCAAAAAAGCATGGGACAAACACAGAGGATCTCTAAAGGTAAAAAGGGGACTGTTGTAGTTGTTGATATGGAAGGACAGACTAGATAGGCCATGTGGTCTTTTTCTGTCATCATATTTCTATGTTTCTATGATATGGATTTAGTGATTCACAGTGCGGCTAAGGGTAGTGCCATGGTTTTACAATCACGATTGGATTATCATCCGCAAATATTGGATCATTCGAATGAATCCAAATATTATCAACCTCTTGGATGTGATCCTACTCCTGAGATTAGGTCAGAGATAACACAGCTTTGTGCTAAGGCACTGGCTGAAGGCTGGATCACACACAAAAAATATTATTTTCTGTTAGTGGATCACCCTAAAACTCCAGTAATATATTCGGTACCGAAGATTCATAAATCTCTCACAGATCCTCCTGGTCGCCCAGTTCCATTTTGGAACCTTTATCAAAATTTTATGACCGCTTTTTACGACCAGCGGCAACAAAAGTTACATCATTTGTTAAGGACACTGCTCATTTTTTGTTATTACACGATCTGGTTTTGCCTGAATCAAAGGTACTTCTGGTTACTTTAGATGTCATGTCTTTATATACGAATATTCCACAACAGGAGGTATTATGGGTGATATCCTCAGTCCCTCTGACACTTCCATCTCGATTACCCCAACACTTCATTTTGTCATTACTGGAAATTGTGTTATCAAAAAAACGTCTTTGGGTGAGAAGCTGTGCAATTCTGAGACCTCCCGGTAGTGGTTAGATATAGCTTATTTAACCATTTTTTTGCTCAAACAAGCAATTGTTTTTGGATGTATTTCCCAGTTGTGTTTTACTGAACGCCTTATTTTTGAAGTATTCAGTACAGCGTTTACGAGTCGACCTATTGATACGGAGGTATTTAAACATCTCAATCATATCACCTCTATCCCGCCTTTCCTCTAAGGTGTACATATTAAGATCCTTAAGTCTGTCCTCATATGCTTTATAATGAAGCCCATTAATCATTTTAGTAGCAACCCTCTGCACCGACTCCACGCCTAGGTCCCGCTCTTCTTTAGTGGACAAAAGTACTTCACCTCCTATACTGTATTGCTCCCTTGGATTGCTGCAGCCCAAATTTATGACCTTACATTTTTTAACATTAAATCCCAGCTGCCAAATTCTAGACCATTCTTCAAGCTTAGCTAGATCCCTCCTCATGTTATCTACACCTTCCTGGATGTCTACTCTATTGCAGATTTTGGTATCATCCGCAAAGAGGCAAACCTTACCCGACAGCCCTTCAGCTATATCACTAACAAAGATGTTAAAAAGAATCGGACCAAGGACAGATCCCTGGGGCACACCACTGGTAACATCCTTCTCCTCAGAGTGAGCTCCATTTACTTGTATTCTTTGTCGCCTCCCACCCAACCAATTTCTAACCCAAGCAATAACTTTAGGGTCCATCCCTAGGGTGCTCAGTTTGTTTGTAAGTCGCCTGTGAGGAACAGTGTCAAAGGCTTTAATGAAATCTAAATACACCACATCTAGAGCTCTCCCTCGGTCCAACTCCCTGGTCACCCAGTCAAAGAAATCAATCAGATTTGTCTGACAAGACCTGCCTCTGGTGAATCCATGCTGCCTCGGATCCTGTAATCCGCCGGACTCCAGAAACCTCACTATTTTCTCTTTCAGCAGCGTTTCCAATAATTTACTCACTACCGAAGTTAAACTAACCGGCCTGTAGTTTTCAACCACATCCTTACTTCCGCTTTTGTGTAAAGGCACCACATGAGCCTCTCTCCAGTCCTTTGGCACCACTCTCCCGACTCCAACGAGGCATTGAAAAGGTCAGTCAGTGGAGTTGCTAGAACGTCCCCAAGTTCCCTCAGTATTCTAGGGTGTATCCCATCCGGTCCCATCGCTTTGTCTACTTTAAGTTGAGCTAGTTTCTCACGAACACAGTCTTCTGAAAATTGTTCAAGATGTCCCTCGCTTCTGTTCTTATTTGTGGGTGTTTTCTGAGGTCCTGCTCCTGGTTCTTCATCTGTGAACACAGAACAAAAATATTTGTTAAGCAATTTCGCTTTATCCTTATCAGCTTCTACATATTCCCCCCCCTAAACCCTTGAGTCTGACAATACCACTTTTGCCCTTCCTCTTCTCACTAATATATCTGAAAAATGTCTTATCCCCCCATTTTATTGCATTGGCTATTTCCTCCTCCTTTTGAATCTTTGCCTTCTTGACTACTTTGCTAGCTTCTCTAAGTTTTTCCAAATACAGATGCCTGTCTTCCTCTCTCTGTGATCTGTTGTATTTCATGAAGGCCTCCCTCTTTTTCTTCACTTTTTCAGCTACGTCCTTCGAAAACCATAGCAGTCTCCTGTTCCTTTTGCCGTTATGTACCATTGTAACAAAAAGGTTGGTGGCCTTGAAAATACCCCCTTGCCGTGTTGCCCACCACTGTTTTTCTACATCCCCCAGCTGTTCCCATCCCACTAACGACTCCCTGAGGTATTGGCCCATCTTCGCAAAGTTAGTCTTCCTAAAGTCTAAGATCTTCACCTTGGAATGGATTCTAACAGCCCTAGTCCTAATACTGAACCATACCATCTGGTGATCACTGGATGCAGCTACATGCACCGCCGATAGAGCTATCAGATGTGACTCCGCCCAGCTCATCAACTGCCGACTCTCCTCTAACAAGGCTGCACTGCCTGTTCCCCCTTGCCGAATGACATAGGACACTGTCACCGCATTGTTGAACACGCGTACCGCTTTTCCCTCCACGAGATGGCAAAACCCGTGAAGAGCCAAGCGCACCGCTCTTAGTTCCAAATGATTGATGGAGCAACCGTCAACTCTTGCTGCCAACAGCCCTGAGCCATGTGCAACTAAAAATGCGCCCCCCAGCCCAAGAGACTGGCATCTGTGTTGATGAGCACCCAGTCCGGTTGTATTAATGGAACTCCCGCTCGAAAATGGGCGGGATCCAACCACCACTGCAGACTGTTGCTTACTTCCTGTGAACGTGTCAACTTCCGATCCAGGGGATGATCCTGAGGAGACCACCTTGTCAGCAAGGCCTGCTGCAACGGATGCATATGCGCCCTTGCCCGGGGTACGAGATCCAAGGCCGCTGCCATGGAACCTAGAAGCTGCAAGTAACGCCACATCGTTGGAGCTTTCAGGCGTAAAAACACTGCTACTTGCTTCAAAATCTTTTGTACCCTGACCTCCGGCAGGAAATCTGCTCCTATATTTGTGTCGAACACCGCTCCCAGGTAAAGGAGACGCTGTATTGGCTGCAACTGACTCTTGGCCTGGTTTATTACCCAGCCAAGCTGTTCTAGGAGACTCACCACTTGCGCCGTTGCTGCCCCCGACTCTGACACGGACTGTGCCCGAATCAGCCAATCGTCAAGGTACAGGTGCACCAGAATGCCCTCTCGTCTCAGTGCCGCCGCCGCCACCACTACCATCACTTCTGTGAAGGTCCGCGGCGCTGTAGCCAAACCAAACGGCAACGCTTGGAACTGAAAATGACCCATGGGCACCGCAAAATGCAAAAACCTTTGATGCTCTGGTCTGACGGGTATGTGAAGATAGGCCTCTGTCAAATCTATGGACATAAGCACCTCTGTCGGCTGTACCGAACGAATAACTGACCGAAGTGTTTCCATTCGGAAGTGAGGAACCTTCAAGCAGCGGTTCACGTTTTTGAGAACCAAAATAGGCCGAAAAGACCCCTCTTTTTTGGGAACCACAAAATAAACCAAGTACCGACCTAATCTTA
Source organism: Ichthyophis bannanicus (assembly GCA_033557465.1). Lineage (NCBI taxonomy): Eukaryota > Metazoa > Chordata > Amphibia > Gymnophiona > Ichthyophiidae > Ichthyophis > Ichthyophis bannanicus. The sequence continues at coordinate 1,362,478,131 of CM066032.1, read as the reverse complement.
ATTGGTCGTAAGGGACCGGAACCACCGCTTGAAGACTCAGCAACCGCTGAAGCGTCGCGGACACTGCTTTCCCCTTTTCCGCCGACCCGCATGGAGACACCAAGAAAGCCTCCACTAACAGCCGAGCAAACTCGAGTGTGTAGCCGTCGCGAATAATTTCCAGTACCCACTGGTCCGTCGTTATGGTGGCCCAGACGGATAGGAAGCCTCGTAGATGTCCTCCCACAGGAATTTCCGTCTGGACCAACCTCCTTTCATTGTCGCTTTTTACTGGAGTTCTGCTGTGATCCGAAATAACCCCTGCCGAACCCTCGAGCTCCCCAAAAGGACTGACCTCTGGCCATAAAGCGTCACCTCTGATATGGAGCAAAATGAGATCCTCTGAATCTGCAAAACTCTCGGGATTGCCCCCTGTGCACACTGTTAGGTTTCTGACCCTTCAGACGGTCCTCTGGGAGGCAACCTCCTTTGGAGTCCCCAAGATCCTTCACAATCTTCTCCAAGGCTACCCCAAAGAGCAACGTGCCCTTGTATGGAAGTTCACTAAGCCGCATCTTGGACGACACGTCTGCCACCCAATTTCTCAGCCAGAGAAATCTCCTGGCTGCAATTACCGAGGCCATGGACTTCACTGAAATCCTCACCAGATCACAGAATGTATCTGCTAGATAAGCAGCTGCTGATTCCAGCTTTGCGCCCTCTTCCTCATCCTCTTTGGAATGAGTACCACCCTGGATCCAGCGAATGGAGGCCCTAGAGACATATGCACCACAGATAGCCGCCCTTCGTGACAGCACGCTGGTCTCAAAAGTCTGCTTCAGTAGGGTTTCCAATTTTCTATCCTGTAAATCCTTAACGGCCGCTCCGTCCTCCATAGGAATTGTGGTTTTCTTAGTCACCGCTGACACCAAGGCATCCACCCTAGGCATCTTCAGCAAGTCCTGCTCCTCCTGCGGTAACGGATACAACCGTCCGATGGTCCGGGCTCCCTGCAGGGTAGTTTCCGGATACTCCCATTCAGATTACACCATCTGTTTTATAACCCTATGAACCGGAAAACACCTTTGCTCTGCTTTAAAGCCTTGGAGCAGAGGATCCTCTAACGGCTCCTCTTGAACCATTGGCAGAGTTATGTTTAGGGCTGCCAGCATTTGGGCAATCAGCGCCCCCAATTCCTCCTTCCTAAAAACTCTAAAAAGATTAGGATCCTCACTGAACCCCATCTCACCATCCTCCAGATCCGTGGTCCACTGCTCGAGGCCTGAGTCTGAAAGAATCTCTCCTCCTTCAACCCCCTGGAGCCCTGAGCTGTGCAGACCGAAGCTATTGGTGCACACCTCAGCCCCCAGGGCTGCCTTGGAGGGCCCCTCCCCTGGGTCCAACAGGGAGATATCTTTTTCTTGGGCCTGTGACGGTAAGAGGACAGAGCCCTTGCCCTGAACCTGCTGCCATTTCAAACAGTAAGCTTGATGTAATGCCAGTATAAAGTCTGCTGAAAAAACAGACTCTAAACCCCCCTGCGCTGCAGGCAATGACTGTGAAGGAGCCTCCTCCATTTGAACTGGCTTTTTTGTTTTAGATTTTTTCTTCGTGGGTTTTTCCCCCGACTAGACTCCAGAACGGAAGCTTTATCTAAAATGGCTGCCGTTCCTGCCCCGCTCTGACGGCCCCCCAAAGGATCGCCGGATTCTAGTCTGCCTTCCATGCTGCCACGAGCCTAACCTGACCTAGACAATGTATAAATCACATCCTTCCACCATGTATTATAAATTATAAATAACCTCCCAACCACTACTTTTTGTACTTGTATATAGTTTGTATACTGCAATTGTACATAGTTTCCCCAGTTACATCCCCAAGTTATCCATTCTGTTACAATGTAAGCCTAAGGCTGTTTGTCTGTGGCAATATTTTGTTACTTGAAAATCACACTGATACTAAAAAGCACAGTATAGAAGAAATGTAAATAAATAAATAAATAGCCAAATTTCACCTGCCTACTAAACGCCGACCAAACCCAGGGACTGAGAGCCGCCGCCGACCGCCACAGTATTTGCACCCCATCAGGTTTGCCAGCCTGCACGTCCCTAGAAACACTAAAGACACTAAACCTTAACACACTAGCAGTCCCAGATCTAATAAAGAAAACAAAACACTCAACTAGTAACAGTGCCTTTTCGTTTGTTGCTCCAATATTGTGGAACAACCTTCCAGACCAATTAAGAGAAACTAAAGATCTGCTAACATTCAGAAAAGATCTAAAAACCCATCTATTCAGCCAACACTACAACAACGGAGAAACATTTTTAGTTTCCCAACCACCATAATCGATTTTATTTACCCTTTCCAAATGTATATCTACAACATGAACAACGTCATCCTCAAACGATAATTAACTTAATAATGTTTCTTCCCACCTATAAATAAAATCAAAGTAACCCTTGATACCTGTTATACAGTTCAAATGTATTATACAGTTTAATTGTATTATAGTTCAATAATTGTTTCTGTTATATTGTAATATATTATTGTTACACAATTTTAAGGTAATATAGTTTAATAGTTTAAAAATGTTTGTTATATTGTAATACATTAATCTGTTCCATACAATTCATATTATAATGTAATATAGTTTATAATGTTCTATGTATTTGTTTTGACTTTTGTTGTAATGTAAACCGCTGCTGATCCTTGGAAGCAGCGGTATATAAAAGCTGTTCAAATAAATAAATAAAATAAAATAAATAAATAAATAAAGACCTGCGCCGTAAAAATAACCCTGCGATCAGCTTCAGCAGAGCCGCTCGGTCTAAAACCCCCAACGTACCTTACACACTGTCGTTCAAGAAAAACCGCACTGTTGTGCTCTCCAAGCCACTCACTCCCGCTGCTAGTGGTAGAGTGCCTTGACTCCGGGGGCAGTCGGATGATCTCTGGGGCTCCCAGCACCTCTCCGCCCTCACCCGTTAACAGGAGCTGCTGACTGAGGCAGGCTCTGCCTCCTCTGCTCCGTGCCCAATTCGACTCTCAGCTAATTGATTCCCGTCTGCACGGAGAAGAACCCTGCTAGAGTCCTTCCGCTCTAAAGGTCTTTCTCTCCACTGAGGAATTCAGAGGTAAAACTAGTCTCCAGCCTAAATCTCTTTTCGTTTCTCCGGGAGCCTGTCAGCTTTATGTCCCTTCCAGCTGCTGAGGACTGAAAGACTGAGGTTCTGACGCCAGGGGGAGCCGGATAGCATGTCAGCAAAACTTCGGAATTCAGTCCTCAGCTGCTGGAGAAGGTTGACAACCCTCATGTTCCTGGAGTGGCCCGGAGAGACGAAGAGGAATGAGCAGATGCAACCTAAACTACAGAGGTGAATGCCACATTGTCTAGGTCCCCACCCTGAAATCAAAGAAAGATTCATACCTCCCTTGGACTGATATGCAATTACCACTGGTTCATTCCTAATTTTGCAGAGGTGGTGGAGCTGTTAACCAATCTCCTCCAGAAGAGAGCTCCTGAACAGTTTCAGTGGTTACCGGACCTGAACCTCAAGATGGCCATGTGCTCTGAACCAGTCCTGATTTCTCTCTACCATTTATTGTGCAAACTGATGCTTCGGAGGTGGGCCTAGGAGCTATTCCAGCCCAGGAAGTCAGGGGTGAACAACATCCCATAGCATTCATCAGTAGGAAGCTGCTTCCTCGGGAACAGCATTATGCGGTGATCGAGAAGGAAACCTGGCTGTCAAGGGGTGCTTGAGACCTTCAAATATTACCTACTCAGCTGCCCATTTATGCTGGTAATGGACCATCAACCCCTCAAGTGGCTGGCTCAACATAAGGAGTCCAATGGCTGTATTATGCAGTTGTTTTTGAATCTCCAATCCTATCAGTCTCAGGTCCACCATAGGGCTGGTCACACTAACCTGAATGCGGACTTCCTTTACCAGGTGGGGGTCCTAGGTGAGGCAGGCGCTCAATGGGGCATGGTTGAGCTGAAAAGGAGTGTGTGTGATGGGGTCTATAGAATGTTATCCATCCCTCTCCAAAGGGAGTATCAAAAGTCCCCTTTAAGAGCATCTGTAGCCCAGAGTTCAGGGCTGGGAGGGCGTGGTTCACAGGGAGAAGTTAATAACCCTACAGGCTGCAGGAGGAAGAGAGGCCCACTGAGCTAGGAGTTCTTCCAAGGCAAGCTGTGCAAAAGAATTTTGAGGTAGAAACTTTAACTGGGGCTCGAGGAAGGGCCAGGCGAACCAGCTTGTGGAGGTTTAACCAGCTGGGACAGAAGTAAGCTGATTTTGTTTTCCCTGAACTGCTGTCTGACCTGTGTTTTAAAGAAAACCCCTTCTCACCACATGCCACAGTACCATAGTGCAATAGTGAAGCAGGTGGCCATTTTGGCATCCCAGCTTCTCTCCCTCCAGATGAGTTCATCTGCCATTATGGATAGTTTATTCATTATTTATTTACATTCTCTTATATACCGCGCTATTCTGCATCAGTGCAGTTTACATTGAACAAACTGAAATTACATTGAACAGGGCATTATAACTTGGAGATAACTATTTTACAGGGAACATGGGCTATGGAGGGTTAAGTGGCTTGCCCAAGACCACAAGGAGCACCTGTGGGACTAGAAACCCCAGTCCTTCCAGCCCAAGGTTGCTGTCCTCTAGTGGGATTTGAACCCCCGACCTTCCGGCCTGAAGTACCTTGCCCCAACCACTAGGCCACTCCTCCACTCTTATAAATTATAAATGAATCCCAAGAAAAGTCCTACAAGAGTAGGAACCCAAGGTTCCTTAATTTCCTTTATACACATCTTTTCTCTCCTGAAATTCTTTAGAAGCACTACTTTATTTATTTATTTAACAGTTTTTATATACCATCTTTCTACAATTCAAGACGGTTTACAGAGAACGTAACAGACAGTATATTACAACTGTATACACAGAAACAAAACATAACACGGAATAAATGATTAACAAGTAACTTTCTCCATGAGGTACTACTTTAAGGTAGTACTTATCAACCTTTTTAACTTTGTGGCACACTTGTGAGTTTGTTCAATTTTTTGCATAACCCTCTCCCCCACCCCTCCCACCAGCAGAGCAGCAACACTTTGTACCTGTGTATGTCTCATTCTGCTGGCTTCAATCTGACACCTGAACATATGGAACCAGCGGACCCAAAGCACTGTCATCAGACTGAAGCCAGCAGAGGCGGCACACTTAACTCCTGCTAGGGAAGGAAGGAGGGATGTATGTTACCAATTTTCCCAATCACACCTTTCAGCTTTTTTTTACCAAATTTGACCCTCCAGTTTCCTTCTCTCAATACTTTCGCCTCTCAGTTCTCTCTCTCTCCTTTACTAGATTGTTCCTCAATCAACATTCCATTTTATGGCACTGTTATTCCCCAACAACTACCCCTTTCTAGCTGTCTCATCACTCCCATCATATCCACACCGACTCTCTTACTCTTACCCCATACCAACTATTTAATGTCACCCAACACCTCTCACATTCTCTACCTTCTGGTTTGGCTCATTCATCCCCAGTTATCCTCTCATGTTTTCACCCATTCTGATTCATTTTCAGCCTTGTGCAGATTTCCTTTTCCTCTGTATCTTCTTCTGGTTGCCTTTTACATGACTACCATCATTCATTTAGTTCTTAAACATCTACTGCACCCCATCAGCTCCCTATATATGTGTCAAACATTTACTCACACCCAATCACCACCTCTCTCTCCCTCAGCCTATGCTCTCATCACCACTGGCACTGACCCACCTGTCCACCTTAGCACATCTCCCTCTCTTTGAGATGCTCTCCATCAGCATCTCTTCCCTACCCCAACACTATCGCTGGCTTTCTTTCACACACATCCTTCTCCCTCCAGCTCTTATACACATGGCGCTGTCATACTCATCTATCCTCTTTTGATCCAGTCGATCCCTCCCCTACCACATACTTTCACACACAACCCAGCCCCCATATATTTTCCATGCACTACTTCCCTGATTGTCTTCTCACCTTTTCTATTTCCATAAACATAGACTCTTATACATATTTCAAACAAAGGCAGCATAGATCTCAAGGAGGAAAATGTTGCCAAATGATCCAAGTTTGCACTGCTAATTTCAGAGACATGAGGAGGAGGAACATTCACCTGCAATTCATTCTCCCTTCACTCACAGGAGTTATAGCAGTGCCCAGGGTTTGGATCTGCTCAGCCTTCCCCTTCCTCTCGATCCTGCTGACAAGACAGCTTGGGGGGGGGGGGGGGTGAGAGAAAAGCAGCTGGATCTGACACAGCAAAGCAAAGAAAAGCTCCCCTGCTGTCCGCTCTGCTCCCACTCCCAACTGATGCATTTTGACTCTAGGACTGAAGAAAAAGTAAATAGAAATTACACTTACCTGGTAATTGTCGTTCCTTGAGTGACGACAGTTTAGTCCTCCACCTCTGGGTTGTGCACCTCTTCCTGCAGCTTGGAGACTGCGCATGTCAAAGTCGTGACATCACTGGATATAGCCTGCTGGTATCTCCCATCAGCCTCCAGTGTACTATTGACAAAGCAAACTCAAAGGAACAACAAATAAGTAACTATACCATAACTTTAAATAACTCCCCATTCCTCAACCTGAGGAACCTTTTTAACCATATCCGTCTTATATTTTCTTTTCTTTTTTTTTTTTTTTTTTTTAACTTTACATTCACGTCCCCCCTATGCAAACACGTTTCCTATACCATCGCCTCGTTTAAATAAGAGAGAAGGAACAAACAACAGAGAGGGATACTCACTGCGATCTAGAAACTGAAAGGATCCGTCTACTCCTTCAGATTGATGCTCCACTCCGCCTGAAAATAAACTCTGAAGAAATCACACCCTAGGCGGGAATGAGGACTAAACTGTCGTCACTCAACGAACAACAATTACCAGGTAAGTGTAATTTCTATTTCCTTATCGTTCCTCTAGTTTAGTCCTCCACCTCTGGGATGTAACAGAGCAGTAATCATTGGGAGGGACCTATCCAGCCAACTCACCACACCGTCAACCCAGAACAGGCATCCTTTACTGCCAAAACATTTAGGCAGTAGTGGTTATTGAGGAAATGAAGAGACGACCTGGAAGCTGCTCTACCAATCCCCCCTGGTGAAATGACACAGTGATTCACCCATGAAGCTGCTTGCGCCCTGGTAGCAAGAGTCAGAAAGCCCCCCGGAATCATACAACCTCGCCACCAGAAAGCTGAGGCAACCACCGCCTTAACCCAGTGCGAAATGGCCGCCTTCGCTGCTGTTTCCCCTTTACGGGGACCTCCAACCAACACACAAAAACAAAGAAACGAATGCTGCACCCTGCATTTTATGTTCCTATCGGCGTAAGCTACGAATAAAAACCTCCCCTTCCAGAAAAACCGAGAACTGGAAGAGAAACCAATAGGCTCAGGAGAAAAATCAGATACCACCTTTTGGAAGGACGACGGGACTGCTCGCAAACACCACCCTCTATCCAGAAAGGGTGAAAAAAGGCTCATTACAAGACAACGCCTGAAACGCCGAAACTCGTCGCGCCGAACAAAGAGCTATCAAAGCCACTGTCTATAACAGCAAATCCTTTACCGACGCCTGGAGTAAAGAATCAAAGGGCTCTTTAGTTAACGCCTCTAAGACCCAATCGGGATCCCCCGGCGGCACCCGAATTCTCCTTGAGGAGCGCAGTCGGGTCCCAACTTAAGGAAACGCTACACATCGATCCGAATACCTAGCGCTATTCCCTCCACAGAACCTCTACAGCCGGAAACAGTCACCCACTGGACCCTCTAAGGAACTCAGACCAAGGATACAGACACCTTTGTCGCCCGGACTTGCTGCCGTGAACAGCAGCCTTCAAAAAGGCGCTAAGCACGGACCTATGTACCAGAAGCAGCCTACCTCTTTGCTCTCAACAAGGTGGCGAAGACTGCTGTAGAATAGCCCTTCTTCTTCAGCCCCGCCCATTCAAAGGCCAAACCGTAGGCGGGCACCGATCCACCTGAGACATTCATCGCAGACCTAGCCGCAGCAGAACGTCCAATACCGGCAACTTCTAGGAAAAACCTGTCGAGTAGACGAATGAGATCAGCTTAGTACGGCCGTCTCATCCAACTGGGCGCTACCAAGAGTACCTTCCCCGAAAGCCTCGATACGCCAGCTAGTTGCCCTATGAGAGCCCACGGGGAAAGGACAAGACAAAGACTTAATTGGGAGCTTACTGAGCCTCAACTTGGACAAACCATCAGCCGCCCCATTCCTCCACCAGAGAGACCTCCGGGTGAACCCCAAGGAAGCCAATAATATTAGCTAGCGCTCGAATTAAGCCATAATGCACATTTGCCACATAAAGCAAATCAGGCTCCAGTCGATTCAACTCCCTGATCCTTTCCTGTTCCAGGCGAGTAGACTGCCGTAAACACTGCGACCACTTGAAGCATGCTCTCGCCTCCCCAGGCTCCACAAATGGGAGCTTGTAAGGACAGAGCATTGCCCCCAACGATCGCTTCAGTGAACCATCTACTTTCCTATCTTGCGCTAAAGAAGATTGCTAGGGCTCTCTTCCATACAGTGAGTCCACACCCCCTGGTAGTGCAAGGTGGGCACCCACCCATGTAGTACCCAGGCCTGCCGCTGCTTAGCCTCAAAATGTCAATCAAGAACAGGCGAATTCAGGACAGCTGAATACTTTTTTTTTTTTTACAAAGACATCTCTTAACCAAAACTTCCTTCAGCATATGTTAAAAGACGCTCTTTCCGTGCCAACAATATGAAGTAGAAAGAACTCCCAAACACGGGCATACTAATCCACGGCCTTCCTGCTAGAGTAACGCCCCATTCCGTCTGACTGCACAAAGATGAACTTTATATTTTAAGTTCAACTAGCACCTGGTGTTAGGAAATACAGCTTTCTCATTCTGCAGTGGCAATTGAGTCAGCAATGAAGAAGCCGAGAAACTGCAGACAAGTTCCCATTATACCACCTGGTAAAGACTCCACTTTTAGACCACTGAAGCAAAAAATCATGCTAGAGTGCCTTGTGTCCTGCCAGTAGCTGATCAAATTGAAATGATTCAGTGTATGCAGGGCATTTTCCAGAGAACGCAAGGTCCCTCATCCAGGCTGACTCCACATTCACAGGCTAAACCGGCAGCCATCTTGGCTGATGCCGATCAGCGTGGAAGCCATCTTGTAAGCCCAGCATATGATGTATGCCTACTAGAATCGGAGCTGCTGCCATTGCTGCTAGAGAACTAGCCTGGCTGCGTGCTTCTGGCCCCCATTAAGGCATTCGCTGAACACTAGCAGAGACTCTCCGTACTGGAGAACCTGAGATAAATGGAATGGGAGCATAGATAGCTTCAAAGGCCAGAGTTCTATTTCGCAACCTCTCTCCGCTGAGCTGCCTTTTCCATATGTAAAATTAAACCACATGTAGCCAAAATTAAGACATTACAAATCTACCGTAAAAATCTTATAATTTGGGCAAGGCCAAACTAAAAAGGAATATTTTCCATTAAGAAACCACACAACTATAAAAACCCCTCTTATGACATAATGCTTATGGCAGAGCATTCCACATCTGTGGACTGGCCATGGCGCTCACCCAAGCACCTGTTACAACTGTCCAAGAGAGTTATCACGATAATTCCTTTTGACTTGAATATGTTTACAGCGGATCATAGCGCTATATCACAGCAGCTAAGCCAAAATATTACCCTGCCATATAAACTGACTTTAATGCTTTATAGGACTTTCTATGGATAGCGGAAGGAGATTCTTGTAAATCAACATAGCTATGCCCCCCCTTTTTTTTTTTTTTTTTTTTTTTTTTAAAGTATAGGACTCCATAAAAACCAAGTTTCCACCAACTCCAATGAAATCAAAGCAGATCAGCTAAAATTACCCAAACTGCTCCTATAGCTTTGCAAGAAGCTACCAGCCCTCGCTGCACCCAGTTTTCCTTCCCCCCTTATCCTGAGGGATTCAGCATTGCAGGACGCGTTGCACACCCCCTGCCAGCCTGCTGCGTCTGCCAGGGAGCTGAAGAGCAAAATAGAAAGTAGAACCCCTGGAAGCAAACAGTGTCCTGACCTTGGGGTTCAGGATGCAAAAGGCCACCGAATAAATCAACAGTGTTAGCTAAAAATTAACAAGGCTATCTCTCACTAAAGAGAGTTTCTTTTTCTTTTTGAAATCCCACCGAAGTCCATGGGACCCAAGCTTTCGAACACAGCCCCTAATGCTGTTCATTAACCACAACCAGAGAAATGAAATGAACCCCTGCTCTAGAAATAGATGAGAATTTCCTGGGAAGGGCATGCTAAGTGGAGCTATGAAACACACAGGCACCCCCCGGCCTTCCTGCAGTCAGAGAAATAGCAGTGGAATACACCAACAACCTTGCAAATGGAGGTCTTAGAGGTTGCTGCCTGTGTGAACCTCATGAGTAATACGATTTTGTATTTTACCACCCCTCCCCCAGGGATGGGGGCACTGAATACTACATGTGATTCATGAGCAGCGCTGCCCTCCGGTAGCCTTTAGGGGACCAGAGCCCGACAAACAATACAGAAATTAAGAGCTTTAAATCTTGGTCATATAATCTTGATTTGCAGAACATTACAGCTGCTTGTTTAGTCACTAACCCCTGAGTGCCCATGAGGTGGCTCTGTGGATATTTCTTCCCTGACTTGCAGAGAATGATCAATTTGATAATGGCTGCATACACACAGTCATAGAAAGGCACTATTGAGTGTACCAGCTGCCCTCTGGTGGCCATAGACCATAGCACAGGCACTTCTTGGTTGACAGTTTAACTGTCAGTCTATTTTTTTATATCCTAAGGTTTCCTAAACCTATCCCTGTGAATTTTGGGCAACTTTCACTATAAAATACATAAAAGCACACTTCCAGGCTGTCCCTCTTTCCAACTACAAGTTAGGGCTCTGCTCTTGAACCTAAAAGCTGGCAATTTGCCTAAAATCCTGGGACTTAACAGATGCTCCTCAGAGACATGATTAGGAGGGAAAGAACATGTGGTATCAGAGATCAATGCCAAAACTGCTGTTCTATAAAACTAAGAATAAACTTAAAAATAAAGAGGGCTGACAACAACCCCCTTAAGGCTGAGGAACCCCCCCAAGCCTCAAAAAAACTACAAAAAAAAGAAAGAAACACTAGGCCTAAAAATCTAGCTATTCTGCCTGTCGTCTTCCTCACACAGGCAGCTCCCTGCAACTCTTGCCATGCGGTCCAAATACCTAGAGAGAAAATGGCCGCCCCTTCGCCAATGAATTTTGAAACCAAGAACAGCCGCTGCAACGCGCTGATGCACCTGTCAGCCGCAGCGAGGATCGCTCAACCGGTTCCACAGAGTAAAATTAAAATCCTGCAGCAACGGAGAGGCTCCGACTCACACAGCTTCAGTGTGGCTGTATGGGTCCCTGAGCTCTCTCCCGTACAGTCAAGGCAGAGAGATCCGCACTGGCAAATGCCTGTAGCAAGTGAAAATAACTGAGAAGGAGGGAAGGCGAGAGCTGCTACAAATTTAAAGAGCCAGGCTCAAATTTAAAATTACTGTAAATAAGGAAATTTGCTAACTAAAGGGAACTAATCCCTGATTGCCAATTAACCAAAGGTAACTGAATTAGAAGTAAAATTAAAAGTAAATTAAAGGTAAAAATCAAAAGAAAAATCAGAATAGAATTTGTCACACTAAATGCTCCTTTTCTGTTCCCCCCCAAGTGAGCCCAGGAGATAGGCTCACTATGTCCTCCTGCTGCATGGAGACTGGACACACTGGAGGCTGATGGGAGATACCAGCAGGCTATATCCAGTGATGTCACGACTTTGACATGCCCAGTCTCCAAGCTGCAGGAAGAGGTGCACAACTCAGAGGTGGAGGACTAAACTGGAGGAACGATAAGAAAATGCAGATTAGTGTTAGATCTTTGGAGAGCAAATCTGGGACACCTGGACAGGGCTGAGCTGAGTCAAGTGGGGCACAGGACCTCAGTCCTCATATTTCAAAATGACCAGTTTACCATGCAATAATTCTAAACTTTATTTTATACATATAAATACTATATGTATTTCTAAACGTCCTCCTCTTTTTGCAGAAATTAAGTTAATTTTAAACCTTCTCTTACCAGGATCAAAAAGACTACATTAGAAGGGTATGCAGGAGCAGCAATGTCCTTTGCTTTTGTCCCTACTGATAATCAGGGACAGGAGTTGGTTACAGTCCATGAAGTCTGGGACATTACCTCACAATTAGTGACAATACCCAAAAATCGGGGGGCATCTGCTAACCATACTGTAGATGCTTTTCTTTGCTCTGCAGTGTCTGCTCCAGTTGCAGATGTCTTCTCTTATCCCTGAATTACAAAGGGCAGGGCAGAGCAGACTACAGAGCAGAGTGGCCATCCTTTGCTCAGTCTGCTGCAAGTTCACCCCCCCCCCACACACACACACACACACACTTCCCCTTCCCTACATGCTGCTTGGGAGGGGAAGGGCTGCAGTAGGACACAGATTTTTTTTCTATTCTAGGACACTGTCCTTCGCCCCAAGTGTCACCATCAAAGCACACCAAGAACTCTTTCAAGGCGCACCAGTGAACCCTGGCAGCTCTGGTTGAGAAGCAATGCTTTATGGATGCATTAGGTTTACCTAGTTGTGATTATGTCCATATTGCTAATTATTATTTGCCACAGAAAGCATAGTTACTCACCTGTAACAGGTGATCTTTGGGAACAGTAGGAATTTAGTCTTTTCATATGGGTGACATCGGCACAGACAGAGCCCCCGCGGGAACGCTCCCCAGCGTCCAAATAAGAAAACCTTTGGGAGCATCCCACTACGCCTGCGTGCTGCCTTCCTGCCTTTCCAGTTCTCCCTCCTCAGCTGAGTTTGTAGCCGAGATAAAAGGAAACCAGAGCTTGTAGTTCACTTACACGTCTGGCCGAGGTAAGAGCTACCAGGAAGAGCGCCTTCCAAGAAAGGAAGCGTAAATGGCAAGTAGCCATCGGCTCAAACGGTGGGCGAGTAAGTTGTTGCAAGACAACGTTCAAGTCCCACTCAGTGGCAGGGGGACGAATCGGAGGCTTGAGCAAAAGCAGGCCTCTGAGGAAGTGGAACACCAAGGGGTGAGCCAACAGTGCCTGTCCCTCCACCGGTGAGTGGTGTGCCGAAAGAGCACTGAGGTGGACCCAAACAGACTTGGACTTAAGGCCTAGGTCTGACAGGTGAAGCAGGTATTGTAGCACTACTGGCACCAGACAGGAGAAAGGATCTTCATTGTGCTGAGCACACCACACTGAGAACCTGCGCCACGAGTGCATAGGACTTTCTGGTGGATTGCCTCCTCAAGGCCAAGACCACCTCCTCAACTTCCCTAGGGAGAAGTAAGAGAGCTAGCACTATCCTTTCAGCAGCCAGGCCATCAGATTGAGGGATATGAGATTGGGGTGTAGAAGGGAACCCTGATCCTGAGACAGGAGATCGGGTTGCCACCCCAGAGGGCATGGAGTTTCCACTGCCAACTGCAGAAGAAGTGGAAACCATGGTTGCCTCGGCCATCTGGAGGCCACCAGAATCACCGAGGCCTTGTCCCGTAGAATCTTGAACAGAGTTCGGGCCACCAGGGGCGTGGGAGGAAACGCATACAGGAGGCCCATAGACCAAGAGATCAGAAACGCATCTGCTGCCACTCTCAGGGGATGCGGCTGTCTGGAGCAAAACCTGGGCAGCTGACGGTTCAGAGGACTTGCAAAGAGATCGATGGATGGACGTCCCCATCATAGTAAGATCTGCTGAACCACCAGTGGATTCAACTGCCATTCGTGAGGCTGGAGAATCCTGCTTAGGTTGTCTGCCAAACGTTTCTCCTGACCCGGCAGATAAACTGCTTTGAAAAACATGCCGTGCTGACTGCAAAGGAGCAAAGGGCCTGCGCCTCCTGACATAGGGGTCTGGACCCTGTGCCACCTTGCTTGTTTACATAGAACATTGCTACCTGATTGTCTGTGTGAACTAAGACAGACTGGTGAGAGAGGGCATGAGAAAAAGTCTGTAGAGCCAAGCGGATTGCTCACAGCTCCAAAAGATTGATCTGCTGCGTGGCCTCCCGAGGAGACCAGAGGCCTTGAGTGCACGTGCCCTGGCAATGTGCACCCCACCCCGTTAAAGAAGCATCAGTGGTCAGCACCCTGGTGGGCGCTGGGGCTTGAAAGGGTACTCCATTGTGAAGGTTTGGGGGATGTAGCCACCACTGCAAGGAGTCCAAGAGTGGTTTGGACACCTTCACTCTGTCTTGGAGGTCGCCTGTGGCCTGCGCCCACTGAGCCCTGAGGCACCACTGAGCAGCCCGCATGTGCAGACGGGCCATTTGGAGTCACATGTACTGTGGATGCCATGTGGCCCAGGAGCCGCAGGAATTGCTTGGCGGAAACCTGAGGATTGCTTTGGAACTGGTTGGCCAATCCATCAATCTGTGGGCCCTGTCCTCGGGCAAGTAAGCCCTTGCCTGCAGAGTGTCTAATCTTGCCCCTATAAACTCTAAGTTCTGTGAGGGGAGCAAAGTGGACTTTGCATAGTTTATGACAAAGCCCAGATGCTGGAGAAGAGAGACAGTGCGAAGAGTGGCTTGTCTGGCCTCCTGGAGAGACTGACCTCTGATGAGCCAGTCGTCCAGGTATGGGAAGACAAAAATTCCCTGATTTCTGAGATAGGCCACCACCACCGCCAGACATTTGGTGAAAACCCTGGGGGCGGAAGTTAGGCCAAAGGGAAGTACTCTGTACTGGAAATGGTTTCCTCCCACCACAAATCTGAAATAGTGTCTGTGGTCTGGATGAATGAGGATGTGCGTATAAGCATCCTTTAGGTCTAAGGAGCATAGCCAGTCTCCCTGCTGGAGGTAGGGCAGCAGTACCCCAAGGGTAAGCATCTTGAACTTTTCCCTATCCAGAAACTTGTTTAGGTTTCGCAAGTCTAGGATAGGCCAGAGGCCCCCTGTCCTTTTTGGTACCAGAAAGTAACTGGAGTAGAAGCCTTGCCCTTTCAGGTGGTGAGGCACCGGTTCCACCGCCTGATCCTTTAGAAGACTTGCCAACTCCTGAAGGAGGAGGTTTCTGTGCAGAGGGAGTCTTGGAGGCTCCCCTGCAAAGTAGGAGGGGGGTATCTGGTGGAAGTGGAGCATGTAGCCCTGTTGGACTATGCTGAAGACACAGGTATCCCCTGTGATGGCTGGCCACCTGTAGGCGTACAGGGTCAGCCGACCTCCTGTGCTGAGTGGAGCCAGCTGTGGAGAAGAGGCTATGCTGTGGGAATCAAAACCCCGCTCCCTGCTGTGCAGGAGCAGGAGCTGGCGGCTTGGGGGGGTCTTCTGCCTACAGGGCCCATGCCCCTGCCCCTTGGCCTGCTGGCCCTGTTGGGGAGCTGGAGAGGCCTGATAGTGAGGGAAGGATTTGTAGGCAGCACCCTTCCTCGGGAAAAAGGGCTTTTTCCCCAAGACCTTCTTTTTCTGAGAAGGGGCAGTAGTTTTCCTGGACAGCCTTGTCCTGGTGAGAGTCTCAGTCTCAATTTCCGCAGCCTTTTCAGCCATGGGCTTACCGAAAAGGTTTTCATCTCAGTAGGGGACATCGACCAACTTGTCCTGCACCCATGGCTCCAGGTCAGATGACTGTAGCCAGGCCTGACAGCGTGAACCGATGCCAGCCACGGCTACCCAGGCCAAAGCCTCGAAGCCATCATAGGCTGCTCGAGGGAAAAACTTTGAGCACTCTCGGATCCCTGTTGACAAAGCCTCGAAACTCTGCAAAGATTCCTCGGAGAGGCCAACTGAGAACCCGGCAATCTCCTCTGCCAGGTCTCTTAAGTACATGTCCATGTACAGCTGGTAGGTTTGGACACGGCAAGACAGCATAGAGCCCTGGAAGTACTTTCTACAGAGGGCATCCAGGTTCCGGGCCTCCCGGCCGGGGGGGCACCAAGGAGTGCATCTTCTGACTCTTCAGATGGTGCATGGCCGATTCCACAACCATGGAGTGGTGTGGTAGATGCGCCTTTTGGAACCCAGGGCTCTTACGGACTCAATAAATGGAATCGACCCGTTTGTTAAGAACCGGCGTCGAGGCCGGTGCCTCCCACATACGAAAGAGCAGCCGTTCCAGCATCGGAGGAACCGGTACAGTAAAGGCTTCCTTCGGAGGAAAGTCATACTGGGGGGCATCGATCTCCTTGGCTCCTCCTCGGTGTCCGCAGGGAAGGCCAGGGCCTTGGCCATGTCCCTCACGAAGTCCGAGAACCGGGTATCCTCGGGGGGGGGGGGGGGACCATCGCCGAGGCTCAGACTCCAGTGAGTCTGAAGGGACGCACCGGGTCAGGAAGGTGTCTGGGGACTCCTCGTTCTCCATCTCCCACTCCGACTCCTCCGAGTCGTCGTCGAGCGGCTCCAGCCGTGTGGGCCTCGGTGCCATCCGCCCTGACGACCTCGGCCCGCACAGGCGGTCGAGGGGGACCTTGACCAAGGATCGACTCGAGACTTCATCGACTCGAGGATCGGCTCGGTCTCCGGGGTCGACTTAGACGTCGAGGTACCGGTGGTCGGGGCAGATGCACTGCTCAGACCAATGATCAGCACCCGCTGCTGTTCCATGAAAGCAGCCAAGCTGCTCTCCAAGGCCGTCAACCTGAGTCAAAGCTCAGAAGCCCCCGACTCGAGCCCCGACGGCGTCGGGCCCGACGTCAGCTCCCCCGGAGGAGAGTCCACGAGGACAACTGCACTTATGTGACTCGGGGACTCCGGCTCCACACGAGGTATCTTGGAAGGCTTCTCCGACTTTGAGAGCCCGGGGCGGCAGTCAGGGCTACGCGATCTGGCCCTCGAGGAACCAGGAGCCTCCACAGACACCGTCCTCACGAGCTTTTTCTTCCTGCGGTGCTCCCGTGAGGGAGACTCCCTTTCAGAGGACCCCCGACGGCGCTCGGGGTCAGACTCCCGAGATGTCGAGGCCTCTGACAAAGTCCTGGCCCGGCCGGACACGGAATCAGAGAATATTCTCTCACGTTGATGCTGACGGCTCCAAAGTGCCTTCGACGACATTTTGCCGCACGGGCCACAGGCCAACAGGTCATGGTCGGGCCCGAGCATCAGAGGCAGCAGTAATGTGTGTCAGTGAGAGACATAAGTTTCTTGCACCGATCACACTTTTTGAACCCGCTGGCAGCCATGGGGGGGAAAAAGGGCCCCTGCAAGGTCAAAAGACCAGGCTGCCAGTGAAAACAGACAAAAAGAGCGCGAACTCTAGTCACGAAGGACAAAAAATGAAAATTACAAGTCCCGACTCGATACCGGTGTACCGAGCCCAGGCGGGAAGGGGAACCGGCGTCGAACCGGATAAAATAACGCAAAAATCGCCAAAAAAACCCCCAACTTTTCCCGGGTGACACGAACTCACGTCCGTCGGGCTCCGCGGAAAAAGAAAGACTGAGCAAGATGGCACCCTTGGGCGGGAAGGGGACCGCGCAGGCGCGCTGCATTCCCAAAGGCTTTCTTTGAAAGCTTGGGAAATGCTCCGCTCGGGGCTCTGTCGGCACCGACATCACCCATATGTGAGGACTGACTTCCTGCTTGGTCCTGGAGAATAGGGGTATCCACATCTCAGTTTCCATGGTGTTGTACTGCATGCAAAGTCTGGCTTCTTGGTGTGTCAGTTTAATTTTTGTCTCCATATTTCTATCTTTAGTTTGTGGTCACTTATTCTGTACTTGGCAAGGGTCTATTTGTATTCTGCAGGTGTGACCAAAACCACATGTTCCGTTAGTATGGACTTTCTATGTCATAATACAGTTTGTTCAGTTTTCTAGGGCCCACTGCAATATTTATGGTGCTGTTCTTTTCTGAGCAGCTCCTTGTGTGAGTTTGGAAGTTGATACTGTTATACGGTAGATATAGGTCCTGGGTGACCTTTTGTAGGGTTTTGTATTACTTCACAGTATGCCAATACTGGATTTATATATTTTATTTTATTATATTTAACTGGGATATATACCACTCTATTTTGCAGGCAGAACGGTTTTAAGGAAATATTACAACAGAACATTTTACATTAAACAGGAATGTTAACTTCGAGGAACTTACAGACAACATTAAATATTACATAACAGCAAAACTTTACTCTTGACCGGGCATCACCAGGTAGCAAAATTCAACCTCAGCTCTTTGACTCCAATTCTCTAAATTCAATTAAAGAATGAAATCACACAAACACAGAAGTATATCAGTGACAGTACTAAAGCTTAAGAAGAGGAATTCAGGCTTGAAAACTTGAGCAGTTCTCTAAAAATTCCTACTCCAGCTAGGCCATAGTACTTCTTTTATTAGGGAAAAAACTGCTATATGGTACAAATTTATCTTATCACTCTATGTCATGCCTCTGCTTTACAGATAAAGCTAAACACTACATGTTACAAGTCAAACTAGGCACAGACATTGCTCAACTTAATCAGGGTGAGCAAAAACATTCTGTCTCGTTTTTTTCACAAACATCTACAAAATACCGCCTTGGCTTGTATAACACATTATACTAGGCCAGGGGATCTCCAACCCCAGTCTTGAAGGCCCCTGTACTAGGCTGTCAGCAAAATTCCAAGCCATTCTCCATACCGGTGTAGTCTACAAGCCTCCAACTCAAACTGAAGAAATTGATAGAGACTTGATTATTGATATTACAAAGATAGCCATGACGGGGGAAGTGATCATATTGGGTGACTTTAATCTACCCGATGTGGATTGGAGTGTTCCTTCTGCAAATCTGGAAAGAAACAAGAAAAATTGTGGATGATTTCCAAGATGCATTTACTTAGACAAATGGTGATGGAACTGACCAGGGAAAGTTCGATGGCAGATTTCGTACTCACCAACAGAGATATCATGTCAAATGTCCAGGTGGGTGCCCATGTGAGCAGCAGCAATCATTGTAAGGTATCATTTGAGATAAAAGCCAAGGCAGAGTCCAATTACAATCAGCTCAGTCCTAGACTTCAAAACCACTAACTTCAGTAAAATGGTCAAGTGCCTGAAGGAGGAGTTGGCAGGGTGGGAGGAGGTAAGGGAAGTAGAACTGCAGTGGGCTAAACTTAAGGAGGCAATAAAAGGGGCAACAGATGCATATGTAAGGAAAATAAATAAAAATAAGAGGAAAAGGAAACCTATTTGGTTCTCCAAAGAAGTGTCTGCACAAATAAAGGCAAAAAAGACAGCTTTCACAAAATTCAGAAGTTCAGAAACAGAGGAACACAGAAAAGAATACGTACATGATAAAGCTAAAAGAGACAAAAAGAGAAATAAGGATAGCAAAATCAAAGGCAGAAGAAAAGATGGCTAAAGATCTAAAGCGTGATGATGAAATTTTTTTCAGGTATATTCAGGAAAAGAGGAAGATAAGAGGTGGACCTGCAAGACTCAAAAGTGTCGAAAACAGATTTGCGGAAAGTGACATTAAAAAAGCAAAAATGCTAAATAAATACTTCTGTTCTGTTTTTACTAAAGAAAACTCTGGAGAATGACCACCCGTGATTGACAAATATACAAATGGGAATGGCATAGATCCACACCATTCACAGAAGATGATGCGTTTGAAAAGCTTGCAAAACTGAAAGTGAACAAGGCCATGGCACCAGATGGGATTCATCACAGGATACTGAAAGAGCTCAGAGAGGTTCTGGCAGGGCCTTTAAAGGATGTTTTAAATAGATCCTTTGAGACAGGAAAAGTTCCACAGCACTGGGAGAAGGGCTGATGTGGTACCTCTTTACAACAGTGGTAATAGGGAAGAAGTGGCAAACTATAGGCCAGTAAGCCTTATCTCAGTGGCAGGAAAAGTTATGGAGGCACTCCTGAAAGAGAGAAGAGTGGACTTTCTTGAAACCAATAGGTTGCATGATCAGAGGCAACATGGTTTTACCAAAGGACGATCATGTCAAACAAATCTGATTGAGTTGTTTGACTGGGTGACTAGAGAACTAGATCAAGGGCATGCGATGGATGTGATCTACCTAGATTTCATCAAAGCCTTTGATACTGTTCATCATAGGAGGCTTATCAATAAACTGAACAGCCTGGGGATGGGTCCCAAGATGGTGAACTGGAACAGAGATTGGTTGACTGACAGAACAGAAGGTGATGGTAAACGGAACTCACTCTAATGAAAGAAAGGTGATTAGTGGCGTGCCCCAGGGATCACTCCCGGGACCGGTACTGTTCAACGTATTTGTAAGCAATATTGTTAAAGGACTGAATGGAAATGTCTGTCTTTCTGCAGATGACATGAAAATTTGCAACAGAGTGGACTCCCCTGAAGGAATAGAGAACATGAGGAAAGATCTACAAAAGCTGGAAGAATGGTCTAATGCTTGGCAGTTAAGATTCAATGTGAAGTGGTGCAGTGTCATGCACCTGGGATGCAGAAATCCAAGAGAATTGTATGCGATAAGGGGCAAGAGGGTTGGTGTGCACGGAGTGATTGTTTCTAAGGATCTCAAGGCGACTAAACAGTGTGACAAGGCGGTGGCAAAAGCCAGAAGGATGCTGGGTTGCATACAGAGGAATTACCAGCAGAAAGGAGGAGGTACTAATGCCATTGTACAAGTCGCTAATGAGGTCTCACTTGGAATACTGTGTTCAGATTTGGAGACCATATCTCACAAAGGATATAAAAAGACTGGAAACGGTTCAGAGAAAGGCGACCAAAATGATTTGGTGCCTGCGCCAGAAGACATATGAGTAGAGACTCGAAGACCTAAATATGTATACTCTAGAGGAGAGGAGGGACAGGGAAGATATGATACAAACCTTTAAATACTTAGAGTACTAATGAGCAAACAAACCTTTTTCAAAGACTGGGAAGCTGCAATAATAGAAGACATAATATGGAGATGCAAGGAGGTAAACTGAACGGCAACGTCAGGAAATATTTTTTCACTGAAAGGGTGGTGGATACTTGGAATGCCCTCCCGATGGAAGTGGTGGGGACATACACAGTGACAGAATTCAAAATGGCATGGGACAGACACAATGGATCCCTTTATAGCAACAGGATAAAATCAAAATAACCTTAACTGTCTCTGGTATTTCAACAAATAGGAGTGATCTGCACGGAGCGGTGGGTACATCCCTAAAAAAGGCATGGGGAGGGGTGACCTGCACAGAGTGGCAGGTGCACCTACTCCTGCCACCTTGCTGGGCAGACTAGATGGACCATGATGGTCTTTATCTTCCGTCATATACTATGTTACTATGTAATCCTTTCAGAGGGTTCTGGTACCCCACTTTGGTAGCACAGTAGAGTGCAACCAGTGGTGTCCTTTATACTAGTATTTGTGGTGGGAGGGGTGGGAGGTTTGAGGTACTGGGTAGGAAGATGCTGGGGTCGATTGCTGGAGGTTCCTTCTGGTTACTATGGTATGTTTTCATAGTAGTGTTTGAATAAATGGGTCTTTAGTGCTCGACGGAAGCTTGTGAGTTCTGGGTTGGTTCTAATTGGTTCCGGGAGCGTGTTCCAGAAGGTTGGAGCGTATAAGGATAGAGCTCGATTATAGGTTGCTTTTCACTTTTGTGGTGAGGATTTCGAGGGTGTTTTACATGTTTTGTCTTCTCCTGTTGCTGGGAGTCATACGTACGAGTGATGAGAGAGAGTCTGCAGATTTGTTGTGTATGATTTTAAATATTGACAGAAGTGCTTTGAATTTTATATGGAGAATTATAGCCAGTTCAAATACATTAAAACTGGCGTTGTGTCTCTGATTTTAAGGTCTCTAGAGGGCACGAGCAGCAGAGATTTGTGCCATTTGTAATGGTTGCAGGGTATGTTTCAGGAGGCCTTGGTAAATGAGGTTACAATGGTCAAAGTGTGGAAAGATAAGGGCCTGGAACACAGTGCGGGAAGTCATGTGTGTCGAGGAGGGGGGCAAAGATGGTGAAGTGTTATAATTTTATAATATATTGATTTGGTGGTTTTACTGCTGTGGGATTGCATGGTTAAATGCTGGTTGAGGGGGATTCCAAGGTAGCGGACTTCAAGTTTTACCTCTAGTTCAGCATGCTGTTACTGAGATATCAAAAATAATTTCTGATTCTGGTGTTATGTTGAGTTTTATGAGGAAATGTCCTAGTTCTGCTCTGCACCCATTTTTGGGAGAGGAGTTTCTTTGAATGCAGAATATGTGTTAAAAAAATAAAGCGAGAACCATAGCACAGGACAGCAAAATAAAATTAGTAAACTGTACTGTGGTTCTCACTTTTTCTTTTTGTTTATTGTTCAAACTCCTTGCATCTCCTCTGTTTTCTGCAGAATATATATTTACATTTAATACTGTGCCAATGAGATGTGAGTTGGCACTAGCCCCTCCCCCATCACCCAAAATAGAGAGGCCTCCTCAGATCTCCAGTTAGTGAGCAGTATGTTCCCTCACTCAGAACACTGGTCAGGTAGTTAACTTAAACAACAAAAAAAAAGGCAACATATTCCCAAGTTCTATGATTTTTTTTAAATTGCAATGCTGTTTATATGCAACAAAAATTGTAAGTTTTATTGATTTCTATACCTACATATGTCACAGCATTCAAGGAATTGTACAACCATTGAAAGCATACACAACATGGTACTCAAAATTAACTGAAAATGCTCCTATCCGTGATTGAATAGCTGCTCTGCCCCTGCCATATCTAGCTGTCTTAAGGAGGAAAAAACAAACTTTTCAAGATTTTCCTAAAAGTCATCAGTTAGAGTAGTTACTCACCTGTAACAGGTGTTCTCCAGGAGCAGCATGAATCAGTCCTCACATATGGGTGTCATCGGCGCCAATGAAGCCCCAGCAGAGCACTTCCCCAGCTTTCTATGAAAGCCTTTGGGAATGCAGGCACGCATGCGCGGTTCCCTTCCCGCCTAAAGGTGCCATCTTACCTCAGTCAAATGACATAGCTAAGAACAGCACACAAAAATGAAAAATAAACTATGTACAACTGCAACTCCAAGGGGAGGAGGGAGGGTTGTGAGGACTGATTCCTGCTGCTCCTGGAGAACACCTGTTACAGGTGAGTAACTACTCTTTCTCCAGGACCAAGCAGAAAGTCAGTCCTCACATATGGGTGACTCCCCAGCTCTGGGCTACCGAGGAACCCAGGCTGAACAAGAGAACTCCCTCTAGTCTCAGCAGCAAAGAAAGGCTTTTCAAGGACACAACCTCCACCGGTAGCCCAACAGAGGGCAGAAGTTGCCTAAACCTCAAAGAGATTCCGGAGTACTGCCTGGCCAAAAGCACTGTCCCTACGGGACTCCCTCTCCAGGCAGTAATGGGCCGCAAAAGTCTGGCTTGAAGACCAAGTTGCAGCCCTGCCGATGCCTACCAAGGGCACAGAGCGGAGATGAGCCACTGAGGCAGCCATTGCCCTGACACGATGGACCGTGACCCTACCCTGCAAAGGAAGGTCAGCCGCCTTGTAAGCCCAGGTGATACAGTCAGCCACCCAGATGGACAAGGTACGCTTGGACACAGCCAACCCCAACTTATTGGGGGTCAAAGGATACGAAGAGCTGAGTAGCCCTTCTATGCCCCTGCGTACGGTCAAGGTAGAAGGATAAGGCCCTCCTACAGTCCAGGGTATGGAGGACTGCTTCAGCCTGGCTTGCATGAGGCCTAGGGAAGAATGTTGGAAGAACCACCTCCTGATAGAGGTGGAAAGAGGAGACAACCTTTGGGAGGAACTTGGGATGAGTCCTGAGGACTACCCTGTTCCTATAAATCCTGGTGTAAGGCCTGTCACAGACCAGGGCCTGAAGCTCACTTACTCGCCTAGCCGAGGTAAAGGCTATTAGGAAGAGTGTCTTCCAGGAGAGGAAGCGTAGTGGACAAGTAGCCATCGGCTCAAAAGGTGGGCGAGTCAGTTGCTGCAAGACCACATTCAGCTCCCACTCAGGGGCAGGAGGATGGATGGGAGGCTTGAGCAAAAGCAAGCCCCTGAGAAAGCGGGACACCAAGGGGTGACCAGACAGAGATTGCCCCTCCACCAATGAGTGGTGAGCTGCTAGAGCTGAGAGGTGGACCCGAACAGAACTGGACTTAAGTCCCTGATTGGATAAGTGCAGTAAGTACTGAAGAACTACTGGTACAGTACAGGAGAA
This sequence comes from Ichthyophis bannanicus, assembly GCA_033557465.1. Taxonomy (NCBI): domain Eukaryota; kingdom Metazoa; phylum Chordata; class Amphibia; order Gymnophiona; family Ichthyophiidae; genus Ichthyophis; species Ichthyophis bannanicus. The sequence goes on along the minus strand of CM066032.1, from coordinate 1,362,453,922 downwards.
AGTATCCTCTGTACGTAGGTGACACCACACAGAAAGAGTAGTTACTCACCTGTAATAGGTGTTCTCCAGGAGCAGCAGGAATCAGTCCTTACTTATGGGTGTCATCGACGCCGATGAAGCCCCAGCGGAGCATTTCCCCAGCTTTCCATGAAAGCCTTTGGGAATGCTGGCACGCATGCGCGGTTCCCTTCCCGCCTAAAGGTGCCATCTTACCTCAGTCAAATGAGATAGCTAACAGCAGCACACAAAAATGTAAAAATTAAACTATGTACAACTGCAACTCCAAGGGGAGGAGGGAGGGTAGTGAGGACTGATTCCTGCTGCTCCTGGAGAACACCTGTTACAGGTGAGTAACTACTCTTTCTCCAGGACCAAGCAGGAAGTCAGTCCTCACTTATGGGTGACTCCCCAGCTCTGGGCTACCAGGAACCCAAGCTGAACAAGAGAACTCCCTCTAGTCTCAGCAACACAGTAAAGGCTTTGCAAGGACACACCCTCCACAGGTAGCCCAACCAGAGGGCAGGAGTTGCCTAGACCTCAAAGAGATTCCGGAGTACTGCTCGGCCAAAAGCACTGTCCCTACGGGACTCCCTCTCCAGACAGTAGTGGGCTGCAAATGTCTGGCTTGAAGACCAAGTAGCAGCCCTGCAGATGTCTTGCAATGGGACAGAGCGGAGGTGAGCCACTGATGCAGCCATTGCCCTCACACGGTGGGCCGTGACCCTACCCTGCAAAGGAAGGTCAGCCGCCTTGTAAGCCCAGGTGATACAGTCAGCCACCCAGATGGACAAGGTACGCTTGGACACAGGCCTCCCCAAGTTATTGGGGTCAAAAGAAAGGAAGAGCTGAGCAGCTTTCCTGTGACCTTGCGTACGCTCAAGGTAGAAGGATAAGGCCCTCCTACAGTCCAAGGTATGGAGAACTGTTTCAGCCTGACTTGCATGAGGCCTAGGGAAGAAAGTAGCAAGAACCACCTCCTGGATGAGGTGGAAAGAGGAGACAACCTTAGGAAGGAACTTAGGGTGAGTCCTGAGGACCACACTGTTTTTATAGAACCTGGTGTAAGGCCTATCACAGACCAAGGCCTGAAGCTCACTCACTCTTCTAGCCGAAGTAAGGGCTATCAGAAAGAAAGAGAGTCTTCCAGGAAAGGAAGTGTAGAGGGCAAGTAGCCATAGGCTCAAAAGGTGAGCGAGTCAGCTGCTGCAAGACCACATTCAGCTCCCACTCAGGAGCAGGAGGACGTATGGGAGGTTTGAGCAGGAGCAAGCCTCTGAGAAACCTAGACACCAAAGGGTGCACAGACAAGGAATGGCCCTCAACTAGGGAGTGGTGAGCTGCCAAAGCAGAGAGGTGGACCCGAACAGAGTTGGACTTGAGACCCTGATTGAACAAGTGCAGCAGGTACTGAAGCACTACTGACACAGTACAGGAGAAAGGATCCTCAGCACGTAGCTGACACCACACAGAGAACCTTTTCCACTTGAGAGCATAGGTCTTCCTAGTGGATTATTTCCTGGAGGCTAGGAGAACTTCCTCAACCTCGGGAGGCAGGCCCCAGGGAGCTAACACTACCCTTGCAGCCTCCATGCCATCAGATTGAGAGCTTTGAGATTGGGATGCAGCAAGGAGCCCTGATCCTGAGAGAGAAGGTCGGGTTGCAATCCCAGAGGCAGAGGCAGATCCACCGCCAGTTGAAGCAGGAGGGGGAACCAAGGCTGCCTTGGCCACCTGGGAGCTACCAGGAGGACAGAGGCCCTGTCTTGGAGAATCTTGAACAGTGTTCGGGCCACCAGAGGGGTGGGAGGAAATGCATAGAGTAGGCCCTGAGTCCAGGGAATCAGAAAAGCATCTGCTGCTACTCTCAGAGGATGCGGTTGCCTGGAGAAGAACCTTGGCAGATGGTTGTTCAGTGGACTGGCAAACAGGTCTATGGAGGGAAGCCCCCATTTCAAGAAACTCTTTTGAACCACTAAAGGATGTAGCTGCCACTCGTGTGGTTGCAGAATCCTGCTCAATCTCTCGGCCAGGGAATTCTCCTGGCCTGGAAGATAGACTGCTTTGAGGAGCATGTTGTGTTTCAGGGCAAAGGAACATAGGTCCTGGGCCTCCTGGCAAAGGGGCTGGGAACCAGTTCCGCCCTATTTGTTCACATAGAACATGGCTACCTGGTTGTCTGTCTGGATCAAGACAGACTGTTGTGCCAGGGAAGCAGTAAAGGCCCTGAGGGCCAAGCGGATAGCTCTGAGTTCCAGTAGATTGATCTGCTGGGAGGCCTCCCAATGAGACCACAGGCCCTGGGTGCACTTGTCTAGGCAGTGTGCTCCCCAACCCTGCAGAAAGGCATCGGTGGTCAGTACCACTGTATGAGGTGGGATCTGAAAGGGCACCCCCACCAGCAGATTGGGGGGGTGTAACCACCAGGTGAGGGAGGCCAGGAAACGGTGGGACACTCTGATCCTGTCTCTGAGACTGCCTGAGGCTTGTGACCACTGAGTCCGAAGGCACCACTGGGCAGGTCTCATATTGAGCCTGGCATTTGGGGTCACCTGTACTGTCGACGCCATGCGGCCCAGAAGCCTGAGAGAGTCTGGCGGAGACCAGGGACCTGTGCAGAAACGTGGTGGCGAGGTCCATGAGCCTTTGTGCTCGGTCCACTGGTAAGAATGCTCTTGCCAGCTTAGAATCCAACCTTGCTCCTATGAACTCCAAGTTCTGGGAAGGGAGCAAAGTGGACTTTGCGAAGTTGATGACAAAGCCCACCTTTTGGAGCAGTTCTATGGTCCGGTTGGTGGCCTGCTGAACTTCAAGGGAAGTCTGGCCTCTGATGAGCCAGTCGTCTGGGTAAGGAAACACAAAGATGCCCTGATTTCTCAGGTAGGCTGCCACCACTGTCAGGCACTTGGTAAAGACCCTGGGAGCGGAGGTCAGTCCAAAAGGCAGTACTCTGTACTGATAATGGTTTCCTCCCACAACGAACCTGAGGTACTTTCTGTGGTCTGGATGAATAAGGATGTGAGTGTAAGCATCCTTTAGATCTAAAGAGCATAGCCAATCTCCCTGCTGGAGGTAGGGCAGAAGAGTTCCAAGAGTAAGCATCTTGAACTTTTCTTTTACTAGAAACTTGTTTAGGTTTCTGAGATCCAAAATGGGTCGAAGACCACTGGTTCTTTTTGGCACCAGGAAATACCTGGAGTAAAATCCGTGACCTTGGAAGTGGGGAGGCACAGGCTCCACCGCCTTGTCCAGCAACAGATCTTTTGGCTCCTGGAGGAGAAGGGCTGTGTGCAGGGGAGGTCGGAAAGGTTCCCCTGGGAAGGGTGGCGGAGGTAGTTGGTGAAAATGCAGGGCATAGCCTCGACGGACTATGTCCAGAACCCAACTGTCTTGGGTTATATCAAGGGCCACTGGTGGGCGAACAAGGTTAGGCGGCCTCCTGTGCAGGGCTGGGTCTGCAAGGGAGCTATGGCTATACCCAAGGAGTCAAAAAACCCCACCCTGCTGAGTGGGAGCAGGGGCCTGAGGCTTGGGGGCCCTCTGCATACGGGGCCCATTACCCTGGCCCTTGGCTTGCTGACCCTGGGGGGCAGCTTGGACAGCCTGATACTGAGGGTACTGTTTGTAGGCAGTGCCCTTTCTCGGGTAAAAGGACTTTTTACCCGAGCCCTTCTTCTTATGAGAAGGGGCAGAGGTCTTCCTCGACAGCCTAGTCCTCGTGAGGTGCTCTGTCTCGAGCTGGGCAGTCTTCTCGGCCACAGGCTTGCCAAAAAGGTTTTCACCTCGGCAAGGGACATCGACCAACTTGTCCTGAACCCATGGCTCGAGATCCGATGACTGCAGCCATGCCTGGCGTCGAGCTGCGATGTCAGCTGCCGCTACTCGGGCCGAAGCCTCGAAGCCATCGTAGGCGGTGCGGAACATGAACTTAGAGCATTCCTGGATCCTTGAAGACAAGGACTTAAAACTTGTGATAAGGAAGCTTATCATAGCTCAGGAAGGAGCTATAGAAAAGGTGAAGTGACTCTAAACAAGCAACCTGTCAGTTCTGGTAGAAATAAGAAAACAGAATTTTCCCATAAAAGACTACCAGTCCGAGAATGCACCAGGGTTCCAGCAGCCATTAGAGGAGCTGAAGTGGGGAAACGTGTGTTCAATCAGGAGGGCTATGAGGTAATCCCTAAGCACTCATCTCAAAGGGCAGGGCCTGATTCAGCACAGCTGCGCTGTATTAGGGAGGAGCACTCATCAAGGCAGAATAAGAGTAGAGTTTATTCTACAGATGATCATCTTCATGATCACCTTGGATATGCAGCGAAGGATCATCAGTTTCATCTGAAGGATCAGCAGAAGCAGAAGCCAAACCGGACGGACAGAGAAGGAAAGAAACCCTCTGGAAGAAAGAGGAGAAAAGCCTTTGAGAGGTCTAGAAGAGTCCAAAGCAGTACGTATACTGGGAGGTATTCCAAGGGCCAGCCTACACCATTGGACTGGGGAAAGCCAGAGGAATGGTGCTGCAGAGCTAGGAATCACCAGAGGCTACCTGTGAGGGAGACGGCTGCACGTGTAAGGGACCCTAAGACCTATGCCAGAAGGTATGTGAAGAGAGATCCAGTGTCCAGGGATCTAGATTGGAAGGCTGGGCATAAGAACTGGACTACATACTGGCCAGGCTATATAGAGAGGAACTCTAGCAGCAATGGAAGCTCAGGTATGAACACTGATCTATGCCCTAGCTATAACCTTGAAAGACAGCAGGGAAATAAGTATTCTCCTGAAAGTGCTCCATTGAGAGATTCATCTGTGCCAATTGATGATATTGATCCCATGCTTGTTGAAGAAGGGGGAATATTAGCAGATGAAGCTACTGTTTACATGGACTGCTCTCTATCCAAACTCTGTTGGTAACTTTCTGTTATAAAGTACAGCAACCATCACAAAGAAATATAAACTTGTTCTTTATTCTATTCAGAAAAGCTCCTGAAGCAGGATTTGACCTACACAGTAACAGCAAACCAGCTAAGGGGTTTCAGCTGGTAACTGTTAGCAATTAAGCCTGACCTCATTGCTTGTGAGCTAGGAGAGAATCACTTCTGAAGCTATGTGGCAAGTAATCAGAAGTTAACCTGACAAGAACAGTTTATTTCTTTCTTTGTGGCTTTTCGTTTGTTAGATATATGCTAAGAAAACATTAGCTAATTGCCTGACAAGTTTAAAGGTTGTTTTCCTGATTTTGATTTTTGACTTTGTTTTTCCCAGTTGAACACTGGAAGCAAGTAACCTAATTTATGTGCTACCAAGCATATCTGTGTTGGGAGAAATAACCCCATAAATAAAGAAAAATCTTATTGGCTTTACCACTTGAGCACAACTAAATAATTGTCAGCAGCTGTGTCTGGTGTGAATGAACTACATTGCCCACAATACCTTGCAAAATCATATAGATATACGTATTGCCAAGACTGTGAAGATTATCACCCAGGCAGCCGTCTGACAAACTCCAGCAGACCAGCAGAGAATCCGGCCAACTCCTTGGCCAGGTCTCGTAAATACATGCCCATGTACAGCTGGTAAGTCTGGACACGGCAAGCAAGCATCGAGCCCTGAAAGCACTTTCTACCGACGCCATCAAGGCTTCGGGCCTCCCTACCAGGAGGCACCGCGGAGTGCATCTTCTGACTCTTCAGACGATGCATGGCCGATTCCACAACCATGGAATGGTGTGGTAGCTGTGCTTTCTGGAAGCCAGGACTCTTCCGGAGCCGATAGATGGAATCGACTCGCTTGCTCAAAACCGGCACCGAGGCCGGTGCCTCCCACATCCGGAAGAGGAGCCGTTCCAGCATCGGAGTAACCGGGACAGTAAAGGCCTCCTTGGGAGGAGAGTCATACTGCAGAGCATCGAGCTCTTTGGCTCGAGGCTCTTCCTCGGGGTCAGCCGAGATAGACAAGGCAGCGGCCATATCCCGGACAAACTCCAAGAACCTAGTATCCTCCGGAGGGGATCTACTCCGGGGCTCAAACTCGGGTGAGTCTGAAGGGACACACAGAGTCTTGAAGGTGTCAGGAGACTCCTCGTCTTCAGTCTCCCAAGCAGACTCGTCCGATGTCGAGTCGAGGTCTGACACCGCGGGGCCTCTAGGCACCCGCCCCGACGCCGGTGGCACCGGCGTCGAGACCCTCGGTCCCGAACGGGAAGTCGAGGGAGACCTCGACTGAGGGAGACCTCGACTGAGGACGACCTCGAGCCGCAAGGGACTCGAGTATCGGCTCGGTCTCCGGGGTCAACTTCGAAGTCGATGTCCCGGTGGTCGGGGCAGATGCGCCAGACAGGCTGGCCTCAGTGCCCGCTGCTGATCCATGAAGGCAGACATTCTGCTCTCCAAGGCTGTCAACCTGAGATTCAGCTCGGGTGACGCAGCAGCCGCCGACTCGGGCCCCGGCGGCGCCGGGCCCGACGTCGGTACTCGGGGAGGCGAGTCCACGAGGACAACAGGACTTATGTGTCCAGCAGACTCCGGCTCCATGCGAGGAACTTTAGTTGGCTTCTCCTGGTCCACGGGCCCGGGACGATGGTCGGGGGTCTTAGACCTGGCCCTCGAGGGCTCAGGGACCTCCTCCGATGCCGCCCTCGCGAGCCACTTCTTCCTCTTACGTTCCCGGTCAGGGGACCCCCTGTCCGAGGAGCTCCGAAGCTTCTCGGGATCGGAATCCCGAGATGTCGAGGCCTCAGACGAGGTCCGGGCCCGGGCAGAGGCCGAGTCCGAGAAAAACCTTTCACTTTGTTGCTGACGACTTCGGAGGGCCTTGGAAATCATTTTTCCACATGGCCCGCACGTTTTAGAATCGTGATCCGGGCCAAGGCACCGAAGGCAGCAGTCGTGTGTATCGGTGAGAGACATTATCTTTTTACACCGATCACACATTTTGAAACTGCTGGAAGACATCGGGGAGAAAAGGGTCCCTGCGAGGTCAAAGGACCAGCCTTCCAGGGAAAAAGAAAAAGATTTGGCGCGAGCACCTAGCCACTAAGGGCAAAAACCGAAAAAGGAAAAAAGGGGATTCGATACCGGTGTACCGAACCCGGCGGGAGGGGAACCGACGTCGAATCCAAGGAAAAAAAGCGAAATAACGCCAAGAAAAAACTTCTCTTTTCTGGGGGAAAAAGGACACACGTCCGATGGGCTTCATGGAAAAAAGAGACTGAGGTAAGATGGCACCTTTAGGCGGTAAGGGAACCGCGCATGCGTGCCAGCATTCCCAAAGGCTTTCATGGAAAGCTGGGGAAATGCTCCGCAGGGGCTTCATCGGCATCGATGACACCCATAAGTGAGGACTGACTTCCTGCTTGGTCCTGGAGAAAACCTCCTCCACTTGAGAGCATAGGTTTTCCTAGTGGACTGTTTCCTAGAGGCTAGGACAACCTCCTCAACTTCCTGAGGTAAGCCCCAGGGAGCCAAAACTAACCTTGCAGCCTCCAGGCCATCAAATTGAGAGACCTGAGATTGGGGTGCAGAAGGGAACCCTGGTCATGTGTGAGAAGGTCGGGTTGCAACCCCAGAGGCAGTGGAGGATCCACCGCCAGTTGAAGCAGAAGAGGAAACCAAGACCGACTCAGTCACCTGGGGGCTACCAGCAGGACCGAGGCCTTGTCCTGGAGAATCTTGAACAGGGTTCTGGCCACCAAGGGCGTGGGAGGAAACTCATAGATGAGGCCCTGAGACCAAGATATTAGAAAAGCATCCGCTGCCATCTGCAGAGGATGTGGTTGCTGCAGAGGATGTGGTTGCCTGAAGCAGAACTTTGGCAGCTGCTTGTTCATGAGGCTGGCAGAGATCTATCAAAGGGAGACCCCATTTCAGGAAGATCTTCTGAACTACTGAAGGATGCAGCTGCCACTCGTGGGGCTGCAGTATCCTGCTTAATCTGTCTGCCAGGTAGTTGTCCTGACCTGGAAGGTACACAGCCCTGAGGAGCATGTTGTGCTTGAGGGCAAAAGAACAAAGGTCCTGAGCCTCCCGACAAAGGATCCTGGACCCAGTTCCGCCCTGTTTGTTCACATAAAACATAGCAACTTGGTTGTCTGTCTGGATCAAGACAGACTGGTGAGTCAGGGTAGGAGCGAAAGCTTTGAGTGCTAAGCGAATAGCTCTGAGTTCGAGGAGATTGATCTGCTGTGCAGCTTCCCAGGGAGACCAGAGGCCCTGGGTGCACTTGCCCAGACAATGCGCTCCCCAGCCTTGCAGGGAGGCATCTGTTGTTAGCATCACTGTGTAACCTGGAATCTGAAAGGGCACCCCTTTCAGCAGATTGGGTGGGTGTAGCCACCAGTTGAGGGAGTGGAGAAATGGTCTGGACACCCTTATCCTGTCTCTGAGGCTGCCTGTGGCCTGTGACCACTGTGTCCGAAGGCACCACTGTGCAGGCCTCATATGGAGCCTGACATTGGGGGTCACATGTACTGTCGAAGCCATGTGGCCTAGAAGCCGCAGGCAGAGTCTGGCGGAGACCAGGGACCTGCTGAGAAACTGACTTGCCAAGGTCATCAACCTTCAGGCTCTGTTTTCTGGCAAGAATGCCTTTGCCAGGAGAGAGTCCAACCTTGCCCCTATGAACTCCAAGTTCTGGGAAGGGAGCAAAGTGGACTTTGCGAAGTTAATGACAAACCCCAGGAGTTGTAGAAGAGCAATGGTCCTGAGGGTGGCTTGATTGGCCTCCTGACCTATCTAACCCCTGATGAGCCAGTCGTCCAGATAGGGGAAGACAAAGACGCCCTGATTTCTCAGGTAGGCCGCCACCACTGCTAAGCACTTTGTAAAGACTCTGGGGGCAGAGGTGAGGCCGAAAGGCAGCACTCTGTAATGATAATGGTTTCCTCCCACGATGAACCTTAGGTACTTTCTGTGGTCTGGATGAATGAGGATGTGAGTGTACGCATCCTTTAGATCTAAGGAGCATAACCAATCTCCCTGCTGGAGGTAGGGCAGAAGGGTTCCAAGAGTAAGCATCTTGAACTTTTCTTTCACTAGGAACTTGTTGAGGTTCCTGAGGTCCAGAATGGGACAAAAGCCACCGGTCCTTTTGGGCACCAAGAAATACCTGGAGTAGAATCCGTGACCTTGCAAGTGGGGAGGCACAGGCTCCACCGCCCTGTCCACCAACAGACCCTGAAGCTCCCGACGGAGAAGGTCTGTGTGCAGAGGAGGTCTTGGAGGCTCCCCTGGAAAATATGGGGGTGGCAGTTGGAGGAAATGGAGGGCATAACCCTTGTGGATTATCTCCAGCACCCAACTGTCCCCGGTGATAAGGGGCCACTGGTGGGCAAAGAGAGCGAGACGACCTCCTGTGCAGGGTTGGGAGAGCAGTGGAGGAGAGGCTATGCTCAAGGAGTCAAAAGCCCCCACCCTGCTGAGTGGTAGCAGGGGCCTGAGGCTTGGGGGTCCTTTGCCTACGGGGCCCATTACCCTGGCCCTTGGCTTGCTGACCCTGGGGGGCAGCTTGGGCAGCCTGATATTGTGGGTACTGTTTGTAGGCAGTGCCCTTCCTCAGGTAAAAGGGCTTTTTACCCGAGCCCTTCTTCTTTTTATGAGAAGGGGCAGAGGTCTTCCTCGACAGCCTTGTCCGGGTGAGGTGCTCGGTCTCGAGCTGAGCGGCCTTCTCGGTCATGGGCTTGCCAAAAAGGTTTTCACCTCGGCAAGGGACATCGACCAACTTGTCCTGAACCCATGGCTAGAGGTCCGATGACTGCAGCCATGCCTGGCGTCGAGCCGCGATGCCGGCTGCCGCAACTCGGGCCGAAGCCTCGAAGCCATCGTAGGCAGCGCGGGACATGAACTTCGAGCAGTCCCAAATACCCGAGGACAAGGACTTAAATCTCTGCAAGGGTTCCCCGGAGAGACCAGCAGAGAATCCGGCCAACTCCTTGGCCAGATCCCGCAAGTACATGCCCATGTACAGCTGGTAAGACTGGACACGGCAAGCAAGCATCGAGCCCTGAAAACACTTTCTACTGACGCCATCTAGGTTTCGGGCCTCCCTGCCAGGAGGCACCGCGGAGTGCATCTTCTGACTCTTCAGACGATGCATGGCTGATTCCACAACCATGGAATGCTGTGGTAGCTGTGCCTTCTGAAAACCAGGGCTCTTACGGAGCCGATAGATCGAATCGACTCGCTTGCTAAGAACCGGTGCCGAGGCCGGTGCCTCCCACATACGGAAGAGGAGCCGTTCCAGCATCGGAGGAACCGGGACAGTAAGGCCTCCTTCGGAGGAGAGTTATACTGCAGCGCCTCGAGCTCTTCAGCTCGAGGCTCCTCCTCGGGATCCGCCGGAATAGCCAAGGCAGTGGCCATATCCCGGACGAACTCCGAGAACCGGGTGTCCTCCGGGGGGGACCTACTCCAGGGCTCAGACTGCGGTGAGTCCGAAGGGACGCACCGAGTCTTAAAGGTGTCAGGAGACTCCTCGTCCTCCGTCTCCCAAGCCGACTCGTCTGAGGAAGAGTCGGGGTCCGACCCCGCGGGGCCCTGGAGCACCCGCACCGGCGTCGATGCCCTTGGTCCCGAACGGGAGGTCGAGGGGGACCGCGACCGAGGTCGACTCCAAGCCACGATGGACTCAAGTATCGGCTCGGTCTCCGGGGTCGACTTCGACGTCGATGTCTCGGTGGTCGGGGCAGATGCGCCAGACAGGCTGGCCATTAGTGCCCGCTGCTGCTCCATGAAGGCAGACATTCTGCTCTCCAAGGCTGTCATCCTGAGACTCAGCTCAGGAGACACAGCAGCCACCGACTCGGGGCCCCGGCGGCGCCGGGCCCGACGCTGGCTCCCTGGGAGGAGAGCCTTTGAGGACTACGGGGCTTACGTGTCCAGCAGACTCCGGCTCCACACGAGGAACTTTGGCAGGCTTCTCCGGTTCCACAGGCCCGGGGCGACGGTCGGGGGTCTTAGACCTGGCCCTCGAGGAGCCAGGGACCTCTTCTGACAACGCCCTCGCGAGCCGTTTCTTCCTCTTGCGTTCCCGGTCAGGGGAACCCCTGTCCGAGGAGCTTCGATGGCGCTCGGGATCGGAATCACGAGATGTCGAGGCCTCAGACGAGGTCCGGGCCCAGCCGGAGGCTGAGTCCGAGAAAAGCCTTTCCTTTTGCTGCTGGTGACTTCGTAGTGCCTTGGAAGACATTTTTCCACAGGCCCCGCACGACTTAGGATCGTGGTCGGGGCCCAGGCACCGAAGGCAGCAGTCGTGTGTGTCGGTGAGAGACATCAGTTTCTTACACCGATCACACTTCTTAAAACCACTGGAAGCCATCGGGGAAAAAAGAGAGTCTCCGCGAGGTCAAAAGACCGGCCTTCCAGGGAAAAAGAGAAAAAAGTGCGTGAACACCAGCCACGAAGGGCAAAAAACGAAAAAGAGGAATCGGGCTCGATACCTTTGTACCGAACCCGGCAGGAGGGGAACCGGCGTCGAACCGGTAGAAAAAGAGCAAAAAAATCGCTGAAAAATCTAATTTTAACCGGGAATACTGGACACACATCCGGTGGGCTTCACGGAAAAAAAAAAAGAGACTGAGGTAAGATGGCACCTTTAGGCGGGAAGGGAACCGCGCATGCGTGCCTGCATTCCAAAAGGCTTTCATAGAAAGCTGGGGAAGTGCTCCGCTGGGGCTTCATCGGCGCCGATGACACCCATATGTGAGTACTGACTTCCTGCTTGGTCCTGGAGAACCTACTTCTTCCACAGACCTTCTATAAGTTTATTCCATCAGATTGATGCCACGATCATGAATGCTCGCTCTCTCTCCATCTTTTTTGTCTCACCTGATGACAGCCTGGAACATCCAGAAGATGGTCATTGCTGGACCTCAGCACCCTACCCTGCTGATACCAAGACAATAGATCTTGCAAATAACTGGGCCCCTGCTCTCTACTTTAAATGTTAGCACTAGCTGCTTAAACATAATAAGAGAAAGACCGGCAGCTATATTTGGAGAAACTTAGAGAAGCTTGCAAAGTAGTCAGGAAAGCAAAGGTACAAAAAGAAGAAGAAATAGCCAATGCAATAAAATGCGGGGATAAGACCTTTTTCAGATATGTTAGTGAAAGGAAGAAGGGCAAAAGTGGTAGTTGTCAGACTCAAGAGTGCAGGGGAGGAATATGCAGAAACTGATGAGGATAAAGCAGAATTGCTTAACAAGTATTTCTGTTCTGTGTTCACAGATGAAGGGCCTGGAGCAGGACCTCAGAAAACACCCACAAATAGCAACAGAAGCAACAGGAATCTCAAATGATTTTCAAAAGACTGCTCGAGAGGAACTAGCTAAGCTAAAAGTAGACAAAGCCATGGGTCCAAAGGGGATACACCCAAGAATACTGAGGGAACTTGGGAACGTTCTAGCAGCTCCATTGTCTGACAGGATGGTGCCAGACAACTGGAGAGAGGCACATGTGGTCCCTTCACACAAAAGCGAACATAAGGATGACATTGAGAACTACAGGCTGGTTAGTCTAACCTCTGTGGTTAGTAAATTATTGGAAAGGCTACTAAAGAAGAGAATAGTGAAATTTCTGGAGTCCAATGGATTGCAGGATCCGAGGCAGCATGGATTCACCAGAGGCAGGTCTTGTCAGACAAATCTGATTGATTTCTTTGACTGGGTGACCAAGGAGTTGGACCGAGGGACAGCCCTAGATGCGGTGTATTTAGTAAAGCCTTTGACACCGTTCTGCACAGGCAACTTATAAACAAATTGAGTACCCTAGGGATAGACCCTGAAGTTACCGATTGGGTTAGAAATTGGTTGAATGGGAGGCGACAAAGGGTACAGATAAAATGGAGTTCACTCTGAGGAGGAGGTGGCTATCAATGGTGTGCCGCAGGGATCTATCCTTGGCCCGATTCTGTTTAACATCTTTGTTAGTGATATTGCAGAACTGTCAGATAAGGTTTGCTTGATTGCAGACGATACCAAAATCTGCAACAGAGTAGACATCCAGGAAGGAGTCGATAACATAAGGAAGGATCTAGCTAAACTTGGTCTAGAATATGGCAGCTGAAATTTAATGTTGCAAAAATCCAAAGGAGCTATACAGTGCAGGGGGTGAGGTATTTCTGTCCACAAAAGAAGAGCAGGACCTGGGCATAATTCTGTCCGACAATCTTGAAGTAGCAAAACAGGTAGAAAAGGTGACTGCGAAAGCCAGAAGGATGCTTGGGTGTATAGGAAGAGGAATAGCTAGCAGAAAAAAAGGAGGTGATGCCGCCTCTGTTTAAGTCTCTGGTACGACCTCATTTGGAGTATTGTGTGCAATTCTGGAGACTGCACCTTCAGAAGGATATAGGCAGGTTGGAGTCAGTGCAAAGGTTAGTTACTAAAACAGTTACTGGTCTTTGTTATGAAGTATATGAGGACAGACTTAAGGATCTCAATATGTATACTTTAGAGAAAAGGCAGGATAGGGGCAGTATAATAGAGACATTTGAATACCTCCATGGCATAAATGTATTTATTTATTTAATTAATGTATTTATTTAGACAGTTTTGTATACCACTGTCAGCATACATCAGCATGGCATAGGTGTCATGGCTTTTTCCCCAGACCTTGGATTTCATGCAGCTTTGTTACTCTGGTGATATCAGTCTCCAAAGTTAATGAGGATAGTTTAACTCTGACCCCCTGGTGATGTCAGTCTCCGGGCCCGATGAGATTTGTCTGCAGCCCCTCCTTGCTAAATCAAGAATAGCAGACCTCAAAGGGAGGTGCTAGAACCAATAGCAGACCTCAAAGGGAGGTGCTAGAGAAAATTCACTATAAAGGACAGAAATACTTCCTCTTTCTCTCTCTTCCTCTATTCATCGGACATGAAGGACAGAAGGCTCTGTAACAATCCTGAATTTTAATTATTACCTACACCTAGGGACATTACATAGGGTGGCTTGCAATTGTCTTGTTTTTATGTATAGGCTTGCTACAGATTTTTCTATAATATTTGAGCTGCTAAGAAAAGACAGAGTTACACAGGTAAAACAGTCCCTCATTGAATACAATATACATCTTTCCTGATAAAGCTATTACCTCCTGTCCCTTTTGCCTTTTATTTCTCAGTCTCCTGTCAGTAAGTATCTTAGTGAGAGCAGGCTTAAAGCTTGCTGCAATTGATAAAATAACTGACAATTCTGTTAATCTCCTAACACCCTTCTTACTATAATTTCATCCTAAACCTTCACCCTGTTAAAAGCTGATAAGCACTTTTTATTCAGGTATAATTTTAAAGCGTGGTCTTTATGCCAGTACTCTTTACTGAACACCCATAAAATTTATGCCATTCCAACTATAATTCTAAATCTCACTTCTTCATAAAAGTGAGCATTCCTCCTTCCAAGGTTACACATTTGAGATAGTCCAACTACAGCCTTCTGCAGTCTCAAATATGGAAGCCTTTGATTTTAAAGAACTTAAAGAAATTGTAGCTGCATACTGTAAGAGGAAAGGTGGTCCCTTTGAAGGTGAATTCCCTGAGTCATCATGGTATAATATTCAAAGACAAATGTTAAACCATTATCAAGAATTCAAAAAGAAAACAAATAAAAGAAAATGCCTTTTTATCCAAGGCATGTGTAGGGGGCTCATTAGCATGAAACAGGACAATACTGAACTGACTTCTCATTGTACGAAACTAACCAAAGACCTTGAGGAGGCACAAATTTGCATCTCTATGCAAAGGACTCAAGTGATCCAAGCCACAAATTCTTTTATAACTGTTAGTGAGCAATTAGAAGCACTTAAACTTGAATTGAGGCACGTTAAGGATCAATTGGCCTCTGAAAGACAAAAGAAATATACGCCCATTTCTCCCTCAGCCCCTTATGCCTATGACATACCCTATCAGCCATGCATACAAGCTATTGAGAAACAAAAGAATACTAAAGTATGCATAGCTGGACTTAGGAATGGAAAAAATAAAGCTGAATCAGAGGAAGAAAATCCTGATAGTTTATCTCAGCCAGAACAGAGCAATAATCAGGATCTGTGTCATGAGGATAATTCAGATGACTTAGACATGGCACCCAGTACTGAACTCAGAGCACCAGTTAAAGTGATGCTGCAGGACAATTTAAAAGACAGAGACATGGAAAGAATCATTGAGAAAATTGGCCCTATGCTTTTTAATGTTAATGACTGGTGCAAATGGGCCATTGATATTCTGATTCACTGGGGTCTAGGGAAATACAGAAGAAAACAATCAGACTTTGATAGACTTATGCATCTGGCTCTGGGGCCACACTATTATAAAGTTGGCTCTCTCACTCACCCATACCAGTTGGTTAAAAGGGGCATTGAGAAACTATTTCACTGTTCCCCAATGCAAGTATTAAAATTATTTCACCTCTACCAAATGATACACTGGAAGAGTTTGCATATAGAGCCTGGATTTTAAAAGCAGTTCTTAATGAGCAGGAGTCCTGGCCCAATGCAGAAGATTATGGGGAGAGCATGCATAAGGCATTTTTATTAGAATTGCTATCCCCTGAGATTACAAAACACCTTCTGTTATTTTCTGAAGACCCTAAAGCAACCCCTTTTGATACTTTAATGGTCAGAATTGGGTCTGTTTGGAAGACCCAGCCCTCGCAGGTCATAACAGTATCAGAAGCACGGAAGTGGCAAGCTGAGGGATCCTCCCAATACACAAAAAACACAGACAAAGGATACAGGGGACATATACCTTGGAGAGGACAAAGCAGAGGTATTTTTAGAAATTCCTCAGGTTACATTCCCTTTCAAGAGCTCAAAGCACAGAGAGATGGATTAGAAAAGGAGAAAATTAAATGGGAACAAGACAAACACATACTGCAGATAGAAATAGATAAATTAAAACAGGACATACAAGCAGCTCAGGACAAACATAAGGCTAGTGCATAGGGATGTCCTGACCTCTTGGGTTCAGATATCAAAATGTCTCAAGCCTTCATTGCCCAGCCTGCCGCCGTTCTCTCAGCAGAGGACTCAATTCCAGAGCCTCTGGATGATGAAACAGACACAGGCCCAGAATACAGTTTAAGGCTTGTAACATACTTGATACTGGACTCTTGTGGACGCCCCAATGTTATCAGTAGAATAGGGTTCAGGATAAACTAGCTTTTATTGACACAGGGGCTGGAATTAGTTTTAGAAACAGAGCTTCTCCCACTGCAGATCAGAAAAATATGGAAATTTATGAAATTCAAGGAATTAATGACAGCTTCCAAATGTGTGGCTATCCCAGTTAAATGGGGTATCCCTGTGCACAGTGAACAAAACAAGGAAATGTTAGAAACCACTGCCTCCACTATAGTGAACACACCAAAAGAAATAATTGACGTTCTCAACCAGTTAAATTTGGTGGTGGATATGGCTAATCTTAAATTGTGGCAGTATTCAGGAACTTCAAGTGCTTCTAAAACTTTAGTGCATGAAGTCATTCCCATGCAGTTAGCAACTCAGTGCACCAAAACAGCTCAGCAGTATGATCTGTGTGTAATTCCTTCAGAGGTGGCTGATATTCCAGTCTGGGCTCAAGACAAATTAGACTGTGGGAAAATGCACACAAATACTGTTGGAAGGTGAGGATCCTACACCACAGAAACAATACCCAGTACCTCATCAGGCTATAGAACCAGTGACTAAAATTGTGAAGATACTGGAGGAGAGGGGTCTGATTAGACCTATTTCTTCCACATGCAATTCACCATCCTGGCCGATAGTTAAACCGAGGGGTTCCTTCAGGCTCACTATGGACTTCCGTGCCCTGAATCAAGTTTCAAAATCTGTAGTGCCCGTGGTAGCCTCATACCCTGAAATAATCTCTAAACTGAACCCCAAAGGTAAATTTTTCTCTGTTTTAGACATATCCAATGGGTTTTGGAGTCTGCCCCTGGCCCTTGAATACCAGTACAAAACAGCCTTTCAGTGGCTGAATAAACAATATGCATGGACTGTGCTTCCACAGGGATATAAGGATTCCCCCTCAATATTTCAAAAATACATGCAGGAAGCCCTGTCACTATTGTCTTGCAGAGATAATATAATTCAGTATGTAGATGACATTCTGATTCAGTCTGAGAATGAAGCTGCACACTGGAATCATGTAAGAGAAGTTTTAAAAGCCCTCTTACAAGCTGGTCTTAAAGTTAATCCTGCCAATGCTCAACTGTGCAAATCACAGGTTTCCTTTTTAGGGGTTACTATTGGCCAGGATGGTAAATCCGTAGATTCTCAGAGGATAGAGCTGATACAGAAACTTCCACTTCCTACAGATCAGAAATCACTCCAGTCATTTCTAGGGCTCACTGGTTTCTGTCGTGACTTCATGCACAATTATGCTGAAGTGGCAGCTCCACTTTACTCCCTGCTAAAAAGTAAAAGTTATGTTTGGGAGGAAGAACATACAGAAGCTGCAACTAAATTAAAGCATATTCTGACTTCTGCTCCTGTTCTTGCACACCCAGATCACACACAACATTTTTTCCTGTACCCTGTATTTGGAGAGAACAGTATAGGTGCAGCTCTAACACAACATCTAGGAGGAGTAGATCGACCTATTGCCTTCTGTTCCAGAGTTCTCACTTCTCCTGAACTCAAAATGGGAAACTGTGAAAAACATGTACTGGCTTCCTATGCTGCTATGCAGAAATTTACATACATCATTGGTGCTCAAACCACATACATATGCAGCCATCACACCCCCCTCAAATTCATTGTAGAGGGAAAGTTAGCATGTAGTAAGATTAGGACTGAGAGAATAGTCCAGTGGACTCTAATGTTGCAAGCACAGAATGTAAAGTTTGAATTGTTGAAAGAACCTAACGTGCAAGTGGCTGGAATCTTGCTGGAGGGGCAACCTCATGACTGTCAGTCCTCACCCAGTGCCCCTAATCACATAATCTTTAGGGAACTAGGACTAGACAAAATTTCACCTTTTCTTCCTACAGTATATATTGATGGTAGTAGCCAATGTGAAGGAGGCAGGCGACTAGCAGGTTTTGCAATTGTACAATTGGACCCAAATAACCAAGTGGTACTGCAGAGACAGTATTCCTGTGGGTCAGCGTCAGCACAGTACTGTGAGCTGGCTGCTTTTGTGGCTTGTATGCAACAATATCAGGATTCACACCCAGAAATACAAATCATTTTAGATTCTGATTATGTCTTTAAAAGTGCCATTGCCCTGTTACCCTGGTGGCTAACAAATAAATTTAAATCTACAGATGGGTCCACAGTGAAAAATTCATCACTGTGGACTATGGCACAAGAACTGAGTGAGAAGTTTCAGAGAGTACATTTAGTTAAAGTAAAGGCACATAGGAAGAAAGGCCCTTTAGTGAAAGGAAACACATTAGCAGACTCACTAGCCAAGGAAGCATGCCATGTAGGCCTCATATGGCCCTGGTATGAGCAGACACGCATGGTTGCTATTGCTACACGTTCCACAGATTATGATCAGATAATACCACCAGATTACTTCGTAGCACTGCAGACAAAGGACCCTGAGCTTTCCAATTTGAGGAAGCTTGTGCAGGATGCCCCAAATAACCTATATCAGCACACACCCTTTCTCACACTCGCTATAGAGAAAGACATTCTATGTGCAAAAAGAGAGGAAGGCTTGGTTATAGCTATCCCTAGAGCTCGAGGTAAAGAGTGGATGCATTGGGTTCATGGTGCAGGTCCTATGGGACACCCTAAAGCAGAAGAAATGCAGACTATCCTCAATAGGTTGGTATGGTGGCCAGAAATGAAACACGATATACAGGATCATGTTTCCTCCTGTGTAATTTGTGCTTCATTTGGGAGGCAACCTAAAAAGAGAAGGGGACAGTTAATGAGAGCACCTCCTCGTGGCCCATTTGAGAGATTGCAAATAGATCATGTGGGCCCTCTTCCGTTAACAGCTAGGAAAAATAGATTTTTGCTCACTGTTGTTGATTCCTTTTCTCATTGGGTAGAAGCATTCCCTGTCCCAGATCAAACCACTCGAACCACTGCAGAAATCCTAACTATGCAATTTTTTACACGCTGGGGCATTCCCAAGACTATTGATTCTGATAATGGTCCTGGCATTTGTTTCTCAGCTCATCAAGGAATTGTTTGATTTTCTAGACATATAACAACAACTCCACATTCCGTACCATCCACAGGCAGCAGGGCAGGTAGAAAGAATGAATCAAACAATTAAGGCCCACCTCAGCCCTATGCTTAATCTGACAGGGAAAAATTGGGATCTGGTGCTCCCTTTAGTCCTTATGCGCATCAGAGCTAATGTCTGTAAATCCACAGGTTTTGCACCCTATGAAGCCTTAATGGGAAGGCCAATGCAACGGTGGGAAAATATGCTGAGTCCTTTTCTTCCAGAGGATCAGACAGTAATTCTCACCAATGAGTGGATGAAATCCCTGCAAGAACATCTAAAAGAAATTCAGACCACTGTGCTAGCTAACACAGAAAAAGCTAGAGATTATTTGCAGGAGGTACATGCAAAAGGTTCTGATTTAAGGCCCCTCAAGGTTGGGAGTAAAGTGATGATTCTGAGACCTAGACCAAACCTCCCCTTTGGAACTGCAAAGTGGGAAGGACCATACTTAGTTACTGATACCTTAGGCCCAAGCCTATACCAAATCCTAATGCCCGACAACCAGCAGTATTGGAAACACATCACGCAGTTGAAACCATATGGGTAATACGTGTTTTATCAGTCTTTGTTTTCAGATACCACCTGAAGACAGCACGGACAGCTGCTTTCTGAAGACAGCACGGACAGCTGCTTTCTGAACAAAAGTCGCTTGAGGACGGTAACTATTTACTTCTGCTGTATAGTTGATGTGTCCTATATAATGAACATGTGTTTAATAGTTATGTAAATAAGTAGTAAAAAGTATTTTTTTTGTTGTTACATAGTATAAGTGGGGAGCATTAGTTTACTCCCTAGTAGAGTGAAACAAGTTAGCTTTTATTATGTCTCGGTTTTCCTGTTGTTCTGGTATCTGCTCTCGTCTACCCCAGTCTCATTATAGGAACTATCATCCGACTATGCACGATTGGCTGGGCTAACTCCACAGGTAGGGCATATCGCTATCAAGAAATACCCCCACCTTTCCCGGAAGGAAAGGATCTGGTCATCCTGAGTTTCTGTTCCGTACAGGACAAGCCAGTGTTCTATTCATTAAACATCACTCAAGTACAGTGGGAGCCACCAGTTTCCACTTCTCTAGAAAGGACACAAGAATTGAGGGCACCTCCAGAACATTACTTTCTAGGTCCTCCTGCCTTGATTTTGTACAATATTTCCTGTCAGGACAGAGGTACCTGGAAAATAACTTATACATGGGTTGTGAGTGATCAACAGCACATCACTGAGACTTCATTCCTTTTGGATGTATCTTGTTTACCTACCACCCCTCATCCCACCCCTCCCACCACTTCTGCTCCTCCTGTACTCTACCTTTCTGATATCCACCCATTAAAGGAAGGACATCCCTCTCAGATT
The DNA here is from genome assembly GCA_033557465.1 of Ichthyophis bannanicus. Classification (NCBI taxonomy): domain Eukaryota; kingdom Metazoa; phylum Chordata; class Amphibia; order Gymnophiona; family Ichthyophiidae; genus Ichthyophis; species Ichthyophis bannanicus. Next base: position 1,362,433,405 of record CM066032.1, on the reverse strand, counting down.
AAATATGATGCACCACACAATGTTTTATATGATGTAGAATACCATTTTCTTCCTTGGCATCTATTTCCCAAATTGTTTCTAGTTACTCACAAATATCCAAATTGCTCTCAGTTTGTTGCCAACCACATACAAATGCTCAATACTTGGTTTGATATGCAGTCAGTAACACCCCGAGCCAAGCAATTTCGACACAAGCGTGAATTAATTGATACAATTTTAGGTGGCACAGGGACTGCACTGGGTGCCCTTAATATAATTGATATAGAGGTGCTCCGTAATAAAATGGGATCCACTGCTCAGCATGCTGCTGATGGTTTTACCTCACAACATATTATTAATGAAGCTTCCTCTAAACTGTCCAATGTAGTTGTAGATACCTTTGCTCTTATATCTCCCATTATAGAACAGAAAATTGTTACCTTAGCACATGCAGAATATAGATTGGGAAAGAATATTTCCTGGGCTCTTGCCTGTGATCAAGTACAGATCGAGCTTATTACTATACTAAAGGAAATTCTGATCACTGCTAAGTTAGGACACTGGCCACCATCTCTCGTCCATATGGCTAGTACCAAAATACCTGAATTTGCTATCGCTCACCTTGATTGGTGGACAGTTAGTGTTCCCATTTGTTCACCACAAGGCTGCTCTATCTGTACTTTGATCCCATGGTCAGGACAACACACAGTTATTTATCCTATTGTTAATATTGGGGTGCAGTTTGATAATATGCTTATGTATCCTGTGGATCACCTCACATGGGTGCAGCCACTGGACGACACCTGGACTTCATTCAAGCCGATGGACCCCAGTTTGTGTCAGCAGACTACATTTCAGTTCAAGTGTCAACCTCACCAGTTTAAAGAGGCTGACACCTCCTGTTGGAACAATTCCTCCTCTTGCTCCCCCCGACTGTTAAGCTCTCATATTCCCTGACTACCTCACACAGTTTGTATTACTTTGGAGCTGGACACTTTTGTTTTCATCTGCTCTTTCCCCAGAATGTTTCTTTTTCGATTGCTCCCAGAATGCATGACATTCGCCTTCCCAAGAACACTTTGTTGTACAGTTCAAACTATTTACCAAACAATACATGGTGCAATCATACACCACTGGTCTCCATCACCATTAACGGGACAACTTATTCCACACCGCTGGTTACCAATGACTCTATGGACATTCCAGACTTTATCTCATATGATGTGCATCCATTACCACTTGGCATGGGAGAAGAGACACTACATAAACTGCTCAACTTTACAGAACTCCATGCCTATATTGATCACCTTAAAACAACATCCACTGAAGTGAATCACACCATCGCTTATGAGAATGGACACATTCAACAAATTGTTGGACACTTGCTACAAGATGCTCATGTGTCTGTGTGGGAATTGTTATTTGGTTACTCACCTACTGCTGATCATGTCTTTAATGTTTTTATTCACCCTATTATTTTAACTGCTGTACAAATATTGCTATGCATTATCATAATTTTCCTGTGTTGTAAAATGAAACACATGTACATGTCCTTGCAGCGCATGTCCTACAGAACAACAACATTTTAAAGTAGTTACACGGAATTTCTCCAGCACCTACCTTGACATCCAGGCTCATTTGGCCTGCTAATTTGGCATTTCCTATTACACTGAATACCAGAGTCAGCTGCAGCCTAGTATTGCTTCCTAGCCTCACTCATAGCATCCTGGTACCTTTCGGCTTTAACCTCCTCAAAAATTCCTGCAGCCCTTATGCACTGTTCACTCTCTCTAAGACGGCACGGAGGTAGCATATTGGGTGTCGTCGTCCCCCAAGTAGTGGCTGCCCTACCTAAGAAACGAGGTTTGGACTCATAAGGGGACTTGTTTATCTCTAGAACACTAGAGACAGTACTGTGCAGGACAGGGGACCTGCTAGACATAGCAAGGTATTTAATACAGGAGGTATTAGTCAAGCTACCTACTATCATGTAATGGCAGCTGGGACAGGTACCACAGAGGTTTGCTTCCACCATTTCCAGGCACAAATAATAAATAAAAATAAAAAAGGTGTGGGAGACGTCAGCATACATCAGCATGGCATAGGTGTCATGGCTTTTTCCCCAGACCTTGGATTTCATGGAGCTTTGTTACTCTGGTGATATCAGTCTCCAAAGTTAATGAGGGTAGTTTAACTCTGACCCCCTGGTGATGTCAGTCTCCAGGCCCGATGAGATTGGTCTGCAGCCCCTCCTTGCTAAATCAAGAATAGCAGACCTCAAAGGGAGGTGCTAGAAACAATAGCAGACCTCAAAGGGAGGTGCTAGGGAAAATTCACTATAAAGGACAAATACTTCCTCTTTCTCTTCCTCTATTCATCGGACATGAAGGACAGGAGGCTCTGATAATCAATTCTCTTCACCCCTCCCCCCTCTCTCTCTCTCTCTCACACACACATGGATTCTTTCATATACTACCACTATATAACTCTGTTCTGTACTTATGTAATAAGCCTATTTCTACATAAAGACCTGTTTCCAAGCCACACCTGGTTGGTTGTCTTATTTATGCTGCTTACCCTACTGTCTCTGTGAAATGAACCCAGGACCAAACGGAGAATAGACCAGAAGATTATAAGTCAGAAGATTACAATCCTGTCCTTCATGTCCGATGAATAGAGGAAGAGAGAGAGAAAGAGGAAGTATTTCTGTCCTTTATAGTGAATTTTCTCTAGCACCTCCCTTTGAGGTCTGCTATTGTTTCTAGCACCTCCCTTTGAGGTCTGCTATTCTTGATTTAGCAAGGAGGGGCTGCAGACCAATCTCATCGGGCCCGGAGACTGACATCACCAGAGAGTCAGAGTTAAACTACCCTCATTAACTTTGGAGACTGATATCACCAGAGTAACAAAGCTGCATGAAATCCAAGGTCTGGGGAAAAAGCCATGACACCTATGCCATGCTGATGTATGCTGACAACCACCTTATCCTTCAAAGTGGTCAACAAGACATTGGGAGGCATACATTCAACAGGGGGAGATACAATTCACATATGTAAAAAGCTATCTACTTATAGGTCTAGATGGGGATGGGTGGCTGGGGCTAAGTGGTGAGAGTAGCTAGTGGGCCACTTGGGTGGTATCTAGTGCTTGGCAATTTAAGGTGGTTGCTCATAGGCCTCGGTGAAGAGATGGGTCTTGAGAGCTTTGCGGAAGTCCTTGTTATCATTTAGGGTCCTTAAGTCCATGGGGAGGGAGTTCCATAATGCAGGCGCCAGTAGCAAGGGAGCTACACTAGAGGGTCTCTTTCAATTGAAGGCAAGCTCTGCTACAAGGGGATATAGGATGAGAGTGAAAGGGGATAGACTCGGGAGTAATATGCTGAAATATTTATTTACGGGAAGAGTGGTAGATGCATGGAATAGTCTCTCAGTGGAGGTGGTGGACACGAGGACAGTAAAAGCATGGGTCAAACACAGAGGATCTCTAAAAGTAAAAAGAGGACTACTGTAGATATGAAAGGGCAGACTAGATAGGCCATGTGGTCTTTTTCTGCCATCATGTTTCTATGTAGACGTAGCCCGTGAATCAAATATAGAACGTACCAACTCTTGAAACTGCACAGTCACAAATTTACATTGTATATTAAAGAATGGTACAACATAATAATAATAATACATCTAGGAAAAATAATCAAAGCCATTTCAGTTATGATTGATCAGGCCACAACTGGCTTGACATCTGGCGCTAGCACTAACGTGCACAGGGTATACATCCTAGATAGCAAACATTTAATGAAACAGATATACACTCCAAACTCATTTATCTTAGAGTAATGGATGCATTTTTTCAAGGAGACAACATAAATCTAAAAAACATTCATTCATTCTAAGAGGTGGACAAATACATTGAAACCTTCTGCCCAGTGTGCAGCAGTGGTCACGAAAGCAAATAGAATACTAGGAATCATAAAGAAAGGAATGGAGAATAAAACCAAGGATATTATAATGCTTCTGTATTGCTCCATGTTGTGACCACACCTTGAATATTGTGTGCAGTTCTGGTTGCCCTATCTAAAAAAGGATATAGCAGAATTAGAAAACTTACAGATAAGAGCAACCGAAAGGATAAAAGGGATGAAAGGATACCCCTACAAGGAAAGGCTTAAAAGGTTAGGGCTCTTCAGCTTAGAAAAGAGACAGCCAAGGGGAGATATAATAGAGATCTATAAAATAAAGAGTGGAGTGGAATAGGTAAACATAGATTGGTTGTTTAGTCCTTCAAAAAGTAGAAAGACTAGGGGATACGCAATAAAGCTACAATGCAGCACATTTAAGACTAATCTGAGAAAATATTTTTTCATTCAATCCGTAATCAAACTCTGGAATTCATTGCCGGAGGATGTAGTAAAAGCTGTTAGTTTAGCTGAAATTAAAAGACATTTGGCTGAGTTCCTGGAGGAAAAGTCTATAAACCATTAATAAAGGGGACTGGGGAAATCCACTGCTTACCTCCCTGGAATAAGCAGCATGGAATTTGTCTAAAGTTTGGGATCCTGGCAGGTACTTGTGACCTGGATTGGCCACTGTTGGAAATAAGATACAGGGATTGATGGGCTTGAGTCTAATCTACTATGGCATATCTTATGTTCCTATGACTCTGAGGGGTGGTGGCAGAGTATCGGAAGCAAGGTGAAATGAAAAACTCACAAAACAGGGCAGAACTTTCTTCAGGAATAAGCAGGAAGTCAGTCCTCACGTATGGGTGATGTCGGTGTTGGAGCCTGCGCTGCAACCTCTCCCAAGCTTTCAAAGAAAGCTAAGGGTGCCATCTTGCCTCAGTCTCCTTTTTTCCATTAAGCCCATCAGACATGTGTCTGTTCCCTCTGGAAAAAGTTGATTTTTTTTTCTTCCTTTTTTCTTTGGTTCTCGAATCTAATCCTTCTCCGGTTGCGTACCGGTACCTTTCTCACCTCCCAGGTCTGCTCGCCTCAACATCATGGTTTTCTCGGGTCCCCTTCCCCCCCCCCCCCCCCTTGGGTTGTTTCTTGGTACGCAAGTTTTCATGCCCTTTCTGGCCGGGCCAAGGGAGTTTGATCTCACAGGGGCAGTATTCCCTACCATGGCTTCGATCAGTGGCTTCAAGCCTTGCGACCATTGTTCACATAATATGTTGCACATGGATCAGCATGATTGTTGCCTTCGGTGTCTTGGGGTGGATCATGATAACCTGTCATGTGGTCTCTGCCAGTAGATGACCCCCAACAATGTTCCCTCTAATTTTCTGTAGGCTATGTGTGCATAAAATATCAGCTGTGCAGCTTTTGAAGGAAGGTTAAATTTTTGTGCGCCACAGAACGATACTCGGAGTTATATACTTTAAAATTTGACTACACGTCAGAATACAGTATGTACACCACATTCATTGCACTAGAAAATATTATAGAACTTGTGAAAACCATAAATGCACAACAACTTTTAAATTTTAAGACGTCTGTGTTGTTTTCTATCAGAATCAGAACCGTAATTTTTGTGCGCTCCATTGTAAAGTATGTGCGCTCGCTCGGCGAGGTGTGTGCGCGCGCACACGCGACAGCTTAGAGGGAACAGTGACCCCCAAGGCCCTCCGAGGCCGTAAGAAGCAGCACAAGTCAATTTTTCATAAGAACGACTCAGTCCTGGAGTTTTTAGTCCCACAGGTGCTCCTTGTGGCCTTCAGCAAGCCACTTAACCCTCCGTTGCCTCAGGTACAAAAACAGATTGTGAGCCCTTTGGGGACAAGGGAAAAATATATATACAGTACCTGAATGTACACCGCTTTGACTGGTAGAAAAGCAGTATATAAGCCTAGTATCTTTTCCGTCCCTCACACAGCTTGTGGTATCAGAAGGATTGCCCGCCGACAAAGGAGACGATGCAACATGAACTCCCATTGCCACACGTTTGATTGCAGAACCGCAAAGCAAAACCATGAAAGCATCTGAAATTGACTGAGCACACTCCAACACATAGCCCTGCCTGATATTGAGGACCAAAAAACTGATGTTATTTGGACTCATTTCTGATAATACTGCCGGGGCTATCCACCTACCTACGGAACCTCAGAATGGTCCCCGAAGGCGAGCTGGGGTCGCCCCATGACCTTCTTGTTCCACTAAAGGGCTGAGGACTTTGAGTCTGAACTGCGAAAGGAACTAACGATTTTCCCAACTTATATTTTCTGGCACCCAAAAGTGCAGCCAAGACGACCCAGCCACGAAAAAGGAAGAATGTTTATAGACCTTTGACTTATCCTCCAGCAGGCATCGCAGCTCGACTTCGCCCAAATCCTTAACCAGCTTCTCTGGGTCCGCCCCAAAAAGCAGCTTGCCCTTGAAAGAGAACTTCACTAGCCATGCCTTAGAGGACAAATCCACAGACCATGCCACCTGCGTGCCACAGTCGCTGCAGCTACCCCTCCAGTAGCTAACCTGAGAAGATCATAAAAAGAAAGCCACCACCAACTCCAGGCGAACCACAACAGAATCTTCTGGCAATTGCTGAAGCCATCTCAGGAGCGCCCTTGCTCCCAGGTTACCACAAGCAGAGACCTACACAGCTAGGGATGAGGTTGAGAAAACTGTTTTAGCAAGCCTTCAGCTTCCTATCCTGCTGATCACAGAGAACCGCCCCACCTTTAACAAGAATGGTGGTACGCTTTGTAACTGCCGTCAAAGTGTCTACCTTTGAGAAATGCAGCCATCTATCAAAATTGGCCTGATACCAGGTACAAATCTTCCCCAAATGCCACCCATTCCTAAGAGTGGTATCTAGAACATCACATTCCACTGACAACAATTCCTGCAACTCAAGTAGAAAGGGAAAGGCTCTTGCAGGTCTCCATATGCCTATTAAGACAAGATCAGATAGGGGACTTAGCCTTCTCCACATTTGCTGGCTCCGCAATGTAAGGAGCAAACATAATATGGGAAATCAAGGCTGAAAGCTCATCTTTCCAGAAGAGACAGACATTCAAAGTATCGCCATCATCCTCTGGAGGAGATAACTCCCCCTTCTCGGTTAGTGTAACTAACAGAGCATCGTTACAGGAAGTCCCCTCCCCTAAGAGCCAAGATGCTGCTATAGGCAACATCGGACCACCCTCTTCTGGCTGCTCCTGGGACCTCTGACACTTTATGGGGGAAAATGCACCCTTTATAAACATGTCTGCAAAAGCTCTCCCAGCTCGCAAACCAAACCTGTTGAAAAAGAGAGAAACGGTCCACCGCCAACAGATCTCCCATAGCCACAACTCTGAGGTCCCTCGGATGCCAGAACCGGAGAACTGGATTCAAACCCTCACAGCCTCCACTGGGGCCACAGGTCCTGCCCCTGACTGCTGCAGCCCCAAAAGATCCAGTGGAGAGACCTCTGAGATGTCTCTCCACTGGATCTACAGTACAAGCAGTGCATAAATTCTCCATAAGAATCCTGTGCTGCTTACCACAACCCAGACAGCACTGCAAAGACACTGGCATGAGCTTCCTATGGCACAAAATGGCCACTAGCTCAGAGGCAAGAAGGAGCTTTCAACTGAATATAACCATGAAGAAAAAACGATCACCAGACTGCACAGCAAAGAGCTGCTCATCAGCATTGGGATTAGAGACTTCTCGCTGCCCAGATCGCCCTCCCTGATGTTGCCGACCAGCGGGTAAAGAAACGGGGGGGAGGGGGGGGAGGCACACACGAAACTCCAAGGAACACAGTCTACACCAGCAGCTCTGACACACAGCCTAAAGGCCCAACAGAGACCAGATTACTTCCCTCAGCTGGGAGGAGGCAAAGAAGCCCACACGTTCTGCTGCACAGCCAAGAGGCTTAAATACTATACCCCTTAACTTTTCCTTTTATTTTTTCTGTTTTAAAATAGAACTTTCGGGTCACATCATGTGGTAAGAGCAGGGCAAATGTGTTTCTGTTCTCCGGGTCCCTACCACCTGTTTCCAAACTGAATGTTACACTACTGCCTCCTATCTGCCTAAATGGATCCATAAACCATGAGAGTTGCAGCAATTAATTTTTGGAAGCAATCCCAGCCTTGGTGCGCTGAAGGCAACAAAACCTGCTTGTAAAGATAAAGACCACGTGTGAAATCAAGATGGAAAGATGGAGGATGGTGCCGCAGCAACACAGGAGTCTTCCACACTGGATGCCCTCACAGCCGATGTGACCACTGTTATTGCCCAGGCTTTAGATAGGCATTTCAAGGCACTTAGAAATAAAATAGACTTGCTCCCAGGCGATTGAGGGATATGAGAAATGGATTGCCAAAGTGAAGCAGCAAGTGTCAGATCTGGAGACCACCTCTAAAAGAACGGCACAGGCACTCCAGACACTCCAGGAAATGGTGGCTGCTCAAGTGGACAAATTAGATGCACCTTGAAAACCGCAGCTACCGGAACAACCTGTGTTTTATTGGTGTGCCTGAGAGGGTTAAAAACAGAGAATTTGTGGATTTCTTGGAGACCTGTCTATTGCTGGGCCCATCACTTGGGCACTCTCAGGGAGAGTGTGTCCAGGCCCCAAGTGGTCATTGCACACTTCCTGAATTTTGCACAGAAAATGTTTTATGGACAGTGAGAGCGCAACTGCAGCTTCAGCACGAAAAGTCGCATTCTTGTTTTCCCTGACTACTCACCCCATAGGTGGCCCAGCGATGGAAGGAGTACGTATGCTTGTGTCAGCCTTGTTCTCTGCTAATGTCATGTTTTCCCTGCAATACCCGGTTAAACGTCAGGTGGTGCACAATGGGGTGCCTAAGGTGATGAGCGATCTGGAGGAGGCAAAGAAGTCTGTTGAGGCACTGTGCCCACCCTAGGAAACTGCAGGTATGTGAAACCTGAGGCTGACCTGGAGCTGTTACAAGTAAGCTGGGTCTGAGAGTCAATGACTTGCAGTCCTTCTGATGGGCAGTGTGCATGTGTTTGCCAGTTGGGCAGCAGCCCTTAATTGCCTAATTATACCAGTTTTTGGTTTAGGACATACTGAACTGCACTGTGAGATATGGTCAGACAGGATTCACAAACATTTCCTGGATTGACCTTGGGGTCTTGAACATGGCTGCACGCTGCTGCGGTGTGCTACGGTGAGGTTCTGGGTTCTGACAACCTGTGGGCAGGGCGCAGCTGGGTATGAAATTTAGAGCTGAATTTTGCCTGGTGCTTGTGCCTCGAGCTTTCTGCAATGTTGCTGTTATAATATGGCCTCACAGTGGAATGGTAACTCATTGGTCTTGACACCTGGGATGTTTCATGGACAATGATCTGACATAAGGGACTAAGGGCTACAAACTAATGTATTGTATGTTTGTTTATTGTTATGGGTATGTTGCAGAAGAAGGGCGAGTTTGGTTGGGTGGAGCTTTCTCTTTCCTCCTTGTCTCTAATGTTTCTGTGGTTTGGAATGGGGGAGGGGGGAGTTGGCTTTGGATGATTATGCTTATTGGGGTGGGGGTGTACTAAATGTTTGCTTTGTTCATTTGGTGGGGGAAGGACAATGGGGTTTCTGTCACATTATGGGGACCGTAGGGGGTTTTGGGAGTGTAGGTAAGGGGAGTTGGGTGACTGCACTTGGAGATAGGGATCGGGATTGGGGCTGGGGAGAGGAGTTACAGGGGGACGGGCCATTCAGAAGTGTGGTTGAGATGAATGAAAGGTGCCTATTGGTTGATTTCGCTTGTGGCGGGTATGTGGATTGTGGAGGAGGTCGTAGGCTGGGGGGATTAGTTCCTTGGTTTACTCAGTTTGTGTGGTGCAGGAATGTTGTGCATGAGAAAGCATGAGAATGCATGTTATTTCACGGAACGTGTGTGGGTTAGGTTTGCCCATTAAAAAGGACAAGGGTTCTGAATATAATGTCAAGGAGCAGCAGTGGCAATGCTGCAGGAGACACATCAGACAAAGCGAACATCTCGTTGCAAAGGTGCTGGGTGGGGCATGTATTTTGAGTGGCAGCTGTTGTCAAGAAAGGGAAGGGTAGCTATCTTGGTAGTGAAGGGGATACAATTTGATAGTATTTTGGTGAAGGCAGACCCTGGAGAAGATATGCGATTGTGACTGGGGTGTTGAAGGGATGCCAAATTTGTGTAACATTTATGCCCCTGACAATTACGATGGGGGGGGGGGGTCCCTACTGGCAGGGGAGTTGGAGCAACTGCCAGATCAGACGATTCTTGGGGGGATTCGAGCACACTTTTAGATGTTAATATGGATTGCTCTGGAAAGGGAGAAGGACGCTTAAGTGCATCATGAGGCTTGGCCCTGTTTGTGAGGTGTTTGGATCTGGTGGCTTTATGGTGAACACTTCATCAGCAGGAAAAAGATTTCACTCTTCTTTCTATGGTGCACAACACTAGTTCATAGACTGATTATCTATTGGTATCCTCAACCCTTTTTTCTCAGGTAAGGGCAGCTGAGATATGGGCATATGAAATTTTAGACCATGTATTGATATGGGTGGAGCCTGAACGGGGGGACAAGAGATTCCGAGCATAAGGTTGTGGCATTTCCCCCTTGACCTATATGAGGTTGAGAGGTTTGCAGTCTATATATGAGAAAATGGGAGGACTATATAGAGCATAACAAAGTACATGTGGACAACTCAATATTGTTCTGGGAAATCACCAAGGTGGCTCTCCGGGGCGATATTTTAGCTTATGCAATTGCCAGAAGAGAGTTGAATGCCCGCATTTTGCGTTTGGAAAAACAGATTTGTGTGGCAAGGAGGACATATGCTCAGTAGCCGGACCCCCAGAGTAGAGCTCTACTGCTTGAAACCCAAGCTGTCCTGGATACAATGCTGCATCAGCACACAAAAAAATCATTACTGTACTACAACTGTAAACTTTATCAATTAAGGGACAAGGAAGGCCGACTGCTGGCAAGATATTTGAAGGGTGGGTTCAGATCCCGGTATGTGGCAGCGCTAAAAGATAAACAGGGAGAGTGCATTCTGCCACTGTGTGCATAGGTGGAGTTTTGGAGACTATTCCACTGCTCTACACCAAAGACCGGGTGGATCGGGACAAGATCTGTAAATTTGGCACGACTGGACCTGCAGCAGAAGTGGCTAGGGTAATGTGGAGGAGTGGCCTAGTGGTTGGGGCAAGGTACTTCAGGCCGGAAGGTCGGGGGTTCAAATCCCACTAGAGGACAGCAACCTTGGGCCAGAAGGACTGGGGTTTCTAGTCCCACAGGTGCTCCTTGTGGTCTTGGACAAGCCACTTAACCCTCCATAGCCCATGTTCCCTGTAAAATAGTTATCTCCAAGTTATAATGCCCTGTTCAATGTAATTTCAGTTTGTTCAATGTAAACCGCACTGATGCAGAATAGTGCGGTATATAAGAGAATGTAAATAAATAAATAAATAATCATGGGGGCACTGAGATGTAAGACTCCTGGGCCTGATGGATATTCGAGTGAATTCTACAAGCTTTTAAGGACAAGCTGTGCTTCCCACTTGTTAAGACATTTAATGCCTTAATAGAATTCGGTGCACTTCCTGATGATATCAATTGTGCCTTGATCACAATTCTACTCAAGCCAGGGCGAGATCCTTTGGACCCATCCTTCTTTCACCCAATTTCTTTGACAAACATTGACTGTAAGATTCTGGCAAAAATCATGGCTAATCGCCTTGCTTTGGTTCTCCCGGAATTAGCGCATGGTGGGTTTCGTCCATGGATGGTATCCTGAGGTAAACGTGAGGTGGATGCTGGCCTTGTTAGAACAAGTCCATAGAAAACAGCTCCCATCTCTGCTTGTAAGCTTTGATGCAAAGGCGGCGTTTGATAGAGTGGGGTGGATGTTTTTATTGAGGTGCTAGAGAGGTATGGGTTGAGCGTTCACTTTTTGAAGGTCATTCAGTTACTCTATTCCTCACCCAAAGCAGTGATTGTGGTAAATGGGGAAGTCAACGCTACTTTTGAATTATAGTGAGGTACTCGGCAGGGGTGTCCCCTTTCACCTTTGTTGTTTGCTTTAGCTTTAGCTTTGGATCTGCTGATACGAAGGGTGCACAAGCAGGCCGATATTGAGAGGGGTTCCACTAGGGAGGTGTTTTTTGTTTTTTTTAAGTTGACAGCATTCGTTGAACCTTTTTGTGCATCTTACCAAGCCACCGAGCTCACTTCTTCATCTTTTGGAGGAGCATGCTGAGTATGGTTCCCTGGTGTGCTTGAAGTTAAATATGGATAAATCCTAGGTTTTGGATGTTAGTGGGAGCTTAAAAGGTCAATGGGAGGGAAGGTTTCCATTAACGTGGGCAGGTGAATCCTTTAAGCACTTGGGGATTTGTATGCTGGGTTTATTCATTGCATGTCTCTCAACTGTTAGTGCACATCGGGAATAAACTGTGGGATTGGCGGCCCTTGCCACTTTCGCTGCGTGGCAGGGTGGCAGCTTATAAAGTGATGGTTTTTACCAAGATCTTGTATGTGTTGCATATTTTAATGCTTCGCCTGTTGAAAAGGATATTGGGCTTAGAGAAGGAAATGTGCATGTTCTTGTGGGATGGGCAGTGAGCTTGGATATCACTTCACGTGCTGAAGGGTAAATGGAATAGAGGTGGTGTCACATTGCTAGACCTGAAGTTGTATACTTTGGCATGCAGCTTGCGACATCTTAGCAATTGGTGAGCTTCCACCTTGGTTTTTACTTCCTTGGATATTGAGCAAGGCTTGGTGTACCCTTGGAGTCTGCTGTGGGCTCTCCATGCGGATAATATTGCCTTCCCTATGACTTTGAGGAGAAATTTGTTAGTCCGCTAAGGGCAGCATGGAATTACCCCTGAAAGTCTTGGAGAGTCAATCCTGTTTTAGTCTTTCTCTTTCTTAGGGGTGATGGAGACTTTCTTCCTGGTATGGGGGAAGACCCATTCAGAATTTGGGCACAGAAAGGTCTCTGGACCTTGGAATAGGTAGTGGATCCGCAGGGTGTAGTCCATTCATTTCCTGATCTGGAAACTACATATCAGCTGGCCCATAAGCATTTCTATGCTTATCTTAAGTTGCCTATCTTCACTATGTGTCTTCATTGGATATCGAATGCTTGGCCCAGGATTATAAGGCAACAACTGAGCAATTCTTTGAGCTTGAGGACAGGGAGTTCCTCTCGATTTCTGGCTATTACCGGAAACCGTGGGATTTGGTACGAGTTGAGTTGTATGATAGTCTGGTAAATAAGTTGTCGGTGGATTTGGCATATGGGTGGCGGGGAGGATAGCTTGAATTCACGAAGTGGTGGCCGGTTCTCGCCTTAGGAAACTTCAATATAAAATGCTGAGGAGAGGGTATTTCTCCCCGTTAAGGGCCTACAGCGCCAGGTTGGTGCCTCAGGACCATTGTGGGTGGTGTAAACAGGGACCAGGCCATTTAGATCATATGATCTGGGGATGTCCTCATCTTCAGGGTTTCTGGGGATGGATGGACGGCCAGACACTTTATTTTATTGGTTCTCATCCCAGAGATGGCTGTCTTGGATGAAGTGAAGGCTCTGAAAGTCAGTGGGGGAGCTGCTAGGTTGTTAGTCTATAAAGCCTGCTTGCTTGCTAAGCAATGGATCCTGTGGAGATGGTGAGATGCTGACCCCCATCCTTCTGGAAGTGACAAGGTCAGCTTCATCATTTGATGTTAATGGAGCACCTTACATATTGGGGGACACCAAGGGGACAGGACACCTTCATAGCAATATGGGGGAGGGAGGTGGTATGTTTCTTTGCTTGGACCTGTGGCTCATAATGAGATCTTCAGCTTATATAATGGGCAGTGGATCTCAGACCTTGTCACAATAGGGAGTGGCAGTAAAAGACTTGCTGATATACAGTGGGCACCTATATGAAGAAAGCTTGTCAGGGAGATCGGAGGTGGGGTGTGGATGGGATGGGTAGTGTTTAAAAATTATTACTGCTCTTTACTTTTGTTAGATTGAATGTTTCCAGGTTCGGAAGAAAAAGTAGAAAAAACTAATGTTTTCTGGTCTGTAACAGATTTGAGCCTTTGCTTGTGTAAGTGTACCCACAGGCTGAGATTCTGTTGTTCATTTGCTAATAAACAGGAGTAAATATAAAATAATACCATCTGTCTTTCCTATTTGACTAGATCACAGAACAAAACACAGGTCCCTCCCCCACTGCTCCTCCGACCTTTAGCAAAAATTCCCTAAGGTAAACAGGAACCTCCAGAAGAGTATTCTAAAATCTGCACTGGAGACCTATGTCAAAAAGAGACTGCACTGGAAGTCACCCCTCAGGACAGCTGCGAGGAATCCATGAACCTCACTACACCAGACACATCACCATCATCTGTTGGAAACAGAGAAAAAATGGAGGGTACCCTAGCTGCACCAGGCTTAATACCCATGATGTCACTGAAGTTTCTGGGCATTTTTCCTCCATCTCCATCATCTGCTGGCAGGGAGGCATAACCCACTTATCTGGACAGGCCTAGCAGGATGCTCTGGAACTTTGTTTTCTCCGTGGACAAGCAGGATAAGCATTCATATTTGGGACTCCCTAGATACAGGTTGCCCGAAAAGAAAAACAAAAGGGAAAATTTAAACTAGTGTTACAACTGGCTGACATAGCTGAACTAAGTTTTGAGGAAGTTTTTAGTAATGGTTACCCTGAGCAAAAAGCGTAGTTACTCACCTGTAACAGGTGATCTCCGGGAACAGCAGAAATTTAGTCTTCACATATGGGTATCGTCGGTACCAACAGAGCCTGCGCGGGAACACTCCCCAGCGTCCAATAGGAAACCCTTTGGGAGCATCCCACAGTGCCTGTGTGCTGCCTTCCCGCCTTTCCAACTGTCCCTCTCCAGTTGAGTTTATAGCTGAGACCAAAAAGAGAGGGAGGGAGAGAGAGAGAGAGAGATACAACTCCTAGGGGAGGTGGGAGGGTTGTCCAGACTAAATTCCTCCTGTTCCCGGAGATCAGCTGTTAAAGGTGAGTAACTACGCTATCTCCAGGAACAAGCAGGAATGCAGTCTTCACATATGGGGACTCCCTAGCTGCAGATGCCAGGGAGATGGCCCCAGGAAGTTGTCAGCCCTTGTGAAAGGGCTATGCTTCCCCCCATGGATCTCTGGCATCCTACCAGGGATGATGGGTAGGAGTTGCCTAAGTCTGAAAAAGGTGTTGAAGAACAGCCTGACCAAACAAGGCATCCCGGCGGGAGTTCTTGTCTAAGCAATAGTGGGCCATGAAGGTATGTACCGAAGCCCAAGTAGCTGCTCGACAGATGTCGTCGATAGACACAGAGTGAAGATGAGCCATTGAGGCTGCCATGGCTCTCACAATGTGAGCTGTGACATGGCCTTTAAGAGGAAGGTTCTTACTCTCATAGGCAAAGGATATGCATTGTGCAATCCAGTTAGATAGAGTTATTTTGGACACTGGAAGTCCCAACATGATTAGGATCAAAAGCAACAGAGTTGGTTATAGAAGGCTCAGACATACCAGTACCCCCTCAGCAGAGTGCACCTTTTTAGACCGAAGGGGAAGGTAATAAAGAGAAGAAACTTCTACAGATTCAGTGATAGAAAGAACCTCCTTCAGATATTTATCTAATAAAATCCGAGGTGCTAACAACGCCGTACACGGAAAGTTCAAAAAACGTAAATTATAAGCACGTACAGAATTTTCAAGGGCCTCTAACTTAGAGTGAACCATCAGGGAATCTTTTATACCGGCTACATTTGCAACAGTGAGAGGAGCAACTTGATCCTTCAATTTGGAGGTACCTCTATCCACTGAAATAATTTTCTCATCCAACTGCCGCAGTGAAGGGGGTACTGGTATGTCTGAGCCTTCTATAACCAATTTGACCGCCTTTCTGGAAGACTCTCTTGATATAATACATTCCCGTTCCACGCTATTGGTGACTTTTCATTCCTTAGATTTGAAATTTCGTATTCTGAAGGCCTACTTTAAATGTAAGGCTGTAAAATGTTGTGGTTATACAGTTAGCATCTTTCCTGATGTGGCACATAGCACCCAACTCAGACGGAGGCTTTTTTTAGCCTTAAAGCCTCAGGTTCTGAGTTTGGGAGCTACGTTCTACTTGCGTTTTCCTTGTCGTTGTGTTATTAATTTTGAGGGAGTATCTTATGTGTTCACTGATAGCTCTCATTTAGAACGGTTTATTTCTGATCGTCAGGCAGTATCCGGGGCAATTCAGGGTGAGTGATTTGTTATACACCTTGTATGGGCAAGATGTTGCTCTGTTTTCTGATGAATGTATAAGATGCATTTGAATTATAGTTCTTGAAATGTGATCACAGTCAGTTCCCGTAATGTGGTCTTTATTATGTATAGTTTCTCTCTGAGGATGATTACTTCTGTCATTTTCTGTTTCTTTCTTGATGTTTTTCCGATTTGTTGTAAAATTTGGAAACTTTATAAATAAAAATTAAAAAAAAAAAAAAAAAGCAACAGAGTTGAGAAGATTTTCGATGTTGCTGTGTCTTCTGCAAGTAAAAGGCTAAAGCTTTTTTACAGTCCAAAGTATGAAGGTTCCTTTCTGCACTGGAGGCATGAGGCCTCGGAAAGAATACAGGAAGGTAAACCGTTGGTTTAAATGGAAAGGCAAAACCATCTTTGGCATAAAGTGTTGATGAGTCCTAAGAACTACCTTATGGTGGAACCTTGTGTAAGGAGGATCAGCCACTAATGCTTGCAATTCACTGATGCAACGTGCTGATGTCATTGCAATGAGGAAGATGACTTTCCAGGAAAGGAATTTCAGAGATGTAGCGGCTGATGGTTCAAAGCGCTGTTTCATGAGCTGCCCAAGCACCAGATTCAAGTCCCATGCCACCGGTGGTGGCTTAATGGGAGGCTTTGTTAAAAGAAGAGCTCTCATAAATCTCGCTAAGAGAGGATGAGAGGAAATAGGTTGCCCACTTAGAGGCTTGTAAGAAGCTGCAATAGCACTAAGATGGACTCTTACTGAATTTGTCTTAAGACCCGCATTTGACAAATGATGGAGATACTCCAGTATCGATTCCAGAGGTATCGCAAGAGGGTAAAGACCCATCTGCGAGCACCATATGGTAAACCTTTTCCACTTAAAAGCATATGAGCATCTTGTGGAGGGTTTCCTAGAAGCATAAAGGATATCCTTTACCTGTTGAGAAAGGTTGAGATCCTGAAGCTCTAGGCCTTCAGCAACCAGGCCCTGCGATGCAGAGACTGGGGATTAGGATGCCACAGTGTCCTGTTCTCTTGGGAGAGAAGATCTGGAGCAGATCCCAACTCCAGAGGTGCCGCTTGAGAGAGATGTAGAAGCAGAGGGTACCACGTTTGCCATAGCCAACGTGGAGCTATGAGAATCATATGACCTCTGTCTCTCTGAAGCTTGAATAGTGTTTTGGGGATGAGGGGAATGGGTGGAAAGGCATATAGGAAGTCCTGAACCCAGTGAAGGAGGAAGGCATCCCTTGCCTGACAATGTCGAGCTGGGATTCTGGAACAGAACCGGGGAAGTTTGGCATTCAGCGGACTTGCAAAGAGGTTTATGTCCGGGGTTCCCCAAATCTGAAATATTTGGGCAAGCTGATCTGCATGGAGAGACCATTCGTGAGGTAGCAGAACTCGACTGAGTTTGTCTGCCCAAGAGTTTTGAATGCCTGGAAGATACACTGCAAGGAGATGAATCTGATGCTCTCTGGTGAGGGCCCATAGTCGCAAAGCTTCGTTGCACAGTGACAGAGAGCCTGTTCCACCCTGCTTGTTCACACAGAACATGGCTACCTGATTGTCCGTTTGAACTAAGACTGTCTTCTATCTGAGCTGGGTGTGAAATACTCGAAGAGCAAGGAAGATTGCTCTGAGTTCCAGGAGGTTGATGTGAAGACAGGCCCTTCTGTGGAGTCCAGGTGCCCTGGGTAGAGAGACTGTGCAGGTGGGCGCCCCATTCCATCTGAGATGCATCTGTTAGGGTGGCTTGGAATAGGGGTTGCTGGAAAGGAGACCCCACGAGGAGATTTTGTGAGCGATTGCCACCATTGGAGGGACAAAATAAGATGGTCTGAGTTTGTTATTTTGTCCGACAGGCAACCTGAGGCCTGTGTCCACTGAGTGGATAAAGTCCACTGGGCTGCTTGCATCTGGAGGCGAGCATAAGGAACCACATGCACGGTGGATGCAATGTGGCCCAGCAGTTGTAGCATTTCTCAAGCAGTGAGATAAGGTTTGAGCACTGCTTAGGAAGCTAGCTGTATTATGCGAAGACAGCGGGGCTGCGGAAGGAAAGCCCTTGTCTGTCTGGTATCCAGAAGAGCTCCTATGAACTCTAGGGATTGAGTGGGAGCAAGATTGAATTTTGGGAGGTTTATGACTAGTCCCAAATACTGAAGGATTCGCATTGTGCAAAACAAAGCAGAGCTGGCTTCTGGCACTGAGAAAATCGTCTAAATAGGGGAAGACGAATATTCCCAGAGTGCGGAGAAATGCAGCTACCACAGCCATGCAGGGCCGGCCTGTCCACTGTGCAAGAATGTTGTTTGCACAGGGCCCCGCGTTTCAGGGGGCCCTGCGCAAACAACATTCTGCATCTGCCGGTAAATTTAAAAAAAAAAAAAACACACTCTTGCTGCTGCTGCTGGGGCTGCCGCCATGGCAGCAGCAGAATTGAGCGTCCCGCAGGGCCTCCCCTGCCTGGCAGAGTCCTCCATGCAGCCTCAGCTCCCTAAGTGCCAGCTTTCAGAGCTGCGAAGGGAGAGAGCTTCTCCCTCGCGGCTCTGTTAAGCCGCTGGTGCTGATGGGAAACAGGATTTCTTGATTCCCATCAGCCCCGCGGGCTTAAACAGAGCTACAAGAAAGGGAAACTCTCCCTTCGCGGCTCTGAAAAGCCCGTGCTGAGGGAGCTGAGGACGCATGGACGGGGGGGGGGGGGTTAGGACTGGTAATGGGCTGAGTGAAAGGGGGGCTTGAACTGCAAAGAGCTGATGGGGAGGGGGGCTTGGAATGGAAATGGGCTGTGAGGGGAGAGAGCTAGCACTGGAAATGGGCTGAGTGGGGGGGGAGCTAGGACAGGAAATGGGCTGATGGAGGGGCTAGGATAGGACTGGAAATGGGCTGTTGGGGGTGCTAAGATTGGAAATGGGCTGTGGTGGGGGCTTGGTTTGAAATGGACTCGTGGATGGGCTAGAACTGGAAGTAGGCTCATGGGGGAGCTTGGAATGGAAATGGGCTGAGTGAAGGGGAGCTAGGATTTGACATCTGCTGATGGTGGGGCTAGGAAAGGACTAGAAATGGGCTGATGGGGGCTGGGATTAGAAATGAGCTGATGGAGGGACTCGGATAGACTGGAAATGGATGGGGGAGCTAGGACTGGAAACGGGCTGATGGTGGGGCTAGGACAGGATTCAAAGTGGGATTGGAAGTGGGCTTATGGGGGGGCTAGGACTGGAAATGGGCTGATGCAGGGACTAGAAGGGAGCGGATGCTGTGTGGGGCTGGAACTAGAAGGGAGCTGATGTTGCGAGAGGATTAAAATGGGATGGAGCTTGGAGAGTGAAATGGAGAGGGAAAAATATTTTGTGTGGGAGGGAAGACAAATCTACAATTGGCTGGGTATTGGGAGAGTAAGTGGGGATTGAGGATGGAGGGGTAAAATTTGAGTGGATGAAATAGGAATGAGGAAAGAGCAAAAGGAGAAAGATTAGTATGCTAAAGCAGATGTAGAGAGAATGGAAAAAAAAATTAGAAGAGAGAAGAAAGGACAAATAGACAGCAGACAATGGAGAGTTAGCAGAACACACGAAGAAACCAGAAGAAAGTGGCTGGAGCAATTGCAACTGAAAAAAATGCACAAAAGGTAGAAAAATATCTCTTTATTTTGAATTTATTAACTGGAATATGTCAGCTCTGGGAAATGTGCATCATTAACATCTGTGCTTTATTTGGTACAAGAGGAAATTACTTTATAGTTTTATTTCTACAGTGTTGTTGTACATTCCAAGTTTGGCTTTTGGGGTTCAGAGTTTAATTATTGTCTTCCTGTTTCTAAATTGTGATTCCTTGTTTGGTGATGGTCTATCTTCTGCATGTGTAGCTGAGCTGAGGTATTCTGTGTATGTAATTCCTATTTGATATTGCCACTTCTTCTCTTTCCCCAATAGGTCATGTATTGTTATTCTCTGAAATGTATTGATTTAATATTTGCAGTGTTGCCTTTTGATAGGTAATGGTGCTTTGTGAGTCCTGGTAGTGCTGTTACGATATGGCGGGTATGCTATGGGTTCTAAAAGGGCAGTGTCTGTAGTAGTTCCTAATATGCCTGGCGGTTGGCACTGGATTATAGTAATGTAGAAATCTATTAGTCTTTCTTTATCCATACACTCATTAAGAGGCATGTTTACTAAAAGTTAGCGTATGGTAACATTATGCAAATAGTTATGCAAATGATGTCCCTTATGCAAATGATGTCCCTTATGCAAATGAGGCCCCGCACCCAGTCTACGAACATGGCCCCGCACCCCCCTTGAGCCGCCCCTGCAGCCATGCATTTTGTGAATACTCTTAGTGCAGAAGCCAGGCCAAAGGGTAGAACCCTGTACTGGAAGTGCTTTCCTTGAAACAGGAATCGGAGGAATCTTCTGTGATTTAGATGGAAAAGAATATGAGTATACGCATCCTTGAGATCTAGAAAACAAAGCCAATCCTGACTTTGAAGGTATGGCAGCAGAGTTCCTAGAGAAACCATTTTGAATTCTCTCGGAACAGATATTTGTTCAATTCTCTGAGGTCTAAAATGGGCCTGTATCCTCCTGTTTTCTTTGGAATAAGAAAATAGGGGGAGTAGAACCCTGTACCCTGTTGCAGAATGGATACTTCCTCTATTGCTCCTTGCCCAAGGAATGTTGTGACTTCTTGACCTAAGAGATTGTCGAGAGAAGTCTGAGAATTGAACTGTCTTACCATTGTAGGAGGGGGCATGCTGTGAAAATGAAGCTTGTACCCCTCTTGTACAATGGACAGAGTCCAATTTTCTGCTGTTATTTGGTACCATCTGTGGGCAAAATGACATAACCTGCCTGGGATGTCCAAGGGTTCTAGACCCTTCAGGGGTAGGAAGGTGAAGTTCTCTAGAGAGGAGTCAAAGCCCCTGAGGAGGCTGAGCCTGCTGAGCTGGCTGAGTTTTTACGGCTTTTGGCTTCTTTTGTTGTCTAGGTTGTTGCTGATGTCCCTATTGGGCAGGCTGACCTGGACGGTGTCCCTGTTGGATATAGGAAGGATAAAACTTCTTTTTCTTATTGAAAAAAGTTTTTTTTTGAGGATCTTTTCCTTACAGGATCGGCTGTAGATTTGGACAATCTATCCAAAGTGATATTGTCTGCATCTATCTCATTAGCCTTCTCCTGCCAATTCTTGCCAAAGAGATTTTCTCCTGTGCAAGGAATGTTTCCTAATTTATTCTGTACCCAAATTTCCAAGTCAGATGCCTGAAGCCAGGCAATCCGATGTTCACCAATGGCAATAGCAGAGGTTCTGCTTATGCACTCAAAACAGTCAAAGGCTGCACAATTTACAAACTTGGAAACATCCTGGGCATGTTTGATAAGATTAAGATAGTCCTGTCTTTTGCCATCAGGAAGAAGGGGGCTCATAAGCTCCAAGTCTCCTGTGACCTCTTTAAGGAACATTTCCAGATACAATATATAGGAACTGATCATAGCTGAGAGCATGGAAGCTTGAAAGCATCGACACCCAAAGGCATCGAGAGTCCTGCATTCACGACCTGGAGGATTGGATGCATGTCTCTTTGCACTTTTCATCCTACGCATGGCTGATTCCACTACCATTGAATGGTGTGGTAAATGAGTTTTTTGAAAGCCAGGACAAGGTGGAACTCGATACATAGTATCGAGTCTCCGAGAATGAGGAGATGTGGTTAGAGGTCTTTCCCACATTCTTAGCTTAAGATCATGTAAAATCTCATGAATAGGCAGAGTAGCTGCCTCTTTGGGAGCCTTAGGGTATTGGAGAATCTCCAACTCCTTTGCCCTAGGCTCTTTTTCAGGAGCTACTGTGATGGAAAGCCTCTGGCCACATCACGGATAAAATCCTGAAAGGACATATCCTCTGGCGGAGACATTCTGTACTGAGGAGAAGAGGAATCCTCTGGGAGAAGTACTCTTGTATCGGCAGAGTCTTCAGAGTCATCAGACTCAGAGGATTCAAAAATATCTCCGATCCCAGTGATCATGCAGTGCACGGTACCAGTATCGATCAAAGTCGGTATCAGGATGCTCCGGTACCGATCTGTCGATGCCAGAGAGAGACGCATGAGTCGGTATGGGTGGCATACCCATCGATGTCGATGCCAGGTACCGGTATCGGTTGAGGTGTGTGAAACGGTTTCAACGGTACCGAAGCCTTGAGAATAGCCGCTAGACTGCGTTTGATAGCAAGAAATCTCTGGTCTATCGACGCTGCCGATGCTTGGGTGTCGGTACCGGTAGAAGCGGCCGGAACCCCAGAGCATGGCGCAGGTAGTTCTGCCGAGGTTGAGGCCTTGAGAACATCCTGGAGCCCCGTTGATGCTTTGGAAGCCGAAGCCTTCGGAGAGGGCAGTTTTGCCTGTGAAAATTCCTCAAGGGCAATGCCAGTGGCATCTCAATACTTAGGAGATCTACCCTTTGAGGACCGGCTAGATTTATGTTTAGTTACCTGAGATTCATGGGAGGAAGATGAGGCCCTGGAAGATGTCGATGCAACAGACACCGCGTCTGAGGGAAATAGAGTGCTAAGCTTTGCAGCTCGATTCTGCCGACCCCTTTTTGACATCATTCCACGGGCGAGGCACTCTGAAGTAGAGTGGTCAGGACCTAAACATTTGAGACACCAATCATGGGTGTCAGTGACGTAGAGGGTACCGCCACACTTAGAACATTTTTTAAAACCAGATGTTGGTTTTTCCATTTTTAAGGAAAAATTGGGCCTAGTGCCCAAAATGGCACCTAGCACCAAGGAAAAAATTTTCTGAAGTAAAATAGCTCAAACTATAGTTTTTTTTTTTTTTTGTTTGTTTTTTTTTAAGAAGAATGAAGAATGAACCGGCGGTACCGGTATAGCGTCGAGAGAAGGCAGACGCGACCACAAAAAACAAAGATTAAAGACTAAATTTTTCTGCGGTGACAGGGTATGGGACCTGTCGGCTCCAGGGAAAATGAAGAACTGGAGAGGGACAGTTGGAAAGGCGGGAAGGTAGCACGCAGGCGCTGTGGGATGCTCCCAAAGGCTTTCCTAGTGGACGCTGGGGAGCGTTCCCGTGCAGGCTCCGTCGGTACCGACCATACCCATATGTGAAGACTACATTCCTGTTTGTTCCTGGAGATATGAACTTAGCCTGGGTTGCTATGAAATTAATATGGGGGAGGGGGGGTTGGTCTTTTTCGCATCTTATACCAGCTTGACTCAGGCTTTAAATATGCAATGATAAAGCATAGTTACTCACCTGTAACAGGAGATCTCCGGGAACAAAAGGAATTTAGTCTTCACATATGGGTATCGTCGGTACCGACGGAGCCTGCGCGGGAACACTCCCCAGCATCCAATTAGAAAGCTTTTGGGAGCATCCCACAGCGCCTGCGTGCTGCCTTCCCAACTGCCTCTCTCCAGTTGAGTTTAAAGCTGAGACAAAGAGAGAGAGAGAGGGAAAGAGAAAGAGATAGAGAGATACAACTCCTAGGGGGGGTGGGGGGGTTGTGAAGGCTAAATTCCTGCTGTTCCCGGAGATCATCTGTTACAGGTGAGTAACTATACTATCGCCAGGAACAAACAGGAATGTAGTCTTCACATATGGGGACTCCCTAGCTTTAGATGCCAGGGAGTTGTGTCTCCCTGTGAAAGGCCCCACTTCCCACCACGGATCTCTGGCATCCAACCAGGGATGGCGGGTAGGAGTTGATTAGGTATGGAGCAGGTGTTGGAGAACAGCCTGACTAAACAAGGCATCCTGGCGGGAGTCCTTGTTCAAGCAGTATTGGGCTGTGAAGGTATGAACCGAGGCCCAAGTGGTTGCTCGACAGATGTCGTCGATAGACACAGAGTGCAGATGAGCCATTGAAGCTGCCATTGCTCTCACATTGTGAGCTGTGACATGGCCCTCCAGAGGAAGATTCTTACTCTGATAGGCAAAGGAAATACACTGTGCCATCCAGTTGGACAGTGTTCTCTTGGAGACTGGAAGTCCCAAATGAGAAGGATCAAAAGCAACAAAGAGTTGAGAGGACTTTCTATGTTGCTGTGTTCTTTGCAAGTAAAAGGCTAAAGCTCTTTTACAGTCCAAAGTATGAAGATTCCTTTCTGCATTTGATGAATGAGGTCTTGGAAAAAACACAGGCAGGTAGACCGCTTGGTTCAGATGAAAAGGCGAGACCACCTTTGGCATAAAGGGTGGATGAGTCCTAAGGACTACCTTGTCATGATGGAACCTTGTATAAGGTGGATCAGCCACTAGTGCCTGCAACTCACTGATGCGACGTGCTGATGTGATTGCAATGAGAAAGCTAACCTTCCAGGAAAGGAATTTCAATGAAGTAGTAGCTAAGGGTTCGAAGGGTGGCTTCATGAGCTGGCCAAGAACCAGATTCGAGTCCCATGCCACCGGTGGTGGCTTAATGGGAGGCTTAGTTAGAGGGAGGCCTCTCATAAATCTTGCTATAAGAGGATGGTAGGAAATAGGTTGTCCATTTAAAGGCTTGAAAGAAGCCGCAACAGCACTCAAATGGACTCTTACTGAGTTAGTTTTAAGTCCTGCACTGGATAAATGAAGGAGATACTCCAGTAATGATTCCAGAGGTATCGCAAGGGGGTTAAGACCCTTCTGCGAGCACCATATGGTAAACCTCTTCCACTTGAAAGCATAAAAGCGTCTTGTGGAAGGTTTTCTAGAAGCATAAAGGATATCCTTTACTTGCTGAGGAAGGTTAAGATCTTGAAGATCTAAGCCTTCAGCAACCAAGCTCTGAGATGCAGAGACTGGGGATTGGGATGCCTTAACATTCCCTCCACCTGAGACAGGAGATCTGGAGCAGACCCTAACTCCAGAGAATGAGCTTGAGAGAGATGTAGAAGCAGAGGGTACCACACTTGCCGTGGCCAATGTGGAGCTATGAGAATCATACAGCCTCTGTCTCTCTGAAGCTTGAACAGGGTTTTGGGAATCAGGGGAATGGGTGGAAAGGCATAAAGGAAGTCTTGCCCCCAATGAAGGAGGAAAGCATCCCTGGCCTGAGAGCCCTGAGTCAGAATTCTGGAACAGAACCGGGGAAGTTTGGCATTCAATGGACTTCCAAAGAGGTCTATGTCCGGGGTTCCCCAAATTTGAAAAATCTTGGCCATCTGGTCTGCATGTAGAGACCATTCGTGTGGAAGCAGAACTCGACTGAGTCTGTCTGCCCAAGAGTTTTGGATACCTGGAAGATATACTGCCAGGAGATGAATCTGATGCTCTCTGGCGAGGGACCATAGTCACAAAACTTCATTGCAAAGCGACAGAGAGCCTATTCCTCCCTGCTTGTTCACATAGAACATGGCTACTTGATTGTCCGTGTGAATGAGAACTGTCTTGTAGCTGAACAGAGTGTGGAACACTCAAAGAGCAAGGAAGATTGCTCTGAGCTCCAGAAGACTGATGTGTAGATGAGTCTCCTGTGGAGTCCAGGTGCCTTGGGTGGAGAGGTTTTGCAGATGAGCTTCCCAACCCACTGGTGAAACATCTGTTGTGAGAGTTGCTTGGGGTGAAGGTTGTTGAAATGGGGACCCCAGCAACAGGTTTTGAGTGGACTGCCACCATTGGAGGGACAAAATGAGGCGATTTGTGTTTGCTATTTTGTCTGACAGGCACCCTGATGCCTGGGTCCATTGAGTGGATAAAGTCCACTGGGCTGCTCTCATATGGAGGCGAGCATAAGGGACCACATTTACAGTAGAAGCCATGTGGCCTAGTAGCTGTAACATTTCTCAAGCAGTGAGATGAGGCTTTAGCACTGCTTGAGAAGCTAATTGCACCATGCAAAGGCAACGGGTCTGGGGGAGATAGGCCCTTGCTTTCCTGGTATCCAACAAAGCTCCTATGAACTCTAGAGATTGAGTGGGAGTTAGGTTGGATTTTGGGATGTTTATGACCAGACCCAAATACTGCAGGATACGCATTGTGCAAGATAGAGAAGTCCTGGCCTCTGACTCTGATGGGGCTCGAATGAGCCAGTCGTCTAAGTAGGGGAAGACGAATATTCCCAGAGTGCGGAGAAATGCTGCTACCACAGCCATGCATTTCGTAAACACCCTTGGTGCTGAGGCCAGGCCAAAAGGAAGCACCCTCTATTGGTAGTGTTTTCTTTGAAAAAGGAACCGAAGGAACTTTCTGTGAGTTGGATGGATGAGAACATGAGTGTACGCATCTTTGAGATCTAGAGAACAAAGCCAATCCTGATTCTGAAGGTATGGCAGCAGGGTTCCCAGAGAAATCATCTTGAATTTCTCCTTGAACAGGAATTTGTTCAATTCTCTGAGATCCAAAATGAGTCTGTGTCCTCCTGTTTTCTTTGGGATAAGGAAATAGGGTGTGTAAATCCCTGTACCCTGTTGAGGAATGGGTACCTCTTCTATTGCCCCTTGGGCAAGAAGCATGGTGACCTGTTGATCTAACAGGTTGATGAGAGAGGTCTGAGAATTGAACTGTCTTACCATTGTGGGAGGGGGCATGCGGAGGAAGTGAAGCTTGTACCCCTCTCTTATAATGGAAAGAGTCCAGTGTTCTGCTGTCATTTGCCCCCATCTGGGGGCAAAGTGACACAACCTTCCTGGAATGGTGGAAGGTTCTGGTCCACTGAGGGCCAGGAAGGCTAAGTTCTCTAGATGGAAGTTAAAGGCCTTGTGGAGGCTGAGACTGCTGAGACAGTTGAGGCTTAGCAGTCTTTGCTTTCCTTTGTTTAGGTGGTTGCTGACCCTTTCGGACAAGCTGACCTGCAGAACGTCCCTGCTGGGAATAAGAGGGATAAAACCTCTTCTTTTTTGAGAAGAAAGGCTTCTTGAAAGATTTCTTTCTGGCAGGATCAGCTGTGCCTTTGGATAACCTATCCAAAGTAGAGTTGTCAGCATCCATCTCATTGGCCTTTTCTTGCCAAATCTTGCCGAATAGATTCTCACCTGTACAAGGGATATTTCCCAGTTTGTCCTGCACCCAGAGCTCCAAATCAGATGCCTGGAGCCAGGCAATTCTTCGTGCACATATAGCAATGGCAGAGGTTCTTCTTATGCACTCAAAACAGTCAAAAGCTGCACGATTGACAAACTTTGAAACATCCTGGGCATGCTTAACCAGTGTGAGAAAATTCTGCCTTTTGTCCTCAGCAAGAAGAGGGCTCAAAACCTCTAAATCTCCTGTGACTCTTTAAGGAACATTCCCATATATAAAATATAGGAACTGATCCTGGCAGAAAGCATGGAAGCCTGGAAAGTACAATGTCCAAAGGCATCTAAGGTTCTACACTCACGTCCTGGAGGATTAGATGCATGCCTCTCTGCACTCCTGATCCTTTTCATAGCTGATTCCACAACAATGGAGTGGTGGGGAAGCTGAGTTTTTTGGAAGCCAGGACAAGGAGGGACTCGATGCATAGTATCCAGTCTGTGAGAGTGAGGAGAGGTGGTAAGAGGTGTCTCCCACACTCTCAACATGAGATCATGTAAAATCTCATGGATAGGCAAGGTAGCCGCCTCCTTAGGAGCCTTGGGATACTGTAAAATCTCCAACTCCTTAGCTCTGGGCTCTGTTTCAGGAGTCACAGTAATGGAAAAGGAGATATCTTCTGGAGGAGACATCCTACGTTTAGGAGAGGAAGGCTCCTCCAGAAGAAGTATCCCGGTACCAGCAGAGCTGTCAGAATCCTCGAAGTCCTCCGAGGATTCAAAGTACCGTCTGTCCAGATGCTCTTGAAGAGCCCGATACCCGTACCGACCGAAGTCGGTACCGGGGGTAATCGGTACCGGAGTATTGGCACCGGAAGGCATCGCATGACTGGGTGTCGGCAAAGCTGATACCGATGTCGATATCGATGCTATCGGTACCGGTACCAATTGAATCGTCTGATGCGGTTCCGAGGGCGTCAATGCCGCAAGGAGAGCCGCCAGACTGCGTTCAATAGCCAGGATCCTCTGGTCTATCGACACTGCCGATGCCTGGGTGTCGGTACCGGACGCAACCGGTACCCCAGAGCATGGCACCAGTAGTTCTGCCGAGGTCGGGGCCTCAAGGACATCCTGGAGCCCCGATAATGCTTTGGAAGCCGAAGCCTCCCACCGGGACAATTTTGCCGGTATGGAACCCTCAAGGGCAACGTCAGAGGCATCTCGATGCTTGGAAGGAGATCTACCCTTTGAGGACCGGCTAGACTTATGTTTAGTTACCTGAGATCCATGGGAGGAAGACGAATCCCTGGAAGACGTCGATGCCACCGAAGCTGCATCAGAAGGAAAAAGAGCACTGAGCTTGGCAGCTCAGTTCTGTCGACCCCTTTTGGACATCATGGCACAAGCCATGCACTCAGAGATGGAGTGGTCAGGACCTAAACATTTAAGACACCACTCGTGGGCATCTGTGACGGAGATGGTACAGCCACACTTGGTGCATTTTTAAAAACCCGAGGCGGGTTTTCTCCATAGTGGAGGAAATTTTGGGCCTAAGGCCCAAAATGGCACGCACCTGGAAAGAAAAATTTGGAAAAGGGAATATTAATAATATTTTTTGAAAAGAAAGAACCGGCGGTACCGGTATAGCGTCGGGGAAGGCAGATGCAACCACAAAAAAATAAAGAATAAGGAAACAATTTTCTGTGGTGACAGGAACACGACCTGCTGACTCCTCGGAAAACGAAGAACTGGAGAGAGGCAGTTGGGAAAGGCGGGAAGGCAGCACGCAGGCGCTGTGGGATGCTTCCAAAAGCTTCCTAATTGGACGCTGGGGAGCGTTCCTGCGCAGGCTCCGTCGGTACTGACGATATCCATATGTGAAGACTACATTCCTGTTTGTTCCTGGAGATACCAAACTACATGGGTCCACAGCCGAGTCTGGACACATCTGTCATGAATAATTTTCGGTAGGAAGGTATTCGGAAGGGTAAGACTTGAGCCATCACCCACGATAAGGAGTCCCAGTCATGACAGAGAACAATCACTGAGCTTGTAAATGGACAGTGTCCACTCTGTACTCAATGTCCACTGAGCCTCTTATCTTTAAACGTGCCAAGGGAGTTACATGCACCGTCAAGGCAATACGGCCCAACAAGTCTCTTCGCTGTTGAGCTGAATCTGCTTTGCATCCTCCACTGTCATCACCAGATGGGCGAGTCTGTTGGGAGGAAAAAAGGCCTTTGCTTCAGCTCTGTCCAGCAGAATTCCAATAAATTCCAACTGAGTTGATGGGGACAAGTTAGACTTACATAGTAACATCGTAACATAATATATGCCGGAAGATAACATCTAGTATGGCCCATCTAGTCTGCCCAGTAAGGTCGCTAGAGTGCAGATCACCTCCCCTCCCCCCCCCCCCCCCACACCTGTGTACAGGGTTTTACATGCTGCTCCACGCAGGTCAGTCCCCCTCTATTAAAAGATATTTAAGCTTGCTTCGATTTCAGCCTCTTGCTATAAAGGGATCCACTATGTTTGTCCCATGCCATTTTGAATTCCGTCACTGTATTTGCCTCCACCACTTCCATCGGGAGGGTATTCGATACATCTATCACTTTTTTTCAATGAAAATGTATTTCCTATATTGCTTTTAAGTTTACCGCTTTGCTGCTTCATTGTATGCCCTCAAGTCTTACAGCTTCCTCTTCTTTGAAAAAGGTTTGTTTGTTCATTGATATCCTTTAAGTATTTAAAAGTCTGTATCATATCTCCCCTATCCCTCCTCTCCTCTAGGGAATACATATTTAGGTCTTCAAGATTCTTCTCATATGTCTTCTGACACAGGCTCTGAATTATTTTGGTTGCCTTCTTCTGAACCATTTCAAGTCTAATGTCCTTTATGAGATATGGTCTCCAAAACAGAACACAATATTCCAAGTGAGGCCTCACCAACAACTTGTACAGGAGCATTAATACTGCCTCCTTTCTGCTGGTTATTCCTCTCTATGCAGTCTAGCATCCTTCTGGCTTTGGCTACTTCCTTGTCGCATTGTTTTGCCACCTTGTGATCCTCATGCACTAGCACTCCTAGGTCTCTCTCCTAGTCCGTGCACACCAACCTCTCTCCCCCAATTGCATATATTTCCTTTGGATTTCTGCATCCCAAGTGCATGACTGCATTTCTTCGCATTAAATTATAACTGCCAAGCATTAAACCATTCTTCCAGTGTTTTTAGATCTTTCCTCATGTTGTCCAATCCATATGCATTACCATTCGAGTGTTCGTTACTAGGGTTCATCATAAATTATTCCAAATCCATTGGTTTCCAAAATGTATTTGTGAGTGACATTGTAGAAGGACTGAATGTAAAAGTCTGCCTTTTTACAGATGACAGAAAAATTTGCAATAGAGTGAGCACTTATGAGGGAGTGCTGCACCCCTTTCTGAGTAGTGCTCTTCACCAACTAATTGTCCAAGTTGGGGAACACATGCATGCCCAGTTTGTGTTGATATACTGACTACCATGAGGCATTTTGTAAAGATATGGGGAGTGGACACGAAGCCATAAGGCTGAACACAATACTCATAGTGGTGTCCCACTATAATAAATCAGACTTAGATGTATCAATGTAGGTGTATGCATCCTTTTCTACTACTTTTGCATGGGCACTATCACCACTTCCTTAGGTACATGAGAATGCCAGAGGTTTTCCCAACTCTTTTGACCTGGGCTCCACCTCTGTCTCCAATTGAAATGGTATGAACTTAGCAAGAACACTGACAAAATCATGGAAAGACAGCTCCTCTGGAGACTTGCATTGCTCATGAGGTGGTATGGGATCTGACAGTAGCTTAGGAAACCCCTCCTCCAAGAAGTACTTAAGAGTCATAATCAGTATTCCAGGAGTGATCTGATGTAGACAGAGAGGTACTCAAAAGATATGTCTCTGTCTGGGCCGATGGTTCTCCAAAGGGACAGAGCAATCTCCTCCAGGCATGCTGGTGCACTGATGCTCTTCAAGACTTGGGGGAGCAATCATCTCCCACAGAACTTGAAATATACGCCTGGCCCAGACAGGCACTGGTGTCATAGCCCTTCAAGGTCCTGATGGTAATGCTAAAGGCAATGGAGTGTGTCACAAGGATAGGCTCAATGTGTTTATGCCCCATTAACGAAGCCATTGAAGCAGCAGCTTTTTGAGGCAAAGATCATTATTCGCTCAAGGCCTTTCATAAGATGCTCCTTGAGGTTTGCCATTGACCAAGGTATGAAGGCCTCAACAGATACGGTCAATTTCTGCATAATATGGCAAGGTATATTGGTAGGCTGCATCTGGCATTGTGGAGGCTCCAGTATCGAGGACTATGAACAATCTTTACGTTGGGGCTACTTCAAGAGTTGGAAATTGTCCAAGACCTCGATGTTCCTGACATCACACTCAGATAAGCTGCGATGCCACTGCACCTCGGCCTCCACGCAATGTTCGATGTCTCAAGCCCTCAATGTCAGAAATAAGGAAGAATCCTTCCTCTTCTTTGGGCAGAAGTCGGTGTCTAACCACTCCTGTGACCTCCTATCAATGTTCAACTCGCAGTGGGCTCAATGACTCCTTGATGTTGATGCATCTCCAGCATTCAGTGCAGCTCCTGAGGCCATGGGGACTGATGCTAATCGATCAGACTCAGTAGCACTAAAAATCTTTCTGCACTATTTTGTACAACCCTTGATTCCTTGCCCTGTCATCTCTTAACACAAAAGATAAGAGGGTTAATGGTCAGGCTCCAAGCACTGCAGGCACCATTTATGGCATGGGTCCTGCCACACTGGATGCATGTCTTAAACCCACTAGAGAATCGCTGGGATATCATGTCTGGAAAAATAGCCATGGACAAATGAAATGACTCAATCTCAACACAAAAGGCATGAACCAGCAAGGGTGCCAAGAGACCTAAATGCAGTCTAAAATGGCAATGCAGAAAAACTTTAAAAAACTAAAAAACGTGACTAAGGAGAGAAGCTACAAAAAACACAGCATGGCAGCAGCAAGCAAAATACTCACAAAAGGTGACATTTTACTTACCAAAAATTGTTCTTTCCTTGAGCCTGCTAGACCAGTCCAGACAAGTGAGTTGTGTTCCCCTACCAGCAGACTGGTGGAGACAAAGAATCACTGAAAAGCCCAGGTTTCTATGATATCTCTACTAGCCTCTGTTCACCTCAGCCACCAAAGGTCGCTTCAGTATCCGTCCCAAAGCATATGGGAGAACATGGCAAGCCTCACACAACCTCGGCGTGGGCAACAATGAGTAATCAACAGTAGAGAACTATGCACAGGAAAGCATAAACAGAAGGCTGTCAGTCAAAGATAAACCTGCAGAGCCAAGCATATAAATCGCAAAGGACCCAAGGGTATCGCTGCAGAATTACAGAGCAAACAGTTACAGGGGCAGGCCCTGGACTAGTCTAGCAGGACTCAGGGAAAGGATATTATCTGGTAAGTAAAATGTTACCTTCCACATCGTCCTGCTAGACCAATCCAGACAAGTAGAATGTACCAAAGCTAGAATTCCACTGGATGATAAGATGACTCAGCACCTTGCAAAACATCAGAACCAAGGCTGTCTCCACATGTGAGTGGACATCCAAGCGGCAATGCCTGACAAAAGTGGAAAGTGATGCCCATGTTGCCACCCAACAAACGTCTGCAAGGATTACAGAGCTCTGCCCAAGAGGACACTTCCGCTCGAGTAGAATAGATGCACAAAACCTCCAGAAACAGCTGGTTCTGCAGCACATACGCTGAGTCAAAGGCCTCCTCAACCCAGCACGCCAATGTAGGCTTAGCCACTGTGTCACCTTGCGCAGGCCAGCAAACATAACAAAAAAATGGTCTGACTTACAAAAAGAATTCAGAATCTCCAGTACTGGAAAATCACTATCTAGACATCCACAAGGCAAAGATCCTTCACCTTCCCCAACATTGCTCCTTAGAGAAGGAGGGCAGGCAAACCACCTGGTTCATATGAAGGGAAGAAATCACCTAAGGTAAAAAGGCAGATACAGGCCAAATAAAAACAGCCTCCTAAGAAAAAGATCTTGGCAAGACAACCTGTATTGAAATCTGTCTTGAGGAACAAAGCGCAACCAAGACCACCACCTTGAGAGTCAAATCCTTCCATAGTAGCATGCTTCAATGGCTCAAGGGGCTAAGACATCAGAACCCCAAGCACTAGACACAGATCCCAGGAAGGCACCACAGACCTGAGGGAAGGGCGCAGATGTCGAATCCCCTGAGAAAGGTGCAAAACATCCAGGTGAATCTAAAGACTTACTAGTCAATGGACCTCTGAAACAGGCCAAAGCTGCCACCTGAACCTTCAAGGAGCTAAGAGAAGGGCCTTTCTCCAGACAATCCTGCAGGAAGACCAAGAGAGACAACAGTTTGATCACCTCAGAAGCTGCTGTTCATCGCACCATCGCTCAAAGAGGCACCAGACCTCCTCCAGGCTCTGAGCAGAGCAGAACCACTGCTGGAGGGTATCCCTCAGGCGCTAGCCATCTCTTTTCAAGAGCCAAGCCGTAAGAAAGAAGGGTGCAGGGTCTTCCAGGATGATCAGTCTTGAGGAGGCAGTAAACGAAGAGGTGGCACTTGCAGGAACTGCATCAGATCTCCAAACCATGCTCTCCTCAGCCAATCTGGTACCATCAAAATAATCCTTCCTGGGTGGTGCCCTATATGCCAAATCAGCCACTCTACCAACGCCCTTGGACCCCGTCTCAGTGCGGCAACTGAAAAAGCGGCACACTTGGCAATGGAGTGGGTCGCCATCAGTCCATCTTGGGGCAACCCCAGCGGCACAGAATCAACTGAAATGCCTCCTGACACAACTTCCATTCTCCTGGATCTAGAGAGTGCTGGCTGAGAAGTCTGCTTTCACACTGCCCACCCTGGCAATGTGTTGAGCCAAGACAGCTAGGAGATTCTTCTTCGCCCAGGCAGCCATCTCCAGGACAACCCTAACACTGCTCACGCCACCCTACCGATCTACATAAGCTACCGCTGTGGCATTGTCTAAAGACATTCGAACCGCCTGGTCCTTGACCAGGGGCCGGAAATGCAGATTTTTATTTATTTATTTATTTTATTTATAAGTATTTGTTACCGCCTTTCGTGAATCAAAGCAGTTTACATAGAACTAAAAAAATTACATTAAACAGGGTTAACGGAATTATACATTGAACATTAAACAGTTTTACATGAATGAACAGTTAACTTGGGGTGATGAGGGGAAGGGAAAAACAGCTTATTAGCAACTGAACCAACCTGATGACCCTCGCCTCGAGGCAGTTAATGGACCACACCACTTCCCTGCAGCTCCAATGGCCCAGGGCTGTTTTGTCTTGGCAATGGGCTTCCCAGCCCAAGAGACTGGCATCTGTCATCAGAAGGATCCATGAGTAACTGTCTAGCAGCACACCTTTCCTCAGAAGACTGGGCTGCTGCCACCACCGCAGGTTGGCCTTCACTGTCATCGGGAGTGGGAGTCTGAGCTCAAACTCCTGAGAACTCTGGGACCACCGAGTCAGAAGAACCACTGGAGCAGCCGCATATGAGCACGCGTCCACAGCACCATCTCGACTGTTGCAGTTATCAATCTGAAAAGCTGAAGTGGGGGAGGAGTAGCCTAGTGGTTGGGGCAAGGTACTTCAGGCCGGAAGGTCGGGGGTTCAAATCCCACTAAAGGACAGCAACCTTGGGCCGGAAGGACTGGGGTTTCTAGTCCCACAGATGCTCCTTGTGGTCTTGGGCAAGCCACTTAACCCTCCATTGCCCATGTTCCCTGTAAGTATTAGTGTATGTGTCTCATATCCCCACATGTTAAATGTATCCCCCAATTGTGTTGTGACCGCTTTGATTGAAGGATAAGGCGGTATACAAAACTGTCTAAATAAATAAATAAAATAAATAATCCCAGACTGTGGGAGCCTGCTATGAACAGAACAGTGCCAGGCAATCCAACAACCTTTTAACTGCTTCCTCAGGTAGGAAGACTCTGCCCACTTGAGTACCAAAATGTGTTCTCAGGAACTCCAGGGACTGGGAAGGAATCAACTGGCTCTTTTCCTGATTGATCACCCAGTCAAGGCTTTCCAAAGAGGACATCATTTGGGTTGCTACTCGAGACACCTCAAAGAGAACAAGCTCTGAAGAGCCAGTCATCCAAATATGCTTGCACACAAATCCCTTGGGTGTCATAGCACTGCAGCCACCACCGACTGTGGAGATTGTCCTTGGGGCAGTGGAGAGTCCAAACAGGAGGGCGGCGAACTGAAAGTGAGAGTTAAACATAGCAAACACAGATACCCTGCTGATTCTCCCAGATTGGGATATGAAAATACACCTCGGCCAAATCCAGAGATGCCAAGAAAGCCCTTGGCACACCGCTTGAGACACATATCGCAAAGTTTCCATCCAGAAGCACAGGATACGCAAGTGCTTATTGACACCCTTGAAGTCCATAATGGGCCAGAATGATCAATTCTTTTTCGGCACCACAAAATAGATGGAATACCTGCCCTTGTCCCGATCACCTGGGGGAATGGGCACCACTGCTTTCAGGAGTAACAACGTGTCCAAGGTGATCCGCACAGTAGTCCTTTTGCATTCCAGAACATAGCCATACTGAATGGTGTCTAGCACCCAGCGATCCTTGGTGACCCAGGCACATTCTTTAAGAGGTGAAGCCTGCCCCCAGCCGGAGGAACAAGGGAATGGGACCCCAAACCTTTATTGCATGGCCTGGGAAGATCCTCTTCATCAAAGACTGAGACAAAAGGACTGATAATGAGCCACAATGCTTTCCAGGCCAGTAGCGATTGGAGTCCAGAGACCTCTGGGAGTCCAACCAGTGCACTTCCGAGGAGCAGAGAGGGGCTAATGGAAAGGGGGCTCCTGTCTACTTCACAATTCAGAAGGCAATAAGATTTCCTCTTGCCCAGCAATGTTCCCTCTAATTTTCTGTAGGCTGTGTGCGCATAAAATATCAGCTGTGTGCAGCTTTTGAAGGAAGGTTAAATTTTTGTGCAACACATAATGACACTCGGAGTTATATACTTTAAAATTTGACTACACGTCAGAATACAGTATGTACACCACATTGATTTTAATCAAATTAAATGAAAATAGATGATTACTAAATGAAGCGGAAAATTTCTAGTAATTACAATCACAAC
Organism: Ichthyophis bannanicus; assembly: GCA_033557465.1. Classification (NCBI taxonomy): domain Eukaryota; kingdom Metazoa; phylum Chordata; class Amphibia; order Gymnophiona; family Ichthyophiidae; genus Ichthyophis; species Ichthyophis bannanicus. Next base: position 1,362,397,013 of record CM066032.1, on the reverse strand, counting down.
TTTTAAATTTTAAGACGTCTGTTTTGTTTTCTATCAGAATCAGAACCGTAATTTTTGTGCGCTCTGTTGTAAAGTATGTGCGCTCGCTTGGTGAGGTGTGTGCGCGCGCACACGCGCACAGCTTAGAGGGAACAGTGTTGCCCAGGTCCTTCACCCGCTTCTCCAAATCGGCTCCCAAAAAAAATTTCCCTTCAAAGGCCAATCAGGTAACTGGGCTTTGGAAGATGTGTCCACTGCCCAGTGTCCGAGCCAAATCCAATGCTATGTCACCATCAACGGGGCACTATCCCTGGCATCCAGACGTACCAGGTCATACACAGCACCCAAAAGGCCATAGTCAGGCCACAGAAGAACTTTCTTTACCAGTCCAATCTGTGCCATCTGCTAGAGGCAGGAAAATATTGTTAAGTTCCAAGGTTGCACCACTCAAACTGGTGATGACATCACTGAAGGTTATCGCCCTCTGCTCCCATCTGCTGGTTAGGCAATATAAACACTCATATGGACTGGTTTGGCAGGATGATGAGGAAAGACATTATGTTTTAGCCTCCATGCAGAGCTTCATGACAGAAGTCCATAAAGATGCCTTGTGACTATAGTATGGGTAAAATGTGAAGCCTCTGAACTTTCCTGTTGTGGTCAGGAAAATAGACATCATGAAATCAAATAACTAGTCATCCATTTATCTCTGCCAAAGTTACTTGAAGAAAAAAAAAAGAAGAAGAAAGATCAAAGTGTGTTGTGCTAGTAGGGTTAGGGACTGACCTGAGAAAGGAGCTTGTGGAGCTGGGACACCTGATAGAATAAACAGAGCAGCAAACTGATGATCATGCAGAGGCCATTGGTACTGTGGAAAAGCAGACTGAGCAGCTGCATCAGCTCAATGAAGTTTTGATGGATACATTACAATCAAAGCAAACAAATATATTTTACTAGAGGAGGGTAACCTGCACACAGCTGCAGTTACAACCACTCTAGTCATCTTACTGGGCAGACTAGATGGACCTTACTGGTCTATCTGCATTCAAATATTATGTTACATTGTTAGATCTTGAAAATCAAAGTTGCCATTATAACCTTCAATTCTGGGGTATCCCCGATAGACCTGCATATGCAAATCACACAGGTATGGTTCAGAAATCTGCAAGTCTCTCCTAGTGCAGGAGAGCATGCCGCAGTCAAAATAGAAAGAACATAATTGCATATATTTATAGCTTTCAGGACCATGAACATATTTGCTACTAAAGCTAGAGCAAAGGGATCCTTTACTTGAGATTTGTATCAGATGGCAATCTTCCAGAAATTATGGCACTTCGTAGAAGATAAGAATTCAAAGGTATTATTACTAAGCTGTGAGATGAGTAGGTGCAATTCTGCTGGCTATGCCAGTATGAGCTGGCCTTCAGCTTCCAAAGAAAAATCTTACCGCCTGCAACGTAGAGAGATGAGCAGTGTTTTGAAGAAATGGGGATGGATGGGCTGGAGATGCCCAAAGTTAGATAACCCTTGCAGATCTGTGAGGCACTCAGATGGCAACAAATCTTTAAAGGCAAGAGCAAGCTGCTGTGGCAATCACTTGAGGAGTGTTGAGGAGATGGTCATCTGAGGACTATTAGTGAACAGTTTTTCAAGTTTTCATCTTCTGCAGCACTTACATGTGGATGTGATATGCTCACAGCCATGCAATGAACGTAAATGTATTCCATTTTTCCTTAAAGAGGTTACAGTATGCTTGGGGAATATGATATGGAATGCAAGGATGTGTATGAGCTGTGTGAGAGATCTTTATCAGTGGGAACTATTGATTTCACTCAACGCAATTTCTCCAAATGGGTTAGTTTTGCACATACCATGGCAGTCGTGAACCTCCCTCCTTAGCAAGGTTATGTGGAGTATGATCTGTCTCTCTCAAATTTACTGTGTGAGAGTATGGGTGGTTAAACAATGTGTAATTGAAAGGGACCTGGGGGATGGACCCTAACCGGGCAAGATGGACGTGTGAGAGCTTTGCTCTGGAGGGATAAGTCAAGAATCCTGACTTCTACTGCTATTAATCACAGCTGATCCAATTTATTTTGGAAGCAGTCAACCCTGGATATGTCTGGCCCCAAACCGACGCGTCTGGATTATCAAGGATCACAAAGCGCCAGTGCAAAGCGAACTAAAATGGAGCCTCTCTCACCTCACAAAATGGCGATCCTCCGAGATTGCCCTGAGGCCTTGCAGGAACTTCTCTCTGTTAAAGACATGGTGAAATCAAATGGAGACTCGCTGACCACAATGCAAGAAGATATTACTGCATTAAAAAACAGTCTGGAGTCAATCACGTTGAGGCTGGAGAAGGTGGAGAACGTGGTTGCAACACACGTGGCGTGGTTCAGGGCCGTTAAGAAGCAAGCGTCATTGCAGAGAGACTTGGAAGATGGTAATAATCGTGCTCGGAGAAATAATATCAGGATCCAGGGAGTCCCCGATGGAGCTGAAGGCACAGATATGATGGCATTCTTGCAGTCAATGGGTGTGCTGAAAATTAAGTTTGCTATGCCATTTGAGATTGAACGTGCCCATCGTGTGCCTACTCAGTCTATGGTCTCAGGCAAGCGTCCACGCCCAATCATACTAAAAGTTCTACATTTTCAATAAATCACACAAATTATGGAAGCAGCCAGATTGCACTCTCCATTGGAATTTCAAGGGCAAAAACCTCTCTTCTTTCCGGACTTTGCGAAATCAACTGTAGACGGGAGGAAACGGTTTTTGGTGCTGCATCCACATTTGCTGCAGTTGCAGGCCCGTTTCGGGCTGCTTTATCCTGCCCGTATGAGAGTCACATTGCACAATCAAACCAGGACATTCGAAGATCCAGGGGAGTTGCACGCTTTTTTGGAAGACAAAGAACTGGTGTTGATTCGATGAAAACCCTGCTTTACACTCAGCGGTGGATATAAGCTTGCAGAGTACCTTAATCTTCCGTTTGTGGGAACCTTAACTGGCTATAAGATTGTGAACTCATGATTTGAATCATAATGAAGTCGTCATTCATTATGGCTCTTTTGGGGCAACTCCAGAACATTGCTCTGATCATACTGTTCTTTTCTTTATTTACTTTTCTTTTTTGTCTTCTGTGGTGTTTGGGCTAGATCAGGTGGTGTCGGGGCACTGAAAGATTGGGTGGTCTCATGTTTTGTTTTCTGCGATTATGCAATGCTTTGGGAGGGGCCGTTCTGCTCTAGTTTCAGAGCTTTGGGGAAGTTACACCAGTTGTGGGTAATTTTTAGTATAATGGAGTTTAGTTTGGCAGAGGAGAAAAGGTGAATTATCTGGTCAAACCCTCCATGCCTGTCGTGTCCTTTTGGGCTCGCCCGCTAAGTATAGAGTTTAGTATAGCCCCCACCCCCCAGGGTTTTGGTGGCCTTCAGTATTTAGAATCATGTTCTTTTTTGGGCGATCTTTTACAAGGGCTGTGGTTGGGGTGTGGTACTTCTACTTAAGTCATTTTACTTGGGTTATCAATGTTGCTTCAAAGATGTGGATGTAAAGCTTTATGTTACAATCTTGTATGCTTCTGTAACAATTATGCATTATTGTGTGCTATATTGTCACTATGTCTTCCTTTAAGATAGTCTCACTGAATGTTAAGGGCATTAATAATCCCATTAAGAGGAAAAAGATATTTTTATATGGGCGCAAGGAATGTGCTGACATCCTAATTTCTGCAAGAAACACATTTGAATGCAAAGGAGTCTTTAAAATTAGATATGAAACCCTTTATACGTACGGCTTTCTCAGCTGCAAATCATAAGAAAAATGGGGTAACCATTCTTATTTTATTTAATTATTTAATGTTTCTTTTATACCGTGCTATTTAACATCAGTGGGGTTTACAGGTAACACATTTGTGCAGTGCAGGCAGGTCTGCACTGGACTTACAATAAAATGGGGTTCTTTATACAGGGCTAACAGGGAAACTATGTACAAATTGGCTGTCTTCTTGTAAGGAAAGCACAGTTACTTACCTGTAACAGGTGATCTCTGGGAACAGCAGGAATAAGTCTTCACATATGGGTACGTCGGTACCGACGGAGTCTGCGCGGGAACGCTTCCCAGCGTCCAATCAAAGAGCTTTTGGAAGCATCCCACCATGCCTGCGTGCTGCCTTCCCGCCTTTCCCAACTGCCTCTCCTCAGTTAAGTTTTAAAGCTGAGACAAAGAGAGAAAGCGAGGAAAGGAAAGATAGAGAAACAACTCCTGGGGAGGTGGGTGGGTTGTGAAGACTTATTCCTGCTGTTCCCAGAGATCACCTGTTACAGGTAAGTAACTGTGCTATCTCCAGGAACAAGCAGGAATGAGTCTTCACATATGGGGGGACTCCCAAGCTGAGATGCCTGGAGTCCCAGCATATTATAGGTTGGAACATGCTATCCTGCACAACACCAGGCATCCTGAGGATGGAGGGTAGGAGTTGAAGAAAGAAAGGTGCTGTGGAACAGCTAACCTAGCATAGGACTGCAGAAAAGGAGTCCATGTGTGGATGATAAATGTCATCAATGATATTGCAAAGAAATAAAATGCAACAGGGACCTCCCCTAACAGGACTTTAGAAAAGTATGGAGGTTAATGGGATCTACTGGGGAACCCAGTAGAGGAACCTCAAGAAGGACCTCGCTATAGTGGAGGTAGGGAACCTGTAGGAAAATAATGGAGGTCAGAATCCTGAAAGGGAACAGGGAACCCCAGTAGGAAAACCTGGGGTAGTACAAAAAATGGTGGGCCTTCAGCAGAAGGCTTCATGATAAAAACCGAACTCTTTTGGCAAAAGAGTGGCTCACTCTTAGGAACAAAAGAGAAAAGCTAACTGATTTGGACAAACAGGCTCAGTCCTTGTGGGGAGAAAGGGTATGGGAACCTCCTGTATCCCAAAGGGAAGGACAACGCCGGAGGTGTTAGCCTGTGAGTAGCTGAAGATCCACAATATCTCTCCTAACTGAAGTCAGCTGGGAGAGATATTGGACATGGAGAGCTTCAGAGGTACCTAACCTTAGGGTTATGGTAGGTGTTAACTATCACCAAGTGGTTGTGAGTGTAGGATCCCAAAACATACTGGATATCATAGTATGGGTAAAAACCCTTCTGTCAGAATCATATGGCTATATGAGCCTCGACAGTCAGGTAGATAAAGCAGAATACATATCTACCGATAGTAGAATATCTCGATATATACATATAGATATACATATATATACATACATATATATACATATAACATATAGATATATGAGAATATATCTATAGTGAGATATGAAGGGTATAAATACTCACACATGATAGACAGACATCTGTAAGATGTGTGCTATAGGTATGAATATATAAATATATACCTGTATATGGAAGTCTGCAGGAAGCAGACAGAATATGTCCACAAGGCATTCACATAGGAAAAATGTGGAGAGGAAAGATTCATCTAAGAACAAGAAGGTGGAAATTACTTGAGAAGACATGTAGAGAATCAATTCCAACTGGTTATGGCTACAGGGATGCTAGGTAGTAGGATAACCAGAATGGTTACGTGAAAAGCAGAGGATGATATCAGTCAGTAGCCTTCAAGTCCTGAGTATTTTAGAACTCTAGCATGGTAAGTGAACAGAAGACGCATAGGAATGAGATACCATAGTGACATGGTTAAGGGCAAAATGGTATCATGCGTTCTTACCATGAGGACGAGCTGGAAGGAGGAAACATATTCCCTATTGGAAATACTATGGACCAAAGAAGGGAATTAGCAACTCCTTAAGCTTTCACGTTAAGAGTAGGCCTATGTGCGTTATAGTAAAAAAGGAGAACTTTTCTAGTCATGGCAGATATGACTGAAAAAAGCCTTTTTCAACCATCTAGTATAGCTGTTGGAGAAAAAAAACCCATGCTCTCTAGCAAGGGCCCATAGTGGAGAGTTCCTCTGTAAAATTGCAGAGAGCATTATGCAGGAGAATGAGGAGATAGAACTGGCTACAGAGAAGCCAGTAGCTATGTCAACTATGCTGCCAAACCCATGGGAATGGAGATGGTAGAAAAGAAGACAATCCAACAAGTTTGTAGTGAAAAATTTTCCAAGACAGATGACAGCACTGACTTGAAGTCACTACTAATACTAGATAGAATATTATTGGAGGACAAATCTGGTTACTGGTGGACAAGAACCAGTGGTCGAAACATAAAGGCTCCTGCATTGGTAGCTGCTTGCCAGACAGCAGAAGAATGGTACTGTTGAAAAACAGAAAGGACAGCCAAAACAAGAGTAGAAACTCTGGAGGTGTCTGATGAACTGCTGCAAAGCAAGACTGAAAAAGAGGAGTGACTCAGAAAAGAGAACTCCGCACTAGAAAAGAAAGAAATTAGAGAGGCTGAAGAAAAGCCCTCCAGTGAGCAATACCACTCTTACAGAGGAAAAACCTGGTAAGAGGGTAAAGAAAATGGAGCTGAAGAAAACTTACAATATAGTAAGTTAATAGAAAGGAAAGGAGACATGCTGGCACAGGAAACTATCATTTGATAGTGGATGGACCTCTTTCCCTAGAAGGAAAAGAGGAGAACCCTGTGACCTAGAAGCATGAATATCCTGACAGCTCATAGAGAAAATATGGATGTCTTTCGGGAAGAGATCCATGTTTAAGATTTAGAATGACAGCAGTTGATTGTCTCTATGGAGAAGAAACAACTGCAGATTGTAAATCCCCAGAGTCACAAGCATCTGATGGGTTGATTAGAAACCCTGTGGTTGTTGGGTTTGCTTAGCCTGGTGAGAGGTTGAACCCTGCAGACTAGGACGATGCTTCCCCTGTTTGGGAACATCTGTAGGATGGGCAGAGGATGCATAAAACCTTCTTCTGCTACGGGAAGAAGGTTTGGCAGGACATTTCTGACCTACTGGGGCAGAAGAAGGTGCAGAAGAGCCCCTAGGAACAGGTAAGTCAGTGGAAAACTGAGTAACCTGACGTAAAGACTCCTTGTTGAAAAGATTATCTCCAGTGCAAGGAGTATGTCCCAGTCTGTGTTGTGCCCATTTGTCCAAGCCTGAAGCTTGGAGCCAGGCTGTACGTCATGCCCCTATAGATATAGCAGACGTCCTGCTAACAGACTCAAAAGAGTCTAGGGAAGCACGAGTAAGAAACCAAGAAATATTCTGGAGATGCTTGAGCAGTGAAGAGTAGTCTGCACTCTTGGACTCTGGAAGGGAAGGAGTCAAAAGATGTAATTGCTCTGTGACCTCCTTAAGAGATAGACTCATATAGAAAATATATGAGAGAATTCTTGCAGAAAGCATAGATGTCTGGAAGGCTTGACATCCAAAGTCATCAAGCATCCTAGATTCACGACCTGGCGGATAAGAAGAGTGCTTTTTCTTGCTCTTTACCCGCCTCAATGCTGATTCCACAACTATGGAATGATGAGGAAGTTGAGTCTTTTGAAACCCTGGAGAGGGGGGCACCTGATATAAGAGATCAATTGCTCTGGAAGGTGGGGGTACCCTTAAAGGTGTTTCCCACATTCCTAGAAGGAGATCCTGCAAGGAATGATGCAAAGGAAGCATTATGTTCTCCTTTGCTTTGGTAGAAAGAGAGGCCTGTGCAGGATCATGTCCTGGGATAAGAATGGCAAGAGATCTTGCTATATCCCAGAGGAAACTCTGAAAAGAGGGTTCCCAAATAGGAATTTCCCTTGGACAGGTTAGATTCGAAGAACTAGCCTGAGCACTGACCGAGCTATCCAGATATATAGGAATAGAAGATCCTGCACAGTGCAATGTGGAATGCTTAGAGGATGGTCGCCGGTACTGACTGTCAGGAGCAGCGACCGACATTACCACATTGTCCATGTCAGGTATCGGCTCCAAGCTTGACAAAGAAGGGAGCGATCCTGTTGAAAAAAGCATGGCAGGAGTAGGCCACAATGGTACTGTGGATACCGGTACCGATGTTAATACCAGTACCAATGTCAGAGTCGAGCCCGACAAAGACATCGGAGCAGTCATCGCAGACCGTTCAATCGGTACCAAGGCAACCGAAAACGTCCGGGTGCTATCCTCGGTACCGAGCCACCGGTATCGGTCGATGTCGGTACCAAATGATATTGGTACCGAGTCTTCCAGACTAGAGAGGGATTCTAAACTAGGCATGGAAGACACCGACCATAAGGGTAATGAGGACATCGGCACCGACTTCGGTACCGTGCCTGATACTGGTGAATGAAGGTCAACCAATGGCAACTCAGTGGGCCTCAAGGGAACCGAGAGTTGCGGATCCGAATCATCGGAACCGAGCCTTCGGTACCGAGAGCCAGTACCAAGGCAAGTCGGTACCCAGTCCTCCAGAATGGAGATTGATTCCAGACTCGGCATCGAAGGAAGCGAGGCTATCGATGCACATCTGGAGGGTACCGACGTCGGTGGTAGTATCGGTGTTGGTACCGATAATGGAAGGTCAGTCTGGAGCGTATCCACCGGTCCCGAAGGCACCGAGGACGCCAGATGACCATCCCTGGTGAGGAGTGTTTCATCCAACACCAGTGCCGATGTCGGGGTATCGGTACCGCTCGAAGCGGATGTCACCACCAGACACGGCTCAGGTAGGTTCTGTGAGGGGTGAACCCCAGAAACAACCTGAAGCCCCTCATACGCTTTGGAGACCGAAGACTCCCGCTGGGGTTTAGAAGGCAGTGGGCCCTCGAGGGCAAGGCCGGAGCCGTCTACATGCTGTGCATGAGACCTACCACTCGAGGGCTGGCTAGTCTTAACAGACTGTTTGTGGGTTACCTGATGCTGTGTAGAAGACAGGTACGGTGCCCCGAAGCTGGAAGGAAACCGTGTATCGAGGGAACCTCGATATTGAAAACTTCTTCTCACCAAACTGTTGTCAAGACCCAAACAGGTTAGACACCGATTTTGAGGGTCTAAAAATAAAGTTGTACCGCCACAGTGTGAACATTTCTTGAAGAAAGTGGCTGGCGGTTCCATGAAGGAAAAAAAAAAAAAGAGGCCTAAAAGGCCTAAGATACCGTGAGACACTATGAAGAAATATATTCCTTGAAGAAGGAAGATTTTACAAGAAAAGAAAAGAAAAGAAAAGAAAAGAAAACACCGGCGGTACCGGTGACGTCGGGAAGACAGCCGCGACCACAAGAAAAATAAAGAAATAAAACAAGAATTTTCTGCGGTGACAGGACGACGTCCTGCCGGCTCCGCGGAAAACGAAAACTGAGGAGAGGCAGTTGGGAAAGGCGGGAAGGCAGCACGCAGGCGTGGTGGGATGCTTCCAAAAGCTCTTTGATTGGACGCTGGGAAGCATTCCCACGCAGACTCCGTCGGTACTGACGTACCCATATGTGAATACTCATTCCTGCTTGTTCCTGGAGATATCTCTTTCCCCTACTGTGCTGCAAACCAGATCTGATATCGAGGGGCGACGGGCAATGGCTGTTATCAAGGTAGGACTCACTGAACTGGCCTGTATCAATATTTATGCCCCCAGTGTAGACTGTCCTACTTTCTTTAGTTCTATAGCGGCTCTGGCGCAGGAGGTATCCAGATACCCGACTATTATGGGGGGAGACTTCAACCTCACGTTAGACCCCTTGTTGGAAGGAGAAAGTGTAGTTACTCACCTGTAACAGGTGTTCTCCAGGAGCAGCAGGAATCAGTCCTCACATATGGGTGACGTCGGCGCCGACGGAGCCCTCGCGGAGCAATTTTCCCCAGCTTTCAAAGAAAGCCTTTGGGAATTGCAGCGCGCATGCGCGGTCCTCTTCCCGCCCAAGGGTGCCATCTTGCTCAGTCAGATGACATAGCTAAAAGACACAAAATTATATTGGTCACTTGAACGATAAATCCAATGTTAGTCAAAAATACCGTTCTTCTTTTAAAGTAAGAGTATTCTTTGCACCTTAGGTCTCAGTTTAAAATAACACTGCTACTTTAAGAGTAACACCTTTATAGCATCATACGTGTTTTTTCACATCAATGACCTTGTGCTTTTTTATATAAATTACTCAAAAATCTTTCTTATAGCTGTACGGCCTGTATCTATATATCAAAAAAGTGAATTAGCTCAGCCGTATACTCAGCTTTATAGAATTTGGTGAAGCCCTTCAGCTCTCTCGCAATCCCAACATTCAGTCCCGGTACCAGCTGATGTTTCAGACTTTTCATCAGGGGACTGGCCTTTAAACTGTTGGTGCTGCCCGCGTCTTCCTAGTCTCTAAACATTGAGGAGCTCTAAGCTCTCCCTCAGGTGAAAAACGCCGCGCAGCGTTTTTCACCTGAGGGAGAGCTTAGAGCTCCTCAATGTTTAGAGACTAGGAAGACGCGGGCAGCATCAACAGTTTAAAGGCCAGTCCCCTGATGAAAAGTCTGAAACATCAGCTGGTACCGGGACTGAATGTTGGGATTGCGAGAGAGCTGAAGGGCTTCACCAAATTCTATAAAGCTGAGTATACGGCTGAGCTAATTTACTTTTTTGATATATAGATACAGGCCCTACAGCTATAAGAAAGATTTTTGAGTAATTTATATAAAAAAGCACAAGGTCATTGATGTGAAAAAACACGTATGCTGCTATAAAGGTGTTACTCTTAAAGTAGCAGTATTATTTTAAACTGAGACCTAAGGTGCAAAGAATACTCTTACTTTAAAAGAAGAACGGTATTTTTGACTAACATAGCTAAAAGACAGCAAAAAAATTAGCAAAAAAACGAAAGCATAGAACTGCAACTCCAAGGGGAGGAGGGAGGGTTGTGAGGACTGATTCCTGCTGCTCCTGGAGAACACCTGTTACAGGTGAGTAACTACGCTTTCTCCAGGACCAAGCAGGAAGTCAGTCCTCACATATGGGACTCCCAAGCTTAAGGCTACCGGAGACCCTAAGCACAAAAATGAGCTCCCTCAAGCTCAGTAGCCAGAAGGAAGGAATCTTCTCTGAATACGTCTCCAACCGGTAGCCCAACATCCGGGGTGGAGGGTAGGAGTTGCCTATACCTCGAAGAGGTTACGGAGGACTGCCTGTCCGAAAACACTGTCCCTGCGGGACTCCCTCTCCAGGCAGTAATGGGCCGCAAAGGTCTGGCTTGAAGACCAAGTAGCGGCCCGGCAGATGTCTGCCAATGGAACAGAGCGGAGGTAAGCTACTGACGTAGCCTTCGCCCGAACACGATGGGCCGTGACTCGACTTTCCAAGGGGAGGCCGGCTGCTTCGTAAGCCCAAGCGATACAGTCAGCAATCCAGATGGACAGAGTACGCTTGGAGACAGGGAGCCCCAACTTATTGGGGTCATAAGAGACGAAGAGCTGAACAGCTCTTCTGTGCTCCCACGTACGGTCAAGGTAGAAGGTCAACGCCCTTCTACAGTCCAGGGTATGCAAGACCATTTCAGCTCGGCTGGAGTGTGGCCTGGGAAAGTAGGTCGGAAGCACCACCTCCTGGTTGATGTGAAAAGGGGAAACCACTTTGGGAAGAAACTTAGGTTGAGTCCGTAGGACTACCCGGTTCTTGTAGAACCTAGTGTAAGGAGGATCAGACACCAGGGCCTGCAGCTCACTAACGCGTCTAGCAGAAGTGAGGGCCACCAAGAACAATGTTTTCCAAGAAAGAAAACGAAGAGGACAGGTAGCCATAGGTTCAAACGGCGGACAGGTAATCCGCTTTAAAACCACATTGAGATCCCAGTCCGGGGCTGGTGGGCGCAAAGGTGGTTTAAGGAGAAGGAGGCCTCTGAGAAAACGAGCCACCAGAGGATGGCTAGAAAGAGGTCTGCCCTCCACCGGCATGTGGTGCGCAGAAAGAGCACTGAGGTGGACCTTGACCGAGTTGGACTTTTGGAGAGGGAAAGCAAGTACTGCAAGACCACTGACGCTGAACAGGAGAAGGGATCTTGAGACTGCTGAGCACACCAGACGGAGAACCGACGCCACTTCAGAGCATAGGACTTCCGGGTGGAGGGCCGCCTGGAGGCCAAAACGACCTCCTCCACATCTGGAGGCAGGCGGAGGGGAGCAAGGACTACCCTTTGAGCAGCCAGGCCATCAGATGAAGCGACCGGAGGTTGGGGTGCAGGAGAGTCCCCTGATCCTGTGACAGGAGGTCGGGCTGACACCCCAGAGGAAGAGGGGTGTCTACCGCCAGCTGCATTAGAAGTGGGAACCAAGGTTGTCTCGGCCACCGGGGAGCCACTAGGATCATCGATGCTTTGTCTCTGAGAACTTTGAAGAGTGTCCGAGACACCAGCGGCATGGGAGGAAAGGCATATAAGACGCCTGTGGACCATGGAATCAGAAAAGCATCCGCCGCTACTCTGAGAGGATGCAGTTGTCGAGAGCAGAATCTGGGGAGTTGCCGGTTCAGAGGACTGGCAAACAGATCCATGGTGGGGAGGCCCCACTTGAGAAAGATCCGCTGAACCACCATCGGATCCAGCCTCCACTCGTGCGGCTGGAGGATCCTGCTCAGCTTGTCAGCCAGGTAATTTTCTTGACCTGGGAGATAGACAGCTTTGAGGATAATTCCGTGGTGGACAGCCCAAGAGCATAGTTTTTGTGCCTCCTGACAGAGAAGGAAGGAGCCTGTCCCGCCTTGTTTGTTCACATAGAACATTGCAACCTGATTGTCTGTCTGTATCAGCACCGACTGATGAGAAATCAGGTGAGAGAATGCTTTGAGTGCTAGGCGGATGGCTTTGAGCTCCAGGAAGTTTATCTGTTGAGCGGACTCCCAAGGAGTGCAGAGACCTTGAGTACATGTCCCTTGGCAGTGTGCTCCCCAACCCAGGAGAGAAGCATCGGTCGTCAGGACCTGAGAATGTGGAGGGGGCTGAAAAGTCACTCCTAGTACTAGGTTGGGCAGATGAAGCCACCGTTGCAGAGAAGAGACCAGCCGGTCGGAGATCTGTACGGAGTCCGCTAGGCTCCCAGTGGCCTGATGCCATTGTGTGCGAAGGCACCATTGAGCAGGTCGCATGTTCAGACGGGCATTGGGGGTCACATGAACCGTGGAAGCCATATGGCCGAGCAGTCTCAGAAATTGCCTGGCCGAGACCAGGGAATTGCTGTGAAAGTGGCTGGCGAGATCCATAAGCCTTTGGGCCCTGTCCAGAGGCAGGAAGGCCCGCGCCTGAAGAGTGTCCAACCTGGCGCCGATGAATTCGAGATTTTGAAAGGGGAGCAAAGTGGACTTTGCGAAGTTTATGACAAATCCCAAGTGCTGGAGTAGAGTCACAGTGCGATGAGTGGCTTGAATGGCTTCTTGGGAAGACTGGGCTATGATGAGCCAGTCGTCCAGGTAGGGAAACACAAAAAGGCCTTGAAGTCTTAGATAGGCCGCCACCACTGCCAGGCATTTGGTAAACACCCTGGGGGCGGAGGACAGGCCAAAGGGCAGTACTCTGTACTGGTAATGATTTCCTCCCACCACAAACCTGAGATATTGTCTGTGGTCTGGATGAATAAGGATATGAGTATACGCATCCTTTAGATCCAAGGAGCATAGCCAGTCTCCCTGCTGGAGGTAGGGCAGCAGGATTCCAAGGGTAAGCATCTTGAACTTTTCCTTTGCAAGGAACCTGTTGAGGTTTCGCAAGTCCAGGATAGGTCTGAGGCTTCCTGTTCTTTTTGGTATCAGAAAGTACCTGGAGTAAAACCCTTGACCTTTCAGGTGGTGGGGCACCGGTTCCACAGCCTGTTCCTGAAGGAGACTCGCTAACTCCTGAAGGAGTAAGTCCCTGTGCAGAGGGAGTCTCGGAGGCTCCCCTGGAAAATAGGAGGGAGGTACCTGGTGAAAGCCAAAGAGGTTATCACCTCTGCAGGGGACATCGACCAACTTGTCCTGCACCCATGGCTCGACGTCCGACGTCTGAAGCCAAGCCTGGCGGCGTCTACCGATGCCGGCTGCGGCTACTCGAGCCGATGCCTCAAAACCATCATAGGCTGCTCGAGAGATAAACTTTGAGCACTCTCGAATACCAGTTAACAAGGTTTGGAACCTCTGCAAAGGTTCGTCACAGAGATCAGCAGAGAACCCGGCAATTTCTTTAGCCAGGTCCCGGAGATACATGCCCATGTAGAGCTGGTAGGTCTGCACTCGACAAGCAAGCATAGAGCCCTGGAAACACTTCCTACCGAGGGCATCCAGGCTTCGGGCCTCCCTACCGGGGGGCACCGAGGAGTGCATTTTTTGACTCTTAAGTCTATGCATGGCCGATTCCACCACCATGGAATGGTGCGGTAGTTGTGCCTTTTGGAAGCCGGGGCTCTTGCAGACTCGATAAATGGAATCGACCCGCTTGCTTAACACCGGCGACGACGCCGGGCTCTCCCACATGCGGAAGAGAAGTCGTTCCAGCATCGGAGGAACCGGTACAATAAAGGCCTCCTTCGGGGGAGAGTCATATTGGAGGGCATCGAGTTCTTCGACTCGAGGCTCCTCCTCGGGATCCGCGGGGAAGGCCAAGGCCTTGGCCATATCCCGCACGAAGTCTGAGAACCGGGTATCCTCCGGGGGGGACCATCTCCGAGGTTCGGACTCGGGGGAGTCCGATGGGACACACCGAGTCCGAAAGGAACCAGGTGACTCTTCGTCCTCGGATTCCCAGGCCGACTCCTCGGAGGAGGAGTCGAGCGGCTCCGGTCGGGCGGGCATCGATGCGATCCGCCCCGACGCCGAGGGAGTCGGCGTCGACGACCTCGGTCCCGAACGGGAGGCCGAAGGAGACCGCGACCGAGGATCGACTCGAGCCCTCATGGACTCGAGGATCGGCTCGGTCTCCGGGGTCGACTTGGAGGTCGACGTCCCGGCGGTCAGGGCAGAAGCACCGGCGAGGCCAGCGATCAATACCCGCTGCTGGTCCATGAAGGCAGTCAGACTGCTCTCCAAGGCCGTCAACCTGAGTCCGAGCTCAGGAGACCCAGCAGCCCCCGACACGACGTCGGCTCCTTCGGAGGCGAGTCTACGAGGACAACAGTACTCACGTGAGCGGGCAAGTCCATCTCGAGTCGAGGATGTTTTGAAGGCCTCTCCACCTCCGAGGACCCGGGACAGGAATCGGGGCTATGCGACCTGGCCCTCGAGGAACCAGGAGCATCCACCGATCCCGTCCTCGCGGGTTTCTTCTTCCGATGATGTTCCCGGGTAGGAGACCCCCTTTCAGAGGAACTCCGACGATGCTCAGGACCAGAGTCCCGAGACGTCGAAGCCTCTGACGAGGTCCGAGCCCGGCCAGGGTCAGAGAAGATACGTTCCCGCTGATGCTGCCAACTCCTCAATGCTTTAGAGGACATTTTGCCACATGGCTAACAGATCATCTGGTCATGATCGGGTCCGAGGCAGCGGAGGCAGAAGTCGTGCGTGTCTGTAAGAGACATGAGTTTCTTACAGAGGTCACACTTTTTAAAGCCGCTGGCAGCCATCGGAGGAAAAAGGGCCCCTGCGAGGTCGAAAGACCGGGCTGCCAGTGAAAAAGTAAAAAGGCGCGAAATCTGTCACGAAGGACAAAAAACCGAAAAATAAAGAACAGACTCGCAACCGGCGTCGCGAGTCCGGGCGGGAAAAGAACCGGCGTCGAACCGAAGAAGAAAGAGGAAGAAAGAGAAATAATCAACTTTTCGGCGGGGATTCACAAACAACGTCTGTAGGGCTCCGCGGAAAAAAGAAGACTGAGCAAGATGGCACCCTTGGGCGGGAAGAGGACCGCGCATGCGCGCTGCAATTCCCAAAGGCTTTCTTTGAAAGCTGGGGAAAATTGCTCCGCGAGGGCTCCGTCGGCGCCGACATCACCCATATGTGAGGACTGACTTCCTGCTTGGTCCTGGAGAAAGCACAGTTACTTACCTGTAACAGGTGATCTCTGGGAACAGCAGGAATAAGTCTTCACATATGGGTATCGTTGGTACCAACGGAGCCTGCGCGGGAACGCTCCCCAGCATCCAGAAAGAAAGCTTTTGGGAGCATCCCACAGCGCCTGCGCGCTGCCTTCCCGCCTTTCCTAACTGCCTCTCTCCAGTTCGAGTTTTAAAGCTGAGACAAAGAGTGAGAGAGGAAAGGAAAGATAGATAGAGAGATACAACTCCTAGGGGAGGTGGGTGGGTTGTGAAGACTTATTCCTGCTGTTCCCAGAGATCACCTGTTACAGGTAAGTAACTGTGCTATCTCCAGGAACAAGCAGGAATGAGTATTCACATATGGGGACTCCCCAGCTAGAGATGCCTGGGAGATCACCCAGATTGTGAGTCCCTGGGAAGGGCTCTACTTCTACCCATGAATCTCAGGCATCCAGTCAGGGATGGAGGGTAGGAGTTGATTAGGTATGGAACAGGTGTTTGAGAACAGCCTGACCAAACAAGGCATCCCGGCGGGAGTCCTTGTCCAAGCAGTAATGGGCTGTGAAGGTATGTACTGATGCCCAGGTGGCTGCTCGACAGATTTGGTCGATGGACACAGAGTTTAGATGAGCCATAGAGGTTGCCATGGCCCTCACATTGTGAGCTGTGACATGGCCCTCCAGAGAAAGGTTCTTACTTTGGTAGGCGAAGGAAATACACTGAGCAATCCAATTGGACAGAGTTCTCTTAGAGACTGGCATTCCTAAATGAGAAGGCTCAAAAGCAACAAAAGGTTGAGAGGACTTTCTATGTTGCTGTGTCCTGTGTAATTAGAAAGCAAATGCTCTTTTACAATCCAGGGTATGAAGATTCCTCTCTACACTTGATGCATGAGATCCTGGAAAAAAGACAGGCAAAAAACACCTCCTGGTTCAGATGAAAAGGTGAGACCACTTTAGGCATAAAGTGTGGATTAGTTCTGAGGACTATCTTGTCATGATGGAACCTTGTATAAGGAGGATTAGCCACTAAAGCTTGCAACTCACTGATACGGCGAGCTGAGGTGACTGCAATGAGGAAAAAAAACCTTCCAGGAAAGGAATTTCAAGGAGGTAGTGGCTAAGGGTTCAAAGGGTGGCTTCATAAGCTGGCCAAGAACCAGATTCAAGTCCCATGCCACTGGAGGTGGTCTAATGGGAGGTTTAGTCAAAAGAAGGTCTCTCATGAATCTTGCTATAAGAGGATGAGAGGAAATAGGTTGTCCATTGAGAGGCTTAAGGGATGCTGCAATAGCACTCAAATGGACTCTAATTGAATTTGTTTTAAGGCCTGCATGGGATAAATGCAGCAAATAGTCTAGTAAAGAATGCAAAGGTATTGCAAGAGGGTTGAGACCCTTCTCTGCACACCAAATGGAAAACCTTTTCCATTTAAAAGCATATGAAGGTCTGGTGGAAGGCTTTCTGGAAGCATGAAGGATATCCTTCACTTGCTGAGAAAGTTGTAAATCTTGAAGGCCTAGGCCTTCAGCAACCAGGCCTTGAGATGAAGAGACTGAGGATTTGGGTGCCACAAGGTTCCCTCCTCCTGGGAGAGGAGATTTGGAGCAGACCCCAGGTCTAGGGAGGGAGCTTGAGAGAGATGCAGAAGTAGAAGGTACCACACTTGGCGTGGCCAAAGTGGTGCTATGAGGATCATAGTCCCCTTGTCTCTTTGAAGCTTGAACAGAGTCTTGGGAATTAGGGGAATAGGAGGAAAGGCATAGAGGAAGTCTTGCCCCCAATGAAGGAGGAAGGCATCTCTGGCCTGAACGCCCTGACATGGAAACCTGGAACAGAACAGTTTGGCATTCCACGGACTTGCAAACAGGTCTATGTCTGGGTACCCCAAATCCGAAAAATTCTGGCTATCTGGTCCCCATGGAGGGACCATTCGTGCGGAAGCAGAACTCGACTGAGTCTGTCTGCCCAAGAGTTTTGAACCCCTGGAAGATATACTGCCATGAGATGGATTTGATGCTCTCTGGCGAAGGCCCACAATCTCAGAGCTTCGTTGCAAAGCGACAGAGAGCCAGTCCCTCCCTGCTTGTTCACGTAGAACATGGCTAACTGGTTGTCCGTGTGGATGAGGACTGTCTTGTAGCTGAGCAGGGTGTGGAAGACTCTGAGAGCCAGAAATATTGCTCTGAGCTCCAAGAGGTTGATGTGAAGAGATGTCTCCTGTGGAGACCAGATGCCCTGGGTTGAGAGATCTTGTAGATGAGCCCCCCAACCCTTTGGAGAGGCATCTGTTGTAATGGTGGCTTGGGGTAACACCTGTTGAAAGGGGGACACCAGCAACAGATTCTGAGTGGACTTCCACCAGTGGAGGGACCAAAAAAGGCGACTGGAGGTTGCTATTTTGTCTGACTGGGAACCTGATGCCTGGGTGCCATAAGAACATAAGATATGCCATACTGGGTCAGAACAAGGTCCATCAAGCCCAGTATTCTGTTTCCAACAGTGGCCAATCTAGGTCATATGTACCTAGCAGTTTCCCCAAGAGACACAAGTTCCACAATGCTTGTACTGGCTCAAGCATTGATATCTTCGGTCACTTCTTAATAATGGTTTATGGACCTTTCCTCCAGGAACTTCTACAAACTTTTTTTAAACCCAGCTACACTAACAGCCTTTACTACATCCTCCGGTAACAAATTCCAGAGTTTGATTACACGTTGAGAGAAAAAATATTTTCTTTTATTAGTCTTAAATAGTTTACCCTGTAGCTTCATTGCATGTCCCCTGGTCTTTCTATATTCTGATAATGTAAACAATCGATCTACGTTTACCCGTTCCACTCCGTTCATTAATTTATAGACTTCTATCATATCTCCCCTCAGCCGTCTCTTTTCCAGGTTAAAGAGCCCTAACCTTTTTAGCCTTTCTTCATAGGAGTATCCTTCCATCCCCTTTACCATTTTGGTGGCTCTTCTCTGTACCTTTTCTAAAATCGCTATATCCTTTTTAAGATACGGCGACCAGAATTGCACACAGTATTCACACCATGCACACCATGGAACGATATAGAGGCTTTATAATATCTTTTGTTTTATTTTCCATTCCTTTCCTTATCATACCTAGCATTCTATTTGCTCTCTTGGCCGCCGCTGCACACTGGGCCGAGGGTTTTAACATGGTATCCACAATGACGCCTAAATCTTTTTCCTGGGTGGTGGTTCCTAATGTGGAACCTTGCATCGTGTAACCATAGTTTGGGTTGTTCTTCCCTAGGTGCATAACCTTGCACTTGTCCACATTAAATTTCATCTGCCATTTTGATGCCCAGTCTTCCAATTTATCAAGATCCTCCTGCAATTTTTCACAATCCTCTTAGGTTTTAACAACTTTAAATAGTTTTGTGTCATCTGCAAATTTGAAAACCTCACTCGTTATTCCACTTTCCAGGTCATTTATGAATATGTAAAAAAGCAGCGGACCCAGCACACATCCCTGGGGTACACCACTATTCACCTTTCTCCATTGGGAAAATTGGCCATTTAGCCCTACCCTCTGCTTTCTATCTTTTAACCAGTTCCTGATCCACAATAGTACACTGCCTCCTATCCCATGACTCTTTAGTTTTGCCAAAAGTCTCTGATGAGGGACCTTGTCAAAGGCTTTCTGAAAGTCCAGATACACAATATCAACCGACTCACCTTTGTCCACCTGTTTATTCACTCCTTCAAAACAACATAACAGAGTAGTAAGACAAGATCTTCCTTGTCTAAAGCCATGTTGGCTGTCTCACATTAGGTTATGACTATCTACATGCCGAGTAATTTTATTCTTTATGATGGTTTCTACAATTTTTCCCGGTACTGACGTCAGGCTCACCGGTCTGTAGTTTCCCGGATCACCCCTAGAACCCTTTTTAAAAATTGGTGTTACATTGGCGATCCTCCAATCTTCAGGTATTAGAGATGATTTTAATGATAGTTCACAGATTACTGATAGCAGTTCTGCAATCTCATATTTCAGTTCTTTCAACACCCTTGGATGTATACCATCTGGCCCAGGTGATTTGATACTCTTCAGTTTATCTAATAGTTGTAAGACATCTTCCCGATGTATCGATATTTCCTTCAATTCTTCCGCACCTTTAAATACCACTTCAGTCATGGGTAACATCCCTACATCTTCCTCAGTAAAGACCGAAGCAAAGAATTCATTCAGTCTCTCCACTATCGCCTTGTCGCCTCTTAGTGCTCCTTTAACCCCTTTATCATCTAATGGACCAACTGACTCTCTCACAGGTTTTTTGCTACGAATGTACTTGAAAAGGTCTTTATTTCGCGTTTTTGCTTCCGCAGCAAGCTTCTTCTCAAATTCTCTCTTTGCCTGCATTATCAATGCCTTGCATTTGACTTGCCAGTGCTTGTGCTGTTTCCAGGTTTCGTCGTTTGGCTCTTTTTTCCATTTCCTGAAAGATGCTTTTTTGGCAACAGCCTCTCTGACCTCACCTTTAAACCATGCTGGCAGTTTTTGGACTTCCTTCCACTTTTCTTAAAGCGTGGAATACAGCTGGTCTGGGCTTCCAAGATAGTATTTTTCAACAACACCCAAGCTTGATGTACGTCTTTAACCTTCGCAACTGCTCCTTTTAGTTTTTTCTTAACTGTTTTCCTCATTTTATCATAGTCTCCCTTTCGAAAGTTAAAAGGTAGTACTGTGGATTTCCTTACTATCCCTCCTCCACTAATTAAATCAAAGGCGATCATGCTATGATCACTATTGCCAAGTGGCCCCAACACCCTTATATCTTGCACTAGATCTGGTGTTTCACTAAGGACTAGGTCTAATATGGCTTCCACTCTGGTCGGTTCATGAACCAGCTGCTCCAAGAAGCAGTCATTTATTTCATCTAGGAACTTTATCTCCCTATCATGTCCTGACGTGACACTGACCCAGTCGATACCAGGGTAATTGAAATCACCCATTATTATTACTGCGCTGTAACTTTTGTTAGCTTCCTTGATTTCTTTGAGCATTTCATCATCCATTTGGTCATTCTGGCCAGATGCTCGATAGTACACCCCCACTGCCATTGCCTTCCCCCTTTTATATGGAATTTCAATCCATATATCCATATACTGCAACATAATCTACCATGGCCTACCTGCCACACAAACCAATCCTCTCCGAATTGCCCTAAACACCACGGCGAGAATAATTCACAATGCAAAGAAAAGGGACCACATCACCCCAATTCTGAGGGACCTCCATATTCTCCCCATCGAATTAAGAATCAAATACAAAGCTCTTCTACTCACCCACAAAACCATCCACCAAACACAAGGCACCCCACTCTGCTCCCTACTACCTCGACCAACCCACAGCAGAACGACCAGACAATCCTCCAACAGCTCCATTGCAGTCCCCCACAAAAGGACCAAGGCAACACAACGGACCTGCAACAGAGCCTTTGAACTCTATGCCCCATCCCTCTGGAACTCTCTACCAAACCACATCAGGAACAACGGTGATCTCCCATCATTCAAAAAGCAGCTAAAAACCGTCCTATTCCAAGAACATCTCTGAATAGGAACCCCCTATTTTTCTCAAAAGCTCCAGACCAGTAACTATGCTACCCTGTCAGTCTCTATGTACATCCCAAATCATCAATGTTGAACCCCCGGTGATGGCCCCCCCCCCCACCATTGATTCCCCCCCCCCCCCCTTTGTTATATGTCCCACCGCTTTGACCCGGTGAAAAGCGGGATATAAATACAGTTAAATAAATAAATATAGATTCTACAGCAGATTTTGTTTCCTGCAAAACTTTAATCCTTTGAGTCAATGCCCTCTCTAACATAGAGCGCAACCCCTCCACCAATTTGATCAGCTCTATCATTACGATATAGTTTGTACCCAGGTATCACAGTGTCCCACTGGTTGTCCTCCTTCTACCATGTCTCTGATATTCCAATCATATCTAACCTTTCAATTAGTGCTATATATTCTAACTCTCCCATCTTATTCTTTAGACTTCTAGCATTTGCATACAAGCATTTTAGAGAATGTATTTTATTCATGTTAATTTGGCTATTGTTAGATATGGGTAAATTGGGATCTTTAAGCTCTGTCTGCTCCATACTTGAGGTCATTTGGGCTACTTCACTCTTTTGTGGAACCTCTCTGCTTTTGGTAGTATCCTTCAAGGATACATTCTTCCGAACCATCCGTTCTTGGGCAACTGTCGGCTTTCCCCTAATATCTAGTTTATCCCTTGGGAGGATAGGGTCCACTGAGCTGCTCTCATGTGAAGGCGAGCATAGGGAACCACATGCACCGTGGATGCCATGTGGCCTAAGAGTTGCAACATCTCTCGAGCAGTTAAATGGGATTTTAACTGAATCTGGGAGGCTAACTGCACTAAGCATAGGCAACGGGCCTGGGGAAGATAGGCCCTTGCAGTTGTGGTATCCAGTAAGGCCCCTATAAACTCTAGAGACTGAGTAGGGGTGAGATGGGATTTTGGAATGTTGATTACCAGTCCCAGATACTGAAGAACACGCCTTGTGCAGGCCAGGGAAGTCTGGGCCTCTGACTGGGATGGAGCTCGGATGAGCCAGTCGTCCAGATATGGGAATACGATTATCCCTAGAGTGCGCAGGAATGCAGCTACTACTGCCATGCATTTTGTGAACACTCTTGAAGCAGAGGCCAGACCGAAAGAAAGCACTTTGTATTGGTAGTGCTTTCCCTGGTAAAGGAACCGAAGGAATCTTCTGTGTGTTGGATGGAGGAGAACATGGGTGTACGCATCCTTGAGATCTAGAGAACAAAGCCAGTCCTGACTTTGGAGGTATGGAAGGAGAGTTACGAGAGAGATCATCTTGAATTTCTCCTTGCATAGAAACTTGTTCAATTCTCTGAGATCTAATATGGGTCTGTAGCCCCCCGTTTTCTTTGGAATGAGGAAATAGGGGGAGTAGAACCCTGAGCCCTCTTGAAGAAGGGGTACTTCTTCTATTGCCCCTTGGGCAAGAAGGGTAGAAATCTCTTGACCTAGAAGGTTGAGGAGAGATGTTGGAGAATTGAACTGTTTCACCATGGTCTGAGGAGGAGGGTTTAAGAAATGAAGTTTGTACCCTTCCTTTATGATGGAGAGGGTCCACTGCTCTGCTGTGATTTGTTCCCATCTGGGAGCAAAGTGAGCTAACCTTCCTGGGATGGTGAGAGGCTCTGGATGTTCTAGAGCCAGAAAGGCTAAGTTCTCAAGTAGAAAGTCAAAGGCCCTGAGGAGGCTGAGGCTGTTGGGCCGTAGCAGTCCTCGCAGCCTGGGTTTTGGCCTGTTTTGGTTGTTGCTGTCTCTTTGTAGCAAAACGACCTTGAGAAGAGGCCTGACCATAAGAAGAAAATTTCCCTTTCTTTGGGAAAGATCCCTTTTTGAACAACCTCTTTTTAAAAGGAGCAGTAGTAGACTTTGAAAGTCTATCTAAAGCAGAGTTTTCAGCATCCATTTGGTTGGCCTTTGCTTGCCAATCTTTGCCAAACAGGTTTTCGCCTGTACAGGGAAGGTTACCTAGACCATCCTGTACCCAGGATTCCAAATCAGAAGCTTGCAACCAAGCAACTCTGCGTACACCTATGGCAATAGCCGAGGCTCTACTGGCCCCCTCAAAAGAGTCAAAGGCTGCAGAGTTGGAAAACTTGGATACATCCTGTGCATGTTTGAGCCAGGTGATGTATTCTTCTCTCTTATCTTCTGACATAAAAGGAGAGAAGGTTTGCAGATGATCTGTAACTTCTTTTAGAAACATCCCCATATAGAGACTATAGGAGTTGATTCTGGCTACCAGCATACTGGCCTGGAAGATTTTCCTGCCAAAGGCATCTAGAGTTCTGCATTCTCTTCCTGGAGGAGCAGAGGAGTGCCTTTTTGTACTTTTGATCTTTTTCATAGCAGACTCTACCACAATAGAGTGGTGAGGAAGCTGAGTCTTATGAAACCCAGGACAAGGAGGAACACGATACATGGTGTCCAACCTTCTGGAATGAGGGGAGGTGGAAAGAGGAGTCTCCCATATGCCCAGCATGTGATCATAAAGAATCTCATGTATTGGTAAGGTGGCTGCCTCTTTAGGAGCCTTAGGATATTGTAGGATATCCAATTTTTTGGCTCTAGGTTCAGTCTCAGAGGTCACTGAGATGGACAGGCCTTTGGCCACCTCCCTAATGAAGTCTTGAAAAGACAAGTCTTCAGGAGGAGACATTCTCCTTTTTGGAGAAGAGGGTTCCTGAGGAAGAATGCCAGATGCTTTAATTGAGGCCTCTGAAGAATCAGAGGAATCGAAGTATCGACTATCTGGATGCTCTCGTAGAGCCCGATACGCGTACCGGGAGGTATCGACATCGGGAGTAATCGGTACCGGGTCGGTACTGATGGGCATCACTGGATAGCGTACCGCTGCGGTCGATGCTGATGTCGATGCAAGCGTTACTGGTATCGGGACCGATATCGGGTCCGGTACCAGAATCGGTACAGGTACCGACAACGGGGTTTGTTGCGGTACCGTAGGCGTTGCAGCTTGAATGAATGCCGTGATGGCACGCTGCATGGTCAGAATATTCTGATCCATTGACGCCACCAATGTCTGGATATTGGTACCGGTAGAAACTGCAGGTACCCCAGAACATTGTAACAGGTGATCGGTCGAGGCCGAGCCATCGATGTCAACCTGTGACCCCATAGGTAGTGCTTTGGAAGCCGGAGCCTCCCGCCGGGGTAATTTTGCCGGTGTGGTATCCTCAAGAGTAAGCCCGGGGGCATCTCGATATTTAGAGGGAGATGAACTCTTTGAGGACCGGCCAGATTTAAGTTTGGTTACATGAGATCCATGGGATGAAGAAGCAGCCCTGGAAGACGTCGATGCCACGGAAGCTGCATCGGAGGGAAACAGGGTACTGACCTTAGCTGCCCGATTCTGTAACCCTCTTTTAGACATCATGGAACAGGACTCACAATCCGCAATGGAGTGGTCAGGACCTAAACATTTTAGACACCAGTCATGGGTGTCAGTGACAGAAATAGTGCTGCTGCACTTTGTGCATTTCTTAAACCCGCAGCGGGTTTTTCCATGAGGGAAAAATATATCTGTAGGCCTAAGGCCCAAGAAGAAAAATGCACTAAAAAGAGTAGAAGTTTTTTTTTGTTTTTTTAAAGAAAGAAAAAGGACCGGTGGTACCGGTGCGGAATCGAGAAGGCAGACACCAGACTAAAGAAAAATAAAAGAAAATAAGAAATTCTTCAGCGATGACAGGAAACACGACCTGCTGGCTCCGCGGAAAAGAAGAACTGGAGAGAGGCAGTTAGGAAAGGTGGGAAGGCAGCGCGCAGGCGCTGTGGGATGCTCCCAAAAGCTTTCTTTCTGGACGCTGGGGAGCGTTCCCACGCAGGCTCCGTTGGTACCGACGATACCCATATGTGAAGACTCATTCCTGCTTGTTCCTGGAGATCTGTGAGAACCAGTAAGGCTCCCAAAGTGCACCCTGTTCTTTTGTCACTAATGCAAGAGTTAGGCTTAGTAGACATATGGTGGTTGCAGGATCCTGTTGATAAGGAAAGACTAGTTACTCACCTGCAACAGGTGTTCTCCAGGAGCAGCAGGAATCAGTCCTCACATATGGGTGACGTCAGCGCCAAGGGAGCCCCCATGCGGAGCATTTCCCCAGCTTTCAAAGAAAGCCTTTGGGAATGCAGCGAGCATGCGCGGTCCCCTTCCCGCCCAAGGGTGCCATCTTGCTCAGTTTGATGACATAGCTAAAAGACAGCAAAAATAACAAAATAAATCATATGACTAACTCCAAGGGGAGGAGGGAGGGTTGTGAGGACTGATTCCTGCTACTCCTGGAGAACACCTGTTACAGGTAACTACTCTTTCTCCAGGACCAAGCAGGAAGTCAGTCCTCACATATGGGACTCCCCAGCTTAAGGCTACCGGAGACTAATAGCTGAAAAATGAGCTCCCTCTAGAGCCCCAGCATGCAAGAAAAGAATCTTCTCTGATAACGCCCTGAACGGTAGCCCAACACCAGGGCTGGCGGGTAGGAGTTGCCTAAACCCCAAAGAGTTAATGGAGTACCGCCTGCCCGAAAGCACTGTCCCTGCAGGACTCCCTCTCAAGGCAGCAGTGGGCCGCAAAGGTCTGGCTTGAAGACCAAGTAGCGGCCTGGCAGATGTCTGCCAACGGAACAGAGAGGAGATGAGCCACTGACGCAGCCTTCGCACTGACACGGTGAGCCGTAACTCGACCCTGCAACGAGATGCTGGCTGCCCTGTAAGCCCAGGCGATACAGTCGGCTACCCATATGGACAAGATACGCTTGGAGACAGCCAACCCCAACTTATTGGAGTCAAAAGAGACAAAGAGCTGAACAGCCCTCCGGTGCTCCCGCGTATGGTCAAGGTAGAAGGACAACGCCCTCCTGCAGTCCAGGGTATGCAAGACCATCTCAGCCCGGCTGGCAAGCGGCCTGGGAAAGAAAGTTGGAACAACCACCTCCTTATTGAGGTGGAAGGAGGAGACAACTTTAGGAAGGAACTTAGGGTGAGTCCGTAAGACTACTCTGTTCCTATAGAACCTAGTATAAGGTGCATCTGATACTGGGGCCTGAAGCTCACTCACTCGCCTCGCTGAGGTAAGGGCTACCAGAAACAATGCTCTCCAGGACAGAAAACGCAGAGAGCAAGTAGCCATAGGTTCAAATGGTGGGCAAGTAAGCCGTTGCAAGACCACATTTAAATCCCATTCAGGGGCAGGTAGACGCACTGGAGGCTTAAGCAAAAGAAGGCCTCTGAGGAAGCAAGCCACCAAAGGATGGCTGGATAGAGACTGACCCTCCACCTCTGAGTGGTGTGCTGAAAGAGCACTAAGATGAACTCTAACAGAATTGGACTTAAGGCCTAGGTTGGACAGGTGAAGCAAATATTGCAGCACCACTGGTACCAGGCATGAGAAAGGATTCTCGTGTTGAGTACATCAGGTAGAGAATCTACGCCACTTAAGGACATAAGACTTTCGGGTGGACTGCCTCCTAGATGCCAAGACCACGTCCTCCACTTCCCTAGGCAGTAGTAAGGGCGCTAGAACTACCCTTTCAGCAACCAGGCCATCAAATGGAGGGACTGGAGATTGGGTTGCATCCCCAGAGGAAGAGGAGTGTCCATCGCTAGTTGCAAAAGAAGTGGGAGCCAGGGTTGCCTTGGCCACCTGGGGGCCACCAGGATCACCGAGGCCTTGTCCCGGATCACTTTGAACAGTGTCTTGGACACTAGAGGCGTGGGAGGAAACACATATAGGAGGCCTGTAGAGCATGGAATGAGAAACGCATCCGCTGCTACTCTGAGAGGATGCGGTTGCCTGGAGCAGAACCTGGGAAGTTGACGGTTCAGAGGACTGGCAAAAAGATCTATGGTTGGAAGACCCCATCTCAGGAAGATCTGTTGAACCACTAAAGGATTCAACTGCCATTCGTGCAGCTGCAGGATCCTGCTCAATCTGTCCACCAGGTAATTCTTCTGACTTGGGAGATAGACCGCTTTGAGAAGAATGCCGTGATTGACTGCCCAGGAGCACAGTTTCTGCGCTTCCTGACATAAAAGGCGGGACCCTGTGCCCCCTTGTTTGTTCACATAGAACATAGCAACTTGATTGTCCATCTGAACCAAGACGGACTGGTGAGAGATGAGATGGGAGAAAGTTCTCAGGGCCAAGCAGATAGTTCTTAGTTCTAAGAGACTGATCTGTTGTGCGGCCTCCCAAGGAGACCACAGACCTTGACTACACGCTCCTTGGCAATGTGCACCCCAACCTTGAAGGGAAGCATCGGTTGTCAGCACTTGAGAGTGTGGAGGTGTCTGAAAAAACACCCCGTGCACTAGATTCGGAAGATGAAGCCACCACTGAAGAGAAGACTCTAGTAGTTTGGACACCCTCACTCTGTCCGTGAGGCTTCCTGTGGCTTGGTGCCACTGAGTTCTGAGGCCCCATTGAGCTGGCCTCATGTGCAGACGGGCATTTGGAATTACATGGACTGTGGAAGCCATGTGGCCTAAGAGCCTCAGGAATTGTCTGGTGGACACCAGAGAATTGCTGTGGAACTGCCTGGCTAGATCCATCAATCTGTGGGCCCTGTCCACAGGTAAAAAGGCCTTTGCCTGAAGGGTTTCCAGTCGTGCTCCTATGAATTCCATGTTCTGTGAGGGGTGCAAAGTGGACTTTGTGAAGTTTATAACAAACCCCAGGTGCTAAAGCAGAGCAACAGTGCGAAGGGTGGCTTGATTGGCCTCCTGTGGGGATTGACCCCCTGATGAGCCAGTCATCCATGTATGGAAAGACAAAGAGGCCTTGAACCCTTAGGTAGGCTGCCACCACCTCCAGACACTTGGTGAATACCCTGGGGGCGGAGGTTAGGCCAAAAGGCAATACTCTGTACTGATAGTGCTTTCCTCCCACTACAAATCTGAGATATTGTCTGTGGTCTGGATGAATGAGGATGTGAGTATAAGCATCCTTTAGGTCCAAGGAGCATAGCCAATCTCCCTGCTGGAGGTAGGGCAGCAGGATTCCAAGGGTAAGCATCTTGAACTTTTCCCTCTCCAGGAACTTGTTCAGATTCCGCAAGTCTAGGATGGGCCTGAGGCCTCCTGTTCTTTTTGGTACCAGAAAGCACCTGGAATAGAAGCCTTGCCCTCTCAGGTGGTGGGGCACCGGTCCAACTGCCTGTTCGTTTTCAAGACTTGCTAACTCCTGCAAGAGTAAGTCCCTGTGCAGAGGAGGTCTTGGAGGCTCCCCGGGAAAATAGGAGGGGGGTACCTGGTGGAAGTGGAGGAGATAGCCTTTCTGGACTATACTTAGTACCCAGGTATCCCTTGTTACGGCTGACCACCTGTGGGCGTACAGGGCCAGCCGGCCTCCTGTGCTGATATGGGCCAGCTGAGGAGGAGAGGCTATGCCACTGGAGTCAATACCCCGCTCCCTGCTGGACAGGAGCCGGAGCTGGTGGCTTGGGTGTTT
Source organism: Ichthyophis bannanicus (assembly GCA_033557465.1). Lineage (NCBI taxonomy): Eukaryota > Metazoa > Chordata > Amphibia > Gymnophiona > Ichthyophiidae > Ichthyophis > Ichthyophis bannanicus. The sequence goes on along the minus strand of CM066032.1, from coordinate 1,362,368,100 downwards.
TCTGCCTACGGGTCCCATGTCCCTGCCCCTTGGCCTACTGACCCTGTTGGGGAGCTACAGAGGCCTGAAAATGAGGGTACTGTTTATAGGCAGATGACTTCCTCGCGTAAAAGTTCTCTTTCCCCGAGCCCTTCTTCTGAGAAGGGGCAGAGGTTTTCCTGGACAGCCTTGTCCGGGTAAGAGTCTCGGTCTCGAGTTCGGCAGCCTTTTCAGCCATGGGCTTGCCAAAGAGGTTTTCACCTCGGCAGGGGACATCGACCAACTTGTCCTGCACCCATGGCTCGAGGTCCGATGACTGTAGCCAGGTCTGATGGCGTGCACCGATGCCAGCCGCGACTACCCGGGCCGAAGTCTCAAAGCCATCATAGGCTGCTCGAGAGATAAACTTCGAGCACTCACGAATACCCGATGACAAAGCATTGAACCTCTGCAAAGGTTCCTCGGAGAGACCAGCAGAGAACCCGGCAATCTCCTTTGCCAGGTCTCGAAGGTACATGCCCATGTACAGCTGGTAGGTCTGGATACGGCAAGCAAGCATAGAGCCCTGGAAGCACTTCTTACCGACGGCATCCAGGTTTTGGGCCTCCCAGCCGGGAGGCACCAAGGAGTGCATCTTCTGACTCTTCAGACGATACATGGCCGATTCCACAACCATGGAGTGGTGCGGTAATTGTGCCTTTTGGAACCCGGGGCTCTTGCGGACTCGATAGATGGAATCATCCCGCTTGCTCAAAACTGGCGTTGAGGCCGGCGCCTCCCACATGTGGAAGAGCAACCATTCCAGCATTGGAGGAACCGGTACAGTAAAGGCCTCCTTTGGAGGAGAGTCATACTGTAGGGCCTCGAGCTTCTCAGCTCGAGGCTCCTCCTCGGGATCCGTGTGGAATGCCAAGGCCTTGGCCATATCCCGCACGAATTCCGAGAACTGGGTATCCTCCGGTGGGGACCGTCTCCGAGGCCCGGATTCCGGTGAGTCCGATGGGACACACCGAGTCCGAAAGGTGTCGGGTGACTCCTCATCCTCCGTTTCCCAGCCGGACCCCTCAGAGGAGGAATCAAGCAGCTCCGGTGAGGCAGGCACAGATGTCATCCGCCCCGACGCCGAGGGTACCAACGTCGACGACCTCTGTCCCGGGCGGGAGGCCGAGGGAGACCGTGGCCGAGGATCGACTCAAGCGCGCATGGACTCGAGGATCGGCTCGGCCTCCGGGGTCGACTTGGACGTCAATGTCCCGGAGGTCGGGGCAGATGCACCGGTGAGACCGGCGATCAGTGCCCACTGCTGTTCCATGAAGGTAGCCAAGCTGCACTCCAAGGCCGTCAACCTGAGTCCGAGCTCAGGAGACTCAGCAGCCCCCGACTCGGGCCCGACGTCAGCACCCCTGGAGGAGATTCCATGAGGACTACAGTACTCATGTGACCCGGGGACTCCATCTCCACACGAGGTTATTTTGCAGGCCTCTCCGACTCCGAAGACCCGGGACGGCGCTCGGGGCTATGCGACTTGGCCCTCGAGGAGCCAAGTACGTCCGACGCTGCCCTTGTGGGTTTTTTCTTCTTTCGATGCTCCCGCGAGGGAGACCCCCTCTCAGAGGAGCCTCGGCGCAGCTCGGGGCCGGAGTCCCGAGACGTCGAGGCCTCTGACGAAGTCCGGGCCTGTCCGGATGCGGAGTCAGAGAAGATTCTTTCCTTTCGGTGCTGCCGACTCCTCAACGCCTTCGAGGACATTTTCCCACACGGACCACAGATCATCAGGTCATGATCGGGTCCGAGGCACCGAAGGCAGCAGTCATGTGTGTCGGTGGGAGACATAAGTTTCTTACACTGATCACATTTTTTAAACCCGCTAGCAGCCATCGGGGGAAAAAGGGCCCCTGCGAGGTCAAAAGACAGGGCTGCCAGTGAAAGCATAAAAATAGCGCATACGCTGGTCACTAAGGACAAAAACCGAAAAAAGAAGTCCGGGCTCGATACCGATGTATCGGGCCCAGGCAGGAAAGGTAAACCGGTGTCGAACCGAAGAAAACGGGTCCACGCAGAACAAAATCAACTTTTTCCTCGGGTGAAATCGAAACATGTCCGTCGGGCTCCGCGGAAAAAAGACGACTGAGCAAGATGGCACCCTTGGGCGGGAAGGGGACCGCATATGCGCGCTGCATTCCCAAAGGCTTTCTTTGAAAGCTGGGGAAATGCTCTGCATGGGGGCTCCGTCGGCGCCGACGTCACCCATATGTGAGGGCCGACTTCCTGCTTGGTACTGGAGAATATACTTTTTTCTCTCCTCCTCATAACTCGGTGTCGCGCATTGATTTTTTCTTAGTCTCCAAGGAATGTGTTCCAGAATTAGTGAATCCAATATTCATGCTGCTCATATATCTGATCATGCCGCAATCTCTCTCCCTATTAGACTCAACGAGCTGCTCATCTCATACACTATGGCATTTCGACAGAACTCTTCTTAGCAACCAAGAGTTTTGTGAAACCATTCTAGTGGCTACAGAGAAGTATTTTCAGTTTAACTTGCCCCAGGACACTTCGGGATGGGCGTGGTGGGAGGGCTTCAAAGCTAACATACGGGCCACTATAACCAGCTTTGCTATACATCAGGCCAAAAAACGTAAAGCAAAACTAGAAGTTTTGGAGAGGCAGATTAAAGCGAGGGAACGAATCCTAGGCCGGAAAACTGATCCTAATATTCTGATATGCTTACAACACCTTAGATTTAGATATAACACGATCCTAACTACTGAAGCTTCACAGAATATTCGGGTGCAGAAAGGGTGGTATTATTTAGAAGGCAATAGGGCCGGACGGTTACTAGCTAACTCATTAAAAGGTCACAAGGAAGCTTCTCACATTGCTGCTTTAAGAGACTCCCAGGTGCGACAATTGATTGTTGCAGACACTGAAATTGCAGAAACCTTCCATCAATTTTACGCTCAGCTGTACTCTCCAGAGATAGAATTTTATGAGGAAGCTTTTGAGAGATTACTGGCAGATGTTCAGAGGCCTACTCTGGATCAGGAAATAGCTGCAGTTCTAGAAAGGCAGATCACGGTCATGGAAATTATCCAGGCCACTGAATCTATGCAAATGGGCAAGGCTGCCAGACCAGATGGCCTTCCGGTTGAATTTTATAGAACCTTTTCGAAAAAAGGTCCATATCTTCAATATTACTATAGGCTCCTATTAGAAGCAGATGCCCAGACTGGAGCGTTCACCTCTGCAAACATTGTGGTTCCTGAAAAACCTGGGAGGGATCCCCTCAGCTGGTCAGTAACTATCGCCCAATTTTGTTACTAAACAGACTATAAAATATTTGCTGCCACTTTGGCTGGGCTTCTTTCTAAATTAATTCCATTTTTGATCCACCTGGATCAATGTGACTTCACAGAAGGACGCTCTACAGCTGATAATACCAGAGAGCTTTGCCATGTGTTAGGAGTGGAAGGAGCAGAGGGCCCATTGGTGGGGCTGTCGCTGGATACGGAGAAAGTGTTCGATCGACTGGAGTGGCCTTTCTTATTTGAGGTGGTTTGGTTTCGGTGAAGGATTCATTAAATTAATTTAACTTATGTATGCGAGACCAAGTGCTAACATTTTTTGTGAATGCGACTCAATCCAGAGATTTTTTCTTAGGGTGTGGCACCAGTCAGAGTTGCCCCCTTTCACCTATCCTATTCAATCTTGCCTTGGAACCCCTGGCTCTGCTGTTGAGACAGAGTTCTGCGGTTAAAGGTGTGCCCATCGCTGGTATGGAAATTAAGGTCTCTGCCTATGCTGACAATTTATTGCTGTTCACTATGCCCAGTTCAATTCCAGCTGTTCTAAAGTTGATAGACCAATACTCAGGGTTATCAGGATATAAAATTAACTGGACAAAGTCTGTAGCATTCCCTTTAAATTCCCGAGTTTGTAGTGCAGACTTGACTGACTACTCTTTTGTATGGGAATCCAAAATGGTAAAATATCTAGGAGTTGATTATTGCCACCCACTCAATGACACACTGCAATGTAATGAATAGACTCTCCTTACTACTGTACGAAATATGACTGCGAGATGGTCGCTGGTCTATCTTGGGGGGGTCATCTTGAAGCGATAAAGATGACTATCACTTCTAAGGTGAACTATGTTTTAGAAATGCTGCCATTTTCCTTTCAGATAAAACACACAGAACAAGTGGAAAGGACTCTTGTCCAGTTTCTATGGAAAAATAAACCGCCTAGAATAGTTCTTAGAAAACTCAAATCTAAAAAAAAAGGAGGAATTTGTGAACTTTCCTCATCTTCAGGCCTACCACTGCACTTTTCTGCTAAAACAGGGGTCAAGATGGGTCGAGAAGAATTAGGGCCAAAGACCAGTGTGGCTTGATCTGGAAGAGAGACTGACAGCTCTGTTTCCTTTGAGTCTCCTCCCTGGCATGGTGTCTTCGGAGAGGTTGAGGTTTCATATGGTTATAATGGACACCCGAAAGGTTTTCCAGCAGTTAGCGAGTATAATTCCTCAGGAAAAGTGCCTGTCGATGCTTATTCCCATTTGGTATAGTCCTTTTTAAAAAATTCATCAAAATCCGTTAGCCTGGAAGCAATGGTTTAGCAGGGGTATTTGGTCCATAGGGCAGCTGGTATCTGTGGAAGCCTTTTGCGTGGACCTGCAACAAAGAGACATCCTATACATCAAGAGATATCCCTGCATAATATGCCTTCTCTGCTTTGGCTAATGAGGATCACCAATCCATGGAAACTGAAGGGCCCTTAAATGAGTCAGTCAACGTCCAATCTCCTGCTAAAGCACCAAATATGAAGAAAAACTCACCAAAAGGAAAACTTCTACTACTTGGAGATTCCATCATCAGAGGCACCAATTTGGGATCACAGTTCAAAGGAGAGAAGATAGTCAAATATCTCCCAGGCTCTTCAGCCAGCAGGAATACAAACCAAATTATTGATATACTTAGCGCAGAAAGTGGCCACTCCAAAATTGATGATGTCATCCACCTGGGTACAAATGACCTAGCTCGAAACAGTTCCTCTGCAGTTCAAAGGGAAGTCCAGCCTCTGGGAGAGAAACTCAAGCCCATTGTTAACACTGTAGCATTCTCAGAAGTTCTACCTGTTTATGTTAAGGGGGCAGAAAGGCTGCATCGCATAAACAGCTTTAATACATGGCTCCAGGACCTGGTGCAAACGAGGACTCAGATTTATTGGCGACTGGGGTAACAGATGGAACAACAAGAGACTATACTGTGCTGATGGACTACATCTCTCTGTCGCAGGGAAAATAATCCTAAGTGAAAAATTCAAGCAATATGTGTATATGCATTTAAACTAGAAAAAGGGGGTGACAGATGGAGAAGGACTAGTTAAGGACATCACTCCCAGCAAATGCAGAACATCAGAAACAGCCACGCTTTTAAATCACACATCAACAATAAGTGGGAAGAAGTGGGCAGAACAAAATCAATGCAAAATACATGCAAGCCAGTTAAATGCTGGAAAGCAATGAGCACAAATGCTCGAAGCTTAGCCAACGAAGTTCTGGACCTGGAAGCCCTAATGGAGGAAATGGACTTAGACATTGTGGCAATTACAGAAACATGGTTTAATGAATTGCATGAATGGGATATAGCCATAGCTGGCTTTAATCTATTCAGAAGAGACAGAGAAAGTGGAAAAGGAGGAGGAGGAGTAGCCTTGTATGTCAAAAGCAATATTAAGTATCAATAAATCAAGTATGTCGTTCAATGATATCATTGAACGACATACTTGATTTATTGATACTGAATATATTCGTTCAAGACATAGGGCCATTGGTTATTTTGTGTCTACAAAAGCAATATTAAAGCTACTGCAATGCAGGGGGCATGGGGAAAAGAAGAAGCGCTCTGGATTGTGTTGGAAAGAGGAGATGGCACTGTCATGCATACTGCTGTAGTCTACATACCTCCGACTCAAATCGAAGAAATAGATAATGAATTGATTATAGATATTGCCAAGATAGTCACAAAGGGGGAAGTGATCATATTGGGTGACTTTAATCTACCCGATGTGGATTGAAGTACTCCTCCTGCAAATCTGGCAAGAAGCAAAACAATTGTGGATGCTTTCCAAGATGCGTCATTTAAACAAATGGTGATGGAACCAACCAGGGAAAGCTCAATGCTGGATTTAGTGCTCACCAACGGTGAAAGCGTGTCAAATGTCTGGGTGGGTGCCCCTGTGAGCAGCAGCAATCATCACATGGTGTGGTTTGAGATAAAAGCCAAGGTGCAGTCCAATCATAACATACTCAAAGTCCTAAACTTCAAAAACACTGACTTCAGTAGAATGGCCAAGTACCTGAAGGAGGAGTTGGCAGGGTGGGAGGGGATAAGGGAAGTAGAACGGCAATGGGCTAAACTAAAGGTGGCAATAAAAGGGGCAACAGATAAATATGTAAGGAAAGTAAATAAAAACAAGAGGAGAAGAAAACCTATTTGGTTCTCCAAAAAAGTGGCTGCTCAAATAAAGGCAAAAAACACAGCTTTCACAAAATTCAAAAGCTTGCAAACAGAGGAACACAGTAAGGAATACAGGAGCAAACTAAAAGGGACAAAAGGAAAAATAAGGAAAGCAAAATCAAAGGCAGAGGAAAAGATGGCTAAAGATGTGAAGTGTGGCGACAAAACCTTCTTCAGGTATATTCGGGAGAGGAGGAAAATCAGAGATGGAATTGCAGGACTCAGAAGTGCTGGGAACAGATTTGTGGAAAGTGACATTGAAAAAGCAAAATTGCTAAACAAATACTTCTGCTCTGTTTTTACTAAAGAAAATCCTGGAGAAGGACCATCTGTGACTCCCAAATATAAAAATGGGAATGAAGTAGATACCACACCATTCACTGAAGATGATGTGTTACAACAACTTGGAAAACTGAAAGTGAACAAGGCCATGGGACCGGATGGGATACATCCCAGGATACTGAAAGAGCTTAGAGAGATTCTTGCAGGGCCGTTAAAGGATGTTTTCAACAGATCCTTGGAAACAGGAGTAGTTTCTCAGGACTGGAGAAGGGCGGATGTGGTACCTCTTCACAAAAGTGGTGACAGGGAAGAAGTGACAAACTACAGGCCCATGAGCCTTACTTAGGTGGCGAGAAAAGTAATGGAGGCTCTTCTGAAAGAGCGAATAGAGGACTTTCTCAAAATCAACAGGTTGCATGATCCGAGGCAACATGGTTTTACCAAAGGACGATCTTGCGAAACAAATCTGATTGAGTTCTTTGACTGGGTGACCAGAGAACTAGATCAGTGACATGCGATGGATGTCATCTACCTGGATTTCAGCAAAGCCTTTGATACTGTTCCTCATAGGAGGCTTATCAATAAACTCAGTAGTTTGGGAATGGGTCCCAAGGTGGTGAACTGGATCAGAAATTGGTTGACTGACAGAAGACAGAAGGTGATGGTAAACAGATCTCACTCAGATGAAAGGAGGGTGATTAGCGGGGTGTCCCAGGGTTCGGTCCTGGGCCCGGCACTGTTCAATGTATTTGTGAGTGATATTGCTGAAGGACTGCATGGAAAAGTCTGTCTTTTTGCAGATGACACAAAAATTTGCAACAGAGTGGACAGCATGAGGAAAGATCTACAAAAGCTGGAAGAATGGTCTAATGCTTGGCAGTTAAGATTTAATGCGAAGAAGTGCAGTGGCATGCACTTGGGAAGCAGAAATCCAGGTGAAATGTACACAATAGGGGGAGAGAGATTGGTATGCACGGACCAGGAGAAGGACCTTGGTGTGATTATTTCTGCGGATGTCAAGGTGGCAAAACAGTGCGACAAGGCAGTGGCAAAGGCCAGGAGGATGTTGGGTTGCATACAAAGAGGAATTACCAGCAGAAAGGGAGAGGTACTAATGCCACTGTATAAGTCACTGGTGAGGCCTCACTTGGAATACTGTGTTCAGTTTTGGAGACCATATCTTACAAAGGATATAAAAAGACTGGAAACTGTTCAGAGGAAGGCGACCAAAATGATTTGGAGCCTGCATCAGAAGCCTTATGAGAAGAGACTTGAAGACCTAAATATGTACACTCTGGAGGAGAGGAGGGACAGGGGAGATATGATTCAGACCTTTAAATACTTAAAGAGAAATAATGAACAAACAAACCTCTTCCAAAAGACGGGGAAACTGTAAAACTAGAGGGCATACCATGAAGCTGCAAGGGGGTAAATTGAAAGGCAATGTCAGGAAATACTTTTTCACTGAAAGGGTGGTGTATGCTAGGAGTGCCCTCCCGTTGGAAGTGGTGGGGGCAAATACAGTGACAGAATTCAAAATGGCATGGGACAGACACAGTGGATCCCCTTTAGAGCAACAGCATAAAATCAAAATAAACTTAGCTAATTTCTCAACATACAGGGGTGTCCTACACGGAGCGGTGGGTTCACCCCTAAAACAAAGACATGGGGAGGGGTGGTCTGTACGGAGCGGCAGGTACACCTACTCTTGCCATCTTACTGGGCAGACTAGAGGGACAATACTGGTCTTTATCTGCTGTCATTTACTATGTTACTATGTCTGCAGCATGAATTTGACTTGCCCAGATACTTATACTTTCAGTGGATTCAGTCGAGACACTGTATAGAGAAATCCCTCATCGATATCAGATCTTTTATCTGAGGAATAGGGGTTACTTAACATTATTGGAACAGCCCGACAGGCCTCAGGGGTGGCTTCTTATTATTAGTTGGTAGCCCATCGTCCCTCTTCACATTCTATTGGCACCCAGCGGGTATGGGAACATGATACTGGGGATACTCTCTCTCCTAATTTATAGGGGACATTTTGGAATAAATTAATTAGAATCTCTCAATCCGCCTCTATTTCCCAGGCACTATACTTTTTTTGCGCACAGGGCTCATTTTACCCCGATAAAGGTTTCCAAGTGAGATAAGTCAATTGGAAATATATGTTGGTCTTGTCAAAGAGAAGTTGGCCCCTTAAGACATGTGCTCTATGATTGCCCTAATGTTCAGTCCTACTGGATTTTGATTTGGAACCGAATCCAAGAGGTCTTGGGATTCAGGGCCACTCTCTCTTTGGTCTATTATTGCTTTCCGTTCAGCAACTGACATCTCATCATTACAGAGGGATTGTTATTTCCTGTTTGACTTTTTGATGAGAGTGGCACTGCATCTTGTAAATGCCAACTGGAAACACACAGCAGATCTCAGTTGGCACGCATGGTGCAATCGGTTAGGCTTATGTTGTAAATATGAGCAGATGCTACGTTATGGTTCAACTCCTATGCCTTCTACCTTGCTTAAACGGAAACCCCTACATGATTATATATTGAAAGCACAATATGCTGTGATTTAGAGGGCAATCAACTATGTTTGCACATGGTATAGAGTAGTCTGTGTTACCATAGCCCTTGCAAACCTTTTTTCCTTTCTCTTTTGCTTTTTTCTTCCAGTCCCTTCTAGGATGGTCACCTAAAGAGGGGGGGGGGGGGTTTGGTGTGGGGGTGGGTTGTTAAGGTCTGTTTTCCTTATGTTCAAAGGGATGTATTATTTTAAATGTATCCTTGTGGGGGGGGGGGGTTGGTAACTTTTTCTGAAAACGTAAATAAAGAATTAAAAAAAAGAAAGGGACCTGGGATGGGGTTACTTCCTAAAGGAATGCTTGCTATGCTTGAGTGATGGGTCTGTCAAAGGAGAGGTCGGGGGGGTATTGGAATTGAGAGAGGAAGGAAGAAATTAGATGATTTTGGGCATGTTAAGTTCTAAGTTGGGGGGGGAGATCTGGAATCAAAAACATGAAAGAGTATCCAGCTGTTTGTTACCTCTGGTTATATTTTTTTATATTCTGGCTTCTCATTTGAAAGTAATTTTCCTTAATATTAAAAGGCTAAATTCACCATTTAAAAAGCAATCATATCTTGCAGCATCTATTTCTTTAATACAAGAAACATATTGGTTTAAAGATGAGGAGCACACAGCTTGCTCACTGAAATTCCCTCTATATATTTTTGCTTCAAATGAACAGAAGAAATGGAGTGTAGCAATATTTTTTCTGGATCTTCAACCTACAATTTTGGAGTGGGTGGCAGATTCACAGAGATGGTTCTCAACTTTAAAAATCTTAGAGTCAGTTTTATTTAAAACATTGTGTATATGTGCATATTCATAAGTGACCTGGAAAAGGGAATAACCAGTGAGGTTATCAAATTTGCAGATGATATGAAACTAAAGTTGTTAAAACCCATGAGGATTGTGGAAAATTGCAAGAGGATCTTGATAAATTGGAAGACTGGGCATCCAAACAGCAGATGAAATTTAATGTGGACAAGTGCAAAGTTATGCACTTAGGAAAGAAAAACCCAAATTATGATTACACGATGCAAGGTTACACATTAGGAACCACCACCGACGAAAAAGATTTAGATTGGATTGGATAACATGTTAAAACCCTCCGCCCAGTATGATGTGTCGGCCAACAGAACAAATAGATATCATAGGTATCATAAGGAAAGGAATGGAAAATAAAACAAAGGTTATTATAATGCCTCTGTATCGTTCCATGGTGAGACCGTACCTTGAGTATTGTGTACAATTCTGGTTGCCGTATCTTAAAAAGGATATAGTGTTATTAGAAAAGATACAGAGAAGAGTCACCAAAATGGTAAAGTGGATGGAAGGATACCCCTATGAAGAGAAGCTAAAAAGATTAGGGCTCTTCAACCTGGAAAAGAGACGGCTGAGGGGAGATATGACAGAGGTCTATAAATAAATGAATGGAGTAAACGGGTAAACGTAGATCGATTGTTTAGGTCATCAGAATATAGAAAGACTAGGGCACATGCAATGAAGCTACAGGGTAAACTATTTAAGACTAATAAGAGAAAATATGTTTTCACTCAACGTGTAATCAAACTCTGGCATTTGTTACCGGAGAATGTAGTAAAAGTTGTTAGTGTAGCTGGGTTTAAAAAAAGGTTTGGACAAGTTCCTGGAGGAAAGGTCCATAAACCACTATTAAAAGGAACCCGGGATATTACTGCTTGACCCAATACAAGCATTGCGGAAGAAGTAATTAGATCTTACCTGCTAATTATTGTTCCTGAAGGAACGACAGTCCAGTCCCTTTACTTCTGGGTTACGCAACCCTTCCAGCAGCTTGGAGGCTGAGCCCAACCTTTTTGGAGGTGGGGCGGTATAAGTAGCACTGGTACCACCCACTAACTCCAGTATTCGATTGAAAAAGCAGTCTAACCAAAGTTCTATGAACAATCAACAGACAATTAACCCACACCACACATCAAACTCCCTCACGGGATAAGAAATCAATACCCAACTTTTTTTTTTTTTTTTTTAAATAAGAAATGGGAGACTGGGAGGAGGGAATGGCGCGGGGAGGAGGGGGAGGGGAGCCCGATACTGCCCTAGGCGACTTACTCCTGCCCTCCTTCCCCCAGACCTGGTTCTACGCTCGGCCAGATGCTTCGCTCTTGACTGATAGGCCTTCATGTCCGGCCTTGCCGGGTGGGATCAGGAACTGGACTGTCGTTCCTTCAGGAACAATAATTAGCAGGTAAGATCTAATTACTTCTTCCTTATCGTCACTCCAGTCCAGTCCCTTTACTTCTGGGATGTACCAGAGCAGTTCAATCCTGGGTGGGTTCCGGCATACCCGGACTGAAGGACTGCCTGCCCGACCAAACCGAGCGTCCGCTGCACTCTGTACGTCCAGCCTGTAGTGCCTTGTGAAGGTATGCAACGAGGACCAAGTCGCCGCTCTACAAATGTCCAACGGAGGGACTAGACTGAACTCTGCCCACGAGGCAGCCTGAGCTCGGGTGGAGTGCGCCCGGAGCCCCCCTGGAACCTGTTTCCCTTTCAGTATGTAGGCGGATGCAATCGTTTCTCTGATCCACCTGGAGATGGAGGCCTTGGCCGCCGCCTCTCCTTTGTGCGGGCCTCCGAACTGGACGAACAGCTTGTCGGATTTCCGGAAAGGAGCTGTGCGTGAGAGGTAACGCTTCAAAATCCTCTGGACGTCTAATCGTCGTAGCCTGCTATTGCTACCTTCAGGACCCTCGGCCGGCCAGGTCGGAAGGGTGACTGTCTGGTTCACGTGAAAAGGAGACAGAACCTTGGGCAGGAAGGAGGGTACCGTGCGTAGTACCACTTTGTCCCTGAGAAAGGATAGGAAAGGCGGTCGAGAGGACAGAGCTTGCAACTCGGAGACCCGTCTGGCCGAACAGATAGCGACCAGGAAGACTGTCTTGAGGGTTAAGTCCTTCAGGGAAGCCTTCTTGATCGGCTCGAAGGGTTCCCCGACCAATGCATTTAGAACAAGATTGAGATCCCAAGGAGGGATCACGGATCTCCGTTGAGGACGCAGTCGCCTAACTGCCCTTAGGGACCTGGAAACGTCCGCGTGGGCCCCAAGGGGCTTGCCGTGGATCTTGCCTCTATAGCAGGCGATGGCGGCCAGTTGGACCCGCAAGGAACTGTGTGCCAGGCCTTTCTCAAAACCCACTTGTAGGAATTCCAGCACCTCGGGGACTGAGGCCAAGAGGGGTTTCCTTCGGTGTTCCGAACACCACGCCTCAAAGATGCGCCAGACCCTTACGTAGGCCAGACAGGTCGAGCGTTTCCTAGCACTCAACAGCGTTGAGATTACCGCTCCTGAATAGCCTCGCTTCAAGAGGTGCGCCCTTTCAATAGCCAGGCCGTAAGCGAGAACCGATCCACGTGAGGCATTATTACCGGGCCTTGTCTGAGTAGACCCCTTCTGCAAGGGAGCCGCCAAGGACGGTCGGCCAGCAACCTCACCAGATCCGCATACCAAGGACGACGTGGCCAATCCGGGGCAATGAAGATCACCAGACCTTGGTGGGCTTCCACCCGCTGCAGGACTTTTCCGATGAGGACCCACGGGGGAAACACGTAGAGAAGACCCTCCGTCGGCCACTTCTGAGACAGGGCATCTAGGCCTTCGGACATTCTTTCCCTCCGCCGACTGAAGAATCGATCCACCTTGGCTGACGAGAAGGTTGCCATGAGGTCCATGACTGGTAGCCCCCAGCGGGCCACTATCTGGTCGAAGGAATCCTTTTCCAGCTCCCACTCTCCGTGGTCTATCTTGTGTCTGCTGAGGTAATCGGCCATGAGGTTGTCCGTGCCTTCCACGTGCTGAGCCGAAAGCGCTTCCAGGCGTGTCTCTGCCCACTGGAAGAGGGCCCCCGCCTCCTTCTCCAAGGCGGGGCTGCTGGTGCCGCCCTGGTGGTTGATGTAAGCTACCGTGGTGACGTTGTCGGAGAGAACGCGAATCGCTTTTCCTAGCACTAGGGACTCCAGCGCTCTGAGCGCTAGGATGACGGCCCGCAACTCCAGTCTGTTGATGGGCCATTGGGATTCCACCTGTGACCAGAGGCCCTGGACGAACTGGTCCTCGCAGTGAGCCCCCCAGCCCATCAGGCTGGCTTCCGTCGTCAAACAGTATCCATAGATGGGGCTCGAGGGACATCCCCCGCTCTAGATTCCTTGGGCACCGCCACCAGAGCAGGGATTGTTTGGTTCGCGGAGCACAGGGTAACTGTGTTGACAGGCGATGATGTTGTGGAGACCACCGACGCAATAGTGCGCGCTGTAGTGGGCGCATGTGGGCCCTGGCCCAAGGCACTACCTCTATCGCCGCCGCCATTGTGCCCAGCACCTGAAGATAATGCCATGCGGAGGGGATTCGTCTGCGCAGGAACTGTGCCACTAGTAGTCTTAGGTCCCTTGACCGCGCTCGAGACAGGAACACTCTGCCCCTCCCTGTGTCGAATCTTGCTCCGAGATATTCGAGGTCCTGGGAAGGCGTCAACCTGCTCTTTGCTCGGTTGATGACCCACCCTAACTCCTCTAACACCTGAACCACTCTGCTCGTCGCCCTGTGACTTTCTTCTTCCGACTTTGCCCGGACCAGCCAATCATCTAGGTACGGGTGTACTAGGATTCCTTCCTTCCGGAGGAAGGCCGCCGCCACCACCATCACCTTGGTGAATGTCCGTGGAGCCGTAGCTAGGCCGAAAGGAAGGGCCTGGAATTGGAAATGGCCCCCCGGTACCGCGAATCTTAGGAACTGTTGATGAGCCTTCCTGATCGGAATATGCAGGTAGGCCTCTGTCAAGTCGAGGGACGTCAGAAACTCTCCACCTCTTACCGCTGCGATGACTGATCGTAGAGTCTCCATGCGGAAGTGTGGAACTCTGAGACAGCGGTTGACCTGTTTTAAATCCAGGATTGGACGGAAGGAGCCTTCCTTCTTTAGTACTACGAAGTAAATGGAGTATCGACCGAATCCGGACTGGTCTGGTGGCACAGGCACCACTGCCCCGAGTGCGATTAGCCGAGCGAGGGTTGATTCTATTGCCGCCCTCTTTGCCAGAGATCCGCTGGGAGATTGAATAAATGCTGGAGGAATTTGCTTCGAGAACTCTAGAGCATAGCCCTCCCGGATGACCTCTAGTACCCACTGATCCGAAGTGACCCGGGACCAGGCGGGCAGAAACTGCCTTAAACGACCTCCCAATGGCAGCTCTTCCTCCTGGACCCCCGTCGCCTCATTGCTGTTTTCTGGGGGCCGAGGAGGAGGAGGCCCCAAAACCCCGACCTGCTCCCCGAAACCCTCGGAAACCTTGGCCTCTAGCGGGGAAGCGTCCCCTGGGGGGGGGGGTTGGATCTGGCTGGACGAAATCTGCGAGACTCCCTGGCCTGACTACAAGCCGAAGCCAGAGGGCGACCTTGTTTCGGTCTGTCTTCCGGGAGTCTGCCACCCTTGGACTCGCCCAGGTCCTTTACCAACTTTTCCAGATCCTCGCCAAAGAGCAGCTTCCCCTTGAAGGGGAGCCGGCTCAGGCGTGCCTTAGAGGAGGCGTCCGCTGCCCAGTTCCGTAGCCACAAGCAGCGTCTGGCTGCCACCACAGAGGCCATGTTCTTGGCCAGGCTTCTAATGAGGTCATAGTGACTATCCGCCAGGTATGCTGATCCTGATTCCAGCCTAGCGGCATTGGGCTGGGGTTCACCCGCGGAGGTCTCTGCTGACTGAAGCTGCTGAGACCACCTTAGACAGGCCCGAGCTACCCAGGCTCCCGAGACGGAGGCTTGCAGGGCGAGGGCGCTTACATCGAATGCTTGCTTCAGGAGTGTATCTAATTTTCTGTCCTGTGAGTCTCTTAGGGCCGTGCTGCCCTCAACTGGGATAGTAGTCTTCTTCGTGACTGCTGATACTGCTGCATCCACTCTGGGAGATTTTAAGAGCTCTTTGTCTGCCTCTGGGAGAGGATATAGGCGCATCATGGACCTGACTCCCCTTAGGCTAGATTCCGACTGGTCCCATTCTTCCTGGATCATCTGGCGAACCACTCTGTGGACCGGGAAGACTTTCTGAGATCTCCTAAAGGCTTGGATTAGTGGATCTTCGAGCGCCTCCTCTTCTGCAGGTGTATCTGAGGCCACGTTGAGCGCTTTTAGGGACTCATTAATTAGTGCCGGGAGCTCTTCCCGGCGAAAGACCCTAATAACTCTGGACTGGTCTTCCTCTGGTATCTCTCCTTCTTCCAGCTCCTCCTCTTCTTCGTCCAACTCCCTGTCCAAATAAGCCTCATCTGGGGTGCCCATGGGGAGGGCTGCCAGAGGTTCCTCCTCAGTCAGACGGGGGCGCTTAGGCGGAATGCCCTGCTCCTGAGTAGCGGTTCCCAGGGGCCTGGCTGTCTTATCTTCCCTTGACGAACCAGCGTCTCCTGGCCCCCGCCCCTGCTTCCGCAAACAATAGGCTTTGTGGAGCAAAAGGATGAAATCTGGAGAGAAAAAATCCCCGGTCCCTCCTTCCCCAGAAGGGAGGGGGGAGGGGGGTGGGGGTGGGGGAGGCGGGGTTACATCCGAGGAAGTAGAAGGAGGTAGCTGGGGTCCTCCCTCCCCCCCTAGGAGGTCACCTGGCCCCTGAGGGGGGGGAGTGATGGATAGGTTAATTTCCTGCTCAACCGAAGCCGCCACAGCGGCGCAGCTCCTGCAGATTCCTGCCTCTGCGGAGGTGCCTCTGCGTGTTCCGCAGGAGGGGCAGCGGGGCTTGGACGCCATGCCCTGGATCCCCTGTATAAGTGCCCAAACTCAAGATATATTTCTCCCCCTCAGAAGCTCTTAGGAGAGGGAAACCACAATTCAAGATTGAAGGAGTTAAGAAATAAATGCATAAACTGAGAGTAGAGATTTAAATATATTAAAGTAAATTCTGTACTTTAAAGAAAACAAAGTAAATTAAAATGAAATTAAAATGAAATTAAGGTGCATACAATTAAAGTGCATACAATTAAAGTAAATAAATTAAATGCAAAAATGTATCTCCTTTTCCTCCCACGGAGTGTACTTGCGGTTAGGCAGCTTGCATCTCCTGGACCCGACTCAGCGATCCTAGCCCGAGGCTCTACACGCGGTAGGCCTCACCACGTGGAGCCCGGGCAGAGGACCGCAAGACAATTTCCTGGGCCGCGCTGTGCTTCTTGCGGTTTTTCCCCCGAAGAGTGCTGCTTTCTTGCAGCCTTCGTTCTGGAGTCTGCCTCTCTCTCTCTCCCCCGTAGGGCTCCCGGGGAGTAGCGAGGCTCGCCTCCGCGTCCTACTTTCCTGGGACGGGTCCGGCGAGAAGCGTTGCCTGGCGGTGCTGCCTCCAGGGCTCAGCCGCCAACGGGGCTTCGGCGCGAGGCAGATGCAATCCGGAGCAGGGGGCAGGAGAAATCGCCAGAGCCGTTGTTGGGCAGAGGAGCAGGAGCGAAGTTGTCTCCGACTCTGCGGGGAGATAGCACTTCCCGGGCCCGATTCGGGGAGCGGGGGGGGGGGGGGGGGGCGGGGGGCCCCCCCCGGCGCGAAGGCTGAGAGAGCAGAATTAAAGAGACAGAAGCAAATAAGAGCCAATTAAGGCGCCCTACTTTCTTGTGAAATTAAATTAAAAATGAAATAGGTTAAAATAAAATTAAAGCAAGATTGCTAACAAAAAAGGACTCCAGTAAGCCCTAGGCTTACGGAACCCTCCAGCTGCTTGGAGGCTGAGAATACTGGAGTTAGTGGGTGGTACCAGTGCTACTTATACCGCCCCACCTCCAAAAAGGTTGGGCTCAGCCTCCAAGCTGCTGGAAGGGTTGCGTAACCCAGAAGTAAAGGGACTGGACTGGAGTGACGATAAGGAACCTGTTTCTTTTGGGGAAACTACTAGGTACATATGACAGATTGGCCACTGTTGGAAACAGGATACTGGGCTTGATGGACCTTGGTCTGACCCAGTATGGCATATCTTATGTTCTTATGCTAGTCAATGCACTTTAGAAGAACTGCTGAGAAAGGAGCAGCTACTGTTGGAAAGGAATCTGCACTTTTAAGTAGTTACCTGCTGAGAAATTCTCAAAAGCTTGGGGAAAAGAAAATTCTTTGTGTTTAAGCTGATGTGTGTATTTAAAATTCTATATTTTATTAAGGCAGTTAAGGCATACTGTAATTGACATACTTTCCATTAGTGCTTATTTCCCACACCCCCAATCTGGTTTCCACCAACCCTAGGCACAATCTTTGATTTATGGACAACTAAACCAGTTAAGGGGAAAGGAAGGATCTTACTCACTTTCAGGTTTAACCAATTACCCTTATCAGCCCGTTTTAGACCTTAGAAATAGATTATGTCTTTGCAGTTCATCTTGAGGTGAATGTTAAACAAAGTCCTTTAAACGTATTAGATATATTTGTATTAGTTCAAGTATCTCTCTTCCCTCTAGCAACATTAAATAACTGAACAACTTTAAATAGCTAAATAAATCATTAAAACGAAGATGCAGAGAGCAGTCTAGCAGCAAGATGGGGGTTATCCAGTCTTTTGCACCAAGTGTCCCATTTATGTTTATCTCCCAGTTGGTGAGAGATCTTATGTGTGCACTAAGTGCAAAGAGCTCCTTGCTATCAGGAAAGGAGTCTGATCTCTCAAGGCTAAAGTAGCACACCTGGAGAAGCTGAGGCAGACAGAGAGGTACAGAGAGGAGGCTTTTCAGAACAGAGTAGAGAAGTCCCACCTTCAGTCTGGCAGCCTCTCTGCTGCCATGAAGGAGAGTGGTCATCTGGAAGGAGAGCATCACCTTGGTGTGGCAGAACGTTATCCTGTAGAAAGAACCTGTCCTCCAGATGATGCAATATCCTCCAGCACCAAGGATGTGTCACTAGGTCCAAGTACCCATAAGGAAAGGGAGAGGACGGCTATTATAATTGGTGATTTGATCATAATGCATGTAGGTAGCCGGGTGGATGGAGGACGTGAGGATCTCCTGGTAATAAGCCTGTCTGGTACAAAAGTGGCAGATCTCATTTATTTATTTAGCTGCGCATATACTGCTAAATCTAATAGTTAAAGCCACCTAGAAAACGTTTTCAAGTGTGTTGGGGAGGAACCTGCTGCTTTGGTACATAATGGTACCAGTGACATAGGAAAGTGTGTGAGGGAGGTTCTGGAAGCAAAATTTAGGCTTTTATGGAGAAAGCTGACATCCAGAACTTCCATGGCAGTGTTCTCAGAACGACTTCCCATTCCACACATAGGACCCAAGAGAAAGGCTGAGCTCCAGATAGTGCAGGGAAGAGGGCTTTTAAGTTTCTTGGGAAATGGGCAACATTCTGGAAGGGGGGGGGGGTCCCTTTTCCAAAATGATGGTATCCATCTTAACCAGGGTAGAATCAGGCTGGTGGTATCAACCTTTAAAAAGGAGATAGAGCAGCTTTTAAACTAGATAATGGAAATCAGACAGCTGCTCAAGAGTGCATGATTTGGAAGGATGTATATCTTTGAAAGATACTAACAAAACAGGAAACTTAAGGCATCCCAATAGAAAGGTTCCAAGAAAGGTAAAAGTAACCCAGATGCCTTTAAGCAAAGAGCAGGCAGAGTTGATAGATTCCGAATTACTCCATAAACTGATAACCAGATTATTAATATTAACAAATTTTGAAAAGCCTATATACAAATGCTAGAAATCTAAAAAATAAGACAGGAGAGTTAGAAGATGAAATTAGACTTACCTGCTAATTGTTGTTACTTGAGGAACTCCAGTCCAGTCCCAAACCTCTGGGTAATGCACCTCTTCCAGCAGCTTGGAGACTGAGCATGTCATCTTTTGATGACAGTAGTACTAATAAGAGCGAGCACCACCCCTTCTGCCCAGTACCTATTGGCAAAGCAGACTCACAGGAGCAACAAATAAGTAGTTAATCAGAACAGAACCTAACACTAACTAAATACAGAAATAATAGCCCCACCGACCCTGGAGAAGGGAAGCTTCCTATCCCCACCCTTGGGTGAGAGAACTTACTGTGCCCAAATCGGGCACCGCACTCAAGCACTGTATGAGAGAAACCATCCTCCAACCCACTTCAGACCAATATTCTGAGAAAAGCAAAAACAGGTGGGATGCAGGACTGGACTGGGGTTCCTCAAGGAACAACAATTAGCAGGTAAGTCTAATTTAGTCTTCCTTATCGTCCCTCCAGTCCAGTCTCGAACCTCTGGGATGTAACAGAGCAGTTAAGCATAATGGGAGGGACCAGCCGCACCGGCTCGGAGCACCGCCAAACCGAAACAAGCAACCCCCTGCAGACTCAACGTCCAGACAGTAATGCTTCACAAAGGTATGCAAAAAAGATCAGGTGGTCGTCTTACAAGTCTCCACTGGCGGAACCAAACTGTATTCCGCCCAAGAAGCCTCCTGCGCTCTGGAAGAATACGCCCATAAGCCCGCCGGCACCAGCCTACCCTTGAGGAGATACGCCGATGAGAATGCTTCCCTGATCCATCGAGAAGTAGACACCTTTGCCGCCACGTCCCCCTTACGGGGACCACCACACAGCACAAAAAGATGATCCGACCTACAGAACTCTCTAGTACCCTTCAAATAACAACGGAGAACTCGCCGCACGTCCAAGAACCGCAGCGGAAGGCAAGTACCCGTCTCTCCTGCTTCAGACAAGACTGGCAGTGACACCGCTTGATTCACATGAAAAGCCAAAACCACTTTAGGCAAGGAAGGAAGGAACCGGGCATAGTACCACCTTTTCCTTTGAAAAAGAAGAAATGGCTCCGGGCACAACTAAGTTTGAAACTCAGAAATACGGCGTGCTGAGCAGATAGCCACTAGGAACACCGTCTTAAGGATCAAGTCCTTTATAGAAGCCCGAACCAAAGGCTCAACCAGCTCCCCACACAGCGCTGAGAGCACCAGATTGAGATCCCATGGCAGAACCAGTATCCTGCGCAGATGACAGAGCCGAAGAACCGTCCTCAAGAATCATACCACATCTGGGTGCACGCCCAACACTATTCCTTGGATCTTCCCGTAATAACAGGCGATCGCCGCCGGCTGAACCCTCCAGGAACTAGCAGCCAAACCTTTTTCGAAACCGGACTGCAAGAATTCCAAGATCATGTGAACAGAGGCCAAAGCTGGCCTTACCTGCCTGCTGTCACACCATGCCTCAAACAGGTGCCAGACCCTAATGTAGGCCAATGAAGTCGACCTCCTCCTCGCCTTTAACAAAGTGGCAATCACCGGCCCCAAATAACCCTTGCGCCTCAGCCACGCCCTTTCAAGAGCCAGGCCGTAAGCAAGAATCGATCCACCTGAGGCATTAGTACTGGCCCTTGTGACAAAAGGTCCGCTCGAGCAAGGAGACGCCAAGGCCGATCCATGAGATTCCTTACCAGATCTGCGTACCACGGACGTCGCAGCC
This sequence comes from Ichthyophis bannanicus, assembly GCA_033557465.1. Classification (NCBI taxonomy): domain Eukaryota; kingdom Metazoa; phylum Chordata; class Amphibia; order Gymnophiona; family Ichthyophiidae; genus Ichthyophis; species Ichthyophis bannanicus. The sequence continues at coordinate 1,362,347,314 of CM066032.1, read as the reverse complement.
AGTCCGGGGCGATGAGAATCACCCGCCCACGATGGGACTCTATCCTCTGCACCACCCAGCCTATGAGCAGCCAGGGCGGAAACACGTAGAGGATTCCCTCGGCAGGCCACCACTGCACCAGGGCGTCCAAGCCTTCTGACATTCTTTCCCTTTTTCTGCTGAAGAACCGACTCACCTTGGCACAATCTAACTTCGCAATCAAATCCATGACCGGCGCGCGCCCCATCAATGGACCAGCAATTCAAACACCTCCTGATTGAGCACCCATTCTCCCGGTCTACTCACACCCGGCTCAGATAATCTGCCGTGTCATTGTCGGTACCCGCTACATGAGCCGCCAACAACACCTGGAGGTTAGCCTCTGCCCAGTCCATCAGAGACTCGGCCTCCACCTCCAGGACTGCACTGCCCGTGCTGCCCTGCCGGTTGATGCATTGTCCGACATCACCTGTATTGACGCCCCCTGCAACCTTGCCTCGAAGCTCTGCAACGCAAGGGACACCGCCCACATCTCCAGCCTGTTGATGGATCAACAAGCCTCCTGCAGACTCCACTGCCCCTGCACAAAAAGACTCTGGCAATGAGCCCCCCCAGCCTGAGAGACTGGCATCCGTCACCAGCGGAATCCAATCCAGGAATTCAAGAGGCATCCTCCTCTCCAGATGACCCCCCCGTGAGCCACCATCTGACAGCCTTCTTGACCCCCTGCAGGCAGAGGAGCCTCTGGGACAGAGATGAAGACTGATGTGACCAACGCCGGAGCAGAGACCTCTAGAGAGGCCGCATGTGTGCCCTCGCCCACAGTACCAGATCGAGAGCAGCCGCCATGGTGCCGAGGAGCTGAAGATGGTGCCATGCCGTGGGCTCTGGCTGCTGTAGGATCTCCCGCACCAGGCGCCGAAGCTCTTGTGCTCTCAGTTCCGGCAAAAAGACTCTCCCCACCCGCGTGTCAAAACGGGCTCTGAGGTACTCCAGCACTTGAGACGGGTGCAAGTGGTTTTGGCCATGTTGACTACCCAACCCAGGTTTTGCAAGAATTGCACCACCCGGGCTGTAGTGTGCTCGCTCTCGACCCTGGACTTTGACCTGATGAGCCAGTCATCAAGATAGGGATGTACGAGGACTCCTCCTTTGTGTAATGCTGCCGCTACCACCACCATGACCTTGGTAAAGGTGCGTGGTGCTGTCGCGAGGCCGAAGGGCAGGGCCCGGAACTGAAAATACCCTATGGGCACTGCAAACCTGAGGAACTGCTGATGCTCCGGCCGAATGGGAATGTGCAGGTATGCTTCTGTGAGGTCGAAACACATCAGCAACTCCCCGCTGTGGACCGCCACGATGACGGACCACAAGGTCTCCATCCGAAAATGCGCAACACACAGACAGAGGTTTACGTGTTTGAGGTCGAGAATGGGCCGGAACGCTCCGTCTTTCTTTGGTATCATGAAATAAATGGAGTACCGACCGCAGCCGTACTGGTCTCGAGGCACTGACACCACAGCCCTGAGCTGCAGCAATCGCCTCAGGGTGTTGCGAACCGCAACCGCCTTGGCACACACCCTGCAGAGAGACTGTACAAGAGCTGCCCGGTAAACGAATGAACTCGAGCACATAGCCCTCTCGGATGACCGCCAGTACCCACTGATCAGAGGTGATCTGAAACCAGGCAGGCTTAAAGCCCTGCAGCCCTTTTTCCTCCTCTCCGGCCTCGTGAAGAGCTCTCCCGGCGGGGATCGAGCAGGCCGGAGCCTCCCACCAGGCAGCATCGCCCAATCGGGGCACGAGGCAGCAGGCCTTAAAAACAAAGCCGACAGGGCGCGCGGCCCTTTTTCCTCCTCTCCGGCCTCGTCAAGAGCTCTCCCGGCGGGGATCGAGCAGGCCGGAGCCTCCCACCAGGCAGCATCGCCCAATCGGGGCACGAGGCAGCAGGCCTTAAAAACAAAGCTGACAGGGTGCGCGGCCCTTTTTCCTCCTCTCCGGCCTCGTGAAGAGCTCTCCCGGCGGGGATCGAGCAGGCCGGAGCCTCCCACCAGGCAGCATCGCCCAATCGGGGCACGAGGCAACAGACCTTAAAAACAAAGCCGACAGGGCGCACCCGCGCCTTGCGGGCCCGCGTCTGAGGGCCTCGCCAGAGGGCCCTTTGGCGTGGCCCTTAGGCGGTGGCACTTCCATAGAGCTTAACCCCACAGAAACAACAAGAAATCCACCTATACTTGGACTCCTACTCTGAACTGCAAGTATTACCAAAATGACACCAGAGCTGTACTAGTAACTAATAACACGCTTCCTCCCAACTGTGTTAGTGTTCATTACTGTGGCAAACAACCCACTTTCCCTTAACTGTGTAAGATTTATTACTGTTGACAATAACCATTTTTGATTAACTGTGATTGTTTTCATCACTGTTGTCAGTAACCCATCTTCACTCAGACTTATCGTGAACAGCTGAGATTTGCCGGACTACACTAAATATTACATCTTAACTTCAGATTTAATACTGTTGTCTGTGACTCACATCAGATTTACTGTTGTCAGTAACTCCTCTCAGATTTATTACTGTTGCCAGTAACCCACTTCAGATTACTACTGTTGCCAGTAACCCAATCCAGAGGTACTATTGTTGCTAGTAACTCACATCAGACTTACTGCTGATGCCTTTAACTCACATCAGATCTATCACCATTGTCAGTAACTCACCTTTTACTACCCTGCTAATATGTAACAGCTGATTGTCCTACTGTTGTAAACCTTTCTACTTTCTCCACACTAGCCAATAACTGTCCTTCCTACTGTTGTTAGTAACCTACTACTTATTAACTCTATCAGATTTTACCACTTTAGCCAGGAACCCACGTTATCAAGACCCCAGCTAACATACCACTGAGTCAGATATTGAAAATGTCACACTCTAACATCATGCTTCTAAGAATATCCTACACTTGCATTTTATTAGCAATAATAATAATCGACCTATCACTAAGTTTAAATAGCAAAAATCATATGACCATTCCTATAATACACACACATACCCGAAATGACTGTCATTTTGGACACACTCACTCATACAACCACCCAAAAATAAACTATCATAGACTAATACACATAAAACATACAGACTCACTTCAAACATGCAAGGAAATCTGCGCCAACAACTCATCCTCCCTATCATGCATCCTTATCAATTCACGATCAATGAAAAACAAGCTCCCTATATTTAATGATCTGATAACAGACTTAAAACCAGACATCTTATGTGTCACAGAGACTTGGCTTTCTGAAACAGATACAGTCTACCTAAATCAACTTGATAATGAAAACTATGACATATTTTACAAACATAGATCCAATAAAAAAGGCGGAGGAGTACCAATGATGACGAAAAAGATATTAAATGCCAAATCAATCCAATCAAATATTTCTAACAACATAGACACATTATTGATAAAAATCAGCCACATGAGAATTTGTTTAATTTATAGACCCCCAGACCAAAGACCAGATTGCCTGGATTCTCTTATTGAACTCCTTAGCTCATCTACCGAACAAAACCCCATAATCATGCTAGGCGATTTTAACCTTCCATCACTACCAACACTGGACTCCAAACTATTCCTAGACACTATATCAGATATAGATTATCATCAAATAATAAACACCGCAACACATATCAGAGGAGGAACACTTGATCTGGTTTTTCTTCCTGATACATTCTTCAAGCTAGTCAACTCAAATTCCGTAGAATGCACAGAGACACCTTGGTCAGAGCATTATATTATCAAAATAAACCTCATATATCCTACCACTAGCGTCAAAAATTACACAAGAAGTGGCCCTACCTCAAAATTTAAAAAATTTAATGAAACTGAATTCCTGGATTCAACTATCCCCTACCTCTTACCATCCACATCAGATTTGGATGATGCGGTTAACAACTGGTATGAAACTATCAACAATGCAGCTAAAAATAATTACACAAATAAACAGAGGGTACACACTAAAACAAACAGTACACCATGGTTTAACAACACATTAAAACAAATGAAAAGAGAACTAAGAAAACTTGAAACTAAATGGCGAAAATCTAAGTTGACAATACACAAAGAAATATACAATAACCATCTCACAAAATATAAGGAAACATTAGACAGCACAAAGAAAAACTACTACGCAGCAACCTTATCAAAATCATATAATAGACCTAGAGAGCTATTTTCCATTGTCAGAAATCTAACCAATAACGCTCAAACTTCTAGCAACGAAATCACTGACATCTCAGTACAAACCCTAGCTAATCACTATCAAAACAAATCAAAGAAACCTTCAATACCCTTAGATACCTTTAACACTTCTCATCAGTCTGTAGATGAATGGTCAGACTTTTACCCCATTTCAAAAGTGGCATTAAAAACCATCATCTCCGGACTCAACACCACAACCTCTTATTTAGATCCATGCCCAGTATCTTGGATAAAAAACACACTGCCAACACTACTTTCCTACATTCTCCCAATAGTCAACCTCTCATTAACCCAAGGTTACCTCCCACCCTCGCTCAAACATGCACAAATACGCCCAATCCTAAAGAATTGCAATCTAGACAAAACATCTCCAGTATCATACAGGCCAATTTCTAGCATACCATTTTTGGCCAAAATAATTGAAAAAGCAGTGCAATTACAGACACAGGAATATATAGACGCATCTTACCCACTTGATGAGCAACAATATGGATTTCGGCCACGCCACGGAGTAGAAACACTTCTAACAGTATTAATCGATACTCTCCTAAGAGGAATCGACAATCATAAACAGGCATTCATCCTCCTTTTCATTGACATATCAGCAGCTTTTGATAGTGTACATCACTCAATAATGCTCAACAACCTACGTCAGATAGGCATAAACTCTACAGTACATAAATGGTTCACCTCCTATTTAAATAACAGAACGCAAAATGTAAGAATAGGTAATCAAACCTCCACTACATATAAACAAGAAATAGGTTTACCACAAGGTTCAGCATTATCAGCCCTACTTTTCAATATTTACATAAAACCGGTCTGCAATATCTTTAAAATTTTGGAGTACAATATCACCTCTATGCGGATGATATCATGATGTACATTCCATTTACGATCCCTAACCTACCGTTACAACTCCTATCAGACTGCTATAACGAAATCACAATTTGGCTAAAAACTCAAAACCTCCACATAAACCATGCTAAAACAGAAGTCCTAATCGTAACAAAAAATCAATCATTTATCCCTCCAACCCACATAACACTACAAGACCAAGAAATTAAAATAAAAAACAAAATAAGATATCTAGGTGTTATCATAGATACACACCTTACAATGGAAACCCACATTAGAAATACTATAAAGAAAATTTATTTCAAACTTAAAATCCTCAAACAACTACGCCCACTAGTATTTATACAAGATTTTATTAATATAATACAGGCTACCATAACCCCGCACTTTGATTTCGCCAACCTAATACTAATGGGCATTTCAAAACAAAACATTAAAAGAATTCAACTAGCCCAAAATGCAACAGCTAGAATTATATTAAAAATAAACTCACTCAAACACATAACACCAATACTCGCATCCCTTCACTGGTTACCAATACAAAGCAGGATAATATACAAAACAATAATAACATCATTCAAAGCCTTAAATGACATGGCTCCGACTACACTATGTAATCTAATATGCAAAGAACCATCTAAGCCTACTCACAGAAAAGGACAATTAAATAAACTAAAGATTCCGAAAGACTTCATAAAAGCACATAAATTAACAAATAATAGAGCCTTTTCACACATAGCTCCAACCATTTGGAATTCTCTACCAGAGCATCTACGATCACTAACAGAGATCATGGAATTCCGTAAAAAATTTAAAACGTATCTATTCACTAAACACTATAATACCATAGAAAACTTAGCACTCAACTTAGATAAAGGCTAAACAGGTACCCGACCACATCAAGTACAAACCTACCACTTAAATGGACAACACATATAGCTTAAACGAAACGACGACCCAAGCTCTTATGCCCAAATACCTCCACATGTAGATAGTTGTATAGGTTATGTACTGTCTTACGCTGTTTAGACATTACATTTTGTTAGTTAATTGTTACACTGCTCTAGCTTAAATATACTGTTTAGTTTATTACACTTTGCTTTGTTTAACTTAAGATGTTCTATGTAAAACAAACTGCGCTTTGTTAATTGTTGTTAATTGTACACCGCAACTGAGCTCTGGAAGATGCGGTATATAAATGAGTGTTAAATAAAATAAATAAATAAATAACCGTCCTCCTAGCAGCTGTACCTCCACCCGGGCCCTCCTCACTTCATTGAGCTTTCTTAGGCCCCGAGGACGAAGCTGCCGCGAAGCCGCACCCCACTCCTCAAAAACCTTGAAATCCTTGCGACCTTGCAGAAAAACGACCTTTCTGGAAAGGAGTTTGGCGTGCGGGACAAAAATGCTGAAATTCCCGCTGCTGCCCCCAAGGGACAGAGGCACCCCGACTCGGTTTCTGCTTGTCCTCCAGCAATTGGCTGCCCTTAGACTCCCCCAGGTCTTCTCCAAACAGGAGCTTCCCCTAAAAGGGCAGCTTACCGAGTCGGGCCTTGGAAGAGGAATCTGCCGCCCAATTACGAAGCCACAAATAACAGTGTGCCGCCGCCACCACCAAGGCCATGCTCTTAGAGAGCACTCTGATGAGATCATAATGAATATCCGCCAGGTACGCCGCCCAGGATTACAACCGGGAGGCCTCCCCCGCCTGGTCTGGATCCTCTTGCTGCAGCACGCGCTGAGACTAATGGAGGCAGGCACGTGCTACCCAAACTCCACAAATGGAGGCTTGGAGAGAAAGGGCATTGACATCGAATGCCTGCTTCAGCAGCGCATCCAGCTTCCTATCCTGTGCATCCTTCAGCGCCGCCACCCCTGCCACCAGAATTGTCATCTTTGTGACCGCCGACACCGCCACGTCCACTTTCGGAGACTGAAACAGCTCCTTATCCTGATCCGCCAAGGAATAAAGCACAGTTACTTACCTGTAACAGGTGATCTCTGGGAACAGCAGGAATTAGTCCTCACATATGGGTACGTCGGTACCGACGGAGCCCGCGCGGGAAAGCTCCCCAGCTTCTTAGAATAGAAGCTTTTGGGACCTCCCACTGCACATGCGCACTGCCTTCCCGCCTTCCTGAACAGCTCTCCTCAGTTTCGAGTTTATAGCTGAGTCCACAGAGAGAGGACAGGAAGATAGATAGATAAAAGATACAACTCCTAGGGGAGGTGGGTGGGTTGTGAGGACTAATTCCTGCTGTTCCCAGAGATCACCTGTTACAGGTAAGTAACTGTGCTATCTCCAGGAACAAGCAGGAATAAGTCCTCACATATGGGGACTCCCTAGCTTAGATGCATGGGATCCCCTGTAAAGGTTCGCCATCTTCGTATGGATCTCAGGCATCCATTCTGGGAAGGTGGGCAGGAGTTGTTTAGGAATGGAACAGGTGCTTGAGGACAGCCTGGCCAAACAAGGCATCCCGGCGGGAGTCCTTGTCCAAACAGTAATGGGCTGTGAAGGTATGAACCGAGGCCCAGGTAGCGGCTCGACAGATCTGATCTATGGAAACAGAGTGCAGATGAGCCATAGAAGTTGCCATGGCCCTCACATTGTGAGCAGTGACATGGCCTTCCAGGGAAATGTTCTTGCTCTGGTAAGCGAAAGAAATACACTGAGCAATCCAATTGGAAAGTGTACGCTTGGAGACTGGAAGTCCCAAATGGGAAGGATCAAAGGCCACAAAAAGTTGAGAAGACTTTCGATGTGGCTGAGTCCTATTAAGGTAAAAAGCGAAGCGAGAGCTCTTTTACAATCCAGAGTATGAAGGTTCCTCTCTGCATTGGATGCATGAGGAGCTGGAAAAAAGACAGGTAGATATACCTCTTGATTAGATGAAAAGGCGAGACCACTTTAGGCATAAAGTGGGGATTCGTCCTGAGGACCACCTTATCATGATGAAATCTTGTGTAAGGTGGATTAGCCACTAAAGCCTGCAGTTCACTGATGCGGCGAGCCGAAGTGACTGCAATGAGGAAGATGACCTTCCAGGAAAGAAATTTCAAGGAGGTGGAAAACATTGGCTCAAAAGGTGGCTTCATAAGTTGACCGAGCACTAGATTCAAATCCCATGCGACCGGGGGTGGTCTGATGGGAGGTTTAGTGAGAGTCAGGCCTCTCATGAATCTTGCAACAAGAGGATGAGAGGAGATAGGTTGTCCATTTATATGTTTCAAGGATGCTGCAATAGCACTTAAATGGACTCTTACTGAATTCGTCTTGAGGCCTGCATTGGATAGATGCAGGAGATAATCAAGAAGAGAATTCAAAGGAAGTGCCAGAGGGTCAAGACCCTGCTGAGCACACCAAATGGAAAAACGTTTCCATTTGAAAGCATAGGAACGCCTGGTAGAGGGTTTCCTAGAGGCAGAAAGGATATCTTTCACTGGTTGGGAAAGATGAAAGTCTTGAAGGCTTAAGCCTTCAGTAACCAAGCACTGAGGTGAAGGGATTTGGGGTTTGGGTGCCACAAAGTCCCCTTCTCCTGAGACAGGAGGTCTGGCGCAGCTCCCAGATCCAAGTAGGATCCCTGGGAGAGCTGTAGAAGTAGAGGGAACCACACTTGGCGTGGCCAGCGTGGAGCTATGAGGATCATAGTTCCATGATCCCTCTGGAGTTTGAACAGAGTCTTGGGAATCAAAGGAATGGGTGGAAAGGCATATAGGAATGCCTGATTCCAATTCAGGAGAAAGGCGTCCGTGGCCTGAGCTCCCTGACACGGAATTCTGGAACAGAACAGAACCGGGAAGTTTGGCATTCCACGGACTTGCAAAGAGGTCTATGTCCGGGGTCCCCCATTCCTGAAAGATTCGGTTTATTTGGTCCAAATGTAGGGACCATTCGTGTGGCAGCAGAACTCGACTGAGCCTGTCTGCCCGAGAGTTTTGAACTCCTGGGAGATACACTGCTAGCAGGTGAATCTGATGCTCTCTGGCGAAGGCCCATAGTCTTAGAGCTTCGTTGCAAAGCGACAGAGAGCCTGTGTCCCTCCTTGTTTGTTTATGTAAAACATGGCCACCTGATTGTCCGTCTGAACTAGGACAGTCAGGTTGGCTAGGAGGGAGTGGAAGACCTTGAGGGCAAGGTAAATTGCTCGCAGTTCCAGAAGATTGATATGAAGGGTGGTCTCCTGTAGAGACCAAGTGCCCTGAGTGGAGAGAGTTTGCAGATGGGCTCCCCACCCTGTTTGGGAGGCATCTGTTGTGAGGGTTGCTTGGGGTAGCAATGGTTGAAATGGAGCCCCCAAGAACAGATTCTTGGTGGAAGTCCACCAGTGGAGGGACCAAAACAGACGATCGGAGGTTTGTATTTGGTCTGAGAGCGCTCCTGACGCCTGAGTCCACTGAGTGGCCAGGGTCCATTGAGCTGCTCTCATATGAAGACGAGCATAGGGCACCACATGCACTGTGGAGGCCATATGACCCAGTAGGCGTAGCATTTCCCTGGCTGTCAAGTGAGTGCTGGACTGAGCTTGGGAGGCCAAACTCAGGAGGCGCTGGCCTCGAACCTGTGGAAGGTAGGCCCTTGCAGTGATGGTGTCCAACTGGGCCCCTATGAATTCTAGAGATTGAGTAGGGATGAGTTGGGACTTGGGAAGGTTTACTACCAGTCCCAGATACTGCAAAAGGCTCCTTGTGTGGTCCAGGGAAATCTGGGCCTGTGACTGAGTTGGAGCTCGGATGAGCCAGTCGTCCAGATATGGGAAGACAAAGATTCCCATGCCTCTTAGAAATGCGGCTACGACTGCCATGCATTTTGTGAATACTCTTGGAGCAGAGGCTAGACCGAAGGGGAGTACTCTGTATTGGAAATGTTTTCCCTGAAACAGAAAGCGAAGATACTTTCTGTGGGATGGATGGATGAGTATATGTGTATACGCATCCTGTAGGTCTAGAGAACAAAGCCAGTCCTGACCCTGGAGGTAAGGAAGGAGAATGCCGAGAGACAGCATTTTGAATTTCTCCTTGAAGAGAAATTTGTTCAATTCTCTCAGATCTAGGATTGGTCTGAATCCCCCTGTCTTCTTTGGAATGAGAAAATAAGGGGAGTAGAAACCGGACCCTTGTTGAGGAAGAGGAACCTCTTCTATGGCCCCTTGGGCAAGAAGAGAAGAAACCTCTTGACCTAACAGGGTTAGGAGAGATGGGGGAGAATTGAATGGTCTCACCATATGATGGGGAGGAAGGCTGGAGAAATGAAGTTTGTAACCCTCTCGAATGATAGAGAGGGTCCATTGTTCTGTTGTGATTTGTTCCCATCTGGGAGCAAAGTGAACCAACCTTCCGGGTATGGTGAGAGGTTCTGGATGTGTTAGAACCAGAAGTGGCAAGTTCCCTAGGAGCAAGTCAAAACCCCTGAGGGGTTGGAGCCTGCTGAGCTACAGTAGCTGCTGCAGGCTTAGCTCGTGCTTGTTTGGATTGCTGACGCTTAGCAGTATAGCGAGGTTGAGAAGACTGCTGGCCAGTATTTGAAGCAACTCTGGCCTTCTTATAGTAAGGCCTTTTAAAAGACTTTTTCTTAGTAGGAATTGAAGTGGACTTTGAAAGTCTTTCCAAGGTGGCATTTTCAGCATCCATCTGGGTGGCCTTGATTTGCCACTCTTCCCCAAATAAGTTCTCACCTGTACAGGGCAGATTCCGTAAGCCATCTAGAACCCAAGGTTCCAGATCAGAAGCCTGGAGCCAAGCAAGACGTCGGGCTGCAATAGCAATGCCCGAAGCCCTACTGGCTCCCTCAAAGGAATCATATGCTGCCCTATTAGAGAACTTAGAAACCTCTAAGAGTTGTTTCACTAGGGAAAGGAATCCCTGCTTTTTATCCTCAGGGATAAAGGGGGCAAAATGCCGCACTTTTTTGGCAAGTTCCTCCAGGAACATGCCCATATAGAGACTGTAGGAATTAATCCTGGCTATAAGCATACTAGCCTGGAAAATTTTCCTACCAAAAGAGTCCAAAGTCTTACATTCTCGTCCTGGAGGGGTGGAAGAGTGCCTTTTGGTACTCCTAATCTTCTTCATTGCAGACTTCACCACAATAGAGTGGTGAGGCAATTGAGTCTTTTGGAAACCAGGAGAAGGAGGGACCCTATACATGGTGTCCAACCTACGGGAATAAGGAGACAAAGTCAAAGGATTTTCCCAGAAATCCATCAGTTGTTCTTGAAGGATTTCATGGATAGGCAGGGTAACTGCCTCCTTAGGGGCCTTTGAGTATCCCAAAATATCCAGTTTTTTGGATCTGGGTTCCTTTTCAGAGGATGTGGTAATAGAAAGGGCTGTAGCCATATCTAAAATAAAGTCCTGGAAGGACAAATCCTCTGGAGGGGACATTCTCCTTTTAGGAGAAGAGGGCTCCTCAGGTAAGTTGAGTGAAAACTCAGCAGAATCATCAGAGGAGTGAAAATCCTCAGAGGAATCGGTGCTTTCCTCTAACGCACGATACGCGTACCGATCGGTATCGACGTCGGGCGTACCGGGTATGGAACCGGTATGGAGCGAAAGCCCATACGGTACCGACTTGCGTTTAGAGGTGGACGGCCTCGATACCGGCATGGCGGACGATACCGGTATCGGGCCCGGAACCGCTGAAAGCGGAACCGATGGCGTTGCAGCTTTAATGAAGGCCATGACGGCCTGCTGCATGGACTGTACAGTATCGCCCATGGACGCCACAGCTGCCTGGATGTCGGTACCGGAGTGACCCGGTACCCCAGAGCAGACTAACAGGTGATCTGTCGAGGCCGTAGCATCGATATCAACCTGAGACCCCTGAATTGGCGTTTTTGGAAGTTGGACTTCCCGCCGGGGTTGTTTGGCTGGGGCAGGGTCCTCAAGTTCTAAGCTAAGAGCCTCTCGATGCTTTGAAGGAGATTTGCTCTTTGAGGACTTGCCCACAGAAGGTTTGGTTACCTGAGATCCATCCGGAGAAGAAGACCTGGATGACTGTGATGCTGTATTCTCTGAAGCAAACAGCACATGGAATTTGTTGGCCCGGTTCTGCAGCCCACGTTTAGACATGTGGGAGCAAGATGGGCAGTCCGGTATGGAATGGTCAGGCCCCAAACATTTCAGACACCAGTCATGGGTGTCTGTGACTGAAATAACAGCATTACATTTGGTACACTTCTTAAATCCAGGGGCTGGCTTCTCCATGAGGAGAAATTGAGTAGGCCGAGAGGCCTCTCTGAAGTGACCAAAAAGCTAAAAAATAAGAAAAAAGAATTATAATTTTTTAAAGAAAGAAAGAAAAGACCGGCGATACCGGTATCGGTATGGGGAAGGCAGGTACGCGGTCTAAAGAAACAAAATAAAATAACAATTTCTTCAGCGGTGACAGGAACACGACCTGCTGGCTCCGCGGAAAAAGAGAAACTGAGGAGAGCTGTTCAGGAAGGCGGGAAGGCAGTGCGCATGTGCAGTGGGAGGTCCCAAAAGCTTCTATTCTAAGAAGCTGGGGAGCTTTCCCGCGCGGGCTCCGTCGGTACCGACGTACCCATATGTGAGGACTTATTCCTGCTTGTTCCTGGAGATAGGCAGTTCATGAGCTTAGACCCCCCCCCCCCCCCGAAGGCCATTCTCCGGCAGATCGCACTCATCCTGAAACCACCCTATGTATGGGAAAAACGGAGTGTGTCGTCCGTATGGCTCACAGAAGAGGATCCTCCAAGATTTCGTCCTCCGCTGGGACCCCAACCAGCACATTTAGTACCTTCAACGATTCCATGATTAGCGCCAACTCTTCTCTTCGAAAAACCCTGACTATCCTTCTTGGTCTTCCTGCTAGGGGATTTCGCCTTCCTCGAGCTCCTCATCTACATCCATCTCCATGTCAAGATCTTCCCTTTCAAGCTCCTCCGACATTGGAGACGGCCCCTGCCCCACCTCCATGGGCTTAGGGATCTTTGCCGGACACAACCCCAGTTCCTCATAGGGACTCCCCGGCCTCTTTCCGCTCTGCTCCACCAGCAAAGACGTTCCCCCGCCCCCTGCTGGTGCAAAAAGAACGCCTGGTGGAGCAGCAGGACAAACCTGGGTGAAAAGAACCCCGAGACCCCCCTCCCGAATCCCCTGAGAAGGTGGTCCGGGAACAACATGGGAGCCGGAGGGTAGCTCCGGAGAGGCAGGTGCTGGCCCTGCTGCCACCTGCTCGATCAGAACTGGGCCAAGGGTGCTTCCCTGCTCAGATCCTTCCTACAGGGACTGCTCCATCACAGTGGCCTCCTGAGTGCACCCTCTACAAATGCCCGCCTCTGAAACCGTGCCTCGCCTGGTTCCACAAACCAGACATTGCGGTCTTACGGGCATGCTCACATTGGGACCAAGACCTCGACCATGACCAAGACCTTTTTTTTTTTTCTTCCCAACAAGATGAAGCCTAAGAAAAAGAAGAAAACAAATGAAACTAAATGAAATTATAAGTCAACTTAAATTAAACCTAAAGAACCCTTTTCCTGGCAGAGCAGCCCAGCCGCAAACCTTTCCCGTGCACCTGCACATTTGCGCAGGAAAGTGTGCTCTCACAGGCCCCCGCCGAAATGCAAGCCGCACCACGTTGCCTAACTGTGCTCCCCTCTTACCTCTTCTAAAATTCGGCTTCACTCACTAGATCGAGCCCTCTGCGCCACCGCCGGAGAAAGCGCTGCCCCCATGCCGTGCTTGAGGGCTCTTCTCTCCACCCCCCGCGCTCAGCCAGAAGTAACTGCTTTGGCGCTGAGAGGCCTCTGGGAAAAGACACCGCTGCTTGACAGTCCCAGGTGCCGAGCTACCGTCTCCCCACTATGGGATCAGGAGCATCACTCCCCCGAGCAAACCACCACCTACTCACCTCCCCCATCGACCAGAATCAATGGAGGAGGGGACTCCTTCATGCCAAAGTCTTCTTCCTCGATTCGTTCTCCTTTCCTTTCTCTTATTTCCTTTTTTTCTTTTTCTTTTCTTTTACTAAGAAACCAAAGTGCTCTAATCAGAGACTTTAAACAAAAGAAAAATGCCCCAAAATCTAAACTAACTAAAACTAAGCTTAGTTGTACTCACTGGGCCGAGCCTACAGGCTCATCACCTCCAGCTGCTTGGAGACTGAGTGTACTGGGCAGAAGGGGCGGTGCTCGCTCTATTAATACTACTGTCATCAAAAGATGACGTGCTCAGTCTCCAAGCTGCAGGAAGAGGTGCATTAACCAGAGGTTCGGGACTGGACTGGACTGGACTGGAGGGACAATAAGGAATACTGTATATAGCACTGAATGAAAGTTTAGATATAATTGGCATCTCAGAGACCTAGTGGATGGAAGACAACCAATGGAATACTGATACCTGAGCACAAATTATATCACAATATTAGGTAGATCAAACTGATTGAGGGTGATGCTATATGTTAAAGAGGGTATTGAGTCAAAAAGGATAAAAGCTTTTTAGAAAACAAAATACACTGTAGAATCCTTATGGATAGAAATTCCATGTAAAAAGTACTCCTCCACTCCCACTGCCTTCCACTATTCTCAGCCTAGCCAGAATGAAGACATGCTAACAGAAACTAGGGAAACTAACAAAAATGACACCCCAGTAATAATGCGTGATTTCAATTACCCCGGTATCGACTAGGCTAATGGTAAATCAGGATATGTTAGGGAAATAAAGTTTCTAGATAAAATAAATGACTATTTCATGGAGCAGCAGGTTCATGAAAAGACATAGGGGAAGCTATTTTACACATAAGCCCTCAGTTAAATATGAGATCTAGTGCGAGAGACAATGGTGTTGGGTGGGTCCACTTGGCAATAGTGATCATAATGATCACAACATGATCACATTTGAATTTATAAATGGAGGAAGGGCAGGAAGAAAATCCACTGCCCTAGCATTTAACCTTAAAAAGAGAGACTATGATAAAATGAGGAAAATGCTAAGAAAAAACTAAAAGGAGCAGCTGCAAACATTGAGAGTTTACATCAAACTGCTTAAAAATAAAATTTTGGAGGCCCAGAACAGATGGATGCCATGCTTTAAGAAATGTGGAGGAAGGCCGAACGACTGCCAACATGGTTTAAAGGTAAGGTTAGAGAGGTTGTTATTGCCAAAAACAAATCTTTCAAAAAAATTAATAAAAAAAAAAAAAAAGGAGCCAAATTATGAAAACAGCACTGGAAAGTTACAGTAAATGCAAAACATTGACCAGACAGGCAAAGAAAGATATATGAAAAAAAGCTATCATTAAACTATCACTATAGCACCTGAAGACTGGTTAACAATGCCAATTTTTAAAAAGGGTTCCGGGAATGATCTGGGAAACTATAGATCGATGAGCCTGAAGTTAGAACCAGGCAAAATGGTAGAAACCACTAGAAAGAACAAAATTACCGAACATATAGATAAGCTATGGTTTCATGGGACAAAGCCAACATGGATTTAGCCAACAAATGTCTTGTCTCATGAGCAGTCTAGTAGTTAGAACACTTGCTTGGTAACCAAGAAATGCCACGGCGACCTGCAAAAGGTGAGCCGTGATCAGCAGCAGTTGAGTCCCTACTGAGAGGCTCTCGGCAAGACCCAAGTGTCCGGTGGAAAACCAGCACTTCAGTAGCCTGAACACAGAAGGTTCAGAGGGCAAGAGTTGTCTACACCCCGAAGAGAATATTGAGTATGGTCTGGCCAGAGGCACTGTCCCATCAGGACTACCTTTCCAGGCACTAGTGAGCTGCAAAGGTGTGGACCAAAGACCAGGCGGAGACCCGGCAGATCTCTGTCACAGGGACAGAACGCAGATTTGCCACTGAAGTAGCCATGGCCCTGATGCAATGCACCATCACCCTCTGGTCCAGTGAGATGCTTGCTTGCTTGCAGGCAGGCAAGGGTAATGCAGTCTGCCACCCAAGTGGACAGAGTTTGCTTGGTCATTGGAAGCCCCAGGCGGCTGGGGTCGTAGGATACGAAAAGCTGTGGTGCTTTGCAGTGGCCCTGCGTCCATTACAAGTAAAAGGACAGGATTCTCTTACAATCCAGATTGTGGAGAATAGTCTCCACCCTACCGGCAATGAGGCCTCGGGAAAAGGTGGGGAGTACCATCTCCTGGTTGAGGTGGAATGGGGACATCACCTTCGGCAGAAACTTGAGGTGTATGCGGAGCATCACTCTGTTCTTCTAGAACCTGGTTTATGGGGGCTCTGCCATCAGAAACTGGAGGGCGCCAACTCTGTAAGCTGACATGACTGCTACCAGGAAAGCGACCTTCCAGGATAGGTACCGGAGATTGCAGATAGCCACAGGCTCGAACGAAGGCTTAGTGAGTTGTGAGAGCACCACATTGAGATCCCACTCCGCCACTGGGGGGCGGACAGGTGGTTTGTATAACATGAGGACCTGTAGGAATCAGGACACAAAGGGCTGAGAGGGGTTTTTCCTCAAAGGAATGGTGATGCGCTGCCATGGCGCTCAGGTGTACTCTGACCGAATTAGACTTCAGTCCCACCTGCGATAATTGAAGCAGGTACTGGAGAACCATTTGTATAGAGCTGAAAAACTGGTTCACCCGTCTTCCCGCACACCATACCAAGAATCAGCACCACTTGAAGGCATATGCTCTTCTAGTGGAGGCCTTACAAGAGGCCAGAAGAATCTCTTCCACCTCTCGTGGTAAGCTGAAGGCAGCTAACGCTACTCTTTCAGCAGCCAAGCTGTGAGTGAGAGGGACCCCAGAATGGAGTGCAGGAGAGAGCCCTACTCCTGTGAGAGTAGCCCTGGAGCTCGGCCCAGGAGAATTGGCAATGCTGCCAATAGGGAGAGGAGCAGTGGTAACCAGGGCTGCATGGGCCACAGAGGGGCTATCAGCACTAGCAATGCTCTGTTGCACTGGACCTTGAATAGTGTCTTGGCTACCAGCGGTGTCACTAGGAAGGCATACATGAGGCCTTCCGCCCATGGGATGAGGAACGCATCCACTGCCACCTAGAACAGGTGTAGCTGATGCAAGCAGAATTGGGGCAACTGTGTGTTGTCTGGGCTGGTGAACAGGTCCATTGAGAGGACACCCCAGAGATGCAACAGCCGTGAGGTTACCACTGGATCCAGGCGTCACTCGTGTGGCTGGAGCACCCTGCTCAATTTGTCCACTAGGGCATTATCCTGGCCTGGGAGGTACACCACTCAGGAGCATCCCTCTGCCTGCAGCATAGAAGCAGAGGGCTACCACCTCCTAGCAGAGGGGATACAACCCTGTACCCCCCTGTTTGTTCATGCAGAACATTGAGACCTGATTGTCGGTCAGGATCAGCACCATGTGGTGTTGGAGTTTGTGACGGAACGCTCGAAGAGCTAGGTATATTGCCCGGAGTTCTAGCAGGTTGATTTGCAACCAGGATTCCTCTTGGGACCAGCAGTCTTGCCTTCGGAGGCTCCCTAGCACATTAGCAAGGTGTCCATGGTGAGGACCTTCTGGGGGTTGGGTGCCTGGAAGGGCATCCCGGCCTGAAGGTGGCATGGATTCTGCCACCATCTGAGGGAGTCCGCCAGCCGATGGGTTCACCTTCACTCTGTCCCTGAGCCTGCTTGTGGCTTGAACCCACCGAGAGCGGAGGTACCAATGGGCTGCCCTCATGTCTCATGTGCAGGCAATCATACATGGTCACGTGAACTGTGAAGGCCATGTGTCCCAACAGGCGGAGGAGAAGCCGGGCAGGTAGCGTCCGGCATCAGCATACCTCTGTGGCTAACATCCTGGGGCATTCTGACCTCTCCTGGGGGAAGAAGGCTTTTTCCTGAGGATATCTAGCTGCGCTCTTATGAACTCTAGGCGCTGGGCCAGAGAAAGGTGGGATTTGGAGTAGTTTATGACGAACCCCAGGTGCTGCAGGGCATTGATGGTGTGCCCAGTGGCGCATTGTGCTTCTGCAGCCATGTCCCACTTTATGAGCCAGTCGCCCAGGTAGGGAAAGATGAAAGCCCCTTGGAGCCAAAGGTGGGCTGCAACCACCGCAAGGCACTTTGTGAAGACCCTTGGCGACGTGGCCAGACCGAATGGCAGCACCCTATATTGGTAGCACTGTACTCCCACCACAAACCGAAGATATTTTCTATGGCTACGATGAGGTAGAATGTGAGTCTAGGCATCCTTAAGGTTTAAGGAGCATAGCCAATCTCCCTACTGGAGGGATGGTAGTAGTGTCCCCAAGGCAGAGCATCTTGAACTTCTCCCTGACTAGAAACCTTTTGAACTCTCGCAGGTCCATAATGGGCCAGAGGCCCCCCATCCTCTTGGGGACTAGGAAGTATCTGGAATAGAACCCTGTGCCCTAGAGATGTTTCGGCACTGGTTTAACTGCTTTGTCACTGATTAGGCCTGCTAGCATGGTGAGGAGCAGAGTCTGGTGAAGGAGAGGCCTGGAGGGCTCCCCTGGGAAGTACATGGGTGGCGCCAGATGTAGGTGGAGAAGACACCCCTCCTTGGCCACCTGTAGCACCCAGGTGTCTGTGGTGATGGCTGTCCACCTGTGGGTAAACATGGCTAGGCGCCCCCCTGTGGGCAGCAGAGGACCCCCTGGGGTAGGGAGGTCGTGCCCAGGCAGTCAAAAGCTCCCCCAGGCTGAGCCGAGGCCTGGAACGTCAGGGCATTTCGTTTTCTGGGACCATGTCCATGTCCTTTTTGTTGCTGGCCCTGTTGAGGGGCCGAGAAGGCCTGGAAGTGCGAAGTAACACTGAAGCTTCCTTTGTCCCTTGGGAAGAAGGGCTTTTTCCTCAGAACTTTCTTCCGGAGGTGCACAAAGGTCTTTTTTTTTTTTCTCAGAGAGCCTGGTTCTCGTCACATACCCTGTCTCTGTCTCCACTGCCTTATCTGCCATGGGCTTCCCAAATAGATGTCCTCTGCATAGGTGAAAACCTATCAGTTTGTCCTGCACCCACTGTTCCAGATCGGATGACCACAGCCATGCCTGGTGTCGAGCCCCGATGCCTGCGGCAGCCACCCTGGTCGATGACATGAAGCCATCGTAGGCTGCCCGGGAGAAAAACCTTTTCCTTTACTGCTGAGGTTAGGGTCTTGAATCTCTGTAGGGGTTCCGCCTCAGGGCCTGCCGAGAATCCACCAAGCTCCTTTGACAGCTCCTTCAGGTACATGCCGATGTAGAGTTGGTAGGACTGGATCCGGCATGTTAACATCGCGTCCTGAAAGGCCTTCTGGCTGAAGGCTTTAAGGGTTTGGGCCTCCCTGCCACGTGGCACTGACTAATGGTCTTTTTTGGCTAAGCCGGAGCATTGCTGACTCCACAACCATGGAGTTCTGGGGAAGCTGGGTCTTTTGAAACTCAGGGCTTTGGCATACCCAGTACATGGCGTCAAGGCACCTGCTAACAATTGGTACTGAAGCAGGTGTTTCCTACATTCGGAGGAGGCCGCAGTCGAGGATCGAGGGCACCAGGACTGTAAAGGTTTCCCTCGTGGGTGTCTCGTATTGGAGAATGTCCAATTCCTCAGTGCGAAGGTCCTCCTCGGCCTCTGTCTCGAGGGCGAGGGCCTTGGCCATGTCCCACACAAAAATGAGGAACGCAACGTCATCAGAGGAGACGGGTCTGAAGGCTTATTATGGTTCTGCCTCATGTCCGAGGACTCTTCGCCCTCAGTCTCCCATTCTGACTCAAAGTCAGAGTACGAGTCCGATGCCATGCGATCACCTCAGCCGAGGTCTGTGACCTCCGGAGGGGATCGTTGGTTCAAGCTGCGGGTGCTCACTAGGGAGAACAGGTGTCCAAAGGAATGGGAGCAGGACCTCATATGGGGCTGGGGGCTCTCTCGAGGCCGATGGCGTTCGAGGACTTGCTCGATGTCCACAGAAGCCCTCGATGTCGAGGGTCCTGTCATCAGGGCAGATGAACTGGACATGAACGCCCACTGCATGGCCATTAGGGCAGATATACTGGTCTCTAGGGCTGACATTCTGGTCTCCATACCAGTTGGCTCTGCAGCCTTCCAAGCAGGCACCGAGGTTTTCAGGTCTGGCGTTGGTACTGTCAAGGGGGAGTCCTCAAAGATTGCCTCGGAGGCCTGAGCTGGTTGGCAGGTGCCAACAACTCCTGACGGGCCGCTCCTGCCCCAACTCCTCAGACTCACACCTGAGTCTGTGAGGCCTGGGGTGGGAATTCCACTTCTTCCCAGATCTGTCCCCTGAGGCGGTCTTTGAGGATTTCTTCTTCTTGTGCTCCACCTCCGGAGATTTCCGCTCGGATGAACCACGGCTCCGGGACTCCAAGGAGGCTCTGGCTTCACAGGGCACCAAGGTATCAGAGGGGGCCTTGGTGCGTGGTGTCAGAGATTCCGGTGCGGAGTCTGACTTCTGAAAGAAACGTATCTGCTACTGATGGCGGCTTTTCAAGGCCAAGACTTCGGAGGCAGCAGTCGTGTGGGTCAGTAAGTGACATCATTTTGAAACACCGGTCACACTTTTTGAGGCCATTGGAAAAGGGGGGTGGGGGTCCCCGCCTCCCGGTGGGGTTCTGAGGTCTTTGGCTGTAAAAGGGCGTGAATGCCGGTCAAGGAGCACCTCGATGAAAAAATGAAAAAAAACTAATGGAAGAACCTGAGAAGGGACACAGAGGTGAGCTGGCTCAGGGGCAGGAAGGAACCAGTATGCAACTGGAGAAATAAAATAATAAAATCAGACTTTTTCCGGGGAAACCTGGACAACATGCTATGGGCTCCGTGGAAAAAAAGACTGAGGCAAGATGACACCCCTTGGGTGGGAAATGGACCATGTATGTGTGGTGCATTTCCCAAAGGCTTTCTTTGAAAGCTGGGGAGATGCTTCTGCACGGGATGCGTTGGCGCCGTCGTCACCTATATGTTAGGAACGACTTCCTGCTTGTTCCCGGAGAATTAAAGAAATTTTAAAAAGTGATAGGACTGGTAACTAAAGGAAATAAAACCCAGAGTAGATATAAATGGCCAATTTTTTCATTGGAGAAAGGTGAATAGTGGAGTACCACAAGAATCTTTGCTGGATCTGCTGCTTTTTAACACATTCATAAATGAACTGGAAATGGAACAAAATTTACAAATGACACATAATTATTCAAAGGTGATAAAAGACAAGAGAAATTGCAAGAGGACCTTGAGAAATTGGGGGACTGGGCTCCAAATGGCAGGTGAAATGTAATGTGGATAAGTGCAGTTAGGCAAATAAAGAACAAAACACCCAAACTACAATTACAAGATGCAAGGTTCCACATTAGGAATTATCACACAAGGAAAGAATCTTGGTGCCATCATGGATAACGTTGAAACCCTCTGCCCAGTGTGCAGCAGCAGCAAAGAAAGCAAATAAAATGCTAAGAATCTTAAGAAAAGGACAATACAACCTAGAATATTATAAAGCGTAGTTACTCACCTGTAACAGCTGTTCTCCAGGGACAGCAGAAATCAGTCCTCACATATGGTTGACGTCGGCGTCAAATGAGCACGCGCAGAGCATTTCCCCAACTTTCAAAAATAGCCTTTGGGACATGCTACCACGCACGCACTTCCGCCCAAGGGTGCCATTTTGCTCAGTCAGATGACATAGCTAGGATGGAAGTAAAATATAAAACAAGGTAGGAAGGCAACTCCCAGAGGAGGAGGGAGTGTTGTAAGGACTGATTCCTGCTGTCCCTAGAGAACACCTGTTATGAGTAACTACACTTTCTCCAGGAACAAGCAGGAAGTCAGTCCTCACATATGGGACCCCATAGCTCCAGGCTACCGAGGATCAAACCACGAGGACCAAGTCAGGTAGCCGTGAGTTGCAGAAGATGAGCCCCCACTGAGAGACTCTGCAGGACCCTAGCATCCAGTGGCACTATCACTCCAGTAGTCTTAACACAGAAGGGTCGGAGGACAGGAGTTGCCAACATCCCGAGAATATTACAGAGTACTGCCTGACCAAATGCATTGTCCATGTGGGACTCGCTCTCCATGCAGTAGTGAGCTGCGAACCTGTGAATCAAAGACCATGTGGCGGTCTTGAAGATCTCCGCCGTCACTGGCGCTGAGCGTGGGTTGGTCACGGACGTGGTCATCGCACTCACACGATGCACTGTGACCCAGGTGCTCAAGGGAGAGGTCAGCTCGCTCACAAGCGAGGCCAACACAGTAAGCCATCCAAGTGGACAGAGTTTGCTTAGTCACAGGGAGCCCCAATGTGCTGGGGTCATAAGACCAGAAAAGCTGAGGAGCTTTGCGAATGGCCTGGGTCCGCTGTAAGGAGGACAGGACCCGTTTGTAATCCAGTGTATAAAGTAGTAGTTCCTTCCTGCTGGCGTGATGCCTTGGGAAGATGATAGGGAGGACCACCTCTCATTCGAGATGGAAAGGAGATACCACCTTCGAGAGGAATTCGAGGAGTGTGCGGAGCACTACCCTGTTCTTGTAGGATCTGCCACCAGGGCCTGGAGTTCGCTCACCACTTTCCAAGACAGGTACCATAGATGGAAAGTGCTCGAATGGCTGTCTGGTGAGCTATAAGAGCACCATGTTAAGGTCCCACTCCGCTGCCAGAGGGCAGAGAGGGGGGGCTAGAATAACAGGAGGCTCTGGAGGAAGCTGGGGCTGGCCAAAGAGAAGTTTTCCCTTGACAGGGTGGTGGTGAGTGGCTATTGTGCTCAGATGCACCCTTACTGAGTTAGACTTCAGCCTGGTGTGGGACAGATGCAATAGGACTGGAGTACTAATTGCACATGGCAGGAGAATTAGTTCTCCCTTCTTTCTGCAAATTGAAGCAGAGAACCTTCTCTACTTAAAAGCATAAGCCTGTCAGGTGGAGGGCTTTCGAGAGGCCACAAGGATCTCCTCAACTTCTCTCGGAAGATTGAAAGTGGCCACTGCTACCCTTTCAGCAGCCACACTGCTAGCATTAAGGACCCCAGGTTGTCCAGAGAGGCAAACAGATCCATCATGGGCCAGCCCCAGAGGTGGAAGAACCTCTTGGCCACCCTGGGGTTCAAGCAACACTTGTGCGGCCAAAGGACTCTGCTCAGCCTGTCCACTGGGCAGTTGGTCTGGCCCGGGAGGTAACTGTTCGCAACAGCATGTTGTAGCAAGCTGCAAAGGAGAGGAGGGCCACCGCCTCCTGGCAGAGGGCGTATGAGCCTATGCCACCCTGCTTGTGGTATAGAACATGGCAACTTGATTGTCCGTCTGGATCAGTACGGACCAGGGTTGCATGCGGTGGCAGAACACCCGTAGGGCTAGAAAAATTGCCCTGATCTCCAGGAGATTAATCTGTAAGAGTGACTCATCATGTGAGCAGCTGCCCTGTGTGCGGCGCTGCCCACAATGTGCCCGCCACCTAAGAGAAAGGCATCCATGGTCAGGGTTCTCGAAGGTGCGGATGCTTGGAAGGGCATTCCCGCCTGGTGGTGGCAAATGTTTTGTCACCAGTTGAGTGATTTCACCAACTGGCGGGTAACCCTGATGCTGTCCCGTAGCCTGCCCGTGGACTGAGAGTGGAGGCACGACTGGACTGTCTGCATGTGCAAGCGGGCAGAGGGCATCATGTGGACTGTAAAGGCCATATGGCCCAGCAGGTGGAGAAGACGACGAGCTGGCACTGACCAGCGACATGGTACCTCTTCTGCCCTTTCTCTGGGGAGGACTGCCTTGACCTCCAGCTGTGCACCTATGAACTCCAGATTTTGGATTAGATGGGATTTGGGGTAGTTGATGACGAACCCTAGGTGCTGAAGGAGGGACACATGCTCTGTCGCCTGATTGGCCTGAGGCTGTGCCGCCCCTGATTAACCAGTCGTCTAGGTATGGGAAGACGAAGGACCCTTGCAGATGCTGTTTGGCGGCCACCACAACCAGGCATTTGGTAAAGACCCTTGGCGAGGATACCAGGCCGAAAGGTAATACCCTGTACTTGTAGTGCCCTCCTCCTACCACAAACCATAGTTCCTTATCGTCCCTCCAATCCAGTCCCGAACCTCTGGGTAATGCACCTCTTCCAGCAGCTTGGAGACTGATCATGTCATCTTCTTGATGACAACAGTACTAATAGAGCAAGCACTGCCCCTTCTGCCCAGTATACTCAGTCTCCAAGTGGCTGGAGGTGGTGAGCCTGTAGGCTCGGCTCACTGGGTACAACTAAGGAGATTAGTTAGTTTAGTTGTTAGTTTTGGGGCATTTTTCTTTGGTTTACAGTCTCTGATTAGAGCACTTTGGTTTAAAAAAAAAGATAATAGAACAGAAGCAATCAAGAAGAAAGTTTGCTGTGAAGGAGGCCCCCCCCCTCCTTTGATTCTGGCGGTGGGGTGGTGAGTAGGTGGTGGTTTACCCGGGGAAGTGCTGCTCCTGATTCCGCAGTCGGCTGTCGGTTATCGGGGAGACGGGTGTGTGGTGCCTGCAGCTTTTAAGCAGAGCTATTTCTCCCCGGGGTACTCTCAGCGCCGAAGCCGGTACTTCCAGTTGAGTGCGGGGGGGGGGTGCAAAGCGGAGCCTTCAAGCACTGTGAGAGACCGAGTTTTTTCTCCTGCTACGGCGCAGAGGGCTTGATTCGCTGAGGTAAGAAGGGAACTCACTTGGAAGTAGGTGGAAACCGTCTACCGCAATGGCGTGCTGTATCCTGAATTTCGGCGGGAGCCGGTGACCGCGTTCATTTTTCCGCTCCAACGTGCAAATGTGCGGGAAGGTTCGCCACTGGGCTGCTCTGCAGGAATCGAGTGTTTTTAGTGCTAGTAAAGTGCTTTCTTTTCAATTTAATTTCAATTTCATTTGTTTTATTCTTCCTTTTCTGCAGTTAAAAAAAAAAAAAAAAGAATTTCTCTTTTTTTTTCTGTCAGTGGCTCGGGTTACCTAGACTGAGGTCTGTGGTGCAGTGCGGGCATGCCAGTAAGACCACAGTGTCTGGTGTGTGGAACCAGGCGAGGTACATTTTCAGAGACAGGGGTTTGTAGGGAGTGCACTCAGGAGGCCACTGCGATGGAGCAGTCCCTGCAGGTAGGCTCCGAGATGGAAAGCACCCTTGGCCCGTCTCTGATCAAGCAGGTGACGACAGGACCAGCACCTGCCTTTTCAGAGCCACCCTCTGGTTCCCAATCTGGTCCTGCGCCTTCCTCCTCCCAGGGGGTATGGGGGGGGGGTCGAGGGTTTATTTTCACCCGGGTTTGTCCTGCTGCTTCACCAGGCATTCTGTTTGCACCAGCAGGGGGGTGGGAGGAACGACCTTGGTGGCGCAGGGCAAAAAGAGGTCAAGTAGTCTCTATGAGGAGCCCGGGTGCTGTCTGGCAAAGCATCCTAAGCCCACGGGGTCGGGGCAGGGCAGGAGCAATTGCTAGTGTCGACGGAGCTTGAGAGAGAGTATCTTGACACAGAGATGGCTTTAGATGAGGAGCTCGAGGAAAGTCGAAATTCCCAAGCCGGAAGACCAAGCCCGGATAGTCAGGGTTTTTCGTAGAGAAGAGTTTTCGGCACTAATAATGGAACTGTTGAAGACACTAAACATGCCGGTCGGGTCCTCAATGGAGGACGAGACCTTGGAGGATCCTCTCCTGCAAGCCGTACGGATGACCCAGTCCGTCTTCCCCACACAGTGGTGTGGCAGATGATCCAGGATGAGTGGGATCTGCCGGAGAATGGGCTTCACGGGGCTAAGCTCGTGAACCGCCTTTATCCATTGTCAGATCTGGATAAGGAGCTCTTTCGTTCTCCGAAGGTGGATGCAGCGGTGTCGGCGGTCACGAAGAAGACGACAATTCCAGTGGAAGGGGCGGCGGGGTGCTGAATGATGTTCAGGATAGGAAGCTGGATGCGCTGCTGAAGCAGGCGTTCGATGTCAATGCCCTTTCACTCCAAGCCTTCATTTGTGGAGCTTGGGTAGCGCGTGCATGTCTCCGTTGGCCTGAGCACGTACAGCAGCATTAGTCGTCGGATCAGGCAGAGGAGGCTTCATTATGATCTCATCAGAGGTCTCTCTAAGAGTATGGCCTTGGTGGTGGCAGCACGCCGTTATTTGTGGCTTCAAAATTGGGCAGCAGATTCCTCTTCCAAGGCCCATCTCAGTAAGCTTCCTTTTAGAGGGAAGCTCCTGTTCGGAGAGGATCTGGAAAAGCTGGTTAAGGGTGGCTGATTGCCGGAGAACAAGCAGAAACAGAGCTAAGAGTGTCTCAGCCCCTTGGGGGCAGCAACAGGAATTTTGTTGTTTTCGTCCCACACACCAGACGCCTTTCCAGAGAGGTCATTTTCATGCACGTTCACCGGGATTTCGAAGTTTCCAAGGAGCGGGGTGCAGATTCGCGGCGGCCTCGTTCCCGGGACTTAAGAAACCTCAATGAAGTGAGGGGGGCCCGGGTGGAGGAACAGCCCCTAGGACGACGGTTGCAGGGCTTTATACCCCGCCTGGGCACAAATTACCTCTGATCAGTGGGTCCTGGAGGTCATTCGAGAGGGTTATGCGCTAGAGTTCGATCGTCCGCTGAGCAGCTCCTCTGTACAGTCTCTGTGCAAGGCGCGGGACAAGGCACTTGCGGTTCACGACACTCTGAGGCGATTACTGCAGCTCCGGGCTGTGGTGTCAGTGCCTCAAGACCAGTACGGCTGCGGTCGATACTCCATTTATTTCGTGGTACGAAAGGAGGACAGAGCATTCCGGCCCATTCTCGACTTAAAGCGTGTAAACTGCTGTCTGCGGGTCCCGCATTTTCAGATGGAGACCTTACGGTCCATCATTGTGGCGGTCCGCGACGGGGAGTGTCTCACATCCCTCAACCTTACGGAAGCGTACCTGCACAATCCCATTCGGCTAGAAGATCAGCAGTTCCTCAGGTCTGCGGTGCCCATGGGGAATTTTCAGTTCCGGGCCCTATCTTTCGGTCTTGCAACAGCGCCACGCACCTTTACCAAGGTTATGGTGGTGGTGGTGGCGGCAGCAGCGTTGTGCAAGGAAGGTGTCCTCGTACATCCCTATCTCGAAGACCGGCTCATCAAGGCGAAGTCCAGGGCCTAGAGTGAACGCACTACAGCCCAAGTGGTGCAGTTTTTGCAAAACCTGGGGTGGGTGGTTAATGTGGCCAAAAGTCACTTGCATCTGTCTCAGGTGTTGGAGTATCTCGGAGCCCGTTTCGATAAGCAGGTGGGGAGAGTCTTTTTGCCGGAGCTGAGAGCATGAGAGCTTCAGCGCCCAGTGCAGGAGTTTCTGCGAAATCCAGAACCCACGGCATGGCACTATCTTCAACTCCTCAGCACCATGGCGGCTGCTCTCGATCTGGTGCCATGGGCGAGGGCGCACATGAGGCCTCTCCAGAGGTCACTGCTCCGGCATTGGATGCATCAGTCTTCCTCTCTGTCCCAGAGGCTCCTCTGCCCGCAGGAGGTCAAGAAGGCTCTCAGATGGTAGCTGACGAGTCAGCATCTGGAGAAAGCGATGCCTCTTGAATCCCCAGATTGGATACCGTTGGTGACAGACGCCAGTTTTTCAGGCTGGGGGACTCATTGCCAGAATCACTTTGCACAGAGGGCAGTGGGGCCCACAGAAGACTTGTTGGTCCATCAACAGTCTGGAGATGCGGGCGGTGTCCATGGCATTGCAGAGCTTTCAGACGATGTTGCAGGGGGCGGCAGTACGAGTACTGTTAGACAATGCAACAACGGTAGCCTACATCAACCAACAGGGAGGCACAGGCAGTGCAGCTCTGGAGGTGGAGGCGGAGTCCCTGATGGGCTGGGCGGAGGCTCATCTCCAGGCGTTGTCGGCAGCCCATGTAGCAGGAACCAACAATGTCATGGTAGACTATCTGAGCCGGGTTCGAGTAGACCCGGGAGAATGGGTGCTCAATCAGGAGGTGTTCGAATTACTGGTCCATCGATGGGGCGTGCCAGTCATGGATTTGATCATACAAAAAAACCCCAAATATGATGGAAAATTGAACATGTCTAATACCCATCCATCAACAAACAAAAACCCATCCTTCTTACTGCATTTCTTGTGTCGGAGCCTGCCGAGGGAGGGCTGGAACAGCATAACCAACCCCCTCCAGACGGCAAACTTCTTTTACTTTATTATCACCCCAAATAGTAATTAAACAGTCACTTATCTTCATAAATATAAAACCAAACTCTTCTCATTCGCTTCTTATTCACCAAAGTAGTTGCTAATAACAAAGTTGCACGACGTGCACGTTTCGGGAAAACCCTGTTTCAAGTGCTCCAAACTGTTCATTCATGCAACAAAAACGCCGTCCTCGCGGTCCCGGGTTGAACTTCAGTTCAACCCGGGACTGCGAGGACGGCGTTTTTGTTGCATGAATGAACAGTTTGGAGCACTTGAAACAGGGTTTTCCCGAAACGTGCACGTCGTGCAACTTTGTTATTAGCAACTACTTTGGTGAATAAGAAGCGAATGAGAAGAGTTTGGTTTTATATTTATGAAGATAAGTGACTGTTTAATTACTATTTGGGGTGATAATAAAGTAAAAGAAGTTTGCCGTCTGGAGGGGGTTGGTTATGCTGTTCCAGCCCTCCCTCGGCAGGCTCCGACACAAGAAATGCAGTAAGAAGGATGGGTTTTTGTTTGTTGATGGATGGGTATTAGTCATGGATTTGATGGCAAAGTTTGCGGGCACCAAGGCGAGTCTGTTTTTCAACAGAAAAAGGGAAAGCATGTTGGAAGGGCTGGACGCCCTGGTGCAAAGGTGGCTGGCCGAGGAACTCTTCTATGCGTTTCCACCCTGGCCGCTAATCAGCCAGGTGGTGCAGAGGATAGAGTCACATAGCGGGCTGGTGGTTCTCATCGGCCCGGACTGGCCCCATCATCCATGGTACGAGGACCTGGTAAGGAATCTCACGGATCAGCCATGGCATCTGCCGGCGCGAGCGGATCTCGTCACAAGGGCCAGTACTAATGCCTCAGGTGGATTGATTCTTGCTTACAGCCTGGTTCTTGAAAGGGCGTGGCTGAGGCGCAAAGGCTATTCGGGGCCAGTGATTGCAACATTGTTGAAAGCAAGGAGAAGGTCGACTTCACTGGCCTACATTAGGGTTTGGCGCCTCTTCAAGGCGTGGTGTGCTAGCAGGCAGGTAAGACCAGATTCGGCCGCGGTTCCCATGATCTTGGAATTCTTGCAGGCCGGGTTTAAAAAAAGGATTGGCCGCTAGTTCCTTAAGAGTTCAACTGGCGATGATCACCTGTTATCGCGGAAAGATTCAAGGTATGGCGTTGTGCGCGCATCCAGAAGTGGCACGATTCTTGAAGGTAGTTCCTTCATCTCCATCCTCCACAAAGGGTATTGGTTCCGCCATGGGACCTCAATCTGGTGCTGTCAGCGCTATGTGGGAAGCAGTTTGATCCTTTGGCTCGGGCTTCTAGTAAGGATTTGGCCCTTAAGAGAGTGTTCCTCGTGGCTATCCGTTCAGCACGCCGGATATCCGAGTTACAAGCTTTGTCATGCCGGGAGCCATTTCTTCTGTTTTAAGGAGAAGGTGGTGCTTCGTACAGTTAGTTCCTTCCTTCCTGCCTAAGGTGGTTTCGACGTTTCATATTAATCAACCGGTGGGTGTCTGCCAGTTTTGGCAGGAATGGGAGAAACGGGCGATCATCTTCCGCTGCAGTTGTTGGACGTGCAGAGAGTTCTCCATAGTTACTTGACGGCTACAGGTGATTTTCGTAGGTCGGATCATCTTTTTGTGCTGTTTGGGGGCCCCCGCAAGGGAGAGGCTGTGACTAAGGCATCTATTTCTCGATGGATCAGGATAGCAATCTCGACGGCGTATCTCCTCAAGGGTAGGCCGGTGCCAGTTGGATTACGGGCGCATTTTACCAAAGCGCAAGCGAATTCTTGGGTGGAATACAGTCTGGTTCCGCCAGTGGAGATTTGCAAGGCAGCCACCTGGTCATCTTTGCATACCTTTGCAAAGCATTACTGTCTGAACGTTCAGTCAGCGGGAGATGCTTTTTTCGGTTTGGCTGTGCTCCGAGCCAGTGCGGCTGGTCCCTCCCATTCTGCTTAACTGCTCTGTTACATCCCAGAGATTCAGGACTGGACTGGAGGGACGATAAGGAAAATGAAATTAGACTTGCCTGCAAATTGTTGTTCCTTGAGGAACTCCAGTCCAGTCCCGCATCCCACCTGTTTGCACGTCTCAGGAATTTGGTCTGCGACGGGTTGGGCAAGGGTTTTTCTCGCTCATACAGGGTTTAAGTTCGGTGTTCGTTTCGACACGGTAGGTTCTCTCTCCCAAGGGAGGGGTTATTATTTCCATATTTAGTTAGACTGTTAAATTCTGTTCTGGTTAACTACTTATTTGTTGCTCCTGTGAGTCTGCTTTGTCAACAGGTACTGGGCAGAAGGGACGGTGCTTGCTGTACTAGTACTATTACTGCATCAATTGGTCAGCTCTAAGAAGGTCTGTCTTATCCTTCACAATAATCTTCCCTCTATTAATCCACAAGAGTACGATTTCTCTATTGGGTAGAGTTCTCTCTTAACCAATATTTTATTAAATGAACACACTGTCTAAAAAGTCTTTCTAAATATATCTCCCTAAACTTATATTAATTAGAATATTACTACAAGCTCGGGGTCTCAGATTTATCAGGCACTACATTCCAGACCAAGTCTTCAAAATAATGTGCCTCTTTTCTCATCAGTGACTCCCGAGTTTGGTTTTCACACGCCTTCAATAATTTATCAGGTTGCTCTCATCTTTTAAACAAACAATTATTTTCAACACTAGCAACCTGATAAATTAATGAAGGCGTGTGAAAACCAAACTCGGGAGTCACTGATGCGAAAGAGGCACATTATTTTGAAGACTTGGTCTGGAATGTAGTGCCTGATAAATCTGAGACCCCGAGCTTGTAGTAATATTCTAATTAATATAAGTTTAGGGAGATATATTTAGAAAGACTTTTTAGACAGAGTGTTCATTTAATAAAATATTGGTTAAGAGCGAACTCTACGCAATAGAGAAATCGTACTCTTGTGGATTAATAGAGGGGAGTACTAGTACTGTTGTCATCAAGAATATGACGTGATCAGTCTCCAAGCTGCTGGAAGAGGTGCATTACCCAGAGGTTCGAGACTGGACAAGTTCCTCAAGGAACAACAATTTGCAGGTAAGTCTAATTTTGTCTTACTGCCTGTGGGAGGGGTGGATTAGGATGTGTGTACATGCATCCTTTAGATCCAAGAGCACAGCCAACCTCCCTGGTGGAGGTAAGGCAGCAGTGTTCCAAGGGAGAGCATCTTTAATTTCTCCCTCACCAGAAATTTGTTTAAGTTTCACAGGTCTAGTATGGCCCTAAGGCCCCCCAGTTCTCTTTGGGACAAGGAAGTACCTGGAGTAGAAGCTCTTTCCCCAGAGGTGTTTGGGTACAGGCTTTACTGCATTGTCCCTGACCAGACCTGTGAGCAGAAGAGGGCTCGCACCAGCTCTCCTGGGAAGAACCTAGGTGGTATCTGCTGTAGCTAGAGGAGTTATCCTTCCATTACCACTTACAGTACCCACTGGTCCAAGATGATGTTGGCTCAACTGTGGGCAAAGAGTGCCAGGTGCCCCCCCCCCCCCTGTGGGCTGGTGAAGGTCTCATGAGGGAGGGGAGGACCTGCCCTGGGAGACAAAAGCTCTCCCCCCCACCCCCCAGTTGGGTGGAGCTGGGGCCTGAGGCTTCAGTGTTTTCACCTTCTGAGCCCCGTGGCCCTGCCTCTTAGGGTGAGAACCTTGTTGCTGGCCCGAGAAGGGTTGGTAGTGGTGAGACTGTGGGACAGGGCCCTTTTTCCTCAGGAACAGGGGTCTTTTCCCCGCTGGTTTCCTGTGGAGAAGGGATGAGGTCCTTTTAGAGAGCCTCTGGCAGGTCACCACGTCTACCTCAATCTCGGCCACCTTGTCGCCATAGGTTTGCCGAATAGGTTATCATAGTGCAGGAAACGTCAAACAGCTTGTGTTGGACCCATTGCTCGAGGTTGGAAGACTGCAGCCAGGCTTGACATCGGGCGCCTATGCCAGCTGCTGCGACTTGAGCTGCTGACTCGAAGCCGTCATAGGTTGCTCGAGAGAGAAACTTGGAGTAGTCCTTAATCCCGGAGGTCAGGGACTGGAACCATTGGAGAGCTTTCCCGACAAGACCAGCCAAAAACCCCAATAGCTCCTGGGTTAGAGCCTTTAGGTACATACCTATGTATAGTTAATAGGCTTGGATCTGGCACCCCAGCATCAAGCCCTGGGAACACTTGCACCCGAGGGCATCGAGAGCTCTGGCCTTCCTTCAGGGGGAACAGAGGAGCAGGTTTTTTGGCTCTTGTTTTTGCATGGTTGACTCGACAACCATGAAGTTATGTGGGAGCTGGGGTTTGTGGAACCCCAGGCCCTTCCAGACGCAATCATGGCGTCAAGGTGCCGGTTCATCACTAGTACTGATGCCGGTGTTTCCCACATTCTGAGCAGTAGCTGTTCCAAGGATGAGACTCCTTGCTTACCACAGGTCAAACAACGTTTTCTGGAAGAAGACAGAGTTAGGATAAGTATCACAACAGCGTGCATTAACTGCGCTTTTACTTTACACATGTTAAAGGTGCTAGGGAAGGAGTGCACGTTGGAGCCACTTGGGCAGAACGCACATTACAACCACGTAATCATCAGGTGCATAATAGGCAAAAACATTACTAATGCATGCAGAAAACAGCAGGAAACCTCCGAATTGCATCCCACAGAGATGGAACCGGGAGCCCCCAACAAGGATAATGACTAGGTCAAGCATTGACACTCCCCCCCTGAGAGCCCCAGACGGAGGATCCGTGCCAGGCTCAGCTCTACTCCCCTGAAACTGCTTTACTGGCTGGCTCTGTAGCACTGTGTGTCAGGCGGCTGGAAGGCAGATCCCTCTGAGAGCTTTCTGCAATCTTCAGGAGAGAGCAGGGAGGACTGAGGAGGGAGGGAGGGGGTGCTAAGATTGTTGCGAGGCTACTGTACTCTTCCAGATCCTTCCAAATCCTTCAAATATGTGGCTGCTCAACAGGCCCTTATCATAAGGGCATGGAACTGAACCAATTTTCCCTCCTCCTATGACTACCAAAAAGACCAGTCTTGTGGAGCCTCCCATGTCACGCTCAAGTGAGAGAGTTACCTTTCTATAATCAAGGTGGTCATTCACGAGCTAATCAATCTTTTTTCCTCTCTGCTTAGATTTTCTAAAGCAAGGATAAAATCCATCCACCATCTACTGGAGACAAAGAAATATTGAAGGGATCTCTAGTAGCTGAGGCGAATAGAGGCATAGGAGTGATGTCATTGAAATCTGGGCTTTTCATTGGTTCTTTGTCTCTACCAATCTGCTGCTAGTGTAACACAACCCACTTGTCTGGACTGATCTAGCAGGATGATATGGAAAAGGAAATTAGCAGTCCAGGCAAGTGGGATGCACCCAAAAGGTCAGGACCCAAGATGACCAGATTTCCTTTAGGGATGCCAAGATGGACTCCACCCTGGAGGAACATTGTGCCCTAGTGGAGTGAGCTCTAACTCCCTCCTGTACGTGTTTCCCATACAGCAGGTAGGCTGCACTAATAGTCTCCTTAATCCACTAGGCCAGGAGTGGGCAAGTCCATTCCTGGAGAGCCGCAGACCAGTCAGGTTTTCATGACGTCCCTAATGAATATTCATGGACCTATTTCCATACAATGGAAGGCAGTGGATGCAAATAGATCTCATGAATATTCATTAGGGACATCATGAAAACCTGACTGGTCTGCGGCTCTCCAGGACCGGACTTGCCCACCCCTGCATTAGGCAATCGAGCACTTAGCCACTGCCTGCCCTTTCGGCAGACCACTGAATAGGAAAAAAAGATTATGGTCCAACCGACAGAAGGAATTAGCAAGCTCCAAATACTTCACTAACACCCTCCTCACAACCAACAGACACAGTGAGGAGTCCATCTGAAGTTCCTCTTCTAAGAAGGCGGGCACAATTACAGACTGTTTAGATGAAAGGATGATAGCACCTTTGGGATAAAGGACAGTACAGTCCTCAGAGGGAGGATGCTGTTGAGGACCAGCAAAGGCTCCCTACAGGGAAAGGCCTGTAGCTCTGACACCCACCTGTCAGACACAAGCCATCAGGAATACCACTTTCAAATCTTTGAGCATGCCTTCAAAGAGGCTTTGGCGGGGGTCTGGCAGGTCTTCCAGTGTCTTCAACACCAAAGAAAGCCTTACTGTGAAAGCACAGTTACTTACCTGTAACAGGTGATCTCTGGGAACAGCAGGAATAAGTCTTCACATATGGGTACGTCGGTACCGACGGAGCCTGTGCGGGAACCCTCCCCAGCGTCCCAAAAAAGGAAAGCTTTTGGGAGCATTCCACAGCGCCTGTGCGCTGCCTTCCCGCCTTTCCTAACCGCCTCTCTCCAGTTCGAGTTTTAAAGCTGAGACAAAGAGAGAGAGGAAAGGAAAGATAGAGAGATACAACTCCTAGGAGAGGTGGGAGGGTTGTGAAGACTTATTCCTGCTGTTCCCAGAGATCACCTGTTACAGGTAAGTAACTGTGCTATCTCCAGGAACAAGCAGGAATGAGTCTTCACATATGGGGACTCCCCAGCTAGAGATGCCCGGGAGATCCCCAAGGTTGTGAGACCCTGAGAAGGGCTCTACCTCCTCCCATGGATCTCAGGCATCCAACCAGGGATGGAGGGGTAGGAGTTGATTAAGCATGGAACAGGTGTTTGAGAACAGCCTGACCAAACAAGGCATCCCGGCGGAAGTCCTTGTCCAAGCAGTAATGGGCTGTGAAGGTATGAACAGAGGCACAGGTGGCCGCTCAACAGATCTGGTCGATGGACACAGAATTTAGATAAGCCATAGAGGTTACCATGGCCCTCACATTGTGAGCTGTGACATGGCCCTCCAGAGAAAGGATCTTACTCTGGTAGGCGAAAGAAATACACTGAGCAATCCAATTTGACAGTGTCCTCTTAGAGACTAGAAGTCCCCAATGAGAGGGATCAAAGGCAACAAAGAGTTGAGAAGACTTTCTATGTTGCTGTGTCCTTTGCAAGTAAAAGGCAAGAGCTCTCTTACAATCCAGGGTATGAAGATTCCTCTCTGCACTTGATGCATGAGGACCGGGAAAAAAGACAGGTAAATATACCTCTTAGTTAAGATGAAAAGGCGAGACCACTTTAGGAATAAAGTGTGGATTGGTCCTAAGGACTACCTTATCATGATGGAACCTTGTATAAGGTGGATTAGCCACTAAGGCCTGTAGTTCACTGATGCGGTGAGCTGAGGTGACTGCAATAAGAAAGATAACCTTCCAGGAAATAAATTTCAAGGAGGTAGTGGCTAAGGGTTCAAAGGATGGCTTCATGAGCTGACCAAGAACCAGATTCAAGTCCCATGCCACTGGAGGTGGTCTAATGGGAGGTTTAGTTAAAAGAAGGCCTCTCATGAATCTTGCAATAAGAGGATGAGAGGAAACAGATTGTCCATTGAGAGGCTTCAGAGATGCTGCAATAGCACTCAAATGGACCCTTACTTAATTCGTTTTGAGGCCTGCATGGGAAAGATGCAGGAGATACTCTAGTAAAGAATTCAAAGGTATTGCTAGAGGGTTAATACCCTTCTCAGCACACCAAATGGTAAACGTTTTCCATTTAAAAGCATAGGAACGTCTAGTAGAAGGCTTTCTGGAAGCATGAAGGATATCCCTTACTTGCTGAGAGAGATGCCAATCTTGAAGGTCTAAGCCTTCAGCAACCAAGCCCTGAGATAGAGAGATTGGGGGTTTGGGTGCCACAACGTTCCCCCCTCCTGAGAGAGGAGATCTGGAGCAGACCCCAAGTCCAGAGAGGGAGCTTGAGAGAGATGCAGAAGCAGAGGGTACCACACTTGGCGTGGCCAATGTGGCGCTATGAGGATCATAGTCCCTCGATCTCTCTGAAGCTTGAACAGGGTCTTGGGAATTAGGGGAATGGGTGGAAAGGCGTACAGGAAATCTTGACCCCAGTGAAGGAGGAAGGCATCCTTGGCCTGAACTCCCTGACACGGAATTCTGGAACAGAATCGGGGAAGTTTGGCATTCCACGGACTTGCAAAGAGGTCTATGTCCGGGGTTCCCCAAATTTGAAAGATTCTGACTATTTGGTCCATATGAAGGGACCATTCGTGTGGAAGCAGAACTCGACTGAGTCTGTCTGCCCAAGAGTTTTGAACTCCTGGAAGGTATACTGCCAGAAGATGAATTTGATGCTCTCTGGCGAAGGCCCACAATCTCAGAGCTTCGTTGCAAAGCGACAGAGAGCCAGTCCCTCCCTGCTTGTTCACATAGAACATGGCTACTTGGTTGTCCGTGTGAATGAGGACTGTCTTGTAGCTGAGCAGGGAATGGAAGACTCTGAGAGCCAGGAAGATTGCTCTGAGCTCTAAGATGTTGATATGTAGAGAGGCCTCCTGTGGGGACCAAGTGCCCTGGGTGGAGAGGTCTTGGAGATGAGCTCCCCAACCCTTTGGAGAGGCATCTGTTGGAAGGATTGCTTGGGGTAACAGCTGTTGGAAGGGGGACCCCAGCAAGAGATTTTGAGTGGACTTCCACCACTGGAGAGACCAAAAGAGGCGCCTGGAGGTTGCTATTTTGTCTGACAGACCCCCTGATACCTGGGTCCAATGGGTGGACAAAGTCCACTGAGCTGTCCTCATGTGAAGGCGAGCATAAGGGACCACATGCACAGTGGATGCCATGTGGCCTAGTAGTTGTAACATCTCTCGAGCAGTTAAAAGGGTTTTTAACTGAATCTGGGAGGTTAACTGCACCAAGCGTAGGCAACGGGCCTGGGGAAGATAGGCCCTTGCCGTGGTGGTATCCAGCAGGGCCCCTATGAACTCTAGAGACTGAGTAGGGGTGAGTTGGGACTTTGGAATGTTTATCACCAGTCCCAGATACTGTAGAACACGCATTGTGCAGGTTAGGGAAGTCTGGGCCTCTGATTGGGATGGAGCTCGGATGAGCCAGTCGTCCAGATATGGGAATACAAATATTCCTAGAGTGCGTAGAAATGCAGCTACTACTGCCATGCATTTTATGAACACTCTTGGAGCAGAGGCCAGACCAAAAGGAAGCACCCTGTATTGGTAGTGCTTTCCTTGATAAAGGAACCGAAGGAACCTTCTGTGTGTTGGATGGATGAGTATATGGGTATACGCATCCTTGAGATCTAGAGAACAAAGCCAATCCTGACTCTGAAGGAATGGAAGAAGAGTACCTAGAGAAATCATCTTGAATTTCTCCTTGCATAGAAAGTTGTTCAATTCTCTGAGATCTAATATGGGTCTTTAGCCCCCTGTTTTCTTTGGAATTAGAAAGTAGGGGAGTAGAACCCTGAGCACCGTTGAAGAAGAGGTACTTCTTCTATTGCCCCTTGGGCAAGAAGGGTAGAAATCTCCTGACCCAGAAGGTCGAGGAGAGATGATGGAGAATTGAACTGTCTCACCATGGTGTAAGGAGGAAGGTTTGAGAAATGAAGTTTGTACCCTTCCCTTATGATGGAAAGAGTCCACTGCTCTGCTGTGATTTGCTCCCATCTGGGAGCAAAGTGAGCTAACCTTCCTGGAATGGTGAGAGGCTCTGGTTCTTCTAGAGCCAGAAAGGCTAAGTTCTCTAGCTGCAAGTCAAAGTCCCTGAGGAGGCTGAGGCTGTTGGGCAACAGTAGTCCTTGCAGCCTTAAGCTTGGCCTGTTTAGGTTGTTGACGCTTTACAGCAAAACGACCCGCAGACGATGTCTGTTGATCATAAACAGGATAATATCTTCCCTTCTTGGGAAAATATGCCCTTTTGAATAACCTCTTCTTGACAGGATTAGAGGTAGACTTTGAAAGCCTATCCAAAGCAGAATTTTCTGCATCCATTTGTGTGGCCTTTGCTTGCCAATCCTTGCCAAACAGGTTTTCACCTGTACAAGGAAGATTTCCTAATCCATCTTAGACCCAAGGTTCTAAATCAGAAGCTTGTAACCAAGCAATTCTGTGTGCACCTATGGCAATGGCCGAGGCTCTGCTGGCCCCCTCAAAAGAGTCAAAGGCTGCACGGTTAGAAAAATTTGGAAACATCCTGGGCATGCTTAAGCCAGGTAAGAAAGTCTTCCCTTTTATCTTCTGGAAGAAAAGGGAGGAAAGTTTGCAGATGATCTGTAACTTCCTTCAGAAACATCCCCATATAGAGACTATAGGAGTTGATTCTGGCAACAAGCATATTAGCTTGGAAAATTTTCCTGCCAAAAGCATCTAAGGTTCTACATTCTCTTCCTGGAGGAGTAGATGAGTACCTCTTTGCACTCTAACTTTTTCATAGCAGACTCCATCACAATAGAATGGTGAGGAAGCTGAGTTTTATGAAATCCAGGACAAGGAGGGACACGATACATGGTATCCAACCTACGAGAAAGAGAAGAGATAGTGAGAGGAGTCTCCCATATGCCCATCATGTGGTCATAAAGGATCTCATGAATGGGAAAACTGGCTGCCTCTTTAGGGGCCTTAGGATATTGCAAAATATCCAATTTTTGGCTCTAGGCTCTGACTCAGGGGTTACTGAGATAGAAAGCTCCTTGGCCACTTCCCTTATGAAGTCTTGAAAAGACAAGTCTTCCGGAGGGGACATTCTTCTTTTTGGAGAAGGCGGCTCCTGAGGAAGGAGTACCGATGCTTCGACAGAGGCCTCTGATGCATCAGAGTCTTCGGAGGAATCGAAGTATCGTCTGTCTGGATGCTCCTGTAAAGCCCGATACGCGTACCGAGTGGTATCGACATCGGGAGTCATCGGTACCGATAGGCATCATCGGACAGGGTACCGCTGCAGTCTACACCGAAGCCGATGTCAATGCAATCGGTACCGGCACCGGAACAGATATCGGAGCCGGTACCGACAACGGAGCTTGTTGCGGTACCAGCGGTGTCGCAGCTTGTATGAATGCCGTAATGGCACGCTGCATGGTCAGAACATTCTGATCCATCGATGCCATGAATGTTTGGAGGTCGGTATAGGCGGATTCCACTGGTACCCCAGAACATTGCAACAGGTGATCGGTCGAGGCCATGCCATCGATGTCAACCTGTGACCCCATAGGAGGAGCTTTGGAAGCCGGAGCTTCCCGCCGGGGTACTTTTTCCGTTGCAGGATCCTCGAGGGCAAGCCCGGAGGCATCTCGATGCTTAGAGGGAGATCCACCCTTCGAGGACCGGCTGGACTTATGTTTGGTTACCTGAGATCCATAGGAGGAAGAAGCAGCCCTGGAAGACGTCGATGAACCAAAGCTGCATCAGAGGGAAACAGGGTATTGAGCTTGGCTGTTCGGTTCTGTAAACCTCTTTTAGACATCATGGAACAGGACGCACAATCCGTGATGGAATGGTCAGGACCCAAACACTTAAGACACTAGTCATGGGTGTCGGTAACAGAAATGGTACCGCTGCACTTAGTGCATTTTTTAAACCCGGAGGCGGGCTTTTCCATGAGGAATTTTTCTGTTAGGCCCAAGGCCCAAAGAAGAAAAAATACACTGAAGTGGAACGGAAAGTATCCTCCTTTTTTTTTTTTTTTTTTTTTTAAGAAAAAGAAAAGAAAAGACCGGCGGTACCGGTCCGACGTCGAAGAAGGCAGACGCGCGACCAAAGAAATAAAATAAAATAAAGAACTTCTTCAGTGGTGACAGGAACACGACCTGCTGGCTCCGCGGAAAAGAAGAACTGGAGAGAGGCGGTTAGGAAAGGCGGGAAGGCAGCACGCAGGCGCTGTGGGATGCTCCCAAAAGCTTTCCTTTTTTGGGACGCTGGGGAGCGTTCCCGCGCAGGCTCCGTCAGTAACGACGTACCCATATGTGAAGACTCATTCCTGCTTGTTCCTGGAGATACAATCTGACACATGGATCTGCTTCACTCCTTGAGGAAGTAGAGCACATCAGGGTGTGCCACTAAGGACCCTCATGAAGCACACCCCCAAGTAGCACCTAAGGACAGAGCTAAACCCTGGTCCAATCCAGACTCTAAGATGACAAGATGGCAACCATCCATCTCTTGAAGACTCCTTCAGACCCTCACATAGGCTAAGGATGTAGAGGCTTTCTGGAGCATAAGAAGGGTGTCAACTAGAATTCCAGAATACTCTTTTAGACAGCCTTTGCCTCTCAAGGGCTAGGCTTGCTTTATTTATTTATACAAACAGATTAGGTTTCCTTCTCTTCTTGTTTTTATTTACTTTTCTTACATATTTATCTGTTGCCCCTTTTATTGCCTTCTTTAGTTTAGCCCATTGCAAATTCCACTTCCTTTATCTCCTTCCACCCCGTCATCTCCTCCTTTAAGTACTCTGCCATTTTATTGAAGTCAGTGTATTTGAAGTTTAGGACTTTGAGCTTGCTATGATTGGCCTGTACCATGGCTTTTATCTCAAACCACACCGTGTGATGGTCACTGTTGCTCACAGGGGCACTCACGCAGACATTCGAGACACTATCACCGTTGGTGAGCACTACATCCAGCGTTGAGCTTTCCCTGGTTGGTTCCATCACCATTTGTCTAAATAATGCATCTTGGAGCGCATCCACAATTTTTTTGCTTCTTTCCAGATGTGAAGAAGGAGTAATCCAATCCACATCAGGTAGATTAAAGTCACCCAATATGATCGCTTCCCCCTTTGTTGCTATCTTGGCAATATCTTTAATCAATTCGTAATCTCTCTCTTCAATTTGAGTTGGAGGTCTGTAGACTACAGCAATATGGATGACAATGCCATCTCCTCTTTCTAATGCAATCCAGAGCACTTCTTCTTTTCCCCATGTCCCCTGCATTTCAGTAGCTTTAATATTGCTTTTGACATACAAGGCTAGTCCCTCCTCCTTTTCCATTTTCTCTGTCTCTTCTGAATAGATTATAGCCAGCTATGGCTATATCCCAATCATGTGATTCATTAAACCATTAAACCAAATGTTTCAAATCTTCACTTTTTCGGTCTTCAGCCAGGTTGTTGATGAGTCTTCCACCAATCTTCACACCTCAGCTGTATTCATATAGTCCTACTTCTCTGATGATTTGTTCTGCATATAAATTAAAGAGGTAGGGGGGAAAGTATGCAGCCTTGTCATAACCTATTCAATGTATATATAATTATGTAGATAGTTATCCCCAGTTCACACCCAGTTTATCTTCCCTGTTATCTGTAAACCTAGATCAGTCATGTATTGACAGGTATATTGTTGTTTATTGTAAACCGCACTGATGATGAATAGTGCGGTATATAAAAAATGTTAAATAAATAAATAAAATAACACCTTTGCTGATTTTAAGCCATTCTTTTTCTCCTAGTTCCATTCAAACTTTTGTTTCTTGATCAATGTAAAGGTTGTGCAAGAGAACACTCTAACGGTGTTCTGGTATACCCATGCTGCTTAATGTCGCCCAGACTTTCTTATGATTTACACAGTCAAAAGCTTTGCTGTAGTCGATAAAACACATATAGATATCCTTTTGGTATTCTTTTGCCTTTTCACATCCGTGATAATGTCTCTTGTTGCTACAGACCGGTGAGCCTGACATCAGTACCGGGAAAAATGGTAGAAACCATCATAAAGAATAAAATTACTCAGCATGTAGATAGTCATGACCTAATGGGAGACAGCCAACATGGCTTTAGACAAGGAAGATCTTGTCTTACTAATCTGTTATGTTTTTTTGAAGGAGTGAACAATCAGGTGGACAAAGGTGAGTCGGTTGATATTGTGTATCTGGACTTTCAGAAAGCCTTTGACAAGGTCCCTCATGAGAGACTTTTGGCAAAATTAAAGAGTCATGTGATAGGAGGCAGTGTACTATTTTGGGTCAGGAACTGGTTAAAAGATAGAAAGCAGAGGGTAGGACTAAATGGCCAATTTTCCCAATGGAGAAAGGTGAATAGTGGTGTACCCCAGGGAGAGTTAGAATATATAGCACTAAATAATGGGTGATTTCAATTACCCCGGTATCGACTGGGTCAGTGTCACGGCAGGACATGCTAAGGAGATAAAGTTCCTAGATGACATAAATGACTGCTTCTTGGAGCAGCTGGTTCATGAACCGACCAGATGGGAAGCCATATTAGACCTAGTCCTTAGTGGAACACCAGATCTAGTGCAAGAGATAAGGGTGTTGGGGCCACTTGGCAATAGTGATCATAGCACGATCGCCTTTGTTTTAATTAGTGGAGGAGGGATAGTAAGGAAATCCACAGTACTACCTTTTAACTTTCGAAAGGGAGACTATGATAAAATGAGGAAAATAGTTAAGAAAAAAACTAAAAGGAGCAGTTGCAAAGGTTAAAAGACTTACATCAAGCTTGGGTGTTGTTGAAAAATACTATTTTGGAAGCCCAGACCAGCTGTATTCCACGCTTTAAGTGGAAGAAAGTCCAAAAAACTGCCAGCATGGTTTAAAGGTGAGGTCAGAGGCGGCTGTTGCCAAAAAAGCATCTTTCAGGAAATGGAAAAAAGAGCCAAACGACGAAACCTGGAAACAGCACAAGCACTGGCAAGTCATTGATAAAGCAGGCAAAGGGAGAATTTGAGAAGAAGCTTGCTGCGGAAGCAAAAACGCGAAATAAATATTTTTTCAAGTACATTCATAGCAAAAAACCTGTGAGTCAGTTGGTCCATTAGATGATAGAGAAGTTAAAGGGGCACTAAGAGGCGACAAGGCGATAGCGGAGAGACATGAATTCTTTGCTTCGGTCTTTACTGAGGAAGATGTAGGGATGTTACCCATGACTGAAGTGGTATTTAAAGGTGCGGAAGAATTGAAGGAAATATCGATACATCGGGAAGATGTATTACAACTATTAGATAAACTGAAGAGTACCAAATTACCTGGGCCAGATGGTATACATCCAAGGGTGTTGAAAGAATTGAAATATGAGATTGCAGACCTGTTATTAGTAATCTATGAACTATCATTAAAATCGTCTCTAATACCTGAAGATTGGAGGATTGCCAATGTAACACCAATTTTTAAAAAGTGTTCCAGTGGTTATCCTGGAAACTACATACCGGTGAGCCTGACGTCAGTACCGGGAAAAATGGTAGAAACCATCAAAGAATAAAATTACTCAGCATGTAGATAGTCATGGCCTAATGGGAGACAGCCAACATGGCTTTAGACAAGGAAGATCTTGTCTTACTAATCTGTTATATTTTTTTGAAAGTGTGAATAAACAGGTGGACAAAGGTGAGTCGGTTGATATAGTGTATCTGGACTTTCAGAAAGCCTTTGACAAGGTCCCTCATCAGAGACTTTTGGCAAAACTAAAGAGTAATGGGATAGGAGGCAGTGTACTACTGTGGATCAGGAACTGGTTAAAAGATAGAAAGCAGAGGGTTGGGCTAAATGGCCAATTTTCCCAATGGAGAAAGATGAATAGTGGTATACCCCAGGGATCTGTGCTGGGTCCGCTGCTTTTTGACATATTCATAAATGACCTGGAAAGTGAAATAACGAGTGAGGTTATCAAATTTGCAGATGACACAAAACTAAAGTTGTTAAAACCCAAGAGGATTGTGGAAAATTGCAAGAGGATCTTGATAAATTGGAAGACTGGGCATCAAAATGGCAGAAGAAATTTAATGTGGACAAGTGCAAAGTTATGCACCTAGGGAAGAACAACCCAAACTATGGTTACACGATGCAAGGTTCCACATTAGGAACCACCACCCAGGAAAAAGATTTAGGCGTCATTGTAGATAGCATGTTAAAACCCTCAGCCCAGTGTGCAACGGCAGCCAAGAGAGCAAATAGAATGCTAGGTATCATAAGGAAAGGAATGGAAAATAAAACAAAAGATATTATAATGCCTCTATATCGTTCCATGGTGAGACCGCACCTTGAATATTGTGTGCAATTCTGGTCGCCGTATCTTAAAAAGGATATAGCGTTATTAGAAAAGGTTCAGAGAAGAGCCACCAAAATT
This sequence comes from Ichthyophis bannanicus, assembly GCA_033557465.1. Classification (NCBI taxonomy): domain Eukaryota; kingdom Metazoa; phylum Chordata; class Amphibia; order Gymnophiona; family Ichthyophiidae; genus Ichthyophis; species Ichthyophis bannanicus. The sequence continues at coordinate 1,362,303,239 of CM066032.1, read as the reverse complement.
GTAAAGGGGATGGAAGGATACTCCTATGAAGAAAGGCTAAAAAGGTTAGGGCTCTTTAACCTGGAAAAGAGACGGCTGAGGGGAGATACGATAGAAGTCTATAAATTAATGAACGGAGTGGAATGGGTAAACGTAGATCGATTGTTTACGTTATCAGAATATAGAAAGACTAGGGGACATGCAATGAAGCTACAGGGTAAACTATTTAAGACTAATAAAAGAAAATATTTTTTCACTCAACGTGTAATCAAACTCTGGAATTTGTTACCGGAGGATGTAGTAAAGGCTGTTAGTGCAGCTGGGTTTAAAAAAGGTTTGGACAAATTCCTGGAGGAAAGGTCCATAAACCATTATTAAGAAGGGACCCAGGATTATCAATGCTTGACCCAGTACAAGCATTGCGGAACCTGTGTCTTTTGGGGAAACTGCTAGGTACGTATGACCTAGATTGGCCACTGTTGGAAACAGGATACTGGGCTTGATGGACCTTGGTCTGACCCAGTATGGCATATCTTATGTTCTTATCTGGTTATAGTCGTGATACTGAGTGCTAATAGGTTGACTGGGGTATATACCATGATGTCGTCAGCGTAAATGTGATATTGGAGGTTGTGACTTTTGATGATGTTACATATGGGCTGGATGTAAATATTAAAGAGATAGTGCTGAGCCTTGTCGTATTCCCTGCATGACGGGGAAATGTGTTGATTTCTTTTGTGCGCATTTGACGTGTTGCGTTCTATTTTCCAAGTATGAAGTAAACCATTTTAGAGTATTTTTGTGTAATCCTATTTGCTTCAGGCGTTGCAGTAGTCTGGCATGTGACACGGTATCAAAGGCTGCAGAGATGTCCACGAATACAAGTAGGAATCCGTTCTTTATGCTGTCCATTCCTTTTAAGAGATTGTCAAAGAGGGAGGTAAGTAGTGTTTCAACTCCGTGTCGGGGTTTAAAATCGTGCTGATGGATGTCCAGTGGGGCACTGATGTCAATATGGTCTTGTAGTTTGTACTGTACTGCTTTTTCAATGCAAGGAAGGTAGGCTGGAGATAGGCCGATATGATTTTGGTTCAGAGAGGCTGAGGTTGTTGCCTTTAAGTATCGGTCTTATCATGGCATGTTTCAGAGTTTGCGGCATGTATCCTTGTTGGAGTGAATCTTTGACGATTCACTCTTTAAGTGACGCTTTAAGTGAAAAGGGAACAAGGTCCTCTAAGACCAAGAGATCCTGTTGCAAAAGTCCCCTCAGCTGAGGCAGCAATAGAGGGGACCTCACTAACAGGTTCATGAGTTCCACACACCATGGTCTGGAAGCTATGGGTAACAATGATGGACAAAGGGCAACTGTAGGTTTGAGAAGACAATGGGAATACCCAAACTCCAGGCCAATGTTGGGCCAAGGTCTCAAACACACAAGCCACAAAAACCTTGGTCAGGACCATGAGGAGACAGGCCTATTTGCACCTCTACACCAGTTCATACATCTTGTCACCTGCTGAAGGCATACAATACTGACTTCTCTCAGTGCTACACCAGCATATATACAAGTGATGACATCACTGAAAGTTGCTCTGGTCTACTTCCACATGCTGGCTGGGGAGCATAACTCATTCATCTGGACTGGGCTAGGATAAGACAATCTCGATTACTAACATCTTGTATTGCCATGACCAGATAAGAGTCGGCACATTTATGGAGATAGACTAGAATTCCTGGAAGGAGGCTCATTCCTCAGAAAATCTCGAATGTTTTCTATATGAGTAAATTGCAACAACAAACTTGAGCATCCTGAAAAAATGGAAACTACACTTACCTGGTAATTGTTCTTCCTTGAGGTACTACAGTTTAGTCCTCCACCTCTGGGTTGTGCGCCTCCTCCTGCAGTTTGGAGACTGGGCATGTCACAAAAACGTGACATCACTGGATGTAGTCTGCTGGCCTCTCCCATCATCCCCAGTGAACTATTAACAAAGCACACTTACAGGTGCAACAAATAAGTAGCTAATAATAACATTTTAATTGAACGCATAATTACTATATACAAGAGAATTTCTTGTCTCGGAAGTTAGGCTTTTCACATTATGCCCCTTCCTTCTGCCTCAGCCAGAATGATAGACGAGAAAGAACAAGAAGAGACAGAAAATCATAGAAACACATATACCTACCGGTAATCTCACCGTTCTCCCGGCTGAACCTCCACTGCTAACCATACTATCCCAGGCGGGAATGAGGACTAAACTGTAGTACCTCAAGGAAGAACAATTACCAGGTAAGTGTAATTTCCATTTCCTTATCGGTCCTCCAAGTTTAGTCCTCCACCTCTGGGATGTAACAGAGCAGTACTTATTAGGAGGGACCTTTCCAGCCGGCTTGCAACACCGCCGCCAAAATACAGCATCCTTTTCTGCCAAGACGTCCAGGTGGTAGTGTTTACTGAAAGTGTGAAGGGACGACCAAGTAGCCGCCTTACAAATTTCCACAGGCGACACCAAACTGTGCTCCACTCATGAAGCCGCGGTCGCCCCGACAACAGATATGCCAAAGCTATTGCCTCTCTAATCCATCGAGAAATGGACGCTTTCGCCGCTGCCTCTCCTTTATGGGATCCCCTGAACAGAATGAACAGACGGTCGGATTTGCGAAAAACCTCTGAAACCTTCAAATACTGCCATAACACTCGCTTTAAGTCCAAGCAGCATAACCCCCGGTCCACTGTATTACCCTCTAACGAACCCAGCACCAGAAGAGAAACCGTCTGATTTAAATGAAATGGAGAAACTACCTTGGGCAAAAAAGGAGGGAACGGGCCGAAGCACCACCTTTTCCCTAGAAAAAAGACCGAAACTGCTCTCTACAAGACAACACCTGTAATTCTGAAATTCGCCTCGCTGAGCAAATGGCCACCAAAAACACCGTCTTCAACGTTAAATCTTTTATGGACGCCTGCTGTAAGGATTCAAAAGGCTCCTTAGCCAGAGCTCCCACGGAGGAACCACAATTCTAAGAGAGCGACGTAGCCTGGTTACTGCTTTGAGAAAACGCAACACGTCTGCATGCGCACCGAGCACTATTCCCTGCACCTTGCCTCTATAGCAAGCCAGCGCAGCTAACTGTACCCTCAAGGAGCTGGCTGCCAGGCCCTTTTCAAAGCCCTCCTGCAGAAAGCTTAAAACCACTGGAACGGACACCGTTGCCACGTGCACTTGTCTCCTCAAACACCAATCCTCAAATGCACACCATATGCGAACATAGGTCAGGGACATAGACGTCTTCCGTGCTTTAAGTAAAGTTGCAATGACTGCTCCAGAGTAACCTTTTTTATTTAGACGCACCCTTTCAATGGCCAGACCGTAAGCGAGAACCGATCCACTTGGGGCATCCGCAGAGGCCCTTGAAGTAACAGACTCTCTGACGTCGGTAATCTCCACGGCTCCCCGTCGAGTAGACGGATGAGATCGGCATACCACGGACGTCTTGGCCAGTCCGGAGCCACCAGCAACACTCTCTCCGGGTGAGCCTAGATACGCTGTACCACTCGTCCTATGAGCACTCACGGAGGAAATACATAGAAGAGACCAAACACCGGCCAACGTTGCAGTAGTGCGTCGATCCACTCCGACATCCTTTCTCGCCATCTGCTGAAGAAACGACTGGCCTTTGCTGAGTGAAAGGTCACCATGAAATCCATGATCGGCGGCCCCCACCTGTGCACCACTTGTGCAAACACATCCGGATGCAATTCCCATTCTCCGGCATCCACCTGAACTCTGCTGAGAAAATCCTCCGTCACATTGTCCTTTCCTGCAATGTGCGCCGCCGAAATCGCTGGCAGTCAATGTTCGACCCAAGCGAACAGTGCCTCTGCTTCCTCTTCCATGGCCGTACTTCCTGTACCACCTTGCTGATTGATGTAGGCCACCATTGCGGAGTTGTCCAATAGAACTCATACCGTCCGACCCTGCACAGTCGCTTCGAATGTTTGCAACGCTAACGCCACTGCTCTGAGCTCCAACCTGTTGATCCACTATGTGCTCTCCTGAGCTGACCACGGACCTTGCGTGAAGAGCTCCCCATCCCGCGAGGCTTGCATCTGTCAACAATGGTAGCCACTTTGGCTGCTCCATGGTCATCCCGGCCTTCAAAGATTCCGGAATTAGCCACCACCTCAACGCTCGCCTGACCCCGAGAGGGCAGGGCAGTCGTCTGCTCAGCGGGTCGAATTGATGAGACCAAAGGCGAAGCAACGATCGCTGTAACAGCCACATATGAGACCTGGCCCAAGGTACTGCTTCCAAGGTAGTCGCCATTGTACCCAACAAATGGAGATAACTCCAGGCCGAAGGCACCGGAGTGGCCCTGAACTGGCGAACCATTTGTCGCAGGGCTTGGACTCGACGATTCGGCAGAAATACTGCTCCTCTCTGAGTGTCAAATCGTATCCAGAGGTACTCGAGGCTCTGGGACGGTATTAGATTACTTTTTTTCCTATTTACTACCCAGCCGAGCTTCTCCAAGAATGTCACCACCTTGTCCGTGACTTGTACACTCTCAGCCTTAGATTTTGCTCAAATTAACCAATCGTCGAGATAGGGATGAACCAGAATTCCTTCCTTTCGTAATGCCACAGCTACCACCACCATGATCTTGGTGAACATCCACGGCGCCGTTCCCAGACCGAAGGGCAACGCCTGGAACTGATAGTGTCCCCACGGCAGCATGAAGCGCAGGAACGTTTGATGACCCGCTCTGATTGGGATGTGTAAATACGCCTCCGTGAGATCGAGGGATGTCAAGTATTCTCCTTGGTGCACTGCCACAATGACGGACTGCAGTGTTTCCATCCTGAAATGCGGTACTCAGACACCGGTTTTAGGTCCAATACTGGACGAACCGTCCTCCTTTGGTACCACGAAATAAATTGAGTATCGACCCCTGCCGTAATCTTCTTTGGGCACCAGGATGACCGCTCCTAAGTGCAACAGCCGATTCAGAGTGCAGCGGACTGCAGGGCTTTCTGCTGCCCTTTGCAGGGCGATTGCACAAACAAATCCCAAACTGGCCTTGCGAACTCCAGCATATAGCCCTCCCGGATTATCTCTAACACCTACTGGTCGGACGTTATTTGGACCCAGGCAGGAAGAAAGCTCCGAAGTCGCCCGCCTATCGGAAGGCTTCCTGCCAAGGCCCCCCTCACTTCATTGCGGTTTTTGATTTGTTGCTGAGGCCGCCGCCGCAAAACCTCTCCCTGCTCCTCGAAACTCCCGAAACACCTGGGCCCAAGCAGCAAATCTTCCTCTTTGGAATCCGCCCAAGCGAGAAGTCCGAAACCTCCGAAAATCTCTAAAGGAACCCTGAAAGGCCGATGCGGACTTCCCCTGTTTAGGCTTATCCTCCGGCAGTCGCCCACCTTTAAACTCCCCTAACTCTTTCACCAACTTGTCGAGATCCTCCCCGAACAACCACCTTGCAACTACAGTGATCTGCGGGCGGCCACGAGCGACACCATACTATTAGCCAGGCCCTGATCAAGTCATAATGTACATCTGACAAATAAGCCGACCCCAACTCTAGGCAATCCAGCTCTCTCAGAGACTCTCTTGCTCCAGCTGAGTAGACTGCCGCAAACGCTGCGACCATCGAAGACATGCTCTTGCCACCCACGCCCCACAAATGGAAGTTTGTAATGACACCACATTGGCTTCAAAGGATTGCTTCAACAAACCATCCACCTTTCTATCCTGTGCATCTTTCAAGGTTGAGCTACCTTCCACAGGAATAGTGGTTTTCTTGGTCACCGCTGCCACCGCTGCATCAATCCTCGGAATCCGAAACCTCTCCTTGTCCTTATCTGCTAAGGGATACAGTCTATTCATAATCCTAACTCCTCTGAACCCTGCTTCCAGCTGATCCCACTCATCCTGTATCATCCTGTCTACTACTTTGTGAACGGGAAACACAACCTGCGTTTACCTCATTGCCTGAATAATTGGGTCTTCCCCATTGTCGTCCTCCACAGGCTGTTCCGTAGCGAGTTTAAGCGTCTGGAGTGACTCCGTGATAAGCGTTGTCAACTCATCCTTCCGGAACACCCGAATAATTTTCGCCTGATCCTCCGGTTCAGGAATCTCTCCTTCTTCCAATTCTTCATCTCCACCTTCCAGATTGACCTCGTTTTCCTCAGACTCCTGCCCCTCTAACTCAGAAATCGAAGGCTCCCGAGTCCTAGCTCATTTTGGCGGTCTCGAGGAACTGGTACTTGCATCAGCTGGTCCTGGCTGTTGCGGCGTCGCAGACAGTGACAAAGGCTCCGGCACTTTCCCTTGCCGCCTTAAACAGAACGCCTGATGCATAATTAATACAAAGTCAGGGCAGAAATCCCCGGGTTGCGGTCCCGAAGTCGAAAGGGCCCCCAAAGGGCCGACTGGCAACTCGAGACCGGCCCCTGGCGAAGTGGTCAGCAGAACCTCTCCGTCCAATCCAGCCGAGGTCCCCTGAAGGTCCTGTACTACCTTAACCTCCATCTGATGCTCCAAACTGCCGTACAGCCCCGGCAAATCCCAGAGTCCGCGATAGCACCTCTACGGGTACTGCAAACTACACATTGAGATTGCGACGCCATCACCTACAGCTCCGAAAACGCTCTCAAGGGGTCAAAAAAGGAAAAAATAAACTCTGCCTTCCAATGTTGTTGTTTTATTTTTATTGTTTTTTTTTTTAATTTTTTTTTTTGAAGCAGACAAGAATGTCAACCAATTACAATGTACCACAAATTAAGTGCTTCTGCCACCTGATCCAGAAAGCCAACTTGACCTGCCTGATCAGTAGCTCCCAGGGCAAGACAGTTCCCACGAAGATCAACCAAATTAAAATAAACTAAAGGTAGAGGAAGAGACCTAATGACATCGGGAAGGAGAGCTGTCTCAAAAACCCGAATTGTGCGCGCCTCGATTCAGCGGCATGCCATGCGGGAAACATGCTTAGAAAATGGCCGCCGCTGCCTGCCTGAGAAACAAAAAAGGCGCCAAAATCGCCGGTCCCCGCTTAGTGCGTCTGCGGTCGTCTTCCCACCCACAGACCCGCCCTTTTGCCTGTACTCACAGTACCTCCTCACACCAAGCACTGCAATCCCTGCTCCCGCTACTGCGATGCTGCAGCCCACGCGGCTCCACTCAGCTGAAAAGCGAGCGGATAGCCGCCAGGCGAGGTTCCTGCCAGAGAAAACAGCGAGCCTGCAAAGTCGCGGCAGCTCCGAACTGCCGAAGCCTAAACTGCTGCTCTTCTACTGCAGAGCTCTCCCTCCCACTTCCTTTTTTTTATTTTTTAAGATACAGACACCAAAATAGAAAACATTTAAAGTTAGGGGAAAGAAATTCAAAAAATTAGCCAAACATTACTCTAACCACTCCTTATCTGTTCTCAAGTGAATCCAGCACCTAGGCTCACTATGTCCTCCTGCTGCATGGAGACTGGACACACTGGGGATGATGGGAGAGGCCAGCAGACTACATCCAGTGATGTCACGTTTTTGTGACATGCCCAGTCCCAAGCTGCAGGAGGAGGAGCACAACCCAGAGGTGGAGGACTAAACTGGAGGACCGATAAAGAGGACCGGGCTCTGTCTGTGGCTTGAGCTGGGCACCAAAAGTAATGACCTTTGGGAGAAAGGTTCATGGGTCTGATATATGCTATTGAGTACAGCTGGAATATAGTAGGGGTACTTTTTCATTGCTCTTTTTTTGCTTAATATACAAAGAAAGTATGAATATTTCTCAAGCTGGTCCTCGTTTATCCTCCCATGCCAGTCTGTTCTTTAGGATATACACAATGAATATGCACGAAACAGAGACAGTGCTTACAAATCTCTCTATTCATTGTTGGTATCCTGAAAACCAGACTAGTGTATACCAGCTTGAGAAACACTGTCATATATTATATGTAGGGGGGAGGTTAAGGGTTTGGTATCAGAATGTATGTGGTTTACCAGATGTGCTGTATCAAAGTTCTCTTCTGATGGAACTTACTGGTGGCCTGTGTGTTTTGTATTGTTGGAGTAAAATCTGCTATAAAAATCACAATAAAAATTTAAGTTAAAAAAATACATTAAGAGAAAAGGAATTAAACATTTAGTACCAGATAACAATCAAACTGATTACTAGTTTCTCAAAAAGAATTACTGGTTACAAGGAAGCAATATCTGCAAGTAATTACACTACCAATTTCAGGTCATGTAGCTTATATTGCAAAACATCAACCCAGCAGTTGGAAATGCTTCTCCAGCTACCAGAAAAGAACACTTACTAGAGAGAGTGGTGTGGCAAGCAATTTTTAATTATTTTCTTTTATTTTTTAAAGTAAATGATATTTGCTATTCTCTGCCTCTGCCAAGACAGTGCAGGGTCACTAAGCCGGGTAGGCATCCTTCTTAACTGGGGCTCTCTCCACTACGGGGACTGTCTGAGCAAACTTCAGGCCACTGTTATCAATGAAAGTAAAAAGTGATATATTTCACTTCTAGTCCAGATATCAAGTTTCATTAGAACTCAAGGCAGGCAACACCTTGGGTGTGCTAAGAGTGGGATGCCAATGCTCCATGCTGTCACTAGAGTGATAAAATCTCTCCAAAGTCTCTTACGTGCATCATTAAAAAGGGACCCCAACTGGCCTGTTGCACCATTTGTTTTTGACCCTGCCCCCTCACCGACAGCTTCACCCCCAGGACTGCCTGGTGCCCCAGATGGCCTAGTAATGCACCAGGTATAAACTGTCCCAGTAATTCTTTAGATGGGAGTTAAATTTGCTTCTCATGCATTTCTTATGGAGAAATGGTCAATTTTGCCCCTCTCCTGTACCCCTTAAATCCTACAGGAACTTTGAAAGATACAAATGGATCTACCTCCATATAAAGTTAGACTCAGCTTAGTCTAGCCAATTAGAAACTGGAAGGTGGGGTGGGGTGTTACCCACCCCCCAACCTCATTACACACACGTATTCAATCACCTGACAAACTCCTGAGCCTTGTAGAAACAAAACGCAAAAGGAAAGACAAACTGACAGTAGATTCCATAATTTAAAAGAAAGATACTGAATAACCCATGCAAGCGAGAGAAAAATATGGTTGGGGCAGTAACAAAAGGGTAGGTTATCATGGAAAGCTCATCTGAATTCAACAGAATCAATGTAGCTAGCACTGCTGTTTTTTTTTAATTAATTCTCCCACATTTAAGACAGGGTACATGCAATATGACAAACTGTTACGCTGAGGCCGACAACATAAAAATATCAACTGGCCTGAATTGGCCCATCCAGACTGCTCAGCAGTTCTCTGATCTATGCTGCAACAAGGTAAACTCACCACAAGAGACTGATCTAGTGTTGCGTGTCTCTCCTCCTTTTCAACTGTTCTTCGACAATCTGGACATACCCAAAGTGGAAGATGCAGCATACTGTTTGTTTTGGGAGATGTAGAAAGTGCCATTTTGCTTGAGTTTTTAATCCCACTCTCTGAGAGTGAGGAATCTTTTCTTTCGCTTCTACATAGAAGACAGTGCTCTCCTGTTGTATAGGGTGCCCTTTGACCCAAGCCAAAGGTAAATGGAGTCTGCAGGAAAAAAACAAAAATATTTAAATGTAAAAATTGTACTGTAAATATCTTCAATGCAGTGCACCCCTGTTAAGACTGAATTTTTATGACATTTCCTAAAGTCTGTTTCCTTAAAGTCTATTTAACTGAAGAAAAACTCTTTAGAGTAAAAAAAGATATTGAAGGGCTCATCTTACTGGAAGCAGCACTCTTCCTCTAAATCAGCCTCACTGTAAACAAAAGGAACCACCAAATTAGATTACAAAGCAACACAGAAGTGATACAAATTAAATCGAAATTACACTTACCTGGTAATTGTAGTTCCTGGAGGGACTCCAGTTCAGTCCTCCACCTCTGGGTTGTGTACCTCCTCCTGCAGCTTTGGAGACTGGGCGTGTCAAATTCATGACATTACTGGATGTAGTCTGCTGGTCTCTCCCATCAGCCCCAGTGAACTAATGACAAAGCACACTCAACAGAGCAACAAATAAGAAGCTATCACCTCAATTATAACTTTAATAACTATGAACCATATGAACAGTAACTCCCCTTCTGGAAAGATTGAATGCTTCTTGTACCTCTTTCTTTCTGCCTCGCTCAGAACCATAGGAAAGAGAAGAAGAAATAGACTGCAACAACAGAAAGAATCTAACAAACCGGATCCCCATAAAACTCATACATACCTGTAGATTGATTCGTTAGTCCACTGAAACTCCTCTGCCAACGATACAACCCCGGGCGGGAATGAGGACTGAACTGGAGTCATTCCAGGAACTACAATTACCAGGTAAGTGTAATTTCGATTTCCTTATCAGTCCTCCAGTTCAGTCCTCCACCTCTGGGATGTAACAGAGCAGTACTCATTGGGGGGGACCCTTCCAGTCAGCTTGTAACACAGCCAAACCGAAGCCGGCATCATTTGCCGCTAAGACATCAAGACAGTAGTGCTTACTGAAAGTATGAAGAAATGACCAGGTAACCACTCTACAAATGTCCCCGGGCGGAACCAAGCTATGTTCCGCCCAGGAGGTTGCTTGCGCTCTGGTAGAGTGCGCTCGTAATCCCAAGGGGATTGAACGCCCCTGCACCAGATATGCCGATGAAATCACCTCTCTAATCCACCTACAAAATGGACGCCTTTGTCACTGCTTTGCCTTTGTAAGGACCTCCAAACACCACAAAAAGACGATCCAATTTGCGAAAAGGTCCTGAGACTTTCAAATACCGTTGCAAAACACGTTTTAAATCCAGAAGGCGCAAGCGACGATCTGCTGCATTTGTCTTACCAGAACCCAAAACAGGGAGCGAAATTGTTTGATTTAGGTGAAACGGTGAAACCACATTCGTCAAAAAGGACGGCACTGGCTTTCAACACCACCTTTTCTCTGGAAAAAGACAGAAATGGTTCCCTACATGACAATGCTTGCAACCGTGAAATTTGCCTCGCCGAGCAAATGGCTACTAAGAACACTGTTTTCAAAGTTAAGTCCTTTATTGTCACTTGGTGTAATGGCTCAAAAGGCTCCTTAACCAAGGCCCCTAAAACCAAATTGAGATCCCACGGTGGCACGAAAACTCTACGAGCAGGCCGCAGTCGGGTCACTGCTTTGAAGAACCGCAAGACATTTGCATGCGCACCTAACGGCACACCCTGAACCTTGCCTCTATAGCAAGCCAGTACTGCTAACTGCACTCTCAGGGAACTGGCTGCCAAGCCGTTATCAAAACCATCCATAGGAAGCTTAACACCAAAGCACCAATCCTCAAAAATCCGCCAGATGCAAACATATGTCAGCAACGTCGATTTCTTCCTTGCTCGAAACAATGTCGCAATTACCGCATCAGAGTATCCTTTTTTCTTTAACCTCGCCCATTCAATGGCCAAACCGTAAGCGAGAACCAACTCATTTGGGGCATTCGAAGTGGACCCTGGCGTAACAGATCCACTGAGACCGGAAGCCGCCAAGGCGCCCAGTCGAGAAGCCAAATGAGATCGGCGTACCATGGTCATCTTGGCCGGTCCAGAGCCACCAATAGCACTTTCCCGTGATGAGCCTCGATATGCTGAACCACGCGGCCTATCAGCGCCCCTGGCGGAAAGACATAGAGAAGACCCGACGACGGCCAAGTCTGCATTAGGGTGTCGAGCCCTTCCAACATCCTCTCCCGACGAATGCTGAAGAAGCGACACGCTTTTGCTGACTGAAAGGTCGCCATGAGATCCATGATCAGCGGGCCCCATCTGCGGACTATTAGGGCAAACACGTCCGGATGCAGTTCCCATTCTCCAGCATCCATTTGGTCCCTGTTGAGAAAATCCGCCGTCACGTTGTCCTTCCCCACAATGTGTGCCGCCGAGATCGCCGGAAGACGATTCTCCACCCAAGAAAACAACGTCTTCGCTTCTTCCATGGCTGCACTTCCTGTGCCGCCCTGCCGATTGATGTAGGCCACTGTCGCGGAATTGTCCGATAGCACTCTCACCACTTGACCTGCTACCACAGCCTCGAATGCTTGAAGCACCAGAGAAACCGCTCTCAACTCTAGCTGTTTGATTGACCAAGTTCTCTCTTGAATGGACCACGTGCCTTGTGCGAAAAGATCTCCGCAATGCGCACCCCATCCCGCGAAACTTGCATCTGTTAACAGCGGGAGCCTTTCCGGCTACTCCAGGGGCATCCCTACCTTGAACATCTTGGGGAGCAGCCACCAGCGCAAGGACTGCCTGACCCGGAGTGGACAAGGAAGACGTTTGTTTAGCAAGTCGGACTGATGAGACCAACGGCAAAGTAATGCTTGTTGCAATGGCCTCATATGAAACCTGGCCCAGGGCATGGCTTCCAACGCCGCCGCCATCACTCTTAGTACCTGAAGGTAGTTCCTCGCAGACGGCGCCTGAGCAAAGCAGAACTTGTGAACCAGTTGTCGGAGACCTAGAACCCGACGATTCGGGAAAAACACAGCCCCTTTCTGAGTGTCGAACTGAACTCCCAGGTACTCGAGATCCTGAGATGGAACTAAGCAGCTTTTGGCCGAATTGACCACCCAGCCTAAGTCCTGTAAAAACTTCACCACCTTGTCTGTGACTTGTACACTCTCGGCTTTTGATTTAGCCCGAATCAACCAATCGTCGAGATAAGGATGAACCAAAATTCCTTCCTTTCGCAACGCCGCCGCCACCACCACCACCACCACCATAATTTTGGTGTGAGTCCGCGGCGCCATTGCGAGCCCGAACGGAAGAGCTTGAAATTGATAATGTCCCCAGGGAAGAGCGAAGCGTAGGAACTTCTGATGGGCAGTTCTGATTGGAGTATGCAGATACGCTTCCGTGAGATCTAGAGAGGTTAAATACTCTCCCTTGCGTACCGCCACAATGACGGACTGCAACGTTTCCATCCGGAAATGTGGTACCCGCAAACATCGATTCACTCCTTTCAGATCCAAAATAGGTCGAAGAGATCCATCCTTTTTTGGGACCACAAAATAAATTGAGTATCAACCCACACCGTAATCCGACAACCGCACCAGCGCAATTGCCCCCATGTGCAAAAGCCGGTCCAGCGTACTGCGTATTGCCAGCACTTTCTGTTGCCCTCTGCAAGGAGACATCACAAAGGAATCGCGAGCCCAGTCTGGCAAATTCCAGCACATAACCCTTGCGAATTATCTTCGTGACCCACTGGTCTGACGTTATCAGAGTCCAGGCAGTAAGAAACCCCCGAAGCCTCCCGCCTATGGGACCTGCCAGCTTTCATTGGGGTTTTCGAGAAGTCGCGGTGGAAGACACTGCGAAGCCTTTGCTGGCTCTTCGAAACCCACCAAACCCCTGGGCTCGAAGCCAAATCTCCCTCTCTGGAAACCACCCAGACGAGAAGTTCAGAATCTTTTAAAGTCTCTAAACTGACCCCGAAAGGCTGTCGAGGCCTTCCCCTGCTTAGGCTTATCCTCCAGAGTCTACCACCTTTCGACTCCCCTAAATCCTTAACCAACTTGTCGAGATCTTCTCCGAACAACAGCCTACCTTTAAAGGGCAGCTTGCTGAGCCTTGATTTAGACGAGCCATCTGCCGCCCAATTCCTCAACCAGAGAGCCCTGCACGCGGCCACCATTGAGGAATGTTTCTTCAAAAACAATAGCTTTAGAGCTAGTCAAATTGTTTTGCGAAGTGGGATTCCCAAGAGAGGTGTTGACTGACCGAGGGTCCAATTTTGTATCCAAATATTTGGCCCAGGTCTGGGATGCCTTTGGCATTCATCACGTGAAAACCTCAGCCTACCATCCACAATCAAACGGTTTGGTGGAGAGATTCAACCAAACTCTCAAACAAATGTTGAGAAGGGGGTTAGCAGGAGAGGTAAAAGAATGGGATATGTTATTGCCCTTTGCCTTATATGCCTGCAGGGAAAGAATTCAGGTGTCCCTAGGTGTAACTCCATATGAATTGATGTATGGTAGGGCTCCACGTGGTTTGTTAGATATTTTGAGGGAACAATGGATTGATCCTGAACCAGAAAATCAGGAGGTGCCACAGTTTTTACGTGACTTGAGAACACGTTTAAAAGGAACCTCGCAGGTTGCTGAGAAAAACCTGCAGGACAGTCAAGTGCGCCAGAAAGGGTGGTATGATAGGAAGGCCAAAAGTCGCCAATTAAGCATTGGTGAAAAGGTTTTGGTTCAAGTAGCAGGAACAGCCCCAAAATTTGAAGTACAGTGGAAAGGGCCATGGAAGGTTGTTAGACAAGTGAGCCCAGTATCTTATGTGGTAGAAAATGCAAGAGGTCGTAGACAGACCTACCACATTAATGTACTTAAGTCTTGGAAGGAGAGGCCTCTAAATAATAATGACCCTGAAGCCAGCCAAGAAGTAGGTGAGCATCAAAAAGATAATACGCTCGTAGGTATTACGGACTGTAGGATTTGTTTTTCCTAAATACTATACTGAAAGCAAGTATCCTTTTGTGTTACCAAGTAAATCTGTGTGGGAGAAATAACCCCATAAATAAAATATATTTTTCTTTGCTTACACTCGAGCAACACAACTCATTATTTTGTGAACGGCTGATTCTGGTATGAATGGACTACATTCCCCACAATCCTTTGCAAGTCATAATAGTATTTGCCTTTGCCAAGACTAGACATTCTCACCCAGCGCCCCCGTTTACAAACTTCGTAGGCATCCAAGGGCTACATAGGTTTTGGAAGTGCTGTACTAATGAACGTCGGCTGCACTGCACCTGCACCATTGCCACTGACAACTGGGTGGGTTCTGGACTGGTCTAGCAGTATTCCAGGAAAGGAAATTAATGGTAAGTGAAATTTCTCCTTCCAGTTCATACTGCTAGACCAGTCCAGACAAGCGGGAAGTACCCAAGCTAACGACCTTCAGGGTGGGCCGAGAAAGCCGTCGACAGCACGCGAACGCCAAAACGACTGTCCTCTTGTGCTTGAACATCCAGACAATAATGCTGGACAAATGTGGACAGAGATGGCCAAGTTGCCACTCGACAGATATCAAGAGGAGCAACCTGAATGCGTTCGGCCCAAGAAGCTGCCTGAGCTGGAGTTGAATGAGCTCGAAGACCTACTGGGAGCGGTTTACCCTTACCAATATAGGCCGCATAACTGGCTTGACACAGCCATCTGGCAATAGTGGACTTGAAAGCCACAAGAACTCGCCGCGGCCTCGCCAAAAAGGACAGATGATGTGATTTTCAAAAGGAATTCGTTATCTCCAGAAAGTGGACAAGAATCATCTTAACATGATGCGTTCAAAGATATTTTTGATTTCCCGATCACTGCTCTTTTGAAAAAATAGAAAACAATAGAGGTTGATTGATGTGAAAAGGCGAAACAACCGTAGAGCAAGAGAGATAAGGATCCCTACAAGATAGAGCCTTTAGCTCCGAAATCCTATGAGCCGAGGTCATTGATACCAAGAATACTGCCTTAAGCATTAAATCCCAAAGAGAAACTTCCTTAAGAGGCTCAAAGGACCTGCCCATAAAAGTTTTGAGAACCAGACCAAGATCCCAGAGAGGGACTACCGGTCGAACCGAGGGACGCAGAAGTTTGACTCCGTTAAGAAAACATTAGACCTTTGAATGGGATGCAAGGGAACGGCCACGGACCGGACCTCGGTAGCAGGTTAAGTCAGACACCTGCACTCGAAGAAACCCAAAGTCTAAGCCCTCATCAAGATCATTTCGTAGGAAGGCAAGAACTTCCGGACCCCCAGAATGCCACGGAAAAGTTTGATTTCGCAAATACCAGGCCTCAAAGGTTCACCACACCCGAGTGTACACTAAAGACATAGAAGACCTCCTGTGGAAAAGTAACCCTTACAGATCAATCTTTTGGCGCTCAAGAGGCAAGCCATAAGCGAGTAAGGAGCGTGGTTGTCCATGGAGATTGGTCCTTGTCTTAACAGTCCCAGTGGGGCTGTTAGCCATAGAGGGGCCTACCGAGATAACCTTACAAGATCAGCAAACCAGGGTCTTCTGGGCTAATTTGGGGCCACAAAGATCACCGGGCCCCGGTGTTCCCTCATTCGATGGAGAACTTCCACGATTAGAGCCCAAGGAGGAAAGACGTAGAGAAGGATGTGCTCTGACCATGGTTGTGCTAGAGCATCTATGCCTTGAGATCCGTTGCCCCTCCAGCAACTGAAGAGCGGCACCTTGGCGTTTACCGCTGAGGCCATAAGATCTATCAAGGGTAGACCCAATTTGCGAAGTATCGCCTGAAGGTTCCGTGAGCCAGTTTACATTCCTTAGGATCCAGAGCATGCCGGCTGAGGAAGTCGGCTTGGAGATTGCTTGTCCTTGCAAAATGCTGCGCCGAGATGGCTCTTAAGTGCTTTTCTGCCCACGGAAAAGCAGGCCTTGTTTTGGGGGGGGGGGGGGTTGTTTTTTTTAATACTCCGGGACACTTTGTGGACAGTTGAGGTAGGCTATCGTCGTCACAGTGGCGGATAACACCCGGACTGCTTGATTTGCAGGAGGTGCTGAAAGTGTAGCATGGGCAGAAGGACTGCCGTGGCTTCCAGACGGTTGATAGTCCACCGAGACTCGCAGAGAGACCATTGTCCCTGTGCTAAGCGAGTTTGACAGTGAGCCCCCCAACCGGATAAGCTGGCATCCATCGTTAGTAGTATCCAGCGCGGATGTTCGAGCGGGATTCTTCTGAAGAGATTGCGTGGGCTGAGTCTGACCGCCGGGTGAAGAGGGAGACGAAGCTAATAGTCTTCCGACACTGGAGACAGGGGACCACCGAGAAAGAATTGTGAAGGCTACGCATGTTGTCAGACGGCTGCCTGGGTGAGAATGTTCACAGTCTTGGCAAGTGCATATATCAATATGATTTGCAAGGGATTGTGGGAAATGCAGTCCATTCACACCAACCACAGCCAATAACAATAATTAGTTGTGCTTGAGTGTAAAGCCAATAAGATATTTATTTATGGGGCTATTTCTCCCAACACAGATATGCTTGGTAGCACATAAAACAAGATACTTGCTTTCAGTGTTAAACTTGGAAAAACAAAATCAGGAAAACATTTGAACTTGTCAGGCAATCAAAGCAAAAGAATAAAGACCTGGTTGGTAACAAACTGGTCTTTTCTGTAGGCTTTAGCTAATATTTTCTTAGCAGTGTTTCAAACAACAAGCAAAACCCACAAAGAAGGGAAAAACTGCTCTTTTCAGGTTAACTTCTTATATCTTCACACATAGACTCAGAAGTGATTCCCTCAGAGCTCACAAGCAATTAGGTAAGGCTCAATTGCTAGCAGTTATCCAGCTGAAACCCCTTAGCTGGCTTGCTTTCTACTGCGTGGCCCAAAATCCTACTCAGGAGCTTTTCTGAGTAGATTAAAGAACAAGTTTGTATTTCTTTGTGATGGTTGCTGTACTTTGTAACAGAAAATTACCAAAGGAGTTTAGACAGAGAGCAATCCATATATTCACAGCCTGTATCTAAGACCGCCCCTTCCCCTTCTTCAACAATCATGGGTTCAATATCAGGGATTGGCACAGAGGAATTTCTCAATGGAGCACTTTCAGGAGAATACTTGTTTCCCTGCTGGCTTTCAAGGTTATAGCTAGGGCATAGATCAGTGTTCATACCTGAGCTTCCATTGCTGTTAGAGTTCCTCTCTAAATAGCCTGGCCAGTATGTAGTCCAGTTTTTATGTCCAGCCTTCCAATCCAGATCCCTGGACACTGGATCTCTCTTCACATACCTTCTGGCACGGGTCCTAGGGTCCCTTCCAAGTGCAGCCGTCTCCCTCACAGGTACCGTCTGGAGATTCCTAGCTCTGCAGCACCATTCCTCTGGCTTTCCCCAGTCCAATGGTGTATGCTGGCCCTTGGAATACCTTCCAGTATACGTACTGCTCTGGACTCCTTTAGACCTCCCAAATGCTTTTCTCTTCTTTATTCCAAAGGGTTTCTTGCCCTCTCTGTCCGTCTGGTTTGGCTTCTGTTTCTGATGATCCTCCAGATGATGAAGATGTCCAAGCTGAGGATCTCCAAGATGAAACTGAGGATAAGGATTCTGAGGATAATTCTCTGTAGAATAAACTCTACCTTTATTCTGCCTAGATGAGTGCTCCACCCTAGCACAGCGCAGCTGTGCTGAATCAGGCCCTGCCCTTTGAGATGAGTGCTTGGGGATTACCTCATAGCCCTCCTGATTGAACACACGTTTCCCCACTTCAGCTCCTCTAATGGCTGTTGGAAACCTGGTGCATTCTGGGACTGGTAGTCTTTTATGGGAAAATTCTGTTTTCTTATCTCTACCAGAACTGACAGGTTGCTTGTTCAGAGTCACTTCACCTTTACTATAGCTCCTTCCTGAGCTATGATAAGCTTCCTTATCACATACCCACCTGCTTAAGTTATTACGGACTGGTGTAACTGGTGAAACCTCTTTCCTACAGTCCGTAATACCTACGAGAGTGTTATCTTTTTGAAGCTCACTTACTTCCTGACTGGCTTCAGGGTCATTATTATTTACAGGCCTCTCCTTCCAAGACTTAAGTACATTAATATGGTAGGTCTGCCTACGCCCTCTTGCATTTTCTACCATATAAGATACTGGGCTCACTTGTTTAACAACCTTCCATGGCCCTTTCCACTGTACTTCAAACTTTGGGGCTGTACCTGCTACTTGAACCAAAACCTTTTCACCAATGCTTAATTGGGGGCTTTTGGCCTTCCTATCATACCACCCTTTCTGGCGAACTTGACTGTCCTGCAGGATCCTCTCAGCAACCTGCGAGGTCCTTTTCAAACGTGCTCTCAGGTCACGTAGGAACTGTGGCACCTCCTGACTTCCTGGTTCAGGATCAATCCATTGTTCCCTCAAAATATCTAACAAACCCCAGGGAGCCCTACCATACATCAATTCATATGGAGTTACACCTAGGGACACCTGAATTCTTTCCCTGCAGGCATATAAGGCAAAGGGCAATAACATATCCCATTCTTTTACCTCTCCTGCTAACCCCCTTCTCAACATTTGTTTGAGAGTTTGGTTGAATCTCTCCACCAAACCGTTTGATTGTGGATGGTAGGCTGAGGTTTTTACGTGATGAATGCCAAAGGCATCCCAGACCTGGGCCAAATATTTGGATACAAAATTGGACCCTCGGTCAGTCAACACCTCTCTTGGGAATCCCACTTCACAAAACAATTTTACTAGCTCTAAAGCTATTGTTTTTGCAGAAACATTCCTCAATGGAATGGCCCAGGGAAACCTTGTTGCCTGATCTACTATAACTAGGATGTATTGGAAACCTCGGGGCGTTTTGACTAATGGGCCTACAATATCCATGGCAATGCGACCAGTTGGGTCTGTGATAATTGGCATGGGAATCAATGGCACCACCGGTGGGTGAGCCGCTGTAACTCGCTGACACGCTGGACATGCAGCACAAAACTGGGCAGTTTCTTTGAAAATACCTGGCCAGTAAAAGCGCATAAGTATTTGATCCAGCGTTCCTTGCATCCCTTTATGACCTCCCACTGGATGATCATGTGCTAGTCTAAGTACTAGCCCTTTGAAAGTTGTGGGTACCACCAATTGTTTACGTATGGTCCCATTTCTGCGGTCCTGACTCTCTCTATATAATATTTCATTATCTAGTCTGAATCTGGGCAATTCCTCCCTGACCTCCTGAGCATACTTAAAAGCTCGGGTGAGAGCTTGATCAGCTCGCTGCTCTTGTGGAAAGTTAGGAAACTTTGCCACTAACTCAGCTGGCACCCAGGGTAAACTTTGACCAGCTAACATCTCAGCCCTACCCTGTGCTCTGCAAAGTCTCTCACGCCGCTTTTGTGCTTTCAACTTTCTTACTTTACCAGATGATGGGGTTATTAAATCATCATGAGAGGGTAAGTCTCCTAATAACTCTGTCTGCTCCCCCTCCTCCTTCTGCTGGCTCTCTACCTTAGCCTGCGAGCGGGTGGATACAAGGCCCCTCTTATTACCTATAGTTTGGCCTTCTGGAAGCTTAACCATCTTTTTAGCTAGGGACTGAGGACTTCCAAAGAAAGGCCCGGGAGCTATTTCCATTATTCCTTCTCCCTCCTTCTTTCCTAGCCCTTCCACTAGACCCTGCTTAAATCTTGGCCAGTCTCTTCCTAGAACCAAATCAAAGGGTAGCCTAGGCACCACTGCTAACAGGACTTCCTCTTGTTCCCCCAGGCACTTAACCTTTAGCCTATAGGTGGGATATGATGTTGCAGCACCATGAATGCATCTGATGTGAACTTGGCTTTCAGGGGTTCTAGGCACAAATCCTTCTTGGGCCTCTATTCTCTTCCAAAGCCTTTTTGACATCATACTCTGGTCTGCCCCAGAGTCTAACAAAGCATTTGTGGTAATTCCTTGCACATCAACCATCAAAAGAAATCCTTCTTTGGGCTGTTTTAAATCCAGACCCATTAAGCTAGTGTGTGTCTGGCATCCCTTTTCTAAATGTCCCCATTTTCCACACTTGAAACATTTCTTTCCACTCCACTG
Organism: Ichthyophis bannanicus; assembly: GCA_033557465.1. Classification (NCBI taxonomy): domain Eukaryota; kingdom Metazoa; phylum Chordata; class Amphibia; order Gymnophiona; family Ichthyophiidae; genus Ichthyophis; species Ichthyophis bannanicus. The sequence goes on along the minus strand of CM066032.1, from coordinate 1,362,282,630 downwards.
TGTCATCTGGTTTGGCACCGTACATTTATTTTCAGTAACATTTTTAATTATTTTCTTTTCTGATACAGCACAGCTTGCCTCAGCACCCATCTTCAGAGGGCCACCCATTCTATGGCAAGCCTGCGTGGCTTCCAAGAATCTCTCTGCTAGCATGGTTGCCTCTCCAAGATTTTGGTAATTTTGCTGTATAAGGAAAGTGTGCAAATCTTTAGGCACCGCAGACATAAATTGTTCAAGCATAATAATGTCTAATAACATTTCTACCGTCTTTTGCTCAGGCTCCAACCATTTTACAGCTAATCCTCTGATTCTCTGACTCAGAGCCCTGGGTGTTTCACCCACTCTCAATGTAGTAGCTCTAAACATTCGCCTATACTCTGAAATAGACAACCCTAGGCGATCTCTAATAGCAACCTTTACATCCTTATAATTCAAAGCCTGGGCTGCTGGCATTGCTCTATAAGCTGCAAGCACCTCTCCAGTTAATGAGGCTGCCAGCCTTACTGCCCACTGGGTCTCTGGCCATGCTAATGCTTGTGCCACTCTTTCAAAAGACTCTAGAAAATCATCAACATTATCATCTGGAGTTAGCTTCCCAAAACTAAATGCCCCAATTCCCTGATTGAGTCCCACACTGTCCACATGTGGTGTACCAGTATTTACTGCTGGTCTTGCATCTGGTCCACTTTGGTTCTGCAGTTGAACTAGGGCTTGCACCAGATCAAGCACTGGCCTCTGCTGGTCCATTAAGGCTTTCATAGCAGTGTCCTGAGCCTGCTGTGCTAGCTCCTGTTGCCTGCTAAACTGGGCTGCCATCCACTCAGCTAGTTCCCTCGGATCCATCTTGATCCCTGCAAGAAAATACAAAAAAACCCAAAAACACAGTGCACCACCTTCCAAACAGGTGTTTTTTTCTACTCTTTTTTTATTTTTTTTTTAATTACCCCTGTGCCTTACTCCTATCCACCACTAGACATGCCCAGGTACTTGCTACCTTATGCCAGTGATAAATCCAGCTCTGCACAGGGTCTTTTCTTCCTGGAACAGCTACCTGGAACAGCCACCTCTCCTCCAAATTGCAGTTGAGGGAAAATCTTTTCTTTCAGCTTTTAAGCTTGAACTGTCTTTTCCTTCAGACTTGAGTTGTAATCCTCAGCAAGTACATCCCTTTGCGCAAAAGCAATCCGAAAAACTATGCCATTTGTCAGACGGCTGCCTGGGTAAGAATGTTCACAGTCTTGGCAAGTGCATATATCAATATGATTTGCAAGGGATTGTGGGAAATGCAGTCCATTCACACCAACCACAGCCACTCACAATAATTAGTTGTGCTTGAGTGTAAAGCCAATAAGATATTTATTTATGGGGTTATTTCTCCCAACACAGATATGCTTGGTAGCACATAAAACAGGATACTTGCTTTCAGTGTTAAACTTGGAAAAACAAAATCAGGAAAACATTTGAACTTGTCAGGCAATCAAAGCAAAAGAATAAAGAACTGGTTGGTAAAAAACTGGTCTTTTCTGTAGGTTTTAGCTAATATTTTCTTAGCAGTGTTTCAAACAAGCAAAACCCACAAAGAAGGGAAAAACTGTTCTTTTTCAGGTTAACTTCTTATATCTTCACACATAGACTCAGAAGTGATTCCCTCAGAGCTAACAAGCAATTAGGTAAGGCTCAATTGCTAGCAGTTATCCAGCTGAAACCCCTTAGCTGGCTTGCTTTCTACTGCGTGGCCCAAAATCCTACTCAGGAGCTTTTCTGAGTAGATTAAAGAACAAGTTTGTATTTCTTTGTGATGGTTGCTGTACTTTGTAACAGAAAATTACCAAAGGAGTTTAGACAGAGAGCAATCCATATATTCACAGCCTGTATCTAAGACCGCTCCTTCCCCTTCTTCAACAATCATGGGTTCAATATCAGGGATTGGCACAGAGGAATTTCTCTATGGAGCACTTTCAGGAGAATACTTGTTTCCCTGCTGTCTTTCAAGGTTATAGCTAGGGCATAGATCAGTGTTCATACCTGAGCTTCCATTGCTGTTAGAGTTCCTCTCTAAATAGCCTGGCCAGTATGTAGTCCAGTTTTTATGTCCAGCCTTCCAATCCAGATCCCTGGACACTGGATCTCTCTTCACATACCTTCTGGCACGGGTCCTAGGGTCCCTTCCAAGTGCAGCCGTCTCCCTCAAAGGTACCGTCTGGAGATTCCTAGCTCTGCAGCACCATTCCTCTGGCTTTCCCCAGTCCAATGGTGTATGCTGGCCCTTGGAATACCTTCCAGTATACGTACTGCTCTGGACTCCTTTAGACCTCCCAAATGCTTTTCTCTTCTTTCTTCCAAAGGGTTTCTTGCCCTCTCTGTCCGTCCGGTTTGGCTTCTGTTTCTGATGATCCTCCAGATGATGAAGATGTCCAAGCTGAGGATCTCCAAGATGAAACTGAGGATAAGGATTCTGAGGATAATTCTCTGTAGAATAAACTCTACCTTTATTCTGCCTAGATGAGTGCTCCACCCTAGCACAGCGCAGCTGTGCTGAATCAGGCCCTGCCCTTTGAGATGAGTGCTTGGGGATTACCTCATAGCCCTCCTGATTGAACACACGTTTCCCCACTTCAGCTCCTCTAATGCTGTTGGAAACCTAGTGCATTCTGGGTCTGGTAGTCTTTTATGGGAAAATTCTGTTTTCTTATCTCTACCAGAACTGACAGGTTGCTTGTTCAGAGTCACTTCACCTTTACTATAGCTCCTTCCTGAGCTATGATAAGCTTCCTTATCACAATGTATACCCTGGCCCAAGGAACGATCTCGATTGTGGCCGCCATGGACCCCCAGATTTGGAGGTAGTCCCAGGCCCATGATGAGTTCTGAAACAGGAACAACCGAATCTGAGACGAGAGCTTGAGGAAGCATTTCTGAGTGAGACAGACGCGCCCCTGACGAGTGCCAAACAGTGCTTCCAGAAATTCCAACCGTTGTGACGGTTGAAAGCCCTTGGAGTAATTGATCACCTATCCTAGGACTTTTGAGAAAGGAAACTACCCTCGAGATGGTGTTGCAGGCCTCCCGATAGGAAATCGCCCGAATGAGCCAAACATCTAAGTAGGGACATACCCGAATGCCCTGTTGGCGTAAGGCCGCTACCACCACCACTGCCTTGGAGAAAGTCCGAGGAGCAGAGCCAAAGCCAAATGGCATAGCTCGAACCTGAAAATGCTGTCCGAGGACTGCAAACCTCAGAAAATGCTGGTGATCGTTTTGAATGTGAAAGTGAAAATAGGCCTCTGCTAGATCGAGAGAGGCCAGAAACTCTCCCTTGCGTACCGTTTGAATGACCGAAAGAAGCGTTTCCAATTCTGAAGTGAGGTACTAGAAGGCTGTGATGGATGCCTTTGAGATCCAAGATTGCGCGAAAGCATCCATCTTCCCTGGGCACCACGATCTTTGAATTGTAGATAGAATAGTCAATTTCTTTTGTGGGGAACGTCCTGGAGAGTTTAGGAAGGTGTCGCAAATTGGCCGCCAACATTCCAGGGAATAACCATAGGAAATATTATCTGGGATGCAAGGATCAGAGGTTATATGTGCCCACTAACAAGAAAAAATGCCAAACGGCCTCCCACTGGTGACATCCTCTCGAGTGGGACGCCTGTCCTGTCAGCGGAAAGGACATGTGGATCTGGGGAAGAATCTGAACTCTTGCGGGGCAACTCGAAAGGGTTGTGTCCTTTGACTAAAATGACTGTTGGAGGACGCCGAGAAACTCTGTTTGAAGGAACGGTATATCCGAGAATCTGAAGATCTGGGGAATCACCGAAAGGTCTGGGACCGAGCAGACCGCCGTGACGAAGCTCTTGGCTTATCCTCTGGCAAGCGTTGAGGTTTGACCTCCCCAAGATCTTCCACCAATTATCTAAATCTTCTCAAACAAGGCGCCGTCCCATGAAGGGGAGTTTTGACAGGCCTGTCCTAGAGGCTACATCCACTGCCCACTGACGGAGCCAAAGCCATCTGCTAGCTACCGTTACCGCCACCAATGAGCGAACTGAGAGACGCCAGAGATCGTAGAAGGCATTCGCTAAAAATGCCACAATGGATTCCCAGCGGTCCACAGTTGGATCCTCTGGTAGCTGTTGAATTCATCGCAGCGAAGCACGGGCCCCTAGTCCCCCGCAAACTGTCGCCCGGAGTGACAGCGCGGAAGTTGAGAAAGCTGTATTGAGAACAGTTTCTCTCTTACTGTCTTGTTGGTCCCGTAAACTGCTCCGTCTTCAACCGGAATGGTGGTATGCTTAGTAACTCCGGTCACTAAAGCATCCAGCGGTCAAGTTCCAAAGGAGTTCAAAAGTATAACTGCGCTAGGCAGCGTGCCATACATAGAGAGGTACCTGGTGAGTTCCACTCCCGAGAAACCATCAGTTGAAACTCCACTGGGAAAGGAAAGGCCTTGGAAGGCCTCCATATGCCTTGCATAATAGAGTCCGGCTAAGGTTGAGAAGTAAACGCTGGTGGCCCAGACGCATCTGTAATCCATAGCACCTCAACCACCTGCGCTATGAAGGCAGGCAATTCCTCCTTACGAAAGAGACGGAGGTCTTGGAAATCTTCTTGGACCATTACAAGGAGAATACTCACCATCCTCTCGACCAGAGGAATCTAACCTCGCCTCTGCAGAGGATCTGCCTGCTTCTGGCACTCCAAGAGGGTCCTGCAACCATGAAACCACCTTGGTAGGCCGTGTCCCCTTAAAGTGTGGTATCATATGCTTTCTTTTACGAGACCGTGAACCTAGAATGCCGGCGCCAGATGGCAAGGATGCTGCACAACACAAGGCCCATGCCTGACGAACTGGAAGCGACTGCGACCCTTCTACGAGGAAATGCGTGGGCTTTCTGAAACGGGAGGTTCTGAAGCCACGAGGTCCAGAGCAGGCAGTACTGGTAACAGGGGGGCAGAAGACTCTCCTGTACATACCTCACAGGAGGAGCAGAAGTGGTTGCACAGAACTTCGTGCTTCTTATTGCAGCCCCAGCACCTGTGCTGTGAAGTAGGCATTGTCCTCCTTTGTTGCGTTCCCTTGACTTAAAAATGTATTAATTTATTTATTTTAAAACAACGATATAGTTGTAGTTCTAAAATTCTGCTGTTTCCCCTTCCAAACGCTATAAAACGAGTTGAAAAGGGGCCTGATCTGCCAAGGAGCAAAGAAGAAACAGCAACAGGCTTCCCACTCAAAAATCAGCCGCGAGGAGCAGGATCACGGTAAACAAAATGGCCGCCGGCACAGGAAAACAGCCCAGAGAAAAAAACCGTTTGGTTTAAAAAATACGCAGCGGCGGCAGCAATTTGAGTCGGAGGGCAGTCAGGAGGAAGAGAACTGCCAGTAGACGCAGAGCCCCATTAAAATTAACCCCTCGGTGTCCGAAGACAAAGTAAAATAGAGATGCCGAGGCTCAACAGAGGAAAAGTATTCAGCTAATTAACCTAAATCATACTAGGTTAAGGTGAATAAACGTGCTACCCTTAAGGCAGCAAAGGCCCTCGTGGCCTGCGGCTGGAGTCCCTCCGGAGAAGGGAGCTCTACTGATATAGCAGATCAGGAGCTCATCTCAGAAATAGCTCTCTAATAAACTGCTTATTAAAGAACTTGGGAGCTCTGGGAAAACTCAGAGGGACACCTCGTGTGTGCCCCGAGTACTTCCAGGATAAAGAAATAGTAATGATATTAAAAATTAAATCGAAAACAATTTAGTAACCCTCATCTGATGGAGACAGAGAAAATACTATGCCTATGTCAACCAGAGCCTAGCCAATCAGAGCTCTAGAATATTTTCTCTGTCTCCAACATCTGCTGGAAGGGGGACATAACCCGCTTGTCTGGACTGGTCTAGCAGTATGAACTGGAACTTGAGTTTCCTTAACCAGCCTAGAGAATTATTCCCTACACCAAATCCATGCAGTCCATCCCTTTCTTTCCACTGCCTCCTTGACTGTGCTGTTTCTGTCCTTGATAACCTCAAGAATTGATTATTGTAATGTAGCCCCAGCAAGTATTCCTCAATATCAGTTACAGAGGCTCCAACTTTTACAAAACACAGCTGCACGTTTTCTCACCCACTCCTCCAGATTTGATCACATCTCCCCGATATTGATCAGTCTCCACTGGCTCCCCATCTGCTTTAGAATACAGTACACAATTCTCATTTTTGTCCATAAAACTATTCACAAGGGCACTCCCCAATACCTCACCAATATGCTTCACTTTCACACTCCCCATCTATACCCATCATCTAGTGCTTCCCTCCGTATCTTGTGCTCGCCTTCAAAGCACTCAGACATCAGCTTTTTTCTGTTTGGGTTTCACATTATGGAACTCCATTACCGCCACTCTCCGTGCTGAACCCTCCTTCACCAATTTCAAAGCTGCTTTAAAAACACACCTTTTTCAGCTGGCCTTTGGCCTCCCCAGCTCCACGTTCTCTTAGGTATGCCTGCTGTCCCCTCCCCTCCCACTTCTGCCACCACTCCACGTTACTATTTCCAGTAAGTCTTCCTCCCTTACCCTCTGAATGCTCCCCCTCCATTTTACTTCTCTTGCTGTCCTGTTAATTAATGGCGTTCCTTTCCTTTTTCATTCTACAGCCCTTGTAATTTTATAAACCACTCTGATGCTACTGTCTGAGTGGTCAATCAAGCTAAGCAATAAAGAAAGATAAAATCATCCATCTTTCTTTCTCCCAAGGGTACATGCCCTCCAGCTTTAACAGCACCTCAGTCAGACCAATACTAAAGAGCTCATCACTTGATCCAAAAAACACTCAGCTCCTATAGATCCATCTCCAACATACCAATCATTGCTATAATACAGAAATCTGTACAATGCCAACTACAAAACCACAAACACATTTGCAGCCTTACAGCAGGTACAAGATTAGAATGTAAACCCTCTGGGGACAGGGAAATATCAGTAGCACCTGATTGTAACTCGCCCCGAAAGGCGTGAGCTAACTATTACTAATAAATAAATAAATAAATCGAACAACATGGATTTAGACCTTATTACATTGCAGAGACTAACAACACTTCTGGACAGATTAATAAAAAGCACTGGAAAACCAGGACAAGGATTGATACTAATATTCCTCAACATTTCAGCAGCTTTTGACACAATAAGCCACCGCACATTCATATCACACAATCACAAGAAATTGGCCTTCACAACACTTCTCTGTAAAGCGTAGTTACTCACCTGTAACAGGGAACAGCAGGAATTTAGTCCTCACATATGGGTATCGTCGATACCGACGGAGCCTGTGCGGGAACGCTCCCCAGCGTTCAATAGGAACGCTTTTGGGAGCATCCCTCAGCACATGCGCGCTGCCTTCTCGCCTTTCCAACTGTCCCTCTTCAGTTAAGTTTGTAGCTGAGTGAAAGGATAGAGGGAGAGAGGAAAGAGACAAAGAGATAGAGAGACAACTCCTAGGGGAGGTGGGTGGGTTGTGAGGACTAAATTCCTGCTGTTCCCGGAGATCACCTGTTACAGGTGAGTAACTACGCTATCTCCAGGAACAAGCAGGAATGTAGTTCTCACATATGGGGACTCCCTAGCTGAAGATGCCAGAAAGATAGCCCCAGGAAGGTGCCACCCTAGAAGGTGGGAATTCGTCCTCCCATGGATCTCTGGCATCCCACCAGGGTTGGTGGGTAGGAGTTGGTTTAGGTCTGAAAGAGTTTTTGAAGAACAGCTTGGCCAAAGAAGGAATCCCGATGGGAGGCTTTATCCAGGCAATAGTGGGCTGTGAAGGTGTGTACCGAAGCCCAGGTGGCTGCTCGACAAATGTCATCGATAGACACAGAGTGGAGATTAGCCATAGAAGCTGCCATGGCTCTCACATTATGAGCTGTGATATGGTCCTGAAGAGGAAGACCCTTACTCTCATAAGCAAAGGATATGCATTGGGCAATCCATTTAGATAAAGTTCTTTTGGAGACTGGAAGTCCCAAATGACTAGGGTCAAAAGCTATAAAACGTTGTGAAGACTTTCTATGTTGCTCTGTTCTTTGTATGTAAAAGGCTAAGGCCCTTTTACAATCCAAACTATGACGGTTTCTTTCTGCATTAGAGGCGTGAGGACTCGGAAAAAATACAGGAAGATAAATTGATTGATTTAAATGAAAAGGCGAAACCACCTTTGGCATAAAATGTGGATGAGTTCGAAGAACAACCTTATCATGATGAAACCTAGTATAAGGAGGATCAGCCACTAAAGCTTGCAATTCACTAATGCGACGGGCAGAGGTGACTGCAACTAGGAAGATGACCTTCCAGGTCAAAAACGTAAGGGCTGTAGTGGCCAAAGGTTCAAAAGGCGGCTTCATGAGCTGCCCGAGAACTAGATTTAGATCCCATGTCACCGGTGGTGGCTTGATGGGAGGTTTAGTTAATAAAAGGCCTCCCATGAATCTTGATAGGCATGGATGAGAGGAAATAGATTGTCCATTCAGAGGCTTATAAGCTGCTGCAATTGCACTAAGATGGACTCTTACCGAATTGGTCTTTAGACCAGAATTCGATAAGTGAAGGAGATACTCTAGTATCGATTCTAAGGGTATGACCAGGGGGTTTAATCCCTTCTTGGAGCACCATATAGTAAAACGTTTCCACTTGAAGGCATAAGATCTTCTTGTGGAAAGTTTCCTAGAAGCCTGAAGGATATCTTTTACCTGTTGGGACAGGCTGAAATCTTGGAGGTCTAAGCCTTCAGCAACCAGGCCGTGAGGTGCAGGGACTGGGGATTCGGGTGCCATAGCGTCCCGTTCTCCTGGGAAAGGAGATCTGGAGCATGCCCTAACTCCAGAGGTATCGCTTGAGAGAGATGTAGAAGCAGGGAATACCACGTTTGGCGTGGCCATCGTGGTGCTATGAGAATCATGCGACCCGTGTCTCTCTGAAGCTTGAAGAGTGTTTTGGGGATGAGAGGAATAGGTGGGAAGGCATAAAGGAAGTCCTGAAACCAGTGAAGGAGGAAGGCATCCCTTGCCTGACAGTTGTGAGCCGGAATCTTGGAACAGAACCGGGGAAGTTTGGCATTCAGTGGACTTGCAAAGAGGTCTATGTCTGGTGTGCCCCAGAGATGAAATATCTTTGCCACCTGGTCTAAGTGGAGGGACCACTCGTGAGGCAGCAGTACTCAACTGAGTCTGCCCAAAGGTTTTGAATGCCTGAAAGATATACCACTAGAAGGTGAATTTGATGCTCTCTGGCAAGGGCCCACAGTCGTAAAGCTTCATTGCATAACGACAGAGAGCCTGTTCCGCCCTGCTTGTTCACATAGAACATGGCTACTTGATTGTCCGTTTGGACTAGGACTGTCTTGTAGCTGAGCTGGGCATGGAATACTCGAAGAGCTAAATAGATTGCTCTTAATTCCAGGTGGTTTATGTGTAAACCAACCTCCTGTGGAGTCCAGGTGCCCTGGGTAAAGAGATGATTCAGGTGTGCTCCCCAACCCACCTGTGATGCATCTGTTGTTAGGGTGGCCTGAAAGTGGGGATGATGAAAAGGAGACCCCACTGTCAGATTTTCTAGTGATTGCCACCACTGGAGGGACAAAATTAGTCACTGAGAGATTATTATTCTGTCCGACAAATGACCCGTGGCCTGTGTCCACTGTGTGGAGGGGGTCCACTGAGCTACTCCATGATTATACCCCACATAATGTCTATATGTAAATAATGTATATAAGTTGCACAGTTCTGTGCCATTCAGTTTAATATTACTCTGTTTATTTTATATTGCTTATAGCTATCTGATGTTATATGTAAAACAAACTATGCTTTGTTGAATGTTGTTATCTGTAAACCGCAGCTGAACTATGGAAGTTCTTGTTAAATAAATAAATAAATAAATGTGGAGGCGAGCATATGGGACTACATGAACTGTGGAAGCCATATGTCCCAGTAACTGCAGTAGCTCTCGAGCAGTGAGGGAGGATTTGCCTGCTGCTTGAGAAGCTAGTTGCATTATGCGAAGACACCGGGCTTGTGGAAGGAAAGCCCTTGCTTGTCTGGTATCTAGGCAGGCTCCTATGAATTCTAGGCATTGGAAAGGAACTAGTTGAGATTTTGGGACGTTTATTACCAATTCCAAGTATTGGAGGATTCGCATTGTGTGGGGCAGTGCAGTGCTGGCCTCTGCAACTGTAGGGGCTTGAATGAGCCAGTCGTCTAAGTAAGGGAAGCGAAAATCCCCAGGGTTCGTAGAAATGCAGCTACTACTGCCATATATTTCGTGAATACCCTTGGTGCTGAAGCCAGAACAAAGGGAAGAACCCTGTACTGGAAATGTTTTCCCCTGAAAAGGAAACGTAAGAATTTCCTGTGATCTGGATGGATGAGAATGTGATTGTATGCATCCTTTAAGTCTAGATAGCAAAGCCAATCCTGGCATTGAAGGTATGGCAGAAGAGTTCCTAGAGAAATCATTTTGAATTTCTCTCGAAACAGATATTTGTTCAATTCTCTGAGGTCTAGAATGGGTCTGTGTCCTCCTGTTTTCTTTGGAATAAGAAAACAGGGGGAGTAAAACCCTGCACCCCGTTGAAGAATGGGTACTTCTTCTATTGCCCCTTGGGCAAGAAGTGTGGAGACCTCGTGATCTAGCAGATTGTCTGCAGAGGTTTGTGAATTGATTTGCTTTAGAATTGTAGGAGGGGGCATGCTGTGAAAATGAAGCTTGTACCCCTCTCCTACAATGGATAAAGTCCAATCTTCTGCTGTTATCTGATGCCATCTGTTGACAAAGTGGCATAACCTGCCCGGAATATTGGGGGGTTGGGGACCCCTCAGAGGCAGGGAGGCAAAGCTCTCTAGGAAGGAGTCAAAGCCCTTGAGGGGGCTGAACCTGGAGAGCAGGTTGGGCTCTCGGGCCTTTTGGCTTCTTTTCCTGTCTAGTTTGTCCCTTTTGGGCAACCTGACCTGGAGTTTCACTCTGCTGGGTATAGAAAGGATAAAACTTCCTCTTTTTGCTAAAAGAGGGTTTTTTTATAAGGCTTCCTTTTGGCTGGAGTGGCTGTAGACTTTGACAATCTATCTAAGGTAGAATTGTCAGCATCTAACTTGTTAGCCTTTTCCTGCCAGTTCTTGCCGAAGAGAGTCTCCCCCAGGCAAGGAATGTTGCCTAACTTGTCCTGTACCCAAGTCTCCAAGTCTGATGCCTGTAGCCAGGCAATCCGTCGTGCGCCAATGGCAATAGCAGAGGTTCTGCTGATGCATTCGAAGCAGTCAAAGGCTGCACGATTAACAAACTTGGAGACATCTTGAGCATGCTTAACTAGAGCAACAAAATCTTGTCTCTTGTCATCTGGGAGAAATGGGCTCATAAGTTCCAAATCTCCTGTGACTTCCTTGAGTAACATTCCCATATATAGGATATATGAACTGATCCTAGCTGAAAGCATGGAAGCTTGAAAGGTTCTGCGCCCAAAAGCATCCAGAGTCCTGCTTTCACGACCTGGAGGCTTGGATGCATGCCTCTTTGCACTTTTCATCCTACGCATGGCTGATTCCACTACCATTGAATGGTGTGGCAGCTGAGTTTTCTGAAATCCAGGACATGGCAGAACTCTATGCATAGTATCCAGTCTCCTAGAGTGAAGAGTAGTAGTCAGAGGTGTCTCCCACATTCTGAGCATCAAACTATGCTGAATTTCATGGATAGGCAGAGTGGCTGCCTCCTTAGGAGCTTTAGGATATTGGAGAATTTCCAATTCCTTTGCTCTGGGTTCTTCCTCAGGAGCTACCGTGATTGAAAGACCTTTGGCCATATCACGGATGAAATCCTGAAATGACATGTGTTGGGGAGAAGAGGGATCTTCTAGGAGAAACCCTCTAGTGCCAGCAGAATTGTCAGAGTCTTCGGAATCGGAGGCATCGAAGTACTCCTGATCCCGATGCTCCTGCAAAGCACTATCCCGGTACCGATCGAAGTCGGTACCGAGTTGACCCAGTACCGCTTTGACAATTCCAGCCAGAGATGGCATGGGAAGAGTTCCCACCGGGGCCAGTACCGTCAGTACCGGTATCGGTGTCTGTACTGGTGTCGGTATCGGCATCGGTGTCGGTGTCTATGTCGGTACCGGTGCCCGTGGGACCACCGGTACCGCAGCTGAAAGAAGAGCTGCGATGCTGCGCTCAATAGCGAGGAACCTCTGGTCTATCGACGCTGCCGATGCTTGGGTGTCGGTACCAGTAAGAATGGCCAGAACCCCTGAGCATAGCACAGGAGGTTTTTGCGAGGTTGAGGCCTCAAGAACATCCTGAAGCCCCACAGATGCTTTGGAAGCCGCTGGGGCTGTTTTGCCGGTATGGTTCCCTCAAAGGCCATGCCAATGGCCTCTCAATGCTTAGCAGGAGAGCTACCCTTTGAGGACTGGCTTTTATGTTTAGTTACCTGAGATCCATGGGAGGAAGAAGAGGCCCTTGACGATGTCGATGCAATGGATCTGGCATCTGAAGAAAAGAGGGTACCGAGCTTTGCAGCCCGGTTCTGTCTTCCTCTTTTAGTCATCCCCATACAGGAGACATATTCAGTTGGATAATGTTCAGGACCTAAACATTTCAGACACCAATCATGGGTGTCAGTGATGGAAATGGTACTGCCACACTTAGTACATTTTTTAAAACTACTAGTTGGCTTTTCCATGTTTTAGGAATATAGGGCCTAGTGCCCAAAATGGCACCTAGCACCAAAGAGAAAGGTTTCTGAAAAGAAATAGTCTGAAGCCTAAGTTTTTTTTTTGTTTTTGTTTTTTGAAAAGAAAGAAAAGAAAAGAACTGGCGGTCCCAGTAGGCGTCGTGCGGTAGGCAAACGCGACAAGAAAAGAAATTTAAAGACGGAATTTTCTGCGGTGACAGGGAATAGATCCTGTCGGCTCCGCGGAAAACAAAGAACTGAAGAGGGACAGTTGGAAAGGCGGGAAGGCAGCGCGCATGTGCTGAGGGATGCTCCCAAAAGCGTTCCTATTGGACGCTGGGGAGCGTTCCCGCACAGGCTCCGTCGGTACCGACGATACCCATATGTGAGGACTACATTCCTGCTTGTTCTTGGAGATTGGTTTCAATCATATCTAAAGGACCACCAGCAACAAGTCAAAATAGGTACACTCAAATCCAACCCTTTCAAGTTACACCAAGGAGTACCACAAGGATCCACCTTATCCTCTTTATTATTTAAGATTTACACACAGCCATTATGTGCAATTCTGCAAAATTACAATGCACCTTACATCTATGCAGACAATATCATGATATATACACTATTCTCTACAGCTAATCCCATCTACACAACTATAACAGGATGCTTTGAGGCAGTCACACAATGGCTTTCAGAGAGCAACCTGTCCATAAAGTACAAAAAAACGGAAGTTCTCCACATGACGAGAGATATGACCTTTACCACATCACCAACAATAAGAATCTCAGCCAACGAACTTGAAGTCAAAACTGAAGACAGATACCTGGGGATAACTCTAGACCAAAGGTTAAATCTACAATTACATATGAAAAGAATTATAAAAGCTGTTTACCACAAAATGAAGATCCTTCAAAATCTCACCCACTTCTTGTCCACTGCCACTTCTGCACAGTATGCCACTTCCACACAGTATGCCAGGCCATAACCACACCACACCTAGACTACTACAACACATGTACTTCACCCACTACTAATGGCCCAAAACACAGCTGCTTGTATAATAACAGGCACATCAAGACAAACACACTACACCTAAACTAAAACAATTGCGCTGGCTCCCAATACAATCTCGAATTAAATACAAGATAATACTTTACATTTTCAAGATCCTACACAATCAACAGATTATCTACAAACTCTGCTACACACAGCTCCTGAAAACAGATTTAGAAGATCCAATAACAAGAACTTACTCATTATTCCAACCTCAAAGGCAAAAAGCAAACTATCTGCAACAGATCATTTTCTTTATTTGCATCATCCCTATGGAACACTTTGAACTAAAATCCCGTAAAGACAGTTCCCAATTCCGCAAAAAAAAAAAAAAATCAAAACCTACCACTTCCTAGAACATTTTGGTACAGACACTTAACCTAATACAGAAAGACGGAAAAAACAAATAAATAATGCCAGCAACTGTCTACCTAGCAAATATGTGCACATTCCCTAACGCTACAAATTTTTCAGTGACAATTTATTCAAGAGAATATATTCTAGTATCCTTATATGTTCAAGTCCATACAACCAGATTACGATTACTGAGTAAATGTCATCCCAGATTGCTTCACTGTAATTTATCATGTGTTAAATGTATCATGTTAAGGTGACTTTTTACTTACCAATCAGGCCAATGCAGAAAGCTAGCGCAGCCTTTAAGCACAGATAATGTCACTTTAAGTACACTTACTACCACTAAATACATAAAAGATGGATGCGTGTGTAAACAGCAAGGGAAAAACTAGCACACAATTAACCCCAAGAGTATTTAAATTATATGCAAATGAGCTGCATATAATAAACTGGTATGCAAATATTAGCTGCGCCCGATGCAGAAAAACACGTAGAAGCTTTTGCAACCAGCCTTAGCGCCAATATTTCTATGTCTGGATCTGAGGTGGCTTAAAAACATCTAGTGCGTGCCCCCAACAGTATTTTTATGGCATTGGGTGCTTTCCCCAATACCTGGCTCATCTTCCCCTCAGATAAGTCAGGCATCAGTGAAAGCCCCTGATGGCATAAAAATACGGTCGAGGGCTGCTGCCCTGAAAAGAAAGCAAATCCCTGGGGCGCAGAGGCCCCAATTCCTCCACCAGCCCAAGTAAAATAATCCATGGTGGCCCAGCAGCCATGATCTCCCACCCCCCACCCACCAAAGTAAAAACAATTCCTGGTGGCCAAGCGGCCCTGAACCGCCACCCTCTTCCCAGTACCTTCAGAAACGAGTGGGAGCACTGCCCACATACACCTGCTCTTGCCTCACCATCTTGAAAAATGGCAGGCCTGGCCCTGCACGGTGCATCCTGGGATGCACGGGGCAGGGTCAGACTGCCATATAAGGGACTGTGGAGAGGAGTAGCAGCTTAATGGTTTGAGCACTGGCTTGGGAAGCAAAAAACCAAGGTTTGATTCCCATTAGCACTCCTTGTGGCCTTGGGCTAGTCACTTAACCCTTCATTGCCTCAAAAAAATCCAAGTTATCAATGTCCCCGTTTAATGTACATTACCAAGTTTAAGTTACAATGTAAACCGCTTTAACTGAATTTTGCGCAGTTTAACTAAAATGATAAAGCGGTATAAAAAAACCCCTGTTAAATAAATCATAAATAAAATAAAATAGCGGGGCAAGAGCGGGAGCACGTGGGCAGCCTCCCGCTCATTTTTGAAAGTATGGGGTTGGACGTTCGAGGCCATTGGGCCACCATGGATTATTTTTACTTCGGGGGTGGGGGGGGATAGGGGCCGCTGAGCTGGTAGCGATTATTTTACTTAGGTGAATGGGGGGGAGGGAGAATGGGGGGGAGGGAGAATCGGGGCCGCTGAGCCGCTGGCGATTATTTTACTTAGGTGGATGGTGGGGGAGAATCGGGGCCGCTGGGCCACCAGTGATTATTTACTTGGGCAGGTGTGGGGAATTGGGGCTGTTGGGCCAACAAGGAGTGGCTTTCTGTCAGGGGCACTGTCCTCGTCCGTATTTTGACATTCTCCCTTAGAAAGCCTCCGATGCCATCAAAATACGGTCAGGGCTCCTATGCAACTTAGCCACACGGTGCCCTTTTTTATGGGACAGCATGCCAAACTAGTGCTGACTTCTTGTGCGCATGTGTTTGGCTTGCTCTCCCAGTTTAAAGCTGCCATTTTGGCACAGTTTAACGGGTAGCTAATTTGCATGCCTTTTCTTCTACATGCCCACGATGAAGTCGCGTGCTATCGGTGCACTGCAAATAGGCACAAAAAGTTGATAGAGCACGACTTCTGCATCAGCCTAAGTCTCCTTTCCTTGAGTGCTGCTAAATCAGTCCAAACAAATGGGGTGTGTTCCTCTTCCAGCAGATTGGTGGAGACAAAGAACCAATGAAATACCCAGGTTTCAATGACTTGACTCCCATATCTCTATCCGCCTCAGGCACCAGAAAGCAGTATCTATCCCAAAGCATATAGAAGAACATGGCAAGACTCTCAATCTCAACTACGGCCACAATGAGTAACGAAACAAGAAAACTATGTACAGCAAAAGTCTAAATGGAAAACTCTCAGTAGAAGAAGGACCTGCAGAGCCAAGTATATAAATCTCAGCGGACCCCAGGGTACTGCCACAGAAGAACAGAGCCAACACATTATCAGAGGGGTGCCCTGGACTGGTCTAGCAGACTCAAGGAAAGGACATTAACTGCTAACTAAAATGTCACCTTCTATATCATCCTGATAGACCACTCTAGACAAATAGGATGCACCAAAGCTACATCTCCATTGGGAAGGAAGACGACATAGCAGCTTGAGCCAAAGGTCATGTCCACCTGTGCATGAACATCCAAGCTTGGCAAAAGGGGAAAGTGATGCCCACATTGCTACCAGACAGATGTTTGCAGAGGCTATCGAGCTCTGCTTTGTCCACGAAGACACTTGCGCTTGAGTACAACGGGCATGCAAACTCTTTAGAAAAGGACGGTTACATAAAAGATATGTAGAGGCAATAGCCTCCTTAACTCGGCACCCCAAAGTAGACTTAGCCACCACGTCACCCTTGCACGGATTAGCGAACACCACAAAGAGATGGTCAATACACCAATGTCATGGTGGCAAGCAGCATAATATCCATAATAAATGGTCATGAGTTCAAAACCCATAAAGGAGTGACACCCAAGGCAGCATTTAGCCTACTGACTATTTTCAGATGTTGCTCATTCATGACGGCACAAATGATACAGCGTAATTACTCACCTGTAACAGGTGTTCTCCGGGGACAGCAAGAATCAGTCCTCACATATGGGTGACATTGGCGCCGACAGAGCCCTTGCGGAAGCATCCCCCCAGCTTTCAAATAAAAGCCTTTGGGAGATGCCACCATGCATGCGTGGTCCCCTTCCCGCCCAAGGGTGCCATCTTGCTCAGTCAGATGACATAGCTAAAAAACGACAAAAATAAAAGATGGTAAAGGAGCAACTCCAAGGGGAGGAGAGAGGGTTGTGAGGACTGATGCCTGCTGACCCCGGAGAACACCTGTTACAGGTGAGTAACTACGCTTTCTCTGGGAACAAGCAGGAAGTCAGTCCTCACATATGGGACTCCCCAGCTACAGGCTACCGAAAGCCCATAGCAAAACCAGGGCTCCCTTATGGGGAGCCGCAAGCAGCAGCAACCGAGTCTGTATCCACAGATCACAGTAGGACTCCTGGGTCCGATGAAACCAGCACTCCGATAGCCTGAACACAGAAGGGTCCAAGCATAGGAGTTGTCTAAACCCCGAAAAGGTTAAGGAGCACAGCCTGGCCGAAGGCACTGTCCTGTCGGGACTCTCTTTCCAGGCAGTAATGGGCTGCAAAGGTATGAAATGAAGACCAACAGATGTCCACCATCGGGACAGAGCGCAAGTTTGCCACCGAGGCCACCATGGCCCTGACACGGTGCGCCGTGATGTGGCCTTCCAGCAGGAGCCTCGCCTGTTTATAAGCGAGGGCGATACAGTCCGCCTCCCATGTGGACAGCGTACAATTGGTCACCGCCTCCCCCAGCCTACTGGGGTTGTAGGAGAAGAAAAGCTGAGAAGCTCTGTGGTGGCCCTGAGTGCGTTGGATATAGAAGGACAAAGCCCTCTTACAGTCCAAGGTGTGAAGGACCGTCTCCGCCCGACTGGAGTGAGGTCTTGGAAAGAAGGTAGGAAGCACTAATTCCTGGTTGAGATGGAAGGGCGACACCACCTTAAGTAGGAATCTGGGGTGCGTATGAAGCATCACTCTGTTCTTATAGAACCTTGTATAGAGCGCCTCTGCCACAAGGGCCTGAAGCTCACTAACTCTGCGAGTGGAGGTAAGCGTGACCAGGAAAACCACCTTCCAAGAGAGGTAGTGGAGGTGGCGGATAGACAGAGGTTCGAACGGCAGGAGAGTGAGCTGCCCCAACACCATGCTGAGGTCCCATTCGGTTGCCAGAGGGTGAACCGGGGGCTTTGATAAGATCAGGCCCTGAAGAAAACAGGTCACCAACGGCTGGACCGAGAGGGGCTTACCATCAACTAGATGGAGGTGTGCCGTCAAGGCACCGAGATGCACCCGGATGGAGTTTGACTTGAGCCCAGACAGAGAGGTGGAGAAAGTACTGTAACACTAGAGCCACCGGACAGGAGAAAGGGTCAGCCCCATGATCGGTGCACCAAACAGAGAACCTGCGCCATTTAAGGGCGTAAGCCTTCCTTGTAAGAGGCCAGCAGAATGTCTTCCACCTTAACCGGAAGGTTAAAAGGGGCCAGAGTCACCCTCTCAGCAGCCACGCTGTCAGCGACAGGGACCCCAGATTGGGGTGCAGGAGAGAGCCCCTCTTCTGAGACAGGAGTCACGGGACAGTCCCAAAGGGATGGGCGTGTCCACCATCAACTGTAGAAGCAGCGGGAACCACTGTTGCCTGGACCACCGAGAAGCTATCAGGATGAGCGAGGCCCCATCACAGAGGGTCCTGAGCGAGGACCCATCACAGAGGGTCCTGAACAAGGTCTTGGCGATCAGCAGAGTAGGAGGGAATGCGTACATGAGACCTCCTGACCATGAGACCAGGAACGCATCTGCTGCCATCCTGGAGGGGTGGGCCTGCTGGGGAGCAGAAGCGGGGCAACTGAAAGTTGTCCGGGCTGGCGAACAGGTCCATCACGGGTTCTCCCCAGAGATGGAAAAGTCGACTGGTTACCTTGGGATCCAGCTGCCACTTGTGTGGCTAGAGAACCCTGCTGAGCCTTCCTGTAGGAGGATACCCTGTCGAATTGCATACGAGCAGAGGGCTAGAGCCTCCTGACAAAGGGTATGAGACCCTATGCCCCCCTTGTTTGTTGACGGAGAACATCGCCACCTGGTTGTCCATCTGGACTAGAACTGGCTGGTGACGGAAGACCCTCAGGGCTAGATATATGGCTCGAAGCTCCAGGAGGTTGATCTTCTGGGTGCTCTCATCTGGTGACCAGCTCCCCTGGGTGCGGAGATATCCACAGTGGGCTTCCCAGACGAGCAGAGAGGCGTCCGTGGTGAGGACCCTCGAGGGGCTTGGGGCCTGAAAGGGCATGCCCAACTCGAGATGATGGGGTGACTGCCACCAGACCAGGGAGTCCGCCAACTGGTGGATCACAGAAACTCAGTCTCGGAGGTGGCCTGTGGCCTGAGACCACTGGTCCTGGAGACACCACTTCACCACCCTCATGTGGAAGCGAGCATCTGGAGTGACGTGGACCGTGGAGGCCATGTGCCTGAGGAGGCGCAAGAGACGTCGGATGGGCACCGAGGGACGGTACTGTATGTCCCGAGTCAGAGACTTTAACAATCGACTCGGTCCCTGGGCAAGAAAGCCTTCAACTGGAGGGTGTCGATTTTTGCCCCAATGAACTCCAGACACTGTGTCGGGAGGAGGGGAGACTTGGGGTAGTTTATGACAAAGCCCAAGTATTGCAGAACCTGGATGGTGCGTGCGGAGGCCTGTTGCACCTCTAAGGTTGTACCTCCCTTTATGAGCCAGTCATCCAGGTAGAGAAAGACAACCCCCACCCCCGCCCCCCTCCCCCCGAGCCGGAGGAAGGCGGCCACGACTGTCAGGCATTTTGTGAAGACTCTTGGGGCTGAAGCTAGGCCAAAGGGGAGCACTCTGTACTGAAAATGTCTGCCCCCACTATAAACCACAGGTATTGCCTGTGGTTGGGGTAGATGAGGATATGGGTATAAGCATCCTTGAGGTCTAAGGAGAATAGCCAGTCTCCCTACAGGAGGTATGGTAGCAATGTTCCAAGGGAGAGCATCTTGAACTTCTCCCTCACCAGGAATTTGTTGAGGTTGCACAGGTCGAGGATGAGCCTTAGGCCTCCTGTCCTCTTTGGCACAAGGAAGTATCTGGAGTAGAATCCCTTGCCCTTGAGGTGGTGGGACACCGGTTCCACCACTTTGTCCTCGAGAAGACCTGCCAACTCCTTCAGAAGGTGGTCCCGGTGGAGGGGAGACCTGAGGGGCTCTCCCAGGAAGTAAGGGGGAGGGTGTCTGAGTCAGGTGGAGGAGGTAACCCTCCCTGAATACCCTTAGTGCCCAGGAATCAGTGGTGATGGTCATCCACCTCTGAGGGCAAGGGATAGAGAGGCTATGCTCAAGGAGTCAAAAGTTCCCCCCCCCCCCCCCAGGCTGGGCCGGAGCCGGTGCCTGGGGTTTTGGAGCCTTCTAATTACGTGGGCCATGTCCATGGCCCTTAGCCTGCTGACCCTGTTGGGGGAGCTGGGGAGGCCTGATAAGATGGGCAGTTTCTGTAAGCAGCTCTCTTCCTCGGGTAAAAGGGCTTTTTACCCGAGCTCTTCCGTCGGGGAGGGGCAGCAGTCTTTTTAGAGAGCCTGGTCCTTGTCATGAACTTGGTCTCCAACTCGGCAGCCTTGTCTGTCATGGGTTTTCCAAAGAGATTCTCTCCTTGGCAGGGGACATCGACCAATTTGTCCTGAATCCACTGCTAGCGGTCAAACGACTATAGCCAAGCTTGGCGGTGTGCACCGATGCCAGCCGCTGCTACTCAAGCTGCCGACTCAAACCCATCATAGGCCGCCCGAGACATGAATCTGGAGCATTCACGGACTGCTTTGGCCAGGTTCTTGAACCGCTGCAAAAGGTTCCTCGGAGAGACCAGCCGAGAACTCGGCGAGTTCCTTTGCCAGGTACATGCCCATGTACAGTTGGTAAGCCTGGATGTGGCCAATAAGCATCAAGCCCTGGTAGCACTTCCTGCCGAGGGCATCCAGGGTGTGGGCCTCCCTGCCAGGAGGCACCAAGGAGTGTGTCTTCTGACTTTTCAGCCGACGCATGGCTGACTCCACCACCATGGAGTTATGTGGCAGTTGTGACTTCTGGAAGCACGAGCTCCGGCAGACTCGATACACTGAATCAAGCCATTTGCTCATCGAAGCCGGTGTCTCCCATATTCGGAGCATTAGCCGTTCCAGGATGGGAGGAATGGGCACTGTGAGAAATTCCATGGAGGGGCCTTGTACTGGAGAATTTCCAGTTCATCCGCCAGAGGATCCTCCCCCGACTTGGTCGGGAATGCCAGAGCCTTGGACATGTCCTTGACAAAATCGAGGAAGCCCATATCCTCAGATGGAGATCTCCATCGAGGCGCCGAGACGGGAGAGTCAGATGGGACGCTGCGGTGGCGATATGTATTGGGGGACTCTTCATTTTCCATCTCCCACTCATAGTAGTCCGTCGAGGACTCGTAGGAAGGCTGCTACGCGGGCTTTGGGGCTCCCAGTGCCCTGCGGCCGGTGCCCGGCAGACTTACTGGGGATGGCCGCGGTCCCACTGAGCGGGACTCAAAACACAACCTTGGCCAAGGATCGACTCGAGGGCCAAAGGACCTCGAGGATCGGCTCGGCCTCCGGGGACATCTTGGACGTCGAGGGCCGGTGGTCAGGGAGGATGAACCGATCATGCCACCCAACAGCAGCCGCTGCTGGTCCATGAAGACAGACAAACTGCGCTCCAGGCCAGAAGGCTCCACAGTCTTTGGCACGGGCACAGAGGGGCCTGATGCCAGCTTCCCTGAAGGGGAATTCTCAATGAGGATAGTGTCTGGGGACAGAGGCCAGTCCGCAGTTGGATCATTCCAGGGGACCTTCGCAGGCCGCTCCTTCTCTGACGCCTTGGACGAACATCTCGGACTGTGGAACCGGGACCGGGCCTGGGGAGCCCCAGGACGGATGGAATCATCCAAGAACACTGCCTTTGAGGGTTTCTTCCTCCTCCTGGGTTCCCTCGAGGGAGACCCCCTTTCTGAGGACCCACGACGAGGCTCGGGTTCGGAGGATTCCGCCCGAGATGTTGGGACCTCAGACGAGACCCTGCCCTTTGGAAGAACTGGGGACTCGGGGAAAAACTTATCATGCTGCTGCTGGCGGCTACTGAGGGCATTACTGGAGATTCTCTTGCAGAGACCGCATGCTGCCAGATCATGATCTGGCCCCAGGCAGCGGAGACAGCAGTCGTGTATGTCGTCAAAGACAATTTTAGAGCACCGATCACACTTCTTGAAGCTACTGGTAGCCATGGTGGAAAAAAGTACCCTTGCGAGGTTGAAGACTCCACGAGCTGCCAGCGGGAAGAAAAAGGCACGAAGACACCTAAAAAAAAAAAAAGCTACAAAAAAAAAAAAAGAGAGACTAAACTCGATGTCAAGGCAACGAGGTCAGCAGGCGGGAAGAGTACCGGTGCGATACCAGAGGAGAGTATGAAACTCAGAGAAAAAAATCTACTTTTTCCAGGGACAAGCCAGATAAGCGTCTGAAGGACTCCGCAGAAAAAAGGAGACTGAGCAAAATGGCACCCTTGGGAAGGAAGGGGACCACGCATGAGTGGTGGCATCTCCCAAAGGCTTTCTTTGAAAGCTGGGGGGATGCTTCCGCAAGGGCTCCGTCGGCGCCGACGTCACCCATATGCGAGGACTGACTTCCTGCTTGTTCCCGGAGAATGCTAGGTATCCCTCTGAGAATATCAAGAGAGACATCACAGCTCAGGGACAGAGGATGAAGCGGATAGGTGGTATTCTCTTCAAATCATCCCTGTTGAAAGTAAAGGACAAGGCAGAAATGTTTGCATCCTGATTCTGAATGCGTGGCTGCTTTGATGGTGTCAACAAAAGTGTTTTTTTGGTTTCTTGGACCACAGAATGATTTTCCAAGGGCTGACGAGAATAGATGGTGTCCACCTATCCAATAAGGGTAAAAGTGTCTTCTGCAGCAGATTGGCTAACCTACTGAAGAGGACTTTAAACTAGGTTCATTGGGGATGAGAGATGAAAGTCCCCAGGTAAGTGAAAGCCCTCAGGTAAGTAAAACATTAAATACCTCTGTTGAAAGGGGTAAAAGGGCCAATATCTGGAAAGCAGTGTGCATAAATGCTCTTAGTGTGGGAAATAAGATTGCAGATGTTGAAGCTTTAATGGAAGAGGCTGACTTGGATTTACTAGCGGTTAAGGAGACATGGTTCACAGACAACCATGACTGGGATGTAATTATACCAGGCTGTACTTTATTCAGGAAGGACAGGGTAGGAAGGAGGACGACTGGCACTATGTGTAAAAACGAGAACTTAGACTTACCTGCTAATTGCTGTTCCTTGAGAAACGCCAGTCCAATCCCGCACCTCTGGGTAGTGTACCTCCTCCCGCAGCTTGGAGACTGGGCATGTCAGAATCTTGAGGCAACCTCACATATACTGCTGGCACCTCCCACCAGCTCCCAGTGACCTACTGACAAAGCAGAACTAAAGGAGCAACAAATAAGTATCACAATTGTCAACTAAATACTTTAACTAAAACACCTAACACAACTTTTCCCTCCCGCTAACAGAGGAGACTGTTCCCTCCATTGCCGCAGAAGACCTGAATAGACCAAAAGATAGATAGAGAGGCCACGCAACAGCGTGCAACCAGGAGGAAAAGAAGAAATAGCCGGCTAAAATTAGTTTGAGCCGCACTAAGCTTGCAATTATCCCACGCTTCAACTGTACATATCGCAATAAAACAAGCTGTGACTTGTCTACCCGAAACCCGGGTGGGATCCGAGACTGGACTGGAGTTCAAGGAACAACAATTAGCAGGTAAGTCTAATTTCTCTTTCCTTATCACCCCTCCAGTCCAGTCCCACACCTCTGGGATGTAACAGAGCAGTACATTAATGGGAGGGACCTGACAAACCGGCACGCAAAACTGCCGATGCGAAGTAGGAATCTCCTGCCGCCCGAATATCTAGACAATAATGCTTACTGAAAGTGTGCAAAGACCACGTAGCTGCCTTGCATATCTCAACGGGAGGAACCAAAGTATACTCTGCCCAAGAAGTAGTTTGAGCCCTGGTAGAATGTGCCCGCAAGCCTACAGGGACCTGATGACCCTGTAAAATATAAGCTGAAAATATCGCTTCACGGACCCATCTTGAAATGGAGGCCTTTGCCACCGCTTCGCCCCTACACAGCCCCCCAAAGAGTAAAACTAACCGATTAGACTTGCGAAAAGGCTATGACGCTTTAAGATAACGACGAAGAACCCTCTTTACATCCAGTAAGCGCAGAGCACGGTCAGAGACGCTGTCCTCCGCCGCCCATAAAACGGGCAATGACACCGGCTGACTCACATGAAAAGCTGAAACTACCTTCGGCAGAAAAGATGGAACCGGACGCAAAACCATCTTATCTCGAAAAAAGGTAAGAAACGGCTCTCGACAAGAGATCCTGCACCTCCGAGATTCGGCGTGCAGAACAGATTGCCACGAGAAAGACAGCCTTCAATGTCAAATCCTTTAACGAGGCCTGACCTAAGGGTTCAAAAGGCTCCCTTGTCAACGCCCCCAAAAGCAAGTTGAGATCCCAGGGAGGGATCACCACTCTTCTCGGAGGACGAAGACGAGATACCGCCCGCAGGAAACGTAAGACATCCGGGTGGGAGCCTAAGGGGGCACCCTGAATCTTACCACGATAACAAGCAATAGCCGCCAGTTGGACCCTTAATGAACTGGCTACTAAACCCTTATCAAAACCATCTTGCAAGAAAGCCAACACTTCCGGAATAGAAGCTGAAGCCTGACGTTCCTTCCTTGCCTTGCACCAAAGCCTCTAAAATACACCACATGCGCACATAGGCTAGAGAGGTCGACCTCTTTCTGGCTGAGAGCAAAGTAGAGATTACTGCTCCAGAATAGCCCTTTTTCATTAGCCTTGCCCTTTCAATGGCCAAGCCGTAAGCGAGAATTGATCCACTTGTGGCATTCGCAGCAGCTCCTGAAGTAGAAGATCGTCCCACACCAGATGCCGCCAGGGACGACCGTCCAGAAGACGCACCAGATCGGCGTACCACGGGCGTCACGGCCAACCTGGAGCAATTAAGAGAATGCGCCCCCGATGAGACTCAATGCATTGAACTACTTGACTTATGAGAGCCCAAAGCAGAAAGACAGAGTAGCCTCTCCATGGGCCACTGTTGCAGCAAGGCATCCAGACCCTCAGACATCCTTTCCCGCCTTCTGCTGTAAAAGCGACTCACTTTGGCGGCGCGACAGGTAGCCATCAGATCCATAATGGGTGGCCCCCACATGCGGACTATCTGAGTGAAGACCTCTGCATGAAGTTCCCACTCCCCGGGGTCCATGTGAACCCGACTGAGATAGTCCGCCGTCACATTGTCTACTTCTGCAATGTGCGCTGCTGAGCGTGCCTGAAATCAAGGCTCCACCCAGTTGAACAAGTCTTCCGCTTCCTTTTCAAGAGCCGCGCTGCCCGTACTGCCCTGCCTGTTGAGGTATGCCACCGTGGAGGCATTGTCTGACAAGACTCGAACCGATCGTCCCAGGAAATTGGCTTCAAAGGCTCTGAGCTACCGCCCTCAACTCCAGTCGATTGATCGACCATTGAGCTTCCTGAGTGCTCCAGCTTCCCTGTGCGAACAATTCCCCGCAATGAGCCCCCCCGACCCAACAAACTGGCGTCGGTTAGGACCAGAACCCACTGCGGTTGCTGAAGAGGCATGCCCGTGGCCAAACTTCCTGGACAAAGCCACCAATGAAGGGCCTTCTTGACCCCTTCTGGACAGGACAGACATCTTGACGGGGGGTCCTCCTGATGATACCAGCGACAAAGTAAGGACCTCTGCAACGGTCGCATGTGCGCCCGTGCCCAAGGCACTACCTCCAGAGTGGCTGCCATCATCCCCAGAACCTGAAGATACTGCCAGGCTGTTGGCGCCACACATTTCCAAAAACTGCGCACCAAACAAAGTTTTTGGGCCCAGTGTTCCAGCAGAAACACCGATCCCACTCGAGTGTCGAACCGGGCTCCCAAATATTCCAGAACCTGAGAGGGCACCAATTGGCTCTTGGCCACACTGACTACCCAATCGAGGCTTTCCAGGAGCTGAACCACTCTGGAACTAGCCTGTACACTCTGCTCTGGACTTCGCTCGGATGAGCCAATCGTCAAGATAAGGGTGTACCAATACCCCCTCGCATAACGCCACCGCCGCCACTACTACCATTACCTTGGTGAAGGATCGAGGCGCTGTAGCGAGACCGAACAGTAATGCCTTAAACTGAAAATGTCCTTGAGGCACCGCAAAGCGAAGAAAGCGCTGATGACCCGCTCTGATTGGAATGTGAAGATACGCTTCGGTGAGATCAAGAAACGTCAGGAATTCTCCCTTTCGCACTGCCACGATGACCGATCTCAAAGTTTCCATGTGAAAATGAGGCACCCAAAGGCAACGATTCACTCCCTTGAGATCCAGAATAGGACGAAAGGACCCGTCTTTCTTGGGAACCACGAAATAAATGGAGTAACAACCGCAGCTGAGTTGGTCTCAAGGCACTGGAACCACTGCCCTTAGCTACAGTAACCGAGCAAGCGTTTCCGCCACCGCTACCACTTTGTT
Organism: Ichthyophis bannanicus; assembly: GCA_033557465.1. NCBI lineage: Eukaryota > Metazoa > Chordata > Amphibia > Gymnophiona > Ichthyophiidae > Ichthyophis > Ichthyophis bannanicus. The sequence continues at coordinate 1,362,255,962 of CM066032.1, read as the reverse complement.
TCGCCCCTTGAATGGAAACAGAACAAAGGAATCGGCTATCGGTCAGGCGAATTCGAGGGCATACCCCTCGCGAATGACTTCCAACACCCAACTGTCGGATGTTATCTGGACCCAGGCTGGAAGAAAATCCTGCAGCCACCCTCCTACGGGCTGAACTGCAGCCTGGGCCCTCCTCGCTTCATTGGGACTTCTTGAAACCTGAGGACGAGGGATTAGCAAAGCCTCTGCCTGCTCCTCGAAACCCTCTGAAAGCTTGATACCGAGAGGGAAACCTCCCCCTTTGGAAACTACCCAACCATGAGGTTCGAAAATGCCAAAAATCGTGCACCTGACCTCAAGAAGGAGCTGGTGCCCAACCGGGCCTTGGCTTATCCTCTGGCAAATGACTGCCTTTCGATTCTCCCAAGTCCTTGACCAACTTTTCCAAGTCCTCCCCAAACAAGAGTTTCCCCTTGAACGGAAGCTTGCTAAGTCATGACTTGGAGGAACTATCAGCTGCCCAATTCCGCAACCAAAGATAACGTCAAGCCACGATGAGCAACGCCATGCTATTGGACAGTCCTCTAATGAGGTTATAATGAAGGTCTGCCAGGTAAGCCGCTACAGATTCCAGCCTAGTTACATCCACCACGTGCTCTTGCATCTGTTCTGCAGGAAGCTGCAGGCGCTGCAAAAAACGTAGACACACTCTTGCTACCCAAGCTCCACAAATGGACACTTGAAGGGATAAGGCATTGACTTCGAAGGCCTGCTTTAACAAGGAGTCTAATTTGCGGTCCTGTCCATCCTTCAGACACGCACTGCCCTCTACTGGAATGGTCGTCTTCTTGGTGACTGCCGATACAGCAGCATCTACATGGGGAGAACGAAAGGACTCCCGCTCCCGATCAGACAAGGGATAAAGCAGAGTCATGGGCCGGACTCCCCTTAGACCTGCCTCTGGAAGGTCCCAGTCATCCTGATTCATCTGCCTGACCACATGGTGAACTGGAAAAACCGCCTGTGTCTTACGTACTGCCTGGATGATAGGATCCTCCACCAACTCTTCCTCCGTCGGCTGATCCACCGCCAGATTAAGAGCCTGAAGGGACTCCGTAATCAAAGCCAGCAGCTCTTCCTTACGAAACACTCGAATAATCCAAGCCTGGTCCTCAGGCTCTGGAATCTCACCTTCCTCAAGATCCTCTCCTGTTACTTCCGGATCCACCTCTAAATTATTGACGTCAAGCCTGTCAGACAACGCTGGCTGTTCCTCTACGGATCGAGCCCTCTTTGCTGGCTTCCCTACCATAGCTTCAACCTTTTCCGCGAGGGACAGCCCCCTCCAGCTCCGAGCCCCGAGAGATCTGCAGCGACCCCTTGCTGTTGCAGACAATAGGCTTGATGCAATAAGAGAACAAAGTATTAGATATAGTTTTATTAGCATAAGCATCCCCAGAAACCCTTAGTAAGTAAAGAACTTAAATATCTCAACACAACCATAAAACTAATATGCAGACAGCAGTCCAGCAGCGAGATGGGGGCTTTCCAGTCTTCTGCACCAAGTTCACATGTATGATTTTCTTCTAGTTGGTGAGAGGGTCTTACATGTGCACTAGGTGCAAGGAGCTCTTTGCTCTCAGGGAACGAGTCCAATCTCTGGAGGCTAGAGTAGCAGACTTGGAGGACATAAGGAAAACAGAGAAGTACATAGACGAGACCTACAGGGATGTAGACCTTAAGTCCCACCTCCAGTCTGGCAGCATCCCTGTTGCCATGGAGGAGAGCTGTCACGTGACAGGAGAGCATCACCCTGAGTGTGGCAAAAAGTGATCCTGTAGCTAGGACCTGTCCTCCAGGTGATGTAAAACCCTCTCACACCAAGGAAGTTTCTCCAGGGCCATGTGCCCATGAGGGAAGGGTTAGGACAGCCATTATAGTTGGTGATTTGATCATTAGGCATGTAGATAGCTGGGTGGCTAGTGGACGTGAGGATCGCCTGGTAACATGCCTGCTTGGTGCGAAGGTAGCGGACCTCACACGTCACCTAGACAAGGTTTTAGATAATGCTGAGGAGTCTGCTGTCTTGGTACATGTCGGTACCAATGACATAGGAAAATGTGGTAGGGAGGTTCTAGAGGCTAAATTTAGGCTTTTAGGTAGGAAGTTGAAATTCATAACTTTCAGGCAGTACTCCGGAGTCTCAATGCGTGGATGAGTCGATGGTGCAAGGATGAGGGTTTTGGATTTGTTAGGAACTGTTGAACATTCTGGGGAAAGGACGGGCTCTTCCGAAGGGATGAGCTTCACCTTAACCGGGATGGAACCAGGCTGCTGGCATTAACCTTTAAAAAGGAGATAGAGTAGCTTTTAAACTAGATAATAGGGGAGAGCCGACAGTCGCCCAAGAGTGCATGGTTCGGAACAATGTATCCTTGAAGAATATTACCAAAAGAATGAAGTTAGGGTATATCAGCAGAGAGGTTCCAATAAAGACAAAAGTAGCCCAAATGCCCTTCAGTATGGAGCAAACAGAGCTTAAAGATTCCAAATTACCTCTGCCTACTGATAGCCAGATTAATACGAATAAAATACAGTCTCTAAAATACTTGCATACAAATGCCAGAAGTAAAAAAAATAAGGTGGGACAGTTAGAACATACAGCACTAAATGAGAAGTTAGATATGATTTCTTATCTCAGAGACATGGTTGAAGGAAGACACTGTGGGACACTGATACCTGGGTACAAACTATATCGCAATGATAGAGCTGATCAAATTGGTGGAGGGGTTGCGCTCTATGTTAGAGAGGGCATTGAATTACAAAGGATTAAAGTTTCGCAGGAAACAAAATTTGCAGTAGAATCTCTATGGATTGACATTCCATGTAAAAAGGGGAAGGCGATGGCAGAGGGGATGTACTATCGACCGCCTGGCCAGAATGAACAAATGGATGAAGAAATGCTCAAAGAAATCAGGAAAGCTAACAAAAGTTACAGCGCAGTAATAATAATGGGTGATTTCAATTACCCCAGTATTGACTGTGTCAGTGTCACGGCAGGACATGCTAGGGAGATAAAGTTTCTAGATGAAATAAATGACTGCTTCTTGGAGCAGCTGGTTTATGAACCAACCAGAGAGGAACCCATTTTGGACCTAGTCCTTAGTGGAACACCAGATTTTGTGCAAGAGATAAGGGTGTTGGGGCCACTTGGCAATAGTGATCACAGCATGATCGCGCTTGATTTAATTAATGGATGAGGGATGGTAAGGAAATCCACAGTACTACCTTTTAACTATCACTGGTTTCCTCCTTCCGCTATCTCGGTGTTATTTTCGACTCCCACCTATCCTTTCAAGACCACATCTCTCATGTCACTAAAACTTCCTTCTTTTTCTTGCGCCAAATTCGTGCTATCCGTCCGTTTCTTACCCCCTCTGCACTTGCCACATTACTTCTCTCTTGGTTATATCCCGTATTGACTTTGCCAATTCCCTCTTTCTTGGTCTCTCTAAATCACAGTTGTACCGTCTTCAACGTATTCAATATACAGCCGCTCGCATTGCCACTCATTCCTCTATTCGCGATCATGTCTCACCTCTACTCTCCCGTCTCCATTGGTTGCCTTTACCCTTCCGCTTCCACTACAAACTGCTCACGTTGGTCCATCGAGCTTGTCATACCAATACTCCGCAATACCTGGCTGACCTCCTCACCTATCACACTCCCAGACGCACTCCCCGCTCGTTTCACCTCAACCGCCTCACGCTTCCTCCCCCCTCTCGGGCCCACCTACAGTCCACCCGCTCCTCCGCTTTCTTTTTCACAGCCCCTGCCCTCTGGAACTCTCTTCCCCCCTCCCTCCATCTCGAGCCTCATCATCTCACTTTTAAATGTAATCTAAAAACCCATCTCTTCTCCCTTGCTTTAGACCTTCCCTCCCCTTTTGTGTGACCTCCTTCCTTTTAACTGTTGTGTTGTGTTCTTTAGCTCCCCCGCTTTATATTTTAAGATTGTAACTTCCTTTCCTCTTTTCTGGCTACTGTCTGACTGTTTTTATAAGGTTTTTATATGATTTTATATTGTACACCGCTCTGGTCTTTTTGAATGAGCGGTATATCAAATTTTAATAAACAAACATAATAAACAAACTTTCGAAAGGGAGACTATGATAAAATGAGGAAAATAGTAAGAAAAAAATAAAGGAGATGTTGCAAAGATTAAAGACTTACATCAAGGAGGAACTGTTTCTTCAGCAGCTGCAGGTCATCGGAGTGGAAGGCTGTGGGCAGGACGGCCCCGACGCCCTTGGGGGCCTTGCTGTATGGTATTTAACATCCCACAGTCTGTTCTGTGCGGGTGAGCGCACGTGGGTGGTGCACATCAAAGGGGTGTGCTACAAGGGGCATTTCAGGACCCTTGGGGGCCCCTTGGAGCACCACAGAAGCACCTGGAAGCAGTTTACGTGTGGTATCCATGGGGAAACGGAAGAAGAAAACGGCACCATTGGATAGACATGTGTTACCTTTGTCGGAGGTTGTTACACACTCTGCTGTGGTTTCCCCCTCAGAGACGTCTCTGGGGGCTTCCTTAGGCTCCACTGACCGTATTCCGCCGCCTCCCCCTTTGGGATCTACTCCTGCAGACTTAACTTGTGATTTTCCGTTGGAACAGAGTGCCCCGGTTGCTGTGGTGAGATCTCTTGTGCAAGTGGTATGGATTCCCCCTCTGGTTGAGGCCACGGAGGTTTTAGATTCACAGGTCTCCCTGGCTGATATCTAGAGGGTGATGACACGGACCGAGCGCACTTTAGTTTCCACGATGTCCCAGCTCTGCTTATTCACACGGGATGTGGTGGCAGGGTTGGCTCAGGTGGAGAAGCAGGTAGAGTTGCTTGGTGTTCAATTACCTAAATGTGAATCCTTGTGTCAGTCCTTACAGGCAGGTCAGATAGCTGTAGTGAAGGATAATTTATTGCTTAATCGTAAATTGGAGATGTATGAGAATGTTGCTAAATCTAAGAATATTAGGATTTTGAATTTTCCAAACGTGTCATTTGTTATCTTCAGAGATTTTATTACGGAAATATTTTCAAGCGATATTAAAATTGCCTAATGCTGATATTATTTCTATTTCTAAGATGTACTATCTGTCTGGTCGGGGTGTTTCTGGAAGGTGGTCTGCTGCTGATAGTCGGCAGCAGTTATCTCCAGGGCTTGATTTAACAGAGTTTCTGGAGGACACCCAGGATAATATCCCTACTAGAGCTACATTACTTGTGACTTTTGTTTCAGATTGTGATAAAGTCTCTGTGTTTAAAGAGTATTTTAAGAATAGAACTATTCCCTTTTGTGGGGCCCCTATCCAATTATTTCCTGATGTTTCAAGAGCTACACAGTCTCAGAGGAAATTTTTTTTTGGCTCTGAGACCTCATGTTTTGGCTCTTGGAGCTTCCTTTTTTTGTACAATATACTTGTAAATGTTTGGTATCCCTCCAGGGGGTCAGATAAGTTTTTTTCGATCCACTGCAGTTAGAGAGTTTTCTGTCTAGTAAGGAAGACACGGAATTATGAGGTAGATTGGTGGATGTACTGGGTTTTTGTTTTGGCTGCAAATATGGAGTTTAGGCTCCTTGTGATTTCTTTAATTTTGTATATCTATATTGGGATTGTTTCTCCACATTTTTGTGGACTATAATGATTTGTTTTTTTCCTTTTTCTTTTCCTTATAATGTGCTAGACTTTTGGGATCAGTGTTCCTTTATTTGTTTGTAATTTGATGCATTATGGAAAATTAATAAAAAATATTTCATCTAAAGGGTGGTGTTTACAAATACTAACTATCTTGGAAGCCCAGACCAGCTGTATGCAACGCTTTAAGAAAAGTGGAAGGAAGGCCAAAAAACTGCCAGCATGGTTTAAAGGTGAGGTCAGAGAGGCTGTTTCCAAAAAAAAACATCTTTCAGGAAATGGAAAAAAGAGCCAAAAGACGAAAACTGGAAACAGCACAAGCACTGGCAAGTTAAATGCAAGGCACTGATAAGGCAGGCAAAGAGAGAATTTGAGAAGAAGCTTGCTGAGGAAGCAAAAACGCGTAACAAAGACTTTTTCCAAGTATATTCGTAGCAAAAAACCTGTGAGAGAGTCAGTTGGACAGATGATAGAGGGGTAAAAGGCCACAGCGGAGAGACTGAATGAATTCTTTGCTTTGGTCTTTACTGAGGAAGATATAGGGATGTTACCCATGACTGACGTGGTATTTAGAGATGATACTGCGGAAGAATTGAAAGAAATATTGATACACCGGGAAGATGTATTACAACTATTTGATAAACTGAAGAGTAGCAAATCACCAGGACTGGATTGTATACATCCAAGGGTGTTGAAAGAACTGAAATATGAGCTTGCAGACCTACTATTAGTAATCTGCGAACTATCATTAAAATCACCTGTAATGCCTGAAGATTAGAGGATGGCCAATGTAACGCCAATTTTTAAAAAAGAGTTCCAGGGGTGATCTGGAAAACTACAGACCAGTGAGCCTGACGTCAGTACTTGGAAAAATGGTAGATACCATAATAAAGAACAAAATTACTGAACATGTAGATAGTCATGGCTTAATGGGAGACAGCCAGCATGGCTTTAGACAAGGAAGGTGTTGTCTTACTAATCTATTATGTTTTTTTGAAGGTGTGAATAAACAGATAGACAAAGGTGAGTTGGTTGATACAGTGTATCTGGACTTTCAGAAAGCCTATGACAAAGTCCCTCATCAGAGACTTTTAGCAAAACTAAAAAGTAATGTGATAGGAGACAGTGTACTATTGTGGATCAGGAACTGGTTAAAAGATAGAAAGCAGAGGGTAGGGCTAAATGGCCAATTTTCCCAATGGAGAAAGGTGAATAGGGGAGTACCCCAGGGATCTGTGCTGAGTCTGCTGCTTTTTGACATATTCATAAATGATCTGGAAAAGGGAATAATGAGTGAGGTTATCAAATTTGCAGATGATACAAAACTAGTTGTTAAAACCCATGAGGATTGTGGAAAATTGCAAGAGAATCTTGATAAATTCGAAGACTGGGCATCCAAATGGCAGATGAAATTTAATGTGGACAAGTGCAAAGTTATGCACCTTGGAAGGAACAACCCAAATTAAGGCTACACGATGCAAGGTTCCACATTAGAAACCACCATCTAGGAAAAAGATTTAGGCGTCAACGTGGATAACATGTTAAAACCCTCCGCCCAGTGTGCAGCAGCGGCCAAGAGAGCAAATAGAATGCTAGGTATCATAAGGAAAGGAATGGAAAATAAAACAAAGGATATTATAATGCCTCTGTATCGTTCCATGGTGCAACCGCACCTTGAATATTGTGTGCAATTCTGGTCGCTGTATCTTAAAAAGAATACCGCGTTATTAGAAAAGGTACAGAGAAGAGCCACCAAAATGGTAAAGGGGATGGAAGGATACCCCTCTATGAAGAGAGGCTAAAAAGGTTAGGGCTCTTCAACCTGGAAAAGAGACGGCTGAGGGGAGATATGACAGAGGTCTATAAATTAATGAATGGAGTGAAACGGGTAAACATAGATCGATTGTTTACGTCATCAGAATATAGAAAGACAAGGAGACATGCAACGAAGCTACAGAGTAAAGCGTAGTTACTCACCTGTAACAGGTGATCTCCGGGAACAGCAGGAATTTAGTCTTCACATATTGGTATAGTCTATGTTGCTGTGTTCTTTGCAGGTAACAGGCTAAGTCTCTTTTACAGTCTAAGGTATGAAGGTTCCTTTCTGCATTGGAGGCATGAGGCCTCGGAAAGAATACAGGAAGGTAAACCGCTTGGTTTAAATGGAAAGGCAAGACCACCTTTGGCATAAAGTGAGGATGAGTCCTAAGAACAACCTTATCATGGTGAAATCTTGTATAAGGAGGATTAGCCACTAAGGCTTGTAACTCACCAGTGCGTCATGCAGACGTGATTGCAATTAGTAAGATGACCTTCCATGAAAGGAATTTTAGAGCTGTAGTGGCTAAAGGCTCAAAGGGAGGTTTCACGAGCTGCCCAAGAACAAGGTTCAAATACCATGCCACCCGTGGTGGTCTAATGGGAGGTTTTGTTAATAGAAGACCTCTCATAAATCTTGCTATGAGTGGATGAGAGGAAGTAGGTTGTCCATTTAGAGGCTTGTAAGAAGCTGCAATAGCACTAAGATGGACTCTTACTGAGTTGGTTTTAAGACCAGAATTTGATAAATGGAGGAGATACTCCAGTAACGATTCCAAAGGTATCGCAAGAGGGTTAAGTCCCTTTTGAGAACACCATATAGTGAACCGTTTCCACTTGAAGGCATATGATTGCCTTGTGGAGGGTTTTCTGGAAGCCTGAAGGATATCCTTTACCTGTTGAGAGAGGTTGAGATCCTGAAGTTCTAGGCTTTCAGCAACCAGGCCCTGAGATGCAGGAACTGGGGATTCGGGTGCCATAGCAACTTGTTCTCCTGGGAGAGAAGATCTTTAGAGATCCTCTGTGTTGGTCCCATGCTTTTTTGAATTCAGTTACTGTCCTCATCTCCACCACCACATGTGATAAGGTGGAAAAACACTTTATTTGAAATCTCAGACCTAGCAACCCGACACAGGCCGTGTTTCGGAGACCTTCATCAGGGGTTGTCTAAATAGGTACTACAAACATAAAAACAAACAATATTAAAAAACAATTTAAGAGTGAAAGAACAAATAGTCATGGACATACATTTAACTCTAAACGTACAGAAATAAAAATAATATAATCAAATAGTAATAAATATCTCATAATAAATAAATAATTAAAAATTAAAATAATAATAATAATAAAACTAATGCTCAAAATGAGATACTCAATTATAGTTAAACCATAAAAAATAATATAATAAAACTAGTAGACCACAATTCAGATCCATAGAGACACAATCAAATACAGTCCTTATGGGAGGTGACAAGCATATAATTATAATGTTACTACCTTCTTTGTAGAGACGATGATATGCAAACCTCACAAGGAGGCACACAACTTATCTGTAGAGGCGATGACAAACACTTGCAAGGAGGTAAAAAAACTAAAATGAAGACACAAGGTAAAGCATATGTATACCATTGGAGATAACTTATTCAGAACCTAAATCAAAAAATGAAGATTGGAGACTGGAATTATAACTGAAACGCAGTAGGTATTATGCTTGAAGGCTGGATGGGGGAGGAGGGCACAGCCAAGAAAGACACAGGTGCTGATAACTCATCTATTGTAACTGAAAAAATGGAATAATATAGCCCATTTTTTATAAACCTTTAGTCAAAAAATCGGTAAAAAATAAAATTATACTAAAGAAATATAAGGAAAGTGTTTAGAGTAGGGCCAAAGTTTCATCGCATGGCCAACTAAACTAAGACCATTAACATCAAATCTAAATAGTGTACGGAGGAAATGAAACGTCAAATTGCTAGGGGATTCTTAAAAAAACACACTGGGGAGCAGAGAGGGGTTCTCAAGAGATTAATAAAAATTAAAGGAGTGCTGCACTGTTGTATCTTACTCAGATTTTTCATAGGCTCATAGCGATGTTTGGTAATCAGGAAATCAATTTAAACAGGAATGTATAAAAACACTATAGGGTGGGCTATGTGTACCATTGGAGTAAAAAAATAGACAATGATAGACTCTGGTTCAAGAGAAGGACCACCATTTTTGATCGAAAAGAAAGTATAGCAGAGGAAGGTAACAGTGAAGGTCCCTTAGAACAAAGGAAGAAACGCAGCAGGAGCGGGTCGGGAGAATTTGATAATTCTGCTTCACTCTTTTCCACAAAAGAGTCTAGTAGGTCCCAAAGAGTAAACAAAGACAGAGAGGAACATTGTCCAGAAACCCTTAAAGAACCTTTTTTCAATATGGATGTTTTATGGAAGGGAGGAGGTCGAGAAAATTCACGCACGCGCCAAGGAAAAAAGAAAACAGACAGAGACACAGAACAAGATTATGGGGAGCGGTACGGCCAAGTTTCATATCGCAGAGGCCACGGCCAATTCTACAGGGGCCGAGGCCGAGGCAGAGGCAGAGGGAGGAGTCATTGGAACACGGATCAATCAGAAGAAAGGAGATATTAACAAACCAGGAAGAGTCTAGTGTGATGAGTAATGTGGTTAATATCTCCCACTATAACCTCACTAAAGATGAAGAATCTATTCTCAGCAGAGGATTAACATTCGTTCCTAAAAATAAGGCTGATACGTTTGAAATACAAGTAGACCTATATAAATTCTTTAGGAAACTAAAAATTAAACAATTCTTTTCGGAATGTCCACAAGGACCGGGTGATATCTCGGTCATTAGCAAAAAATCATCTTGGATGCCACCTCCAAAAACTGATCCTATTTTAGAAACATTTGAAAAGATAGTTCTTCATTTTCTTATCAAAATATTTCCCAAGGAGAGAGATTGGCTATCTTATCTCTTCAGAAGAATAACCAGATTATTATAAAACCTGCGGACAAGGGTGGAGCTATTGTGGTTTTAGATAAGTATGAGTATATAAATGAAGTTAATAGACAGTTGAATGATAAGACTTTTTATCAGAGATTAGATAAGGCCCCGACTACTGATATTAAAAAAACAATTGATAACCTTGTTCTGTCTGGGTTCAAAATAGGCTATATCACAAAGAAAGAAAGGGATTTTTTGACTGTTGTAACACCTGTGACTCCCACTATTTATATCTTGCCTAAGATCCACAAATGCCTTGAGAAACCACCTGGGCGACCCATTGTATCATCTATTGGTTCCATCCTCGAACCCCTTTCCAAATTTTTAGACATATTCTTACGTCCATTCATTAAAAAGATGTGGTCGTATGTACGCGATTCAGCACACGTTATTGAGATTTTATCTACTTTCGACATTTGTACCACCGATATCATCTTAATGACTCTAGATGTCGAGTCACTGTATACGAATATACCACAGAAAGAGGATTTAGAAATAATTACATACTATCTTCTGAAACGAACAGAACGACGTATTCCTACCACCTTTCTTCTCTCCTTAGCACAGATTGCACTTTTTGAAAATTTCTTCTGTTTTAGAGAGTTATTTTATAAGCAGATCAAAGGGGTGGCCATGGGGTCAGCTATGGCCCCTGACGTGGCCAATTTATATGTGTACAATTTTGAAGAAAGTTTTTTAAAAGAACATCCATTTCAGAATAATGTGGTTTTATGGATAAGATATATAGATGACGTTTTAATACTTTGGAAAGGTACCGAGGATCTTTTAAGACAGTTTAACACATGGATTAATCAGTTAGACAATAACCTACGATTTCAGTTGACTTACGACTTCTATAAAATCCCATACTTAGACCTCTTGATCCGCAAAGAAAATATTGGTTTTTCAACAACCCTTTACAAAAAACCAACAGACAAGAATCATTTTCTGCATTACAATAGTTTCCACAATTTATCTCTGAAAAATAATCTTCCGGTGAGTCAATTTCTCAGGGCTAGAAGAGTATGCTCAGATCTACGGGATTTTGAAAAAGAGGCGGTTAATATGAAAAAGAGTTTTTTGGAGAAAGGATATCCTATTAAATATATTGACTCCGCATACAAAAGAGCTAAAAACACGTCACGTGATCTACTTTTGAAACCTAAAGAAAAGAAACCCAACAAAGGGTTAGTTTGTCCTCTACTGTACTCTCAATTTTCTGCTAAGATAACTACCATTCTTAAGAAAGAATGGCATATTCTTCAGTCTTTGCCGGCCTTTCAAGACCAAAATCTCATTGTTGCACACAAACGGAATATTAATTTACGCAATCTACTAGTGCCTTCAGCGCTTACAGAGAAGAGACTCCTAACGCAATACAGAGGCCAATTTCAGTGCGGTAGATGTGCTGTCTGTTTGAATGTTTTACCTGTTAGGAATTCCTTTATCCATCCCATCACACATGAGAAGTTTCCGATTAATGATTTTGCGAATTGTGAAACACAGAATGTAATTTATGTGATACAATGCCCCTGTAGATTACTCTACGTAGGCAAGACCACCCGTAAGATCAAGACTAGGATCATGGAGCATAAAAGTTCCATCAAGAGGAACGTAGAAGATAAACCATTAGTCTCCCATTGGCAGACATTACAGCATAAAGTTACCGATCTAAAATGTTTTGTGATAAAACAAGTCAAAACCAATTGGCGAGGGGGAGACGTGAATAAGACCATTCTTCAGCTCAAACAGAGATATATTTTTCAATTAAATACTCTTGTTCCGAACGGTCTTAATTTAGATCAAGATTTCTCCGTTTTTTATAATCAGAATATTTCCATCCTTTCCATAGCCATGAGATAACCAACAGATATACTAATGAATGGATACTGTAATTTTTATCCTACCCATTTTTCCCCGGAGTGGGTCACCACCCTTAGTTTATTATTTTTATTTTTATTTATTATATTTATTTTATTTATATATATTTTTTTATATATAAATAATTTTTATTGAATATTTTTTATTGAATATTTATTATTCATTTGTTAATGTTTTTAGTTATTATCTATCATTTTAATATTATTTTTAAAGTTAAGTTTATATATTTTATTTTTTATTTTTTATTTGTATCATTATATTTTATTAATTAATTTTTTGATTTATAATTATTTATTGTTTTAATATTTAATATACATTTTTTACTTATTTTTGGTTTTAATTTTTATTTTATTATTTATTATTTATATTTTTATAACTATTTCTATTTTTATTTTTTACTTTTTTATTATTTATTTTTAATTTTTTACTACTATTTATTGACTTTTATTTTGTATTTTTTATTTACAAGTTTTATATGGTCTATTATTATTTATTCAACATATTTACATAACCATATTATTGTTATTTAGGACTTAATATTATTTTTAAAAAAAATTTATAGGATTTATAATACAATTTTAACTGTACTATTTGGCTCCAATAGGTGGTAACCTTTTTAAGTGACACGAAAAATGAGGATAAAATAATAGTAAAAAGGGTCCCAACTGTTATAATAAGTACCTACACTTAAGTGTTTACTGATGACTTGATGCCTTTGGATGTTCTTGTTCTTACAGAATACAAGGCTTACTCTCTTTCTCTCCTTTTATCTTCACTGAAGTTTTTCTGATCAATTTAACTTTAGCGTTATGTTTTTCAGGCTAATATTATGTCAGTTTGTATGATTGGTTCTTTAGAAGTTTTCTCGGGATTAGCCACGCCCCCTCCGTTTCCCGCTCTCGGGATCAACATAAGGCTTGCGCATGTGTCGGCGGTTTTTGGATAGCAATTCAAGCTGACAGTCTGTGGGACAGCTTTCAGTTATCAACGTTCCGTGAGATTTTTGGTTTCCTGTCAGCGATTCAGAACGGTAAGAGAGACAATCTTTATGATAGTGCTCCACATTTTTAGGAACTCCTGTTTTAATATGAGTTAAAAGTGGCGATTTTACATAACATCTGGTTAAAATCGGCAAGAGATAATCTTTACGTTAGCGTTGTACAAATATCCTTACATTTCTAAGAATCCCCGATTCAATACGGGCAATGAGTTATAAAATAGTGTTTTTATACATTCCTGTTTAAATTGATTTCCTGATTACCAAACATCACTATGAGCCTATAAAAAATCTGAGTAAGATACAACAGTGCAGCACTCCTTTAATTTTTATTAATCTCTTGAGAACCCCTCTCTGCTCCCCAATGTGTTTTTTTAAGAATCCCCTAGCAATTTGACGTTTCATTTCCTCCGTACACTATTTAGATTTGATGTTAATGGTCTTAGTTTAGTTGGCCCTGCGATGAAACTTTGGCCCTACTCTAAACACTTTCCTTATAATTTCTTTAGTATAATTTTATTTTTTACCGATTTTTTGACTAAAGGTTTATAAAAAATGGGCTATATTATTCCATTTTTTCAGTTACAATAGATGAGTTATCAGCACCTGTGTCTTTCTTGGCTGTGCCCTCCTCCCCCATCCAGCCTTCAAGCATAATACCTACTGCGTTTCAGTTATAATTCCAGTCTCCAATCTTCATTTTTTGATTTAGGTTCTGAATAAGTTATCTCCAATGGTATACATATGCTTTACCTTGTGTCTTCTTCATTTTAGTTTTTTTACCTCCTTGCAAGTGTTTGTCATCGCCTCTACAGATAGGTTGTGTGCCTCCTTGTGAGGTTTGCATATCATCGTCTCTACAAAGAAGGTAGTAACATTATAATTATATGCTTGTCACCTCCCATAAGGACTGTATTTGATTGTGTCTCTATGGATCTGAATTGTGGTCTACTAGTTTTATTATATTATTTTTTATGGTTTAACTATAATTGAGTATCGCATTTCGAGCATTAGAGTTTTATTATTATTATTATTATTATTTTAATTTTTAATTATTTATTTATTATGAGATATTTATTACTATTTGATTATATTATTTTTATTTCTGTACGTTTAGAGTTAAATGTATGTCCATGACTATTTGTTCTTTCACTCTTAAATTGTTTTTTAATATTGTTTATTTTTATGTTTGTAGTACCTATTTAGACAACCCCTGATGAAGGTCTCCAAAACACGGCCTGTGTCGGGTTGCTAGGTCTGAGATTTCAAATAAAGTGTTTTTCCACCTTATCACGTTTTGTACTGTGTGCCTGTATCACGTGATAATTTGCCCTGTGTTGGACACTCATCTCCACCACCTCCACTGGGAGACTATTCCACGGATCCACTACTCTTTCCGTAAAGAAATATTTCCGCATATCACTCCTGAATCTATCTCCCTTCACCCTCATCCCACGTCCCCTCGTAGCAGAACTTGCTTTCAATTGAAAGAGGCTCTCTCCCTGAACATTTATCCCACGGAGGTATTTAAACATCTCAATCATATCACCTCTATCCCGCCTTTCCTCTAAGGTGTACATATTAAGATCCTTAAGTCTGTCCTCATATGTTTTATAATGAAGCCCATTAATCATTTTAGCAGCAAACCTCTGCACCGACTCCATCCTGTTCACATCCTTTTGAAGGTGCGGTCTCCAGAATTGCACACCATACTCCAAATGAGGTCGCACCAAAGAGACTTATACAGAGGCATTATCACCTCCTTTTTTCTGCTAGCCATTCCTCTCCGTATGCACCCAAGCATCCTTCTAGCTTTTGCCGTCGCCTTTTCTACCTGTTTAGCTACTTTAAGATCATCAGACACAACTACGCCTAGGTCCCGCTCTTCTTTAGTAGACAAAAGTACTTCACCTCCTATACTGTATTGCTCCCTTGGATTGCTGCAGCCCAAATGCATGACCTTACATTTTTTAACATTAAATCCCAGCTGCCAAATTCTAGACCATTCTTCAAGCTTAGCTAGATCCATCCTCATGTTATCGACACCTTCCTGGGTGTCTACTCTATTGCAGATTTTGGTATCATCCGCAAAGAGGCAAACCTTACCCGACAGCCCTTCCGCTATATCACTAACAAAGATGTTAAAAAGAATCGGACCAAGGACAGATCCCTGGGGCACACCACTGGTAACATCCTTCTCCTCAGAGTGAGCTCCATTTACTTGTACTCTTTGTCGCCTCCCACCCAACCAATTTCTAACCCAAGCAGTAACTTTAGGGTCCATCCCCTAGGGTGCTCAGTTTGTTTATAAGTCGCCTGTGAGGAACAGTGTCAAAGGCTTTACTGAAATCTAAATACACCACATCTAGAGCTCTCAATCGGTCCAACTCCCTGGTCACCCAGTCAAAGAAATCAATCAGATTTGTCTGACAAGACCTGCCTCTGGTGAATCCATGCTGCCTCGGATCCTGTAATCCGCCGGACTGCAGAAACCTCACTATTTTCTCTTTCAGCAGCGTTTCCAATAATTTACTCACCACTGAAGTTAAACTAACCGGCCTGTAGTTTTCAACAACATCCTTACTTCCGCTTTTGTGTAAAGGCACCACATGAGCCTCTCTCCAGTCCTTTGGCACCACTCCCGACTCCAACGAGGCATTGAAAAGGTCAGTCAGTGGAGTTGCTAGAACGTCCCCAAGTTCCCTCAGTATTCTAGGGTGTATCCCATCCGGTCCCTTCGCTTTGTCTACTTTAAGTTGAGCTAGTTCCTCACAAACACAGTCTTCTGAAAATTGTTCAAGATGTCCCTCGCTTCTGCTCTTATTTGTGGGTGTTTTCTGAGGTCCTGCTCCTGGTTCTTCATCTGTGAACACAGAACAAAAATATTTGTTAAGCAATTCCGCTTTATCCTTATCAGCTTCTACATATTCCCCCCCTGCACCCTTGAGTCTGACAATACCACTTTTGCCCTTCCTCTTCTCACTAATATATCTGAAGAATGTCTTATCCCCCCATTTTATTGCATTGGCTATTTCCTCCTCCTTTTGAATCTTTGCCTTCTTGACTACTTTGCTAGCTTCTCTAAGTTTTTCCAAATACAGATGCCTGTCTTCCTCTCTCTGTGATCTCTTGTATTTCATGAAGGCCTCCCTCTTTTTCTTCACTTTTTCAGCTACTTCCTTCGAAAACCATAGCGGTCTCCTGTTCCTTTTGCCTTTATTTACCATTTTAACAAAAAGGTTGGTTGCCTTTAAAATACCCCCTTTCAGTTTTGCCCACTGTTTTTCTACATCCCCCAGCTGTTCCCATCCCACTAACGACTCCCTGAGGTATTGGCCCATCTTCGCAAAGTTAGTCTTCCTAAAGTCTAAGATCTTCACCTTGGAATGGATTCTAACAGCCCTAGTCCTAATACTGAACCACACCATCTGGTGATCACTGGATGCAAAATGATCTCCCACTACAACATCAGAAACACTTTCACCATTGGTAAGCACCAAGTCCAGTATGGCCCCTTCACGTGTGGGGTCTGTTACCAATTGCCTGAATAGTTCTCCCCGTAGGGAATCCAGGATCTCCTTACTTCTAGATGATACTGCAGAAGGAATGTGCCAATCAACATCTGGCATATTGAAATCTCCTAGCAGTAGCACTTCCCCTTTCCTAGCAATGCTGCGTATGTCTTCAATTAACTCTCTGTCCACCTCTTCCTCTTGTGAGGGAGGTCTGTATATCACACCAATGCAAATAGATTTCTCTTTCCCTCTTTCTAGTTTAACCCACAATGCCTCCTCTGTCCCTTTTAAGCTCTGTAATTCCAAAGCTTTAATAGTAGTTTTTACATATAGTGCCACTCCTCCTCCCCTTCTTCCTACCCTGTTCTTTCTGAATAAAGTATAGCCAGGTATAGTTACATCCCAGTCATGGTTTTCTGTGAACCATGTTTCTGTAACTGCCACTAAATCCAAGTCAGCCATTCCCACCAAAGCTTCAACTTCAGGGATCTTATTTCCCATGCTACGGGCATTAATACACACTGCTTTCCATATGTTACCCCTGTTACCCATTTCCATAAAGGTATTTAATGTATCACCTACCTGGGGGCTTTCACTTACCTGGGGGCTTTCTTCACCCATCCCCAACGAATCTAGTTTAAAGCCCTCTTCAGTAGATTAGCCAGTCTACTACCAAAGATGCGTTGACCTTTCTTGGACATATGGATGCCATCTCTGCTCTGCAACCCTTGGAACAGCATCCCATGGTCTAGGAAACCAAAACGCTCTCGAAGACACCATCCACGCAGCCATGCATTCATCTCCAGGATGCGAGCCTCTCTGCCTTGGCCTTTACCCTCAACAGGGAGGATTGAAGAGAACACCACCTGTGCACCTACCTGCTTCACCCTCTGTCCCAGAGCCATGAAGTCACTTTTGATACGTTCCGAGGTATACCTGGCAGTATCATTTGTTCCAACATGGATTAGCAACATTGGGTAATAGTCAGTGAGCTTGATGAGTCTCGGCAAACTCTCCGTAACATCTTGGATCTTGGCACCAGGCAGACAGCATACCTCTCTGGACATCAAGTCTGGTCGGCAGATGGACGCCTCAGTACCCCTCAGAAGAGAGTCTCCAACCACCACTACCCTTCGTTTCCTTCTGGTCACTGATTCCGCAACTATGGGGTACTTGAACTCTGGTTCTTCCCTTTCCAGGGATGCTTTCACCTCCTCCACTTCCAGGGCTGCATAATGGTTCTTCAATTCAAGGGCTGGAGAAGTTGGATTGGTGATTTTGCAGGCTCTGGTGACTTTTGTACAACCATCGACATTCTGTTGGCACCCATCTTCTCCTGTGCTGGAGAGCCTGGTTGCTGCAAGAAGCATCTCATCAATGTACTTCTCACTGTCTTGAATGCTCCTCAGCCTCGCCACCTCCTCTCTGAGTTCCTCCACTTGTTTCCTCAGAGCTTCAGCATGCAGGCACCCTGCACATGGAACCGGTTCTTCAACTGGCATTAGGACCTCTGTCTGGACCGAGGCAGAAGCTGTAACGGGGGCAACAGCTTTAGCAATACGATTTTTCCCAGCCATTGTTCTGTTTGTGGAGCTTAGGTATCTGTTAAAGCAAAAGAGAGAGATCTACCAAGTACCAGCTGGTTTTGCAGCTGTCCTTTCAGAGAAAAAGCAGTTAAATCTCTTTAATTATATTCAAAATGTGCTGGTCCAATTCACTGTGATTTGTTAAAGGGGGAGGTGCCCTATAAAGCAAGACTGCTCACTAGGGGTGGGTGGGAGTCGGGGTGGGTAGGGAGGGAACTAACACCAGCTCCAGAGGTGTAGCCCGAGAGAGACGCAGAGGCAGAGGATACCACGTTGCCGTGGCCAACGTGGAGCTATGAGTATCATACGATCTCTGTCTCTCTGAAGCTTGAACAGTGTTTTGGGAATGAGGGGAATGGGTGGGAAGGCATAGAGGAAGTCTTGACTCCAGTGAAGAAGGAAAGCATCCCTTGCTTGACAATTTTGAGCCGGAATTCTGGAACAGAACCGGGGAAGTTTGGCATTCTGTGGACTTGCAAAGAGGTCTATGTCTGGAGTTCCCCAGATTTGGAATACTCAGGCAATCTGGTCTGAGTGGAGAGACCATTCTTGTGGCAGCAGTACTCGGCTGAGTTTGTCTGCCCAAGAGTTTTGAATGCCTGGAAGATATACCACGAGGGGGTGAATTTGATGCTCTATGGTGAGGGCCCATAGTCGTAAAGCTTCGTTGCATAACGACAGAGAGCCTGTTCCACCCTGCTTGTTCACGTAGAACATGGCTACTTGATTGTCGGCCTGGACCAGGACTGTCTTCTAGCTGAACTGGGCTTGGAATACTCGAAGAGCAAAAAAGATTTCTCTGAGTTCTAGGAGGTTTATGTGAAGGCAAGCCTCCTGTGGGGTCCAGAGACCCTGGGTGGAGAGATTGTGCAGGTGGGCCCCCCATCCCAACTGGGATGCATCTGTTAGCGTGGCCTGGAATAGAGGTTGTTGGAAAAGAGAGCCTATGAGTAGGTTTTCCAGTGATTGCCACCATTGGAAGGACAAAATAAGACTTTGAGTTTCTTATTTTGTCCGACAGGCGACCTGAGGCCTGTGTCCACTGAGAGGATAGTGTCCACTGGGCTGCTCGCATGTGAAGATGAGCATAGGGAACCACATGTACAGTGGATGCCATATGTCCCAGTAGCTGAAGCATTTCCTGAACAGTTAGGGAGGCTTTTACCGCTGCTTGGGAAGATAGCTCACTATACGAAGACAGCGGGGCTGTGGAAGGAAAGCCCTTGACTGTCTGGTATCAGGGCGAGCTCCTATGAATTCCAGGTACTAAGAAGGAGCGAGATGGGATTTTGGAAGGTTTATTACCAATCCCAAGTAATGAAGGACTCGCATTGTGCGAGAAAGAGCTGAGCTGGCTTCTGGAGCTGTGGGTGCTCGAATGAGCCAGTCGTCCAAGTAAGGGAAGACGAATATCCCCAGAGCTCGTAGGAATGCAGCTACTACTGCCGTGCATTTTGTGAAAACTCTTGGGGCAGAAGCCAGACCTAAGGGAAGAACGCTGTATTGGTAGTGTCTTCCCTGGAAAAGGAATCAAAGGAATTTTCTGTGATCTGGATGGATGAGTATATGAGTATATGCATCCTTCAGATCTAGAGAACATAGCCAATCCCGACTCTGAAGTTATGGCAGAAGTGTTCCGAGAGAAATCATTTTGAATTTTTCTTGGAACAGATATTTCTTCAATTCTCTGAGGTCCAGTATAGGCCTGTGTCCTCCTGTTTTCTTTGGGATGAGAAAATAGGGGGAGTAGAACCCTGTACCCTGTTGAGATATGGGTACCTCTTCTATTGCTCCTTGAGAAAGAAGTGTTGTGACCTCCTCTCAGAAGATTGGCAACAGGGGTCTGAGAATTGAACTGTCTTATGGTTGTAGGAGGGGACATGCTGTGAAAATGAAGTCTGTACCCCTCTTGTACAATGGACAGAGTCCAATTTCCTAATGTTATTTGGTGCCATCTGGTGGCAAAATGACATAACCTGCTGGGGATGGTAGAGGATTCTGGACTCTGCAGGGGCAGGAAGGCTAAGTTCTCTAGAAAAGAGTTAAAGCCTCTGAGGAGGCTGAGCCTGCTGAGCTGGCTTAGCTCTTGGGACTTTTGGTTTCTTCTGTTGTCCAGTTTGTTGTTGTTGTCTCTTTTGAGCAACATGAACTGGACAGTGACCAAACTGAGTATAAGAAGAATAAAACTTCCTTTTCTTGTTGAAAAAGGGTTTTTTATTAGATCTTTTCATTGTTGGGTTGGCTGTAGACTTTGACAACCTGTCCAAGGTGATATTGTCAGAGTCAAATCTCATTAGCTTTTTCCTGCCAATTCTTGCCAAAGAGATTTTCTCCTGTGCAAGGAATGTTTCCCAGTTTATCTTGTACCCAAATTTCCAAGTCTGATGCCTGAAGCCAGGCAATACGACGTGCACCAATGGATATAGCAGAGGTTCTGCTGATGCATTCAAAGCAATCAAAGGCTGCATGGTTTACAAACTTGGAAACATCTTGGGCATGTCTGACTAGAGCAAGAAAATCCTGTCTTTTATCATCAGGAAGAAGGGGGCTCATAAGCTCCAAGTCTCCTGTAACCTCTTTGAGGTACATCCCCATGGATAGGATGTATGAGCTGATTCTAGCTGAGAGCATAGAAGCTTGTAAGCATCGATGTCCAAAGGCATCGAGAGTCCTTTTGGACTCTTTATCCTACACATAGCCGATTCCACGACCATTGAATGGTGTGGTAACAATCTTCTGAAAGCAAGGACAAGGTGGAACTCAGTACATGGTATTGAGTCTCTGAGAGTGTGGAGATGTGGTTAAAGGAGTTTCCCATATTCTCAGCATGAAATCATGAAGGATCTTATGAATGGGCAGAGTAGCTGCCTCTTTAGGAGCCTTAGGGTACTGAAGATTTTCTAACTCTTCTGCTCTAGGCTCCTTTTCATAAGTCACCACGATTGCAAGGCCTCGAGCCACATCACGTATGAAATCCTGGAAGGACATGTCCTCTGGAGGAGACATTCTACACTGAGAAGGAGATGGATCCTCCGGAAGAACTGCTCTGGTATCAGTAGAGTCATTGGAATTGGAGGATTCAAAATATCTCTGATCCCGATGTTCGTGCAAGGCATGGTACACCAATATCGATCGAAGTCGGTATCGAGGTGTCTCGGTACCAATGTTTCAATACCAGAGATTGACTCTAGACTCGGCATGGGAGTATACCTGCAGAGGCCGGTGCAGTCAGTACCAATACCGATGTCGGTATTGGTGCCTGTTGAACGGTCTAAAGCGGTACCAAAGCCGTTAGAAGAGCTGCTAAACTGCGTTCGATAGCAAGAAATCTTTGATCTATCGCTCCTGCCAATGCTTGGGTGTCGGTACCGGTAGAAACAGCCAGGACCCCAGAGCATGGCACCAGTAGTTCTGCAGAGGTGGAAGCCTCGAAAACATTCTGGATCTCCATTAGTGCTTTGGAAGCTGGAGCCCCCCAGAGCATGGCACCAGTAGTTCTGCAGAGGTGGAAGCCTCGAAAACATTCTGGATCTCCGTTAGTGCTTTGGAAGCTGGAGCTTCCCGCCGGGGCTGTTTTGCTGGTGAACTTTCCTCAAGGGCAACGCCGATGGCATCTCAATACTTGGAAGGAGATTTACCCTTTGAGGACCGGCTCGTCTTTGAAGCCTTATGTTTAGTTACCTGAGATCCATGGGAGGAAGATGAAGCCCCAGAAGACGTCGATGCAACGGACATCGCATCTGCGGCAAAAAGGGTACCGAGTTTGCAGCTCTATTCTGCAGGCCCCTCTTGGTCATCTTTCTACAAGAGAGACAGTCCAATGGAGAATGGTCAGGTCCTAAACATTTGAGACACGAGTCATGGGTGTCTGTGACAGATATGGTACCGCCACACTTAGAACATTTTTTAAAACCACTAGCTGGTTTTTCCATTTTAAAAGAAAAATGGGCCTAGTGCCCAAAATGGCGCCTAGCACCGAGAGGGAAAAGGCCTCTGAAGAAAAGTACTTCAGAAAGATTTTTTTACAGAAAAAAAGAAGAGAGAACCGGCGGTACCTGTAGGTGTTGAATTAAGGCAGATGTGACCACAAAAAAATAAAGAAGTAAAAAACAATTTTCTGCGGTGACAGGGGTATGCGACCTGTCGGCTCCGCGGAAAGCGAAGAACTGAAGAGGGAGAGTTGGAATGGCAGGAAGGCAGCACAAAGGCACTGTGGGATGCTCCCAAAAGCTTTCCTATTGGACGCTGGGGAGCGATGATACCCATATGTGAAGACTACATTCCTGCTTGTTCCTGGAGATACTATTTAAGACTAATAAGAGAAAATATTTTTTCACGCAACGTGTAATCAAACTCTGGAATTTGTTATCGGAGGATGTAGTAAAAGCTGTTGGTGTAGCTCTGTTTAGAAAAGGTTTGGACAAGATCCTGGAGTTAAGGTCCATAAACCTTTATTAAAAAGGACCCAGGATATCACTGCTTGATAAGCATTGTGGAACCTGTGTCTTTTGGGGAAACTGCTGGTACTTATGACCTAGATTGGCCACTGATGGAAACGGCATACTGGGCTTTATGGACCTTGGTCTGACCCAGTATGGCATATCTTATGTTATGTAATGCCCGTAGCATAGGAAACAAGATCTCAGATGTTGAGGTTTTAATGGAAGAGGCTTACTTGGATTTAGAGGCTGTTACAGAAACATGGTTCACAGACAACCATGACTGGGATCTTTATCTTTATCTTTATTTTAGCACTTGATATACCGCCCAAGCAAAAGCGTCAGGGCGGTGTACAAAATCGAATGCAGGCTACAAACAGGAAAATGGAAAGGAACGCCATTGGTAAAGAGGAAAGAGAGAGTAGTTACTCACCTGTAACAGGTGTTCTCCAGGAGCAGCAGGAATCAGTCCTCACATATGGGTGACGTCGGCGCCAACGGAGCCCTCGTGCGGAGCATTTCCCCAGCTTTCAAAGAAAGCCTTTGGGAATTGCAGCACGCATGCGCGGTCCCCTTCCCGTCCAAGGGTGCCATCTTGCTCAGTCTGATGACATAGCTAAAAGACAGCAAAAAAGTAGCAAAAATAAATCATACGACTGCAACTCCAAGGGGAGAAGGGAGAGGAGGGAGGACTGATTCCTGCTGCTCCTGGAGAACACCTGTTACAGGTGAGTAACTACTCTTTCCCCAGGACCAAGCAGGAAGTCAGTCTTCACATATGGGACTCCCCAGCTTAAGGCTACCGGAGACCTCAAGCGGAAAAATGAGCTACCTCTAGCTCGTCAGTACGTAAGGAAGGACTCTTCTCTGAGAACGCCCCCGACCGGTAGCCCAACACCAGGGCCGGAGGGTAGGAGTTGCCTAAACCCAAAGAGATTATGGAGTACTGCCTGTCCGAAAGCACTGTCCCTGTGGGACTCCCTCTCAAGGCAGTAATGGGCCGCAAAAGTCTGGCTTGAAGACCAAGTAGCGGCCCGGCAGATGTCTGCCAACGGAACAGAGCGGAGATGAGCCACTGACGCAGCCTTCGCCCTGACACGATGAGCCGTGACTCGACCCTCCAACGAGAGGCCGGCTGCCCCATAAGCCCAGGCGATACAGTCAGCGACCCATATGGACAAAGTACGCTTGGAGACAGGTAGCCCCAACTTATTGGGGGTCAAAAGAAACGAAGAGCTAAACAGCCCTCCGGTGCGCCCGCGTACGGTCGAGGTAGAAGGATAACGCCCTCCTACAGTCCAGGGTATGCAGGACCATCTCAGCCCGGTTGGCATGCGGCCTGGGAAAGAAGGTCGGAAGAACCACCTCCTGATTGAGGTGAAAAGGGGAGACAACCTTAGGAAGAAACTTCGGGTGAGTCCGTAAGACTACCCTATTCCTGTAGAACCTAGTGTAAGGGGGATCAGACACTAGTGCCTGAAGTTCACTCACTCGCCTAGCAGAGGTAAGAGATACCAGAAACAAGGTTTTCCAGGAGAGAAAACGGAGAGGGCAGGTAGCCATAGGTTCAAATGGTGGACAAGTAAGCCGCTGTAAGACCACATTCAGATATCACTCAGGGGCTGGTGGACGCAAAGGAGGCCTCTGAGAAAATGAGCCACCAAAGGGTGGTTGGAAAGAGGCCTCCCGTCCACCGGCGAGTGGTGCGCTGAGAGAGCACTGAGGTGAACCCTGACAGAGTTGGACTTAAGGCCTAGATTGGAGAGGTAAAGCAAATATTGCAAAACTACCGCTACCAAGCACGAAAAGGGATTCTCGCTGTGCTGAGCACACCATGTGGAGAATCTACGCCACTTAAGAGCATAGGATTTCCTGGTGGATTGCCGCCTAGAGGCTAAGACTACGTCTTCCACCTCTCTAGGCAGGAGTAGGGGAGCCAGGACTACCCTTTCAGCAGCCAGGCCATCAGATGAAGGGACTGGAGGTTGGGGTGCAAGAGAGACCCCTGGTCCTGAGACAGGAGATTGTGTTGAATTCCCAGAGGCAGCGGAGTGTCCACCGCCAGTTGCAACAGGAGTGGGAACCATGGCTGCCTCGGCCACCTGGGGGCTATCAGAATCATTGAGGCCCTTGTCCTTGAGGACCTTGAACAGTGTTCGAGACACTAGTGGCGTGGGAGGAAACGCATATAGTAGGCCTTGGGACCACGGAATCAGAAAGGCATCCGCTGCTACTCTGAGAGGATGCGGTTGTCTGGACAGAATCTCGGGAGTTGCCGGTTCAGAGGGCTGGCGAAGAGATCCATGGTGGGGAGGCCCCACCTGAGAAAGATCTGCTGAGCCACCAATGGATTCAATCTCCATTCGTGTGGTTGCAGGATCCTGCTCAGTCTGTCCGCCAGGTAATTTTCTTGACCGGGGAGGTAGACAGCCGTGAGGAGGATTCCGTGATTGACGGCCCAAGAGCACAGCCGTTGTGCCTCCTGACAAAGAAGGAAGGAGCCTGTGCCTCCTTGTTTGTTCACGTAGAACATGGCAACTTGATTGTCCGTCTGGACCAGTACAGACTGGTGAGACATGAGGTGGGAGAAGGCTCTCGGAGCTAGGCGTATTGCCCGTAGCTCCAGGAAGTTTATCTGCTGAGCAGCCTCCCAAGGAGTCCAGAGACCTGAGTACATGCCCCTTGGCAATGTGCTCCCCAATCTAGAAGAGAAGCATCTGCCGTCAGCACTCGAGAATGCGGAGGGGATTGAAAATCCACTCCGAGTACCAGATTCGGAAGATGAAGCCACCATTGTAGAGAGGAGACGAGCAGGGTGGATACTCTCACCGAGTCTGCAAGGCTCCCTGTGGCCTGATGCCACTGAGTTCGAAGGCTCCACTGAGCAGGCCGCATGTGCAGGCGGGCATTGGGGGTTACATGAACCGTGGAAGCCATATGGCCGAGAAGTCTCAGGAATTGCCTGGCGGAGACCAGGGAATTGCTGTGAAACTGCCTGGCTACATCCATCAACCGGAGGGCCCTGTCCACTGGCAGAAAAGCCCTCGCCTGAAGAGTGTCTAGCCTTGCTCCTATGAATTCCAAGTTCTGGGACGGGAGCAAAGTGGACTTTGCGAAGTTTATGACAAACCCCAAGTGCTGAAGCAGAGCCAAAGTGCGAAGGGTGGCTGGACTGGCCTCCTGGGAAGACTGGCCCCTTATGAGCCAGTCGTCCAGGTATGGAAACACAAAAAGACCTTGAAGCCTCAGGTAGGCCGCCACCACCGCCAGGCACTTGGTGAACACCCTGGGAGCGGAGGTTAGGCCAAAGGGAAGTACTCCGTACTGGTAGTGGCTTCCCCCCACAACAAATCTGAGATATTGTCTGTGGTCTGGATGAATAAGGATGTGAGTATAAGCATCCTTTAGATCTAAGGAGCATAGCCAATCTCCCTGCTGGAGGTAGGGCAGCAGGATTCCAAGGGTAAGCATCTTGAACTTTTCCCTCTCCAGGAACTTGTTGAGGTTGCGCAAGTCTAGGATGGGTCTGAGGCCTCCTGATCTTTTTGGTACCAGAAAGTATCTGGAATAAAAGCCGTGACCTCTCAGGTGGTGGGGCACCGGTTCCACAGCCTGTTCCTTTAGCAGACTTGCTAACTCCTGAAGGAGTAGGTCCCTGTGCAGAGGGAGTCTTGGAGGCTCCCCTGGAAAATAGGAGGGAGGTACTTGGTGAAAATGGAGAAGATAGCCCTTTTGGACTATATGGAGCACCCAGGTATCTGATGTGACAGCTGACCACCTGTGGGCAAAGTGGGCCAGCCGGCCTCCTGTGCTGATGTGAGCAAGCTGAGGAGGAGAAGAGGCTATGCTTGCTGAGTCAAAAACCCCCACCCTGCTGAGCAGGGGCCGGTGTTGGTGGCTTGGGGGCCTTCTGCCTACGGGGCCCATGACCCTGCCCCTTGGCCTGCTGACCCTGTTGGGGAGCTGCAGAGGCCTCATAATGAGGGTATTGTTTATAGGCAGAGGACTTCCTCGGGTAAAAGGTCTTTTTTCCCCGAGCCCTTCTTCTTCTGAGAAGGGACAGAGGATTTTCTGGACAGCCTAGTCCTGGTCAGAGTCTCGGTCTCGGGTTCTGCATCCTTTTCAGCCATGGGCTTGTCAAAGAGGTTTTCATCTCGGCAGGGGACATCGACCAACTTGTCCTGCACCCATGGCTCGAGGTCGGATGACTGTAGCCAAGCCTGTCGGCGGGCACCGATGCCGGTCCCGGCTACTCGGGCCGAAGCCATCGTAGGCTGCTCGAGAGATAAACTTCGAGCACTCTCGAATACCAGTGGACAAGGCTTGGAACCGCTGCAAAGGTTCCTCGGAGAGACCAGCAGAGAACCCGGCAATCTCCTTTGCAAGGTCTCGGAGATACATGCCCATGTAGAGCTGGTAAGTCTGGACATGGCAAGCAAGTATAGAGCCCTGGAAGCACTTCTTACCGAGGGCATCCAGGTTCCGGGCCTCCCGGCTGGGAGGCACCGAGGAGTGCATCTTCTGACTTTTCAGTCGATGCATGGCCGATTCCACAACCATGGAGTGGTGCGGTAATTGTGCCTTTTGGAACCCGGGGCTCTTGCGGACTCGATAGATGGAATCGACCCGCTTGCTTAACACCGGCGTCGAGGCCGGGGTCTCCACATGCGGAAAAGCAGCCGCTCCAGCATCGGAGGAACCGGAACAGTAAAGGCCTCCTTTGGGGGAGAGTCATACTGGAGGGCCTCGAGCTCCTCGGCTCGAGGCTCCTCCTCGGGATCCGCGGGGAAGGCCAAGGCCTTCGCCATATCCCGCACGAAGTCCGAGAACCGGGTATCCTCCGGTGGGGATCGTCTCCGAGGTTCGGACTCCAGCGAGTCCGATGGGACACACCAAGTCCGATAAGTGTCGGGTGACTCTTCGTACTCCGTCTCCCAGCCCGACGCCTCGGAGGAGGAATCGAGCGGCTCCGGTCAGGCGGGCACCGATGCCATCCGCCCCGACGCCGAGGGTACCGGCGTTGATGACCTCAGTCCCGAACAGGAGGCCGAGGGAGACCGTGGCCGAGGATCGACTCGAGCCCGCATGGACTCGAGGATCGGCTCAGCCTCCGGGGTCGACTTGGATGTCGAGGTCCCGGTGGTCGTGACAGATGCACCGGTGAGACCGGCGATCAATGCCCGCTGCTGTTCCATGAAGGCAGCGAGGCTGCTCTCCAAGGCCGTCAACCTGAGTCCGAGCTCAGGAGACCCAGCAGCCCCCAACTCGGGCCCCGACGGTGTCGGGCCAGACGTCGGCTCCCCTGGAGGACAGTCCACGAGGACTACAGCACTCACGTGTCCAGGAGACTCCATCTCGATACGAGGATGCTTGGCAGGCCCTCTCCGACTCCGAAGACCCGGGATGGCTATCGGGGCTATGCGACCTGGCCCTCGAGGAACCAGGAGCATCCACCGACGCCGCCCTCACGGGTTTCTTCTTCCTGCGATGTTCCCGCGAAGGAGACCCCCGCTCAGAGGAACCCCGACGCTGCTCGGGGCCGGAGTCCCGAGACATCGAGGCTTCTGACAAGGTCCGGACCCGTCCGGACGCGGAGTCAGAGAAGATCCTATACTTCTGGTGCTGCCGACTCCTCAACGCCTTCGAGGACATTTTGCCACACGGACCACAGATCATCGGGTCATGATCGGGTCCGAGGCAGCGGAGGCAGCAGTCATGTGTGTCGGTAAGAGACATAAGTTTCTTACACCGATCACTTTTTAAACCCGCTGGTAGCCATCAGGGGAAAAAGGGTCCCTGCGAGGTCAAAAGACCGGGCTGCCAGTGAAAAAAGAAAAATGGCGCAAACGCTAGTCACAAAGGACAAAAAACAAAAAAGAGAGAGTGGACTCGATACCGGCGTATCGGGCCAAGGCAGGAAAAGGATCCGGCGTCAAACCGAAGGTAGAAAAAGAAAAAACAGGGAAATCAACTTTTTCCTCGGGGAAAAACGAACTACGTCCATCGGGCTCCGCGGAAAAAAGAAGACTGAGCAAGATGGCACCCTTGGGCGGGAAGGGGACCGCGCATGCGTGCTGCAATTCCCAAAGGCTTTCTTTGAAAGCTGGGGAAATGCTCCGCACGAGGGCTCCGTCGGCGCCGACGTCACCCATATGTGAGGACTGACTTCCTGCTTGGTCCTGGAGAATAGATAGGGAGGTAGATTTACGAGATATAGATACTTCGACAAAGAAGGAAAAGGAGAACCAGGCAGGCAGGAGAAGAGGGCAGTCAGGGATGGGGAAAAGTAAGATCAAAGGCAAGGTGGAATAGGTGGGTCTTGAGTATGGCTTTGAATTGGGGGAATGACAGTTCAGTGCAGAGTAATTATACCAGGCTATACTTTATTCAGGTAGGAAAAAGGGGAGGGGGAGGAGAAGGAGAAGTGGCACTATATGTAAAAATTATTATTAAAGCTATAGAATTACAGGGCTTAAAAAGGGAGCAAGGAGGCACTGTGGGTTAAAGTAGAGAGAAAGGGAAATCCATTTTCATCGGTGTGATATACAGATCTTCCTCACAAGGAGAAGAAGTGGACCGAGATTTAATAGAAGACATGCAGTATTGCCACGAAAGGAGAAGTGTTACTGATAGGTAATTTCAATATGCCTGATGTTGATTGGCACCTCTTATGTCATCTAGAAGTAAGGAGATCATAGATGCTCCACAAGGAGAACTATTCCGACAACTGGTAACAGAACCCACATGTGAAGGGGTCATACCGGACTTGGTACTTACCAATGGAGAAAGTGTTTCTGCTGTTATAGGAGATCATCTTACATCTAGTGATCACCAGGTGGTGTGGTTCAGTATTAGGACTAGGGTTGATAAAGTCCATTCAAAAGTGAGGGTCTTAGACTTAAAAAAAAAAACTGCCAAGATAGGACAAAACCTCAAGGAGACGTTAGCGGGATTGGAACAGCTGGGAGATGTACAAAATTAATGAGCAAAACTGAAAGAGGATATTTGAAGAACAAACCACCTCTGTTGAAAAGATAATAAATGTAAAAGGAAAAAGAGGCTACTATGGTTCTCAAACGAAGTAGCTGGAAAGGTGAAGAAAGAGAGGGTGGCCTTCATAAAATACAAGAGATCACAGGAAGAGGAAGACAAGCACCAATATTTGGAAAAGAGAAGCTAGGAAAGTAGTCATAAAAACAAAGATACAAAAAGAAGAAGAGATATCCCCCCATTTTACTGCATTAGTTAAGACATGTTTCAGATATGTTAGAGAGAGGAGGAAATGTTGCTATGTTAGAGAGAGGAGGAAATGTTGCTATGTTTCTATGACTAGGATGTAGGCATTCTTTAGGTCTGGAGAATCCAGCCAATCCCCCTTTTTGAAGGAAGGGAAGCAGGGTGTGAAGGGAAACCATTTTGAAGTTTTCATATTGTCAGACTAAAGGAGGAAGGAATATGTAGAAGCTGATGAGGATAAAGTGAAATTGCTTAACAAATATTTCTGTTCTGTGTTTATAGATGAAGGGCCAGGAGCAGGACCCTCAGACAACGTCCAAAAATAGGAAAAGAAAGTAACATGGATCTTGAACAAGTTTCAGAAGACTGTGCTCATGAGGAACTAGCTAAATTAAAAGTAGACAAAGCGATGTGACTGGATGGGATACATCCAAGAACACTAAAGGAACTTGGAAGTTCTAGTGGCTCCACTGACTGACCTTTTCAATGCTTCTTTAGAGTCATGAGTGTCCCTGAAGACTGGAGAAAGGCACATGTGGTCCCTTTACACAAAAGCAGAAGTACGGATGAAGTTGAGAACTACAGGCTGATTAGTCTAGCCTTTGAAGGGATAATCAGTCCAGACTTGGACTGGTTATCCCTTCATTTGGACTGATTAGACCTACACCTTTCCAGTGAGTAAATTATTGGAAATGCTGCTGAAACAAAGGATAGTGAGGTTTCTGGAGTCCAATGGCTTGCAGGATACGAGGCAGCATGGGTTTAC
Organism: Ichthyophis bannanicus; assembly: GCA_033557465.1. Lineage (NCBI taxonomy): Eukaryota > Metazoa > Chordata > Amphibia > Gymnophiona > Ichthyophiidae > Ichthyophis > Ichthyophis bannanicus. The sequence continues at coordinate 1,362,225,045 of CM066032.1, read as the reverse complement.
CAGAGACAAGTCTTGTCAAACAAATCTGATTGATTTCTTTAACCGGGTGATCGGGAATTGGACTGAGGGAGAGCCCTAGATGTGGTGTACTTGGATTTCAGTAAAGCCTTTGACACGGTTCTGCAGAGGTGACTTATAAATAAATTGAGCACCCTATGGATGGGCCCTAAAGTGACTGACTGGTTTAGAAATTGGTTGAGCAGGAGGTGACAAAGGGTACAGGTAAATGGAGCTCACTCTAAGGAGAAGGATGCTACCAGTGGTGTGCCTCAGGGATCTGTCTGATTATTGTAGAAGGGCAGTTGAGTAAGGTTTGCTTCTTTGCAGATGACACCAAAATCTGCAATAGAGAAGAGACCCAGGAAGAAAAAGATAACATGAGAAGGGATCTAGCTAAGCTTAAAAATGGTCAAGAATTTGGCAGCTGAGATTTCATGCTAAAAAATGCATTTGGCCTGAAAAATCCAAGGGAGCAGCACAGCGTAGGGGGTGAAGTACTTCTGTCTATGAAAGAAGAGCGAGACCAGGGCGTGATAGTTTCTGATGATCTTAAAGTGGCTAAGCAAGTAGAAAAGACAACAGTGAAAGACAAAAGTATGCTTGGGTGCATAGGGAGAGAAATGGCAAGCAGAAAAAAAAAAGGAGGTGATAAGTGCCCCTGTATAAGTTTCTGATGCGACCTCATTTGGAGTACTGTGTGCAATTCTGGAGACCACATCTTCAAAAGGATATAAATAGGATGGAGTCAGTGCAGAGGGTGATTACTAAAATGGAGAGTCTTCCAACTAAAAGCAAGCTCTGCTATGACAGGACATAGGATTAGGGTGAAAGGGAATAGACTAAGGAGTAATATGCAGAAATATTTCCTTACAGAAAGAGTGGTAGATGCATGGAACAGTCTCCCAGTGGAGATGATAGAGATGAGGAGAACATCTGAACTGAAGAAAGCATGGGACAAACACAGAAGATCTCTAAATGAAAAAAGGGGACTATTGTAGTCGATATGGAAGGGCAGACTAGACAGGCCACCATGTTTCTATGCTTCTATGACTAAGATGTATCTGAATACAGATATAGGCATTCTTTAGGTCTGGAGAATCCAGACAATCCCCTTTTTGAAGGAAGGGAAGCAGGGTGTGAAGGGAAACTATTTTGAAGTTTTCACGAACAAGATACTTCTTTAGAATAGGATGGAACCTCCCACACCCCATTTTTTTGTTACCAAAAAGAACCTTGAGCAGATTCCTGTACTTCTTGTCTTGATGCAAACAGACGTGACCTCATTGGCCTGATGAAGGGCAGAAGGTTCCTGAAGAAGTATCTTTTGGTATTGAGAGGTTAGTGATGGCACCTCGAAAAGATGTAATCTGTACCCATCCCAGACTATTTTGAGAACCCAAGTGTCAGAGATTACAAGGGGCCAATGATCTACAAAGATAGTGAGCCTCCCTGCAATAGGAAGGTTGTTCAGTACTAGGATAGAGGTACTGGCTACAGAGAAATTGGCTATGTTCTTGAGGAGGCAGTCAAAATCCCATCCCCAGCTTTGACTGTGATGTAGGCTGGGACTTCTGGGTCCTCTGCTGCCTAGGGCAGGAGAGAAGTCTCGTCATGGTATGAGTCGAGTGGGAAGAAGGAGAATACTATAGCTGTAAGAGTAATAGGATCTCCTCTGTGGAACCTCCTAGATGAGGAGGCAGTTGGGTTAGAAGAGTGCCTGTAGAGGGTCTTAAACAGCATCAGTGTGTTGTTTGATGAGGTAACAACCTTCAGCACCACAACTTTAGAGATTCTCTCCATGGCATGGCACATTAACAACCTTCTCCTGAACACTAGGTTGCAAATCAGGGTCCCAAAGCCATGAGTGTCTATGGAAACAAATACTTATCGAGGAGGATCTCCATGCCATATTGAAAATATCATGCGTCTCTTGGACAATATATTTCCATACTCCTTCCCTTTACCCACTAGGGAATGGAGCTGCAAGGGTTTCACTGGAGGAAGAGAGTCCACAAACTCATCTAGATTGCACAAGATGTTCTACAAGGGCACACCCATGAAGGGCTAGGAAGACACTAAGTGGGATGTTAAACTAATATTCTGAAAGAATTTTCTCCCCAATGTCCTAGCCTCTCTCCTTGGGGATGCTAAAGAGACTTGGCACTCTTGGCTCTTTTGGGAGCGGATTCAACGACCATGGAATTTATTTATTATTTATTTTATTTTATTTACATTCTCTTATATACCGCACTATTCAGCATCAGCGCGGTTTACATGGAACAAAATGCTCAGTACAAATAACATGTATGAGTTTAGATTACAGGGAACAAAAAACTTGGATAACAGGGGTAACTATTTACAAAACTTACTACATGGAAACAACATGTAGTACATGTTGGAAACAAACATGTTGGAAACAACATGTAGTACACTACATGGAATGGTGTGACAGCTGGAGCTTCTCAAAATCTGGGAGCCTTCTGAATTCCACAGAGGAGTCATCCTGCTGACTGGAGGTACAGAAAAGGTGTGGGGGGATGGGGGGGTCCCTACCATATTCTCTTCTGCATCATTTGAAGGATAAAATGCATGGATGCGCAGACACGGTCACCACCTCCTTAGGGAGGGGAGATTACAAAACTGGTGGATTTCAAGTTCTTCTGCCCTGGGTTCCTCTTCCTTTTCCAGCTGAAATGGTATGGGCTTGACCAAAACTCTAAGAAAATCATGGAAGGAGGGGGAGGTTGTATGGGATTTAGCTCATGCCTTTCTCAGGCAGAGACTTATATTGCTCATGGGGAGGTGAGGGATCCGAGGGCAACTCAGAAGACCTCTCCTCCATAAAACAGTCCAAGTTTATTTATTTATTTAGCAGCAATTTTACACCGCCGTATTTACAAGCCATGGTAGTTTACATGGAACAATAAACTAAACGTTTTACAATGAACATTTGTTAAAGGTTAACGTAACTGTTCACATCATAACCATTTACATCGAACTTCATCGACTGTGCTATGAGTATATGAAGAATTATGTTGGTGCTACATAGGTTTCCGGTGTGGATCTGATGGATGGGGGGTGGGGGGGGGGGAGTTCAGAGTCTGTGCTGAAGTGTTCTAAGAAGAGGGTGGTTTTTAACTTACGCCGGAATTTCTTGGATTCGGTAAAAGTAGCTGGGACTGAGAGGAGGTTGTTATTGGTGGAACGCGTTGATCTCTTGTGGAGTGGTTGCTGAAGAAGGGGGACAGAGAATGTTTGCAGAAAGTTGGTGGATGATCTTGAATATGGTTAGAGCTACTTTGTACTTGATTCTCACTTGGATAGGGAGCCAGTGTAGGGCTTTGAGAGTGGGAATGATGTGCTCTCATGCACCCATGCCAGTGATTATTCTCGCTGCGGAGTTTTGGGCAAGCTGTAAGGGTAATAACATGTCAGGTGAGAACAGGTGCACAGGCCCTTTGGAGCCACTCAAAGCTTCTAGAGGCAATTGAGAGGGGTTTTCCATGCTGGGCTCCATCAATCACTCATATGTAAGGACTTATCCTGCTTGTCCACGGAAAGCACAGTTACTTACCTGTAACAGGTGATCTCTGGGAACAGCAGGAATAAGTCTTCACATATGGGTACGTCGGTACCGACAGAGTCTGCGCGGGAATGCTCCCCAGCGCCCAATTAGAATGCTTTTGGAAGCATCCCTCCACGCCTGCATGCTGCCTTCCCGCCTTTCCCAACTGCCTCTCCTCAGTTAAGTTTTAAAGCTGAGACAAAGAGAGAGAGGAAAGATAGAGAAATACAACTCCTAGGGGAGGTGGGTGGTTTGTGAAGACTTATTCCTGCTGTTCCCAGAGATCACCTGTTACAGGTAAGTAACTGTGCTATCTCCAGGAACAAGAAGGAATGAGTCTTCACATATGGGGACTCCCAAGCTAAGATGCCTGGAGGAGTCCCAGCATGTTGCGAATCAGAGAAGGCCATGCTATTTGACAGAACCTCAGGCATCCTGGGGATGGAGGATAGGAGTTGAACTAAATAGATATGTTATGGACCAACTGGACCAAACAGGACGCCTAGAGAGGAGATCCTGTGTAGATAAAGCACAGTTACTTACCTGTAACAGATGATCTCTGGGAACAGCAGGAAAGAGTAGTTACTCACCTGTAACAGGTGTTCTCCAGGAGCAGCAGGAATCAGTCCTCACATATGGGTGGTCATCAACGCCGATGAAGCCCCAGCGGAGCATTTCCCCAGCTTTCTATGAAAGCCTTTGGGAATGCAAGCACGCATGCGCGGTTCCCTTCCGCCTAAAGGTGCCATCTTACCTCAGTCAAATGACATAGCTAACAACAGCACACAAAAATGAAAAATAAACTATGTACAACTGCAACTCCAAGGGGAGGAGGGAGGGTTGTGAGGACTGATTCCTGCTGCTCCTGGAGAACACCTGTTACAGGTGAGTAACTACTCTTTCTCCAGGACCAAGCAGGAAGTCAGTCCTCACATATGGGTGACTCCCTAGCTCTGGGCTACCAAGGAACCCAGGCTGAACAAGAGGACTCCCTCTAGTCCCAGCTGCAAAGAAAGGCTTTTCACTGACACAACCTCCACCGGTAGCCCAACAGAGGGCAGGAAGGCAGGAGTTGCCTAAACCTCAAAGAGATTCCGGAGTTCTGCTTGGCCAAAAGCACTGTCCCTACGGGACTCCCTCTCCAGACAGTAATGGGCTGCAAACGTCTGGCTTGAAGACCAAGTTGCAGCCCTGCAGATGTCTACCAAGGGCACAGAGCGGAAATAAGCCACTGAGGCAGCCATTGCCCTGACACGGTGGGCCGTGACCCAACCCTGCAAAGGAAGGTCAGCCGCCCTATAAGCCCAGGTGATATAGTCAGCAACCCAGATGGACAAGGTACGCTTGGACACAGCTAACCCCAATTTATTGGGGTCAAAGGATACGAAGAGCTGGGTAGCCCTCCTATGCCCCTGCGTACAGTCAAGGTAGAAGGATAAGGCTCTCCTACAGTCCAGGGTATGCAAAACTGCTTCAGCCTGGCTTGCATGAGGCCTAGGGAAGAATGTTGGAAGAACCACCTCTTGATTAAGGTGGAAAGAGGAGACAACCTTGGGGAGGAACTTTGGATGAGTCCTAAGGACTACCCTGTTCCTATAGAAGCGAGTGTAAGGCCCATCACAAACCAGGGCCTGAAGCTCACTCACTCGCCTAGCCGAGGTAAGGGCTACCAAGAAGAGTGTCTTCCAGGATAGGAAGCGTAGAGGGCAAGTAGCCATCGCCTCAAAGGGTGGGTGAGTCAGTTGCTGCAAGACCACATTCAACTCCCACTCAGGAGCAGGAGGACAGAGTGGAGGCTTGAGAAAAAGCAACCCCCTGAGAAAGCGGGACACCAAGGGGTGAACCGACAGAGAATGTCCTTCCACTAGTGAGTGGTGAGCTGCTAGAGCTGAGAGGTGGACCTGAACAGAATTGGACTTAAGTCCCTGATTGGACAAGTGCAGTAAGTACTGAAGCACCACTGGCACAATACAGGAGAAAGGATCCTCTGTACGTAGCTGACACCACACAGAAAACCTTTTCCATTTGAGAGCATAGGTTTTCCTAGTGGACTGTTTGCTAGAGGCTAGGACAACCTCCTCAACTTCCTGAGGCAGGCCCCAGGGCGCCAAAACTACCCTTGCAGCCTCCAGGCCATCAAATTGAGAGCTTTGAGATTGGGGTGCAGAAGGGAACCCTGGTCCTGCAAGAGAAGTACGGGTTGCAACCCCAGAGGCAGTGGGGGATCCACCGCCAGTTGAAGTAGAAGTGGAAACCAAGGCTGTCTCGGCCACCTGGGAGCCACCAGCAGGACCGAGGCCTTGTCCTGAAGAATCTTGAAGAGAGTTCAGGCCACCAAGGGCGTGGGAGGAAACGCATACAGGAGGCCCTGAGACCATGAAATCAGAAAAGCATCCGCTGCTATTCTCAGAGGATGCGGTTGCCTGGAGCAGAACTTTGGCAGTTGCTTGTTCAGTGGACTGGCAAAGAGATCTATCAAAGGGAGTCCCCATTTTAGGAAGATCTTCTGAACTACTAAAGGATGCAGCTGCCACTCGTGGGGCTGTAGAATCCTGCTCAACCTGTCTGCCAGGTAGTTGTCCTGGCCTGGAAGGTACACAGCCTTGAGGAGCATGTTGTAATTGAGGGCAAATGAACAAAGGTCCTGAGTCTCCCGACAGAGGAGTCTGGACCAGTCCCGCCCTGTTTGTTCACATAAAACATGGCTACTTGATTGTCTGTCTGAACCAGGATAGATTGATGAGCCAGGGTAGGAGAGAAAGATTTGAGTGCTAACCGAATATCTCTGAGTTCGAGGAGATTGATCTGCTGTGCAGCCTCCCAAGGAGACCACAGGCTCTGGGTGCACTTGTCCAGACAATGAGCTCCCCAGCCTTGCAGGGAGGCGTCTATGGTTAGTATCACTGTGGACCCAGGAATTTGAAAGGGCACCCCTTTTAGTAGATTGGGAGGGTGCAACCACCAGCTGAGGGAGTTCAGAAATTGTCTGGACACCCTTATCCTGTCCCTGAGGCTGCCTGTGGCCTGGGACCACTGAGTCCGAAGGCACCACTGTGCAGGCCTCATATGGAGCCTGGCATTGGGGGTCACATGCACTGTCGAAGCCATGTGGCCAAGAAGCCTCAGGCAGAGTCTGGCGGAGACCAGTGACCTGTTGAGAAACTGGTTCGCTAAGGCTATCAGTCTTTGTGCTCTGTCTTCTGGCAAGAAAGCCTTTGCCAGCAGAGAGTCCAGCCTTGCTCCTATAAACTCCAAGTTCTGGGAGGGGAGCAAAGTGGACTTTGCAAAGTTTATTACAAACCCCAGGCTTTGTAGAAGAGCAATAGTTGTGAGAGTGGCTTGTCTGGCCTCCTGGCACGTCTGACCCCTGATGAGCCAGTCATCCAGATAGGGGAAGACAAAGATGCCCTGATTTCTCAGGTAGGCCGCCACCACTGCCAGGCATTTGGTAAAGACCCTGGGAGCGGAGGCGAGGCCAAAAGGCAGTACTCTGTACTGATAAGGGTTTCCCCCCACAATGAACCTGAGGTACTTTCTGTGGTCTGGATGAATGAGGATGTGAGAGTGTACGCATCCTTTAGATCTAAGGAGCATAGCCAATCTCCCTGCTGGAGGTAGGGCAGAAGTGTTCCAAGAGTAAGCATCTTGAACTTTTCTTTCTCTAGGAACTTGTTGAGGTTTCTGAGATCCAGAATGGGTCGAAGGCCACCGGTTCTTTTGGGTACCAGGAAATACCTGGAGTAGAATCCGTGACCATGCAAGTGGGGAGGCACAGGCTCCACCGCCCTGTCCACCAACAGACCCTGAAGCTCTTGAAGGAGAAGGTCTGTGTGCAGGGGAGGCCTTGGAGGCTCCTCTGGAAAGTATGGAGGCGGCAGTTGGTGAAAATGCAGGGCATAGCCTCTGTGGACTATGTCCAACACCCAACTGTCCCTGGTAATGAGGGGCCACTGGTGGGCAAAGAGGGCGAGGCGACCTCCTGTGCAAGGTTGGGAGAGCAGGGATGGAGAGGCTACGCTCAAGGAGTGAAAAACTCCCACCCTGCTGAGTGGGAGCAGGGGCCGGAGGCTTGGGGGTCCTCTGCCTACGGGGCCCATTACCCTGCCCCTTGGCTTGCTGACCCTGGGGTGCAGCTTGGGCAGCCTGATATTGAGGGTACTGTTTGTAGGCAGTGCCCTTCCTCGGGTAAAAGGGCTTTCTACCTGAGCCCTTCTTTATATGAGAAGGGGCAGAGGTCTTTCTAGACAGACTTGTCCGTGTAAGGTGCTCTGTTTCGAGCTGGGCGGCCTTCTCGGTCATGGGCTTGCCAAAAAGGTTTTCACCTCGGCAAGGGACATCGACCAACTTGTCCTGAACCCATGGCTCGAGGTCCAATGACTGCAGCCATGCCTGGCGTCGAGCCGCGATGCCAGCTGCCGCAACTCGGGCCAAAGCCTCGAAGTCATCGTAGGCGGCGCGGGACATGAACTTCGAGCAGTCCCGAATCCCTGAGGACAAGGACTTGAATCTCTGCAAGGGTTCCCCGGAGAGTCTAGCAGAGAACCCGGCCAACTCCTTGGCCAGGTCCCGCAAGTACATGCCCATGTACAGCTGGTAAGACTGGACACGGCAAGCAAGCATCGAGCCCTGGAAGCACTTTCTACCGACGCCATCAAGGTTTCGGGCCTCCCTGCCAGGGGGCACCGTGGAGTGCATCTTCTGGCTCTTCAGACGATGCATGGCCGATTCCACAACCATGGAATGGTGTGGTAGCTGTGCCTTTTGAAAGCCAGGGCTCTTTCTGAGTCGATAGATCGAGTCGACTCGCTTGCTTAAAACTGGCGCCGAGGCTGGTGCCTCCCACATCCGGAAGAGGAGCCGTTCCAGCATCGGAGGAACCAGGACAGTAAAGGCCTCCTTCGTAGGAGAGTCATACTGCAGGGCCTCGAGCTCTTCAGCTCAAGGCTCTTCCTCGGGGTCCGCCGGAATAGCCAAGGCAGTGGCCATATCCCGGACGAACTCCGAGAACAGAGTATCCTCCGGAGGGGATCTACTCCGGGGCTCAGACTGCGGTGAGTCTGACGGGACGCACCGAGTCTTGAACGTATCGGGGGACTCCTCATCCTCCGTCTCCCAGGCGGACTCGTCCGACGAGGAGTCAGGGTCCGACCCCGCAGGGCCCTGGAACACCCGTCCCGACGCCGGAGGCACCGGCGTCGACGCCCTCGGTCCCGAGCGGGAGGTCGAGTGAGACCTCAACCGAGGTCGACTTCGAGCCATGATGGACTCGAGTATCGGCTCGGTCTCCGGGGTCGACCTCGAAGTCGATGTCCCAGTGGTCGGGGCAGATGCGCCAGACAGGCTGGCCATCAGTGCCCGCTGCTGCTCCATGAAGGCAGACAGTCTGCTCTCCAAGGCTGTCATCCTGAGACTCAGCTCGGGAGGCGCAGCAGCCACCGACTCGGGCCGTGGCGGCGCCGGGCCCGACGTCGGCTCTCTGGGAGGAGAGTCCTCGAGGACTACGGGGCTTACATGTCCAGCAGACTCCGGCTCCATGCGAGGAACTTTGACAGGCTTCTCTTGTTCCACGGGCCCGGGGCGACAGTCGGGGGTCTTAGACCTGGCCCTCGAGGAGCCAGGGACCTCTTCTGACGACGCCCTCGCAAGCCGCTTCTTCCTCTTGCGTTCCCGGTCGGGGGACCCCCTGTTCGAGGAGCTTCGACGGCGCTCGGGATCCGAATCCCGAGATGTCGAGGCCTCAGATGAGGTCCGGGCCCGGCCGGGGGCTGAGTCCGAGAAAAGCCTTTCTTTCTGCTTCTGGCGACTTTGGAATGCCTTGGAAGACATCTTCCCACATGGTCCACACGACTTAGGGTCGTGATCAGGACCGAGGCACCGAAGGCAGCAGTCGTGTGTGTCGGTGAGAGACATTAATTTCTTACACCGATCACACTTCTTGAAACCGCTGGAAGCCATTGGGGAAAAAAAAGAGTCCCTGCAAGGTCAAAGGACCGGCCTTCCAGGGAAAAAAAACAAAAAAGGGAGCGAACGCCAGCCACGAAGGGCAAAAACAAAAAAAGAAGAATCGGGCTCGATACCGGTGTACCGAACCCGGCAGGAGGGGAACCGGCGTCGAACCGGGAGAAAAAACAGCGAGAATCGCCGAAAAAAAATCAACTTTTATCCGGGATGACAGGACACACGTCCGGTGGGCTTCTCGGAAAAAAAGAGACCGAGGTAAGATGGCACCTTTAGGCAGGAAGGGAACCACGTATGCGTGCCTGCATTCCCAAAGGCTTTCATAGAAAGCTGGGGAAATGCTCCGCTGGGGCTTCATCGGCGCCGATGACACCCATATTTGAGGACTGACTTCCTGCTTGGTCCTGGAGAAGTATACTCTTACAGACCAAAAATGTCTTAGTAAGAGGGGCAGAGTTGAAAAAGACTTACGATAGAGTAAATCTTTGAAACGAATAGTATGAGACATGCTGATACAGGAGAAACTGTCAAAGATAAAGGTATAGATGACCTTATTGACAGTTGTTACTCCTCTATCTACTTAGAAGGAAGAGGAGTAACCTTATTACCTGTAAAGCATAATCATGCTAAGAAGCTCTATGAGCTAAAAGTCAGGATGTCTCTTTAATGTAAAGTTGGGATGGAACCGATGTAGATGCTTGTAAGAGAAGAAGCAAGCTACAGGTTCTAAACCTCAAAGCAGGAAGAAGGATTCAGTGAAGAATCTATCAGCAACCCTGCGATTGCTGGGTTTGCTGAAGTGGTTGAGGTTGTGGTTTCTTTAGCCTGGTTTGATGTTTCCCCTCTTTGGAAACAGCTGTATGACGGGTAGAGAAAGGATAAAACGTTTTCCCCTTGGAGGAATAAAGTATGGTAGAAGATGTCTTACCAACTGGGCAGAGGAAGGTGTAGACAATCCCTTGAAAGCAATAGTGCCAGTGGTTAACTGAGCAACTTGGCGTAAAGTCTCTGTGTTAAAGAGATTCTCCCCCGTACAAGGAGTATTCCCCAGCCTTTCTTGTACCGATGTATCCAAGTCAGAAGTTTGGAGACAGGCCATGTGTCGTGCCCCTATGGCTATAGCAGAAGTTCTGCTAACGGATTCAAAACTGTCCAGGGTAGCACGAGTAAGAAACCTAGAGATATTTTGAACATGACTAACCAGTAAAGAGTAGTCTGCTCTTTTGTGATCCTGAAGAAAAGGAGTCAAAAACAGCAAACTGGTCGTGAGCTCTTCAAGAGATAGTCCCAAATAGAAAATATGAGAGAATTCTTGTTGAAAACATGGATGCCTGGAAGCTTTTACGTCCAAAGGCATCTAAAGTTCTAGCCTCACGACCTGGCGGATAAGAAGAGTGCCTTTTAGCACTTTTCACACACCTCATTGCTGATTCCACAACAAGGGAATGATGTGGAAGTTGAGTCTTTTGAAAACCTGGAGAAGGGAGCACCTTGTACAGAGAGTCAGTGGCCCTTGAAGGTGGGGATACCTTTAAAGGAGTTTCCCACATTCTAAGTAAAAGATCCTGTAAGGTTTGATGCAAAGGGAGCATGATAACCTTCTTCGGAGTCTCAGGGAGACACAGAAACTCTGAATCCCTTGGAGCAGGATCTTGATCAGGTATAGAAATGGCAAGTAACCTTGCCATATCAAGCAAGAATGCTTGAAAAGAAATTTCCCCAGAAGGGGATTCTGTATTATGAGGAGTGAAGGTCAGATCTGTTGAAGATCTAGCCTTAGCACTAATGGATTGATCCATTAGAGTACCAGACCCAAAAGGGTGGAGCATCGGGTTGTCTTGAAAGGATAGTTGGCAGTACTGGTCGAGGTCGGTACCGTGATGAACCGGTGAAACCCTATCCATGCCAGGGATAGACTCCAAGCTCGGTACCGAAGGAAGCGAGCTTGTGGAAGTAAGCATGGAAGGCACCGGTACCGATGCAAAGGTAGAAAACGGAACCGGCAGTGGTATCGCAGCCAGTACCGACACCGGATGATCAGTCTGAAGCGACTCTAACGGTACCGAAGATACCGAGAGCGGTAGACTTTGATCTCCGGGACAATGTCTTTGGCCCCGAGCGAGGTCGATACCGAGACGAGTCGGTACCCAATCGTCCAGGCTAGAGATCGATTCAAGACTCGGCATCGAAAGCAGCGAATCAATCGAAACAGACCTGGAGGGTACCGACAGGGATGCCAGAATCGGTACTGGGATCAATACCGATGCTGGAAGATCGGTCTGTAGCGGCTCTAGCGGCACCGAAGATACCGAGAACGCTAGACTGCGATCATCGGTGTGGAGTGTTTCATCCAACACCGTTGCCGATGCCGGGGTACCGGTACCGCTCCCAGCGGATACCACCACCGAGCATGGCTCAGGTATTTTCGCAGAGGTGAAAACCCCGGAAATAACCTGAAACCCCGTTAGTGCTTTGGAGGCCGAAGACTCCCGCCGGGGTTTTAAAGCCAAATTGTCCTCGAGGGCAAGGCCGGAGCCATCTCGATGTTGAACATGAGATCTACCACCCGAGGACTGGCTAGTCTTACAGACATTTGTGGGGTTACCTGATCCTGTAAAGAAGAAGTTGTAGCTGGTACCCTCAGAGCTGATGGGAACCACGTGTCGAATTGAGCTCGATGCTGAAAAGCTTTTTAGAAAAAATGCTGCAGGAGGGACCTCCAGCGGATAGTGGTCAGGACCCAAACATGGAAGGCACCAGTTATGGGTGTCTAAGACTAACTTAGTACCGCCACAGTTGAAACATGTTTTAGGGATAGTGGCTGACGTTTCCATGAAGGAAGTGGAGAGGCCTAGTAGGCCGAAAACTGTCAGGCACTAAAAACAGGGAAAAGTTCCCTACGAAGGAAATAATTTTGTTCAAGAAAAGAAAAGAAAAAAACACCGGCGGTACCAGTGCGTCGAAGGAAGGCAGACGCAACCACAAGAAAAAACAAAAATAAAGGAAGAATTTTCTGCGGTGACAGGAGTACGTCCTGCCGGCTCCGCGGAAAAACGAAAACCGAGGAGAGGCAGTTGGGAAAGGCAGGAAGGCAGCACGCAGGCATGGTGGGATGCTCCCAAAAGCGTTCTAATTGGACACTGGGGAGCATTCCCGCGCAGACTCCGTCGGTACCGACGTACCCATATGTGAAGACTCATTCCTGCTTGTTCCTGGAGATAACAAATTACACAAAAGAAAGGATGGCAATTCTATTTGGATATGAGACAAATCTTCTGCAAGCTTGACTAGGAGTGACAATGTCGAAAGTCTCTGCAGCAGCATCTAATGACCAATTAAAAGTAGTACTCTTCAAATCAGTACAGTTACATATAATTGCTTTATGCCGAGCAAAATAAGAAAATTCATGTCCCAATCAGCCTGCTTGCCATGCCCGTGAGCAGCCAGTGCTGGTCCAGCTACAGCAGAAGTGCTAACATTGCGGCTAAGACTGCATGACAGATGGATGGACTACAAAAAAACAGTTAGACTGAAGGCAGGCGGGAGTTTTCTTAAAAAGCTCAAAACATTTAAAGGGGTTTAACAGAATGGTGGGAGGAATAGAGAGCAGAGGAAGTACAATGGAGGAGGGAGAAGGGGGAGAGAGTCTGGGAAGGAAAATAGAGTTGCGGGGGTAGAGGGGCAGCAAAAGAGGGGTTGCAAAAGAGGGGTTGGGTAGGGGAAAAAGCAGAGGGAAGAGTGCAAAGTATTGGAGGGTGATCCCTGCAGGCAGCCAGTGCTGGTCCCGGATCTTCATGCTGCACTGGTGTTATGATCCCCAAGCATCAAGTATGGGTTTTTTTAGTCACTATGGCAACCTGGTGGCTGGGGGTTTGTCAAGCCCCACCTGATGCTTCCAGATCAATGTAAAGGCTGTGCATGAGAACTAACAGTTCAAACAAAGTGAAAAAAGAGAATGGTTTAAAATCAACAAAGGCTGCATACTTTCCCTATACCTGTTAGCACAGTTACTTACCTGTAACAGGTGATCTCTGGGAACAGCAGGAATAAGTCTTCACATATGGGTACGTCGGTACCAACGGAGTCCGCGCGGAAACGACTACTGGCACTCAATATACTTCTAAGCATTTATCAGACTGCCAGACTTCCTTTGTTGTTTACCTTTTGATTTGCCCGTGTTCCCAAAAATATGTTGGACGAACAATCCGCCCTGTGAGGAAGCGATTATTGGAACATCGGTCAAGGATAAATGCCCGACAGGATTTTGCCCCCTTAGTACCTCATTGTCAGCAAGCGGGTCATCACTTTGAAGATTTGCGGTGGCGGATTTTGGAAGTGATCCCACCGGTGCTTCGGGGGGGAGATCGCCAGGCAAGATTACAACGTGCGGAACAGTATTGGATTTATCGCTTGGGGTCTGTGGCACCTGCAGGTATGAATGTGGACATTGATTGGTGGAGCCTGCGCTTGTGACTTTAATGGGAGGAGTCAAAGTTTCGACCTATTGCTGGTGCTTTTGACGTCATTTCTGGTATTACTTAAATTGAACTACGTTGATGGGGGATTCATTCGCCTGAGGAAGAGCTGTAAGAGCTGTGAAGCGGCTTGAAACACTGTCAGTGTTGCGGGAATCCTGCCGGGGATGTCTTCTATGAGCTGGCCCCTTGAAGCATGGACTGTGAATGAAAGTTGCTCTATGGGGAGAATCAGCTAAGTGATTTGTTTCCTTGTTGCTGTTTGAGGTTGGGCATTCAATGACGTTGTGGAGTATTTCGTCAGATTTTAGCCTACACAGAATCAGCCCAGGGATTTGTTTTCTCCTGTTGCTACGAGTGGAGTAATAATTGACGGCAACGGGTGTTGTTCTGTCTAATTATGACAGAGGTATCCGGTCTTTTAAATTGATTAAAAAGGAGGGCTCACTTCAAGACATGAAATGTTTCTTGTCATGGTGAGCGATCCGACAAAAAAATACTTTTCTTTTGGGGTATGGGTGTAGTTCTTTAGTAGGTAGATAGGGGAATCAAATATTTATTGAGTTTATGGGGTTGGTTCCCAGGGGTGTTTATTTCTTAATGATTGAATCTCCAGGAACAAGCAGGAATGAGTCTTCACATATGGGGACTCCCAAGGTAAGATGCCCGGAGGGAGTCCTAGCATGTTGCGAATCTAAGATGAGCCATGCTTTCCCTCAGAACCTCAGGCATCCTGGGGATGGAGGGTAGGAGTTGAAATAAAAAGAGAGACGCTGTGAAACAGCTAGACTAAACCAGGACTTCCGGATGGGAGTCCAGGTGTAGGTGATCATAATAAGTAAATATTGGAGAGCAATATTCCAATATGGACCTCACCTGGTGGTATTGTAAAAGGTTTATTGAGTTTCACATGGATCTGTTAGTAAGAACCAGTAGAAAAACCCTCAAGGAGTACCTCACTGTGAAGTAGAGGTAATCAAACTGTAGAAGGACAGGTGAAGGTTAGAACCGCCAAGGGTGAGAGTAGCCCCAGGGAAAACTGGGTGGTGTAATGAGGTAGGACTTCAGCGGAAAACGCAGAAGGCTGTATCAGACAAGGCTTAAGTCTTTTGGTTCGAGAATAGCACAATCCTAGGACCAAAAGGAGATACGTTTGACCAATTTGGACGGACAAATAGAAAATAGTCCTTGTAGGAGAGAAGGGGTATTGAAGACCCCTGTATCCGATGAGAAATAAGGACATATGTCCGAGGTGTTATAGCCTCTGATTAACTGAAGATCAGTAACATCTTTCCTAATTGATGTTAGGTAGGAAAGATAATGATACATGGACAGCTTCAAAGGTAAATCTGAAGGGTTATGGTAAGAAATTTGTTAATTACCACAGAAATTGGCTGTATATGTAGAACCCTATGCATGCTGGCACAGCATTGATAAGGGTAATGCCCAGCTGTCAGAGTCATATAGGAATATATATAGATATAGATATAGATATATGAACCTAGACAGATAGATAAGTTTCTAGGTACATATCTACCTATGATGATATGCCTTAACATATATATACATATGTGGATACATATATAGACATATACATGTCTCCACATATGTAGGTAGAAACATGCCTATATAACTATACCCACACAGGAGTATGTAGAGAGAGAAAGGTGCATCTAATAACAAGAAGGATAATACCTGCTCGAAGAGATGCAAGGAAACCTTTCTCCCTAGTTATGACTGACAGAGTCAGGGGAATGCTCTCTCTGACAAGGAGCAGTCTAGATTCATTTAGGAATTCTAGCCCTTGAATAACCAGGATGGTTTACGTGAAAAAAGTGCAGATGATATCTTCAGTCTGCAGGCAGCAAGTCCAGGTCCTTTTAGAACTGTAGTATGGTAAATGGATAAAAGACGCAATGGAAATGGAAACCATATAAGGACGAGCTGCAAGAAAAAGAAAAATATCCCTGATGAAGGAGTCCAGTGGAGATGTGGACGAAGCCGGGGAATTGAGCAACTCTTAGATTTTCACGTGACATAAGGCATGTGTCCTTTGTTTTAAAAGGAGACCTTATGGGAGATGGTAAAGGTAGTGAAAAACCTACCAGTCATGAGGGGGGGGCATGACTGGATGAGCCCTTCCTAACCATCTGGGATTATCTGCTAGGAAGATGCAAATGCTCTCTAGCAAGGGCCCATAGTGCAGAGCTACTCTGTAGAGTTGCAGAGAGCATGCTGCAGGTTGGTTAGAAGAAAAAACTGGCTGTTTAAAAGCCAGTACGTAACTTAAACTATTCTGCCAATGCCAAGGGAATTGGAGATGGCGAGGAATAGAAATGAAGCCGATAGGCCTGTAGTAATAGAGTTTCCAAAAAAAAGGTCGATAACCTGTTTTAGACTTACTACTAAGGCCAGAAAGGATTGCTAATGGATGACAAACCTTGTTTACTTGGTAAATGGAACCAGTGGGTAACCACTAGGAACTCCTGCGGTTGCAGCTATTACCAAGGCAGCAGAAAAGAATGAACAGACATAAGGAGGAGTGGCAAGACTCCCTTACTGACTGATAAGCTGACCCAAGTAAGATTGAAAAAGGGGGAGGGACAACTCTAAAAAGGAAACCCCTTACTGGAATAGGTAGAAACCTACATGGATTTTTAGAAAAACTCGTCCAGCTAAATGGTACCACTCTTACAGACAAAATGTTTCAGTAAGAGGGTAGGTAAAGACAGAGTTGAAGGAGACTTACGATATGGTAAGTCCCTGGAAAGGTATGATGATAGTTTCCTGTTCCAGCATGTATCTTATTGATAGTTGTTACATCTCTTTTCCCTCCCAGGAGGAAGAGAAAACCCCCTGTTACTTATAAGCATGATCATCCTGAGAGCTCATAGAACAAAAAGAATGGATGTCTGTTGAGAAGAGATCCATGTCTAGAGTTTAGGATGGAAACAGTGTAGATGCTTCTATTAAGAAGAAGCAGACTACAGGTTCTAAACCCCAAACAGGAAAGAAAGATGTAATGATAATATATCAGAAGCCCTGCGGATGCTGGGTTTGCTGAACCTGTTGAGGTTGTGGTTTCTGTAGCCTGGTTGGATGTTTCCCCTGTCTGGGAACATCTGTATGATGGGTAGAAGAAGAATAAAACTTTCTCCCCTTAAGGGAACAAAGTTTGTTAGTAGATTTCCTACAAACTGGGATAGAGGAAGGCGTAGACAAGCCTCTGAAAGCAATAGTGTCAGTAGTTAACTGAGCAGCTTGGAGTAAAGCCTCCTTGTTAAAGAGATTCTCTCCAGTACAAGGAGTATTTCCCAGTCTATCTTGTACCCATTTGTCCAAGTCTGAAGCTTGGAGCCAGGCTCTACGTCGTGCCCCTATGGCTATAGCAGAAGTTCTGCTAACAGACTCAAAAGAGTCCAGGGAAACACGAGTAAGGAACCTAGAAATATTTTGAGCATGATTGACTAGTATAGAAAAATCTGCTCTTTTAGGCTCTTGAAGAAAAGAGGTCAAAAGTAGTAAATTCTTTGTGACATCCTCAAGAGATAATCCCATATAGAAAATATATGAGAGAATTCTTGCTGAAAACATGGATGCCTGGAAGGTTTGGCGTCCAAAGGCATCTAAAGTCTTAGCCTCACGACCTGGCGGATAAGAAGAGTGCTTCTTAGTACTCTTAACAGGCCTCATTGCTGATTCTACAACAATAGAATGATGAGGGAGCTGAGGCTTTTGAAAACCTGGAGAAGGGGGCACCATGTATAGAAGATCAGTTGCCCTAGAAGGTGGGGATACCGTTAAAGGAGCTTCCCACGTTCTAAATAGGAGATCCTGCAAGGTCTGATACAAAGGAAACATAATGACTTCCTTTGGATTGCAGGGGATCTGCAGAGGTTCTGGATCCCCTGGTGCAGGATATTGACCAGGTATAGAAATGGCGAGTAACTTTGCCATATCAAGCAGGAATGCTTGAAAAGAAATCTCCCCAGAGGGGAGTCCTCTAGAAAGAGGAGTAAGAACTAGATCTGTTGAAGAACTAGCTCTAGCACCCACCGGTTCATTCAGATTCTCTAGAATAGAAGATCTGAAGGGGTGGAGCATCAGATTGTCCTTGAAGGATAGTTGTCGGTACCGCTGGAAGCCGGTACCGCAACCCGTCGGTAGCAAATCGTCCATGCTAGGGATCGATTCAAAACTCGGTATGGAAGGAAGCGAGTCAGTTGAAACGAGCATGGGAGGTACCAACACCGATGTTGATACCGATACATGAAGATCAGTCTGTGATAGCTCTATCGGTACCGAAGTAACCGAACGTGGCAGACCTTGATCATCAGTAGAATGTCTTCGGTACCATTTGAAGTCGGTACCGAGACGCGTCGGTACCCAGTCATCCAGACTAGAGATCGATTCCAGACTCGGCATCGAAGGAAGCGAGTCTATCGATGCATATCTGGAGGGTACCAACATCGATACCAGTACCGGGATCGATACCGATACTGGAAGATTGGTCAGCAGCGGCTCAGTCGGCCCCGAAGGAACCGAGCGCGCTAAACTGCGACCTTTGGTGAGGAATGTTTCATTCAACACCATTGCCGATGCCGGGGTATCGGTACCGCACCAAGCGGATGCCGCCACCAAGCATGGCTCAGGTATGTTTGTAGAGGTGAGAACCCCAGAAACAACCTAAAACCCCATAGATGGCTTGGAGGCCGAAGACTCCCACCGGGGTTTTAATGCCAAGGTGTTCGAGGGCAATGCCAGAGGCATCTCTATGCTGAGCATGAGATCTACCACTCGAGGCCTGGCTAGTCTTAACAGACTGTTTTTGGGTTACCTGATCCTGTGAAGAAGCAGCGTTGGCTGGTACCGTGAAGTTTAATGGGGACCGCGTATCGAGACATGCTCGATGCTGAAGACTTCTTCTGGATATACCGCTGCAGAGGGAACACTCCAGCGGACGGTGGTCAGGACCCAAACAGGGTAGACACCAATTATGAGTGTCTACAAATAATTTGGTACCGCCACAGTTTAAACATTTCTTAGGGTTAGTGGCTGGTATTTCCATGAAGGAAAGTGAGTAGGCCTAGCAGGCCTAAAACCCGTCAGGCACTAACAGGGAAAAAATATTCCTCAGAAAGGAAATTTTGTAAGAAAAAAGAGGAAAGAAACACTGGCGGTACCGGTGGCGTCAGGGAAGGCAGACGCGACTACAAGAAAACAAAAAAATAAAAGAAGAATTTTCTGCGGTGACAGGAGTACGTCCTGCCGGCTCCGCGGAAAAACGAAAACTGAGGAGAGGCAGTTGGGAAAGGCGGGAAGGCAGCACGCAGGCATGGTGGGATGCTCCCAAAAGCGTTCTGATTGGACGCTGGGGAGCGTTCCCGCGGGGACTCCGTTGGTACCGACGTACCCATATGTGAAGACTCATTCCTGCTTGTTCCTGGAGATCAATTTATATGCAGGACAAATCATCAAAGTAGAACTGTATGAAGACAACCGAGGTGTGAAGACTGGTGGAAGACTCATCAACAACCTTCACTATACTGATATCATCACATTAGTGGTTGAAAGTGATGACGACCTGAAACATCTGCTTATCAAGCTCAAAGCAGTCTTAAAGCCGGCCTGCAACTTAACATGAAAAAGACAAAGATCCTGACAACCGGCAAAAGCAATAATTTCATCATTGTTGGAGAAGAAGAAATAGTAAACAACTTTGATTAATGATCCAAGAAAATCAATAATGAAACAAGGAGTAAAGAAATTCAACAACGCATTGCTCTTGGCAGAAAGTCTGCAAAGGACCTGGATAAGATTTTCAAGTGCACAGATGTATCTCTGCATAAAAAGATTTGACTTGTCCAAGCCATATTTTCACTATCATGTAGATGCTAAAGTTGGATAGTGAAGATAACAGATTCCTTAAAATTATGGTAATTGTGAAGAATAATGTGTATACAATGTACTGCTCGAAGAACAAATCAATTGGTACTAGTGGAGATCAAACCTAAGCGTTCCTTAGAAGCTCAGAGGACAAGACCTTGACTTTCATACTTTGGACACGTCATGCAAAGAGAAGTCATTAGAGAAAGGCATCATACTTGGCAAGGTAGAATGCCAAAGAAAAAAAGATCTGCAATACAGTGGATCGATAGAATGAATATCCATGCAGATAATTGTTGATACAATAACAGCTCAGACTGAAGACGGAACATAGTTTAGGACAATAGTCTCTTGTAAGATTTTTCCTCCTCCGTTCTTGTGTAACTTTACATTTTGTTAAACGACACTGAATCGATGTTGACTCATGGCGGCCCTGTGAATAGTTGTCCTAAACGGTGTTCTGTCTTCATTTGCCGCTGGTGCAAAATCTCTTTTGAAACGTCTTTGTGAATATTTAATTCTCAAACATTTCATATTTCTTTTTGACTACCCACAGCTATATTGTTTCACTGACTTTATTAAATCTCAGAACCAGGAGTAGCGAGTATTTTCAGGGTGTATGTATTAATCCTTTTTCTTATATTAAATTTTGCTTTTTCTTTAGTATTTAAACAACTAGCTTCTCTGGGTTATTCCATATTTGATCATACCATAGAGTAGACTAGGGAATTTATTTTCGCTGACTGATATAATTTCTAATGTCTCTGAAGTTCTCTCCTTTTTTTATCATCACATATTCTTAATGTCATATGTACAGTATTATTTGCATGTCACAGTTCGAGAGACTTGAGCAGCTGTGCATTTCTTAAAAATATTATATCAGTGCTCCTACCTGTGAAACCCCTGTGAACTCTGAACTAATCGGTCCTTCAGTAAACTGCGTACCATTCAAAGAAACCTAGAAAACAAAGTACAAGTTATTAACAGCATTATCTAGCTTTTTGAAATTTACATTATAGAAATCAGCTTACATTACTAACCTTAGTTACAGTTCAGAAATAAGTTGACCTGTTTTTATGGAATACTGGTACGCAAAACATCCTTCTCTTCAGTTGAGACTGTACTTAAACCAAGACAGATCAATATCTAGGAGTCTGTCTTTTGTACTAAGGTCTTTTTGAAGTTAGATATGGGAAAAGTCCCATAACAAGCTTATTTCAAACTTGGAATGCCTGGAAACAGATGGATGCATATGACTGGACTAAAATCTAGCAGGCTACATTTAGGGATCCTATATGAGTGATACATGCTAGACTATATTCAAAGATAAACTCCAGGTTTGCAGCAGGGGCCTCTCTGTTGGAAAGGTTCAACTGGGCTGGGTTCAAACTTGCATGTTTGGTGGGACCGTAGATTTTTTTTTTTTTTGCGTTATTCTGGAGTTGAATTGAGAACGAGGTCTCTAAAATAACCTGGGTCCCATGTATATAACGCCTCTTCTGGATTATTAAGCAGCAAGGCAGCTTTGGATGTATCCTTTTCTACACTGGAGATGTTTCCCAGTTAAGTAGCACATATTACTATTGCAACCTTCCTTAAGAAAATGCCCTGCAAAACCTAATAGTAAAACAAAGAAATCTGTTTGATAGAGAGTTTAGTTGTTTCAGTACAGGGTCAGGTAACTCAATATGGGTTAGAGTAAGCCCTTATCTAAAATTTCATATTTCTTAATCGACTATGTAGTCATCTATTAAGGCAACGAGGCTGTTGTGTGGTGCAGATGATCTCCCCCCTGCGGACTCATGCCCTCCTTTGTTATCTGTGTATCCTGTTCTTGGTTCTGGTTATGCATCAGATAGAATCTCATTGTTCCCTTGGGTTTTGCTTCGAAATAAAAAAGCGTTAAAATATATTGTGCTTTCAGATCTGAGGACAATCTACTCAAATTCTAGTTTCATTAAACGTACACATTATGGAAAATACTAGCCTACTTCAATAGCTGCACAACCCACCGCCACAGACTTTGTAAGACTACTGGAGAAAACCATAACCATAGAAGGCTATGATTTTGAGGACAGAGGACTTTAAAACTTAAATAAATCTTATTTCTCAAATCTTATTTCCATCTAAATTGGGAGATCTTGACACCAGATGTTGTCATACTCCTGTAATGAAATCTGAACAAATGACTACTGAAGAACCACAGAAAAAAAATTAAAGAAAAAAATAAATTTTTAAAAAATGATACAATTTCCGGAAACATATTCTCCCATAAAGCGTAGGTACTCACCTGTAACAGGTGATCTTCAGGAACAGCTTCACATACGGGTATTGTCGGTACCGACAGAGCCTGAGCGGTAGCACTCCCCAGCGTCCAATAGGAAAGTTTTTGGGAGCATTTCACAGTGCCTGCGTGCTGCCTTCCTGCCTTTCCAACTCTCCCTCCTCAGTTGAGTTTATAGCTGAGACAAAAGGAGAGAAGTAGAAAAAGAGAGATAGAGACAACTCCCAGGGAAGGTGTGTGGGTTCTGAAGACTTAATTCCTGCTCTTCCCAGAGATCACCTGTTACAGGTGAGTAACTACGTTATCTCCAGGAACAAGCAGGAATGTAGTCCTCACATATGGGGACTCCCCAGCTAGCTGCGAACCCAGGGTGAGATGGGTCATGCTTCCTCCTATGGATCTCTGGCATTGAAACCTGGGATGGCGGGTAGGAGTTGTACTAAGTCTGAAAGAGATGCTGGAGAACAGCCTGGCCAAACGAGGCATCCCGCCAGGAGTCCTTGTCTAAGCAATAGTGGGCTGTAAAGGTGGGTACCGAAGCCCAAGTGGCCGCTCTACAGATGTCGTCAATGGACACAGAATGAAGGTTTGCCATAGAGGCTGCCATTGCTCTCACACTGAGTTGTGACATGGCCTTCAAGAGAAAGTCCCTTACTCTCATATGCAAAAGATATGCAATCTGCAAGCCACCTAGAAAAGGTTCTTTTGGAAACTGGAAGTCCCAAATGACTAGAATCAAAAACAACAAAAAGCTCAGAAGATTTCCTATGTTGCTTAGTTCTCTGAAGGTAAAAAGCCAAGGTTCTTTTACAATCTAAAGAATGAAGGTTCCTTTCTGCTTTAGAGGCATGAGGCCTATGGAAGAATACAAGGTGGTAAACCGCTTGGTTTAAATGAAAAGGTGAAACCACCTTTGGCATAAAGTGAGGATAAGTCCTAAGAACTACTTTATCATGGTGAAATCTTGTATAAGGAGGATCTGCCACTAAGGCCTGCAGCTCACTATGCGTCTTGCAGAAGTGAGGGCAACTAGGAAGATGACCTTCCACGAAAGAAACTTTAGAGCTATAGTGGCTAAAGGTTCAAAGGGCAGTTTCATGAGCTGCCCGAGAACAAGATTAAGATCCCATGCCACCGGCGGTGGCTTAATAGGAGGTTTTGTTAAGTGTAGACCTCTCATAAATCTTGCTATGAGTGGATGAGAGGAAATAGGTTGTCCATTCAGAGGTTTGCAAGAAGCTGTAATAGCACTAAGATGTACCCTTACTGAACTGATTTTAAGACCAGAATTTGATAAATGGAGGAGATACTCCAGTAGCAATTCCACAGGAACCGAAAGGGGGTTTAGACCCCTTTGAGAACACCATACAGAGAACCTCTTCCACTTAAAGGCGTAAGATCGCCTTGTGGAAGGCTTTCTGGAAGCCACAAGGATATCCTTTACCTGTTGAGAAAGGTTGATATCCGGGAATCCTAGGCTTTCAGTAACCAGGCCCTGAGATGCAGGGACTGGGGATTCGGGTGCAATAGAGTCCCGTTCTCTTGGGAAACAAAATCTGGAGTGGGACTGAGGGGAATGGCTGGGAAGGCATAGAGAAAGTCCTGACCCCAGTGGAGGAGGAAAGTATCCCTTGCCTGCCAGTTTTGAGCTGGAATTCTGGAACAGAATCGGGGAAGTTTGGCATTCTGAGGACTTGCAAAGAGGTCTATATCTGGCGTTCCCCAGATTCGAAACACTCGAGCAAGCTGGTCTGACTGAAGAGACCACTCGTGTGGCAGCAGTATTCGACTGAGTTTATCTAGCCAAAGACTTTGAATGCCCGGAAGATATACCACTAGAAGGTAGAGTTGAAGCTCTCTGGCAAGGGCCCACAGTCGCAAAGCTTCGTTGCATAACAGAGAGCTTGTTCTGCCCTGCTTGTTCACATAGAACATGGCTACTTTATTGTCGGTCTGGACTAGAACTATCTTGTAGCTGAGATGGGCCTGAAATACAGTACTCAAATAGCATGGAAAATGGCTCTGAGTTCTAGGAGGTTTATGTGAAGACAAGCCTCCTGTGGGGTCCAGAGACCCTGTGTTGAGAGATCGTGCAAGTGAGCCCCCCAATCCAACTTGGACGCATTTGTTGTTAGGGTGGCTTGACAGAGGCTGCTGGAAAGGGGAGCCTTTGAGAAGGTTTTCCAGTGATTGCCACCATTGTAGGGACGAAATGAGATGTGTGGAGTTTCTGATTTTGTCCGTCAGCCATCCCGAGGGCCTGTGTCCACTGAGAGAATAGGGTCCACTGGGCTGCTCGCATATGAAGGCGAGCATAGGGAACCACATGAACAGTGGATGTCATATACCCCAGAAGCTGAAGCATTTCCCGAGAAGTTAGGACAGCTTTCATAGCTGCTTGGGAGGCCAGCTGTACTATACGAAGACAAAGTGGCTGTGGCAGGAAAGCTCTTGAGTGCCTTGGGTCTAGACGAGCCTCTATGAATTCTACAGACTAAGAAGGGGTGAGATGAGATTCTGTGAGGTTTATGACCAGTCCCAAGTACCAAAGGATTCGCATAGTGCGAGAAAGAGCGAAGGTGGCTTCTGGAGCTGTTGATGCTCGGATGAGCCAGTCATCTAAGTAGGGGAAGACGAATATTCCTAGAGTTCTCAGGAATGCTGCCTACTACTGCCATGCATTTTGTGAAGACTCTTGGGGCAGAAGCCAGACTGAAGGGAAGAACCCTGTATTGGAAAAGGAATCAAAGGCATTTTCTGTGATCTGCATGGATGAGAAAGCGTAGTTACTCACCTGTAACAGGTGATCTCCGGGAACAGCAGGAATTTAGTATTCACATATGGGTATCGTCGGTACTGATGGAGTCCACGTGGGAACGCTCCCCAGCGTCCAATAAGAAAGCCTTTGGGAGCATCCCACAGCGCCTGCATGCTGCCTTCCCACCTTTCCAACTGTCCCTCTCCAGTTGAGTTTATAGCTGAGACCAGAGAGAGAGAGAGAGAGAGAGAGCTACAAATCCTAGGGAAGGTGGGCAGGTTGTGAAGACTAAATTCCTGCTGTTCCCGGAGATCACCTGTTACAGGTGAGTAACTACGCTATCTCCAGGAACAAGCAGGAATGTAGTCTTCACATATGGAGACTGCCTAGCTGCAGATGCCAGGGAGATGGCCCCAGGAAGTTGTCAGCCCTTGTGAAAGGGCTATGCTTCCCCCCATAGATCCTACGAGTAATGGTGGGTAGGAGTTGACTAAGTCTGAAAAAGGTGAAGAAAAGCCTGACCAAACAAGGCATCCCGGCAGGCGTCCTTGTCTAAACAGTAGTAGGCCATGACGGTATCTACCGAAGCCCAAATAGCTGCTCGACAGATGTCGTTGATAGACACAGATTGACGATGAGCCATTGAGGCTGCCATGGCTCTCACATTGTGAGCTGTGACATGGCCTTCAAGAGGAAGGTTCTTACTCTCATAGGCAAAGGATATGCATTATGCAATCCAGTAAGATAGAGTTCTTTTGGACACTGGAAGTCCCAAATGACTAGGATCAAAAGCAACAAAGAGTTGAGAAGATTTTCGATGTTGCTGTGTCCTCTGCAAGTAAAAGGCTAAAGCTCTTTTACAGTCCAAAGAATGAAGGTTCCTTTCTGCACTGGAGGCATGAGGCCTCGGAAAGAATACAGGAAGGTAAAAAACTTGGTTGAAATGGAAAAGCAAAACCACCTTTGGCATAAAGTGTGGATGAGTCCTAAGAACTACCTTATCATGGCGGAACCTTGTGTAAGGAGGATCAGCCACTATTGCTTGCAATTCACTGATGCGACGTGTTGATGTGACTGCAATGAGGAAGATGACTTTCCAGGAAAGGAATTTCAGAGATGTAGTGGCTAATGGTTGAAAGGGCGGTTTCATGAGCTGCCCGAGCACCAGATTCAAGTCCCATGCCACCGGTGGTGGCTTAATGGGAGGCTTTATTAAAAGAAGATCTCTCATAAATCTCGCTATGAGAGGATGAGAGGAAATAGGTTGTCCATTTAAGAGGCTTGTAAGAAGCTGCAATAGCACTAAGATGGACTCTTACTGAATTTGTCTTAAGACCCGCATTTGACAAATAAAGGAGATACTCCAGTATCGATTCCAGAGGTATCGCAAGAGGGTTAAGACCCTTCTGTGAGCACCATATGGTAAACCTTTTCCACTTAAAGGCATATGAGTGTCTTGTGGAGGGTTTCCTAGAAGCATAAAGGATATCCTTTACCTGTTGAGAAAGGTTGAGATCCTGAAGCTCTAGGCCTTCAGCAACCAGGCCCTGAGATGCAGAGACTGGGGATTGGGATGCCACAGCGTCCCATTCTCTTGGGAGAGAAGATCTGGAGCAGATCCCAACTCCAGAGGTGGAGCTTGAGAGAGATGTAGAAGCAGAGGGTACCACGTTTGCCGTGGCCAACGTTGAGCTATGAGAATCATATGACCTCTGTCTCTCTGAAGCTTGAATAGTGTTTTGGGGATGAGGAGAATGGGTGGGAAGGCATATAGGAAGACCTGACCCCAGTGAAGGAGGAAGGCGTCCCTTGCCTGACAATGTTGAGCCAGGATTCCGGAACAGAACCGGGGAAGTTTGGCATTCAGTGGACTTGCAAAGAGGTCTATGTCCGGAGTTCCCCAAATCTGAAATATTTGGGCAAGCTAGTCTGCATGGAGAGACCATTCGTGTGGTAGCAGAAATCGACTGAGTTTGTCTGCCCAAGAGTTTTGAATACCTGGAAGATACACTGCAAGGAAATGAATCTGATGCTCTCTGGCGAGGGCCCATAGTTGCAAAGTTTCGCTGCACACCGACAGAGAGCCTGTTCCACCCTGCTTGTTCACATAGAGCATGGCTACCTGATTGTCCGTTTGAACTAGGACTGTACTGTATCTTAGCTGGGCGTGAAATACTCGAAAAGCAAGGAAGATTGTCCCGAGTTCCAGGAGTTTGATGTGAAGACAGGCCTCCTGTGGAGTCCAGGTACCCTGGGTAGAGAGATTGTGCAGGTGGGCTCCCCATCCCATCTGAGATGCATCTGTTGTTAGGGTGGCTTGGAATAGGGGTTGCTGGAAAGGAGACCCCACGAGAAGATTTTTGAGCGATTGCCACCATTGGAGGGATGAAATAAGACAGTCTGAGTTTGTTATTTTGTCCGACAGGCAACCTGAGGCCTGTGTCCACTGAGTGGATAAAGTCCACTGGGCTGCTCGCATGTGGAGGCGAGCATAAGGAACCACATGCACGGTGGATGCCATGCGGCCCAGCAGTTGCAGCATTTCTCGAGCAGTGAGATAAGGTTTGAGAACTGCTTGGGAAGCTAGCTGCATTATGCGAAGACAGCAGGGCTGCGGAAGGAAAGCCCTTGTCTGTCTGGTATCCAGAGGAGCTCCTATGAACTCTAGGGATTGAGTGGGAGCAAGATTGGATTTTGGGAGGTTTATGACTAGTCCCAAATACTGAAGGATTTGCATTGTGCGAAACAAAGCAGAGCTGGCTTCTGGCACTGTAGGGGCTCAAATGAGCCAGTCATCTAAGTAGGGGAAGACGAATATTCCCAGAGTGCGTAGAAATGCAGCTACCACAGCCATGCATTTTGTGAATACTCTTGGTGCAGAAGCCAGGCCAAAGGGAAGAACCTTGTACTGGAAGTGCTTTCCTTGAAACAGGAATCGGAGGAATCTTCTGTGATTTAGATGGATAAGAATATGAGTATACACATCCTTGAGATCTAGAGAACAAAGCCAATCCCGACTTTGAAGGTATGGCAGCAGAGTTCCTAGAGAGACCATTTTGAACTTCTCTCAGAACAGATATTTGTTCAATTCTCTGAAGTCTAAAATGGGCCTGTATCCTCCTGTTTTCTTTGTTATAAGAAAATAGGGGGAGTAGAACCCTGTACCCTGTTGCGGAATGGGTACTTCCTCTATTGCTCCTTGAGCAAGGAGTGTTGTGACTTCTTGACCTAAGAGATTGTCGAGAGAGGTCTGAGAATTGAACTGTCTTACCATTGTAGGAGGGGGTATGCTGTGAACTTGAAGCTTGTACCCCTCTCGTACAATGGACAGAGTCCAATTTTCTGCTGTTATTTGGTACCATCTGTGGGCAAAATGACATAACCTGCCTGGGATGTCCAAGGGTTCTGGACCCTTCAGGGGCAGGAAGGCGAAGTTCTCTAGAGAGGAGTCAAAGCCCCTGAGGAGGCTGAGCTGGCTGAGGTTTTACGGCTTTTGCCTTCTTTTGTTGTCTAGGTTGTTGCTGTTGTCCCTTTTGGGCAGGCTGACCTGGACGGTGTCCCTGTTGGGTATAGGAAGGATAAAACTTCTTTTTCTTATTGAAAAATAATTTTTTAGAGGATCTTTTCCTTGCAGGATCGGCTGTAGATTTGGACAATCTATCCAAAGTGATATTGTCTGCATCTATCTCATTAGCCTTCTCCTGCCAATTCTTGCCAAAGAGATTTTCTCCTGTGCAAGGAATGTTTCCTAATTTATCCTGTACCCAAATTTCCAAGTCGGATGCCTGAAGCCAGACAATCCAACATGCACCAATGGCAATAGCAGAGGTTCTGCTTATGCACGCAAAACAGTCAAAGGCTGCACGATTTACAAACTTGGAAACATCCTGGGCATGTTTGATAAGAGTAAGATAGTCCTGTCTTTTGTCATCAGGAAGAAGGGGACTCATAAGCTCCAAGCCTCCTGTGACCTCTTTAAGGAACATTCCCAGATACAAGATATAGGAACTGATCCTAGCTGAGAGCATGGAAGCTTGAAAGAATCAACGCTCAAAGGCATCGAGAGTCCTGCATTCACGACCTGGAGGATTGGATGCATGTCTCTTTGCACTTTTCATCCTATGCATGGCTGATTCCACTACCATTGAATGGTGTGGTAAATGAGTTTTTTGAAAGCCAGGACAAGGTGGAACTCGATACATAGTATCGAGTCTCCGAGAATGAGGAGATGTGGTTAGAGGTGTTTCCCACATTCTTAGCATAAGATCATGTAAGATCTCATGAATAGGCAGAGTAGCTGCCTCTTTGGGAGCCTTAGGGTATTGGAGAAGGAGTTTGCCCTAGGCTCTTTTTCAGGAGCTACTGTGATGGAAAGGCCTCTGGCCACATCACGGATAAAATCCTGAAAGGACATATCCTCTAACGGAGACATTCTGCTCTGAGGAGAAGAGGAATCCTCTGGGAGAAGTACTCTTGTATCGGCAGAGTCTTCAGAGTCATCAGACTCAGAAGATTCAAAATACCTCCGATCCCGGTAATCGTGCAGCGCACAGTACCAGTATCGATCGAAGTCGGTATCGGGTTGCTCTGGTACCGATCTGTCGATGCCAGAGACAGACGCATGACTCGGTATGGGTGGCATACCCATTGACATCGATGCCATCGGTACCGGTATCGGTTGAGGTGTCTGAAACGGTTTCAACGGTATCGAAGCCGTGAGAAGAGCCGCTAGACTGCGTTCATTAGCAAGAAATCTCTGGTCTATCGACGCTGCTGATGCTTGGGTGTTGGTACTGGTAGAAGCAGCCGGAACCTCAGAGCATGGCGCAGGTAGTTCTGACGAGGCCTTGAGAACATCCTGGAGCCCCGTTGATGCTTTGGAAGCCGAAGCCTCCGGACGGGGCAGTTTTGCCGGTGAAAATTCCTCAAGGGCAACGCCAGTGGCATCTCAATACTTAGGAGATCTACCCTTTGAGGACCAGCTAGATTTATGTTTAGTTACCTGAGATCCATGGGAGGAAGATGAGGCCCTAGAAGACGTCGATGCAACAGACACCGCGTCTGAGGGAAAAAGGGTGCTAAGCTTTGCAGCTCGATTCTGCCGACCCCTTTTTGACTTCATTCCACGGGAGAGGCATGCCGAAGTAGAGTGGACAAGACCTAAACATTTGAGACACCAATCATGGGTGTCGGTGACGGAGATGGTACTGCCACACTTAGAACATTTTTTAAAACCAGATGTTGGTTTTTCCATTAAGGAAAAATTGGGCCTAGTGCCCAAAATGGCGCTTAGCGCTAAGGAAAAATGTTTCTGAAGTAAAATAGCTCAGAAACTATAATTTTTGTTGTTTTTTTAAGAAGAAAGAAGAATGAACCGGCGGTACCAGTATAGCATCGAGGGAAGGCAGACGCGACCACAAAAAACAAAGATTAAAGACAAACTTTTTCTGTGGTGACAGGGTATGGGACCTGTCGGCTCCGCGGAAAACGAAGAACTGGAGAGGGACAGTTGGAAAGGCGGGAAGGCAGCACGCAGGCGCTGTGGGATGCTCCCAAAGGCTTTCCTATTGGACACTGGGGAGCATTCCCGCGCGGGCTCCGTCGGTACCTACGATACTCGTATGTGAAGACTACATTCCTACTTGTTCCTGGAGATTATGCGTATATGCATCCTTTAGATCTAGAGGACATAGCCAGTCCTGACTCTGAAGGTATGGCAGAAGTGTTCCGAGGGAGATCATCTTGAATTTTTCTCGGAACAGATACCTGTTTAATTCTCCGAGGTCCAGTATAGGCCTGTGTCCCCCTGTTTTCTTTGGGATCAGAAAATAGGGGGAGTAGAACCCCATACCCTGCTGGGATATGGGACCTCTTCTATTGCTCCCTGAGCATGAAGTGATGCAACCTCCTGACACAAGAGATCGGTGACAGGGACCTGAGAACTGAACTGTCTTATGATTGTAGGAGGGGCAGACAGTGAAAGTGAAGTCTGTACCCCTCTCGTACAATGAACAGAGTCCAGTTTTCTGATGCTATTTGTTGCCATCTTCTGGCAAAATGGCATAACCTGCCTGGGATGGTAAGGGGTTCTGGACCTTTCAGGGACAGACTGGCTAAGTTCTCTAGGAAGGAGTCAAAGCCCCTGAGGAGGCTGAGTCTGCTGAGCCAGTTGAGCTCTTGGAACTTGTGGCTTCCTCTGCTGTCTGGTCTGTTGCTGCCCCTTTTGGGAAGCCTGAACTGGACAGTGTTCCAGATGGGTGTAAGATGGGTAAAATCTCTTTTTCTTGTTGAAAAAGGGTTTCTTGACTGACTTTTTCTTTGCTGGGTTGGCTGTAGACTTTGATAGTCTGTTCAAGGTAGTATTTTCAGATTCAATCTGATTGGCCTTGTCTTGCCAATCCTTGCCAAAGAGGTTTTCTCCTGTGCAAGAAATGTTTCCCAGTTTATCTTGCACCCATTGTTCTAAGTCTGATGCCTGAAGCCAGGCAATACGACGTGCACCGATGGAAATAGCAGAGGTTCTGCTAATGCATTCAAAGCAATCAAAGGTTGAATGGTTCATGAACTTAGACACATTCTGGGCATGTTTGACCAGAGTAAGGAATTCCGCCCTTTTTTCCTCAAGGAGAAGAGAGCTCATGAGCTCCAAAGCCTCTTGCAAACTCCTTGAGGAACATTCCCACATAGAGAATGTAGTAGCTGATCCTGGCTGATAACATGGAGGATTGGAAGCATCGACATCCAAAGGCATCGCGTGTCCTCAATTCACGGCCTGGAGGACTGGAAGAATGTGTTTTAGCACTCTTAATCCTAAGCATTGCCGATTCCACTACCATTGAATGGTGTGGTAACTGAGTCTTTTGAAAACCAGGACAGCTTGGAACTCGGTACATGGTATCAAGTCGTTGAGAGTGTGGAGACACCGTTAAAGGAGCTTCCCACATTCTTAGCATAAGATCATGCAAGATTCTGTGAATGGGGAGAGTAGCTGCCTCCTTAGGAGCCGTAGGGTATTGAAGAATTTCTAATTCTTCTGTTCTGGGCTCCTTCTCCGAAGTCACCGTGATTGAAAAACCTCGAGCTAAATCAAGTATGAAATCCTAGAAGGACATGTTTTCTGGAGGAGACATTCTGCGTTGCGGAGAAGGAGATGGATCCTCCAGAAGGATTGCTCTGGTATCGGCAGAGTCAGAGTCATCGGAATCGGAGGATTCAAAGTATCTCTGCGCCAGATGTTCCTGCAACGCACGGTACCGGTACCGCTTGAAGTCGGTATCGGGGAGTCTCGGTACCGGCCCTTCGATGCCTGAGATAGACTCAAGGCTCGGCATGGGGGAAAGCATACCGGCCGAGGCAGGTGTGCTCAGTACCGGTACCGGTACCGATGTCGGTACCAATACCTGTGGAACCGTCTGTAGCAGTCTTAGCGGTACCGAAGCTGCCAAGAGGGCCGCTAGACGGCGTTCGATAGCGAGGATTCTCTGATCCATCGCTCCTGCCGATGTCTGGGTATTGGTACTGGGTACGACCCCAGAACATGGCACCAGTAGTTCTGCCGAGGTGAAAGCCTCTGGAACATCCTGGAGCCCCGTTAATGCTTTGTAGACCAAGGCCTCCCACCGGGGCTGTTTTGCCCGTGAACCTTCCTCGAGGGCAACGCCAGTGGCATCTCAATACCTGGAAGGAGATCTACCCTTTGAGGACCAGCTAGTCTTAGAAGACTTAGGTTTAGTTACCTGAGATCCATGGAAGGAAGATGAAGCCCTGGAAGACGTTGATGCAACCGACATCGTATCTGCGGCAAAAAGGTACTGAGCTTTGCAGCTCTATTCTGCAGGCCCCTTTTGGTCATCTTTCTGCATGAGAGACACTACAATGGAAATGGTCAGGACTTAAACACTTGAGACACCAGTCATGGGTGTCGGTGACGGATATGGTACCGCCACACTTGGAAAATTTCTTGAAACCACTAGCTGGTTTCTCCATGTTTGAATGAAAGTGGGCCTAGTGCCCAAAATGGCGCCTAGCACCGAGAGGGGAAAGGCCCCTGAAAGAAAAATCTTTTAGAAAGCTAGGGTTTTTTTTTTAAAAGAAGAAATGAGAACCGGTGGTACCGGTAGGCGTCAAATGAAGGCAGGTGCAACCACAAAAAACAAAAAGAAGAATAAATTTTCTGCGATGACAGGATATGCGTCCTGTCGGCTCCGTGGAAAATGAAGAACTGAGGAGGGAGAGTTGGAAAGGCGGGAAGGCAGCACGCAGGTGCTGTGGGATGCTCCCAAAAGCTTTCCTATTGGAAGCTGGGGAGTGTGCCCACGCAGGCTCCGTCGGTACCGACGATACCCATATGTGAAGACTACATTCCTGCTTGTTCCTGGAGATAGCGTAGTTACTCACCTGTAATTCATAGCAATATTCTTAACAAAAGAGCATACCACAAAGTGACATTTTACTTACTAATGTCCTTTCCTTAAGTCCTGCTAGACCAGTCCAGACAAGTGGGCTGTGTTCCCCTACCAGCAGATTGGTGGAGAAAAAGAACCAATGAAAAGCCCAGTTTTCAATGACAACACAACCATGTCTCTATCTGCCCCTGCCACCAGAGGCCTCTCATAAGCATTCATTCTAAAGCATACAGGAAAACACGGCAAGCCTCATACAACCTCAACGTGGGCAACAATGAGCGATCTAACAGAGAACTATGTACAGTAAAGCATAAACAGAAGGCTGTCCATAGAAGATAAACCTGCAAAGCAGAGTATATAAATCATAGCAGACCCAAGGGTATCGCAGAAGAACAAGAAAAAGAAAACAGTTCCAGGGCACGGGCCCTGGACTGGTTTTGCAGGACTCATGTTAAGAACATTATCTGGTAAGTAAAATGTCGCCTACCGTACCATCCCATTAGACCAGTCCAGGCAAGTGGGACATACCAAAGCTACAACTCCACTGGACAGGAAGAAGACACAGTAGCTCGCAAAACCTTAGAGCCAAAGACCATGTCTGCTCGAGCATAGCCATCCAAGTAGAAATGCTTGACCAAAAGGGAAAGCGATGTCCACATTGCTACCCAACAAATCTCTGCAGGGGCTACCAAGCTCTGCTGTGCCCAGGCGGATGCTAGCACTCGGGTAGAATGGGCACGCAAACCCTCTGGAACCAGTCGGTTCTGCAACAGATCCGCCGAGGTAACAGCCGCCTTAACCCAGCACCCAAATGCCCTTAGCCACCACGTCACCTTGCACAGGCCAGCAAACAGCACTAAAAGGATGGTCTGACTTACGAAGAGAATGTAATCTCCAATAACCGGAGAGACGCCATCCGGACATCCACAAGGCGAAGATCCTGATCATTCCTCTGACCCTGCTCCTTAGAGAAGGAGATTCACCACAACCAAAAATACCCATGCTAAAAATTCATATCATTTTAAGAAAAAGGGCCTCAAATCACATGAATATGTATAGACTTAAACAAGCCTTCTAGCATAAAAGCCTAAAAAGATCATTACTAGTTTAGCACAATATCATCACTGCCCCAAAATATTCTTAACAGAATAAGCCTCGGCAATGTGCTCCCCAGCCTGAAAGATTGCTCACAGATCCTTCTGACGATGGATGCCAATGGATGCCAATGGATCTGTGAGCAATCGTCCAGCAGCATGCCCTTCCTCAGAAGACTGGGCTGCTGCCACCACTGCAGGCTGGCCATTATCATTGAGAGTGGGAGACTGAGCCCGAACTGCAGCAAACCTGGGGACCACTGAGTCAGTATGCATGCACACACTCACGGCACCATCTTGACTGTCGCCAATGATCCGAGGAACTGGAGAGCAATGTGGACCCTGAAAGCCTGCTGCGAACAGAACAGCGCTAGGCAATCCAAAAGCCTACAGACTCTCTCCTCTATCAGGAAGACTTCACACACTCGAGTATCGAATCATGTTCCCAGGAACTCCAGGGACTAAGAATGCAACAATTGGTGCTTTCCCCAATTGATCACCCATCCTAAGCTTATCAGAAAGGACACCACTTGGGGAGCTACCAGAGAAGCCTCTGAAAGAGAATGGGTTCTGATGAGCCAGTAGTCTAGATATGGGTGCATACAAATCCCTTGGTGCCATAGCACCACAGCCACCACCACCCATGACCTTGGAGAACATCCTTGGGGCAGTAGAGAGACCGAATGGGAGGGCAGCAAACGGAAGGCAAGAGCAAAACATGGCAAAAACACATACTTTGCTGATTCCCCATATCAGGATCTGAAAAAATGTCTCAGCCAAATTCAGAGATGCCAGGAATTCCCCTTGATGCACTGCTGGAAACATGGATCGCCAAGTTTCCACCAGAAGTGCAGACACGCAAGCACTCGTTGACACACTTGAGGTCCAGAATGGGCTGGAATGTTCCTTCCATGTCAGCACCATGAAACAGATGGAACAACTGCCCTTGTTCTGATCATCTGGGAGGATGGGCACCACTGCCTTCAGGAGAGGCAACTTGTCAAAGGGGATCCACACAGCATCCCCACAAGGGAAGACAAAAGTGACCGGGATTGGCTCTTGCATTCCAGGACACAGCTGTATTGAATGGGGACTAGCACGAAGCGATTCTTGGTGACCTGGGCTCATTCCTGAAGGAAAAGGCGAAGTCTGCCCCCCCAACTACAGGAACTAGGGAATGAGCCCTCCAAACCGTCACTGTGCAGCCTGGGAGGGTCTTCCTCTGGATGGGACCAAGTCCCTAGGCCCAACTGCTCCAAGAAAGTACTGAGAATGAGCCCAAAGTTCATAAGCAGAAAGGAAGAGAGGGCTTTCCAGGGCAGCAGCGATAGAAGTCCCAAAACCCTCGGCAGTTCAACTGGCAGAAGACACTGAATCAACTGGAGCAGGGGTCGAGATATCAGGCCTGCACATACCACAACTGAAGAATAGCAGCTGCCACAGCAAACTGGTTCCCCAACATAAATTCACCTTTTGGTGCAGAGTATCCTTTAAGGCCAATCCGCCTTCCACAGGAATGGTGGTCCGACTAGTAACTGCTGTGACCTGCACATCCACCTTGGGACTATCAAATCACACAACGTACTCCTTCTCTGGGAAAGCATGATTCTTATACACTCTTAGTCCCTTAGGCAGGGAATCGCGGGAATCTCATTCTGACCAGAACAGGCCCTTGAGCACCTCCAGGAACAGAAAGACAGTAGTGGATTTCCACACTCCTTGCAGGAGTGGATGCATCTTCGATTCCTGCCCATGCCTGGAGCATCCGCCAAGTTCAAGGTGGATAAAACCTGGGAATCAACACCTTCCGTTCTTCCTTCCGGAACAGCAGGATAATATCGGCCTCCTCACAATACTCTGGCCAGAGTACTTCATCCACATCAGATATCTGAATCCAAGCTACAGACCAAATCTTGGATAGATTCCAGTTAATCCCCATCTCCAGGGGGCACCCTTTGCTGGGGACTCTTAACAATAAGCAATCAAACAGAGCTTCCACTCTCAGCCTGCCCCTTACAAGACTGCGCTCGGGGGAACCCACAGGCAGCAGGGTCTGAATTTTCACACCAGAACAACCAGACCTGTTGTAAAAAGGAAAAGAATTCCAGGGAGGACAACCCAGACTCCAGAAGCTCTCCTCGTGGAAATGAGTCCCCCCTACAGCAGGGGAAATAGTCGCCATCGATCCCCTAGAGGTCAGGAAACAGAGCACAGCATGGTTGCCAAAACTTCCAACTGGCTAGTTATCCTTACCCACAGTGCCATCCACCACCTCCTGCCCTTAGGCAGGCAAAGCTGGACTAACAGCATCCCTCAGCGTAGAGAAGAGGAGCAATCCCACCAGGGACAACACAGGAACTGCCATGCTAGAAGAACAGAGTCCAGAAGCCCGAAATGAGGCACCGTGCTTGAAACAGGCCAATCAACGATTCTTGGAAGAAGACATAAGAGTTAAAGCAAGTATCATAACAGCACGCTCACCACTGGTACTAAGCAAGTACTGTGGTAGAACAAATTTTAATCATCTGCTCCAAAACATTTTTGAGTGCTTTTTTTTTTAAAACCATAGTTCATTTCCTTATCTAGCTAAACCAGTCCAGACAATTGGGGGTTATGCTCCCTTGCTAGCAAGTGGAGGCAGACGAGCAACTTTCAGTGATGTGGTCACTTAGTATATCCTCTGGTGTTAAACTGAGAGAAGCCAGTATTACCAGTATTAATAGAAAGATTCACAAACTGTTTTTTTATGATTTGTGGTTACTAAATTATTTTTCTTTCATTTATTAGTTTTGCACATAACTAGAGTAATGAACCTCACTCCTAACTTGGGGTATGTAGCGTATAATTGCAATCTCTCAAGTCTACTGCCAGTAATTGCTGTAGTACATGCATTGTGCCAGAGTGCTTCCTTCTGGGGTTCAAAAGAGTTATGTACAGAAAAGGCGCTTGGAAATTACTTTTAATCAAGCCTGTGGCACCCATCACGATGGGAAATATTTATATATATTTCTAATTCTGTCACATGTTTTTGGTCTCCGAATGCATTTCTTTGTACTTGAGGATTTTCTTCCTCTCCACACGATTCACAGAATAATTGCTCAACACTGATACCT
Organism: Ichthyophis bannanicus; assembly: GCA_033557465.1. Lineage (NCBI taxonomy): Eukaryota > Metazoa > Chordata > Amphibia > Gymnophiona > Ichthyophiidae > Ichthyophis > Ichthyophis bannanicus. Next base: position 1,362,187,507 of record CM066032.1, on the reverse strand, counting down.
CTATTGTCAATACCATTTGCGCGTTTTTCTTCTTTACCACTATACTCAGTTTCCTTGCATCAAGCTATTTATCTGTAGGAATGGAAATATTCCAAGCGATCACCACCTCCATTTTCCTTAATTCTCCTAGGATCATGATCACAATGCTTTTTCAATACAGCGATGCTGTAGTGTTTACACAGTTTCCATTGGATGAGATGTAACACCTCGTATCTTTCTGTATAGACATTTTCTACCATCAGAACTTTGCAGCCAGTTATGAAATGAGTAACTGTTTCTAGCTCCCTCTTACAGACTTTACATGTCTGTTTTTCAATTTTTTTTCTATACTTGCTGTGAACCATCTCAACTATAATCCACTGTCATGGACTGCAACTATCAATCTCCCATTCTCCACTCCTCATCCATTCATGTGTCTGGTTTTCATCCATGTATGGTTCCGGAGTAATGCTTTATATTTGCTACTTGATATTCTTTATTTGCTGCTTTAGATACAAATGACAGAGTTCCAGAAGAGTTATGGGATGACATCAAGAAGGCTGTGTTGGAAGAAAGCAAGAAGTCTCTACATAAGGTGAAAAAGCAAAATGGATGTCTGAAGAAACTCTGAAAATTGTCCAGAAACGCAGAGAAGCTAAAATCAGAGGAGAAAGAGAGGCAAATGCAAAACTCAGAGATTTCCAACATGCAGCAATGAGCCCCAGTAACTCCTCTCTGTGGAACACCTATACAACTCACACCTGTTCCTCCTGGTCGGCGATCTCCCCTTCTTCCAAGTCCTTGTCGCCTTCTTCCGTGACCAACTCCTCCACCTCTAGGTCCTCAGACCACGGAGAATCAGCTTGACTGTCCACCAAAGACCTGGATCTCTTGGCGACCCCACCCTCAGGGGTCCTCCAGTCTCTTGGTTCCACGCTGTGTCCCCAAAGGACTACCCACCTGCGACTGCTGACGCAAGCAGAAGGCCTGATGAAGGAAGACAAACTCTGGAGAAAACATGCTGGGGATTCCTCCCTCCCCAAGGGGCTGGAGGGTCAAGGGACCAGGCAAGGGCAGGCACCGAGGCCTGAGAAGGCGGGCGTGATTCTCTTAACTCCTGCACCCCAGCTGCAGGAGAAGGCACCTTATCTTGCATTCCTTGATCTCTGAGGGACTGCTCCATTGAGGCGGCTTCCAGAGTACAACCTCTACAAATGCCCGCCTCCAAGACTGCCCCGCGGTAAGTTCCACACACTGGGGCCTCGCAGGCATTCCTTAAATCAAAACACAGAGAAAGATACCCAGCTTTGGGACACTTCCTTCTTCTGGACCCCTTTTCCTCTTTTATGGGGGGGGGTAAACTAGACTCCTGTCTATTTGCCCCCCTCTCCAAGAACCCTTAAACCAAAGGGCAACAAATGAAAATGAAGGGGAAAGGGGCAGGAAGGGAGAAAGCCTCTCAGTATTTTATTTTTTTAAGTAGTAAATATCAGAACTCTCTTTAAGAATCCCCCAAAAAACAGCCCAGGACTGGCTAGTACAGTACCAAGGACTCCCCCTCCTCCACGGCACTGAGCCACCTAAAAAAACGAAAGTGGTTGAGAGGGGGAGCCTGGGAGGCCTGCCCATCTCCCCCCCCCCCCATCTCCTGTTCTGCAGCTACCACGCGGAAGACCATTTTCCTAAACACATGCCTCCACGCTGGAACCGCTACAGAGTCAAAGGTCAGAACCAGTGCCTTCCCGGAGCTTAGGAAATGATTACCTGCGCAGCCCGGCGTAAACACAAGAACAGCTTCTCCACTTCCTTTGCAGCAAGCCACTCCTGCACTTGTGTCCTCTTCCCCTCGTGCTCAGCCGAACAACCACTGGAGCCCTCGGGCCAATCACCCCGCACACTCCAACCGTTCCAAAGGGAGGGGGATCTCTATTCCTTCCAAAGAGCTGCCTTTCTGCTTTCCTCTTCGCTTTATTTTTTTAAAAAAAATTTTTATAACCAATGCTGAAATCAGCAAGATAGAAAAAAATAAACGCCTTATACTAGCCTAACCAAACTGGGCCTCCTTACAGTAGTTGTTCATTCAATGACTCCAGACCCTGGGCTCATCACCTCCTCCAGCTGCTTGGAGACTGAGCATACTGGAGTTAGTGGGCAGATCCTGCTGTATTTACATCAGGGCCATCAAAAGATGACATGCTAAGTCTCCAAGCTGCTGGAAGAGATGCACTAACTAGAGGTGCGGGACTGGACTGGAGGAACAATAAGGAACAAGTTCGGCTTTTCTAAAGCTACGAGTTAAAGAAAAAATTCGAGCCTCAAATTGGAATGCTACAAGATGCTCAAGGATCCATGTTGAATGATGCTGAGATCATCAAGAAAAGGTGGAATGAATATACAGACTCATAACATAAAGATCAAGTGGACCAACAGCCATTTCAACTTGTACCTTATAATAAGGAACCATTGGAGATGAAAGAAGAAGTCGAAGCAGCATTGAAAGCCTTATCAAAGAACAAAGCACTGGGCACTGATGGCATTCCCACTGAAACATTACAGCAATCGGATGAAGTTGTTACCATACTTACAAGGCTCTGCCAGGAAATTTGGAAAACAAATTCATGGCCAACTGACTGGAAAAGATCTGTGTTTATACCAATACTGAAGAAAGGTGACCCAACTGACTGTGGAAATTATTGCACAATCGCTCTGATCCCACATGCCAGCAAGTTTCTACTCAAGATCATTCAGCAGAGACTACAAACATACCTGGAACAAGAACTGCCTGAAGTGCAAGCAGGGCTCAGGAAAGGGCGAGGAACAAGAACATAAGAACATAAGATATGCCATACTGGGTCAGACCAAGGTCCATCAAGCCCAGTATTCTGTTTCCAACAGTGGCCAATCTAGGTCATATGTACCTAGCAGTTTCCTCAAAAGACACAGGTTCCACAATGCTTGTATTGGTTCAAGCATTGATATCCTGGGTCCCTTCTTAATAATGGTTTATGGACCTTTCCTCCAGGAACTTGTCCAAACCTTTTTTAAACCCAGCTACATTAACAGCCTTTACTACATCCTCTGGTAACAAATTCCAGAGTTTGATTACATGTTGAGTGAAAAAATATTTTCTTTTATTAGTCTTAAATAGTTTACCCTGTAGCTTCATTGCATGTCCCCTAGTCTTTCTATATTCTGATAAGGTAAACAATCGATCTACGTTTACCCGTTCCACTCCGTTCATTAATTTATAGACTTCTATCATATCTCCCCTCAGCCGTCTCTTTTCCAGGTTAAAGAGTCCTAACCTTTTTGCCTTTCTTCATAGGAGTATCCTTCCATCCCCTTTACTATTTTGGTGGCTCTTCTCTGAACCTTTTCTAAAATCGCTATATCCTTTTTAAGATACGGCGACCAGAATTGCACACAATATTCAAGGTGCGGTCTCACCATGGAACGATATAGAGGCATTATATCATCTTTTGTTTTATTTTCCATTCCTTTCCTTATCATACCTAGCATTCTATTTGCTCCCTTGGCCGCCGCTGCACACTGGGCCGAGGGTTTTAACATGGTATCCACAATGACCCCTACATCTTTTTCCTGGGTGGTGGTTCCTAATGTGGAACCTTGCATCGTGTACCCATAGTTTGGGTTGTTCTTCCCTAGGTGCATAACCTTGCACTTGTCCACATTAAATTTCATCTGCCATTTTGATGCCCAGTCTTCCAATTTATCAAGATCCTCTTGCAATTTTCCACAATCCTCTTGGGTTTTAAATAGTTTTGTGTCATCTGCAAATTTGATAACCTCACTTGTTATTCCACTTTCCAGGTCATTTATGAATATGTCAAAAAGCAGCGGACCCAGCACAAATCCCTGGGGTACACCACTATTCACCTTTCTTCATTGGGAAAATTGGCCATTTAGCCCTACCCTCTGCTTTCTATCTTTTAACCAGTTCCTGACCCAAAATAGTACACTGCCTCCTATCCCATGACTCTTTAATTTTGCCAAAAGTCTCTCATGAGGGACCTTGTCAAAGGCTTTCTGAAAGTCCAGATACACAATATCAACAGACTCACCTTTGTCCACCTGATTATTCACTCCTTCAAAAAAACATAACAGATTAGTAAGACAAGATCTTCCTTGTCTAAAGCCATGTTGGCTGTCTCCCATTAGGTCATGACTATCTACATGCTGAGTAATTTTATTCTTTATGATGGTTTCTACCATTTTTCCCGGTACTGATGTCAGGCTCACCGGTCTGTAGCAACAAGAGACATTATCACGGATGTGAAAAGGCAAAAGAATACCAAAAGGATATCTATATGTGTTTTATCGACTACAGCAAAGCTTTTGACTGTGTAAATCATAAGAAAGTCTGGGCGACATTAAGCAGCATGGGTATACCAGAACACCGTTAGAGTGTTCTCTTGCACAACCTTTACATTGATCAAGAAACAAAGGTTTGAATGGAACTAGGAGAAACAGAATGGCTTAAAATCAGCAAAGGTGTTATGACAAGGCTGCATACTTTCCCCCCTACCTCTTTAATTTATATGCAGAACAAATCATCAGAGAAGTAGGACTATATGAATACAACTGAGGTGTGAAGATTGGTGGAAGACTCAACAACCTGGCTGAAGACCGAAAAAGTGAAGATTTGAAACATTTGGTTTAATGGTTTAATGAATCACACGATTGGGATAGCACAGTTACTTACCTGTAACAGGTGATCTCTGGGAACAGCAGGAATAAGTCTTCACATATGGGTACGTCGGTACCGACAGAGCCTGCACGGGAATGCTCCCCAGCATCCAATCAGAAAGCTTTTGGGAGCATCCCTCACGCCTGCGCACTGCCTTCCCGCCTTTTCCACTGCCTCTCCTCAGTTGAGTTTCATAGCTGAGACAAAAGGAGAGAAAGAGGAAAGGAAGATAGATAGATAGATACAACTCCTAGGGGAGGCGGGTGGGTTGTGAAGACTTATTCCTGCTGTTCCCAGAGATCACCTGTTACAGGTAAGTAACTGTGCTATCTCCAGGAACAAGCAGGAATGAGTCTTCACATATGGGGACTCCCTAGCTAGAGATGCCAGGGGGAGATCCCATAAAAAGTGTGTCCCTGGATCAGGACTGCAGTTCCCACACATGGATCTCCGGCATCCCAGGAGGGATGGTGGGTAGGAGTTGAAAGGAAAGGAGCTGTAAGAAAACAGCAAAGCTAAGGACTACAGGAGAGGAGTCCTTGGTATGTATGGTAAGTATCATTAAAATTATTTAATGAACAATCACAAAATGGATCGTACCTACTGGATTGTAGGAAGTAGAGAGCGTGATGGAGTCTACTGGAGATTCAGTAGAGGATCCTCAAGGTGACCTCACGCAGTGAGGGTGAAGGTCCAAATCTGGAATTGGCAGGTGACCCAGGTATCAACTGGGGTAGTATAAGAACGGCAGGTCTTCAGTGGAAAGCTTTATGGAAAAAAGCTGAAAACTCTTTTAGCTACAGAGTCATTGACATTGAGGAGTAAAAGAGGAAGACTGACCGATTTGGACAAGTAGCCCAGTCCTGGAGGGAAGAAGGGGTATGGAAAAAAGCCCGTATTCCCAAGGAGGACAGATGTGTGAAGGGCTGAAACCTCAGAACTACTGAAGATCTACACTGTCTTTCCTAGCTGGTGAGAGATAGGAAAGATATTGAAGCATGATGCTTCAGGGATAGCGAGTCCTAGAGTAAGTGGAAGCTGCTAGTACCACAGTAGTGGTTTTGTGCATAACAGCCCCTACATACCGAGGGACAGTACAAAGATATGCAAACCCACTGTCTGGAACCTCTAAGAAGGTAAAAACCTTTATAGTAGAGACAGTTAGGGAGATAGTATGTAATACATATCTACCTATAAAAAGCATCTCGACAGATACATATATAGAGGGATATCTATCTATCTATATCTATCTATATCTTTGTATATATATACATATATATACTGTGATAAGGAAGCTTTTCATAGCTCTGGAAGGAGCTATAGGAAAGGTGAAGTGACTCTGAACAAGCAACCTGTCAGTTCTGGTAGAAATAAGAAAACATAATTTTCCCATAAAAGACTACCAGTCCCAGAATGCACCAGGTTTCCAACAGCCATTAGAGGAGCTGAAGTGGGGAAACGTGTGTTCAATCAGGAGGGCTATGAGGTAATCCCTAAGCACTCATCTCAAAGGGCAGGGCCTGATTCAGCACAGCTGCGCTGTGTTAGGGAGGAGCACTCATCTAAGCAGAATAAAGCTAGAGTTTATTCTACAGAGAATTATCCTCTATCCTGAGAATCAGCTTGAGCTTGATCATCAGTTTCATCTGAAGGATCATCAGAAGCAGAAGCCAAACCGGATGGACAGAGAAGGAAAGAAACCCTTTGGAAGAAAGAAGAGAAAAGCCTTTGAGAGGTCTAGAAGAGTCCAGAGCAGTACGTATATTGGGAGGCATTTCAAGGGCCAGCATACACCATTGGACTGGGGAAAGCCAGAGGAATGGTGCTGCAGAGCTAGGAAACTCCAGACGCTACCTGTGAGAGAGACGGCTGCACGTGGAAGGGACCCTAAGACCTGTGCCAGAAGGTATGTGAAGAGAGATCCAGTGTCCAGGGATCTGGATTGGAAGGCTGGACATAAGAACTGGACTACATACTGGCCAGGCTATATAGAGAGGAACTCTAACAGCAATGGAAGCTCAGGTATGAACACTGATCTATGCCCTAGCTATAACCTTGAAAGACAGCAGGGAAACAAGTATTCTCCTGAAAGTGCTCCATTGAGAGATTCATCTGTGCCAATCCATGATATTGAACCCATGCTTGTTGAAGAAGGGGGAATGATTGCAGATGAAGAATGTGTTTATATGGACTGCTCTCTGTCCAAACTCCTTTGGTGATTTTCTGTTATAAAGTACAGCAACCATCACAAAGAAATACAAACTTGTTCTTTAATCTACTCAGAAAAGCTCCTGAAGCAGGATTTGACCCACACAGTAGAAAGCAAGCCAGCTAAGGGGTTTCAGCTGGATAACTGCTAGCAATTGAGCCTTACCTAATTGCTTGTGAGCTAGGAGAGAATCACTTCTGAATCTATGTGGGAAGTTATCAGAAGTTAACCTGAAAAGAACAGTTTTTTTCTTTCTTTGTGGCTTTTCGTTTGTTGTTTGATATATGCTAAGAAAACATTAGCTAATGCCTGACAAGTTTGAATGTTGTTTTCCTGATTTTGACTTTGTTTTTCCAAGTTAAACACTGGAAGCAAGTAACCTGATTTATGTGCTACCAAGCATATCTGTGTTGGGAGAAATAACCACATAAATAAATATCTTATTGGCTTTACCCAAAAGCACAACTAATTATTGTGAGCAGCTGTGTCTGGTGTGAATGAACTGCATTGCCCACAATACCTTGCAAATCATATAGATATATGCACTTGCCAAGACTGTGCAAATTCTCACCCAGGCAGGTGTGTGTGTAGGTGTGTAGGTGTGTGTAGGTGTGTAGGTGTGTGTGTGTGTGTGTAGGTGTGTAGGTGTGTAGGTGTGTAGGTGTGTAGGTGTGTGTGTGTGTGTGTGTGTGTGTGTGTGTGTGTGTGTGTGTATATGTGTGTGTATATATATATATATATATATATATATACACAAATAAATAGAGATATATACATACATGAATATGTAAGTGTGAAGATACATGTCTGCAACTAAGCCCCATAAGAACATTCACATGAGAGATTGTGAAGGAGAAAGATTCATCTAATAACAAGAAGGTGGAACCTACTTGAAAAGATATATAGAGAATCTATTCCTCCGGGCTAAGAGAGTGCAGGAATGCTATCCAGTGAAATAACCAGGATGGTTGCGTGAAAAAACTGAGGATAATATCAGTCTGTAGAGAGCAAGTCGTGAGTTCTGAAGAACTCTGACATGGTAAATGGACAGAAAACGCATAGAGTGAGATACCAGGATGACCCACTGGAGGGACACAGGGGTATCATGCGTTACTAGTAGAATATGTGCTGTCCATGAGGAGTAGGATAGCATGGGGCCAAGCTGTAAGGAAAAAAGAGCATATTCATGCAGGATTGGAAAAACTCCTTGGACATTCACGCAGAAAAAGCTTATATCCTGTATTATAACAGGAGACAAGAGAGTGTGGAGAACCCTCACAGTCATGGAAAATGACTGATAAGCCTTTTCTACTATATGGAATAGCCATCAAAGACAAAGTTCAAGGCTCTCTAGCAAGGGCCCATAGTAGAAAGCTTCTCTGAAGATTGCAGAGAGCATTATGCAGGAGAATTAGGAGATAAAACTGACTGTAGGTTAGCTGTGTTGCCAAATCCAAGGAAATGGAGATGGCTAGAAAGAAGATAATGTAAGAAGCCTGAAGTGAGTAGGATTATCCAAGATAGATGAGGACTATCTTGGAATCACTACTAAGGCTAGACAGACTGGAAACTAGTGGAAAAGTACCAGTAGAGCAATCACTGGAACTCCTGCATGAATAGCAACTGAAAGAGACAGCAGAGGGAATCTTCCTGTGAAAACACAGAGAGAACAGACAAAGGGAGAGGAATAGTCCTGTCCCTGTCTGATAAGCTGTCCAGAGAATTTATTCAAAGAAAAACTCTACACTGGAATGAAAGGTGTACAGTATGGTACCACTCAATCAGGAGAAAACCTGGATGAGAGGGTAGAAAAACAGGAACTGAAGGGTGACTCACCATATGGTGAGTCAACTGAAGGAAAAAATGTTCATGTTGGGACAGAAACTCATGGGATAGTAGTTAACCTCTCTTCTTGGTAGGAAGAAGAGGAGAAATCTGTAACCCATAGACAAGAATATCCTGACAGCTGAGTACATCCTGAAGAAAGGAAGCCATGTGTAGAGCTTTAAAGAAAAAAACAGTGAACAACTTCTGCTAAGAAGAGGTTAACTGTAGGATGCAACCTTCAGGAACCTATGGTTACTGGGTATGCTTAGACTGGCTAGAGTTTGGATTCTTCAGACTAGGACGAGGTGTCCCCTGCTTGGGTACATCTGGATGATGGGCAGGAGAAGAGTGCAACCTTCTTTTCTTGGGGAAAGAAGGTTTGGTAGGACATTTCCTACCTCCTGGGGAGGAAGAAGGCTTAGGATGGTTTCCAGAACCAGGGAAGTCAGTGGAGCAGAGAGCAACCTGACGTAAAGCCTCCTTATTGAAGAGATTTTCTCCAGTACAAGGAGAATTACCCAGTGTGTGTTGTGCCCATCTGTTAAGTCTGAAGCCTGGAGCCAGACTCTATGACATGCTCCTATGGCAATAGCAGAGGTCCTGCTAACAGACTCAAAAGAGTCTAGAGAAGCACGAGAAAGAAACCAAGAGATATTTTGGCTATGACTAAGTAGTAAGGAATAGTCTGCAGCCTTGGGCTCTGATAGAAAAGGAGTCAAAAGAGATAATTTCTTTGTGATCTCCTGAAGGGATAGACTCATATAGAAGATATATATCAGAGAATCCTTGTTGCCAGCATGGATGTTTGGAAGGTTTGATGTCCAAAGGCATCCAGTGTTCTAGATGCACGCCCTGGCGGGAAAGAAGAATGTTTTTTCTTGCTTTTTACCTTCCTCATTGCTGATTCCACTACAATGGAATGATGGGGAAGTTGAGGCTTTTGAAATCCTGGAGAGGGGGGCACCTGATACAGAAGATCAGTTGCTGTAGGAGGTGAAGAAACCCTTAAAGGTTTTTCCCATACCCTCAGAAGAAGATTCTGCCAAGAGTGATGTAAAGGAAGCATTATATTTTCCTTTCCTGCAGAAAAACCCTGAGAAGACTCATAGCCAGGGATAGGAATATTAAGGAAGGTTGCCATGTCAAGGAGAAATTTCTGAAAAGAAGGAACTCCGATGGGAACCATCTCTGGACAGGCTAAATTTGAAAAGGTAGCCTGGGCACCGGAGGATGTACCTGTCCGGTGCAGAACAGGATTTGTAATGGATGGACACTGGAACTGGCAGTTATGAGTCGAGACAGTCAGTAGTGCATCCTCCATGCCAGGTATAGACTCCAAACTAGGTATAGAGAGGAGCGATCCGGGTGAAAAAAGCATGGAAGGAGCTGGTTCCGATGATACTGCAGGTACCGGCATCGATACCGATACCGGTAGTCGTGCCGGAATCGAAGGGGAAAACCGCCACCGAAGCAGGCATCGGAGGCTGCTCAAACGGTACCGAGGTAACTAAAAACCCTTGGTGATTATCCTCGGTACCGTGCCTGCGGAATCGGTAAACATCGGTTCCGAGACGCGTCGGTACCCAGTCCTCTAGACTAGAAATCGATTCTAGACTCGGCATCGAAGGGAGCAAGTCCATCGATGCATGTCTAGAGGGTACCGACGTCGGTGGTGGTATCGGCGATGTTGTCGATACAGGAAAGTCGATCTGGGTCGTATCGATCGGTCCCGAAGGTACCGAGAACGCCAGATGATGATCCCTGGTGAAGAGTGGATCACTCAACACCGGTGCCGATGCCGGGGTATCGGTACCGCTCGAAGCGGATGCCACCACCGAGCATGGCTCAGATACAGGAAAGTCAAACTGGAGCGTATCGATCGGTCCCGAAGGTACCGAGGACGCCAGATGACGATCCCTGGTGAAGAGTAGAGCACTCAACACCGGTGCCGATGCCGGGTTATCGGTACCGCTCGAAGCGGATGCCACCCCCGAGCATGGCTCAGGTATGTTCTGTGAGGGGTGAGCCCCAGGAACAACCTGAAACCCCTGAAATGCTTTGGAGCCCGAAGACTCCCACCGGGGTTTTGATGCCAATGTGGTCTTGAGGGCAAGGCCGGGGCCGTCAGCATGCTTAGCATGAGACTTACCACTCAAGGATTGGCTAGTCTTAACAGACTGTTTGTGGGTTACCTGATCCTGTAGAGAAGAAAAGGCCGGTGCCCTCACTTCGGGAGGGAAAACGGTATCGAGGGAAACTCGAAAGAGGGAAGTTCTTTTCACAGTTTTGCAGCCTGATTGTTCAGGGGAAAAAGGGGCAGAACCCAAACAGGTTAGACACCAGGCATTGGAGTCTAAAAAGAAAACTGTGCTTCCACAGTGAAGGCACCTCTTAGGGGAAGAAGGCTCCATGATGGAGAGGCCTTGTAGGCCCAAAAAATTTAAGACAGAAACTGAGGGAAAAATTTCCCTGAGTTTAAGAAAAGGAAAAGAAAAACCCACCGGCGGTACTGGTGGCGGCGGGAAAAACAGCCGCGACCACAAGAAAACAAGAAATAAAGAATTTTAAGAAAAACGTTTCTACGGTGACAGGAGGATGTCCTGCCGGCTCCGCGGAAAAACGAAAACTGAGGAGAGGCAGTGGAAAAGGCGGGAAGGCAGTGCGCAGGCGCGAGGGATGCTCCCAAAAGCTTTCTGATTGGATGCTGGGGAGCATTACCGTGCAGGCTCCATCGGTACCAACGTACCCATATGTGAAGACTCATTCCTGCTTGTTCCTGGAGATATAGCCATAGCTGGCTATAATCTATTCAGAAGAGACAGAGAAAATGGAAAAGGAGGAAGAGTAGCCTTGTATGTCAAAAGCAATATTAAAGCTACTGAAATGCAGGGGACATGGGGAAAAGAAGCAGCGCTCTGGATTGCATTAGAAAGAGGAGATGGCATTGTCATCCATATTGCTGTAGTCTACAGACCTCCAACTCAAATTGAAGAGAGAGATAACAAATTGATTAAACATTTTGCCAAGATAGCAACAAAGGGGGAAGCGATCATATTGGGTGACTTTAATCTACCTGATGTGGATTGGATTACTCCTTCTGCAGATCTGGAAAGAAGCAAAAAAATTGTGGATGCTCTCCAAGATGCATTATTTAGACAAATGGTGATGGAACCAACCAGGGAAAGCTCAACGCTGGATGTAGTGCTCACCAACGGTGATAGTGTCTCGAATGTTTGCGTGAGTGCCCCTGTGAGCAACAGCGACCATCACACAGTGTGGTTTGAGATAAAAGCCATGGTACAGGCCAATCATAGCAAGCTCAGAGTCCTAAACTTCAAATACACTGACTTCAATAAAATGGCAGAGTACTTAAAGGAGGAGATGACGGGGTGGAAGGAGATAAAGGAAGTGGAATTGCAATGGGCTAAACTAAAGAAGGCAATAAAAGGAGCAACAGATAAATATGTAAGAAAAGTAAATAAAAACAAGAAGAGAAGGAAACCTATTTGGTTTTCCAAAGAGGTGGCTGCTCAAATAAAGGTAAAACACACAACTTTCGCAAAATTTAAAAGCTTGCAAACAGAAGAACACAGAAATGAATACAGGATCCAACTCAAAGAGTCTAAAAGAGTAATAAGGATAGCAAAATCAATGGCAGAGGAAAGGATGGCTAAAAATGTTAAGGGTAGCAACAAAACTTTCTTCAGGTATATTCGGGAAAGGAAGAAGATCAGAGTTGGAATTGCAGGACTCAAAAGTGCTGGGAAAGGACTCGTGGAAAGTGACACTGAAAAAGCGAAATTGCTAAACAAATACTTCTGCTCTGTTTTTACTAAAGAAGATCCTGGAGATGGACCAGCTGTGACTCCCAAATATAAAAATGGGAATGAAGTAGATACCACACCATTCACAGAAGACGAGGTGTTAGAACAACTTGCTAAACTGAAAGTGGACAAAGCCATGGGACCAGATGGGATACATCCCAGGATACTGAAAGAGCTTAGAGAGGTTCTTGCAGGACCGTTAAAGGATGTCTTCAACAGATCCTTGGAAACAGGAGAGGTTCCTCAGGACTGGAGAATGGCTGATGTCGTACCTCTACACAAAAGTGGTGACAGGGAAGAAGTGTCAAACTACAGGCCCGTGAGCCTTACCTTGGTGGCGGGAAAAGTAATGGAGGCACTCCTGAAAGAGCGAATAGTGAACTTTCTTAAAACCAACAGGATGCAAGATCCGAGGCAACATGGTTTTACCAAAGGACGGTCTTGCCAAACAAATCTGATTGAGTTCTTTGACTGGGTGACCAAGAAACTAGATCAGGGGCATGTGATGGATGTCATCTACCTGGATTTCAGCAAAGCCTTTGATACTGTTCCTCATAGGAGGCTTGTCAACAAACTCAGTAGCTTGGGGATGGGTCCCAAGATGGTAAACTGGATTAGAAATTGGTTGACTGACAGACGACAGAATGTGATTGTACATGGAGCTCACTCGGATGAGAGGAAGGTGATTAGCGGGGTGCCCCAGGGTTCGGTCCTGGGCCCGGCACTGTTCAATGTATTTGTGAGTGATACTGCTGAAGGACTGAATGGAAAAGTCTGTCTTTTTGCAGACGACACAAAAATTTGCAACAGAGTGGACTCCCCCGAGGGAGTGGTTAACATGAGGAAAGATCTACAAAAGCTGGAAGACTGGTCTAATGCTTGGCAACTACGATTTAATGCGAAAAAGTGCAGTGTCATGCACTTGGGTAGCAGAAATCCAAGGGAAATGTACGCGATAGGGGGCGAGAGGTTGGTATGCACGGTTCAGGAGAAAGACTTTGGTGTGATTATCTCTGAAGATCTCAAGATGGCAGAACAGTGCGACAAGGCGGTGGCAAAAGCCAGGAGGATGTTGGGCTGCATACAAAGAGGGATTACCAGAAGAAAGGAAGAGGTACTTATGCCACTGTATAAGTCACTAGTGAGGCCTCACTTGGAATACTGTGTTCAGTTTTGGAGACCGCATCTTGCAAAAGATGTAAAAAGACTGGAAACTGTTCAGAGGAAAGCGACCAAAATGATTTGGAGCCTGCGTCGGAAGCCTTATGAGAAGAGACTTGAAGACCTAAATATGTACACTTTGGAGGAGAGGAGGGACAGGGGAGATATGATTCAGACCTTTAAATACTTAAAGAGAAATGATGAACAAACAAACCTCTTCCAAAGACGGGGAAGCTGTAAAACTAGAGGGCATAACATGAAGCTGCAAGGTGGTATATTGAAAGGCAATGTCAGGAAATATTTTTTCACTGAAAGGGTGGTGGATGCTTGGAATGCCCTCCCAATGGAAGTGGTGGGGGCAAACAGGGTGACGGAATTCAAAAAGGCATGGGACAAACACAGTGGATCCCTTTACAGCAATAGGATAAAAACAAGATAAATGGTACCATCTAACTTCTGAACCATATAACGTCTCAACAAATAGGGGTGTCCTACATGGAGTGGTGGGTTTACCCCTAAACAAAGACATGGGGAGGGGTGGCCTGCACAGAGCGACAGGTGCACCTACTCTTGCCATCTTGCTGGGCAGACTAGAAGGACCATGCTGGTCTTTATCTGCCGTCATTTACTATGTTACTATATTTGCTTCTCAGTATCAAGGAATATAGTCTTAAAATGGGTCTGTACCTTAACATTAAGGAGACAAAGATCATGACAACTGGCAAAATCAATAAGTTTATCATTGATGGAGAAGAAATTGAAATAGTTGACAACTTTAATTTACTTGGATCAACAATCAATAAAGAAAGGACTAGCAGTCAAAAGTCCAACGACGTATTGCTCTTGGTAGAATATAGTAACATAGTAAATGACAGCAGATAAAGACCAATATGGTCCATCTAGTCTGCCCAGTAAGATGTCAAGAGTAGGTGCACCTGCCGCTCCGTGCAGGCCACCCCTCCCCATGTCTTTGTTTTAGGGGTGAACCCTCCCCATGCCCGTTTTAGGAGTGAACCCACCGCTTCATGTAGGACACCCCTGTATGTTGGGAAATTAGTTAAGTTTATTTTGATTTTATCCTGTTGCTGTAAAGGGATCCACCTTGTGTCTGTCCCATGCCATTTTGAATTCTGTCACTGTACTTGCCCCCACCACTTCCATCGGGAAGGCAGTCCAAGCATCTACCACCCTTTCAGTGAAAAAGTATTTCCTGACATTGCCTTTCAATTTACCCCCTTGCAGCTTCATGTTATGCCCTCTAGTCTTTTTCTTAGCTGGTTTGGCAGTGGTCCTAGAGAGCCAGTTTAGGGTGGTATTCTTGGACTCAAGCTGAGAAGCTTTGTCTTGCCAATCCTTGTCAAAGAGGTTTTCTCCCGTGCAAGGAATATTGCCCAGCTTATCTTGCACCCACTGCTCTAAATCAGATGCTTGTAACCAAGCAATCTGACATGCACCGATGGAAATAGCAGAAGTCCTGCTAATACACTTGAAACAATCAATCAAAGGTTGCCCTGTTCATGAACTTGGAAACACTCTGGGCATGTTTAAATCTGGGAGGAGCCATGAGTTCCAAATCTGTAGTCACCTCCCGAAGAAACATACTAATGTAGAGTATGTATGAACTTATTCCGGCCGACAACAAGGAGGCCTGAAAACATCGATGGCCGAAGGCATCGAGAGTTCTCACTTCACAGCCTGGAGAATTAGATGAATGTGTCTTAGCACTTTTCATTCGACGCATTGCCGATTCCACAACCATGGAATGGTGCAGTAACAGTCTTCTGGAATCCGGGACACTGAGGTACCCAGTACATGGTATCAAGTCTTCGAGAATGTGGAGGTCATGCAATATCCGATGAATGGGTAAGGTAGTGGCCTCCTTAGAGGCTGCCGGATACTGAAGAATTTCTTCAGCTCTCTGTTCCTTCTCGGAGGTCACCGTAATAGAGAGGCCCCGAGCCACATCCTGTATAAAGTCTTGAAAAGACATGTCCTCCAGAGGAGACATCCAACGCTGTGGGGAAGAAGAAGGATCTTCTGGAAGAGCCTCTCTGGTACAGATTGATTCATCGGAAGAATCGGAATCAGAAGACTCGAAGTATCGACGGGCCGAATGCTCCCGCCTGGCCCGTCGACAGTACCGATCAAAATTGGCATCAGAATGCCTTGGTACCAGACCCTTGATGCCGGACACTGACTCCAGGGCTGGCATGGCTATGAAGGACATAGATAAGATTCTCAAGAGCAGAGATGTCTCTCTTCATACAAAGATTCTACTTGTCCAGGCCATGGTATTTTCAATAATGTCATATGGATGTGAAAGTTGGACAGTGAAAAAGATGGACAGGAAAAAAATTTATGCCATTGAATTATGGTGCTGGTGACAAATACTGTGTATATCATGGACTGTCCGAAAAACAAACCAGTCAGTACTAGAGGAGATCAAATCTAAGCTTTCTTTAGAAGCTAAGATGACAAGACTTCAACTTTCATACTTTGGACACATCATGCAAAGAGAGAGATCACTGGAGAAAGACCATGCTTGACAACGTAGGTGGTCACCATAAAAGAAGGTGGTCGGCAATGAGATGGATCGATACAACAGCAGCAGCTATGGATACCACTATCAACAATGAGCTGAAGACCGAACATAGTTTAGGTCAACTATCCGAGGGTTGCCAGGAGTCGGCACTGACTCGATGGCACTTAACATTCTTATTTGCTGATCCAATTCATTAAAGCGTTTTTCCTTTTGTTTTGCAAATTCAGTTTCCTTTCCTATGTGTACATATATATTTATTCCTTCTGCATATTGGAATACTTGACAAAATTTAATGCTAGAGACAGATTCTGGACATTTACTTTCATTCTTCAACACTTTATATGAATTCGGGCATCAATGTTTTTAAGTAGGCCTGAAGGCCTAAAATGGTAGCTCTATATGTATTATCTATAAGGCCTATTCTATCTTCGACTCTAGGAATGTAGTTTTGGCATATATAGATTCTTATATATATCCCTTGGGTAGACAGATATCCACACACTGGTCATCTGTCTGTTTAGGTTCAGATTTCCATGTCTTCCTTATGTTTGTATGTATATATATATATACTATATATATATATATATATATGCATATATATACATGCATATATATATATATATACATACATACATATATAGATAGATATAGATATACATACATACACATATATATATAGATAGATATAGATATAGATATAGACATACATACATATATATATAGATATATATAGATATAGATATAGACATACATACATATATATATAGATATATATAGATATAGATATATAGGCATATAGACACATGTCTCCAGGTGTGTGGAAGGAGAGATGCCTATATAACTGGATCCCCCTAGGAATATGGGGAGAGAGAAAGATTCATCTAATAGCAAGAAGGATGATACCTGCTTGAATAAAAATAAATTTAAAGGAAATTTAAATAAAAGGAAGACTCCAATAAGCCCTAGGCTTACGGAACCCTCCAGCTGCTTGGAGGCTGAGAATACTGGGGTCTGTGGGTGGTTCCAGTGCTATTTATACCGCTCCATCCCCAAAAAGGTTGGGCTCAGCCTCCAAGCTGCTGGAAGGGTTGCGTAACCCAGAAGTAAAGGGACTGGACTGGAGTGACGATAAGGAATCTTCTTTTCCTGGTTATGACTCACAGAGTCAGAGGAAAGATCTCTCTGACAAGAAGGAGTGTAGATTCCTTTCAGGATTCGAGCTCCTGAGTAACCAGGAGGATAACTTCAGTCTGCAGGCAGCAAGTCCAGATCTCTCCAGAACTGCAGTATGGTGAATGGAGAGAGGGCGCCAATGGGATAAGATACCATATGTGCCCCCCCTATAAGGGCAGGATGGGTATCAGGCGTCCTTGAGCTGCCACTGAAGACGACTATCTCTGGCGAGAAGTCCAAAGGAGATATGGGCCAAGCCAGGGAATTGGCCATTCTTCAGGTTTTTACGTGAGGAAAGGCCTGTCTCTTATGCCTCAAAAGAGATTTTAGATAAGATGGTAAGGGCAGGGAACACCTGCCAGTCCTGAGAACATGACTGGGGGAATATCCCTCCTAACCATCTGAGGTTATCTACTAGACGAGATACTAATGCTCTCTAGCAAGGGCCCATAGTGCAAAGCTACTCTGTAGAACTGCAAAGAGCATGCTACAGATTGGTTAGAAGAAAAAACTGGCTGTTTAAAGCCAGTGGGTAAGTTAAACTATTCTGCCAGAACAAGGGGTCGAAGAATAGAAGTTAACCAACCAGTCTGTAATAGTATGGTTTCCAAACAAGGTTGAAAACCTGTTTGGGGTTTAGCACTGAGGCTAGAAGGATTGCTAGTGGAGGAGAAACCCTGGTTGTGTGGTGAACAGAACCAGTGGCTTGACCACTAGGAATTGCTGCATGTACAGCAAGTACCAAGGCAGCGGAGAAAAATGTCTTTTTCCCTCTTTTTTTTTTTTTTTTTTAGATTGGGAAAAAGAAAAAACAGACATGATAGGAGTGGAAAGACTTCTCATTGTCTGATGAGCTGCCCTAAGGTAAGAAAAAGGGGAAGACAACTCTGGAAGGGAGAATCCCCCTGTGGAATAGGTAAAGAACCATAGCAGCTTACCAGTGTAATAGAGCCACTCTTACAAGCGAATGCTGTAGTAAGAGGGAGGTAAGACAGAGTTGAGGGAGATTGACTATGCAATAAGTCTCTAAAAATAAGATGATACATGCCAATGCAGGGAAACAACTGTCTATTTGATAGTTGTCATTTCTCTGTCTCCAAAAGAGGAAGAGAAACCTGTTAAGTCTAGGCATGATCATCATAAAGACTTAGAGTCAAAGAGAGATCTAGGAAAAGATAGGAAGAAATCAGTGCAGATGCTTCAAGTGGAAAGAAGCAGACCAACTCTAACCAGCAACCAGGAGAGGTAATGATGATATGTCTGAAACCCTGCAACTGCTGGGTTTGCTGAACCTATTGAGGTTGTGGTTTCTTTAGATCAGTGCGATGTTTCCCCTGTTTGGGAACATCTGTATGATGGGCAGAAGATGGATACAACTTTCTCCTCCTAGGGGAAGAAAGTTTGGTAGGACATTTCCTACTAACTGGGAAAGAGGAAGGTGTGAAACAGGCTCTGGAAACAGGAATGTCAGTGGTTAACTGAGCAATCTGGAGCAAAGCCTCCTTGTTGAAGAGATTTTCTCCAGTGCAAGGAGTATTTCCCAGTGTTTCTTGTGCCCATCTGTCCAAGTCTGAAACTTGGAGCCAGGCTTTACATCGTGCCCCTATAGCTATAGCAGACGTTCTGCTAACAGACTCAAAGGAGTCTAGGGAAGCACAAGTAAGGAACCTAGAGATATTCTGAGCATGATGAACCAGTAAGGTATAGTCTGCTCTTTTGGGTTCTTGAAGAAAAGGAGTCAAAAACAGTAATTTCTTTGTGACCTCTTCAAGAGATAATCCCATATAGAAAATATATGAGAGAATTCTTTTTGAAAGCATGGATGCCTGGAAGGTTTGGCATCCAAAGGCATCTAAAGTCTTAGACTCATGACCTGGTGGGTAAGAAGAGTGCCTCTTAGAGCTATTAATACGCCTCATTGCTGATTGTACAACAATGGAGTGATGAGGAAGTTGAGTCCTTTGAAAACCTGGAGAGGGGGGCACTTGATATAGAAGATCAGTTGCCCTAGAAGGTGGGGGTACCGTTAAAGGAACTTCCCACATTCGTAAAAGGATATCCTGCAAGGACTGATGCACAGGAAGCATGATGTTGTCCTTTGCCAGGAAAATACAGGGATTCTGTATTCCCTTGTGTAGGATCCTGTCCAGGTATAGAAATGGCAAGTGATTTTGCCATATCCAGCAGAAAAGCTTGAAAAGCAAAATCCCCAGAGGGAAATCCTCTTGGAAGAGGAGGACAGGCTACATCTGTTGAAGAACTGGCATTGACACCCAGTGATCTATCCAATTTTAGAGGAGTATAAGATCCTAAAGGATGGAGTATGGGATCCTTAGAGGATGGTTGCCGGTACCGTAGGAGGTCGGAACCAGCTACAGTCGGTAGCACATCGTCCATGCCAGGGATCGATTCCAGACTCGGTACCGAGGGAAGCAAGCCTGAAGAAAGAAGCATGGAAGGCACCGACATCGATGGTAAAATGGATACCGGTACCGACTCCGGTACCGTATCCGATACCGGTGGAGAAAGGCCAACCGGTGATGGTTCTAACGGTATCGATAGAACCGAGCATGGACCATCGGAACCGTGCCTTCGGTACCGTCCAGTGTCGGCACCAAGACGAGTCGGTACCCAGTCTTCCAGACTAGAGATTGATTCCAGACTCGGCATCGAAAGAAGCGAGTCTATCGATGCACATCTGGAGGGTACCGACGTCGGTACCAGTACCGGTACCGGACTCGATACCGATACTAGAAGATCAGTCTGCAGCATATCCAACGGGTCCGTAGGTACCGAGTATGCCAGGCTATGATCTTTGGTGAGGAATGTTTCATCCAACACCATTGCCAATGTCGAGGTATCGGTACCGCTCGAAGCAGATGCCACCACCGAGCATGGCTCAGGTATGTTCTGTGAGGGGTGAACCTCAGGAACAACCTGAAACCGCACACAGGATTTGGAGGCCGAAGACTCCCACCGGGGTTTTAAAGCCAGTTTGTTCTCGAAGGTAAGGCCAGAGGCATCTCTATGCAGTGAATGAGATCTACCATTCGAGGACTGGCTAGTCTTAACAGACTGTTTTTGGATTACCTGATCCTGTGAAGAAGAAGGGGTGGACGGTGCCCTGAAGTTGGATGGGGACCGTGTATCGAGGGAAACTCGATGCTGAAGACTTCTTCCTACTATAGTTTTACAGGAGGGACACTCCAGAGGAAAATGGTCAGGACCCAAGCAGGGTAGACACCAATTATGAGTGTCTAAAATCAATTTTGTACCGCCACAGTTAAAACATTTCTTAGGAATAGTGGCTGGCATTTCCATGAGGAAAAGAGGGGTAGGCCTAGCAGGCCGTGAAAAAACCCCGTCAGGCACTAAGAGGGGAAAAAAAATATTCCCTAACAGGAATATGAAGAAAAAAGAAAAAAGAAACACTGGCGGTACTGGTGGCGTCGGGAAAGGCAGCCGCGACCACAAGAAAACTAAAAAATAAAAGAAGAATTTTCTGCGGTGACAGGACGTCCTGTCGGCTCCGCGGAAAAATGAAAACTGAGGACAGGCAGTTGGGAAAGGCGGGAAGGCAGCACGCAGGCGCTGTGGGATGCTCCCAAAAGCTTTCTGATTGGACGCTGGGGAGCGTTCCCGCGCAGGCTCCGTCGGTACCGACGTACCCATATGTGAAGACTCATTCCTGCTTGTTCCTGGAGATTGTGTTTTTTCCACTGATTTTTTTCCTTTTGCCAAGTCTTATCCCATTCCATTACGTTTTCGGAGAATTATTTTGCCCTCAGCAATTCTCAACCCCTTTTACAGTAATTCTTTACAACTTTCATTGGGTTGAAAATAATTTTAAAAAATATGCAGAAAAGGCCCATTGCTATGTACCAGTTTATTTTTATTTCTAGCATGAGGGTTCAGACTTGAAATGCTGCAGAAATAGACAACACAAATGGGACGGGCAAGTTAACAGAAAAATTTGGGCAAGAACAACTCAAATTCCACAAGCCCCTAAAGCTCCGATTTTGACTGGTTGGTTTAAACTAGCAACTTGAAACAAAGTTCATATTAAGATTACCCTTGAGGTCAGAGCTATCTTTAATTACTTGGGAAGAAAATATTCAGGGGAAAGAAAGATAAAAACATGTCTAAGAGCACATAAAGCAATTACAGATATAAAAAGAAGACACTATTAATATGTAGTAGTAGCTTCTGTCACTGTTGGTTTGAAACCTCACAGATCAACCATCAATGTGAATTAATTTATGCAGTGTATAACACATGCACATCTTATTAAATGTGTAATATTAACAGCAGCTAGCAACTATAACAATTTTTTTTTAAAATGCTGAACTCTTCGATTGAGGGAGGGGGGAGTAATATGGCATCACTGCCATAGGGATGAGGTAAAACAAAAAAGCTCTTTTGGTTTAATTTGTTCTGTGTTTTTGTAAATTCCCATCTCATCTGCCTTTTCCTCCTCATCCATTGTCTTTACACCCCTCTCTCTTCAGTCAGCTACTTCTTTTCCATGCATGCAGTCTCCTAGAGCCCCCTTCCCCATCATCCTATCTAATCAGTCTCAAAATGCAGAAGGTGAAATTTTACATACCTGAATTTTCTTTCCTTAAATCCTGCTAGACCAGTTCAGACAAATGGGTTATGCTCCCTTGCTAGCAGGTGAAAACAGACAAACTTTCAGTGATGTCATTACTTGGTATATCTGCTGGTGCAGCACTGACGGAGTCAGCATGACACTTCTCAAGCGGTAACCAAGACTAAAAAAAGTCAAACATGAAACATTAGCAACCATCAATTCACCTTGCAATAAATATGTTGAATAAGTATTTGGTTCTCTTACCATAACTGACTTTGCATCAAGCGTGAATACTGACCAAGCCAACAAAAGGCAGCAGGGCTTTGCAACCTGTAGAAAATGTTTACCAAGGAAGGTCCTGGACTGGTCTAACAGGATTCAAGAAAAGAAAATTGTTAGGTATATCAAATGTCATCTTCCTCATCATCCTGCTAGACCAATCCAGATGAGTGAGATGTACACAAGCAATCAGGACCCAGGGTGAGAGGAAGACCATGTCTAGACAGAGTTGCCCTGCCAAAGGCAGCATCTGCATCAACCCCCACAAGCAATATGTAACACTTCACAAAATGGTGCTCAGTGAAGACCAGGTGACCTCCACGGGAACTCTGCTTTTCTGGCAGATCGCTTCTATCTATGCCCTTCTCTTCCACTGCCAATGCCAGACTTTGATCTTTTCACCTTGCTGCTCCTTATGCCTGGAACAAACTACCTGAGTCAGTATGTCAGGCTTCATCTCTAGCTCTTTTCAAATCCAAGCTAAAAACTCACCTCTTTGACGTTGCTTTTGGATCCTGGTCTGCGTAGTCTCCTGCTCCCCAACTATGTGTTTCCTTACCATTCCCCTAGGCATATCCTAATCCCCAGTTGTTGTGTTGTCTTTCTTGTCTAGATTCTAAGATATGATGAGCAGAGACTGTCTCTTACATGTCTTTGTACAGTGCTGCATACGCCTTGTAGCTCTATATAAATGATTAGTAGTAATAGTAGACTGCACCCAAGAGAAAACGAGCTCCTTAGTCAAGTGAGCTCTATTCTCTCTGGTAAATGCTTACCACCAAGATACAAACAATGGCCTATTTAATCCAGCTGGCAACAGAGGACATGGCTGCTGCCAGTCCCTTCTTCCGACTGCAAAGAATAAAATGATGATGCAATCAGTGGCAAAAACTGGTATCTGATCAATGCCCCGCCCGCATGTCCAGACAATGTGAGGGGTCCTTCTGAAAATCCTCTCTCCAAGGATAAGGGCAGAACAGTCTGGTTTAGATTTAAAAAAAAAAAAAAAAAAAAAAAGAGAAGAACGGCACAGTCTGTAATGAAACAGGAGCCCTCAAGATGACCAAGCCCAGATCTGCAGCTCAGACACCCATCTGGCAGACACCAGCGCCACCAGAAAAAACTACCTTAGAAGTCCAACACTCGAGGAAGACCTTACAAATGGGATTCAAAGGGAAGCCCCATTCCATGCCTTCAACTCCAACAAGACTCCCCTGAGACAAAACGGGACACACTGGCAGACAAAACGTCTTCACTCTCATGGAGAAGCAGGAGATATCAGGGTGAGCTGCCAAAGAAATCCCCTGAATGTGACCCCTGTAGCATGTCAGGACCACTAACAGCCTTGCAAGTTCAGGGTCAAGCTCTATTCCAGATTGGACTGCAAAAAGGACCAAACAGCAACAATGTCCACCTTCCTGGCCTCTATGAATCAAGAGGAACATCATCTCGCTAACTCTCCAGAAGGACATTTGCATAAGCAATGGACATAGAGGTATTCCAGAGCAGTCCTTCTTGGAGAACCTATGCCTCTCAAGAGCCAAGCTGTAAGCAATAAGGGGATAGAATCCTCCTTTACTGGAAGCCCTGTCACAGGAGGCCCTTCTCTTGAAAGAACAAGAGAAGGGAACCTAATTGCATACCACAACCTGTGAGGCCACTTTGAGGCCACTAGGACACCCAGGCCCAGAAGAGCCTGAATGCTGCATGGAAAGCAGCTCACCATAGGCCAGGGGAGGAGATCTACAGAAACCCCTCCTAAGGCCACTCCTGAAATAGTGTATTTATTTATTTAACATTTTTTATATACCGCACTATTCATCATCAGTGCGGTTTACAATGAACAACAATATACCTGTCAATACATGACTGATCTAGGTTTACAGATAACAGGGAAGATAAACTGGGTGTGAACTGGGGGTAACTATCTACATAATTATACAAATTATATAGGTTACATCAAGATTTGATATTTGACAAGAATACAGTGTTTTCACATTTTGATCTTTTGTTCTGGATTGTTATTATGTGTAGGAGTTATCTGAGTGAGGCGGGAGCTGGTTCTATTGTGTGTATGGTAGCCTGAAGTGCAAAGTGAATAAATAGTGCTTGATGGACTTTCTAAATTGGGTGATATCCCTGATTGATCTGATGTTTGGAGGTAGTTTGTTCCAGCACTTGGGAGCATAGGACACAAAAGCTCTGTTAGTAGTTTGTTGTGACCATTTTGTGGAGATACTAGGAGTAACTAGTGTGTTTTCTGCTACTAGTCTCCTGGGTCTGTTTGGTGTGTGGGTGATGAGCTTTGAGATCGATGCAGGAGATAATTTATTAATAGCCTTGAATGTGATGAGGAGGGTTTTGTATATTATTCTGCAGTTTATCGGGAGCCAGTGCAGATCGATCAGTATTGGTGTTATATGATCTCTTATAGAAGCTCCAGATAAGATGCGGGCTGCCGCGTTCATCGCCAGTTGAAGTGGATTTAGTGTATTCTTGGGGAGGCCATGAAGGATGATATTCGCATAGTCGAAATGCGGTGTAACTATTGCTTGGAAAACTGTACGGAAGTCCTTGGTCTCCATCATTGGTTTCAGGTGGCGCAGTGTTCTTAGTTTGTAGTAAATTGACCTTACTGTGTTCTTTATGTGCTCTTTAAGATTGAGTTGTTGATCGAGTATCACACCGAGGTACTTTATGGAGGCCTTAATTGGGAGTTCTGCATCTCTTACTATGAGGGTGGTGGGCGGAGAAAATTTCTTGTTTCTTGTGGCTATGAGTACTTCGGTTTTCTTGAAGTTTATTCTCATGTTCTGATTGAGAAGCCAGTCGGTTATTGCATTGAAACAGTTGATTAGTGGAGAGTAGTCAGGATTTGATATGTTGATCGGTGTGAATATTAGCACATCATCTGCGTATAATAGGCAAGATATACCAAAATCTCTGGTGATTTGGCAGATTGGCTGCATGTATATATTAAAAAGCAGCACAGATAGAGATGAGCCTTGAGGTACTCCCTGTTTCTGTTTGAAGGGTTCAGATGTAATGTTGCCTGTACGAACCTGTTGCCAACGTTCATCTAAGTAAGATTTGTATCCAAGCCCCCCATGTACTGATACTTCCTGCGGCTGAAAATGACCCCCCCCCCCCCCAGGTAAGCATTCTCCTGTGTGGTCAACAAACTGAACTATGGAAGGCCCCACGTTTGTATTAAGGAGATCCCTTAACTCAGATCTATGGGTAGTTCCAACTCAGGAAAGCATGTAAAGTGCATTATAGATAGGGCAATCAAATGCTCCTCCAGCCAACATACAGCTTTCACCACCTTGCAAGTGACTCCAGTACTTCAAATGTCACTCCATTTGTTGACATACGCCATCACTATGGCATCATCAGAGAACATCTGGACTGCTTTGCCCAGTAGGAGAATCCTAAACCTCTCCAGAGCCAGGCAGATCTCTCTTGCCTCCACATGGAGAAATGCCCAGGAGACCTCTTAAGCAGAACAGAGTCCATGGGCCAAATAGCCCAGGCACTGCACACCAGTCATTCAAGATGGCATCCGAGGTGCTAATTTCTCAATCCAGTGTTTCTAATTACATCAAGGACATCAGGTGGAAGGATGCAACTACCACCTCAACTGCTCCTTGATCTACTGGGGGAGAAAAAGGATATGGTTGAACAACTGGGGACAGTTAGACCAGAGGGTTAGCAGGTGCATCTGCAGTGACACAGGGGTGCCCTGGCTCATGAAATCAGCTCCACAGTTGAAACCATGGACCCAAGTACATGGAGGTAATCCCAGGCCCATGCAACAGACTGAATGCAAAATGCCCTGAGTGGGCTCTAAAGCATGAGGAACCACTCAAGTCATGAAGAAACAACCCAGGAGTGTGTGGAACCAAGGCCCCAGATACTCCAAAACCTCGAACAGAAGCAAGCCATCCTTGGCATAGTTGATCATCAACCTCAGCTCTTCCAGCCAGATTTGTGCCTTCTCTAGATTTCCTCTCCCTCTCCCCCCCCCCCTCCCCCCACCACCACCTCCTCCTCGAGTCAGGCCAGATCAGCCAGATATTCGGTATGGGGGAAAACAGATTCCCCGCTTGTACAGAAATGTTGCTACCACCACCATTATCTTGGAAAAGGTACAGAGAAACATAGCCAGGCCAAAAGGCAGGGCCTGGAACTGGCAGCCCAGAACACGCTGGCAAAGAAATCACTGAAGCTGCTTGCACATATGGATGTGAAAATAAACTCTGGCGAGATCTAGGGAGACAAGGGAAGGGCCTCATACAGAAAAGAGGGGCTTGAAGGTTGGCAACAACCATCTCTAGGCCCAAAATAAGCCCAAAGGAAGGAACATCTCCCTTCCTGGGCACCACTATGGAGATGGAATAACACTCCTCGTCATGCTCCACAGAGGGCATGGGTAAAATAGCCTGTTAAAGCCGGAGATACTAAAGAGTTCTTTAGTCCTTTTCAAACATCACAAAAGGAGCTAATACTTCTCCAGCCTTGATTGAGGACCCCAAGGACCCACTGGTCTCAAAAGAAACACAATTCAACTGGCTACATCTCGCAAGGAACCGTAGAAACATATTGAAGGAGACTGCTAGCCCCCAAAGGAGCTGTGGGATATAAAGAATGACCAGGCCCTATTCAGACTCACAGAAGCTCAAAGGTGACTCCAAGCTCTATCTATGACCCCACAAGAGATAACCCTGGCACCTCCAAGCCCATCTTCCAGGAATCTCTGTATGCGAACCTCTCAAGGACTTTGACCATTTCACCAGGCTCATCCCCAAAAGATAATTGGCCCTTAAAGGGGCGTTTACTCAGCCACAGTTTAGAAGCAGCATCCATCAGCCAAGCACAGAGCCAGAGCTACCAACTGGCTAAATACCATCACTGCCATGGACTTGGGATAGATTCCAAGTCTTAGAGGGCACCGCCAGCTAGATGTCCTGCTTTCAACTTCGTGGCCTCTGGGTTATCTGGCAGCAGCTGGATCCAGCATAAGACAGTTTAGCACAAAGCCTACATACGTGCAGCTTAACAGTCTAGAGTGGGTCACTACAAAAAGGCATTCCTAAGCAGGGTCTTGACCCTCCAAACCTGAGACTCTTTGGGTGCAGTGCCTACCCCCATGGTATGGACTTGCACTTTGTCACAGCTGAGACAAGGGCTCCTACCTTATGGAGACTAAAGGCTGATCCAGCTCACCTTGAGTTGGGGGTACATCTGAGACAGGACTTAAGGATCTCTAGAGCCCAGTTGGGAGTTTTCTCCCCGATACCCTATGCAGTACTGCATAGGATCAGATGGAGAAATGAATGCAGTCAAACACCGAATACCTTTCAGTCCGCTACCTCATTTGAGAGCAGGCTCTACTACATGCAGAGCCACTATAGAATCCTGAGACACTTCTGCAAAAAGGCAAATCACAAAGATCCTAGTCTCCCAGCAGGGGAATCAATCAGTCCTCCTCAGACTTACCTTCTTGGAGGAAGGACTGCCCTTGAGCCTCACAGCCAGCTCCTCAAAAGGGATAAGGCAGTGCTCCCAGAGGAATGGACAAGCACAACAACGTAGAAACCTTAATAGCTCTTCTGCCCATGGACAGAGGTGCTTGAAGGCTCAGAGTTTTTTTGTGGCCTGGGCTGTTTTCAGCGTATTAAAAATATGTTTTTTGGAATCTGTAGTGGGGTTTTTTTGGCAGTTCTTTTTCCCCGCCCTTTTGACGGTTCATTTCCTCATGGCCTTTTTTGTGGGCCAGCAGCTTCCACTCCAGCCCTAGAGTTCCCTTTCTGGTGGCTTGAGTTAGCAGCTGTTGAGACAGCTCATGCTTCTATCTGTGCCCTTCTCTTCTATTGCTAATTCCAGACTTCACTTCTTTCACCTTGCTGCACCTTAAGCCGGGAAACAAACTACCTGAGTATGTACGTCAGGCACCTTCTCTGACCCTTTTCAAATCCAGGCTGAAAATTTGTCTCTTCGCTGTTGCTTTTGGATCTTGACTCATCTGATCTCCTTGTTTCTTTACCATTCCCCCTTGTTTTATCCCTGTCTACTCCTTCTGTGTTGTCTCTATTGACTAGTTTGTAAGCTCTGATGAGCAGGGACTGTCTCTTACATGTCTGTGCAACGCTGCATACGTCTTGTAGCGCTATACAAATGCTCAGCAATAGTAGCAGTAGGGCCCCCCCCCCAACACTTCATATCTCTGCAAAAGGTGGGTGACTAAGCAGCAAGAAAATACTGAAGAAAGCCCATGAGCCGTCTATGCAGCTGCTAATTCAAATCACCAGAAAGGGAACTCTAGGGCTGGAGTGGAGGCTGCTGGCCCACCAAACAGGCCATGAGGAAAAGAACCATCAAAAGGGCGGGAAAAAGAACCACCAATAAAACCCCACTACAGAACGCAAAAAAAAAAAATTAATGCTAAAAACAGCCCAGGCCACGAAAAAGACACACCAAAAAAAACAGCACAAGCAGTGAAGAGAGGCACTGCCATTACGAAAACGGAAACCTGAGAAGGGAATCTCAGCACTCAAAGGGCCAGTCAGAGAAACCTAAGCATTCTTCCCTAGCCACCCACCCAGGCCTAGTAGGCCTGCTGTCGAAGGTTGCCTGACTTTTTTTCTTTTCAATTTGAAGCCACCTTATCAGCAAAGAAAACCAAATACTGCCCCACAGAAAATAATAGGCAATAAAAGGAACCAAGATTTAAGGGAAAAAATTTCAAACATGGAAAGCAGATAAAGGACAGCAAGAGGGAAGGTGGGTCTGGACCCGACTTAGCACTCTCAGGAATCTCATGGGGTCCTCCTATTTCTCTTTGGCCCACCAGTGGAACCTGTGGGAAACAGCTTTGGACAGAGGGTGGCTGTCAGTTCCATGAGACAAAGATGCACCCATGCTCCGAGGCAGACAAAAGGTGACATTTTACATACCAGATAATGTTCTTTCTTGAGCCATGCTAGATCAGTCCAGACAAGTGGGTTATGTTCCCTTACCAGCAGATTGGTGGAGAAAAAGAACCAATGAAAAGCCCAGGTTTCAATGACATCATTCCCATGTATCTATCCACCTCAGCCACCAGAGGGCTTTTCAGTATCCATCCCAAAGCATATCGAAGAACATGGCAAGCCTCACACAACCTCAAAGTGGGCAACAAAGAGATCAAACAAACAAGAACTATGCACAGGAAAGAATTAATAGAAAACCATCCATAGAATATGGACCCCACAGATCCAGAATTTTCTGAAAGGAATTCTTTCTATTAAAGCTAATTAATCTGTGAACCCACTATTTTTTGTTAAATCAGTCAGGTCCTAGTAGCAGCAGTTTAAGTTTAAATTTAAAGCACAGAAGAGAGCTTTCTGGTTACATTTCATACCCAGCAGAGAATTTGTAGTTTAAATTTAATAGTCACTCAGGGCCTAGCATCAACAAAGTACTTTTAGTTTAAATTTAAAACACAGAAGAGAGCTTTCTGGTTAAATTTAGAACCCAGCAGAGAGCTTGTAGTTTAAATTTCAAAGTTACAGCCTAGCAGCAGCAAAGAGCTATAATTTAAATCAAATCAGAATATAGCTTACCTCAGCAGCACAGGACAGGGTACTGTGTAGCAGCCCTCTTTTAATAAGTGTTATTTCCCTCCATCCTTCCCTAACATCCACCCACCCCTGGGACAATCGTAGCTTTATAGGTACTTAATATTAATTACACTTACCTGGTAATTGTAGTTCCTTTAGTGACGACAGTGCAGTCCTCTACGTCTGGGTAGTCAACCTCGTCCTGCAGCTAGGAGACTGGCATGTCCAAATTCGTGACATCACTGGTATATCCTGGCACCATCAACCCTCCTACTTCCAGTGTGAACTACTAACAAAGCAGACTCAAAGGAGCAAGAAATAAGTAGCAATGTAACCACGTCAACTGAACAATGTGTTTTCCCCCGTCTGTTTCCTTTTTTTTTTTTTTTTTTACAACTAGGTACAGAAGTGGGAATGGATTCTGTTATGTACTGCACTTTTAAATGCCATAGAAAAGCTATGACCCAGGTTCTGCTTCCTATCCCTGCGCCCCGAGCAGCGGAAGCAATAGGACAACTTAGAAAGCAATAGACAGGAAAAGATCGGAGCCGGCTCACCTGTAAGACTCTTTGACCCGTACTCCACGCCGGAAACCTGGAAAGATCATGAGTAGGGCGGGATGGAGGACTGCACTGTCGTCACTAAAGGAACTACAATTACCAGGTAAGTGTAATTAATATTTCCTTAGCGTTCCTCCAGTGCAGTCCTCTACGTCTGGGATGTACCAGAGCAGTACTTAACGGGTGGGATCTTTCCGGACGGCCGACAAAACTGCCGATCCGAAACGGGTATCCGCTGCCGCCGCCACATCCAGGCGGTAATGCTTACTGAAGGTATGCAAGGACGACCAAGTAGCCGCCCTGCAAATATCTCCTGGCGGAACTAACCGATGCTCCGCCCACGAACAAGCCTGCGCCCTAGTGGAATGAGCACGCAAGCCCGAAGGCGCCGAGCGGCCCTGAAGCAGATAAGCCGAAGCAATCGCCTCCTTATTCCATCGGGCAATGGAAGCTTTAGCAGCGGCTTCCCCCTTACGTACGCCCCCAAAAAGGACAAATAAACGATCCGACTTACGAAAGGATTCGGTAACCCTCAAATAGTGCCGCAATACCCGCTGCACATCCAAGCGGCACAAGTCGCGATCGGAACCGCCGAGAACGGGGAGTGAAACCACCTGATTCATGAGAAAGGGCGAAACCACTTTAGGGAGAAAAGAAGGAACGGTCCGCAACACCACCTTGTCGTCCGAGAAGGACAGAAACGGTTCCCGACAGGACAAGGCCTGCAACTCAGAGATACGTCTGGCCGAGCAGATCGCCACCAAGAACACCACCTTCAAAGTTAAATCCTTCAGGGAGGCGTGTTTCAACGGCTCAAAGGGAGACCGGGACAAAGCTCCGAGGATGAGATTAAAATCCCAAGGCGGAACACAAGACCTAAGGGAAGGGCGCAGCTTAGAAACTGCTGACAAGAACCGCCGAATGTCCGGGTGAGAACCCAACGAAAGGCCGTTGATCTTGCCCCGATAACAGGCCAGCGCCGCCAGCTGAACCCGCAATGAGCTGGCCGCCAGACCTTTGCTAAAACCATCCTGTAAAAAATCTAGAATTATGGGCACGGCCACGGTGGCCGCTCGTATCCAGCGCCGAGAACACCAATCCTCAAACACGCGCCAGATGCGGACATAGGCAAGGGAGGTAGAACGCTTTCGAGATGCAAGCAGCGTGGAAATCACCGCTGCCGAGTAACCCCGCTTATGCAAACGCGCCCGCTCAATGGCCAAACCGTAAGCGAGAACCGATCCACCTGCGGCATAAGGAGAGGACCCTGAATCAGGAGATCCGAACGAGCCGGGAGACGCCAAGGACGACCGTCGAGGAGACGAATCAAGTCCGCATACCATGGACGTCGGGGCCAATCGGGAGCTACGAGAAGAACTCTCCCCGGATGTCGCCCTATCTTCTGCACGACTCGACCTATGAGCGCCCACGGGGGAAACACATACAGAAGACCTTCCCCCAGCGCTGCACTACCTGAGCGAACATGTCGGGATGCATCTGCCACTCTCCGGCATCCACTCGCACTCGGCTGAGATAATCGGCTGTCACGTTGTCCTTTCCGGCAATGTGAGCTGCCGAAATCGCCAGCAATCGCGTCTCCACCCACGCGAACAGCTGATCCGCTTCCTCTTCCATGGGGGCGCTGCCCGTGCCGCCCTGCCGATTGATGTAGGCGACGGTCGCCGAGTTGTCGGAAAGAACTCGCACCGCGTGACCCAGAACTAAGGACTGGAAAGCCTGAAGAGCGAGGAACACGGCCCGGAGCTCCAGACGATTGATTGACCATGAGGTTTCTGGAGGAGACCAGCGACCCTGCGCAAAGGCCCCCTGGCAATGAGCTCCCCAGCCCCCCAGACTGGCATCCGTCAAAAGAGGTATCCAATCGGGTTGTTCCAGTGGCATCCCGACCGCTAAGGATTGCGGAAGAATCCACCACTGGAGAGACTTGCGAACCGACAGAGGGCAAGGCAAACGTTTGCTGAGAGGATCCGCCTGATGCAACCAGCGCTGGAGTAGAGACCGTTGTAACGGGCGCATGTGCACCTTTGCCCATGGCACCGCTTCCAGGGTCGCCGCCATGGTACCTAAGACCCTCAGATAGTCCCAAGCCAGAGGGGCCGGAGTGGACCTGAACTTCCGAACGAGAGCTCGCAAGGAGGTGGCCCGCCTGGCAGGGAGAAACACGTGACCCGAGCACGTATTGAAGCGCACGCCCAGGTACTCCAGGTTCTGAGAGGGTTCCAGATGACTCTTTCCGAAATTGATCACCCAACCCAGACTGTGCAGAAAAGATACCACTTTGCTCGTGACCTGAATGCTTTCCTCCTTGGACTTGGCCCGAATCAACAAGTCGTCCAGATATGGATGAACCAAAATCCCTTCGCGCCTCAACGCTGCCGCCACGACCACCATAATCTTTGTAAAGGTCCGAGGCGCAGTCGCAAGACCGAAGGGAAGAGCCTGGAACTGGTAATGTCCCCACGGCAGCGCAAAGCGCAGGAACTTCTGGTGAGCCTGTAGAATGGGCACATGCAAGTACGCCTCAGTTAGATCTAGAGACGTCAAAAACTCCCCTTGGCGGACCACGACGATCACCGACCGCAAGGTCTCCATGCGGAAATGCGGCACTCTCAGACAACGGTTGAGCGCCTTTAGATCCAAAATAGGGCAAAAAGTCCCCTCCTTTTTGGGAACCACGAAATAGATGGAATATCGACCCATACCGTAGTCGCTTTTGGGAACCTCGGTCACTGCCCCCAACTGCAACAATCGGTGCAGGGTGGAGGCTACTGCCGCCGCCTTGACCGCTCCCCGGCACGGCGACCGCACGAAGGAATCCCGAACAGAACAGGCAAACTCGAGAGCGTAACTGTGTTGAATGATATCGAGCACCCATTGGTCCGTGGTAATGAGGGTCCAAGCGGGGAGAAACTCCCGGAGGCGGCCGCCCACCGAAATATCCACCGCCGGGACCCGCCGTATCTCATTGCGGTTTCCTAGCCACGGAGGAGGAGGCCACGGAGAAGCCTCGGCCGCCGCCTCGGTAGCCTCGAAACCCTTGTGGACGGGACTGGAAGCGGCCCCTTTGAAATCCTCCATAGCGGGAGGACCGAAACCGCCGAGAATCCCGAGGCTGTCCCCGAGGGTACGGAGTCGAACGAAGCGGCTTAGGCTTATCCTCGGGAAGCCGACCGGCCTTGGACTCCCCGAGATACTTAACAAGCTTATCCAAATCATCCCCAAAGAGTAAGCCGCCCTTAAAGGGAAGCTTGCTAAGACGGGATTTAGAGGGACCATCCGCCACCCAGTTCCGGAGCCACACAGAACGCCTGGCCGCCACTACCGAAGCTGTACTGTTGGCCAAGGCCCGAATCAAGTCATAATGCAGATCTGCCAGATACGCTGCTCCGGATTCCAAACGATCCAGCTCCTTGACATCCGCCTCCTCCAACCGCGGGGAAAGGCGGAGACGCTGAGCCCAGCGCAAGCACGCCCGGGCCACCCAAGCGCCACACAGCGACGCCTGCAAGGAGATGGAATCAGCGTCAAACGTCTGCCGCAGCAGATTATCCACCTTCCGATCTTGGGCATCTTTCAATGCTGCACCACCCTCTACAGGGATGGTAGTCTTCTTAGTAACCGCCGAGACCACCGCGGCTACCTGCGGAGCTCGAAAACGCTCCTTATCCTTATCCGTTAAGGAATAAAGTCTACTGAGAGTACGAACCCCCCTCAAGGCCGATTCCGGCCGGGTCCATTCGTCCGTAATCATCTTATCCACCACGCGATGCAAAGGAAAAACAACCTGCGACTGACGTTCCGCCTCAATAACCGGATCCTCGATCACCACATCCGGAACTACCGGAGCCGCCATATTCAAAATTTGCAGCGACTCCGAAATGAGAGAAGGCAACTCCTCCCTGCGGAACACTCTGATGATCTTGGCTTGGTCATCGGGCTCTGGAATTTCCCCTTCTTCCAGATCCTGAGGCTCCTCTGCATGGTCCCAGACGTCCGCAGACTCCGGGGGCCATTCCCCCTCGGCGTCAGAGTCCGGCGCCGTCCTAGCCCGCTTTGCCACCGGCGGAGGAAGAGACGCTGCCGCGGCAGAATCTCGCTGCCCCTCCAGGGACGCCAAAGGTCCGGATGCCTGAAAGGTACCCTGCTGACTCAAGCAAAACGCTTGATGCAGCATTAAGACAAACTCGGGGGAAAAGGTCCCAAGAGCAGTTGAGGACCCCCCAGTCAGGGCCCCAGAGGGTCCCGCGACGCTCTCCGACCGTGGGTCGGCCACTACGGAGCGTGCTGCAACTGCCTCGTCTAATACGGGAGGCTCAGGCACCTCCGCGGGCTCAAGCACCTCCAATACGCTGCTCCATTAGAGCGGAGAGGGTGGCACAGCCCCGATACACTCCTAACACTGACACCGGCCCTCTGTGGGTACCACAAATTAGACAGAGAGGCCTCTGAGGCATTGGCCAAGCAGGAAAACCAAGGGGACCGCGCTGGAAGCACTACTGGCTCCCCCCACCCCCCAGAAATGCCCTGGAAGGAAAGGGAAGAATCAGCCCTAATGGAAAAATAAAATGAAATAAAAGAAAAGATATAAAAGAAATAAACCCCAAAAGAAACCTGAAAGGAAGGGTCACTAAGTCCCCCAATGGTAAAATGAAGCACTCACCACGTGCTAGCAAAAACTCCTCATGTGCTTGGCTGCCTGCAGTGTAAAACTGCAGTCAAAATGGCCGCCGAGGCAAAAACCCCGAGGCTAAAAAGGGCGCCAAACAGAACTGCTTAAGAAAGGCCTGCAAATGCCTGCCACGGGCTCTCTTCAACAAGAAAATACTTAAAAAACACTTACCCCAGCTCCAAAGGCACTCACCATGGGGAAACAGCTGATTGAAACTCAACAGGAAATCCCCAGCACAGCAGGGAATCCCGGAGCTACAGGGGCTCCGTAATGTCTGGGAGCAGAGAACTTCAGTTCTAACAGAGACAGCCTGCTAAAAATCTCCAGACCACAACTTACAAGAAAGGGAGAGGAGAAAAAAGGAAAATAAAGGAAATGGAAAATAATCGCAAAGAAGCAGGGCTGCCACGAGGAGAGACAGGAGGCTCCCTCAGGTCTGAGCACTGACCCCTCCTCCCTGCAGAAACTCTAAAATTTAAAGTAACAGGCACCCAAAGAAAGGGAAATTCTCCAATCCCCTAAATAACCATCTAGAAATAAAAGTAAGCAATAAAATGAAATGAAACTAAGCTCCTTATTTTTTTCTCACAGTGAGCCCCCACATCCAGGGCTCCACAAGTCCTCCTGCTGCAAGGAGACTGGTCACACTGGAAGTAGGAGGGCTGATGGTGCCAGGATATACCAGTGATGTCACGAATTTGGACATGCCAGTCTCTTAGCTGCAGGACGAGGTTGACTACCCAGACGTAGAGGACTGCACTGGAGGAACGCTAAGGAACACATCTCAAAAGACAGGAGGTGTTCTCAGGTGAAGCTCGTTACCCAAATCAGTCATACACTAAGGACCTGAGATTAATTACGGTGCAGGTGAACAAGGTATATTAAACGTATTAGGTACAGTTTTATTAGTATAAATATCCATAGCAACCCTTAATAAGTAAAGAACTTAAAAGATCTAAACACAAGCTTAAAACTAAGATGCAGACAGCAGTCCAGCAGCGAGATGGGGGCTTTCCAGTCTTTTGCATTGAGTGTCACATGTATGATTTTCTCCCAGTTGGTGAGAGGTCTTACGTGTGCACTAGGTGCAAGGAGCTATTTGCTCTCAGGGAACGAGTCCGTTCTCTAGAGGCTAGAGTAGCAGACTTGGAAAACAAAAGAAAGACAGAGAGGTATATAGACGAGACCTACAGGGATATAGTCCTGAAGTCCCACCTCCAGTCTTGCAGCATCCCTGTTGCCATGGAGGAGAGAGGACACGTGACAGGAGAGCATCACCCTGGTGTGGCAGGAAGTGATCCTGTAACTAGGACCTGTCCTCCAGGTGCGGTAAAACCCTCACGCACCGAGGAAGTTTCTCCAGAGTCATGTGCCCATGAGGGAAGGGTTAGGACAGCCACTATAGTTGGTGATTCGATCATTAAGCATGTAGATAGCTGGGTGGCTGGTGGACATGAGGATCGCCTGGTAACATGCCTGCCTGGTGCGAAGGTAGCAGACCTCACGCGCCACCTAGATAAGGTCTTAGATAGTGCTGGGGAGGAGTCTGCTGTCTTGGTACATGTCGGTACCAATGACATAGGAAAATGTGGTAGGGATGTTCTGGAGGCTAAATTTAGGCTTTTAGGTAGGAAGTTGAAATCCAGAACTTCCAGGGTAGCATTCTCCGAAATGCTTCCCGTTCCACGCGCAGGACCCAAAAGGCAGGCAGAGCTCTGGAGTCTCAATACATGGATGAGACAATGCTGCAGAAATGAGGGGTTTGGATTTGTTAGGAACTGGGGAACATTCTGGGGAAAGGAGGGGCTCTTCCGAAGGGATGGGCTTTACCTTAACCGGGATGGAACCAGGCTGCTGGCATTAACCTTTAAAAAGGAGATAGAGCAGCTTTTAAACTAGATAATAGGGGAAAGCTGACAGTCACCCAAGAGCGGATGGTTCAGAAGAATATATCCTTGAAGGATACTAACAAAAGCAGAGAGGTTCCAAAAAAGAGTAAAGCAGCCCAAATGCCCTCCAGTATGGAGCAGACAGAGCTTAAAGATCCCAAATTACCCATGTCTACCAATAGCCAAATTAATATGAATAAAATAGTGTCTCTAAAATGCTTGTATGCAAATGCTAGAAGTCTAAAAAATAAGATGGGAGAGTTAGAATATATAGCACTAAATGAGAGGTTAGATATGATTGGAAAATCAGAGACATGGTGGAAGGACGACAACCAGTGGGACACTGTGATACCTGGGTACAAACTATATCGTAATGATAGAGCTGATCAAATTGGTGGAGGGGTTGTGCTCTATGTTAGAGAGGGCATTGACTCAGAAAGGATTAAAGTTTTGCAGGAAACAAAATATGCTGTAGAATCTCTATGGATTGAAATGCCATGTAAATAGGGGAAGGCGATGGCAGTGGGGGTGTACTATCGACCACCTGGCCAGAATGAACAAATGGATGATGAAATGCTCAAAGAAATCAAGGAAGCTAAACAAAAGTTACAGCGCAGTAATAATAATGGGTGATTTCAACTACCCCGGTACTGACTGGTTCAGTGTCACGGCAGGACATGCTAGCGAGATAAAGTTCCTAGATAAAATAAATGACTGCTTCTTGGAGCAGCTGGTTCATGAACCGACCAGAGGGGAAGCCATATTAGACCTAGCCCTTAGTGGAACACCAGATCTAGTGCAAGAGATAAGGGCGTTGGGGCCACTTGGCAATAGTGATCATAGCATGATCGCCTTTGATTTAATTAGTGGAGGAGGGATAGTAAGGAAATCCACAGTACTACTTTTTAACTTTCGAAAGGGAGACTGATAAAATGAGGAAAATAGTTATATAAAAAAAAAAAAGGAGCAGTTGCAAAGGTTAAGTGACTTACATCAAGCTTGGGTGTTGTTGAAAAATATTATCTTGGAAGCCCAGACCAGCTGTATTCCACGCATTAAGAAAAGTGGAAGGAAGTCCAAAAAACTGCCAGCATGGTTTAAAGGTGAGGTCAGAGAGGCTGTTGCTGTCAAAAAAGCATCTTTCAGGAAATGGAAAAAAGAGCCAAACGACGAAACCTGGAAACAGAACAAGCACTGGCAAGTCAAATGCAAGGCATTGATAAGGCAGGCAAAGGGAGAATTTGAGAAGAAGCTTGCTGTGGAAGCAAAAATGCAAAATAAAGACTTTTCAAGTACATTCATAGCAAAAAACCTGTGAGTCAGTTGTTCCATTAGATGATAGAGGGGTTAAAGGGGCATTAAGAGGCGACAAGGCGATAGCGGAGAGACTGAATGAATTCTTTGCTTCGGTCTTTACTGAGGAAGATGTAGGGATGTTACCCATAACTGAAGTGGTATTTAAAGGTGCAGAAGAATTGAAGGAAATAGCGATACATCGGGAAGATGTATTACAACTATTAGTTAAGCTTAAGAGTAGCAAATCACCTGGGCCGCATGGTATACATCCAAGGGTGTTGAAAGAACTGAAATATGAGACTGCAGACCTGCTATTAGTAATCTGTGAACTTTCATTAAAATCATCTCTAATACATTGGCGATCCTCCAATCTTCAGGTAACACCAATTTTTAAAAAGGGTTCCAGGGGTGATCCGGGAAACTACAGACCAGTGAGCTTGACGTCAGTACCAGGAAAAATGGTAGAAACCATCATAAAGAATAAAATTACTCAGCATGTAGACAGTCATGGCCTAATGGGAGACAGCCAACATGGCTTTAGACAAGGAAGATCTTGTCTTACTAATTTGTTATGTTTTTTTGAAGGTGTGAATAAACAGGTGGACAAAGGTGAGTCAGTTGATATAGTGTATCTGGACTTTCAGAAAGCCTTTGACAAGGTCCCTCATCAGAGACTTTTGGCAAAACTAAAGAGTCATGGGATAGGAGGCAGTGTACTACTGTGGATCAGGAACTCGTTAAAAGATAGAAAGCAGAGGGTAGGACTAAATGGCCAATTTTCCCAATGAGGAAAGGTGAATAGTGGTGTACCCCAGGGATCTGTGCTGGGTCTGCTGCTTTTTGACATATTCATAATGACCTGGAAAGTGGAACAACGAGTGAGATTATCAAATTTGCAGATGAGACAACTATTTAAAGTTGTTAAAACCCAAGAGGATTGTGGAAAATTGCAAGAGGATCTTGATAAATTGGCAGATGACATTTAATGTTGACAAGTGCAAAGTTATGCACAACCCAAACTATGGTTACACGATGCAAGTTTCCACATTAGGAACCACCACCCAGGAAAAAGATTTAGGCGTCATTGTGGATAACATGTTAAAACCCTCCGCTCAGTGTGCAGCAGCGGCCAAGAGAGCAAATAGAATCACATACAAGCAACCATCACAGGAGCGACTAAAGAACGAAACTGCAAGCCCATAGGCCAAAGAACGCAAGTACTGACTCACACCATCTGGTCTAACAAATGCTAACAGCTCGGGTTCCAGATTTTCTGATATAACCCATATTCAAGCTTTATGTGCAAACACCAGTGTATGTAATCACTGTAGTTTTACCACCTCATTGCTTTGTTGTTATTTACCCATTGCTAAATTGCTACACAGTTTTGATACGGTCCTATCATATCATTGCTATTATATTGTCTTATGTTTACTGCAACACTGTTACAGATAGTTATTTCTGCTTTACCACTGCTACATTGTCTCTAGTTTCTGTTAATGTTCTGCTTAACCACATTTCACATTGTCAAACTGTGAGCTTAAACTTTAGAAAGACCAACTGCTACACCCCACAAACATCGTCAACTTATAGCATTGGCCTAACCAAACCAGCCCCACCCAACAGTAACAGAGCGCACACAACACTCAGCCATAATGTTTCCTCCCACCGCAACCACACACACACCCTCGCCTGCTACTGCATGATATTTGCGCTGATGCACAGCGCTCAAGCCCTTACCCCCTCCTATAACTCCATCCCAATCCTACAAGGCTCATGGAGAAGATATCATGCACTCCCTCACCACCAGACAGAGAGACCGCAACATAAGCTGTACTCTCACCTCATTTATGTCACCCTCCAACAATCCTACCCTCAGCAGGAGACACCCACCCCACCTTCCAACCTTAAATGTGCTCTCATAAATGCCCGTTCCATCCGAAAGAGATGGCCTGCCATAACAGAAATGCTATCTACTCACGATCTTGACATCTTATGCATTACGGAGACTTGGATGTCAGCCTCAGATGCTGTTCTCTTCCATCAATATGTGCCCCCTAACTTTTCTATCCACTCATGTTACAGATCCGACCGAAGAGGTGGAGGAACACTTATCCTGACCAAAGACAATCTACAATTTCAACTAATTGCTTCCAATAGCACTCCTCACCTTGATTACGTCTCCATAGCTAACAAACACTGTACCATCAACCTGATATACAGAGCCCCTATCCCAGTACCAGATGACCTCTCCTTAATCATTGACCTTGCATGCAACCCAAGCAAACCATGTACTGCAAATTGGTTGTTGGGGGATTTCAACCTCCCTGCCCTTCAAGTTACCCAATCCGAGGCCTTCCTCAACACCCTTAAAGCACTAGGCTATACCCAAATGGTTGACTCCCCCACCCATATCAAGGGAAACATGCTTGATCTTATATTTGCACCACACATAGCCACCCGCTCCACACACAAGTTCAAGCTTTCCATAAGCTCGGTGCCATGGTCTGACCATAGTCTAATTAGATTCTCATTACCCTCTCACTCCATGACCAATAACCCCTTTATCTCAGACGAACCACTCGCTACTACTTCTAAGCGCTACCTTCCTTTCATCAAAGAAGAGATCCTTGAAAGAGCTCAGCCTCTCCTAGAACCACCCGAACAAAACCTGAATGACATGCTATCCTTGTGGAACCAGAGTCTCAATGCTGTAATTGACACACCATCTAGCAACAAAACTTCTGGCAAAAGAAAGAAGGCACCCTGGTACTCACCTGATCTAACGGCATCCCTTCGCCGATTTCAACAGCTTGAAAAATGTTGGTGTCGATCCCGAACAACTGAAACCTATGACGCATACACCACTCATCTGGATACCCACAGAACAGCTGTGTCCACAAAAATGAAGCAATACTACGCAGGGATCCTACAATGCTCAATAAACAAACCACATGAGCACTTCAATATTGTCAAAACCTTATCAAAAGAACCTTCACCCTGCCAATCTAACCTCCCACACCCACAGGAATATGCAGATTATCTACGAACCAAAGCAAGTCAATCTACCACTCCTGCAACATCTTCGCCCCCGGGCCAATCATCTATATTCCCCCTTTCATCCATCTCCCCATCAATCTTACTCCCATCCTCCTTACCATCTACCCTAGATACCCAACATATCTCCACCCCCTCCCTACCATCAAGCTCAGCAGATAATCAACATATCATTACCTCCTTCTCTCCCCCAACTGCGAAGGATATCCAAAACACCATCACGAATATAAACACCACCACGGCACCAGACGACCCATGTCCTGCGCACTGGATAAAATCTCTTCGGACCGAACTTAGTCCTTTTTTGGCCAAACTAACAGGGGTATCATTCCTCTCCGGCACATTCCCACAGAAGTTAAAGAAAACATCAATAAGACCGCTGCTAAAAATCAATAAGCTTGACCCCGCAAAGATGGAATCCTACAGGCCAATCTCGAGCATCCCTCTCCTCGCCAAAATCATGGAAAAAATAGTCCAACAGCAGTTGACTCATCACATAGAGACAAACGCTCCCCTTGACTCTTGCCAGCACGGATTCAGAGTCACACATTGTGGAAACATTGCTGACAACCTTATTTAACACACTAACCACAGGGCTTGACAACATCAGACAAGGCTTTGCGCTCATCTTTCTTGACATAGCGGCTGCTTTTGACTTGGTCAGCCACAAGCTACTATTATCCCGCCTTGCAGATAAGGGTGTCCACGGAAATGCACTTGCCTGGTGCGCCTCGTATCTCAACAATAGACTGCAATATGTACGCTCTGGTCCATCTATATCCACTCCTTTCCCACAAGAGAAAGGGGTTCCGCAAGGATCATCCCTCTCAGCCCTATTGTTCAATATCTATATGCAACCGATATGCAACCTTATCCGGTCATTCAATATAAACTGTCTAATATATGCTGATGATGTCCTAATGTTCACCCCAATATCCACAGATCAACCAGACCTCTCCCAACTCTCTGCATGTTTCGACGCTGTCACCGACTGGTTACAATCTCAAGAACTCAAAATAAATTTTAAGACGACGGAGGTTCTCTTTATCAGCAGAGACCAGACGTTCTCCCCACCCTCATCACTCAAGGTCCGCAATGCCGAACTCATTTCCAAGACGACGATTCGATACCTGGGTATTATACTCGACCAGTGCCTTGACATGCATGCCCAGATAAGCAATACCATTAAAGCAATCTACTACAAAGTTCAGATCCTACAACAGATGAAACGGATTCTTGTACCAAACAACTTCAGAACTGTCTTTCAAGCCCTAATATTGCCTCTTTTTGATTATGCCAACTCCACTCTTATCGGCCTCCCAAAGAGCTCGCTTAAACCCCTACAGCTCGCGATGAATACCGCAGCTAGAACCCTCTACAGAGCGTCAAGAGGAGACCATATCACCCCCATCTTGAAGGATCTGCACTGGCTCCCTGTCCACTGCAGGATCACCTTCAAGGCACTAACAATGACATTTAAAGCAGTTAACAGGTGCATATCCACCTCCCTCTCAGACCTTGTACACCCTACCCCCCCTAACAGAGTGAGAAGATCAATAGCCTGCAACACCTTACTTCTACCAAAAGCCATCATCAAGTGCTCAAAGACAACGAGTAAGCGTGCTTTTGCTCTTTTTGCACCTTCCTGCTGGAACTCCCTCCCTGCAGATATCCGTGCCATAACCAACCTCCCCCAGTTCAGGAAGGCAATCAAACACTATCTCTTCTTACAGTACTTCTCCATTACCGACAATATCACCTAAACCTCCTTATCCTGAGCCATTGCGACTCCCACAGAGTAACGTACCCCATGCCATAATTACTGAGTTTTAACTATCCCCACGTCAACCTGTCCTAAAGATAAACATGCCGACTATTATTCTAATTTGTACATAGTGTATATAGTTCACTCGTTCTCCATGTTTAAGTTCCTTGTTCTTTGTAAATGT
This sequence comes from Ichthyophis bannanicus, assembly GCA_033557465.1. Classification (NCBI taxonomy): domain Eukaryota; kingdom Metazoa; phylum Chordata; class Amphibia; order Gymnophiona; family Ichthyophiidae; genus Ichthyophis; species Ichthyophis bannanicus. The sequence continues at coordinate 1,362,144,172 of CM066032.1, read as the reverse complement.
CAATGTTAGACTGTTATACATTGTACAACTTTGGTTACATGTAAACCGCGCTGATGATAAATAGTGCGGTATAGAAGAAATCACAAATAAATAAATAAATAATAAAATGCTAGGTATCATAAGGAAAGGAATGGAAAATAAAACAAAAGATATTATAATGTCTTTATATCGTTCCATGGTGAGACCGCACCTTGAATATTGTGTGCAATTCTGGTCGCCGTATCTTAAAAAGGATATAGCGTTATTAGAAAAGGTTCAGAGAAGAACCACCAAAATGGTAAAGGGGATGGAAGGATACTCCTATGAAGAAAGGCTAAAAAGGTTAGGGCTCTTTAACCTGGAAAAGAGACAGCTGAGGGGAGATATGATAGAAGTCTATAAATTAATGAACGGAGTGGAACGGGTAAACGTAGATCAATTGTTTACGTTAACAGAATATAGAAAGACTAGAGGACATGCAAGGAAGCTACAGGGTAAACTATTTAAGACTAATAAAAGAAAATATTTTTTTTCTCAACGTGTAATCAAACTCTGGAATTTGTTACCGGAGGATGTAGTAAAGGCTGTTAGTGTAGTTGGGTTTTAAAAAGGTTTGGACAAGTTCCTGGAAGAAAGGTCCATAAACCATTATTAAGAAGGGACCCAGGATATCAATGCTTGACCCAGTACAAGCATTGTGGAACCTCTGTCTTTTGGGGAAACTGCTAGGTACGTATGACCTAGATTGGCCACTGCTGGAAACAGAATACTGGGCTTGATAGACCTTGGTCTGACCCAGTATGGCATATCTTATGTTCTTAAGCAGTCCAAAATACCACCATCCATATTCTATCATATGCAGGAAGATTTGATCATGTTACACCACTCCTGAAATCCCACCACTGGTTGCCTGTTTCTGTCCAGATCCAATGCAAACTTGGCTATAGCACACAAAGTCCTCCACACTAGGTTCCACTGCTTACCTTTTTCCTATCTTACATTCTATACCCAGTCTCGGGCCCTTCGCTCCCTTCAGGAAAATAGACTTCATATCCCACCCCCCACCAAAGCACAGCTTGAATCTACTCGTCGTTCAGCCTTCTTTTTCTGTGTCCCCACTCTCTGAAATTCTCTGCCCCATGGGCTCCGCCTTGAACATTCCTATTCAGCTTTCTAATAACAAAACAATCTCTTCTCGAAGGCCCCCCTCCCCACTCCAGTACCCTCCCTGCTCTGACTCTTTGCTCTACCCTATCAACTGTTGGCGTTCTTTTCTAATTCTTCATTTATTTTATTTATTTATTATTACAGTTTCTTATATATGTTTTTATATGATTGTAAACCGCCTTGCCATTACACAGAAAGCATAGTTACTCACCTGTAACAGGTGATCTCCGGGAACAGCAGAAATTTAGTCTTCACATATGGGTATCATCGGTACCGATGAAGCCTGCGCGGGAATGCTACCCAGCGTCCAAATAGAAAGCTTTTGAAAGCATCCCACAGCACCTGCGTGCTGCCTTCCCGCCTTTCCCAACTGCCTCTCTCCAGTTCAGTTTTAAAGCTGAGACAAAGAGAGAGAGAGGGAAAGAAAAGAAAAGAGAGAGATAGAGAGATACAAACTCCTAGGGGAGGTGGGTGGGTTGTGAAGACTAAATTCCTGCTGTTCCCGGAGATCACCTGTTACAGGTGAGTAACTATGCTATCTTCAGGAACAAGCAGGAATGTAGTCTTCACATATGGGGACTCCCTAGCTACTGATGCCAGGGAGAGACTCCAGAAGTTGTGTGCCCCTGTGAAAGGGCTCCACCTCCACCCATGGATCTCTGGCATCCTACCGGGAATGGTGGGTAGGAGTTAAGTATGGAACAGGTGTTGTAGAACAGCCTGACCAAACAAGGCATCCCGGCGGGAGTCCTTGTCTAAGCAGTAATGGGCTGTGAAGGCATGAACCGAGGCCTAAGTAGCTGCTCGACAGATGTCGTCAATAGACACAGAGTGTCGATGAGCCATTGAGGCTGCCATGGCTCTCACATTGTGAGCTGTGACATCGCCTTCCAGAGAAAAGTTCTTACTCTGATAGGTAAAAGAAATACACTATGCAATCCAATTGGACAATGTTCTCTTGGAGACTGGAAGTCCCAAATGAGAAGGATCAAAAGCAACAAAGAGTTGAGAGGACTTTCTATGTTACAGTGTCCTTTGTAAGTAAAAAGCAAGTGCTCTTTTACAGTCCAAAGTATGAAGATTCCTTTCTGCATTTGAAGCATAAGGCCTTGGAAAAAATACAGGCAGGTAAACTGCTTGGTTTAAATGAAAAGGTGAGACCACCTTTGGCATAAAGTGTGGATGAGTCCTAAGGACTACCTTATCATGATGGAACCTCGGATAAGGAGAATCAGCAACTAAAGCTTGCAATTCACTGATGCGACGTGCTGATGTGATTGCAATGAGAAAGATAACTTTCCAGGAAAGGAATTTCAAGGAGGTAGTAGCTAAAGGTTCAAAAGGCGGCTTCATGAGCTGGCCAACAACCAGATTCAGGTCCCATGCCACTGGAGGTGGCCTAATGGGAGGCTTAGTTAGAAGAAGGTCCCTCATAAATCTCGCTATGAGAGGATGAGGAAATAGGCTGCCCATTTAAAGGCTTTAAAGAAGCTGAAATAGCACTTAAATGGACTCTTACTGAGTTAGTCTTAAGTCCTGCATTAGTTAAATGAAGGAGATACTCCAGTAATGATTCCAGAGGTATCGCAAGGGGATCAAGACCCTTCTGCGAACACCATATGGAAAACCTTTTCCACTTGAAAGCATAAGAGCGTCTTGTGGAAGGTTTCCTGGAAGCATAAAGGACATCCTTTACTTGTTGAGAAAGGTTAAGACCATGAAGGTCTAGGCTCTCAGCAACCAGGACCTGAGATGCAGAGAGTGGGAATTTGGATGCCACAACATCCCGTCCTCCTGAGACAGGAGATCTGGAGCAGATCCGAGATCCAGAGATGGAGCTTGAGAGAGATGTAGGAGCAGAGGGCACCACACTTGCTGTGGCCAATGTGGAGCTATGAGAATCATATGGCCTCTGTCTCTATGAAGCTTGAATAGGGTTTTGGGAATTAGGGGAATGGGTGGAAAGGCATATAGGAAGTCCTGACCCCAATGGAGGAAAGCATCCCTGGCCTGAGAACCCTGAGCCAGAATTCTGCAAAAGAACCGGGGAAGTTTGGCATTTAGTGGAATTGCAAAGAGGTCTATGTCCAGGGTTCCCCAAATTTGAAAGTTTTTGCTACCTGGTCTGCATGGAGAGACCATTCGTGTGGAAGCAGAACTCGACTGAGTCTGTCTGCCTAAGTGTTTTGAATGCCTGGCAGATACACCGCAAGGAGATGAATCTGATGCTCTCTGGCGAGGGCCCATAGTCGCAAAGCTTCGTTGCAAAGCGACAGAGGGCCTGTTCCTCCCTGCTTGTTCAGATAGAACATAGCTACTTGATTGTCCGTCTGAATTAGGACTGTCTTGTAGCTTAGCTGGGTGTGGAACACTCGAAGAGCAAGGAAGATTGCTCTGAGTTGCAGAAGATTGATATGTAAGTGGGTCTCCTGTGGCGTCCAGGTGCCTTGGGTAGCGAGATCTTGCAGGTGAGCTGCCCAACCCAGCTGTGAGGCATCTGTTGTTAGAGTGACCTGGGGTAGGGGCTGCTGGAAAGGGGACCCTACCAACAGGTTTTGGGTTGACTGTCACCATTGGAGAGACAAAATAAGGCGACTTGTGTTTGCTATTTTGTCTGATAGGCAGCCTGATGCCTGAGTCCACTGAGTGGATAGAGTCCATTGGGCTGCTCTCATATGGAGGCGAGCATAGGGAACCACATGCACGGTAGATGCCATGTGGCTTAGTAATTGTAACATTTCCCGAGCAGTGAGATGTGTTTTCAACACTGCCTGGGAGGCTAACTGCACAATACGAAGGCAGCGGGGCTGTGGAAGATAGGCCCTTGCTTTTCTGGTATCCAGCAAAGCTCCTATAAACTCTAGAGACTGAGTGGGAGTAAGGCTGGATTTTGGGATGTTTCTGACCAGGCCCAAATACTGAAGGATACGCATTGTGCAAGATAGAGAAATCCTGGCTTCTGACTCTGATGGGGCTCGAATGAGACAGTCGTCTAAGTAGGGGAAGACGAATATTCCTAGAGTGCGAAGAAATGCTGCTACCACAGCCATGCATTTCGTAAACACCCTTGGTGCTGAGGCCAGGCCAAAAGGAAGAACCCTGTATTGGTAGTGCTTTCCTTGAAAAAGGAACCGAAGGAATCTTCGGTGAGATGGAAGGATGAGAACATGAGTGTACGCATCCTTGAGATCCAGAGAGCAAAGCCAATCCTGACTCTGAAGGTATGGCAGCAGAGTTCCCAGAGAAATCATCTTGAATTTCTCTTTGAACAGCAATTTGTTTAATTTTCTGAGGTCCAAAATAGGTCTGTGTCCCCCTGTTTTCTTTGGGATAAGGAAATAGGGGGAGTAAAACCCTGTACCCTGTTGGGGAATGGGCACCTCTTCTATTGCCCTTTGGGCAAGAAGCATAGTGACCTCTCGACCTAACAGGTTGTTGAGAGAGGTCTGAGAATTGAACTGTCTTACCATCGTAGGAGGGGGCATGCGAAGGAAGTGAAGCTTGTACCCCCTCTTTTATAATGGGGAGAGTCCAATCTTCTGCTGTTATTTGCCCCCATCTGGGGGCAAAGTGACACAACCTTCCTGGAATGGTGGAAGGCTCTGGTCCGCTGAGGGCCAGGAAAGCCACGTTCTCTAGATGGAAGTCAAAGGCCTTGTGGAGGCTGAGGCTGCTGAGACGGTTGAGGCTTAGCAGTCTTTGCTTTCCTTTGTTTAGGTGGTTGCTGACCCTTTCGGGCAGACTGACCCTGCAGAACGTCCCTGCTGGGTATAAGAGGGGTAAAACCTCTTCTTTTTGGAGAAGAATGTTTTTTTGAAAGATTTCTTCCTTGCAGGATCAGCTGTAGCTTTGGATAACCTAACCAAAGTGGAGTTATCAGCATCCAGTTCATTAGCTTTCTCTTGCCAATTTTTGCCAAAGAGATTCTCACCTGTACAAGGGATATTTCCCAGTTTGTCCTGTACCCAGAACTCCAAGTCAGATGCCTGGAGCCAGGCAATCCTACGTGCACCTATGGCAATGGCAGAGGTTCTGCTCATGCACTCAAAACAGTCAAAAGCTGCACGATTGACAAACTTGGAAACATCCTGGGCATGTTTAACCAGTGTGAGAAAATCCTGCCTCTTATCATCAGGAAGGAGAGGGCTCAAAAGCTCCAAATCTCCTTGACTTCCTTAAGGAACATTCCCATATATAAAATATAGGAACTGATCCTGGCGGAAAGCATGGAAGTCTGGAAAGTATGACGTCCAAAGGCATCCAAAGTTCTACACTCACGTCCTGGAGGATTAGAGGCATGCCTCTTTGCACTCCTGATCCTTCTCATAGCTGATTCCACTAAAATGGAGTGGTGAGGAAGCTGAATCTTCTGGAAGCCAGGACAAGGAGGTACTCGATACATGGTATCCAGTCTACGAGAGTGAGGAGAGGTGGTAAGAGGTGTTTCCCACATTCTTAACATGAGATCATGTAAGATATCATGGATAAGCAAAGTAGCTGCCTTCTTAGGAACCTTGGGATATTGTAAAATCTCCAACTCCTTTGCTCTGGGCTCTGTTTCAGGAGCCACTGTAATGGAAAGACCTCGAGCCACCTCCCTGATAAAATCCTGAAAGGATATATCCTCCGGTACTGAACGAACTGTCAGAATCCTCAGACTCCTCCGAGGATTCAAAGTACCTCCTATCCAGGTGCTCTTGTAGAGCACGATACCCGTACCGATCGAAGTCGGTGTCGGGGGGGACCGGTACCAGTTTGTCGGTACCGGAAGACATAGCATGACTCGGTGCTGGCAATGCAGACACCGATGTCGATGTTGTCGGTACCGATACCGGTGCCGGTGCTGCCGGGACCGGTACCAATACCGGTGGTGCCGGGACCGGGACCGGTACTGGTTGAACAGTCTGAAGCGGTCCCGAGGGTACCGATGCAGCAAGGAGAGCCGCCAGACTGCGTTCAATAGTCAGGAATCTCTGGTCTATCGACGCTGCCGATGCCTGGATACTGGTACCGGAGAAAGCAGCCAGTACCCCAGAGCATGGTGTCAGTAGTTCTGCTGAGGTTGAGGCCTCGAGAACATCCTGGAGCCCCAATAATGCTTTGGAAGCCGAAGCCTCCCACCGGGGCAATTTTGCCGGTGCAAGTCCCTCAAGGGCAACGCCAGAGGCATCTCGATGCTTGGAAGGAGATCTACCCTTTGAGGACCAGCCAGACTTATGTTTAGTTATCTGAGATCCATGGAAGGAAGACGAAGCCCTGGAAGACGTCGATGCCACAGAGGCTGCATCGGAGGGAAAAAGGGTGCTGAGCTTAGCAGCTCGGTTTTGCTGATCCCTCTTCGACATCATCCCACAAGCCATACACTCCGAAATGGAATGGTCAGGATCTAAACATTTGAGGCACCACTCGTGGGTGTCGGTGACGGAGATGGTACCGCCACACTTGGTACACTTCTTGAAACCCGAAGCGGGTTTTTCCATAGTAAAGGAAATTTTGGACCTAGTGCCCAAAATGGCGCGTGCACCTGAAGAAGAAAAGATTTGGAGAAAGAAAATGTTGTGGCTTTTTTTAAAGACAGACAGAACCGGTAGTACCAGTATAGCATCGAGGGAAGGCAGACGCGACCACAAAAAAGAAGGAGAATAGGAAAAATTTTCTGCGGTGACAGGAACGACAACTTGCTGGCTCTGCGGAAAACGAAGAACTGGAGAGAGGCAGTTGGGAAAGGCGGGAAGGCAGTACGCAGGCGCTGTGTGATGCTCCCAAAAGCTTTCTAATTGGACCCTGGGAAGGGTTCCCTTGCAGGCTCCGTCGGTACCGACGATACCCATATGTGAAGACTACATTCCTGCTTGTTCCTGGAGATTGGCAGTATAGAAAGTTCAAATAAACAAACATAAGCATATACATCATAGTAGATCCGAAAGTACCACTGCAGAATCACAGAGAAAATACAGTAACAGGAGTGGGCACTGGACTGGTCTAGCAGAACTCAAAGAAAGGACATTATCTGGTAAGTAAAATGTCACCTTCCATATCGTCCTGCTGGACCATCTAGACAAGTGGAATAAACCAAAGCTACACCTCCACCGAGCAGAAAGATGACATCAAAGCTTGCAAAACCTTGGAGCCAAGGGCCGTGTCCACCTGGTAGTGGACATCCAAGCGGTAATACTTAACAAAAGTGGAAGATGATGTTCACGTTGCCACCTGACAAATGTCTGCAGAGGCTACCAAGCTCCACTCTGCCCACAAGGATGCATGAGCACTTGCAGAATGGGCGTGTAAACCCTTCGTAACTAGCTGGTTCCACAACAGATACGCCGAGGCAATGGCCTCCTTAATCCAGTGCTTCAAGGTAGACTTAGCCACCACACCACCTTTGCATGGGCCAGCAAACCGCACAAAGATGGTCTGATTTACAAAAAGAATTCTTATCAAACACCAGAGAAGCACCCTCCAGACATTCACAAGGCAAAGATCTTTATTCTTCCCCCAACACTGCTCCTTAGAGAAGGGCAGGTAAATCACCTTGTCCACATGAAAGGGAGAAATAACCTTAGGTAAGAAGGCAGGCACATGCCAAATGGAAACCGCATCCTAGGAAACCGCATCCTAAGAAAAAGATAGGTAAGAATCTTGGCAAGACACAGCCTGCAACTCGGAAATCCACCCTGAGGAACAATTGCAACCAAGACGACCGTCTTGAGCGTCAAATCCTTCACAGTAGCATGCTTCAACAGCTCTATGGCTTTTGGCATCAGGGCCCTGACCATCTGATACAGATCCCTGGAAGGGACCACAGACCGGAGAGAAGGATGCAGACGCCAAGCCCCCTGAAGAAAGTGTGAAACATCCGGATGTAAGGCTAGTGACTTACCTGCACCAGACCTCTAAAACAGGCCAAAGCTGCCACCTGAACCTTCAGGGAGCTAAGGGGAAGGCCCTTATTTATTTATTTATTTAAAGTCTCTTTTATACCGCGCTATTCAGCATCAGCGCGGTTTACAATAAACAGTGAACATACACATTTCCAATAGTACTTTGTGTTTACATATGAACAGGATAATCAACTTGGCTAACAGGGTAACTATGTACAACCATAAAATATACAATATATACAATTTGTAGGCTGATCATGTGTTTGTGTGGTTTTAGACAGTAGTGATTTGGGTGGATTCGGCAAATGGTGCTGAGTTTCTATTAGGTTCAGGGTAATGTATGAGGAAGAGGTAGTGTTTCACGGCCTTCCTGAATTGGAATATGTCTGGGATTGATCTATTCCAATTCAGGAAGGCCGTGAAAGGCCTTCTCCAGACTGTTCTGCAGAAAGGCCAATAGAGAAGGCATCTTGGTTGCCTCAAGAGTCAGCTGCCATGCATCGCACCATCATTCAAAGAGGCACCAGACCCACACATATGCCAGGGTGGAAGACCGCCTCCGGGCTCCGAGCAAAGTAGAAACCACCACCAGAGAGTAGCCCTTATGCGTTAGCCATCTCCTTTCAAAAGCCAAGCCTTAAGCAAGAGAACCGTATCAACCAGAATGATTGGTCCCTGACACAATAGGCCCAGAAATGGAGACAAACAAAGAGGTGACACTCTCCTCGGCCAATCTGCTGCCATCAGAATAATCCTTCCAGGGTAGCGCTCTACACGCCAAAGCACACATCCCACCAGGGGCCATGGAGGAAAACACATACACAGCAGGTGCTGACTTGGTCAAGGTTTCCCTGCGGTTCCAAAGGCCCTGAGCCATTCAGTCTTGGCAATGGGTGCCCCCCCAGCCTGAGATACTGACATCCATAGTCAGAAGGATCTATGAGAAACTGTCCAGTGGCACGCCCTTCCTCAGATGACAAGGCTGCTGCCACTACCGCAGGCTGGCCTTCACCCATCATTAGAAGCGAGAGCCTGAGCTTGAACTCCTAAGCACTCAGGGACCACAGAGTCAGCAAGGACCAATGGAGCAGCTGCATATGAGCACACGCCCATGGCACCATTTCGATTGTCACTGCCATCAATCCAAGGAGCTGAAGAGAATCCCGGACTCTGGGGGCCTGTTATGAACAGAAGATGCCAGGCAATCAGACAGCCTTTTAACTTTCTCCTCTGGCAGGAAGACTCTGCCCACTTGAGTATCGAAACATGCTCCCATGAACTCCAGGGAATGGGAAGGAATCAACTGGCTCTTTCCCCGATTGATCACCCAGACGAGGCTTCCCAAAAAGGACACCACTCGGGTTTCTACCTAAGACACCTCTGAAGGTGAACCAGGGCTCAGATGAACCAGTCGTCCAGATATAGGCGCATACAAAATTTGTTGGCGCTGTAGCACCACAGCCACTACCGCCATGAGAGTGAAAGACGTCCTTGGGGCAGTGGAGAGTCCGAATGGGAGGGTGACAAACAGAGAGAGCGCCAAGCATGGAAAAACGCAGGCACTTCTGCTTACCCTCCCTGATCGGGATATGAAAATACGCTGTGCTCTGATCACTAATCGCAAAGTTTCCATCCAGAAGCACAGGCTGCACCAAGTCCGCGTTGAGACCCTTGAGGTCCAGAATGGGCCAAAATGATCCATCCTTTTCTTCTGGTTGGTCCTCATGAAATAGATGAAGTATTTGCCCTTGCCCCAATCATCTGTGTAAACAGGCACCACTGCCGACAGAAGCAGCAACTTACCCAAGGTGATTCAAACAGCCATCCTTTTGTCCGCGAACCCATGAGGCAAATAACGAATGCATGCAGGATCAGCTCTTGGCATTCCAGGAATATCCGTACCAAATGATGTCTAGCACTCAGTAATCCTTGGTGACCCGGGCCCATTCCTGAGAGAAGAGGCGAAGCCTGCATCACAACTGGAGGAACCAGGAAAGGGGCCCCAAACCTTCATCACGCAGCCCGGGAAGGACAGAGTCCCTCAGCCCACACACTCCACAAAAGGTCTGAAAACAAGCTTGAAATCCAGAAGCAGAGGGGAAGGTGGTCTTCCAGATCAATGGCAACAGAAGTCCCTTGACCCCCAGGAGTCTGCCCAGCACATCCGCAGGAAGCAGACAAAGGCCGACATGAAAGGGCTCCTGCCCGCTACACTGATCTGTCCCCCAGAAGACAGTAAGGTTTTGTCTTGCCCAGGTCCTTCACCAGCTACTCCAAAACACCCCACTAGGCCAACTGGGCTTTGGGAGATGTGCCCACTACTCAGTATCGGAGCCAAATTGAATGCCCTGTCACCATCAACAGGGCACTATCCCTGGCTGCTAGGTGCACCAGGTCGTACATGGCATCAGAAAGAAAAGGAACTGCAGACTCCAAAAGAGGAGTAGTACCATTGGTGGGACAAACTGAATCCACTGGAGCAGGGATCGAGATGGCAGGCCTGCACAGATTGCCAACTGAAGAGCAGCAGCCGCCGCGGTGAACTGGTTCATCAAAGCCAAATCCACCCTTTGGTCCAGAGTATCTTTTAAGGCCGATCCGCCTTCCACAGGAATGGTGGTCCATCTGGCAACTACCATGACCCGCACATCCACCTTGGGAATATCAAAACACACAACGCACTTCTTTTCCAGGACAGCGTATAACTGCTTTTTACACACCCTTGACCCCTTAGGCAGGGAGTCGGGAGAACCCCACACCGACTGGATACCTTGATCCACCTCTGAGAGCGGAAAGAATGTAGTGTATTTTGCACCTCGTACAGGAGTGAATTAACCTTTGGCCCCTGCTCCACGTCTAGAGCATCCGCCAAGTCCAAGGTGGATAAAGACACTGATAATCAACGCTGCCAGTTCCCCCTTCTGGAACAGGCAATTAACACCAGCCTCCTATAGGACTCTGAAAGTGAGATTACTTCATCATCTACAGCGGTACCGAAGTCGCAGACCAGATCTCAGACAAGCCCCAGCTGCTTCACATCTCCAGGAGAAGACCTTCGCCGGGGATACTTAGCCAAAGGAAACAAAAACAGGGCTTCCACTATCAGCCTGCCCCTCACGAGACTGTGCTCAGGGGCACTCAGAGGCCGCAGGGCCTGAATTTCCACACCAAAAAGACCAGGCCTGTAATCAAAAAGAGCAGAGTTCCTGGGAGGACAATCCAGATTCCTGAAGCTCTCCTCTCAGAAATGACCCGCCACCCCCCTCCCCCCGAAACAGGGGACATATCTGCTGTCCAACTTCTAGAGGAAGGGAGCGGTGAACAGTGTGGTTGCCGAAACCTCCAGCCAGCTGGTCATCCTTACCTACAGCACCATCCACCACCTCTTGCCCTGAGACAGACAAGGCTGGACCATCTGCATCCCCCTGCTGAGAGGAGGGAAACAGGCTCTCCAGGGATGATTCAGAAACTGCCATGCAAGAAGAGCAGAGTCCAGAAGGCATGCCACGGGTCAAACCAGGTTTCCTAGAAGAAGACAAAGAGTTAAGGCAAGTGCAATAGCAGCATGTGCTAAGACCACAGCAGCCATAAGGTACGCGCATTAACAGCACTTGTACAGCAACAGACAAAACAGGTACTTGCGTAGGAACACACGTTGGAGCCACTCGGGCAGAATGTGAGCTAGGACCATGTGACCACCAAGCACATAATAGTGAAAAAACGCTAGTAACGTGCAGAAAATGGCAAGAAACCCCCATACCATGCCAATAGTCCACCCTAAATTGGATTACAGACAGACTGAATCTGTAGTCCCCAACAAGGACAATGATGAGGTCAAGCCTTGGTACTCACCTCCTGAGAGCCCCAGGCAGAAATCCGTGCCAAGCTCAGCTCTAATCCCCTGAAACTGTTTCTTTTGTTTCACAGGCACTGCGTTTAAGGTGGCTAGCAGGCAGATTCCTCTGAGAGCCTTCTGTAAACTTCAGGAGAGCGCAAGGGGGTACAGAGGAGGAGGGAGGGGGCATTGAGGCTGTGTGAGGCTGCTGACACCTTCCAAAACCTTCCCTTTTTTCTGGTTGCTTAAAAGGCTTTTATCATAAAAAGAGCATGGAGCTGAACCAATTTTCCCTCCTCCAATGGCTACCAAAAAGACCACAGTCTAATACAATCTCTCACATCATGCTCAAGTGAGAGAGTCACCCTCAAAGGTAGTTGCTCAAGAGAACTTAAATCAATCTTTTCCTCTCAATTATTCAAATTTGCTTCAGAGTGGAGAAAATCCATCATCTGCTGGAGACAAAAGAGCACTGACGAGAGGCGGATAAAGGAATTGGAGTGATGTCAATGAAACCTAGGCTTTTTAATGGTTCTTCGTCTCCACCAATCTGCTGGTAGGGGAACACAACCCACTTGTCTGGATTGGTCTAGCAGACGATATGGAATACTGGATTCTCTCAGAGCTGCACCAGCATATATACCGAGTGATGTCGTCACAGAAAGTTGCTCTGATCTGCCTCCACCTGCTGACAAGGGAGTATAACCACAGATGTGTGTATGAAAGAGTAAATTAGACTTACCTGCTAATTGTTGTTCCTTAAGAAACTCTAGTCCAGTCCCGGAAATGTAGAGTTGTCAACCTCCACCAGCAGCTTTGGAGACTGAAAGATGTCATCGTCATGATGTCACTGGTACAAATAGGCTAGATCCGCCCCCTTTCACCAGCACCTATTGACAAAGCAGACTCAGCAGAGCAACAAATAAGTAGTTAACTCAAAACATCCATAATGAACCGCATCTACAGATAGGTATAGAACACTAACGAACAACACAGGGCCGCCCAGAAAGAACAGGCAGTGCCCTGTAAAAGAATGGGTACCTAAGCACCATAGCCGCATGCTGCAACCCTACAGAGATCCCCTCTGAGAACGTCTCTCATCCCTGTGCCTCACAGCGGGACCCTGTGGTTATGATGTGGGTTTTTGTTTTTTTGTTTTTTGTTGGTTTTTTTTGTAGTTTTCTCTTACCGAGAAGGATTCCACAGCTGACCCATCACTTCAGGCTGGTCTACACCCACCGAACGGGAGGGATCCGGGACTGGACTAGAGTTCCTTAAGGAACAACAATTAGCAGGTAAGTCTAATTTACTCTTCCTTTGCGTCCCTCTAGTCCAGTCCCGGAAATGTAGAGGATGTAACAGAGCAGTACAGATCAACGGGAGGGCCCTGACCCAGCCTGAAGGACGGCTGATCCAAAACGACCATCTCCACGCGCCTGCACATCCAGGCAGTAATGTCTAGCAAAGGAATGCAACGAGGACCAGGTCGCCGCCCTACAAATATCCGCCGCCGGAACCAGGCTGACTTCCGCCCAGGACGCTGCTTGAGCTCCCGTGGAATGGGCCCGCAAACAGACCGGAACTTCCTGGCCTCTCAAAATGTAGGCGGAAGCAATCGCTTCCTTCAGCCATCTAGAAACGGAAGACTTCGCCGCCGCCTCGCCCTTCCGTGGGTCTCCGAAGGCTACAAAAAGCCTGTCCGACTTCCGGAACGACGCCGTACGCCGGAGATACTTCTTGAGCACTCTCCGTACATCCAACCGGTGCAAACGACCACCCGCTTGAGCCCTCTGCCCCGTGGAAAACACCAGCAGCGATACCACTTGATTCACATGGAAAGCGGACACCACCTTCGGCAAAAAGGCAGGAACCGTACGCAAGACCACCTTGTCCGCCGAGAAGGTCAAAAACGGCTCCTGGCAAGACTGTCAGCTCCGAAATTCTCCGGGCGGAGCAAATAGCCACGAGAAACACAGTCTTGAGCGTCAAATCCTTAAGCGAAGCCCTACCGAGGGGCTCGAACGGCTCCCCGATCAGGGCGTCCAAGACCACATTGAGATCCGCGGAGGAGGAATAACCGAACGCCTCGGCAGTCTCAGCAGCAAAGCCGCTCGCAGGAAACGCCGAATATCGACGTGCGTCGCTATCACCTGACCCTGAATCTTGCCGCAAAAACAGGAAAGAGCTGCCAACTGCACCCGTAGGGAAATGGCCGAAAGCCCCTTCTCCAATCCTGCCTGCAAAAAGGAGAGGACGCTGGAGACGGCAGCTCGGAGAGGATTGAGGGACCTATCGGAACACCAGGCCTCAAAAACACGCCAAACGCGTATATACGCCAGGGAAGTCAACCTCCGGCGCGATCGCAGAAGAGTGGCTATAACCGACGCCGAATACCCCCGGGCCGTTAACCGCGCCCGCTCAAGAGCCAAGCCGTAAGCGAGAATCGATCCACCTGAGGCATTCGCAAGGGGCCTTGAAGCAACAGATCCACCCGAAGCGGGAGCCACCACGGACGGTCGGCCAACAGCCGAACCAGATCGGCATAACACGGCCGTCTGGGCCAATCCGGCGCCACCAGCACCACCTGACCCGTGTGCCGCTCGATGCGTTGAATCACTTTGCCGATGAGCGCCCAGGGAGGGAACACATACAGAAGACCCTCCGTGGGCCACCTCTGCGCCAAGGCATCCAGGCCCTCGGACATCCACTCCTTCCGCCTGCTGAAAAAAACGCTCCACCTTCGCCGACTCCAAGGTCGCCATGAGATCCATCACAGGCAATCCCCAACGGCGCACAATCATCGCAAAGACGTCCGCATGGAGGGCCCACTCCCCCGGATCCACTCGGCGGCGGCTCAGATAATCCGCTTCGACATTGTCGACGCCCGCGACGTGCTGAGCTGATAGGGCCTGCAGGTTCAGTTCCGCCCAGGCCAGCAGCACACTCGCCTCCTCCTCCAGAGACGCACTGCCCGTGCCGCCTTGCCGATTGATATACGCCACCGTGGTCGCGTTGTCCGACAGCACATGCACCGCCGCTAGCCCCAGCACCTGCCGAAACGCCTGCAGAGCTTGAAGCACTGTGCGCATCTCCAAACGGTTGATGGACCATAGCCGCTCCTCCCGCGACCAAGTCCCCTGCGCAAAGGAGCCCTCGAGATGAGCCCCCCATCCTGCGAGACTCGCATCGGTGGTGAGCAATCGCCAGCACGGAGGCTCCAAAGGCACGCCCTGCGTCAGGCTGTCGGGAAGCAACCACCATTGCAGGCTGCCCCTCACCGCCGCTGGATAGGGCAGACACTGCGACAACGCATCCCTCTGATGAGACCACCGCCTGAGCAGAGCACTCTGCAACGGCCGCATGTGAGCCCTGGCCCACAACACCAAGTCTATCGTAGCCGCCATGGTGCCCAGCAACTGCAGGTACTGCCAAGCCGTCGGCACCCGAAGCCCCAGAAACCGACGCACCAGATCTCTCAAGGCCTGCGCCCTTGTGTGGGGAAGAAAAACCCAGCCTTGCTGAGTCTCGAAGCGCGCCCCCAAGTATTCCAGGGTCTGAGAGGGAGTCAGCCGACTCTTCGCCCCGTTGACTACCCAACCGAGGCTTTCCAACAATTCCACCACCCGAGTGGTGGCTACCACGCTCTCCTCTCTCGACTTCGCCCGAATCAACCAATCGTCCAGGTAAGGGTGTACCAGTATCCCCTCTCTGCGCAGAGCGGCCGCCACCACAACCATAATCTTCGTGAACATCCGAGGAGTGGTCGCCAGACCGAACGGCAACGCCCGGAACTGAAAGTGTCCCATCGGCACCGCAAAACGGAGAAAACGTTGATGCTCCCTTCGCACGGGGATATGAAGATAGGCCTCTGTCAGATCTAAGGATGTCAGAAATTCTCCCTCGCGAACCGCCGCAATGACGGACCGCAAGGTTTCCATGCGGAAGTGGGCCACCCGAAGGCAACGATTTACCCGCTTGAGATCGAGGATCGGACGAAACGTACCCTCCATTTTGGGAACTACGAAATAAATGGAGTATCGACCGGCGCCGCACTGGTCGACCGGAACGGGCACCACGGCACGGAGCCGCTGAAGACGCTGTAAGGTGTCTCCAACCGCTCGGAGCTTCCGAGGGGCCCTGCAGGGGGAAAGAACAAAGGAATCTCCGACGGGATGCTGAAATTCTAGGGCGTAACCTTCCCGAATGACCTCTAAGACCCACTGGTCTGAGGTAGTCTGGACCCAAGCCGGGTAGAATTCCCGCAACCTGCCTCCCACGGGAACCTCCCCCACCTGGGCCCGCCGTATCTCATTGCGACTTCTTGGCCCTGGAGGACTGGAAGGTACCAAACCCCCTGCCCGCACCTCGGAACCCTCGAAAGGACTGACCACGTGTCGGAAACCGGCTCCGCTGTGACTGCTGAAAGCGAGGAGTGCGAAATCTACGAAAATCTCTCGAGACACCTCTAGACCCTGAAGCCCCTCGAGTCTGCTTCGGCTTATCCTCCGGGAGACGCCCCCCTTTGGATTCTCCGAGGTCCTTAACCAACTTCTCAAGATCTTCTCCGAAGAGCAGCTTACCCCGGAAAGGAAGTTTACTGAGCCGGGTCTTAGAAGAACTATCCGCCGACCAATTACGGAGCCATAAATAATGGCGAGCCGCTACCACCGAAGCCAGACATTTCGCCAGACCACGAATAAGATCATAATGAACATCGGACAGGTAAGCCGTGCCGGACTCTAGCCGAGACACATCCGCTGTTTGGTCCTCCGAGAGGGAGCTCTGAAGACGTTGAGACCAGCGCAAACAGCCTCTCACCACCCACGCCCCCGCTATGGAGGCCTGCAGGGAAAGGGCGCCCATATCAAACACCTGCTTCAGCAAGGTGTCCAACTTCCTATCTTGCCCATCCTTCAATGCTGCCGCTCCCTCCACCGGAATGGTGGTCTTCTTCGTGACCGCCGCTACAGCGGCATCCACCTTCGGGGACCGAAAAAGCAGCTTATCCTGCTCAGAGAGCGGGTATAACCGGTCCAATGCCCGGGTCCCCCTTAACGCCGACTCCAGGGAGTCCCACTCCTCCTGAATCATATTCCGAAAGACTCTGTGTATGGGGAAACACTCGCTGTGACGTGCGCACGGCCTGCAAGAGCGGATCCTCCAACACCTCCTCAGAGGATGTGGACCCCGCGGGCATGTTCAACACCTTTAGCGTCTCGGAAATCAAAGCAGGCAGTTCTTCCCGCCTAAACACGCGGACCACTCTGCTCTGCTGCTCCTCCTCCAACAATTCACTGTCTTCCAAGTCCTCGTCCGAGACGTCCCCCTCTAGATCCGGTATCCCCAGGTCCTCCTCCAAATGAGCTGGCGACGCCGGGGCCAAATCACCCCGATGCCTTTTAGGCAACGCCACCTCCCCGTCCTGAGGGCTGGACGACCGCCTTCTCTTGCCTTTTTGAGGACTGGGGGACTGAACCCGGTCCGGCTGCAGCAAGGCGAACGCCTTCTGCATCAAGGAGAAAAATTATGAAGGGAACCCAGGCACCCCGGCCCCCTGGGACCCTTCCGGCAGCAAGGGAACGCAGCCAGCGGAGGACGGGCCCGCCACCAGTTCCGAAGCAGATAAGGAAGGGGGGCTGGACCCCCTGCCGTCCAGAGAAGTCTCAGCCAGGTCTTTAGAGCCTTCCCCCATGGACTTTTCCATGCCCAGGGCCTCCAAAGAACAGGTCTTGCAAACGCCCGAGTCCAAAAGCTCTCCGCGCCTCACCCCACAGACGAGGCAGCGTGGCTTGGCCGGCATGGTCTATAAACAGCGCTGTAAGGGAGTAGCCGGTGAGCAGCCGCAAGGAGCAGCTCTATTAAAAACACATTTGTTTGGTTTTTTTTTACTGAATTCCACTAAGCACACACTAACTAGCTGCCCCCTGACACTCGTTTCCCAAAACGAAGCTTCAAACTCCTAAAAATCAACTGTGCAGAAAGAAAAACCGGCACCCAAAATGGCCGCCGCAACGTTCGCGGCGCCAAAAAACCACACGGTCAGGCCTCCCTCACGCGTGCCGAACTGCCTAAGCCGCACTCCGAGCACACAAGCACTCCCCCAAAAGACCCCTGAGGATGGATGTACTCACCGCGACGCCGATAGGAGAGTGAAGAAGGGCAGCGCTGAACCCCTCAGGAGCACAGCCTTGTAAGCGGCATCAGCTCCTGGAGAGACAAGAATCCCCGTGGTACCAACCACTGCCTGCTGCCGTCGGTCTCTGTTACCCTCAACCTGCTCCTCACCCTTCCAAGTGGGTTCGGGAGCAGGGAGGCAAATGCAGGCACCCCTCTGTGCAACTGCAATGCTCGTTGATATGCTGGGGCACAGTTAGAGACAGAGGAAGGAGGGAGGGGGAGGGGGGAAGAGAGAGAGAACAGAGAAGAGAGAAACAGCCCCAGCAATACAGGATCTCTCTGTCAGCAGCAGCAGGCACCTAAAAACTAAGGCAAAAAATAAATTCCTATCACCAAGGGGAGCCTAACCAAAGAATTAAAGCTCTGCTTATTTGTTCCTCTGAGCCCAGTCCCGGGCTCAGAACCTCCAAGCTGCTTGGAGACTGAAAGTACTGATGAAAGGGGGCGGATCTAGCCTATTTGTACCAGTGACATCATGACGATGACATCTTTCAGTCTCCAAAGCTGCTGGTGGAGGTTGACAACTCTACATTTCCGGGACTGGACTAGAGGGACGCAAAGGAATGTGGTATATAAATAAATGTTTGGTTTCGGCATTGCTGGCTAACTTAATTTTCTTTGGAAGGAAAATGTCCATGATGTTATTTTTCCTTTCATATAAAAAAAGTTAGGAGTGCAATAGTTAAAGGTCCCATTTCAGGTGGTTTCGTGCTGGTGATTCTTAGCCCCTTGGGATTATCCTGAAGCCAAAGGCAGACTCTGATGAAGCACACGAGGGAGGCTGGCTATAAAAGGATTAGGTAGGGAAGAATATCGCAGGCTGATGGAAGTGAAGGATAGGGATGAGGTTTTTGGAAAAAGATATTCAGCCACTATAAATAGGTCCACTCACACCTTTGAAAGTAGAACAAGGCTTCTTTGATAGCAGAAGTGAAGAGATTCCACGAGTTCCTGTCTGTTGACATAAAAACATAGCAACCTGGTTGGCTGTTTGAAACTAAACAAGGTCTCTCTAAGAAAATGGATGCTCAAAGGGCATAAAACATGACTCGAAGCACCAAGAGACTAATGTGTAGTCGTCTTTGGAACTTTGAACATATGCCTACAGTGAGACGCAAATTTATGTGAGCTCAACACCCAATGCTGGAAGCATCCGTTAGGGGAGACTGATTTCTAGTAGAGCAAGAGACACCTGAGGTCAGGTTAGGGGTACTGATGTCCACCATTGCAGCACAGTTGTATGCTCTTTTCTAAGCAATTTTATTTGTTTTCTTTTAATGTGCTCTTCATTTGGATGCTAAAGAAAAGATCGCAAGAAAGATGAGCCTCACATTTAAAGGATTTACAATAGTCAAGCTGATTTGCTATATAAAGATAAATGAATAGTTAAACTGTCTTGTACCTGGGAGTTGCAGGATGCTCATTTAGAAACAAGATGCATGCCATCAGATATGAATATGATCTTGATAACTGTGTATAACACTTGTGTGTGTATACTGCATTTATTCTTCTTAAATCGGATTGTGAATATTGAAATTGGAATAAAAAATAAACAAACTTGGACTTTAAAAAAGTTGATTTACTATGGATGTCTATAGTTATCTCAGGGCTTACGTTGTACCAGAACAGGGAAGAACAGCGTTCCGGCACTTCTTAAGTCCAGGAAGTAATCATGCAGCCACGGAAGGATTTTCATTTGCCCCCATAGCTGTACTGTATTAAAGAAGCCTGGTCCACAGCATTTTTAAGAAAACTTTAATGAAAGTGATGCAGGCCTGGCTGCTTCAGTGCAGCACACATGGGAGCAAATAAAAACGCTCCTGCAACTATGCTAAGCATTAATATAGACGCAATTGCACAAATCACTTCTCAGCTCAAGAAGTGCCAGAATGCCGCAGCCATATTAATGTTTAAAACAGCTGCAGGAGCATTTTTGTTTGCTCCCATGGCTGTGGTGCACTGGAACAGCCCGGCCCATGGCATTTTTATTAATGAAAATGATACGGATTGGGCTATTTCAGTGCAGCACAGGCACAGGAGCAAAAAAAAAAAAAATGTTCCTACGGTGGATGCAGCAAGAGAAAGAGAAGAGATAACTGATAGGGGAAGCTGTGACTAGGGGGCTGATGCAGAGTGAGGGAGGGACTGGGGCACTGGAATAGGCTTATGGTGGTAGAGACTGGAGAGGACTGGAACTGGAAGAGAGCTAATGCTGGAAGGTTGGCTTTGACTGGAAATGTGCTGATACTGGGGTTTGAAGGAGGGATCGTGGGCTAGAACTGGGCTGATACTGGAGCTTGGGGGACTGGGGATATAGAAATGGGCTGATACTGGACCTGGGGGGGGACTGGAAATGGGCTGATACTGGGGTTTAAAGGGGGACTGAGGACTAGAACTGGGCTGATACTAGAGCTGGAAGGGACTGGAAATGGGTTTACGCTGGAGGGGGCTAACTTTAGTGCTGGGGGGCTTGGTACTGAAAGGAAGCTAATGCCAGCAAATGCTGGAGTCAGAATGTGAAAAAGGAGATGCTGGGGGAGTGAGAAGGGAGAGGACGACAGATATTGTGTGGAATGGGGAAGAAGTAAACCCAATCAGGGGAAAGTTGAGAGGGAGGGGTGTAAGATAAGATGCTGTGGTAAGGAGGTGGAAAGGAAGGAAGGGTTAATGTGTATTAGAGAATGAGGTAGATGGGTGGACACGGGGGGGGGGATATACGGATGTGGGAGAACAGAAACTTGGGCTTAGGTGGAGAATTTAAGACTGAGTGAGAAAACAGAAGACCCTCAACATAGGCTGGGTACTGGGCATGTAAGGGTAACTCAGGGCTTGTGTGGGATTGTAAGTAAAGACTCACGGACTGAGTAGGATGGAAGAGTGGGGACTTGTGGTTACCTGAAGAGAGATTTGGGAATCTGTTGACTAAGAAATTAACCAGAGATTACGAAGGCAGTGAGAAAAAGGTGATTGGGCGAGGGGTATGAGTAGGGCTTTCAAGGTTTGAAGGGCCTTGGAATGCTTGGGGAGGGATTGGGGATAGATGAAAAGGACAGAGGGCTATGGAATGGGTCAAAGTCACAGGAAGGGACAGGTCTTCCTTGAAAGCGGTGAGCGAGTAGAAATGGGGGAGGTGAAAATGGAAATGGAAACCTGGATTTGGGAGGGGGTGGAAGGGGAGAGACATAAGAAAGGCCTAGAGGTGGAGAGAGGATATGTGCTGGGGAGTGAGCTCGGGCTGACTAGGGGAAGAGAGGCAAAAGGTGGTAGATAAGGCTGGGAAAGCATTGTTACAGGTGATCTTTGGGAGCAGCATGAAAGCGTAGTTACTCACTTGTAACAGGTGTTCTCCAGGGACAGCAGGAATCAGTCCTCACTTATGGGTGACCTCGGCACCGACAGAGCCTGCGTGGAGCAATTCCACAGCTTTCAAAGAAAGCCTTTGGGATTGCTGCCACGCATGTGTGGTTCTCTTCCCACCCAAGGGTGCCATCTTGCTCAGTCAGGTCCCTTAGCTCGAGCCCTACCAAGCAGATGGCAAGGGAAGGATAAAAATCCAGCAACTCATCAGGGGAGGTGGGAGGGTAGTGAGGACTGATTCCTGCACAGGACTACCCAGCTACAGGCTACCAAACCTGTAACCAAAAAACACCTCCACGAAGGCATGAGCAAAAGCCAATGCCTGAAGGAGCCCGAGTCCTCAGGTCCCCGGGGTGAAACCCTCGGTAGCTGCCGAGAAGGGTCAGAGGGCAGGAGTTGCTTATACCCCAAACAGATTATGGAGTACAGCCTGACCGAAGGCACTGTCCCAGCGGGACTCCCTCTCCAGACAATAGTGCAAGGCGAAAGTGTTCGCCGAAGCCCAGGTCGCAGCCCAGATGTCCAATAGCGGCACTGAGCGCAGCGAAGCCACCAAAGCCGCCTTGGCTCAGACGCAGTGTGCGGTGACCCGCTGATCCAGCAGGGCGCCCGCCTTCAAAGCAATGCAATCCGCCACCCAGATGGAGAGGGTGCATTTTGTGACTGCCTGCCCCAGGCGATTGGGATCGTAGGTCACTAAAAGCCGGCCAGACCTGCGATGAAGCTGGGTGCACTGCAGATAGAAGGCAAGAGCCCTCTTGCAGTCTAGTGTATGCAAAACCACAGATGCCTGGTCGGCATGGGGTCTGAGGAAGAAGGTTGGTAAGACTATCTCCTGATTGAGATGAAAATCTGAGACAACCTTCGCAGGAACTTGGGGTGGGTATGGAGAACCACCCTGTTCCTATATAACCTGGTGTAAGGGGCTTCAGCTAGGAGAGCCTGGAGCTGACCACTTTCCAGGATAGGTGCCGAAGCGAGCACGTCGCCATCGGCTCAAAGGGTGAATGCATAAGCTGCATGAGCACTATGTTCAGGTCCCATTCCACCGGAAGAGGCTGGATGGAGGGTTTGGACAGCAAGAGGCCCTGCAAGAGCAGGAGACCAAGGGCTGCTCCAAGAGGGGTTTGCCCTCTACGGGGAAGTGATTCATCGAGATGGCGCTGAGGTGTACCCTGACAGAGTTCGAGTTCAGCCCCTCCTTTGAGAGATGGAGAAGGTATTGGAGGACCCATTGAGTGGGACATGAGAAAGGGTCAAGTGGGACATGAGAAAGGGTCGATCTGGAGCTCGTAGCACCAGACCAAGAAGTTTCACCACTTGAAGCCGTAAGCTCGTCTCGTCAAGTCCTTCCTCGACGCGAGGAGAACCTCCTCCGGGAGGTCTAGCGTGGCTAGGGTGAACCGTTCAGCCGCCAGGCTTCAAGGGACAACGTGGCCAGGTTTGGGTGTAGCACCCATCCCTCCTCCTACGTTAGCAGGCCTGGGGCACAACCCAAGGGAATCAGAGGCTCGGACACGAACCAGAGCAGGAGTGGGAACCATGGTTGCCAAGGCCACGAGGGAGCGATATCATCAACGCTCGTTCCCGCTGAGCTTTGTGGAGGGTCCTTGCAATGAGAGGAGTGGGAGGGAACGCGTAGAGCCCCCCAGAGGTTCAGCTCAAGAGAAGCGCCTCCCTGCTCGGGGTGCGGGACTGGGCACCAAAAGCAGGGGAGCTGAGTGTTCGCCAGCTGGCAAACAGGTCCATGGTCGGGGTCCCCCACCAATGGAAAAGCCAGTTGGTCACCTCCGGGTCCAGCTGCCATTCGTGAGGGCGAAGGATCCTGCTGAGTTTGTCCACAAGGATGTTCTCATGGCCCAGGAGGTAGACCACTCGTAGGGTCATCCCTCGACAGAAGGCAAAGGAGAAGAAGAGGACCGCTTCCCGGCAGAGGAGTGATCCTGTGCCCCCCTCCTTGTTGATGTAGAACATCGCCCCTCGATTGTCAACCTGCACGAGCACAGACTTTCCTTGGAGATGGTCCTTGAAGGTCCTCAGGGCCCATTGGACCGCCGGAAGCTCAAGCAAGTTGATCTGCTGATGAGACTCTTCGAGTGACCATCGCCCCTGCATGCACAGTGCACCACAATGGGCTCCCCACCGCAGCAGGGAAGTGTTCCTTTATTTGCACCATTTCATGCTGCGGGTTCTGGAATGGCAGCCCCCGGAGAAGGTTGCAGGGGTCCTGCCACCAGTCTAAGGATCTGTGAAGTTTGTGGGAGACCTGAATGAGATCTCTGAGGTGACCGAAGGCTGGGCTCCACTGAGTGCTGAGGCACGACTGGGCTGTCCGTATGTGCATGCAGGCATGTGGAACCACATGGACAGTGGAGGCCATGTGCCCCAGGAGGCACAGCATAGTCTGCGCCATGACCTGAGTGATGCTCTGGACCCGGGCTGCCAATGCTTGGAGACAAGCCGCACGGTCTGAAGGTAGAAAGGCGATCACCTGCCGAGTGTTGAGGTGCGCCGATAAACTCCAAGACTTGTGCCGGTTCGAGGTGGGACTTGGGGTAGTTGACCAAGAATCCTAGGCGCTCGAGGATTGTGCATAATGCTGCCAGGCGGGCTTCTCCAGCTGAGGGTACCATGACGAGCCAGTCGTCGAGGTAAGGGAAGACCGGTATGCCCTGCCATCTGAGGGAGGCAGTGACCGCAGAGAGGCACTTTGTGAAGACTCGCGTAGCAGATGCGAGTCCGAAGGGGAGCATCCTGTATTGGTAATGTTCCCCATGCACCCTGAAGCGCAGGAACGGTCTGTGCTGGGGGTGAATCAATATGTGGACATAAGCGTCCCTGAGATCCAAGGAACATAGCCAGTCGCCCTGCTGGAGGAAGGGCAGCAGGATGCCAAGAGATAACATTTTGAACTTCTCCTGCACCAGAAGCTTGTTAAGTTTTCGGAGGTCGAGGATGGGCCGTAGGACCCCCGTCTTCTTCGGGAGAAAGTACTGGGAATAGAAGCCCCAACCTCGGAGGTGCATCGGTACCAATGTTCCCTCTAATTTTCTGTAGGCTGCGTGCACATAAAATATCAGCTGTGCAACTTTTGAAGGAAGGTTAAATTTTTGTGCGCCACATAATGACACTGAGTTATATACTTTAAAATTTGACTACACGTCAGAATACAGTATGTACACCACATTGATTGCACTAGAAAATATTGTAGAACTTGTGAAAACCGTAAATATACAAGAACTTTTAAATTTTAAGATGTGTGTTGTTTTCTATCAGAACCAGAACCGTAATTTTTGTGCGCTCTGTTGTAAAGTATGTGCGCTCGCTCAGCGAGGTGTGTGTGCGCGCACATGCGCACAGCTTAGAGGGAACAGTGATCGGTACCCTCTCAACCGCTCGCTGGGCGAGAAGATTGTCTAACTCCTGCTGTAGGAAGGTCTGGTGCGTAGGGAGTTGAGAAGCCTCCACTAGGGAGAAGGGAGGGGGATGCCTGTCCAAACGGAGACGGTAGCCATCCTGGACTACTTGGAGGACCCAAGTGTCTGACATGATGGATGCCCACTGAGGGGTGAAGGAGGATAGGTGTCCCCCCACTGGCTGCGGCACTGCCAGGGGGCGAAAGGCTACGCTGCTGATGTCAAAACCCCTGGGCGGGCTGGCGGCGCCGGGTTTGGCCCTTGGGCCCTTTCGGCTTGCTATGACCTTGGGGTCCAGACTTTTCCTGCGTCGCGGTGGTCAGTGCGGGATTGGGTGGGTATGGTGGGTCGCCTTGGTAGGGTAGACCCTTCTGCGGGAAGAACGGCTTCTTAGTTTGCTGTTTCTTCCGAGGGAGGGAGGAGGTCTTGGGCGAGAGGCGGGTTCGGGTGACGAACTCAGTCTCTATCTCGGCGGCCTTATCCTCCATCGGTTTACCGAAGAGTTGCTCACACAGGCAGGGCCACGTCTAGGAGCTTTTCCTAGACCCACTGCTCCAAGTCCAAAGACTAGAGCCATGCCTGGCATTGGGCCCCAATGCCAGCGGCCACCACGCGAGCCGAGGACTCGAACCTGTCGTAGGTGGTGCGGGAGAGGTATTTTGACACTCTGCAACAGACTGCAGAAGGGTCCGGAACCTACTGAGGGGTTCACCCGTGAGGCCAGTGGAGAAACCCCCGAGTTCCTTGGCTAGGTCCTGCAAAAACATGTCCATGTACAATTGGTATGCCTGAATACGGCATGAGAACATGGACCCTTGATAGGCCTTGCAGCCTAGGGCGTCGAGGGCTCTCGACTCCCTGCCTGGTGGAACCGAAGAGTGGGACTTCAGGCTGATTCCACCACCATGAAGGTGTGGGGAAGTTGGTTTTTCCTGAACCCAGGACTGCACTGGACCCTGTAAATCGCGCTGAGGCGCTTACTCACGATGGGGACCAAAGCAGGGGTCTTCCACATGCAGAGTAGAAGCCTAGACAGAATGGGGGGAACCGGAACAGTAAGAGATTCCCAAGGCGGGGACTCGTACTGCAAGATATCGAGCTCTTCAGTTCGAGGTTCCTCCTCAGCTTGGGTAGCCAGATTGAGAGCCCGTGCCATATCCCATACAAACACCACAAAGGAGGTGTCCTCGGGTGGAGAACGCCTCTGAAAGGAGGGCTGGGACGGGTCTGACGGGAGGTCTCGATGGGCATGGGTCTCTGGGGAGGTATCCCCGTCTGACTCCCAGTCCGAGAAATCAGAGGAGGAACCCGATTCGGGCTGGTCACCTTGCCTGGAATCAGAGGCCCTGGAGGATCTCGCCCCTGAGGAATGGGAAGGCGAGCACGACAGACGCCGAGGACCCTCACGAGGCCCATGGCTCTCGGGGGTTTCCAGGACGGATTTTGGTATCCTTCTCGAGGGAACCTGCCAGTGAAGCTGGATACGAGCGCCTGCTGGGAAGCTATGAACATAGAAACACTACGTTCTAGTGCCAGCATACGGGATTCCCACGCGGACGTGGGGCCCTGCAACACTGACAGTGGGGTCACCAGGTTGGGCGTCAAGAAAGAGAGGGGGTCCTCGCCGGGACAGCCCTCAGGAGACCTGGCGCCATCGCCAGGGGCCTCCAAGTCTGTACGAGGTACCTTACAAGGCTGCTCCTTGTCCAACTCTCGGGAACGCCAAGGGGGGCTACGCAACCGAGCGCGGGGGGGCTACGCAATCGAGCGCGGGGGGGCTACGCAATCGAGCGCGGGGGGGCTACACAATCGAGCGCGGGGGGGCTCGCGCTTATTGGGAGCCCCCGAATGCGACTTCGAGGTCGTCTTCTTCTTATGCCGCTCCACCTCAAGGGACCCCTGATTGGAGTGCCGTCTTGAGTGTGGAGACGAGGTGGAGGATCCAACCGGCGGAGAGACGACCAAGTGTGCCAACAGGGATTCCCAGGTAGCCTTATGGAAAATTTTATTTTATTTTTTTATTTATTGTAAATTTTCTCTCTCATTTTTCCATTCTTCGGACTTCTGCTTATGACTGAATAGGGCTTTGGAGGACATTTTCTTACAAAGCGAACAGAGCTCTGGATCATGGTCTGCCCCGAGACACCGCAGATAGCAGTCATGGGTGTCCGTAAGCAACGTGTTCTTGGAGCATCTATTGCATTTTTTGAAGCCGGTGGCCATTGGGGCAAAAAGGGCCTCTGCGAGGTCGAAGACCCACGCGGCCAGCGGTTGGGAAAAAAAAGAAGAACGCGAAGCCCGCTAACAGCAAAAAAATGTTAGGAAAATTGTCCTCTATGCTCAAAAGGAATGGGAGCAGGGGAAGGACAGTAGAAGACCGGTGCAACCAGAAAAATAGTAGGCCAGAGGCCGAAAAACGAAACACTTTTTCCAAGGGACGAGGACGTGTGTCTGAAGGGCTCCGCGGATAAAGAGAGACTGAGCAAGATGGCACCCTTGGGCGGGAAGAGGACCACACATGCATGGCAACAATCCCAAAGGCTTTCTTTGAAAGCTGGGGAATTACTCCGCACGGGCTCCGTTGGTGCCGACGTCACCCATAAGTGAGGACTGACTTCTTGCTTGTTCCTGGAGAATCAGTCTTCACATATGGGGTATCA
The DNA here is from genome assembly GCA_033557465.1 of Ichthyophis bannanicus. Classification (NCBI taxonomy): domain Eukaryota; kingdom Metazoa; phylum Chordata; class Amphibia; order Gymnophiona; family Ichthyophiidae; genus Ichthyophis; species Ichthyophis bannanicus. Next base: position 1,362,116,700 of record CM066032.1, on the reverse strand, counting down.
TAAGTATCAACAGAGCCCATTGCAGGAACATTTCCCAGTGTCCAATTGGAAAGCTTTTGGGAGCACTCCACTGCACCTTCCCAAATCCTCTCTTCGAGTTTGTGGCCGAGAGATATTAGAAGAAAGAATACCCTATGACTCCTAGGGAAGGAGGGTAGGTTGTGAAGACTGATTCCTGCTGTTCCCAGAGATCACCTGTTACAGGGTGAGTAACAATGCTATCTCCAGGAACAAGCAGGAATGCAGTCTTCACATATGGGACTCACTTGCTCCCAGGTACCAGATAGTTGGATAGTAGTGGAATCCCTGAGGCAAAAGTATGGAGCCAAGGAAGTATGGATACAGAGTGGCCCCACTGAACTTGACTGCAGTTGGCAGCACAAGGACAGGGAAGTCTAGTGCCAGGGAAGTCCGGGATGGAGGGTAGGAGTTACAGTTAAGTCCATAAAAGGTGCTGGAGGACAGCCTGGCCAAAGACAGCATCCTGACAGGAGTCCCTGTCTAGGCAGTAGTGAGCAGCGAAGGTGTGAATGGAGGACCAGATAGTTGCACAACAGATTTTGTCAATGGAGACAGAATGAGGGTTGGCAACTGAGGTTTCCATGGTGCACACCTTGTGAGCGGTGACATGGCCCTCAAGGGAAAAGTCCTGCCTGAACATAAGCAAAAGAAACGCAGTCTGCAATCCAGATGGAGAGGGTGCGCTTTGACACTGGAAGTCCAAAGTGACTTGGATCAAAGGAAATGAACAACAGAGAATTTCCTGAGATTCTTGGTTCTGTCCAAGTAGAAAGCCAGAGCGCAATTGCAATCTAGAGTGTGTAGCGCTGCCTCAGCCCTAGAGGCATGCGGTCTGGGGAAGACAACCGGAAGAATTACAGATTGGTTGAGATGGAAAGCAGAGACCACCTTCAGAAGGAAGTGTGGATGGGTACGGAGAACCACCTTGTCAGGGTGGAACCGGGCATACAGAGTATTCGATACAAAGGACTGCAGTTTGCTGGTACGGCGAGCTGAGGTAAGGGCGATAAGGAAGATTACCTTCCAAGAGAGAAATTTTAAAGAAGTGGTGGCTAAAGGCTCAAAAAGAGGCTTTAGAAGCTGTGCTAGGACAATATTGAGGTCCCAAGCCACCAGAGGTGGTTTGATCAGCGGCTTGGATAGCAGGAGACCCCACAAGTTACTGCACCAAAGGGTGTGAAGAAACAGGATGCCTGTGATAGGCTGAGATGGCACCAAGCTGAACTCTGACTGAGTTAGTCTTAAGAACTGTCAAGGACAAATGGAGGAGATACTGCTAAAGAAATTCCACCGGACAGGCAGAGGGGTCAATATGTTTCAGGGTACACCAGAGGGTGAACCTGCGCCATTTGAAGGTATAAGAACGAATCGCAGATGGCTTGCGCGATGCAAGTAGGATGTCCTTGACCTGTTGTGTAAGTTTGAAGTCAGCAAAGATCATGCTTTCAAGCAGCCACACCATGAGACACAGTTTGCGGATTGGGATGGAGAAGCGCCCCGTGATCCTGATAGAGGAGATTGGGCACATGTCCCAGGCTAAGGGATGGAGTCTATGTTAGTCAAAGCAACAGAGGAAACCACAGTTGACGGGACCAGTAAGGGGCTATTAGAATCATGGAGCCCCTGTCGGCCTGCAGTTTGAAGAGGGTCTTGGCTATTAAGGGGATGGGTGGAAATGCATAAAAGCAGGCCCCTTCCCCACTCGAGAAGAAAGTCATCTGTTGACTGACTGTGTAGGGTGGGAAGCCTTGAGCAAAACAGCGGCAGTTGTGCATTCTCCTGGGCGGCGAACAGATCCATTCTGGGGATCCCCCACATGTGGAAGATCAAAGATACCATTTCCCGATTTACAGTTCACACGTGTGGATGTAGGATGCGGCTGAGTCTATCCGCGAAGAGAGTGAGTTTACCCAGGAGATACACCGAGGTAGTTTCTCAATGGGTTAGTTCTGTGCATACTATGGCAGTCATGAACCTCACTTCTAAACCAGGGTATGTGGAGTTTGATCTTAGTCTCTCAAATTTATTGCTAATGCTCGGCTTAATACTTGCATCGTGCCGAAGAAAGTTTCCTTCTGAAATTCTATTATCTCCTCTTTATCTGCAGAATTCCACTTAACCATAGTTAATCCTCTTAACTTTTTCATTAATTTCAGTGGTTTATCTCCTGTCACAGTGGGTCCAGGAACAAGCTCTCCATAGCCTTTATCTGTGGCAGGGATGTTATCAGCATATGCAGCACCTGCACTATCACAACCACCATCGTTAGCCCTAGTGCGTAAGCTACAGTTGGGCACCTTTTGAACCTGAGCGACATGCGTCCAGTATGTATTTTTTTCTTCTTTGTTCCTACCATACTTTAATTGTAATGTCACTTTGCTGAGATTTGGTATAGTAGTTATACAATGGGGTCATCACGTGAAGGTACTCAGCAAGACTTGAGGAGGGAACTTTATTCTCTCCCCCTAAGAGATGCACATCAATTCAATAGCTGCTGCATACTTCTATGACTGTGCTCTGAGATGAATGCAGTGTGCAGTGGAGAAGAACAAAAGACGAAGGGCTTCCTGGTAGAGAGGACAGGAAACCGTACCCCCCTGCTTGTTCACATAGAACATGGCCACCTGGTTGTCCGTTTGGATTAAGACCTGTTTGTCCAAACATTGGGGTTGAAAAACTTGAAGGGCATTCGTGAGAGCATGTAGCTCTAGGAGGTTGATCTGTGTACACTGCCCTTGGGTAGTGGGACTATCCAGATGTGCTCTCCACCCAAGTTTGGAAGCACCCTTTGTCAGAGTGCATTGAGATGGAGGCATCTTAAAAGGTGACACTCCGAGTAGGTTTGGAGGGAAGCACCACCGCTGAAGGGAGTTGACAAGAGCAGGAGTGATGTAAATCTTGTCTGAGAGACGTCCGGTTGCCTGGGTCCACTGAGACGAGAGTATCCATTGAGCCTATCTCATGTGCAGGCGGGCATAAGAGATGACATGGACTGAGGAAGCCATGTGTCCAAGAAGACGTAGCACTTCTCAAGCTGTCACAGCACTGACTCCTTATAGTGTGGGCCAGCTTGATGCGACGGGCAGAGCAGTCCTATGGAAGAAAAGCACAGTTACTTACCTGTAACAGGTGATCTCTGGGAACAGCAGGAGTAAGTCTTCACATATGGGTATCGTCGGTACCGACGGAACCTGCGCAGCAACGCTCCCCAACGTCCAAAAGGAAAGCTTTTGGGAGCATCCCACAGCGCCTGCGCGCTGCCTTCCCACCTTTCCTAACCACCTCTCTCCAGTTCGAGTTTTAAAGCTGAGACAAAGAGAGAGTGAGGAAAGAAAGATAGAGAGATACAACTCCTAGGGGAGGTGGATGGGTTGTGAAGACTTATTCCTGCTGTTCCCAGAGATCACCTGTTACAGGTAAGTAACTCTGCTATCTCCAGGAACAAGCAGGAATGAGTCTTCACATATGGGGACTCCCCAGCTAGAGATGCCTGGGAGATCACCCAGGTTGTGAGTCCCTGGGAAGGGCTCTACCTCCACCCATGAATCTCAGGCATTCAGCCAGGGATGGAGGGTAGGAGTTGGTTAGGTATGGAACAGGTGTATGAGAACAGCCTGACCAAACAAGGCATCCCGGCGGGAGTCCTTGTCCAAGCTGTAATGGGCTGTGAAGGTATGAACCGAGGCCCAGGTGGCCGCTCGACAGATCTCGTCGATGGACACAGAATTTAGATGAGCCATAGAGGCTGCCATGGACCTCACATTGTGAGCTGTGACATGGCCCTCCAGAGAAAGGTTCTTACTCTGGTAGGCGAAAGAAATACACTGAGCAATCCAATTGGACAGAGTTCTCTTAGAGACTGGAAGTCCTAAATGAGAGGGATCAAAAGCAACAAAGAGTTGAGAGGACTTTCTATGTTGCTGTGTCATTTGTAAGTAAAAAGCAAGAGCTCTTTTACAATCCAGGGTATGAAGATTCCTCTCTGCACTCAAAGCATGAGGTCCTGGAAAAAAGACAGGTAAATAAACCTCCTGGTTCAGATGAAAAGGTGAGACCACTTTAGGCATAAAGTGTGGATTAGTCCTGAGGACTACCTTGTCATGATGGAACCTTGTCTAAGGAGGATTAGCCACCAAGGCTTGCAGCTCACTGATGCGGCGAGCTGAAGTGACTGCAATGAGAAAAATAACCTTCCAGGAAAGGAATTTCAAGGAGGTAGTGGCTAAGGGTTCAAAAGGTGGCTGCATAAGCTGGCCAAGAACCAGATTCAAGTCCCATGCCACTGGAGGTGGTCTGATGGGAGGTTTAGTCAAAAGGCCTCTCATGAATCTTGCTATAAGAGGATGAGAGGAAATAGGCTGTCCATTGAGAGGTTTAAGGGATGCTGCAATAGCACTCAAATGGACTCTTACTGAATTTGTTTTAAGGCCTGCATGGGATAAAGGCAGCAAATACTCTAGTAAAGAATTCAGAGGTATTGCAAGAGGGTTAAGACCCTTCTCTGCACACCAAATGGTAAACCTTTTCCATTTAAAAGCATAGGAACGTCTAGTGGAAGGCTTTCTGGAAGCATGAAGGATATCCTTCACTTGCTGAGAAAGATGCAAATCTTGAAGGTCTAAGCCTTCAGCAACCAGGCTCTGAGGTGAAGAGACTGGGGATTTGGGTGCCACAACGTTCCCTCCTCCTGGGACAGAAGGTCTGGAGCAGATCCCAAGTCCAGGGAGGGAGCTTGAGAGAGATGCAGAAGTAGAGGGTACCACACTTGGCATGGCCAATGTGGTGCTATGAAGATCATAGACCCCTTGTCTCTCTGAAGTTTGAACAGTGTCTTGGGAATGAGGGGAATGGGTGGAAAGGCATAGAGGAAGTCTTGCCCCCAATGGAGGAGGAAGGCATCCCTGGCCTGAACTCCCTGACATGGAATTCTGGAACAGAACCGGGGAAGATTGGCATTCCACGGACTTGCAAACAAGTCTATGTCTGGGGTTCCCCAAATTCGAAAGGGACCATTCGTGTGGAAGCAGAACTCGACTGAGTCTGTCTGCCCAAGAGTTTTGAACCCCTGGAAGATACACTGCCATGAGATGGATTTGATGCTCTCTGGCGAAGGCCCACAATCTCAGAGCTTCGTTGCAAAGCGACAGAGAGCCAGTCCCCCCCTGCTTGTTCACGTAGAACATGGCTACTTGGTTGTCCGTGTGGATGAGGACTGTCTTGTAGCTGAGCAGGGTGTGGAAGACTCAGAAAGATTGCTCTGAGCTCTAAGAGGCTGATATGTAGAGATGTCTCCTGTGGAGACCAGATGCCTTGGGTGGAGGGATCTTGTAGATGAGCTCCCCAACCCTTTGGAGAGGCATCTGTTGTAAGGGTTGCTTGGGGTAACACCTGTTGAAAGGGGGACCCCAGCAACAGATTTTGAGTGGACTTCCACCACTGGAGAGAGCAAAAGAGGTGACTGGAGGTTGCTATTTTGTCTAACAGGCACCCTGATGCCTGGGTCCATTGGGTGGACAGAGTCCATTGAGCTGCTCTCATGTGAAGGCGAGCATAAGGAACCACATGCACAGTGGATGCCATGTGGCCTAACAGTTGTAACATCTCTCGAGCAGTTAAATGGGATTTTAACTGAATCTGTGAGGCTAACTGCACCAAGCGTAGGCAACGGGCCTGGGGAAGATAGGCCCTTGCAGTTGTGGTATCCAGCAAGGCCCCTATGAACTCTAGAGATTGAGTAGGGGTGAGATGGGATTTTGGAATGTTTATTACAAGTCCCAGATACTGAAGGATATGCTTTGTGCAGGCCAGGGAAGCCTGGGCCTCTGACTGGGATGGAGCTCGGATGAGCCAGTCGTCCAGATATGGGAATACAAATATCCCTAGAGTGCGTAGAAATGCAGCAACTACTGCCATGCATTTTGTGAAAACCCCTGGTGCAGAGGCCAGACCGAAGGGAAGCACTCTGTATTGATAGTGCTTTCCTTGGAAAAGGAACCAAAGGAACCTTCTGTGTGTTGGACGGATCTAGAGAACAAAGCCAGTCCTGACTCTGGAGGTATGGAAAGAGAGTACTGAGAGAAGTCATCTTAAATTTCTCCTTGCATAGAAACTTGTTCAATTCTCTGAGATCTAATATGGGTCTGTAGCCCCCTGTTTTCTTTGGGATGAGAAAGTAGGGGGAGTAGAACCCTGAGCCCTGTTGAAGAAGGGGTACTTCTTCTATTGCCCCTTGGGCAAGAAGGGTAGCAATCTCCTGACCGAGAAGGTCGAGGAGAGATGTTGGAGAATTGAACTGTCTCAACATGGTGTGAGGGGGAAGGTTTAGGAAATGAAGCTTGTACCCCTCCCTTATGATGGAGAGAGTCCATTGCTCTGCTGTGATTTGTTCCCATCTGGGAGCAAAGTGAGCTAACCTTCCTGGAATGGTGAGAGGCTCTGGATGTTCTAGAGCCAGAAAGGCTAAGTTCTCTAGTTGTAAGTCAAAGGCCCTGAGGAGGCTGAGGCTGTTGGGCCGTAGCAGTCCTAGCAGCCTTAGGGCTTGGCCTGTTTTGGTTGTTGCTGTCTCTTTGTAGCAAAACAACCTGCAGAAGAGGCCTGCTGACCATAAGCAGAATAGTATCTGCCTTTTTTGGGAAAAAATCCCTTTTTGAACCACCTTTTCTTAAAAGGAGCAGAAGTAGACTTTGAAAGTCTATCTAAAGCAGAATTTTCAGCATCCATCTGGGTGGCTTTTGTTTGCCAATCTTTGCCAAAAAGGTTTTCACCTGTACAAGGAAGGTTTCCTAGTCCATCCTGAACCCAGGGTTCTAAATCAGAAGCTTGTAACCAAGCAACCCTGCGTGCACCTATGGCAATAGCCGAGGCTCTGCTGGCACCTTCAAAAGAGTCAAAGGCTGCACGGTTGGAAAACTTGGAAACATCCTGGGCATGTTTGAGCCAGGTGAGAAACTTTTCCCTTTTATCTTCTGAAATAAAAGGAGACAAAGTTAGCAGATGATCTGTAACTTCTTTTAGAAACATCCCCATATAGAGACTATAGGAGTTGATTCTGGCAACAAGCATATTGGCCTGGAAAATTCTCCTGCCAAAGGCATCCAAAGTTCTGCATTCTCTTCCTGGAAGAGTAGAAGAGTGCCTTTTGGTACTCTTTATCTTCTTCATAGCAGACTCCACCACAATGGAGTGGTGAGGAAACTGAGTCTTATGAAAGCCAGGACAAGGAGGAACACGATACATGGTGTCCAACCTACGAGAATGAGGGGAGGTGGTGAGAGGAGTCTCCCATATGCCCAACATGTGATCATAAAGAATCTCATGCATTGGTAAAGTGGCTGCCTCTTTAGGAGCCTTAGGATATTGTAAAATAGCTAATTTTTTGGCTCTAGGCTCTGCCTCAGGGGCCATTGAGATAGAAAGGCCCCTGGCCACTTCCCTAATGAAGTCTTGAAAAGACAAGTCTTCTGGAGGAGACATTCTTCTTTTTGGAGAAGAGGGCTCCTGAGGAAGGATCACCAATGCCTCGACAGAGGCCTCTGATTCATCAGAGTCTTCAGAGGAATCAAAGTATTGATGCTCCTGCAGAGCCCGATACGCGTACCGGGTGGTATCGACATCGGGAGTAATCGGTACCGATGGGCATCACAGAACAGTGTACTGCTGCAGTCGACACCGAAGCCGATGTTGATGCAATCGGTACCGGTGCCGAAGTCGGTACCGACAACGGAGTTTGTTGCGGTACCGAAGGCGTCGTAGCTTGTATGAATGCCATAATAGCACGCTGCATGGTCAGAATATTCTGATCCATCGACGCCACCAATGTCTGGATGTCGGTACCAGTGGGAACCACCGGTACCCCAGAACATGGCAACAGGTTATCGGTCGAGGCCGAGCCATCGTTGTCAACCTGTGACCCCATAGATAAGGCTTTGGAAGCCGGAGCCTCCCGCCGGGGTAATTTTGCCTGTGCGGATTCCTCGAGGGCAAGCCCGGAGGCATCTCGATACTTGGAGGGAGATTTACCCTTCGAGGACCAGCTGGACTTAAGTTTGGTTACCTGAGATCCATGGGAGGAAGAAGCAGCCCTGGAAGACGTCGATGCCACCGAAGCTGCATCAGAGGGAAACAGGGTACTGAGCTTGGCTGCCCGATTCTGTAGACCTCTTTTAGACATCATGGAACAGGACTCACAATCTGTAATGGAGTGGTCAGGACCTAAACATTTTAGACACCATTCATGGGTGTCGGTGACAGAAATAGTGCCGCTCCACTTCGTGCATTTTTTAAACCCGGAGGCGGGCTTTTCCATGAGGAAAATTTTCCTAGGCCTAAGGCCAAAGAAAGAAAAATGCACTGAAGTGAGAAAACAGTTTTGTTTTGTTTTTTTAAATAAAGAAAGAAAAGACCGACGGTACCAGTCCGGCGCCAAAAAGGCAGAAGCGCGACCAAAGAAATAAAAGAAAATAAAGAAATTCTTCAGCGGTGACAGGAACACGACCTGCTGGCTCCGCGGAAAAGAAGAACTGGAGAGAGGCGGTTAGGAAAGGCGGGAAGGCAGCGCACAGGTGCTGTGGGATGCTCCCAAAAGCTTTCCTTTTGGACGCTGGGGAGCGTTCCCGCGCAGGCTCCGTCGGTACCGACGATACCCATATGTGAAGACTCATTCCTGCTTGTTCCTGGAGATAGCACGGGCCTGATGAGTGTCCAGAAGCGCCCCGATGAATTTGAACCGCTGGGATGCGACCAGGTGAGATTTGGGTAAATTTAAGACAAATCCCAGATTTTGAAGCATAGTCATGGTGAGATGAAGAGATAGTTTTACCTCTTCTGGGGATTCTCCCCTAATTAGCCAGTCGTCCAAGTAGGGAAAGACAAAGATCCCCAAGGTACAAAGGTAGGTGGTCACCACTGCCATGCTTTTTGTGAACACAATGGGTGTGGAGGCTAGGCCGAAGTGGAGCACCCGATATTAGTAATGGGTCTGCTGAACCCCAAAATGGAAATTTCTGTTTAGAGGGTGGATTAGCAGATGTGTGTATGCCTCCTTGAGGTCTAGAGGGAGGGAGGAGTGCCACAGTGGTTAGGACAGTTTACCTCAGGCCAGAGGGCTGGGGTCTCAATTCCCACATAGGGGACAAGCAACCTCAGGCTGGAGGGACTGGAGTCTCTAATCCCATGGCCACTCCTTGTGGCCTTGGGCAAGCCACTTAACCCTCCATTGCCTCAGGTACACTTAGATTGTGAGCCCTTCGGGGACAAGGGAATAAAAAAAGTGCCTGTTAGCATAGGTTTGTAAACCGCCCTGATACACAGGGTAAAGGGTGGTATAGCAAGTGCCTAAATCATAAACCATAAACCACAGAGAACATAACCAGTCGTTCCTCTGAAGGTATTGCAGAAGAGTACAGAGGGAAATTTTGAATTTTTCTCAAACAAGGAATTTGTCAATGGGCCTGATCCCTCCTGTCTTTTTGGGGATAAGAAAGTAAGGAGAGTAGAAACCCCTGCCTTCCTGGTCAGGAGGAACTGTTTCTACAGTCCCCTGAGCTAACAAAGTGGCCACCTCAGCTGACAAGAGATTGGCCTGAAGAGGTTTTGCAAGAGGTAGTGGAGAGTAAGCTTTCAAAATGAAATAGATAGCCCCCTTGAATGATGCTGAGAGTCCACTGCTCAGATGTGATGTCCACCTGTGGGCATAAGAACAGAGTCTGCCTACTATGTGAATGGGTTGGGGACCCTGCAGACGCAGAGTAGCTATGCTCTCTAGGAAGGAGTCAAAAACAGGTGCAGGCTATGGCTGTAAAACTGGTTGTGGCTTAGGCTTCTTAGGCTGACGAGGATTCCGTTGTCTGTTGTTGCTGCTGAGGTTGGTAAGCAGCTGCAAGTGGATAAGAAGGATATCATCTCATCTTTTTAGAATAGAAAGACTTTTTGGAATTTGTCTCTCTCCTAGAGGGGTCTAATGACTTTCGGGAGAGTCGTTTGAGGGTAGGATCATCTGACTCATCTCTCCAACCTTTTCCAAAGAGGTTCTCTCCAGAGCAGGGGATATTGACCAATTTATCTTGAACCCACTGCTCAAGGTCAGATGCCTGGAGCCAGGCCATTCTGCGAGCCCCAATGCAAACTACTGAAGCTCTGCTGGAAGACTCAGACAACAAAAGATGCCCTGGTTAAGAAACTTAGATGTATTTTGATTTTGTCTAATTAAGGCTAGAAATGTATCACATTTGTCATCAGGAAGGATAGGAGCAAGGTCAGATCTCTGGAGATATCCGCGACATACATGCCCATGTATGTACGATGTAATCCTAGAAGTGAGTGTACATGCCTGAAAACAACACACAAAGGCATCAAGAGTTCTTGTGTCCTTGCCTGGAGGGATGGAAGAATGATTTTTAGAACTCTTAATGCGACGCATCACCGATTCCACTACCATGGAATGGTGTAGTAATTGATGTTTTTGAAAGCCAGGGCATGGTGGAACTCTGTACATGGTATCGAGCCGTTTGCTGATAGACAGAACTGTTAGTGGGGTCTCCCATACATATAGCATTAGATCCCACAGGTTGCGATGCACCGGTAACGTGGCAGACTGTTTGGGTGCCGAGGAGTATTGGAGGATCTCCAATTCCTCTACCCTCGATTCCGTTTGTGATGTCACGATAAACTGCAGGTCCACTGCCATGTCCCGAATGAAGTCTTGAAAAGACATGTCCTCTGGCAGGGACCGACTCCGCTCATGAGGAGGGGGAGTGATTGGAAGGGAGATTCCGAGTTCCCCTAGAATCCTCAGATCCATTATTGGAACCGGAGGAAGTGGAGTCTGATTCAGATAGAAAGTCGAAGTATCAACGGTCTTGTGCCGATGTCAAAGCTCGATGCAGATACCAATGATTGGTCAGTATGATGCCTGTCTGCTCCAAAGCAGGCATCAGATGGAGAGGATCCCCTAATGCAGATTCGAGGGCTGGCATTGACCCCGGAGGTATCGGTCCTGAGGCGGCCTGCACCCCTGGAGCCGTCAATACTACAGGTACCGAGGCTGCCAGGAGTGCTGCCAAGCTCCTCTCAATAGCCAGGATGCACTGGTTGAAGGAGGCAGCCGATGCCTAGGTGGAATCACATATGGTGCTTTAAGCCACCGTTCCAGAGCATGGAACCAGTAGCTCTCTGGAGGTTGAGGCCTCTGGAGCGTCCTGGAGCCTCTTCTGTGCTTTGGAGGGCTGGTCCTCCCACTGGGACTGTTTGGAAGGCAGATTTGCATTGGATGCATCCTTTGGTGAATCCTGCGACTATGAAGGGACTTACATCGAGCATCGGTATCAGTCCTCGATGCTGATGACTTAGACTTAGTCTTATGTTTGGACTTTGAGGAGACCTGAGAACCAAGAGATGAGGTAGACATCCTCGATGATGCAGAAGCAACTGCAACAGAGTCCGGGGCAAACAGAGAACCATACTGTCTGGCTCTGTTCTTTAGGCCTCTTGTTGTCATTTGTTGGCACAAAAGACAATCATTCGATAAACAGTCTGGGCCCAAACATTTTAATCACCAGTCATGTTTATTGGTGACTGATATTGTATCAGAGCACTTGGTACATTTTTTAAGCCACTGATGTGTTTTTCCATCGTGGCGGAAAAAGATAGGCCTAGACCTTATCTGGCAGTAGAAACCACCAAAACGAGAAAAAATGAAAAAGATAAAAGAAAAATAATAATAATAAAAAAAAAGAAATATATCAGGACCGGTATCAGGGAAGGCGGCAACAGGAGAAAAAACACCTGCTGGCTCAGCGAAAAACAAAGAACTGAGGAGAGGACTTTGGAAGGCAGATGTGCAGGCACAGTGGAGTGCTTCCAAAAGCTTTCCAATTTGACGCTGGGGAGCGTTCCCACACAGGCTCCATTGATACTGACGATACCCCCCATATGTGAAGACTGCATTCCTGCTTGTTCCTGGAGATGGAGGTGCATACAGAAGGAGGAAATGGGGACTAAAAAGTAGGAAATGCATAATTAGGCTAAGTGTGTATTCACATAAAATATAGATATAATATTGAGCTGTTTAAATTGCTAAATTGCAAAAAGAAGGAGTGAAGAAAGACCATGGCCACATGAAAAGGTCTTCTTTTAACATGCTTTATCAAAGACCCGACTTAACCAAGTTTCAGCAACTATGTCTGTATCAAGGGTCAACATATAGTTCAGCTGATGCAATATAAAGCAATAAAACATCAAAATGCAAAAAAACTATGAAAGAGTAATTAGTCCTTACCTGCTAATAAGCGTTCCTGAAGAATCTCCAGTCCAGTCCCTCGCCACTGGGTTGTGCCCCCCTTCCAGCAGCTTGGAGGATGAGCCAATCATCTTTTGCTGACACTGGGGTACAACTAACACTGGCACCTCCCACCAGCTCCAGTATCCTATTGACAAAGCAAACTTAACGGAGAGACAAGTCAAAATACACCAACAACTGTGTAAAAACAAAGTGCGAAAAAAACTACCAAAAACCATCCTCTCCACTCCCAAGAGGGACTTCCCACCCCCGCAGAGGAGGCGGCTTACCTGATACCACAGAAGCCCAAAACCAGGGCCGTGGCCTTCATCCTCCTGGCCCACAATCATTAGACCCTGCCAGAAGCTTGCAGGACCTCTCTATATGCCATCGCAAACCGAGCTTCGGGCCGACTATGCCACTGCACCTAAAACCAAAAACCCACTGGGCGGGATCAGGGACTGGACTGGAGATCCTTCAGGAACGCTAATTAGCAGGTAAGGACTAATTACTTCTTCCTTAGCGCCTCTCCAGTCCAGTCCCTCTCCACTGGGATGTAACAGAGCAGTTCAAGTCTGGGAGGGCCCTGCAAGGCCGGAACGAAGCACCGCTCTCCCAAACCCCGCATCTTCTGACACCTGCACATCCAAATGGTAACGCTTAGCAAAGGTATGAAGAGAAGACCAAGTTGCTGCTCTACAAATATCCAGTGGCGGAATCAGCGAATATTCCACCCACGGGGCTGCCTGAGCCCCCGCCGAATGCGCCACGAGCCCCGTCGGCACCAACTTGCCTCTCTGAATGTAGGCAGCCGCGATAGTCTGCCTGATCCACCGCAAGATGGAGGCCTTGGCCGCCGCTTCTACGTGGGCCCCAAAACAAAAGAAACCACCGATCCGATTTACGGAAAGCCTCCGTGCGGTCCAAATACCGTCTCAAAATCCTATGAACATCTAGACCTAGACGCCACCGACGGTCATCAAGAGTTCCTTGCCCTTCCTTGGGAAAAGCCGGGAGACAGACTGATTCACATGGAAAGGCGAAACCATCTTCGGCAAAAAGGAAGGAATGGTGCGCAGAACTACCTTCTCTTTAAAGAAAGTCAGGAACGGCGGGCAACACGACAGAGCCTGAAGCTCGCAGATACACCGAGCTGAGCAGAAGGCCACTAGAAAAAACGTCTTGAAAGTCAAGTCCTTCAAAGAGGCTTGTCCCACAGGCTTAAAAGGAGCGCTAGCTAGCGTATTCAAAACTAAGTTAAGGTCCCAGGCATTCCTAAAAGGGGCTCTCTACAGGTCAAACAACGGTAAGGATTTGAGGGTTTATTTTATATTAAAATGCTAGCGCTCTGACTGGGAGCTCATAAAAGGGTTTTGGTATATTTTTAAAGCAAAGTTACATTCTTTCTGGTGCTTTAGTAGAAATATTTTCTTAGTGGAGTAGGTTTTTAAACTCTAGTAACCTTCTCAGCTTTTGGGAACTGCTGACACCTAATCAGGAGTTAGTGGGCCTGATTTACCTAAGAGCAGCTGAGGCCTGCATAAAAGGCTTCAGAGCCCTGCCCTGTTGAGGCATTCCTAACAGGGGCTCTACAGGTCAAACCGGTAAGGATTTGAGGGTTTATTTTATATTAAAATGCTAGCTCTCTGACTGGGAGCTCTTAAAAGGGTTTTGGTATATTTCTAAAGCAAAGTTATATTCTTTCTAGTGCTTTAGTAGAAATATTTTCTTTAGTGGAGTAGGTTTTAAACTCTGGTAACTTTCTCAGCTCTTGGGAACTGCTGACACCTAATCAGGTGTTAGTTCCCTCCCTACTCACCCCAACTCCCATCCACCCCTAGCGAGCAGTCCTGCTTTATAGGGCACCTCCCCATTTAACAAAACACAGGGACTTAGAACAGCACATTTTGAATATAATTAAAGAGATTTAACTTTTTTTCTCTGAAAGGACAGCTGGGAAACCAGCTGGTACTTTGGTAGATCTCTCTCTTTTGCTTTAACAGATACTTAAGCTCCATGAACAGAACAATGGCTGGGAAAAATCGTATCGCTAAAGCTTCTGCCTCTGTCCAGACAGAGGTCCCAATGCCAGTTGAAGGACTGGTTCCATGTGCAGGTGCCTGCATGCTGAAGCTCTGAGGAAACAAGTGGAGGAACTCAGAGAGGAGGTGGCGAGGCTGAGGAGCATTCAAAACAGTGAGAAGTACATAGATGAAATGCTTCTTGCAGCAACCAAGCTCTCCAGCAGAGGAGAATATGGATGCCAATAGAATGACGAAGGTTGGACACAAGTGTGTAGCCCTGGAAGTGGAGGAGGTGAAAGCATCCCTGGAAAGGGAAGAGCCAGAGCTCAAGTACCCCAAAGTTGAAGAATCAGTGACCACAAGGAAGCGAAGGGTAGTGGTGGTTGGTGACTCTCTTCTGAGGGATATTGAGGCGTCCATCTGCCAACCAGACTTGATGTCCAGAGAGGTATGCTGTCTGCCTGGTGCCAAAATCCAAGATGTTACGGAGAGTTTGCCAAGACTCATCAAGCCCACTGACTATATTACCCAATGTTGCTAATCCATGTCGGAACAAATGATACTGCCAGGTATCCCCCTCTGAGCGTATCAAAAGTGACTTCATGGCTCTGGGACAGAGGGTGAAGAAGTTAGGTGCACAGGTGGTGTTCTCTTCAATCCTCCCTGTTGAGGGTAAAGGCCAAGGCAGAGAGGCTTGCATCCTCAAAATGAATGCATGGCTGCGTGAATGGTGTCATCGAGAGCATTTTGGTTTCCTAGACCATGGGATGCTGTTCCAAGGGTTGCAGAGCAGAGATGGCATCCATCTGTCCAAGAAAGGTCAACGTATCTTCAGTAGTAGACTGGCTAATCTACTGAAGAGGGCTTTAAACTAGATTCGTTGGGGATGGGTGAAGAAAGCCCCCAGGTAAGTGATACATTAAATAACTTTATGGAAATGGGTAACAGGAGTAACATATGGAAAGCAGTGTGTATAAATGCCCGTAGCATGGGAAATAAGATCCCTGATGTTGAAGCTTTGGTGGGAGTGGCAGACTTGGATTTAGTGGCAGTTACAGAAACATGGTTCACAGAAAACCATGACTGGGATGTAACTATACCTGACTATACTTTATTCAGAAAGGATAGGGTAGGAAGAAGGGGAGGAGGAATGGCACTATATGCAAAAAATACTATTAAAGCTTTGGAATTACAGAGCTTAAAAGGGAGAGAGGAGGCATTGTGGGTTAAACTAGAAAGAGGGAAAGAGAAATCTATTTGCATTGGCGTAATATACAGACCTCCCTCACAAGAGGAAGAGGTGGACAGAGTTAATTGAAGACATACGCAGCATTGTTATGAAAGGGGAAGTGCTACTTATAGGGGATTTCAATATGCCAGATGTTGACTGGCACATTCCTGTTGCAGTATCATCTAGAAGTAAAGAGATACTGGATTCTCTACAGAGAGAACTATTCAAGCAATTGGTAACAGACCCCACACGTGAAGGGGCCATACTGGACTTGGTGCTTACCAATGGTGAAAGTGTTTCTGATGTTATAGTGGGAGATCATTTTGCATCCAGTGATCACCAGATGGTGTGGTTCAGTATTAGGACTAGGGCTGTTAGAATCCATTCAAAGGTGAGGGTCTTAGACTTTAGGAAGACTAACTCTGCCAAGATGGGCCAATACCTCAGGGAGTCGTTAGCGGGATGGGAACAGCTGAGGGATGCAGAAAAACAGTGGGCAAAACTGAAAGGGGATATTTTAAGGGCAACCAACCTTCTTGTGAAAATGGTAAATAAAGTTAAAAGGAAAAGGAGACCGCTATGGCTTTCGAAAGTAGCTGAAAAAGTGAAGAAAAAGAGGGAGGCCGTCATGAAATACAAGAGATCACAGAGAGAGGAAGACAGGCATCTATATTTGGAAAAACTTAGAGAAGCTAGCAAAGTAGTCAAGAAAGCAAAGATTCAAAAAGAGGAGGAAATAGCTAATGCAATAAAATGGGGGGATAAGACATTTTTCAGATATGTTAGTGAGAAGAGGAAGGGCAAAAGTGGTATTGTCAGACTCAAGGGTGCAGGGGAGGAATATGTAGAAGCTGATAAGGATAAAGCGGAATTGCTTAACAAATATTTCTGTTCTGTGTTCACAGATGAAGAACCAGGAGCAGGACCTCAGAAAACACCCACAAATAGGAATAGAAGCGAGAGACATCTTGAACAATTTTCAGAAGACTGTGTTCATGAGAAACTAGCTCAACTTAAAGTAGACAAAGCAATGGGACCGGATGGGATACACGCTAGAATACTGAGGGAACTTGGGGACGTTCTAGCAATGCCTCATTGGAGTCGGGAGTGGTGCCAAAGGACTGGAGAGAGGCTCATGTGGTGCCTTTACACAAAAGTGGAAGTAAGGATGTGGCTGAAAACTACAGGCCGGTTAGTTTAACTTCGGTGGCGAGTAAATTATTGGAAACGCTGCTGAAAGAGAAAATAGTGAGGT
Source organism: Ichthyophis bannanicus (assembly GCA_033557465.1). Taxonomy (NCBI): domain Eukaryota; kingdom Metazoa; phylum Chordata; class Amphibia; order Gymnophiona; family Ichthyophiidae; genus Ichthyophis; species Ichthyophis bannanicus. The sequence continues at coordinate 1,362,099,895 of CM066032.1, read as the reverse complement.
TTCTGGAGTCCAGCGGATTACAGGATCCGATGCAGCATAGATTCACCACAGACAAAACTGAGCACCCTAGGGATGGACACTAAAGTTACTGCTTGGGTTAGAAATTGGTTGGGTGGGAGGCGACAAAGAGTACAGGTAAATGGAGCTCACTCTGAAGAGAAGGATGTTACCAGTGGTGTGCCCCAGGGATTTGTCCTTGGTCCGATTCTTTTTAACATCTTTGTTAGTGATATGCAGAAGGGTTGTCGGGTAAGGTTTGCCTCTTTGCAGATGATACCAAAATCTGCAATAGAGTAGACACCCAGGAAGGTGTAGATAATATGAGGAGGGATCTAGCTAAGCTTGAAGAATGGTCTAGAATTTGGCAGCTGGGATTTAATGTTAAAAAATGTAAGGTCATGCATTTGGGCTGCAGCAATCCAAGGGAGCAATATAGTATAGGGGGTGAAGTACTTTTGTCCACTAAAGAAGAGCGGGACCTAGGCATGGTTGTGTCTGATGATCTTAAAGTAGCTAAACAGGTAGAAAAGGCGACGGCAAAAGATAGAAGGATGCTTGGGTGCATACGGAGAGGAAAGGCCAGTAGAAGAAAGCAGGTGATAGTGCCTCTGTATAAGTCTTTGGTGCGACCTCATTTGGAGTATAGTGTGCAATTCTGGAGACCGCACCGTCAAAAGAATGTGAACAGGATGGAGTCGGTGCAGAGGGTGGCTACTAAAATGGTTAGTGGTCTTTATTATAAAGCATATGAGGACAGACTTAAGGATCTTAATATGTACACCTTAGAGGAAAGGTGAGATAGAGGTGATATGATTGAGATGTTTAAATACCTCCGTGGCATAAATGTACAGGGGGAGAGCCTCTTTCAATTGAAAGCAAGTTCTGCTACAGGGGACATGGGATGAGGGTGAAGGGGGATAGATTCAGGAGTGATATGCGGAAATATTTCTTTATGGAGAGTGGTGAATCCGTGGAATAGTCTCCCAGTGTAGGTGGTAGAGATGAGGACAGTAACTGAATTCAAAAAAGCATGGGACAAACACAGAGGATCTCTAAAGGAAAAAAGGGGACTGTTGTAGTTGTTGATATGGAAGGACAGACTAGATAAGACATGTGGGTTTTTTTCTGTCGTCATTTATTTTATTTATTTATTTAGTATACATTTGTATACCGCTACTTCCAGCGATCAGCAGCGGTTTTTGATTACAGATTGGAAATTGTCAAATCATGACAGGAAACGTTTGAGGTATAAACACATTGATTAGACAGGAAAGCACAGCACACAGAGAACTATTTTACAGGGAACATGGGCTATGGAGGGTTAAGTGGCTTGCCCAAGACCACAAGGAGCACCTGTGGGACTAGAAACCCCAGTCCTTCCGGCCCAAGGTTGCTGTCCTCTAGTGGGATTTGAACCCCCGACCTTCCGGCCCGAAGTACCTTGCCCCAACCACTAGGCCACTCCTCCACTCGGCCACTCCTCCACACTGTTTCTATGTTTCTATCTCTGTTGAGGCCGCAGGTGCTGCACCGCCCTCGAGAACCTACTCACATCCAGATGACCACCTAAGGGCTTCCCCAGTACCTTGCCTCTGTAACAGGAAATAGCCGCCAACTGCACCCTCAAGGAACTTGCAGCGAGACCCTTCTCAAAACCGGCCTGTAAGAAACCGAGCACCTTGGGAACCCTAGCCCCCATAAGTCTCTTACCCTGGGACTGACACCAGTCCTCAAAAATGCTCCAGACCCGTACATAAAAGAGAGGGAAGTTGAACGCTTCCGAGCGCTCAGCAAGGTGGTGATCACAGCTCCAGAATAACCGCGCTTCCGCAGCTGTGCCCTTTCAATAGCCAAGCCATAAGCGAGAACCGATCCACCTGCGGCATCCGAACGGGACCTTGAGTAAAGAGGTGCTCCCTTACCGGCAGACACCAAGGGCGATCGGCCACCAACCGCATCAGGTTAACATACCAGGGGCGACGTGGCCAATCCGGAGGAATCAGCACCACCCACCCCTGGTGTGCTTCTATTCTTTGGAGAACTCTGCCCATCAGGGCCCACAGCGGGAACACATATAGAAGACCTTCCGTGGGCCAAAGCTGAGCTTAGGCATCCAGGCCTTCCGACATCCTTTCCTTTCTCCTGCTGAAGAAGCGGCTCGCCTTGGCCGATTCCAGCCGAGCCATGAGGTCCATGGCAGGAGGCCCCCCATCTGTGGATCACTAGTTCGAACACCTCCTGACAGAGCTCCCCACTCGCCATGATCTTCCGTGACTCTGCTCAGGTACTCTGCCGTGACATTTTCTACTCCGGCCACATGCTGTGCTGACAACGCCAACAGATGGGCCTCGGCCCATCCCAGCAGATCATCCGCCTCCAAAAGAGGACTGCTTGTACCCCCCCTGACAGTTGATGTAGGCCACCGTAGTGACATTGTCCAACAGCACCCTTACTGCCTTCTGCCGGAGAAGACATCCCGAAGAACCTGAGAGCCAGGGCCACCGCCCACATCTCCAATCTGTTGATGGACCACTGCACTTCCTGGGCACTCCAACGGCCGTGGGCAAAATGACCCTCGCAGTGAGCCCCCCAACCTAGCAAATTGGCGTCCGTTGTCAACTGAACCCACTGCAGTGCCTCTAGGGGCATTCCCCACTCCAAATTCCCTTGATCGAGTCACCACCGCAGGGCTCATTGGGTTACTGGAGCACAGGGTAGCACTGTGGATAGGGGCTGATGCTGATGGGACCACCTGCGAAGCAGGGACCGCTGCAACTGTCACATGTGGAACCTGGCCCAGGGCACTAGCTCGATCATCGCTGTCATGGTCCCCAGCACCTGAAAGTAATGCCAGGCGGTAGGCGCCCTCATGGCTTTACATCGGCGCACCAGCCGCCGGAGTTCCAACATCCTTTTGCCTGGCAGGAAGACCCTGCCTGCCTGCACAGGTGTCAAACTTTGCCCCCAGATACTCTATCACCTAAGCGGGAATCACTCTGCTCTTTGCCAGACTGATACCCACCCTAGGCTTCTTAAGAGCTCGACCACTCTGGCTGTCACCCTTCTGCTCTCGTCTTCGGACTTGGCCCGAATCAACCAGTCATCTAGGTACGGATCAACGAGGATGCCCTCCTTGCAGAGTGCCACGGCCACCATGACCATTACACCTTGGTAAAAGTGCGAAGGGCCGTCGCCAGACCGAACGGCAAGGCCTGAAACTGAAAATGTTCTCTTTCCACCGCAAACCTCAAATACTGTTGATGTGCCTCGCGGATGGGAATTATGTAAGTATTGCCTCCGTGAGATCTAGAGATGTCAAAAACTCCCCTTGCCGGACCACCACTATGACGGACCTGAGAGTTTCCATGCGAAAATGAAGGATTCTGAGGCAGCGATGGACTCGCTTGAGGTCGAGAATGGGACGAAAGGAACCCTCCTTTTTCGGTACCACAAAATAAATGGAGTACCGACCGCACCCGTACTGGTCTCTTAGTACCGGCACGACCGCTCCTAGATCTAGGAGCCGTGATAACGTCTCCTCCACTGCCGTGACCTTGACCAGCGACCCGCAAGGAGAACGTACGAACAAAGGAGGAACTGGTCTTGCGAGTTCGAGGGCATACCAGTCTCGAACTACCTCCAAGACCCACTGATCTGAAGTGACCCGGACCCAGGAGGGGAAAAACTGCCGCAAGTGGCCTCCCACCGACAGCACCTCAGCCCGGGCCCCCCTCGTTTCATTGTGATTTCCTTGGGCCCGAGGAGGAAGAGCTACCGAAACCCCTCCCTGCTCCCCGAAAGCCCCTGAAACCCTGGCCCCTTGAGGCAAAGCGTCCTCTCTGAAAAGGCGTTGAACGGGCTGAGCGAAACCTCCTGGGGTCCCGAAACTGAGCACGCCCAGGTGTTGGGTTGCGACTCTGCTTCGGTTTGTCCTCTGGTAGCCTACCGCCCTTGGAGTCCCCTAGCTCTTTAACCAGCTTGTCCAACTCCTCCCCGAAAAGCAACTTGCCCTTAAAGAGGAGCTTGCTGAGACGGGACTTACAACCGTCTACCGTCCAATTGCGTAGCCAAAGATAACGGCGAACCACTATCAAGGAAGCCATATTTTTTGCCAGACTCCTAATGAGATCATACTGACTATCCGCCAGATAAGCCGCTGATTCAATCCTGGCCGCTTCCGGAGTCCCGCCTGGTTGAGCATTGGGCAGCTGAAGCTGCTGCGACCACCTTAGACAGGCACGGGCCACCCATGTACCGAATACCGAGGCATGAAGTGCCAGCGCACTTATGTCAAAGGCTTGCTTCAGCAAAGTGTCTACCTTCCTGTCCTGCAAGTCCTCGAGGGCCGCACTGCCCTCCACCGGGATGGTGGTTTTCTTGGTAACTGCCGAAACGGCAGCATCCACTCTGGGAGAACTAAGCAATTCTTTATCCCCTTCCGGTAAGTGACACAAACAAGTCATGGACCGAACTCCCCTTAACCCCGAGTCCAGCTGGTCCCACTCCACTTGGATCATCTGCCTAACCACCCGATGCATCGGGAAGACCTTCCGTGATTTCCGGACAGCCTGAATGAGCGGATCCTCCAAGGCCTCCCTCCTCCGGGGGGGGGGGGGCCCTGCTGCCATATTGAGCACCTGCAAGGACTGCTCAATTAATGCCAGTAACTCTTCCCGGCAGAAGACCCAGACAATCTTGGCTTGCTCCTCCTCCAGACGTTCACCTTCGAGCTCCTCCTCACCTTCTTCCAGCTCTCGGTCCGAGGACTCCCCTTCCCAAGCCTCCGACTGAGGAGAGTAGAGGGCTTCCTCTAAGGCCAGCCTCGCTCGCTTCGGAGGAGCTCCTGCCTCCTCCGGCCCCTTGGCCACTGCAGGCCGCACTGTTGCTCGACCGCGCCCCAAAGACCAATCGAACACTCCCTGCTGACGTAAACAGAACGCTTTATGCAGCAGTAAAACAAATTCGGGTGAAAAATCCACAAAACCCCCTTCCTCGTGTCCCCCCGAGGAAGTCGAGGGTCTAGGCTGGGTCTGTGGCTGAGCCGGTTGCTCCAAGGGCGGAAGGAGAGGAGAACCTGGAGACATTCCCGCTTCTTGAGGAGCCCCGGATTCCTGAGAAACAGCAGATAAAGGGTCCAGTGCGTCAGTAGCCTGGAGCTCCTGCTCAACAGAGGCAGCCTCCAGCGCACAGCCTCTACAAAATTCCTGTTTCGGACACCGTCCCCCTCCTGCTCCCATAGACCAGGCATTGGGGCCTAGAGGGCATGATGCCAAGCAATCTGCCTTCTCTTGTCTCTGTTTTATTTAATTTTTTTTTTTTTTTAGTTAAGAACTGAAACAATCAAAGAAAACAAAGAAACCAAAGAAATAACCAATATAAACAAACTAAAACAAGAAACTAAAAGAAAAGAAACACTTTTAGTGAAAACTGAAACTACGCAGCAGACCTAACGGGCTGCGCGAAAAGCGCATGAAAGAGAGACCCGCTCCTGGCTACACTGCAGCCGAGGCCCCCAGAAACGGCAGAGCCGCCAAAACTCACCACGGGAAACAGGGACTGCTCCGTCACCTTAAGCACGTCTTAGCACCCCTCCGCCTGCCGCCCCTCTTCAGCTCCCACTTCCACTGCTTCCCGGAAGCACTCACTCTTGCCAACCTCGTGCTCAGCCACCCTCGGGGTTCGGCACAGAGGTGGGGGATCCGACTGGTAGTTCCTGCAGGCTGCAACGAGGCTGTTGACTCTGCGCCTTCGGGAGCCGCGACCTCAAGCTTTCTTTCGTTTTTTTCTTTTTTACTGTCCCGCAAACGCCACGGTCAACCTGGCCTCCTCCAGTATCCCGGCAACCAGGGGAAGGGAGGGGAGGGGAAGTCTCCCCTGAAGACAGGAACCCCCAAGGTGAGCCAAAAGAAAGAAAACAGAAGAGAATAAGGAACTAAAACTAAAACTAAAGGAAACCCAAGTGTCTCTCCAGTAAGCCCCTTTCACCAGACTTACTGCTACCCTCCAGCTGCTTGGAGACTGAGCTAACTGGAGCTGGTGGGAGGTGCCAGCGCTAGTTATACCCCAGTGTCAGCAAAAGATAATTGGCTCAGTCTCCAAGCTGCTGGAAGGGGGGCACAACCCAGTGCAGAGGGACTGGACTGGAGAGACGCTAAGGAACAAACAAGTACGTAAAAACCTCCGGTCCTGGTCCTGGCCCTGGCCTTGTCCCAACAGGTCACATTTGTCCCTGGCTCCGCACACAATTCTAATTCTTTTTTTTGTCTGCAAATTAAGCCCTAGCTGATCTACAAGGGTTATCCCATTCCTATGTTTGTTTTCTATGTTTTTATATCAATTTGTAAACTGCTTTAGCATACATGTGTGTTTAATGTGGTACAGCAAACTCAAGAATATACTAAACTAAGTATTTCTAGAAGCAAGACCTGCGACCTGAAATGCAGATAGATTTTGTTCAACCATATCACTTCTGCAGCATAATGATGATTCTGGCAGTAATAAGCTGCAATAATGGCCGAGTGTGTGTAGGATTTATGCCTACAGATGAGAAAATAATGACCTTGTGCTGGGTTCATTATTGTTAGAATTTTGGAGCATCCTTGCAATAATTGTTGCGTAACTCATTAATGATGAATCGGAGGAGCAAGCAAGAGCGACACTCCTGATGGTAGACTATCCAGTATTGAAGATGAGGCTGGAGTTAGAGGCCTGGCAGTTTAGTTCCCTGGTGTGGTGTGCAAGGGAGAATAGTCTGCACTTGCGCTAATGAGGACCAAAGCTGTGCTTGTGCTGTAGTAGATGCAGTAGATATGTGCTGCAAATAATGAACAGCATTCCACAAAGAAGGGCATGTAGTTTATTTGGACCAAGGGTGTGCAGGGCAGAGAAGTGACAGTTCGCCAAACTGCACTGACAAAAAAAAAACAGTGACTGTAGTGCTGGCAGACTGTTATGCTGCTATGAGAATGGGATTGACTGCAAGACACAGTGTAGAGGTTGTCAGTTGAAATCCTCAGTACAAAAGAATTATCATGATCCTGCGCTGTTGAGAGTGCTGAAAAGGAAATTGGGAAAACAATTACAAAACATGAAGATAAGGACAGCAAGAGAGAAGTGGGTCTAGTCACCGCCGATACTAACGCATCGACCTTCGGCATATGCAACAATTCCTTCTCCTCTTGCGGGACTGGATATAAGCGGCCTAGCGCCCGTGCCCCTCTCAAGGTGGCCTCGTGGCATTCCCACTCAGAATCAACCATTTGCTTAATGACCCTATGCACCGGGAAACCCCTCTGTTCCGCTCTGAACTCCTGCAGCAAGGGATCCTCTAATGGCTCAGCCTGTACTGCCGGCAAGGCAATATTCAAGGCCGCTAGTGAATGGGAAATCAGCACACCCAACTCTTCCTTCCTAAACACTCTGAAAAGATTGGGATCATCCCCAGCTGCTCTCTCTCCTTCCTCGAGGTCCTCTGGCCACAAATCTAATCCAGATTCTGAGGGGATCTCCCCCTCCTCTGGGCCTTGAAACTCCAGAGTCTGTTGAACTAGACCCCCATTTGTCACCCTGGCCGACAGCCCCGCTTTGGAAGACCCCTCTCCCGGGTCCTCCGCAGTGCCAGGAAGCGTGGACAAAACAGGAAGGCTAGACACCAACTCCTTGCCCTGCCCCCGCTCTAACTTCAAGCAATAAGCCCTATGAAGTGACAAAATAAATTCCGGCGAAAAAAAGAGTTTGAACCCCCTCAGGAACCTCTGAAACTGGTGAGGGGTCTATCAACAGAGCTGGGGCCGATTTCTTTGTCTTAGCTTTTTTCTTTAAAGACTTGTGCTGCAGCGCGGGAGAAACGGCAGCCGGCTTTAAAATGGTCGCCGTTCCCGCCTTTTCACTCGTGGCCTGAGGCTTCCCAGCATTCTGAGCCCCTGACGCCTCCTCCATTAGCAAGAACTACCAAAGCTGTGTCCCCGAGAGCAAAAACACGCGCACCGGATCAGACGTGGCGGATACCGAAACGATCGCCACTTGCAAAGATCTGCCACCTGCAGTTCCTAGCAGCCCCACTGTCCCCCGGCGCTCTAATAATCGTGCCTGCTACATAGAGCTCTCCTCCTCACCTTACAAGTACCGCTGCTCGCGGCCGAGAAAGTCGGGAGTCTGTAGGCAGAGGGCTGGACTCTGGGGCTCCCAGAACCGTGCTCTGCTCTCCTGGAGGGATGCGGTCTGCGAGGCAGGCTCTGCCCCTACTGCCTCAGAAGACAGCTGACCCCCGTCCAAGTCTCCGTTTGAGTTGTCCCTTTTTTTTTTTTTTTTTTTAAACAACTCAACTCTCCCACTTCAATGATCACTCAGAACTCCTAAAACTAATCCAGCTAGGGCTAGTGAGGAGAACCTCTGCTATAATATTTCTGTTTTCTTCTCTTGGAGCCTGTCAGCAAACACCTCCTTCAGCTGCTGAGGACTGAAAAGACTGGCTCTCTACACCAGGGGGAGCTAGGTAGGCTGTCAGCAAAGCTTTGAAGATTTCAGTCTTCAGTTGCTGAAGGAGGTTGACTACCCTACTGTTTCTGGACTGGCCCAGAGAGACAAAAAGGAATTATTTATCATTCACCAACAATCATATTTTTAATCCTGAGTTTTAAATAACAATCATTGAGCATATTCATTATGTCTCCTCCCCCCTCTGCCCTCTTCCCCTTCCATAGTACTTCTAGGATAAGTCTGTCTCTTCTCTATCAGTGCTACATGCTCCCTCCATTGTCTTTTTTCAACAGTTACAATGTCATCTTTGACAGCTGCCCCTCTCCTCTTTTTAATAATTCCATCAACATGTGCTAATATACAGTGGGTTTTTAACATATTTATGCTCTTTTGTGGTCAATGAGGAGCATTTCTGGACTATGAAATATATAACTACTTTGCAGGGTTATGCAATACTACTTACATGTCATGTAATCTTAAGATCCCAAGATACTGCAACTAATTTGTTTTCTTGAACTACACGGAGTTTAATATAACACAAATCAGTTGTACCTTTCTATATGGTATATCCTCAACATGATACTTTACGATTTGAAATCCCTTATCATTACTGACAATATATATCAATAGATAGATAGATAGATAGATAGATAGATAGATAGATAGATAGATAGATAGATAGATAGATAGATTATTTTACCCTGGTTTGGACTCACACACACCCCCTTACTTTGGTACAGTAAATCCTTGGCTTTTGATTGCGACTGTGCTGGTGTTTTGAGATTACCTTGTTTGGAACAGTATTAGTATTTTACTGGATCTATAGTGGTCTGTTTATTGATTCCTTTACAGGAATCCTTATCCAAATGTCTGCTTTTTCTCTTCTCTCTCCCCTCCTTCCTCCTTTTTTCACAATTCTTTTGGTATATTCATTTTAAAAGTTGCGTGATCTTAATTGAGTGTATATGATTTTAACTATTGTCATTTATTTATTCTACATTTTTAATTTTTTTTTATTTTTATTTTAAGATATAATGTTCACCACATAGTTTTATTATATATGTTTTAAATAAAACATTAAAATCACTGTCATGTATGTTATAAGGTTCACCCCCTGACGAAAGCCCATGCCGAAACATGGCCGTGTCAGGGTCGCTGGATTCCAATAAAGGACTGTTTTTTGATGTCTCGCTCTCTATGTTCACATATATTTATTTATTTATTTTTAGAGAGTTTTGTATATCACCTTATCCTTCAATCAAGTGGTCAACAAGACATTGGGAGGCATACATCAACAGGAGGGGATATGATTCACATACATAAAAGACTATCTACTTATAGGTCTAAATGGGGATGGGCGGTTGGTTCTAAGTGGTGAGGGTAGTTAGTAGGCCACTTGGGAGGTATCTAGTGCTTGGCAACATAAGGTGGTTGCTCATAGGCCTCGGTGAAGAGATGGATCTTGAGAGCTTTGTGGAAGTCCTTGGTATCATTTAGGGTCCTTAAGTCCAAGGGGAGGGAGTTCCATAATGCAGGCGCCAGTAGCGAGGGAGCTCTCTTAGATGTTACTTGCTTAGTCTTATGATAACCTGTGGGTAAAGTGATTCTGTTGTATGCATGCCAGTGACATCATGATTTACAGACCAATTAACACAAACCAACCAACACCAACCGCTCACCAGGAATGTTTCACCAAAGTAACACTGGCTAAAAGACAACAATCTTCAAATCAACCACAACAAAATGGAAGCCCTCTACTTAACGAAATATGCCACCTTCATCCACCCCCCCCCCTTTCAATTACACTGAACAGTGTGTCTGATCACTCCTCGAACCAACAGACTTCCACATTGTACTACAAGCCTCAATAATACCCCACCTGGATTACTGCAATGCCATCTACCAAGGTCTACTACAATCCACACTCCTACCACTGCAAACAGCCCTCCACTCGACAGCTAGAACCCTACAAACAGCTGCATGACATGACAATATCACACCTATACTCAAACAGCTCCACTGGCTCCCACTACAGAGTCAAATACAATTTAAAACCATCATGCTAACACACAAAGCAAACACTCTGACCTCCCCACACACCTTCAAATACTACTTCAGCCATTCCAACCACACAGATTGAGATGTACCTCCACGATAAACATCCTCATCATCCCTCACAGCAGAACCAAATCCAACCAGCAAGCATGTAAACGAGCATTCCAACTGTATGCTCCCTCAATATGGAACAATCTACCAGACCAACTCAGGAAAATTCACTGACCTCAAAACATTCAGATAACATCTAAAAACACACCTGTTCACAGGAACACTTCGCCCCATCATATAACCCTCCCAGAAGAAACATAACCAGATGACTATAACTGCCACTGTATATAGTTAAGACGCTGTTATAATGTATATAGTTAGAATTCCAGGGTTCATAATTGCATGCTGTATATAGTTAAAACGCTGTTATAATGTATTTTCGCATTTGTTCTCTAAACCGCCTTTACCTGGTAAAAGGTGGTATATAAATATAGCTAAATAAATAATATGGTACAGAAAAAAAGAAAATTGAACATACATCACCAGAGCCTGGAGAATCGACACTTCAAGTCCAACTCCATCATTACTCAAACTGAAGAACTAATATGCAGCCTTGGTAAAAAGGTAAAAATATCCCAGAAACATGAAGAACCGGAGCTCAAAGACCCCAAAGTTACCAAATCCGCAACCAAAAAGAAGCAAAGGATAGTGGTGGTTGGTGATTCTCTTCTGATGGGTACTGAGGAGTCCATTTGCTGACATTACATCATGTCCTGAGAGGTGTGCTGTTTGCCAGGTGCCAAAATAAAAGATGTTAAGGAGAGTTTTCAGAGATTCATCAAGCCTACAAACTCTTATCCAATACTGCTCATCCATGCTAACACAAATGATACTGCTAGGTATCTTTCCAAGCATATCAAGAGTGACTTCATGACTTTGGGACAGAGGGTGAAGCAGGTGGTGTTCTCCTCAAACTTTCCTGTTGAGGTATAGGTCAAGGCAGAGCAGCTTACATTCTAGATATCATCCATGCAGTCAAGCATTCATATCAAGAGTGTTTTGGTTTCCTGGACAATGGGATGATTTTCCAAGGACTGATGAGCAGAGATGGTGACCATCTATCCAAGAAGTGTCAAAAGTGTCTTCCACTTCAGACTGGCTTACCTAAAAAAGGCGAAATTAGACCTTACCTACTAATTGCCTTTCCTTGAGTTTTCTCCGGGCCAGTCCAGGGAACGATAGGGTTGTCAATCCCCTTCAGCAGCTGAGGACTGTAAACCAACGTTTTGCTACCAGACTAAGCCACTCCCCCTTGCTGCACTTCTCCAGTCTCCTATTGCCAAAGCAGCTAATAACTGCACTGTGAAACTCGCAAAATAAAGAACCCCAACACTGGGAACTATGCATATTTCCCCGAGGTAAAAACCTCACTGATCAAACTAAGGAACGGACCGGCAAAAAATTATTATTTTTTTTTTTCAACTCCACCCTCCACGGCCAACTGGAGGAAGCCCAAAAATCCACGCCAACCAGACATCCCGCTCTTAAATCATGTAGGACTCCAGTACAGGTAGCGTGCTTTAACCAAAGAACAGGAAACCGCCGATTCTAGAGAAAGAAACGGGGTGGGCCCTGGACTGGCCCGGAGAAAACTCAAGGAAAGACAATTAGCATGTAAGGTCTAATTTCGCCTTCCTTCTCGTTTCTCCGGGCCAGTCCAGGGAACGATAGGGCAGTACCAAAGCAGTATCTAAAGTTGGGAGGGACCGGCGAGCCCCGCTACTATAGCAGCAGCGCCAACCCTCGCATCCTCCCTGGCACGAACATCCAATCTGTAGTGTTTCGTAAACGTATGCAACGAAGACCAGGTGGCGGCTCGGCAAATATCTACTGGAGGAACCGCGGCATATTCCGCCCAGGACGCCGCCTGACCCCGGGTAGAATGGGCCTTGAGACCCTCTGGAGGCGACCGCCCCTTGAGCTCATACGCCGAGATTATGGCCTGCTTTATCCGTCTGGAAATAGTCGCTTTGGAAGCCGCCATCCCTTTACGCAGCCCACCGAAAAGCACGAACAATCTATCCGATCTCCGGATAGGCCTAGTGGCTCGTAGGTATCTCTTCAAGACTCTGCCGAGATCCAAACTCCTGAGCGCACTATCCATCGGAGAGCCTGTAAGGTCGGAAAACACCAGCAATGACACCGACTGATTTAAATGAAAAGTTGAAACTACCTTCGGAAGAAACTAGGGCACCGGACGCAAAACCACCTTCTCGGCCAAAAACTGCAGGTAAGGCTCTCTACACGAAAGCGCTTGCAAGTCAGAAATTTTTCTTGCTGAACATAAGGCCACCAGAAATGCTGTCTTCAAGGACAATTCCTTCAAGCCCCCCGACGGCGGCGTGGTAAACGGAGGCTGCGTTAGAGCCTCCAGAACGCTGTTCAAATCCCACGCCGGAACCACCTGGCGAACCGGAGGATGAGAAGTCCAGCCGCCCGGAAAAAACGGTGAATATCGCCATGCGCAGTCAATCGACAGCCGTGCACTGCCCCTCTATAGCAGGCCAGAGCCGCCAAATGAACCTTGAGAGTGTTCAGCGCTAATCCCTTATCCAGACCACGCTGTAGGAAGGACAAGATGTGCGAGACTGCCGCCGAAAAGGGACGAATACTACGCTGCGAACACCAAGTTTCGAACACGCACCATACTCGGACATAGGCCAACGACGTGGACTTTCTGCACAAACCCAACATGGTGTCTATCACCGGAGCCGAGTACCCTTTGCATCTCAGCCGTTCCCTTTCAAGAGCCAAGCCGTAAGCAAGAAGCGATCCACCTGCAGCATCAATATCGGACCTTGATTCAAAAGGTTGCAACGGACCGGTAGACGCCAAGGAGAATCCACCAACAGTCGAATCAGATCCGCATACCACGGCCTTCTGGGCCAATCCGGAGCCACGAGAATCACTCTCCCGGCGTGGATCGCAATGCGCTGGACTACTCGACCGATGAGAGGCCACAGAGGAAACACATACAGCAGGAGATCCGCCGGCCATGGCTGAATGAGAGTATCGAGGCCCTCAGACATGCGCTCCCTGCGCCTGCTGTAGAACCACGACGCCTTAGCACTGGACAGAGTAGCCATTAGATCCATCGCTGGAGGCCCCCAGCGTTGGGTAATGCCATGAAACACCGCTGCATTCAGTTCCCACTTTCCGGGATCCAAAAGATGTCAACTGAGAAAAGCTGCCTGCACATTGTCCTTTCCTGCCACATGAGCCGCCAACAAGGCTAGGAGATGACCTTCCGCCCAGTGCAGCAGCTGTTGACTCTCCTCTAGCAAGGCCGCACTGCCAGTCCCGCCCTGCCGATTGATATAGGAGACCGTTGTCGCATTGTACGAGAAAACCCAGACCGCTCTTCCCTCGAGCAAGGGCTGGAAGTGTTGAAGTGCGAGGCGTACCGCTCTGAGCTCCAACCGATTGATCGACCAAGAGCTTTCCAGCAGCGACCATAGTCCCTGCGTCACTCGAGCCTGACAATGAGCCCCCCAGCCCGCTAAGCTGGCGTCCGTGGTGAGCTACACCCAACTCGGATCTTCCAACGGAACCCCTGCTCGCAGATGACTGGCATCCAACCACCAATGTAGACTGAGCCGCACCGCGTCTGGACAAACCAACCGTTGCGAGAGAGGCTGACGCTGAGGAGACCACCTGGTCAGCAAGGATTGCTGCAGAGGTCTCATATGCGCCATGGCCCACGGAACCAGTTCCAGAGACGCCGCCATGGACCCCAGGAGCTGCAGGTATCGCCAAGCCGAAGGCGCCGGCTGCTGCAAGAAAGTCTGAACTTGGCGTAGGATCTTTAGCACCCTGACTTCGGGCAGGTACACCGACCCCACTTGTGTGTCGAACAATGCTCCTAGATACATAAGCCGATGCCCCAGGGTCAGCTGACTTTTCAGAAGGTTGACTACCCAACCGAGTTGCTCCAGTTGCTGCTACGGCGTCCGGAAGAGAGCTCGCCCTGATCAACCAATCGTCTAGATAAGGGTGCACTTGAATACCTTCCCTGCATAGTGACGCTGCAACCACCACCATGACCTTCGTGAACGTCCTCGGAGCCGTCGCTAAGCCGAATGGCAAGGCTCAAAACTGAAAATGGCCCCCGGGCACCGCAAACCTCAAAAAACGCTGATGATCCGCTCTGATCGGAATGTGTAAATAAGCTTCCGTGAGATCTACAGACTAGAGGAACTCCCCCTGTCTCACTGATCGAATGATGGATTTGAGCGTCTCCATCCGAAAATGAGTTATCCTCAAGGAGCGATTTACATGCTTGAGATCTAGCACGGGCCGAAAAGAACCCTCTTTCTTGGGTACCACGAAATAAATCGAGTATCGACCTAGTCCGTACTGGTCTTGGGGTACGGGTACCACTGCCTGCAGTTGCAATAACCGTTGAAGCATATCATTGACAGCCTTCCTTTTCTGTTCCGTTCCTGCGGAAGACACCATGAAGGCGTCCCGTAACGGGTGCGCAAACTCCAACACATACCCCTCTCGAATGATTTCTAGCACCCACTGGTCTGACGTAATCGCGGTCCAGGCAGAGAGAAACTCCTGCAATCGACCTCCGACAGGTCTCACTACCTGGACCAGCCGACCTTCATTGAGGCTTCTTTGCGGAACTCTGCTGAGCGTTGAAATAACTGCTGCCGAAGCCTCTGGCACCTCGAAAGGATTGATTGCGAGGACCGAAGCGAGGCTTAGGATAGGGAGCAAAGCGAGCCCCTCTGAATTGGCGAGAATCTCGACCTTGACCCCAAGCCATTAAGTTCACCCTAGGTGCCTTAGGACGGTCTTCCGGCAAGCGACCCTCTTTGGAGTCCCCAAGATCTTTCACTATCTTTTCCAAGGCTTCCCCAAAAAGCAGCTTGCATTTGTAGGGGAGCTTGCTGAGCCGGGCTTTGGAGGAAGCATCGGCTGCCCAGTTACGTAGCCAAAGAAAACGTCGGGCAGCAATCACCGAAGCCATGGATTTTGCGGAGATTCTAACCAAGTCATAGAAAGCATCCGTGAGGTAAGCCGCCGCTGACTCCAACTTAGCGCCCTCCACCGACGAGCCTTCCGCGGCCTCTGCAGCAGAGTCCCCCTGGAGCCAACGGATGGAAGTCTGCAAAGCCAACGCAGACGAATCAAAAGCCTGTTTCAGGAGTACCTCAAGCTTACGATCCTGCAGGTCCTTAAGCGCTGCACCTCCTTCAACGAGTATCATGGTCTTTTTTGTTACTGCCGATACCAAGGTGTCAACCTTAGGCATCTTTAATAACTCCCACTCCTCCATGGGAATCGGGTACAGACGCCCGAGAGCACGAGCACCACTAAGCGTAGCCTCGGGAAACTCCCACTCCGACTCCACCATGTGCTTAATCACGCGGTGCACCAGAAAACAGCGCTGCTCAGTCTTAAATCCCTGCAACAATGGATCCTCTAAAGGCTCCTGCGGCACCGAGGGCATCACAATATTGAGCGCTGCCAAGGACTGCGAAATAAGCGCTCCCAGTTCCTCCTTACGGAACACCCTAAAGACATTCGGGTCCTCGCCCGGCGTTAGCTCACCCTCTTCTAGCTCCATCGGCCAGGCGTCGACGCCTGTCTCCAAGAGGATTTCACCATCCTCTAGCACCTGAGGCATCGAGACCTGCAGCTCTGTGGTGTCTAGCCCAGGTCCCAGTAAGGCCATGCTCTGGGAAGGACCCTCACCCGGATCCATTATAGCCATCTCAGGCTTTAACCTGTCTTCATTAGCAGCAGGCAAGGAGGGACTAACTACCTGTGAGGCCTTTAACAAATAAGCCTTATGCAACGCCAATATGAAGTCCGGCGAAAATAGAGAAGAAATCCCCTCCTGAGCTTCAGGACAGGGTGGAGCTGTGCTGACAGGCGCCGGAGACACTTTATGTGATTTAGCTTTCCTCTTAACATGCTTTGTTTGCCCTGCGGGAGAAACGGCCGGCTCCCCCAACATGGCTGCCGTTCCCGCCTTTTCTGAGGTGATCTGAGGCTTCTCACTGTCTTTCACCCCCGGCTTGCCTTCCATTCTGCCGGGCGAAAAGCACGGGGATAGAGCGCACTAACGCTAACAAGGGGAACCGCCAGCCGCAACAATAACCGCCGCTGAACTACAACGCGAACCACCGGCTGGCGCTCACCACACCAACTCCGAGGCTTTGTCTAGCCAGCTAACCGCGGCCGCAAGCACTGAGCCGGTACACAATGTGGGGCATGAAAGCAATCACATACCTTCAGAGGAGCGCTATCGTTCGTGTCTCCACTTTCCCGCAGCTAGCGGGAGCCGGAGACCACAATCTCAGGCAAGGACTGGTGGATTCTGGGGCTCCCAGGCCAACGTCCTGAAAGGTACAGCGCACAGCGTAGTTGAGGCAGGCTCTGCCTCGCACGCTGTTTAAATCAGCCTGCTTTTTTTGATGCCGGTTAGTTAGATCAGAGAAGACTTGGCAGGGAAAACAGCATAGCCTAGCTCAGCCAGAGCCAAACTGCTAACTGATGACCCTAATTTACCAAACTATCAGCCCCTTAAGTAGGGAGAGACACTGAACCTACATCCTGTTCAGCTGCTGAGGAGAAGTGCAGCAAGGGGGAGTGGCTTAGTCTGGTAGCAAAACTTTGGTTTACAGTCCTCAGCTGCTGAAGGGGATTGACAACCCTATCGTTCCCTGGACTGGCCCGGAGAAACAAGAAGGAAGAGGGCTTTAAACTAGATTAATGAGAGAAGAAAGTGTAAAACTGGTATTGTCAGGCTCAAGGGTGAAAGGGAGAAATATGTAGAAAGAACTTAGGGAAGTTCTAGCAGTTACACCGTCTGACCTGTTCAATGCTTCTTAAGAGCCAGGAGTAGTCGCAGAGAAATAAAGAAGGGTGCATATGGTCCCTCTACACAAAAACAGAAGTAAAAAGCAAGATAGGAACTACAAGCCAGTTAGTCTGACCTCTGTGGTGAGTAAATGAATGGAAATGCTGCTAAAACAGCGGATAGTGAGGTTTCCAGAATCCAATGGATTGCAGGATCCAAGCAGAATGGTTTTACTAGGGGCAGGTCTTGTCCAACAAATCTAATTACATTTGACTGGGCAACCAGAGAGTTGGACAGAGGGAGAGCCCTAGATGTGCTGTATTTAGATTTCAGTAAAGCCTTTGACACTGTTCCACACAGATGACTTATTAATAAATTGAGCATCCTAGGAATAGACCCTAAAGTGACCAACTGGGTTAGAAATTGGTTGAGTGGAAAACAACAAAGGGTACAGGTAAATGGAGTTCACTCTGAAGAGGTGGTGGTTGTGGTGAGCCACAGGGATCTGTGCTTGGTCCAATTCTTTTTCAACATTTTTGTAAGTAATATTGTGGAAGGGTTGTCGGGCAAGGCTTGCCTCTTTGTGGATGATACCAAAATCTGTAATAGAGCAGACATCCAGGACAGTGTATACAGCATGAGGGGGGATCTAGCAACGCTTGAAATGGTCAACAATTTGGCAGCTGAGATTTAATGTTACAAAATGCAGGGTCATGAATTTGGACTGTAAAAATCCAAGAGAGCGGTACAGTATAGGCATGAAGTACTTCTGCCCATAAAAGAAGAGTGGGACCTGGGGGTGATTGTTTCTAATGATCTTAAAGTGGCAAAACAGGTAGAAAAGGTAACTGTGAAAACCTGAAGATTGCTTGGGTGCATAGGAAGAGGAATGGCCAGCAGGAGGAAATTATAGTGCCTAATTTGTAGTATTGTGTGCAATTCTGGAGCCACACCTTCAAAGGAATATAACCGAGTGTAGAGGGTGGCCACCGAAATGGTCAGTGGACTGCGTCATAAGGCATATGGGCACAGATTTAAAGATCTCATATGTATACTTTGGAAGAAAGGTGAGAGAGGGGAGATACGAGAGAGACACTTGATATGTTACTATCAAGTGTCTCTTATTTATTTAACATTTCTTATATACCACCTTTCATGATATCAAGGAGGTTTACATTGAACAAACTGAAATTACATTGAACAGGGCATTATAACTTGGAGATAACTATTTTACAGGGAACAAGGGCAATGGAGGGTTAAGTGGCTTGCCCAAGACCACAAGGCACACCTGTGGGACTAGAAATCCCAGTCCTTCTGGCCCAAAGTTGCCGTCCTCTAATGGGATTTGAACCACTGACCTTCCGGCCTGAGGTAACTTGCCCCAACCACTAGGCCACTCCTTCCTCTAATATCTCTCTCATATCTCCCCTCTCCCGCCATTACTGTATCTGAATAAAAGAAAGCATGGGACAAACCCAGAGGATCTTTAAAGGGGGATTAAGACAAATATTCTGTCTTAATTGTAAAAAACAAAACCAAACACGATGCCAGTTCAGTTTTTACATGATCATACCATCTACTCCCATCCTCAAGTCAGTCAGAGGAAAACTATCTCCTCTCCAGTTGACAATGGAGAAATTTTCCATATCTGTATGTTTTCTGTCCTTGAATCCTACTAGACAAGTTCAGACAAGTTGGATGTATCTAAGCTGTCAGAACCCAGGATGGGAGGAATGCGATGTTCCAGACAAAACCTCTCTGCCATAGGCGCCATCCACTCCAGCCCCCACATGCAAACGGTAGTACTTCACAAAGATGTTCAGGGTAAGGTGGGTTCAACCCAAGGAGTCTTGTGCCCTAGTGGAGTAAGCTCTGACCCTCTTGGCACTTATTTCACACAAATGATGTAGGCTGAACTAATAGCCTCCTAAATCTAGCAGGCAAGTGAGAACTTGGCCGCCACCTGTTCCCTCTGCGTACCACTGGAAAGGACAGAGATGGTCCAAATGACGGAAGGAATTAGTAACTTCCAGATACTTAAAACATCCTCTCCGAGTCCAGCAGATGCAGCGAGGTGTCAGTCCAAAGGTCCCTCCATCCTCCAAAAAAGAGGGCAGGACCACCTTCTGATTAAGGTGAAAGACAGACTGCATTTTTGTGAGAAAAGATCAAACTGTCCTAAAGGAAACCAGCACTTTTGAGATGACCAGGAAAGGTTCCCTACAGAACAAGGCCTATAGCTCTTACACCTATCTGGCACCCCATCTTCAGGGTCTGCTCTGGATTGCTCCAAGGAGTTGGACCAAATCAAACAGTCATCCAGGTATGGATGAACCTGAATGCCGTGTTTGTGCCAGACCACCACCACCGCCGACTTCAAGAAGGTGTAAGATGCTATGGCCAGGCCAAAGGGCAGAGCCCAAAATTGGAAATTGCAGCAGCAGACACAGAGGCCGATGATACTTCTGGATGGGCAAGATCCAGGAAAGATAGAAACTCTCCTTGCCAGACTGATGCAATAAGCGACCTGATGGTTTCCAAGCAGTATGTGAAACACTCGAAGACTGGCACTGACCGCCTTAAGTACCAGAATGGGCCGGAAAGAGACATCCTTCTTGGGTACTACAAAGTAGATGGAGGAATGGCCCTGTCCTTGCTATGCACAGGGCACGGGTACAACAGCCTGCAACTGCAGGAGTTACTGCAAAGTTTTGTCGATTGCCACCTGCTTGAGAGGAAACAGCAGGGAGACTAGAAAGGCATCACAAAAGGTATCTGCAAACTCCAGTATGTAACCCATTGGTCTGAGAGGATATGGGTCCATTCTGAAGAAAAGAGCTGCAGTCGCTTCCCAACTGGCTGTACCTCAGAAGGTGCCCAACGGATCTCATTGGGGGCTTACTGCTCCCAAGGGAGCCATTGCAGAGTCCCAAGAGCATTGGGAGCCATAAAAGGGCTCATCCATTTTGGGTTTAGACCCATTAGAGGAGTGGGCCTTACCTGGACTCTTACCTGTCCCACGATGTCTCCAAGAAGCACTCTGGATACCCCTGGGCCTATCCTCCAGAAGCCACAGAGGTTTTCACAAACTTCTTCAGATCCTCTCCAAACAGCAACATGCCCTTGAAGGGAGGCCTGCTCATACATAACCCGGAAGAATTGTTTGCTTGCCAACTGGTGAGCCACTACCATGGACTTGGAGGAAATTCTAATTAAGTTGCACGGAGCATCAGCTATGTACGTAGCTCCAGACTCCAGTTTTGCCATCTCAGAGCTGTCCAGCAACAGCTGGAACCAGAATAGGAGGGCTCTGGCCACCAAGCCTGCACACAGAGCTGCCAGAGTGCCCAAGCCAAAGCTGTAAAGGCATTCTTGAACAAGGTTTCCACCAACTATGATGAGACTCCTTCACAGCACAGTGCACCCTTCCACCTGGGGTGGTCATACGCTTTGTCAGTATCGTAACCAACCACACACCTTGAGTGTCTAAATAGTGACCAAAACTCAATTCTAACTATGAGTATATTGTTTTTTTGTCTGAAGATTTTGCCATGAGTGATTTCTCCCTCTTGAAGCGTAACTTCCCTTTTAATTAATAATATGGTATAACAACCACTATATGATAAATATGTATTGTGAAATAATTGAACAAAATTCCAGTGCTATAACACAGCAACTCACGATTTGATGTGCCGAAAATAACGGCTCAACTTTAGTCACGCAGATAACCACGAACACAGTACTGCGTTTACAGCCTCAATCTATTTTCTGGCCCTGTTTCAACGCTTAGAATGCTGCAAAAAGAGGATTACTCATCTTCAACGGTCCTCCCGCCAATAGAAAATTCTTACTGGTTTTAGCTAATAAATTAGCAATGTTGGGGCCCCTAGTGAAAGCTATTCTAAGTGGTTTTTGGAAACAAGGATGTAATGTTAATAAATGCCAATGTTTCTGTAAAATGCGAACTATTTCAGAAACATTGGACATATAGGGTAATATGCCAGTAATGTGCATTCGATCTGTTGCTTGTGACTCTGGCAGAGGGTTCTGTGGGACATTACTCTTGCTCAATATGTGACCTTTGTCGACAAACCATTGAGGGAAAAGAATGGGATATCCCAAATACAACTATTCGACAAAGAGCACATTGGGTGACCACATGTTCCTCTTCTTATGTAGTTTATGTGTTGGTATGCCCATGTGAGAAAATTTACATAGGTCGAACAACTAGCCGGATCAGAACGCGGTTACAAGAACACGCTTCTAGAATCCGGAATGCAGTTCAGTCTGCCCCTTTGGTTCAACATTGTATTGATTTACATCATCAGTTTACAGATTTTCGTTGGAGAATTTTAAATCATGTTCCAGATAACCCAAGAGGGGGCGACAGAGAACAACGTTTGCAATGGTTAGAACAAGCTTGGATTTTTCGCACAGCATCATTGGAGCCTCAAGGTTTGAATTTAGAATTGGATTGGTTGAGTCTACTATGACGTATCAGCTTTTGATTGGATTGGACTTGGGATTTAAGTTCCTCTGTTTTTCCATTGATGGTCAGTAAGTTGGACTGTGTTCCTGAATCATCTCTAGAGAACTGTACCTCCGGAAATTGCCATAGGACGAAAGATATATCATATAAACTCTATTGGCGGGAGGACCGTTGAAGATGAGTAATCCTCTTTTTGCAGCATTCTAAGCATTGAAACAGGGCCAGAAAATAGATTGAGGCTCTAAACGCAGTACTGTGTTCGTGGTTATCTGCGTGACTAAAGTTGAGCCGTTCTTTTCGGCACATCAAATCGTGAGTTGCTGTGTTATAGCACTGGAATTTTGTGCAATTATTTCACAATACATATTTATCATATAGTGGTTGTTATACCATATTATTAATTAAAAGGGAAGTTACGCTTCGAGAGGTAGAAATCACTCATGGCAAAAACTTCAGACAAAAAAACAATATACTCATAGTTAGAATTATTGAGTTTTGGTCACTATTTAGACACTCAAGGTGTGTGGTTTATTAGAAGTATTGAGTGGTTGGGTTTTGGAGTTATAGTATCGTAACCAAGGCATCCATCAGAGGAAGCCCAAAATCCTTATCCAGCTTCCTCGAGGCAGAGAATATAGCCAGATAAGGACCAGAGGTCCATTTTCAGCATCTCCCACTGAAAGAATACAAACTAACGCATAGACTCCAGAATAGGGAAAAACCCAAATGGATGCCTGAGACCTTCCAGAATAGTATCCACTTGGGAGACCTGCTCACGGATAGCCTTCACAATGCACAAGGCCAACATAGTGTCCTGAATGAGCATAAAGAGATCCTCCTTGTGAAAAGTGAAATTAGATCTTATCTGCTAATTTTCTTTCCTGTAGTCCCTCCAGTCCAGGCGAGTGGGTTATGCATGCCACCCAGCAGGTGGAGAATGAGGAACACTTTCTCAGTGCAGAATAAATAGCCTGTGCCCACCAACTGAGCCAGTATTGGACACTCAAACAGAACACGAGACCAGGGCCTCAACCCCAACAAACACAGATCCCCGCTAACAGAATCAAGGGGCACCCCAGTCTGTAGGAGCCTTGCACTACTTGCCCCTGCAATCATACAGGGGACCACCATTACAAAAGAGACACTAGCCACCAAGTGTCCCCCAAAACGTCCATCAAGGAAGCTCAAATTACTGAAAAAAATCTATTGTGCACTGAACAACTGTACCATTGCTTCTTTGTTTGTTTTTGACACCTACATACACGCACACCTCCTAGGTTGGAATTCAGATATCAAGCACGCACCCAAAAACATGCATCTGCATGGAAGAAACATGCCAGAAACTCACAACAAAAGCTGAAAGTAATGAAGGGTCCTGGACTGGACAGGAGGGACTACAGGAAAGCGTAGTTACTCACCTGTTCTCCTCCAGGAATCAGTCCTCGCATATGGGTGATGTCATCAACTGAGTACTCACGCAGGAACTCCCCAAGCTTTTACAGAAAGCCTTTGGGAGATCCAGCATGCCTTCCTGCCCGAAAGGAGTCATCTTAACGCAGTATGATTACATACCTTAATCAAGCCCAAAAATGAAAAAAAAAAAAAAAAACCTCCTCCATGGGGAGGAGGTAAGGTAGTGAGGACTGATCCCTGCTGTTCCCAGAGAACACCTGCTACAGGTAACTACACTTTCTCCAGGACCAAGCAGGAAGTCAGTCCTCAAATATAGGACTCCCTATCTACTGGCTACCAATAAAAAATATAACTTCTCCAACAGGGCAACCGGAAAAACCAAACCGCGAAGAACAGCGGAAAAACGCTGAAAGGTTCCGAGAAGCAACATACAGCTGCAACATCAAGCGACTCTCCAATAGCCTGGACAGACAGAAGGACTGGAGGGAAGTAGTTGCATTAATTCCCAAAAAGCTACCCGAGAACGGCTTGGTCGAAGGTGCAGTCACGCCGGGTAATCTTCATCCAGGCAGTAATGGGCTGCGAAGGTGTGAACAGACCATGTTGCAGCCCTGCAGATCTCCAGCAAAGAGGCTGAATGCAGGTTAGCCACAGCAGCTGCTATGGCGTGGACACTGTTTGCTGTGACATGGCATTCTAAGGAAAGTCCCACCTGGGAATAGGCAAAGGAGATGCAGTCAGCCACCCAGATAGAAACTGCCACGCCCAGCCTGTTCAGGTCACAGAAAAGAAAGAGCTGGGAGGAATGGTGGTGGGCTTTTGTCCATTCTAGATAGAAAGCCAATGCTCTCTTACATTCTAGGGCCTGGCGAGACACCTCTGCCCTGTTCACATGAGGCCTGGGAAAGGTGATGTGCAGTACCACCAACTGGTTGAGATGAACAGGCGAAAGCACCTTAGGCAGAAATAGGACCACCCTATTTTTTTTATTTTTATATAGAACCATGTATAGGGCGTGTTTGCCACCAGCGCCTATAGTTCACTGACACTGAGCGCCGAAGTAAACACCACCAAGAAAATGACCTTCAAGAAAAGAAAACTGAGAGGGCGAATTTCATGCATATTTGTCACAGAGGTGGGGGGAGTTTATGGATATCCATGAACGGCATAGAGAGGAGCCTGAATTATTGTGGGAGACAGCGAAGATGGTCCTCCGCGGTGACATTATTGCCTATGGAGCACGGAAACGCAAGTTAGTTGCGTCCCGCATAGTCCAACTAGAAAAACAGCTCGTAAAAGCCCGGCGCCGATGTGTGGGGGCTCCCACAATGGCTAACAAACGCTCATATTGGGAGTTGCAGGCGTCCCTCAATGAGCTGCTCCACCAAAGAGCAAAGAAGTCCCTGTCTTATTATAAATACCAGCTTTATCGCTTCTGGAATAAGCCGGGCAAGCTCCTAGCGCGATGTCTTCGAGGCTGTAGAGGGTCTCGCTCCATTGTGGCTTTGCGTGACGAGCAGGGCCGTTTGCATAAACACAGCCCGGCTATAGCTCAAGTGTTTCGCTCCTTTTTTCAGCAGCTTTACAGGAGATCGGCTGCCTCCACAACGTTAATGGGAGACTATCTCCAGAGGCTGCGGCTGCCTAGGCTGACGCTGGAGCAGCGGGTAGCTCTGGATGCGCCGGTAACAGAAGAGGAGGTCCACAAAGTGATCTCGGGGGCTAGCTGCTATAAATCGCCGGGTCCGGATGGGTATGGGGCGGAGTTCTACAAGCTTCTAGTCGAACGAGTTACCCCTGTGTTGACTGCAGTATACCGCTGGAGGGTGGAGCAGGGGAGCTTTGGGTGGGGGGCTAATCACGCCCTTATAACCCTGATACCTAAAACCGGCAAAGACCCCACACAGGCGACCTCCTACCGACCTATTTCGCTGCTGAACTTCGACATGAAGGTACTGGCGAAGGTGCTGGCGGATCGCTTAGCCTCCGTGTTAGGGGACCTAATGCATGAGTCGCAGGTGGGTTTTATCCAGGGGCGCTATGCAGTGCGGAACCTGCGGAAGATTTTAGCTTCCATAGAATGGGTACGCGCGCGGGACGAACAATCTTTGCTGATCAGCTTTGACGCGGAGAAGGCATTCGACCAGGTCAATTGGGACTATATGAAATTTCTTTTGCCCCAGTATGGCCTGGGCGACTCCTTTATCCGAATGGTGGAGCTGTTGTATACCAACCCAACGGCTAGTATTTTCTGTAATGGGGTACTGTCGGATACTTTTGACCTTGAGAGGGGGACGCGTCAGGGCTGTCCGCTCTCTCCGCTGCTGTTTGTGTTAACGCTGGACCCGTTGTTGCGGAGCATAGTAGAGTCTGATGACATTCGTGGGGTTCGTATCGGGCCCTGTGGTTTCAAAGTTGCAGCCTTTGCGGATGACATCCTTGTCCATTTACGAGACCCTCAACAGTCGTTGCCGTGTCTGCTGGCTGAATTTTCCCGTTATGGGGAATTCGCGGGACTGCGAATCAACCGAGATAAATCGGAAGCCTTGGATATTGGGGGCCGCCTCCAGGGGAATTGGGGAGGGCACTTCCCCCTGCGATGGGCTAGTGATTCTTTTGTTTACTTGGGGATCGAGTTAACCAGAGACATGTCAGTACTGTACAAGCGGAACTTCGAACGCATCCTGGTCGGGGTTCGCTCTCAGCTCCAGGCGTGGTCCCCCCTCCCGCTATCCTTGCCGGGCAGGGCGGCAGCCCTGGGGATGGTGATTCTGCCGAGGATCCTGTACTGGCTACAGACTTTGCCGGTCTGGTTGTTACGCCGTGACCTACGACGTATAGAGCGCGAGTTTCACAGATTTCTGTGGCGAGGGGCCAGAGCACGTATACCGATGAACCGCCTGAAAGGGGGATGGAGATGTGGAGGCATGGGTGTACCGGATCTCTGGACCTATGCCCTGGCTTGCCAGGCCCGGCACTTGGGGGACTGGCTGGGTAGTACCGAGGTATATACTCCAAGGGCATTGGAAGAGGCCCTGGTGGAGCCGCATTCTTTGCTGGCAGTATTACACCTACGGAGTGCGGTCCTGCCGACTCGCGTAACGCATAGCGTGCTGATTAACGCCGCGCGGCGCACTTGGCAGTGGTTGAATAAGGTGTGGGGCTGCTCATCAGAGGCCTCGAGCTGGCTGCCGCTGCAGGGTAATGCACAATTTCTCCCGGGATCCGATTCGGTTCCCTTCCGTCGGTGGGCGCAGGCGGGGATACGGTTGTTGGGCCATGTAATTGACTTGGAGGAGCGGTGTAAACCTTTAGATGTGTTGTGTCGGGAGTATGGCCTGTGCCCTGGAGCCTCTCTGTTCCCATACCTGCAGCTCTCCCATTATGTGGGTTCAGTAGCGGGGCGAGAATTGGGGGGCGACCACTCCGCGCGGATATTAGAATTTTTTGCCCTTGGGACAGAGGCCCCGCCCACTATAGCCATATTTAAAAAAGCATTGGTGCTCTTGGCGACGCCGCCGGATTACTCAGCAGAAGAGGCTTCTTGGGCGCGGGAGTTGGGGTGCGAAGTGGTTCCGGGCTCGGTCCGTGCCGCGCTGGGCCGCGTTGCCCGACTAGCGGAGGGTGCCTACTGGCGGGAAATCCAATTTAAATGCATATTGAGAGCCCACTTCTCCCCGAGGCGTGCATTACGTAGTCGTCTCACCGAATACGGTGGCTGTCCGAAATGTCCTTGTTTGTTAGCAGATCTGGGCCATATGTGGTGGGGTTGTCCCCGTATACATCGCTATTGGACCCGGATTGCACACTATTTGGGGGTTGTCTTGCAGCAGCAGGTTTGCTGGACGGGGTCACTGGTGGCATTGGATCAGATGGGACCACTCCGTCCGAAGGGCCGATGGCAGCAATTATTGATACGGAAGGCATGTCTGGTGGGGAAGAATCCTGTACTGCGGCGATGGTTGGAACCGACGGCCCCCTCGTTCTGGGAGTGGCGCAACGGGTTCCATCAGTTTATGCTCTTAGAGCGGAGGAGTGCGCAGCGTCACCCCCGGAGCTGGGCTTCCTTTCTTTTGGTGTGGATGCCCTATATTCAGGCACTGCGGCCTAAATCTCGTAGTGCTGTCTTGAGCTTGGACTAGGGTCTCTGCTATATAAGGAACTCTGTGGTCCCGGTGGTCCTGGGGGGGGGGGGTGAAGGGTGGGGTGTAACTATGACGGGGGGGACAAATACTTTGTTTGTACCTTGTCAACCCCCGGGCAGTGGACAAGACACAGCCCTGCCCGAGGTATGTCTGCTTGTTATGTTGGTTAATGAAAAACCGCGACTGTTTGCATTGTTTTGTATTTTGCCGTATGTTTTACTAAATAAATCTTTGAAAAAAAAAAAAAAAGAAAACTGAGAGGGCAGGTGACTAGCAGCTCAAAAGGGGACGTGATCAGCTGTCCAAGGACAATGTTAAGGTCCCATGCCACCAGTGGTGGTCAGATCGGTGGACGAGAGAGCAAGAGGCCCCTCATGATGCAGCCAATGAGGGGGTGGGCAGAAAGGGATCGACCATCTATCGTATAATATTAGGCAACCAGAGCACTAAGATGTACTCTGAGTCAGACTTCAAGTCCAGCATGAGAAAGGTGTAGAAGGTAAGTTAGGACCTGTCCCACCAAGCTGGAGTCAACGCCGATGTCTTGAAGCCAAACAGCGATTCCTGCTGCTTTTCACAGTTCTTCAGCCTCTTGCACATCATCTGTAAGCATAAGAACATAATAAATGCCATACTGGGTCAGATCAAGGTCCATCAAGCCCAGTATCCTGTTTCCAACAGTGGCCAATCTAGGTCACAAGTACCTAGCAGTTTCCCCAGAGGACACAGGTTCCACAATGCTTGTACTGGGGCAAGCAGTGAATATCCCGGGTCTCCTTTAATAATGGTTTATGGACCTTTCCTCTGGGAACTTGTCCAAACCTTTTTTAAACCCTGCTACACTAATAGTTTTTACTACAACCTCCGGTAACGAATTCCAGAGTTTGATTACACGTTGAGTGAAAAAATACTCTCTCTTATTAGTCTTAAATAGGTTACTCTGTAGCTTCATTGCATGTCCCCTAGAGCGCATGTAGAGGGTTTGTGGTCGGGCCTGAGGCACTGAAGGCACCAGTTATGGCAGTCTGTGATGGAAGTGATCCGGCCACATCTAGCACACTTCTTAAAGTCACTGGCCATGGCAGATATGTCAGGGAAGACAGCTTGCACCAAGTCAAAAGACGCCAGAAGGGTGTGAGAAAAAAAACCCATGCGCCAAAAAAAAGGAAAAGAAAATAGAGACCCGAAAAAAAACACGGTGCTGAGGAAGCAACAATAACAGGATGTTCAGGAAGGTGAAAAATACACGAATCGAAAGAAAATAGGTACCGAGATGCCAAAAACTACTAACAAGGCAATCATCTTTTCTCCAGGATACAGAACATCAGGAGGGTTCCACGGAAAATAGAAGACTGAGGTCAGATGGCTCCTTTCAGGCAGGAAGGCGATCACACATGCATGCTGGATCTCCCAAAGGCTTTCTGTGAAAGCTGGGGAAGAGTTCCCACATGAGAGCTCTGTCAATGACATCACCCTGCTTGGTCTCTGAGAAGGAAAATTAGCAGGTAAGGTCTAATTTCACCTTCCAGGGCATCCCTACAGTCCAGTCAAGTGAGATGCAGCAGAGCAGTATTTATATTTATTTATTTATTTATTTAACAATAATTTCTATGCCACAATTTCCATGGATCAATTGCAGTTTACATTAAACGGCATGAGTAGTACAAACAGGTAACATGCTCAATTGCATAAAACAGAGGTTAACTATGTACATAGTGATGATAAACTATCATCTGAACATTCATTTGTGCATAATAAACGAACAATTGAACTATATACAGTTTATATATTTGCTTAAGTTCATGTGTTGTGTTGGTGGTTTGTCTTAGATATACTATTTTATTGGTGTTGAATTTTCTAGCTGGTCATGCGTGCCGAAGTGTGTTTTAAGATATTTTCTAAATGTTAGCAGATCACTTAGTTGTCTGAGGTGATCAGGGAAGGCATTCCAGAGGATAGGGGCATTGTGGGAGAAGGCCTTATTAGTTGTTATCTTTTTGGCCTTCTTGAAGTCTATTGGTAAGGAGAGTTTGTTTTTATTGATGGAGCGTTGTGTACGATTGTTATTTTCTCTAGATATGAGGGGTTGTTAGGTGAGAGGGGGCGATACTATGAATTAGTTTAAATGCTGTTACGAGAATTTTGTATGTTATTTGACTATGTATTGGTAGCCAGTGGAGGGCATACAGTGTAGGTGTGATGTGTTCCATACACATCACACCCACACTGTATGCCCTCCACTGTTTTTAGTTATGCGAGCTGTCACATTTTGGGCTACTGGAGTCGTCTTAGATCCTGTTTGGAGATGCCTTGAAGGATGGTATTAGCAAAGTCAAAGTGAGGGGTAATCATGGCTTGGATTGTAGACCTAAAATCATGCGGGTGGAGAAAAGGTTGAAATTGCTTGAGGAGTCTGATCTTGTAAAATATCTTTCTTGTTGTTTGCTTTATGTGGGAACTGAAGCTGAGGGAGCGATCAATTATGATGCCTAGATATTTCACTTAATTTTTTATTTGAATATTGATATTATTAACATTGAGAGGGAACTGAAGTCCCCACCCTCAGCACCACCGCCCCAAAACGCACTTCCTGCTGAGCCTGAAGATCCAAGTGGTAATGCCGCACAAAAAAATGCAGAGAGGACCAAGTAGCTGCCCAACAGATGTTGAAAGGAAGCATTCTCCCCAGCTCTGCCCAAGAGGAAGCCTGGGGCTCTGGTCAAGTGGGCCCACAGGCCAGAGGAACCTGTCGGCATACTAACAAGTAGACCAATTCAATCACCTCAAGGATCCAACGGGCCAGAGAAGCCTTGGAGTCCATCTCACCTTTTCATGGGCCGCCAAAGAGGACAAACATCTCTGAGCGCTGAAACGCTTGAGTCACCGCCAGATAACATTTCAGTAGCCTCCGACAACCAGTTTGTGCAAGAAATAAAATTCCAGGGAGCCCTGTTTCCTTGTAAAAGAAGGCAGAGTGACCGCCTGATTGAGGTGGAAATCTGAAACCACCTTAGGCAAGAAGGAAGGAACAGTTCTCAGCACCACCTTCTCCTGAGAGAAAACCAGGAAGGGCTCCTTGCAAGACAGCGCTTGCAGATCCGAGATCAGTCGGGGAGACCAACTGGCCACCAGGAAAACAGCCTTTAAGGTCAACTCTATGAGGGATGCCATCCAAAGCGATTCAAAGAGTGTACCTCCAAGAGCATTCAAGACCAAGTTGAGGTCCCAAGCTGGAATCAGTGGTCTGCTCTGGGGATAGAGGTGTTTAACCCTCTGCAAAAACCAAACTACATCTGAGTGGGCCATTAGGCAAACTCCCTGCACACACCCCCAATAACAAGCCAGCACCACTACCTGTACCCACAACGGGTCCAGCGCTAGGCCCCTGTCCAGACCGGCCTTGAGAAAACCCAAATGGTTGGCCTCTTTTGTTAAAGACCAATAAAATTTTGTTTGCGTGTATATCTTGCCCACATTTTTGGACTGGTTTGTTCCTGCTAATCTGTGTGGCATACTGCTGTTTTTGCTTGGTGGACTGCTTGCGGAGATGGACTTCCGTGACCACCAGGACTTTGGTGATGACCCAGGGTGCCATGGCGAGCCCAAAGTGTAACGCCTGCAACAAAGTACACTCTGGGCACCACAAAGCAAAGAAAATACTGATGTTCTGGGCATATTGGGATGTGCAGATATGCCTCTGTGAGGTCCAAGGAGATAAGAAATTTACCCCAGTGCACAGCCACAATTACGGACTGCAAGGCTTCCATGCAAAAACGTGACACCCTGAGGTACTTGTTGACCTCTTTGAGATCCAGAATGGCCACCAGGGCTGTCGTCATGTTTCTATGTTTCTCCTTCAGCACCACGAAGTAAATGGAGGTCCGGCCCAGACTGCACTCAGACCGCAGGACCAACAAGTTGCAACAAGTACTCAAGCTTTTCCTCCACTGTGCTCACTTTGTGGGCCGATCCGCAGGGGGAGAAAATGAAGAGATTGGGCAACAACTGGGCAAATTCAAGGGCAAAGCCCTCACAAATCACCTCCAAGACCCAGGCATAGGTGGTGATCTCGGCCCAAGCGGGAAGGAAACGCTGTAGGCAGCTATCCACGGCTGTACTTCAGCTGGGGCCCCCACACCTTCATTGCAAGGCTCCCCCCTTGAAAGGAAGAGCTCCGCTACAAGAAGCAAATCCGTTGGGAATTCCCCCTGAGGGGGCCGGTATCCCCAAAAACTGCCATGCGGTCCTGGACTGGGGCACCTCTGTTCACTTTAGACTTTTCTTCCAGCAAACAGGGCACCTGGGATTCTCTTGACCAATTTCTCCACGTCATCCCCAAAGAATAATTTGCCCACAAAGGGAAGCTTTGTGAGTTTCATCTT
The DNA here is from genome assembly GCA_033557465.1 of Ichthyophis bannanicus. Classification (NCBI taxonomy): domain Eukaryota; kingdom Metazoa; phylum Chordata; class Amphibia; order Gymnophiona; family Ichthyophiidae; genus Ichthyophis; species Ichthyophis bannanicus. The sequence goes on along the minus strand of CM066032.1, from coordinate 1,362,068,065 downwards.
GGAAGCAACATCCACCGACCAATTATGTAGCCACAACAGACGGTGAGCAGCCACCACCATGGCCATGCTCTTGGCAGACACTCGCAACAAGTCATATAGCAGGTCCACCAGGTAAACTATCCTAGATTCCAGATGGGCATCCACCGGCCGCCGGGGGCTCCAGCCCTGTCTGGAGAACCATGTGACCAGTGGAGACAAGCACAGGCCACATAAGCCCCACAAATAGCACCCTGGAGTCACAGGGCCAAAACCTCAAAGGCCTGCTTAAGCAACACCTCCATGTGCCGGTCCTGTGGATCCTTGAGGGCTGTGCCCCCTCCCCTCCCACCAGTATGGTGGCCTTTCATGTAACCACCACCACCAACATATCCACCTTGGGAAGACGCAACTTTACTTTCTCCTCCGGGGGGAGGGGATAAGCCAAGCCATGCTCCTTTCCACCCACCAAAACCATGGGACCGTCGCCATCATCCGCAGCCTCCCCGTGACCTAAACCTTCCCGGCCTCCTCATTGGACCCATCCCAGGCCCCCACGAGGTCCTCTGCTGCCAATTCGCCTGATTTGCAGCAGCCGCATCACAGCCCGATGTTAAACAGCTGTGCCTGGCTGCTACCGCACAGAGCACACCGGTCCCAATCCATGCGGTCACAGTGTGCTCTGCCTTCCCCCAGCTGATCCATGACAAACAACTGTCGAAAAACCCTCCAGGGCCCGTAGGACTTACCCGGGGTATCCCCTCTGCAGGAATCACCAAATCCTCTGACATAGATCTACGTGCCTGCCTCCATGTCTCTTAGTTGTTTAAAAAGAAGAAAAAAAAAGGACAAACGCTGTTTAGAGCAGTGTGAGGCAGGCAGGCCAATAGCAACTACCCCCTGGGCCCTCTCCCAAAGGTTGGGAAGGGGGAAAGGAGGGAGCCAGGCAGAGAGACCCAGAACCTCCAGGTTCTGCACCCCTGGCCCAAGCTTCTCCTTTCTACACCCGAGGCCTCAAGCAAGGTTCTACAGTCTAGTCCAGGCTATGCACATCACCTGCTGAAAGCTGAGAAATATTGGGTCAGTCAGTGGACTCAGGCTATTTATACTGCACTGAGAAAGTGTTCCTCAGTCTCCACCTGTTAGTTGACGTGCATAACCCACTTCTCTAAAGGGACACCCTGGAAAAGGCAAATCACAGATCTTCATATTCTAGTATGGGAAGCTCCCCTTGCTCCACTGACACACCTGCTCGAAAAAGGGAATCCTCTTCTCCATCCTAATTAACCCCTATAGAGAATAAGGCGGATCTTCCAGATGAATGGACAGGCAAAAGGACAGAAAAGGAGGTGCTTTACCCACTTGCTACCAGCAGGAGAGGTGCCTGTGGTCAAACCCCCAGGGGTACTGGAAGGTTGACAAGTAGCTAGCAGGAGACTGAGAACAGCCCACATACTGTTTCAGCAGCTGCTACTCAAAGCGGGCCGAGAAAGAACCCTGGGGGCATGGGGTTCCTGAGGGCATGAAGTGTCCTCTGGCTTTATTCTGCAGCCTCTTCACCAAGCAAATCCCTCTGCTGAGACCATATAACTATCCAAAATGGCTTCTGCTTCCACTGCCGGGAAAATTGTGGAAGATGCAGCAGTCATGCAGACTGTCCCATCAGGCCCCAGGCCACCTATGCAGGGTCCCGAAAACGCCAAAAGGGGGTCCCAAGAGTCTCCCTTACACTCAGGGTAAAAACAGCTGTGGAGTTGACCTGGCATGAGCCACAAGCAGCACAGCGCAAACACCTGGCATGGCTGCATGGTGGCTGCATGCAGCAAAAAGAAAAAGCCATGAAGGAAAAAGAACCACTAATAAAAAACCCACCATGGCAAAAAAGGAACCCCACATGCTTCAGAAGCCAGCTTTGCTTCTCCAGCAGCTTTTTTAATTTAGAGCTTCTTTACTGCAAGCAACAAAGAGCCAAATGGAAGCCAACTGAAAAAACAATGGATAGTTCTGGCCCAATCAAGAGAGAAGCAAGGAGCGGGCAGGTGAGCTCCTCCCTGCTCCCCACCGGACACTCAATCATGTCGGCAGCTCCAAACTTGAAATAGGTGCGTGCTCCAACACGCCTGCCCCTGGTGGGCCCACGCCTGAGGGCCTTGCCAGAGGGCCCTCAGGTGGGGACCTAACAAAGGAAGACAATTCATTATCATGCCATTGCCAATTCGACTAGGATCTACCTCACCATGATTTCAAGGACCCTCTCCTCATCGGCAAACTAATATTGCAGCACAGCACCACCACTGCAGATATTCCACAAGAAACCGACTCTCCAAAATAAGCACCATCTCTTATTACTCTCAGTCGCACAAAACTCCACCGGCAGCTCAGACTTTAAATAGCTGTGTCTGAAGACCCTGGCCTCCACCTATACCTATGGTACTGCACCAGGAAACACAAAGAGCACTACAAGCTGTTTAGATTGCCTGGATCCGCTGAACAAAGTCTTTCCAAATCTTCTCAAGCACAATAATTGTCATACACTGCCCCATCATCGAACCCCGAACAACACAGAGACAATAAGCGGGAGGCAGAAAACCCACCGCTCACCATCAAATGGCCAATAAGGGCATCCACCCTGCACTCAAAAAGGAAGCACCACCAAGCATGAAGGACAGCACCCCACCACCATCGAATATTGCCTGATTCATCAATTATCAGGTCAGGGACTACTCTCATACCTAACCCAAAGGACTCCAAGGACCCCATGCTAAACCCAAACACCCACGCTTACATGCAAATCCATAAGTAGAAGCTACCTTGTATCCACTGCATACACAACTGCTTCGGCCAGGTTAGTAGAGAATAAAAATAGCCCAGTTAACCTCAAAGGTGCATACACTGCTTCTGATACAAATAACTAAAGGAAACAGGGGCATACCAGAGCTCCAAGCAAATGCTGAGCCTGCTAGTCTCAGTCTCACAGGCCACAAAAACCATGGTTTGCAGCAAGGGAGGCAGGCCTATATGCACCAGTCCAGACACCTTGCCACCTGCTGATGAAAATCCCAGGAACCAGAAAAAAAATTATCACCACCCCAGCAGCCTTGCACCTGGGATTTGGTGAGTCGTGAAATATAAATTGCCAACAAGTTGACCACAAAGGGGTACATTACGGGTCAGAACACGCCCCATTAGTGGCACACCTGCTCCTTAATGGCACATTTTGTTAAGAAAGCAAATTAAAGAAAAAGGAAAAGGAAGCTGCTCTGTTTCAAAAAGTAGTAGCTGAAAAGGTAAGGAAAAAAATTAGTCTTCATAAAATACAAAATATCGTTAAAGGTGGAAGACAAACAATAATATCTGAAAATGCAAAGGAAAGCTAATAAAGTTGTTAGAAAAGCAACGCTGCAAATGGAATACAAGTGGAAAAAGCATGGGGAGCATCGATCATGGCATTCTTTCCAAACCCTGTGTGCGTATAGAGTAGTTACTCACCTGTAACAGGTGTTCTCCATGAGCAGCAGGAATCAGTCCTCACATATGGGTGACATCGCCACCGACGGAGCCCTCGTGCGGAGCATTTCCCCAGCTTTCAAAGAAAGCCTTTGGGAATTGCAGCGCGCATGCGCGGTCCCCTTCCCGCCCAAGGGTGCCATCTTGCTCAGTCTGATGACATAGCTAAAAGACAGCAAAAAATTAGCAAAATAAATCATATGACGACTGCAACTCCAAGGGGAGGAGGGAGGGTTGTGAGGACTGATTCCTGCTGCTCCTGGAGAACACCTGTTATAGGTGAGTAACTACTCTTTCTTCAGGACCAAGCAGGAAGTCAGTCCTCACATATGGGACTCCCCAGCTTAAGGCTACCGGAGACCCCAAGCGGAAAAAAGAGCTCCCTCGAGCTCGTCAGCACAGAAGGAAGGAATCTTCTCTAAGAACGCCTCCGACCGGTAGCCCAACACCAGGGCCGGAGGGTAGGAGTTGCCTAAACCCCAAAGAGATTATGGAGTACTGCCTGTCCGAAAGCACTGTCCCTGCGGGACTCCCTCTCAAGGCAGTAATGGGCCGCAAAAGTCTGGCTTGAAGACCAAGTAGCGGCCCGGCAGATGTCTGCCAACGGAACAGAGCGGAGATGAGCCACTGATGCAGCCTTCGTCCTGACACGATGAGCCGTGACTCGACCCTCCAACGAGAGGCCGGCTGCCCCATAAGCCCAGGCGATACAGTCAGCGACCCATATGGACAACGTACGCTTGGAGACAGGGAGTCCCAACTTATTGGGGTCAAAAGAAACGAAAAGCTGAATAGCCTTCCGATGCTCCCGTGTACGGTCAAGGTAGAAGGATAACGCCCTCCTACAGTCCAGGGTATGAAAGACCATCTCAGCCCGGTTGGCATGCGGCCTGGGAAAGAAGGTCGGAAGAACCACCTCCTGATTGAGGTGACAAGGTGAGACAACTTTAGGAAGAAACTTAGGGTGAGTCCGAAGGACTACCCTATTCCTGTAGAACCTAGTGTAAGGCGGATCAGACACTAGTGCCTGCAGTTCACTCACTCGCCTAGCAGAGGTGAGAGCTACCAGAAAAAGTTTTCCAGGAGAGAAAACGGAGAGGGCAGGTAGCCATAGGTTCAAAAGGCGGACAAGTAAGCTGCTGTAAGACCACATTCAGATCTCACTCAGGGGCCGGTGGACGCAGTGGAGGCTTAAGCAGAAGGCGGCCTCTGAGGAAACGAGCCACCAAAGGGTGGTTGGAAAGAGGCCTGCCGTCCACCAGCGAGTGATGTGCTGAGAGAACACTAAGGTGAACTCGGACAGAGTTAGACTTAAGGCCCAGGTTGGAGAGGTAGAGCAAATATTGCAACACTACCGCAACCAAGCACGAGAAGGGATTCTCACTGTGCTGAGCACACCATGCGGAGAATCTACGCCACTTAAGAGCGTAGGATTTCCTGGTGGATTGACGCCGAGAGGCCAAGACAACGTCTTCCACCTCTCGAGGAAGTAGTAGGGGAGCTAGGACTATCCTTTCAGCAGCCAGACCATCAGATGAAGGGACTGGAGGTTGGGGTGCAAGAGAGTCCCCTGATCCTGAGACAGGAGATCGTGTTGAAACCCCAGAGGAAGAGGTGTGTCCACCGCCAGCTGTAGCAGAAGCGGGAACTCCGGTTGCCTCGGCCACCTGGGGGCTATGAGAATCAATGAAGCCCCGTCCCTGAGGACTTTGAACAGCGTTCTGGACACTAGTGGTGCGGGAGGAAAGGCATACAGTAGGCCCGTGGACCACGAGATCAGAAACGCATCCGCTGCTACTCAGAGGATGCAGTTGTCTGGAGCAAAATCTCGGGAGTTGCCAGTTCAGAGGACTGGCGAAAAGATCCATTGTGGGGAGCCCCCACTTGAGAAAGACCTGCTGAACCACCAATGGGTTCAATCTCCATTCGTGTGGTTGCAGGATCCAGCTCAGTCTGTCTGCCAGGCAATTGTCCTGACCTGGGAGGTAGACAGCCTTGAGAAGGCTTCCGTGATTGACAGCCCAAGAGCACAGTCGTTATGCCTCCTGACAAAGAAGGAAGGAGCCTGTGCCTCCTTGTTTGTTCACATAGACCATGGCAACTTGATTGTCCGTCTGGACCAGTACAGACTGGTGAGAGGCGAGGTGGGAGAAGGCTCTCAGAGCTAGGCGAATCGCCCGTAGCTCCAGGAAGTTTATCTGTTGAGTAGCCTCCCAAGGGGTCCAAAGACCCTGAGTACATGTCCCTTGGCAATGTGCTCCCCAACCGAGAAGAGAGGCATCTGTTGTCAGCACCTGAGTATGTGGAGGGGATTGAAAACCCACTCCGAGCACCAGAATCAGAAGATGAAGCCACCATTGTAGAGAGGAAACCAGGAGGTCGGAGATCTGCACCGAGTCCGCTAGGCCCCCTGTGGCTTGACGCCACTGAGTGCGAAGGCTCCACTGAGCAGGTCGCATGTGCAGGCGGGCATTGGGGGTGACATGGACCGTGGAAGCCATATGGCCGAGGAGTCTCAGGAATTGCCTGGCAGAGACCAGGGAATTGCTGCGGAACTGACTGGCCAGATCCATTAGCCTGTGGGCCCTGTCCAGAGGCAGAAAAGCCTTTACTTGAAGAGTGTCTAGTCTGGCCCCTATGAACTCTAAGTTCTGGGACAGGAGCAAAGTGGACTTTGCGAAGTTTATGACAAACCCCAAGTGCTGAAGCAGAGCCACAGTGCGAAGGGTGGCCTGGTTGGCCTCCTGGGAAGATTGGCCCCTGATGAGCCAGTCGTCCAGGTACGGAAACACAAAGAGACCCTGAAGCCTCAGGTAGGCCGCCACCACTGCCAGGCACTTGGCGGGCTGGGGGGCCCATTGCGAGGGGCGCTTCGCAGAGCGTGGAGGAAGCTCAGTGGTCCATCAATCAACTAGAGCTACGGGCGGTGGCTCTGGCTCTAAAAGCGTTCGAGTCGCTGTTGGTAAGTCAAGCAGTGAGAGTGCTGTCCGACAATGCTTCCGTGGTGGCATATCTCAACCAGCAGGGAGGAACGGGCAGCGCGGCGCTGGAAAAGGAGGCGGGAGCTCTGTTTGATTGGGTGGAGCCTTGCCTTTGGGCACTTTCGGCAGCTCACGTAGCAGAATGTAAGGACTAACTACTTATTTGTTGCTCTGCTGAGTCTGCTTTGTCAATAGGTACTGGCGGGGAGAGGCGATCCTTGCCTACTTATACCAGTCTCGTCAAAGCGATGACGTGTTTCAGTCTCCATAGCTGCTGGAAGAGATACACAACTCTCATGTTCCAGGACTGGACTTACAAATTTGGTGCCGCCTTACAAATCTCCACAGGCGGCACCAAACTAAACTCAGCCCAGGAAGCCGCCTGTGCTCTAGTCGAATGAGCCCTGAGAACCTCCGGAACCAGCCTACCCTTTAAAATATATGCCGCTGCAATTGCCTCCTTCAACCATCTGGAAATAGATGCTTTAGTCACAGCCTCCCCTTTCCGCGGACCGCCGAACACCACAAATAAACGGTCCGACTTACGGAAGGCCGCCGAACTACGGAGGTACCGCTTCAGAGCCCGACGAACATCCAACAAACGTAATCTACCTCCCAATGACTCCTTCCCCTCTCCAGAGAACACCGGTAATGAAACAGTCTGGTTGATGTGAAAGACCGAAACCACCTTGAGCAAGAACGCGGGAACCGTCCGCAGCACCACCTTCTGGTCCGAAAAAGTTAGGAATGGTTCCCTACAGGACAAAGCTTACAATTCCGAAATCCTGCGAGCTGAACCGATGGCCACCAGGAAAATTGTCTTCAACGTCAAATCCTTCAGAGATGCCTTACCTAACGGCTCAAAAGGAGCTCCGACCAACGCTTCCAATACGAGTTTCAGGTCCCACGGAGGAACAGAGCACTGACGAGGAGGCCTGAGGAGCAACATGGCCCGCAAAAACCTCTTCACATCCGCGTGCGCCCCCAAGACCTCTCCTTGAGCCTTGCCTCGGTAGCACGAGATCGCTGCCAATTGCACCCGCAAAGAGCTGGCCGCCAGCCTTTTCTCCAAGCCATCCTGAAAAAACGAAAGAATCTGTGAAATAGACGCCACTGAGGGACGTATCCCTCGGTCCGCACACCAGGCCTTGAAAATACGCCAGACCCGCACATAAGCTAAAGAGGCAGAAGTGCGCCTTGCCTTCAGCAAAGTAGAAATGACTGCTGCCGAATAACCCTTGGCTTTCATCCTCGCCCTGTCAAGAGCCAAGCCGTAAGCGAGAATCGATCCACCTGAGGCATGCGAAGCGGCCCCTGAAGCAACAGATCCTCCTGCAACGGGAGCCGCCACGGACTGTCTACCAATAGCCGAACCAGATCCGCGTACCATGGCTGTCTCGGCCAATCCGGCACCACCAGAATCACGAGACCCCGGTACCTCTCTATGCGCTGCACCACTCGTCCGATGAGAGCCCATGGCGAGAAAACGTAAACGAGCCCCTCGACAGGCCACTTCTGCATCAGTGCGTCGAGCCCCTCTGACATTCTCTCTCGCCGTCTGCTGTAAAACTGAGCCACCTTCGCTGACTCGAAGGTCGCCATCAGATCCATAATCGGCATTCCCCAGCGCTCCACTATTAGTGCAAAGACGTCCGGGTGAAGTGCCCATTCGCCTGGATCCACCTTGAGCCAACTTACGTAATCTGCCTCTACATTGTCCACTCCTGCTACATGCTGTGCTGAGATGGCCACCAGATTTAGTTTGGCCCAGGCCAACAACTGGCCTGCCTCGGCCTCCAGCGCCGCCCTCCCCGTGCCGCCTTGCCGAATGATGTAGGCTACCGTGGTCGCATTGTCGGAGAGCACTCAAACCGCCGATCAACCCAGGCACGCCTGGAACTCTACCAAGGCCAAATACATCGCCCTCATTTCCAGTCGGTTGATCGACCACTCCTCCACTACCGACCACTGCCCCTGAGCAAACCTTCCCTTGAAGTGTGCCCCCCATCCAGTGAGACTGGTGTCCGTCATCAGCGGCTGCCAAGCCGGGGCCACCAGGGGCATGCCCTTCTCCAAGTTCTCTCGCCGGTCCCACCAGAAAAGCGCCTGCCGCACCTCCAGCGGACAGCTCAACCGCTGAGACAGCGCATCTGACTGATGTGACCAGCGCCTCAAAAGAGACCTTTGCAGCAGTCTCATGTGAGCCCTGGCCCACGGCACCACCTCTATCGTGGCAGCTATTGTGCCGAGCAATTGCAGATATTTCCAGGATGTGGGAGCCGGTTGAGACAGGAACTTCCTCACCAGCTCCCTCAGGCCCTGCAAGCGTGCAACTGGGAGAAAGACCTTCCCCTGTGCTGTGTCAAAGCGCGCCCCCAGGTATTCCAGGGATTGAGACGGGACTAGCTTGCTCTTGGAGACGTTGACCACCCATCCCAGGCTTTGCAACATCTGCACTACCCGGGCAGTGGCTTTTCCGCTCTCTTCCTTCAACTTCGCCCAAATCAGCCAGTCATCCAAATATGGATGCACCAGCACCCCCTTCCTTGCGGAGAGCTGCTGCCACCACCACCATAATCTTGGTGAACGTCCGCGGAGCCATCGCCAGCCCAAACGGCAAGGCTTGGAATTGAAAATGCCCTATAGGCACTGCAAACCAAAGAAACTGTTGGTGCTCCTGGCGAATGGGAATATGTAAATAGGCCTCGGTCAGATCCAACGACGTACGGAATTCTCCCTTTCTTACCGACAGAATTACGGACCACAACATCTCCATGTGGAAATGAGGCACCCGGAGACAGAGATTCACGCCTTTTAAGTCTAGAATAGGCTGAAACACACCGTCCTTCTTTGGCACTACGAAATAGATGGAGTACCGACCATAGCCGCACTGTCCCAGTGGGACCAGCACCACCACCTAAAGTTGCAACAGTCTCTGCAATGTGTCCTGCACCGCCCAGAACTTGAGCCGCACCCTGCACAGTGACTGGACAAAAGTCTACCACTGGCCGTTGGAGCTCCAGAGTGTAGCCCTCTCGAATAACCTCCAACACCCACTGATCTGACGTTAACTGGACCCAGGCCAGGTAAAAGCCCTGCAGACACCCCCCTACAGACACGCACCCCACCTGAGTCCCCCTCATCTCATTGTGGCTTTTTAAGGTTCGAGGACGAGAAGGGCACAAAACCTACCTGCCCCTCGAAATCCTCGAAACCTCTGGCCTCGCACTGGAAACTTGCTGCGCTGAGACTGTCCAAAGTGAGGCGAACGGAACCAACGAAACTCTCTCTGCGAACCTCTGAGAGCTGGATTAGGGCGGCCCTGCTTTGGTTTATCTTCTGGCAGCCGACCTCCCTTGGACTCTCCCAGATCCTTGACTAGCTTGTCCAAATCTTCACCGAACAACAAGTTCCCCCTAAAAGGGAGCTTACTAAGGCGAGCCTTGGAAGAACTGTCCGCCGCCCAGTTCCGCAACCACAAATACCTCTGGGCTGCCACCACCGAAGCCATGCTCTTAGCCAGCCCCCGAACCAGGTCATAATGAATATCCGCCAAATAGGCAGATCCGGACTCCAGGTGAGCCACCTCATCCACCTGCTCACCCGCCTGATCCATCTGCAATCGCTAGGACCATCGCAGACATGCTCTCGCCACCCACGCTCCCGCAATCGAGGCCTACATGGACAGAGCACTAATGTCAAACACCTGCTTCAGTAAAGTATCTAACTTCCTATCCTGCCCATCCTTAAGCGCAGCCGCCCCTTCTACCGGGATCGTCGTCGTCTTGGTAACCGACGACACTGCCGCGTCGACCTTCGGGGAACGAAAAAGGTCCCTGTCCGGGTCCGACAACAGATAAAGTCTAGCTATAGCCCTAGATCCCTTGAGGGCCGCTTCGGGCAAATCCCACTCTTCCTGAATCATGTTCCTGAACACCCTATGAATAGGAAACACCCGCTGCATCGTTCATACAGCTTGTAACAACAGATCCTCTAAGGTCTCATCTGATGCTGGACTCGCGGCCAGCATATTAAGCGCTTTGAGGGTTTCAGTAATCAGCGCTGGCAACTCTTCCCGTCTAAACACCCTGACTACTCTGGCCTGCTGCTCCGCATCTGGCAACTCGCCCTTTTCCAACTCCTCTGCCGAATTATCCTCAAGATCCCCGTCCACCGCCTCCAAATCTTCCGAGGGCGTATTCGCCAACGCCTCTACCCCCGCACTCTTACTCCTCTTAGCAGGGGTACCGGCCGACTCCAGGCCCAGCGGGCTCGCTAGGCGTTTCTCCCCCCGAACCCTGGCTGTGAGCGTGGCCATACCAGGCTGCAGAAGAGAAAATGCCTGGTGCATCAGCAAAAAGAATCCGGAGGAACAACAGGCGGGCCCCCTGCTGGACCCTGTCCCGGTTGAACAGCTGGCCCCGCTACCGTAGATGGCCCAGCCACGGGCTCTGAGGGGGCCAGGGACGGAGGCAGGCCGACTTCCTGACTCTGGGACAGAACCCCCCCCCTCTAACGCCTGCTCCATCAACGCTGCTTCCTGTGTGCAGCCTCTGCAAACCCCGGACTCCAGAACTGCACCTCGCCTCAAACCACACACTAGGCACCGCGACCTAGCCGGCATGCTATTCCTGAGCAAGCAGCCCACGGATATTGACCACGAGGCGCCTCAAGACCCCCCCCCCCCCCCCGGGCGTGAAAACTCCTCCCACAGGGATATACCGTTCTGAACGAAAGGTGTCTTTTTTTCGGCCTAACCTAAAGTTCCAGAGACCTTAGGACCCCAACAGACCCACCAGAAGGGTCAACTGCCGCTTCCTCCACTGGTTCTATGAGCATACAAATGAAAAGGATTCCACAGAATTCAAAATGTCCGCTACCGCGCTTCCTGCGCGAACACCACGCGGCCAGGCCCACAGAACACGATCGCCCACCAAAAACAGTGCGATCCGTGCTCCTCGGCCTCCCTGCACGTGGCCGGCTCCCCCGAACTAAAAGAAAAACCTTACCGCGGTCTTCCTGCTCTCCGGGGGGCCTCAATCCACCGCCGGAGCTCAGCCGAATCAGCAGCTTCAGCTCCGGGTGGAGAGACGCACTGCCGCAAGCCTCTGTCCACCTTCTCCCCCCGTCAACACGCTGCCGGCTGCGCCTGCCACCTGCTCCTCACCCTTTCAAGCGGGATTGGGAGCAGAGAGGCTTGGGGGGGGGAGCAGGAGAACAGGAAAGAGAACCAGAGGAGGCAAACTAACTGTGCAGCCCTGCTCTAACTGCTCTAAAGCAATTAAAATCAAATTCAAATTAAAATCGATTTAAAACAATTTAAAATCAATTTGAAGACTCTGCTTATTTGTCACTAGCCTGAACCCATCCTAGGCTCAGCACCTTCTCTAGCTGCTATGGAGACTGAAAACTGGCGGGGAGAGGCGGTCCTTGCCTACTTATACCAGTCTCAAAGCGATGACGTGTTTCAGTCTCCATAGCTGCTGAAAGAGATACACAACTCATGCTCCAGGACTGGACTAGAGGGCCAAAAAGGAACAGTCTTTACTACATCCTCCAGTAACAAATTCCAGGGTTTGATTACACGTTGAGTGAAAAAAGATTTTCTTTTATTAGTCTTAAATAGTTTACCCTGTAGCTTCATTGCATGTCTCCTAGTCTTTCTATATTCTGATAACAATTGATCTACGTTTACCCGTTCCACTCCGTTCATTAATTTATAGACTTCTATCATATCTCTACTCAGCCGTCGCTTTTCCAGGTTAAAGAGCCCTAACCTTTTTAGCCTTTCATAGGGGTATCCTTCCATCTCCTTTACCATTTTGGTGGCTCTTCTCTGTATCTGTACAGAGGTCAGCAGCACCTATATCCTGTATCCAAAACCCTTGTGATGGAATGTTATCTGTCACTCAAATAGATTTATTCAGCTAAGTTCTGCTCAGAATAATAGCATGTGTTTAGAAATAATATTCTGCACAAAAAAATGATAATTACACTTACCTGGTAATTGTAGTTCCTTGAGTGACGACAGTGCAGTCCTCTACTTCTGGGTTGTCAACCTCCTCCTGCAGCTCGGAGACTGGCATGTCAAAACTATGACATCACTGGATATAGGCTGCTGCTCTCGCTCCACCTCCCCAGTGTGAAAGAAGTAATTAGATCTTACCTGCTAATTATTGTTCCTGAAGGAACGACAGTCCAGTCCCTTTACTTCTGGGTTACGCAACCCTTCCAGCAGCTTGGAGGCTGAGCCCAACCTTTTTGGAGGTGGGGCGGTATAAGTACCACTGGGACCACCCACTAACTCCAGTATTCGATTGAAAAAGCAGTCTAACCAAAGTTCTATGAACAATCAACAAACAATTAACACACACCACACCTCAAACTCCCTCACGGGATATTTTTTTTTTTTTTTTAATAAGAAATAGGAGCCAGGGAAGAGGGAATGCCGCGGAGAGGAAGGGAAAGGGTGCCCGATACTGCCCTAGGCGACTTTCTCCTGCCCTCCTACCCCCCGACCTGGTTCTACGCTCGGCCAGATGCTTCGCCCTTGACTGATAGGCCTTCAAGTCCGGCCGTGCCGGGTGGGATCAGGGACTGGACTGTCGTTCCTTCAGGAACAATAATTAGCAGGTAAGATCTAATTACTTCTTCCTTATCGTCACTCCAGTCCAGTCCCTTTACTTCTGGGATGTACCAGAGCAGTTCAATCCTGGGTGGGTTCCGGCATACCCGGACTGAAGGACTGCCCGACCAAACCGAGCGTCCGCTGCACTCTGTACGTCCAGCCTGTAGTGTCCTGTGAAGGTATGCAACGAGGACCAAGTCGCCGCTCTACAAATGTCCAACGGAGGGACTAGACTGAACTCTGCCCACGAGGCAGCCTGAGCTCGGGTGGAGTGCGCCCGGAGCCCCCCTGGAACCTGTTTTCCTTTCAGTATGTAGGCGGATGCAATCGTTTCTCTGATCCACCTGGAGATGGAGGCCTTGGCCGCCGCCTCTCCTTTGTGCGGGCCTCCGAACTGGACGAACAGCTTGTCGGATTTCCGGAAAGGGGCTGTGCGTGAGAGGTATCGCTTCAAAATCCTCTGGACGTCTAAGCGTCGTAGCCTGCTATTGCTACCTTCAGGTCCCTCGGCCGGCCAGGATGGAAGGGTGACTGTCTGGTTCACGTGAAAGGGAGACAGAACCTTGGGCAGGAAGGAAGGTACCGTGCGTAGTACCACTTTGTCCCTGAGAAAGGATAGGAAGGGCGGTCGAGAGGACAGAGCTTGTAACTCGGAGACCCGTCTGGCCGAACAGATAGCGACCAGGAAGACTGTCTTGAGGGTTAAGTCCTTCAGGGAAGCCTTCTTGATCGGCTCGAAGGGTTCCCCGACCAATGCATTTAGAACAAGATTGAGATCCCAAGGGGGGATCACGGATCTCCGTTGAGGACGCAGCCGCCTAACTGCCCTTAGGAACCTGGAGACGTCCGCGTGGGCCCCAAGGGGCATGCCGTGGATCTTGCCTCTATAGCAGGCGATGGCGGCTAGTTGGACCCGCAAGGAACTGTGCGCCAGGCCTTTCTCAAAACCCGCTTGTAGGAATTCCAGCACCTCGGGGACTGAGGCCAAGAGGGGTTTCTTTCGGTGTTCCGAACACCACGCCTCAAAGATGCGCCAGACCCTTACGTAGGCCAGACAGGTCGAGCGCTTCCTAGCACTCAACAGCGTTGAGATTACCGCTCCTGAATAGCCCCGCTTCAAGAGGTGCGCCCTTTCAATAGCCAGGCCGTAAGCGAGAACCGATCCACGTGAGGCATTATTACCGGGCCTTGTCTGAGCAGACCCCTTCTGCAAGGGAGCCGCCAAGGACGGTCGGCCAGCAATCTCACCAGATCCGCATACCAAGGACGACGTGGCCAATCCGGGGCAATGAGGATCACCAGGCCTTGGTGGGCTTCCACCCGCTGCAGGACTTTTCCGATCAGGGCCCACGGGGGGAACACGTAGAGAAGACCCTCCGTCGGCCACTTCTGAGACAGGGCATCTAGGCCTTCGGACATTCTTTCCCTCCGCCGACTGAAGAATCGATCCACCTTGGCTGACGCGAAGGTTGCCATGAGGTCCATGACTGGTAGCCCCCAGCGGGCCACTATCTGGTCGAAGGAATCCTTTTCCAGCTCCCACTCTCCGTGGTCTATCTTGTGTCTGCTGAGGTAATCGGCCGTGAGGTTGTCCGTGCCTGCCACGTGCTGAGCCGAAAGCGCTTCCAGGCGGGTCTCTGCCCACTGGAAGAGGGCCCCCGCCTCCTTCTCCAAGGCGGGGCTGCTGGTACCGCCGCCCTGGTGGTTGATGTAAGCTACCGTGGTGACGTTGTCGGAGAGAACGCGAATCGCTTTTCCTAGCACTAGGGACTCCAGTGCTCTGAGCGCTAGGATGACGGCCCGCAACTCCAGTCTGTTGATGGGCCATTGGGATTCCAACTGCGACCAGAGGCCCTGGACGAACTGGTCCTCGCAGTGAGCCCCCCAGCCCATCAGGCTGGCATCCGTCGTCAACAGTATCCATAGATGGGGCTCGAGGGGCATCCCCCGCTCTAGATTCCTTGGGCACCGCCACCAGTGCAGGGATTGTTTGGTTCGCGGAGCACAGGGTAACTGTGTTGACAGGCGATGAAGTTGTGGAGACCACCGACGCAATAGTACGCGCTGTAGGGGGCGCATGTGGGCCCTGGCCCAAGGCACTACCTCTATCGCCGCCGCCATTGTACCCAGCACCTGAAGATAATGCCATGCGGAGGGGATTCGTCTGCTCAGGAACTGTGCAACTAGTAGTCTTAGGTCCCTTGACCGCGCTCGAGACAGGAACACTCTGCCCCTTCCTGTGTCGAATCTTGCTCCGAGATATTCGAGGTCCTGGGAAGGCGTCAACCTGCTCTTTGCTCGGTTGATGACCCACCCTAACTCCTCTAGCACCTGGACCACTCTGCTCGTTGCCCTGCGACTTTCTTCTTCCGACTTTGCCCGGACCAGCCAATCGTCTAGGTAAGGGTGTACTAGGATTCCTTCCTTCCGGAGGAAGGCCGCCACCACCACCATCACCTTGGTGAATGTCCGTGGAGCCGTAGCTAGGCCGAAAGGAAGGGCCTGGAATTGGAAATGGCCCCCCGGGACCGCGAATCTTAGGAACTGTTGATGGGCCTTCCTGATCGGAATATGCAGGTAGGCCTCTGTCAAGTCGAGGGACGTCAGAAACTCTCCGCCTCTTACCGCTGCGATGACTGATCGTAGAGTCTCCATGCGGAAGTGTGGTACTCTGAGACAGCGGTTGACCTGTTTCAAATCCAGGATTGGCCGGAAGGAGCCTTCCTTCTTTAGTACTACGAAGTATATGGAGTATCGACCCAGTCCGGACTGGTCTGGTGGCACGGGCACCACTGCCCCGAGTGCGATTAGCCGAGCGAGGGTTGATTCTATTGCCGCCCTCTTTGCCAGAGATCCGCTGGGAGATTGAATAAACGCAGGAGGAATTTGCTTCGAGAACTCTAGAGTGTAGCCCTCCCGGATGACCTCTAGTACCCACTGATCCGAAGTGACCCGGGACCAGGCGGACAGAAACTGCCTTAAACGACCTCCTAATGGCAGCTCTTCCCCCTGGACCCCCGTCGCCTCATTGCTGTTTTCTGGGGGCCGAGGAGAAGGAGGAGGCCCCAAAACCCCGACCTGCTCCCCGAAACCCCCGGAAACCTTGTCCTCTAGCGGGGAAGCGTCCCCTGGGGGGGGGGTTTGGATCTGGCTGGACGAAATCTGCGAGAGTCTCTGGTCTGACTACGAGCCGAAGCCAGAGGGCGACCTTGTTTCGGTCTGTCTTCCGGGAGTCTGCCACCCTTGGACTCGCCCAGGTCCTTTACTAACTTTTCCAAATCCTCGCCAAAGAGCAGCTTCCCCTTAAAGGGGAGCCGGCTCAGGCGTGCCTTAGAGGAGGCATCCGCTGCCCAGTTCCGTAGCCACAAGCAGCGTCTGGCTGCCACCATAGAGGCCATGTTCTTGGCCAGACTTCTAATGAGGTCATAGTGACTGTCCGCCAGGTATGCTGCTCCTGATTCCAGTCTAGCGGCGTTGGGCCAGGGTTCTCCCGCGGAGGTCTCTGCTGACTGAAGCTGTTGAGACCACCTTAAACAGGCCCGAGCTACCCAGGCTCCCGAGACGGAGGCTTGCAGGGCGAGAGCGCTTACATCGAATGCTTGCTTCAGGAGCGTATCCAATTTTCTGTCCTGTGAGTCTCTTAGGGCCGTGCTGCCCTCAACCGGGATAGTAGTCTTCTTCGTGACTGCTGATACCGCTGCATCCACTCTGGGAGATTTTAAGAGCTCTTTGTCTGCCTCTGGGAGAGGATATAGGCGCATCATGGACCTGACTCCCCTTAGGCTAGATTCCGGCTGGTCCCATTCTTCCTGGATCATCTGGCGAACCACTCTGTGGACCGGGAAGACTTTCTGAGATCTCCTAAAGGCTTGGATTAGTGGATCTTCCAGCGCCTCCTCTTCTGTAGGTGTATCTGAGGCAACGTTGAGCGCTTTTAGGGACTCATTAATTAGTGCCGGAAGCTCTTCTCGGCGAAAGACCCTAATAACTCTGGACTGGTCTTCGTCTGGTATCTCTCCTTCTTCCAGCTCCTCCTCTTCTTCATCCAACTCCCTGTCCGAATAAGCCTCATCTGGGGTGCCCAGGGAGAGGGCTGCCAGAGGTTCCTCCTCACTCAGACGGGGGCGCTTAGGCGGCATGCCCTGCTCCTGAGTACCGGTTGCCAGGAGGCTGGCTGTCTTATCTTCCCTTGACGAACCAGCGTCTCCTGGCCCCCGCCCCTGCTTACGTAAACAATAGGCTTTGTGGAGCAAAAGGATGAAATCTGGCGAGAAAAAATCCCCGGTCCCTCCTTCCCCGGAAGGGAGTGGGGAGGGGTGAAGGGGAGGCGGGGTACATCCGAGGAAGTAGAAGGAGGTAGCTGGGGTCCTCCCTCCCCCCCTAGGAGGTCACCTGGCCCCTGAGGGGGGGGGAGCGATGGATAGGTTAATTTCCTGCTCCACCGAAGCCGCCACGGCGGCGCAGCTCCTGCAGATTCCTGCCTCTGCGGAGGTGCCTCTGCGTGTTCCGCAGGAGGGGCAGCGGGGCTTGGACGCCATGCCCTGGATCCCCTGTAAAAGCGCCCAAACTCAAGATATATTTCTTCCCCTCAGAAGCTCTTAGAAGTGGGAAATCACAATTCAGGATTGAAGGAGTTAAGAAATAAATGCATAAACTGAGTTTAATGATTTAAATATATTAAAGTAAATTCTGTACTTTAAGGAAAAACTTGAAGTAAACTAAAATGAGATTAAAAGAAATTAAAATGGAATTAAGGAGCATGCAATTAAGGTAAATAAATTAAATGCAGAAATGTATCTCCTTTTCCTCCCACGGAGTGTACTTGCGTTTAGTAGATTGTATCTCCTGGGCCCGACTCAGCGATCCTAGCCCGAGGGCTCTACACGCAGTAGGCCTCACCACGTGGAGCCCGGGCAGAGGACCGCGAGACAATTTCCTGGGCCGCGCTGTGCTCCTTGCGGTTCTTTTCCCCCGTAAAGTGCTGCTTTCTTGCAGCCTTCGGTCTGGTGTCTGCCTCTCTTTCTCTCTCTCTCCCCCGTAGGGCTCCCGGTGAGTAGCGAGGCTCGCCTCCGCGTCCTACTTTCTTGGGACGGGTCCGGCGAGAGGCGCTGTCTGGCGGTGCTGCCTCCAGCGCTCAGCCGCCAACGGGGCTTCGGCGCGAGGCAGATGCGATCCGGAGCAGGGGGCAGGAGAAATCGCCAGAGCCGTTGTTAGGCAGAGGAGCAGGAGCGAAATTGTCTCCGACTCTGCAGGGAAAGAGCACTTCCCGGGCCCGATTCGGGGAGCGGGGGGAGGGGGGGGGGGAGAGGAGCTGAGAGAGGGGAATTAAAGAAACAGCATCAAATAACAGAATTAAAGAAACAGAAGCAAATAAGAGCCAATTAAATTAAAAATGAGCTAGGTTTAAAACGAAATTAAAGTAAGATTGCTAACAAAAAAGGACTCCAGTAAGCCCTAGGCTTACGGAACCCTCCAGCTGCTTGGAGGCTGAGAATACTGGAGTTAGTGGGTGGTCCCAGTGGTACTTATACCGCCCCACCTCCAAAAAGGTTGGGCTCAGCCTCCAAGCTGCTGGAAGGGTTGCGTAACCCAGAAGTAAAGGGACTGGACTGGAGTGACGATAAGGAACTATTAACAAAGCAGACTCAAAAGAGCAACAAATAAGTAGCTACTAAAACATCGTTAACTAAACTGGACTAATCCCGTCCACGGCAAAGCTGTCTTAAACCTTCCCTGCGACACGCAGACGCAGATACTCATACAGTGAAAGCCAAGGAAAATGAAAGCGAAGGACAGGCGACCTACCTGAAATTCTTCTCCACCTGTCGCGATGCTTGATTTGAACCTGAATAAAGAGAGAATCCCGGGCGGGACTGAGGACTGCACTGTCGTCACTCAAGGAACTACAATTACCAGGTAAGTGTAATTATCATTTCCTTATCGTTCCTCCAGTGCAGTCCTCTACTTCTGGGATGTACCAGAGCAGTAATCATGGGGCGGGACCTTTCCAGCCGGCACGTAAGACTGCCGAACCGAAACAAGCATCGCTAGCCGCCGCCACATCCAGACGGTAATGCCTACTGAAGGTATGCAAGGACGACCAAGTCGCCGCCCTACAAATGTCCCCTGGGGGCACCAAAGCGCGCTCCACCCAGGAAGCAGCCTGCGCTCTGGTAGAATGCGCTCGCAAACCGACTGGCACGGACCGCCCGTGAAGAATGTAAGCGGACGCAATCGCCTCTCAAATCCATCTGGCAATGGAGGCCTTAGCAGCCGCCTCCCCTTTGCGGATACCGCCAAACACAAAAAGCCTATCGGACCTAAGAAAGGACTGAGTCACCTTCAGGTAGCGCCTTAACACCCTTTTAACATCCAACCGGTGCAAACGGCGATCCTGATCAGAACCCCCCAGCGAACCCAACACCGGTAAGGTAACCGCCTGATTCAAGTGGAAGGCCGACACCACCTTGGGCAAAAAGGAAGGAACCGGCCGCAAGACAACTTTTTCTTTGGAGAAAGACAAAAAGGGATCCCTACACGACAAGGCCTGCAGCTCCGAAAAGCGCCGAGCCGAACAGATGGCCACCAGAAACACTGCCTTCAAGGTCAAATCCTTTACCGATGCATGACACAACGACTCAAAGGGAGAAATGGATAAAGCCTTCAACACCAAATTGAGGTCCCACGGCGGCACTACCACTCTACCAGACGGACGCAACCTAGAGACCGCCTTGAGAAACCGCACAACGTCAGGGTGAGTCCCAAGAGGCACTCCCTGCACCTTGCCCCGATAACAAGAGAGCACCGCAAGCTGAACACGCAGCGAGCTGGCAGCAAGTCCTTTCTCAAATCCATCTTGAAGGAAACTCAAGACCACAGGGACAGAGGCTGTAACAGCCTGAATTTGTCGCCGCGAACACCAATCCTCAAACACACGCCAAACTCGCACATACGCTAAGGACGTAGATTGTTTCCTTGCTCGGAGCAAAGTAGCCACCACTGAAGCCGAATAGCCCTTTTTCTTCAGCCGTGCCCTTTCAATGGCCAGACCGTAAGCGAGAACCGATTCACTTGCGGCATGAAGAGGGGACCTTGCCTCAACAGATCCGCTCTCTCCGGCAACCGCCCTGGTTCCCCGTCCAGAAGACGCACCAGGTCGGCATACCAGGGGAGGCGCGGCCAGTCGGGAGCTACCAGCAGCACCCTTCCCGGATGAGCTCCGATCCGCTGGATGACACGGCCTATCAAGGCCCACGGCGGGAACACATACAGGAGGCCGGAGATTGGCCAGCGCTGCAACAGGGCGTCGATGCCTTCCGACATTCTCTCCCGCCTTCTGCTGTAAAACCGAGGCGCCTTCGCTGAGTTGCAAGTCGCCATCAAGTCCATGATGGGACTCCAACGGAGAACAAGCTGATCGAACACGTCCGGATGCAGCTCCCACTCTCCCGCATCTACTTGCACCCTGCTGAGAAAATCGGCCTGCACATTGTCTCTCCCCGCGATGTGCGCCGCTGAAATCGCCGACAAGCGACCCTCTATCCAAGCGAACAGCAGATCTGCTTCCTCTTCCATGACCGCACTTCCCGTGCCGCCCTGGCGATTGATGTAGGCGACCGTCGCCGAGTTGTCGGAGAGAACCCGGACCGACCGACCCACCACCTCGGTTTCGAACGCCAGCAGTGCTCGAGCTACTGCCCGAAGTTCCAGGCGATTGATGGACCAGGAGGCCTCCATCGGAGACCACAGGCCTTGTGCAAACTTGCCTTCGCAGTGCGCCCCCCAGCCCATCAGACTGGCATCCATCAAGAGCGGTAGCCACACCAGTTGTTCCAGTGGCATCCCCGCCTCCAGGGATTGCGGCCGCAACCACCACCGCAGAGATTGTTTGACTGTGGTCGGCACCGGTAACCGTCTGTTCAGGGAATCTGACTGATGAGACCAGCGACGGAGCAGCGCCCTCTGCAGCGGACGCATATGGAACCTGGCCCAAGGAACAGTCTCCAAGGACGCCGCCATCGTCCCCAGCACTCGAAGGTAGTCCCACGATGACGGCGCCGGAGAAACCCTGAACTTGCGCACCATACTCCGAAGAGCCTGAGCTCTCCGCACCGGTAAGAAGACTTGACCCTGCTTCGTGTCGAACCGGACTCCCAGATACTCGAGCACCTGAGAGGGCTCCAGACGGCTCTTGGTCGGGTTGACCACCCAACCGAGACTTTGCAGAAACTCGACAACCCTGCTTGTCACCTGTCTGCTTTCCACTTCAGTTTTGGCACGGATCAACCAATCGTCGAGGTACGGGTGCACCAGAATACCTTCTTTGCGCAAAGCCGCCGCCACCACAACCATAATTTTGGTGAACGTGTGTGGCGCTGTTGCGAGCCCAAATGGCAAGGCCTGGAATTGATAGTGACCCCAAGGAAGGGCAAAACGCAAAAACTGCTGATGCATTGGGCGAATGGGAATGTGTAAGTAGGCCTCGGTCAGGTCGAGCGACGTCAGGAACTCTCCCTGCCATACTGCCACAATGACGGAACGCAAGGTTTCCATCCGGAAATGAGGGACCCGCAAGCAGCGATTCACGCCTTTGAGGTCCAAAATGGGCCGTAACGCTCCGCCCTTCTTTGGCACCACGAAATAAATGGAGTACCGACCCAGGCCGCGTTCCGCTTCCGGAACCTCCACGACCGCACCTAACCGCAGCAGACGCTCCAAAGTGTTGCGGACCTCCAGTGTCTCTCTGTCCCCTGCAGGGGGACAGGACAAAGGAATCCCTCACGGGCCGCGCCAATTCTAGCGCGTAACCCTCCTGAATAATTTGCAACACCCACTGGTCGGAGGTGATGTGGGCCCAAGCAGAGAGAAACCCCCGAAGCCTCCCGCCTATGGAAGGTTCCTCTGCCAGGACCCGCTTCATCTCATTGTGATTTACTGGCCATTGGAGAGGCCGTCGAGGAGAAACCCCTATTGGCTCCTCGAAATCCCCGAAACCCTTGGGCTCGGGACGAAAAACGGCCCCTCTGGTAACCGCTGAAGCGAGAGGTACGAAACTTCCGAACGTCCCGAAACTGGCCACGAAAACTGTGCGGAGCCTTACTCTGTTTCGGTCTGTCCTCTGGGAGCCTACCAGCTTTGGACTCCCCAAGGTCCTTCACCAATTTATCGAGATCCTCTCCAAAGAGCAACCTCCCCCGAAAGGGGAGCTTACTTAACCGGGATTTGGAAGACCCATCTGCCGCCCAGTTACGCAGCCAGACCGACCGGCGAGCGGCCACCACGGATGCTGTACTATTAGCTAGAGCCCTTATCAAATCATAATGAACGTCTGCCAAGTACGCTGTACCAGACTCCAGCCTGCCGAGTTCTCGGAGCTCCTCAGGGGTCAAACGCGGGGACTGGCGTAAACACGGGGACTGGCGTAAACGCTGCACCCAGCGCAAACACGCCCGGGCTACCCAAGCTCCACAAATGGAAGCTTGCAAAGACATGGCATCCGCCTCAAACACCTGTTTCAGCAACCCATCGACCTTACGGTCTTGGGTATCCTTTAAGGCAGCACTGCCCTCTACCGGGATAGTGGTCTTTTTAGTGACCGCTGATACCACCGCATCAACCCGCGGAGCACGGAACCTGTCCTTGTCCTTGTCAGCCAGCGGGTAGAGCCTGTTCATGGTCCGAATACCACGAAGTCCCGTTTCCGGCTGATCCCACTCATCTTGGATCATCCTGTCAACCACTCTATGCACCGGAAACACCACCTGCGTAGAGCGCACCGCCTGAATCACCAGATCCTCAACCTCCTCCTCAGCGGCTGCCGGTGTCGCTAGATTTAAGATCTGCAGAAACTCCGTAATCAGAGCCGTCAGCTCCTCCCTACGGAAGACCCGTATGATCTTGGCTTGATCTTCGGGCTCTGGGATCTCACCCTCCTCGAGATCCTCCAGCCCCTTCTCAAGCTGCCAGTCAGCATCCTCGACGTCAAGGCGCTCCCCTTCCGCCTCCAAAGACGTCTTCGCCTTTTTAGAAGCTGAGGGACCCTCGCCCCCCATCTCCGGCCCCTCCAGCTGCGGGGACGGAAGGGAAGGCAGTAAAACAGACGGTAGTCTACCTTGACGCCGCAAACAAAATGCTTGGTGCATCAACAAAACGAAATCCGGGGAAAAATCCCCGAGATCCGCCGTCTGAGCACTCGGGAGAGAGTCCAACGATGCTCCGGCGTCTTCAACAGCCGAAACCGGCTCCTCGCGCTGCAATGACTCTAGCCCTGCCAATAGAGGAGGCCCTTGCAGCTCAGAGGACTCTTTAAGGTCCATCTGCTGTTCCACTGTGGAAGAGAGGGAAGCACAGCCCCGACAAATCCCGGAGTCAGCCACTGTCCCCCTCCGGGTGCCGCAAACCACACATTGCGGTCGGGATGCCATCACTGCACCCCCCCCCCCGTTCGTGGTAGCTCTGTTTGGGGAGTATTTACTGATATATCCTTTTTTTTTTTTTGTATCTAAAATGTTTTTTTTTTGAAACAGAGATCAAAATCTGCAAGAAAACAATTAGCAGTAAGGCCAAAGACCAATGCTACCAAACCCTGCCCGGCACGAGAACCGGGAAGGAAACAAACCCCAGGAACCCAGACCCGGGGCTGCAACGCTAAAAAGAAAACAATCCCCTAAAAAATAAAGAAAGGCCCAAAACAAACAGAGAAAGGGAAGAAAACGTTGCTCCTAAGAAGCGCTACCCCCCCCCCCCCGGACCAATAGCCCTGAAACGGCAGCCAGCCACGCAGCTGCCCTGTACCGCTGAAAATGGCCGCCGCAAAACCCAGAGGGGAAAGAAAAAGGCGCGAAAGTGCTTCAGCAGGCTGGCGCAGGCTTCCAAAGAACTCCCCGACACTCACCAAACAGACGCCGCCTGAACCGATTAGGGGCTGACCGGTTAGGACTGCTCTGAGGGAAGGCTGCCTTCCGGCTCCGAAATTTGGCACGGTGCAGTACTCGCGAGCCTGCAGAAGCGCCCCAAAGTGCTTTCCTGTTCTGCCGGCACCGGAAAAAAAAACCGCGTCCCAGGAAATGCGCGTTCCGGGCAGCTAACTGGCCTGAAGGAGGGCTCTCCCCCGAAAAGTCCGGGGGGAGAGTTCCAGCGGTCCCCTTTTTGTACAGGACAGAAAAGAAGGCAAGGCAGCCTGAAACCGGACAGGGAAGGTGTAAGAGATGCTAGAATCTTTCTCCCACCTCCCCTGTGAGGAAATCCTCACCTGCTGTGGTAAATAAATTTAAAGGGACAAAAACCAAATTAATTAATGAAAGCTACCCTAGCCTATAGGCTCCTTATCTGCTCCTCCAGTGAGCCTCAGATGAGGCTCACAACGTCCCCCTGCTGCAAGGAGACTGGTCACACTGGGGAGGTGGAGCGAGAGCAGCAGCCTATATCCAGTGATGTCATAGTTTTGACATGCCAGTCTCCGAGCTGCAGGAGGAGGTTGACAACCCAGAAGTAGAGGACTGCACTGGAGGAACGATAAGGAAATATTGCTATTTATGCATCAGAAAGCATTCCAGCACATGTCATAATACTGTTC
The DNA here is from genome assembly GCA_033557465.1 of Ichthyophis bannanicus. NCBI lineage: Eukaryota > Metazoa > Chordata > Amphibia > Gymnophiona > Ichthyophiidae > Ichthyophis > Ichthyophis bannanicus. The sequence goes on along the minus strand of CM066032.1, from coordinate 1,362,043,398 downwards.
CAGCACACTTTCCCTGCTGGTTCTTTTTTCCAGAAAACCCTCCAAAAGGTCTGTGCTCAAGAAACAGGCATAAATTCCTCAGTACTGATCACAGACCTATGAGCTAATCTTTAATGTCTCCTCAGATCTTGCATTAAAACCCCAGCAGAGAGTTCAGCCTTCTGGTCTTCTGGACACTTTTCTCTGCATCTGCGCTGCATAGCTAAATTGCTTCATTACCTCCCATTTAAATGGATTTAAGCATGATGGTGTTAACACAGCCATTTGCGCACTGATTATGCCTGCATTCTGTGCCCACACTAGCATAGAAAATTGTACACAAACACTGCACTACTTACTGCCTGTGCTAACAGCAGCACTCTTTGCTGCACCGAGCCCTCTGATATTGTTAAGCAAGAGAAGCCACCCAACAAGCCAGCAACCTGCCTCCTGCATTCCCCTTTTGCTCCTGCAAGCTTTTTTTCTTTCCATTTAAAATACAGCTTAAAAAAAGGTTTAGAGAAATTCCTGGAGGAAAGGTTCTATAAAACATTATTAAAGTGGACCGGAGAAATCCACTGCTTACCCCTGGGACAAGCAGCATGGAATCTCTATACTTTTTGAGAATATGACAGGTATTTGTAACCTGGACTGGCCACTGTTGTAAACAGAATACTGCGTTTGATGGACCCTTGGTCTGACCCACTATGGCATATATTATGCCCGATTCCTGCTGGCTGCCAGATATAAATACTCAGCTGATCATTCATGCTTTCATTATATCAATAGCCTACATAGACCCAGGGATTGGTGCAATGATAAAAACAGCTCCTATTGCAGAGCCTATCTTCTAGCATCAGAAAATACTGAAAGACTCCTTACACACCGCTTTCATCTGCTGGCATGGGGAGATAACCTATTAGGCTGGTCTGGCATAGACAAAAAAGGAATATAGTGCTAAATTTTTAAATATCACATACTTTAGACGAAATATCCAACTGGACACTGCTTACAGTGATTTCCTGTTTGTTTAAACAGCTTTAGCAAAATACTTTCCACTTTGTAGAACAAAAACCAGGCCTTAACAAAATGTTTGGATTAGGCACCAGGCCAATATCTTAGGAGCCAGTGGCTGAGATTTCCTTCCCCACCTCCCACCCCCACTGTCTCTATTCTCCACTGAAACAGAAGGGAGGAGATGAAATCTCCTCCAAGGTGGTCTACCAGATCTATTAGGACTGATTTAGTAAGGCTGCTTTCCCATTTCAGGTCCAAAGGTAAAAAAGCTCAGTATATCAAGCCCTTAAACATAAGATGTTCTATGTAAAAAGTTATTTTGTTCCATGTAAAACAAGCTCTGCATTGTTAACTGTTGTTAATTGTACACCGCAACTGATCGCTGGAAGATGCGGTATATAAATAAGTGTTAAATAAAAAATAAAAAAAATAAATAAATAAAAAAAAAAATAAAAAAAAAATGCACTCTTGAAGGTCACTAGCTTAAATATATATCCTGTAGCCCCCTCCACACCCTGTTGTCACATTCTCGCACTCTATCACCCAGTGTTCCTTCTTTACAAATCAGCCATCCCAAGTCCCTTACTTCTGCAAGCTGGTCAGCCTCCCTCCCAGCTAACTATTCAGTCCCACTACCCTGCAGGACAATCAGCTATCCCCCCAAGCTGCTATTGCTGCAAACCAGTCAGCCCGCGACGCTCCCTAGCTAGCTAGCCAGTCAGCCTCATCCCAGCTCCCTACAAGTTAGTTAACTCATTCCCCGCCCCCCCCCCCCCACCCCGACTGCACAATTGATCCTCTTCTTGATGCCTGGCTGCCCTCAGGGCTGAAGTTCCTTATATCTGCACCAAGCGACTCAGATTCACACAGAGCAGCACAATTGAGATTACTTCTTGCTCTGATGGCAGCCTAACATCATCAATTTATCATGCAGCTCTGTACAAGTCTTGAGTTGCACTATGGAGGAACTCTCGCACTAGTCTAGGGTTCTCAAGTCTCACGAAACCAGCACTAGTGTTCCTGCAACACATGACTTATACTCACATAGAGCCACAGAGTGCAGAGAAAAAGAGCCTCCTGCTCCAGCAGCAGTGTGGTACAGCAAACTGAAAAACGAAGGAGAAGATGAGAAAGTTTCAGGAATCAGATGCAAATTTTTAGTTGCCATGGCAACACAGCACCTGGATTTGTTAAGCCCTGATGTAAATGATTTCTATCTCCTGGATTTCACTTAGCTTAAACTAAAGCAGTTGGCAAAAGGCACACATTGCATTGCAAACTAACTGTGTCAATGGGAAGCATTCTCTCAATATCAAATCAGTCAGGCTTCAAATTACCGTATGGAGAACTAATGAAACAATAAAAGTCCATTTTAAAAGAAAAAATTAAAAAATCTTGTTTTGATTGAATGACTATTATTAATTTCTTTGTAGAATCACACTTACTTGCTTTTACCAGCTCCTCTGCAGTTTTTTCCATAAAATTAAGAAAAATCTCCAGTGTTTCTACAGCAGCTAGCTGCCACCACAGGAACTAGATGTTCAATGTCAGGGTCATATCCAGCCCCCGAACAGAATATCTAAGTTGGCTGGACATAGCGAGTTAGCTAACCAGTCAGCGGCAAAATTCAGCAGTGCCCAGTAGGCTAGAACAGAAAAAATTAGGCCAGCTATTTATGAATCTAACTTTAGCTGCTTTGGATAACCATCCAGCGCCACTAGCCAGTTATCTCTGGATGCCACCTCTGCTCCACAACCAGAATGCCCAGACGCTAGATGGCTTTAGAAGCTTTGGCCCAGGGATATTCAGCGGTGCTAACCGCATTAGTGCTGCTAAATAGCCCACCGAGTACCACATAGGTAGTTTAGATGCCTAAGACGAAATTAGACTTACCTGCTAATTGTTGTTCCTTGAGGAACTCCAGTCCAGTCCCGCACCTCTGGGTAGTGCACCTCTTCCAACAGCTTGGAGACTGAGCATGTCATCTTTTGATGACAGTAGTACTAATTGAGCGGGAACCGCCCCTCTTCTCCAATAACCTATTTACAAAGCAGACTAACAGGAGCAACAAATAAGTAGTTAAAACTCAAACACAGAATGCTATCTCCCTTGAACTATTTATTTATTTATTTGTTTATTTAACAGTTCTTATATACCGCGCTATTTGTTATCAGTGCGGTTTACATAAAACAGATTTTTACTCAGACATTTAGGACATGTCTTGAGTTTACAAATAACAGGGAACATAACATGGGCTTACAACTGGGGTAAACTATGTACAATCCAACAGAAAACATGATTGCAAATTCTATTTACATTATGGTAACACACGCATAGACTATATCAGGGGTCTCAAACTCAAATTTCTTTGAGGGCCAAATGAGGACTTGTAGAGTAACCCGGGGGCCGCACAAGACGCGGGCCTCATTTGCATAAGGGGCCTCATTTGCATAAATATTTGCATAATGTTACCATATACTAACTTTTAGTAAACATGCCTCTTAATGAGTGTATGGATAAAGAAAGACTAAAAGATTTCTACATTACTATAAACCAGTGCCAACCGCCAAGCTCATTAGGAACTACTACAAACACTGCCCATTTAGAACCCATAGCAAACCTGCCATATCCTAACAGCACTACCAGGACTCACAAAGCACCATACCCTAACTATCAAAAGGCAACACTGCAAATATTAAATCAATACATTTCAGAGAACAACAATACATGACGTACTGGGGAAAGAGAACAAGTGGCAATGTCAAATAGGAATTACATAAACAGAATACCTCAGCTCAGTTACACATGACAGAGTAATACTAATCCCAACAATTTAACAGACAATACACTATTATAAAAACACTATGATCCAATTCCAAAGTACCCACAACATATATTTGTATATAGTTTTTTGTACATAGTTTACAAGCCAGTTTGCTATTTTGCACTAGTTCATGCTGTTAACCATTACTTTTATTGTTACAAAATGTTCGATGTAAAACTAAGCTTATGCTTTGTAGATTGTTGTTTTATTGTGAACCGCAACTGAACTCTGGAAGTTGCGGGTTATAAATATATGTTAAATAAATAAATAAAAATAAACATGCAGAACATACACCATCATCAAACAAGGAATCACAATTTAGAAACAGGAAGACAATAATTAAACTGGGAACCCCAAAAGCCAAACTTAGAATGTACAACACTGTAGAAATAAAACTATAAATTAATTTCCTCTTGTATTAAATAAAGTGCAGACGTTAAAGATGCACATTTCCAAGAGCTGACATATTTAAGTTAATAAATTCAAAATAAAGAGATATATTTATTCCTTTTGTGCATTTTTTTTCAGTTGCAATTGTTCCAGCCACTTTCTTCTGGTTTCTTTGTGTCTTCTGCTAACGCTCCATTGTCTGCTGTCCATTTGTCCTTTCTTCTCTTCTAGTTTTTTTTTTCCATTCTCTCTCTACATCTGCTTTAACATACTAATCTTTCTCCTTTTGCTCTTTCCTCATTCCTATTTCATCCACTCAAATTTTACCCCTCCATCCTCAATCCCCACTTACTCTCCCAATACCCGGCCAATTGTAGATTTTTCTTCCCTCCCACACAAAATATTTTCCCCTCTCCATTTCACTCTCCCAGCCCCATCCCATCCCATTCTAATCGTCCCCCAATATCAACTCCCTTCTAGCTCCTGCCCCACCCAGCATCCGCTCCCTTCTAGTCCCCGCATCATCAGCCCATTTCCAGTCCTAGCTCCCTCCCCTCACAGCCCATTTCCTTTCCAAGCCCCCCTCCGCATCAGCCCATTTCCATTCCAAGCCCCCTTCCACAGCCCATTTCCATTCCAAAACCCTGTCCCCATCAGCTATTTGCAGTTCAAGCTCCCCCTTCTACTCGGCCCATTTCCAGTCCTAGCACCCCCCCCCCAGTCCATTACCAGTTGTAGCCCCCCCATAGCCCATTACCAGTCCTAAGCCCCCCAACAGCCCACTTCCAGTCCTAACCCTTCCATCACCCCATCTTCATTCTTAGCCCCCCCATAACCCCATTTTCAGTCTTAGCCCCCCAATCAGACCATCTCCAGTCCTAACCTCCATCTGCCCATTACCAGTCCTAACCCCCCCCCATCACCCCATTTTCAGTCCTATCCCATCACCCCATTTTCAGTCCTAACCCCCCTCCCCCCATCAGCCCAAGTAAATTTAAAAATTAAAAACAAAACAAACCCCTGGCTTCTGCTGCTGCGCTGCCGTGGCAGCGGCAGAATCAACTGTCCCGCGGCCCCTTCCCGTCTGCCCGGCAAAGCATCTTGTCAGCTCCATCAGCGGCGGGCTTTTCAAGCTGCGAAGAGAAGAGTGATTTCCCTCTCGCGGCTCTGTTAAGCCTGCCGGGGCGGCTGGTAATCCCCAACCGCCCCGGCAGGCTTAACAGAGCCGCGAGAGGGAAATACTACTCCCTTCGCGGCCCTGAAAGCTGCCGCTGATGGAGCTGACAAGATGTTAAAGATGCTTTGCCGGGCAGACGGGAAGGGGCCACGGGACAGTTGATTCTGCCGCTGCCACGGCGGCGGCAGCAGCAGAAGCCAGGGGTTTGTTTGGGGTTTTTTTTTTCTTTCCTCTGCATCGCGGGCCGCACAAAGTTCTCTCGCGGGCCACATGTTTGAGACCCCTGGACTATATGGTTACATTAACTGTTCAGTGGGAAGTGTGAATGGTTTGTCAACGTGAGATCTTGAGGTTTTGGAGTAGGCAGTGATTCATTGATGAGTTCAGTGACGTACATAGTGAACAGGTAGTGTTTTATGGCTTTTCTGAACTGCATAAGATCTATGATGGATCTGATGTTGGGAGAGAGTTGATTCCAGGATCTTGGGGCGTATGATGCAAATGCTCTGTTATTTGTTGTTTGAGACCATTTCGTTGATTCACTAGGGATAACTAGTGTATTTTCAGCTGCTGACCTCCTAAGTCTATTGTTCAGGGTTTTCGTGAGTAGATTAGAAATTGAGGGTGAGGATACGTTGTTTATGGCTTTAAAAGTGGTGAGAAGGGTTTTATAAGTGATCCTGCAGCTTATCGGAAGCCAATGAAGGTCCATTAATATCGGTGTAATGTGGTCTCTTCTTGATGTTCCAGAGAGAATGCGGGCTGCAGTATTCATGGCCAATTGAAGGGGGTGTAGGGTATTCTTGGGTAGACCGTGTAGTATGATATTCGCGTAGTCAAAATGGGGGTGACTAACGCTTGGAAAATTGTGCAGAAGTCCTCGGGATTCAGCAATTCTACCCCCCCCCCCATCCCGAAGAGATTCCTTGTCACCCCCCCCCCCCCCCCCCCTAGGATGAGGGAGCTTACTGAGGCCCTACCGGGCAACGAGATGGAGCACTGCATGTGAGACAGACCATCCCTTCGGCCTGCTGCAGATTCCCATCACCAACCACCACTATACGGGGTGGGATCCGAGACTGGACTGGAGTTCCTCAAGGAACAACAACTAGCAGGTAAGTCTAATTTCGTCTTCCTTATTGTCCCTCCAGTCCAGTCCCACACCTCTGGGATGTAACCGAGCAGTCAACACTAATGGGAAAGACCTGCCGAACCAGGCTGAAGCACTGCCTACATAGACCCTGCCTGGATGTCCAGGTGATAATGCTTAGCAAAGGTATGAAGTGAAGACCAGGTTGCGCCTTGCATATTTCCACCGGCAACACCAAACTGTTCTCCACCTACAAGGCCGCTTGTGCCCTGGTGGAATGAGCCCGAAACCCCGCCAGCACTTGCTTACCTCTCAGGATGTAAGCCAGCAAAATCGCCTCTGATCCATCTGGAAATAGATGCCTTGGCTGCTACCTCACCTCTGCGCAGACTACCAAACAGCACAAAGAGGCAATCCAACCTGCGAAAGGACCGAGTCCTCTTCAAATAATGGTGCAAGATGCGACGAACATCTAGACACCGCAGTCACGGGCTGGTGCTAACATCCACTACATTCGCCAGGACCGGAAGCGATACTGTGATTCACATGAAAAGGCGAAACCACCTTAGGCAAGAAATAAGGTATCAGACGTACCACCACCTTCTCCCTTTAAAACAAGGCTTGAAGCTCCGAAATCCTGCGCACAGAGCATATTGCCACCAGAAATACTGTCTTAAGGGTCAAATCCTTCACAGAAGCCTGAGCCAAGGGCTCAAAAGGCTCCCTACACGGAGCTGTCAACACCAAATTGAGGTTTCATGGCGGGACCACCGCCCACCGTGGGGGCACAGGTGGAGTACCGCTCTCAAAAAGCATGCTACATCCAGCTGCGTGCCAAAAGCTACCCCCAGGACCTTACCACAATAGCAGGCAATCGCCACCAGTTCTACTCTCAAGGAACTTAAGGCCAGTCCCTTATCAAACCCAGACTGCAAGAACGCTAAGATGTCGGGCACAGAGGCCGTGGATGGCCGAACCTGCCTGTCCGCACACCAAAGAGACACCAGACCCAAATATAGGCTAAATAGGATGACTTCCTCGCTGCCTTCAGCAACATTGAAAATCAATGGGCCCGAACAGCCTTTATCAGCTGCGCCCTTTCAAGAGCCAGGCCGTAAGCAAGAATCGATCCACCTGAGGCATGAGCACCGGCCCCTGCGACAAGAGATCCGCTCGCGAAGGGAGATGCCATGGATGATCTCCCCGGCTCCTCACAAGGTCAGCATACCATGAGCATCGTGGCCAGTCCGGGACTATGGGAACAACCATCCCCCAATAGACTTTGATCCTCTGAACAACCCTGACTATGCCAGGGCATAAACACATACAAGAGGCCCCTCTGCGGGCCACTGCTGTACCAGGGCATCTAACCCCCCGACATTCACACTTTTTTTTTTGCTGAAAAAGCGGCTCACTTTGGCTCTCTTGAACTTTGCCATCAGATCCATGACCGTAGCGCACCACCTGGGCGAAAACCTTTTGATTGCGAACCCACTCTCCAGGGTCTACCCACACTCGACTCAAGTAGGCCACCGTGACATTGTCAACTCCCGCCACTTGCGCCATCAACAACGCTTGGAAGTGACTTTCCGTCAGTCCATCAGTGCCTTGGCCTCCAGCTCCAGGGCTGCATTGCCCATGCTGCCCTTGCCGGTTGATGTAGGCTACTGTGATTGCATTGTCTGACAGAACTCACACCGCCTTCCCCTGCAATCCCATTTCAGAACTCTGCACCGCAAGAGCCACCTCCCGCATCTCCAGCAAGCTCCACTGTCCCTGCACAAACTGCCCCTTGCAATGAGCTCCCCACCCGAAGAAACTGGCATCCGTCATCAATGGGATCCATGATGGCGACTCGAGGGGCATTCCTCTAACCAGATTTTCCGCCACAAGCCACCACCCCAGCGCTCTCTTGGACTCCAGTGGGCAGGAGAGCTTCTGGGATAAGGGTTGGGACTGGTGCAACCAGCGTTGGAGCAAGGCCCTTTGAAGGGGCCGCATGTGCGCCCTTGCCCACGGAACTAGCTCGAGTGGTTGCCATGGTTCCCAGGAGCTGAAGGTAATGCCACGCCATCCGCTCTGACATTCTGAGGAACTCCCGCAGCAAGCGCCAGAGTCCCCACGCACGCTGTTCCAATAGGAAGACTCTCCCCACTCGGGTACTGAAGCGCCCCTAAGTACTCTAGGACTTGAGATGGGTGCAATTGGCTCTTGGCTTCATTGACCACCAACCAAGAATTTGAAGGAACTGCATCACTCGGGCAGTTGCCTGTTCGCTTTCAACCCTGGACTTTGCCCAAATGAACCATAAGAACATAAGATATGCCATACTGGGTCAGACCAAGGTCCATCAAGCCCAGTATCCTGTTGCCAATCTAGGTCATACGTACCTAGCAGTTTCCCCAAAAGACACAGGTTCTGCAATGCTTGTACTAGGTCAAGCATTGATATCCTGGGTCCCTTCTTAATAATGGTTTATGGACCTTTCCTCCAGGAACTTGTCCAAACCTTTTTTTAACCCAGCTACACTAACAGCCTTTACCTACATCCTCCGGTAACAAATTCCAGAGTTTGATTACACGTTGAGTGAAAAAATATTTTCTTTTATTAGTCTTAAATAGTTACCCTGTAGCTTCATTGCATGTCCCCTAGTCTTTCTATATTCTGATAACGTAAACAGTCGATTTACGTTTACCCGTTCCACTCCGTTCATTAATTTATAGACTTCTATCATATCTTCCCTCAGCCGTCTCTTTTCCAGGTTAAAGAGCCCTAACCTTTTTAGCCTTTCTTCATAGGAGTATCCTTCCATCCCCTTTACCATTTTGGTGGCTCTTCTCTGAATGTTTTCTAATAACGCTATATCCTTTTTAAGATACGGCGACCAGAATTGCACACAATATTCAAGGTGTAGTCTCACCATGGAACAGTATAGAGGCAATATAATATCTTTTGTTTTATTTTCCATTCCTTTCCTTATGATACCTAGCATTCTATTTGCTATCTTGGCCGCCGCTGCACACTGGGCCGAGGGTTTTAACATGTTATCCACAATGACGCCTAAATCTTTTTCCTGGGTGGTGGTTCCTAATGTGGAACCTTGCATCGTGTAACCATAGTTTGGGTTGTTCTTCCCTAGGTGCAGAACTTTGCACTTGTCCACATTAAATTTCATCTGCCATTTTGATGCCCAGTCTTCCAATTTATAAAGATCCTCTTGCAATTTTCCACAATCCTCTTGGGTTTTAACAACTTTAAATAGTTTTGTGTCATCTGCAAATTTGATAACCTCACTCGTTATTCCACTTTCCAGGTCATTTATGAATATGTCAAAAAGCAGCGGACCCAGCACAGATCCCTGTGGTACACCACTATTCACCTTTCTCCATTGGGAAAATTGGCCATTTAGCCCAACCCTCTGCTTTCTATCTTTTAACCAGTTCCTGATCCACAGTAGTACACTGCCTCCTATCCCATGACTCTTTAGTTTTGCCAAAGGTCTCTGATGAGGGACCTTGTCAAACGCTTTCTGAAAGTCCAGATACACTATATCATCCGACTCACCTTTGTCCACCTGTTTATTCACACTTTCAAAAAAACATAAGACAGACAAGATCTTCCATGTCTAAAGCCATGTTGGCTGTCTCCCATTAAGCCATGACTATCTACATGCTGAGTAATTTTATTCTTTATGATGGTTTCTACCATTTTTCCCGGTACTGACGTGAGGCTCACCGGTCTGTAGTTTCCCGGATCACCCCTCGAACCCTTTTTAAAAATTGGTGTTACATCGGCGATCCGCCAATCTTCAGGTATTAGAGATAATTTTAATGATAGTTCACAGATTACTAATAGCAGGTCTGCAATCTCATATTTCAGTTCTTTCAACACCCTTGGATGTATACCATCCAGCCCAGGTGATTTGCTACTCTTCAGTTTATCTAATAGTTGTAATACATCTTCCCGATGTATCAATATTTCCTACAATTCTTCCGCACCTTTAAATACCACTTCAGTCATGGGTAACATCCCTACATCTTCCTCAGTAAAGACCAAAGCAAAGAATTCATTCAGTCTCTCCGCTATCGCCTTGTCGCCTCTTAGTGCCCCTTTAACTCCTCTATCATCTAATGGTCCAACTGACTCTCTCACAGGTTTTTTGCTAAGAGCGTACTTGAAAAAGTCTATTTTGCATTTTTGCATCCGCAGCAAACTTCTTCTCAAATTCTCTCTTTGGCTTCTTTATCAATGCCTTGCATTTGACCTGCCAGTGCTTGTGCTGTTTCCAGGTTTCATCGTTTGGCTCTTTTTTCCATTTCCTGAAAAATGCTTTCTTGGCAACAGCCTCTCTGACCTAACCTTTAAACCATGCTGGCAGTTTTTTGGACTTCCTTCCACTTTTCTTAAAGCGTGGAATACAGCTGGTCTGGGCTTCCAAGAAAGTATTTTTCAACACCCCCCAAGCTTGTTGTAAGTCTTTAACCTTTGCAACTGCTCCTTTTAGTTTTTTCTTAACTATTTTCTCATTTTATCATAGTCTCCCTTTCGAAAGTTAAAAGGTAGTACTGTGGATTTCCTTACTATCCCTCCTCCACTAATTAAATCAAAGGCTATGATCACTATTGCCAAGTGGCCCCAACACCCTTATCTCTTGCACTAGATCTGCTGTTCCACTAAGGAAAAGGTCTAATATGGCTTCCCCTCTGGTTGGTTCATGAACCAGTTGCTCCAAGAAGCAGTCATTTATGTCATCTAGGAACTTTATCTCCCTAGCACATACTGCCGTGACACTGACTCAGTCGATACCGGGGTAACAAAAGAACATAAGATATGCCATACTGGGTCAGACCAAGGTCCATCAAGCCCAGTATTCTGTTTCCAACAGTGGCCAATCTAGGTCATATGTACCTAGCAGTTTCCCCAAGGGACACAGGTTCCACAATGCTTGTATTGGTTCAAGCATTGATATCTTGGGTCCCTTCTTAATAATGGTTTATGGACCTTTCCTCCAGGAACTTGTCCAAACCTTTTTTAAACCCAGCTACACTAACAACCTTTACTACATCCTCCGGTAATAAATTCCAGAGTTTGATTACACGTTGAGTGAAAGAATATTTTCTTTTATTAGTCTTAAATAGTTTACCCTGTAGCTTCATTGCATGTCCCCTAGTCTTTCTATATTCTGATAAGGTAAACAATCGATCCACGTTTACCCGTTCCACTCCGTTCATTAATTTATAGACTTCTATCATACCTCCCCTCAGCCGTCTCTTTTCCAGGTTAAAGAGCCCTAACCTTTTTAGCCTTTCTTCATAGGAGTATTCTTCCATCCCCTTTACCATTTTGGTGGCTCTTCTCTGAACCTTTTCTAAAATCACTATATCCTTTTTAAGATACGGCAACCAGAATTGCACACAATATTCAAGGTGTGGTCTCACCATGGAACGATATAGAGGCATTATAATATCTTTTGTTTTATTTTCCATTCCTTTCTTTATCATACCTAGCATTCTATTTGCTCTCTTGGCCGCTGCTGCACACTGGGCCGAGGGTTTTAACATGGTATCCACAATGACACCTAAATCTTTTTCCTGGGTGGTGGTTCCTAATGTGGAACCTTGCATCGTGTAACCATAGTTTGGGTTGTTCTTACCTAGGTGCATAACCTTGCACTTGTCCACATTAAATTTCATCTGCCATTTTGATGCCCAGTCTTCCAATTTATCAAGATCCTCTTGCAATTTTCCACAATCCTCTTGGGTTTTAACAACTTTGTATAGTTTTGTGTCATCTGCAAATTTGATAACTTCACTCGTTATTCCACTTTCCAATTGAAATCGCCTATTATTATTACCGCGCTGTAACTTTTGTTAGCTTCCTTGATTTCTTTGAGCATTTCATCATCCATTTGTTCATTCTGGCCAGGCGGTCGATAGTACACCCCCACCGCCATCGCCTTCCCCTTTTTACATGGAATTTCAATCCATAGAGATTCTACAGCAAATTTTGTTTCCTGCAAAACTTTAATCCTTTCTGACTCAATGCCCTCTCTAACATAGAGTGCAACCCCTCCACCAATTTGATCAGCTCTATCATTACGATATAGTTTGTACCCAGGTATCACAGTGTCCCACTGGTTGTCCTCCTTCCACCATGTCTCTGATATTCCAATCACATCTAACCTCTCATTTAGTGCTATATATTCTAACTCTCCCATCTTATTTTTTAGACTTCTAGCATCTGCATACAAGCATTTTAGAGACTGTATTTTATTCATATTAATTTGGCTATTGGTAGACATGGGTAATTTGGGATCTTTAAGCTCTGTCTGCTCCATACTCGAGGGCATTTGGGCTACTTTACTCTTTTTTGGAACCTCTCTGCTTTTGGTAGTATCCTTCAAAGATACATTCTTCCGAACCATCTGCTCTTGGGCGACTGTCGGCTTTCCCCTATTATCTAGTTTAAAAGCTGCTCTATCTCCTTTTTAAAGGTTAATGCCAGCAGCCTGGTTCCATCCCGGTTAAGGTGAAGCCCATCCCTTCGGAAGAGCCCCTCCTTTCCCCAGAATGTACCCCAGTTCCTAACAAATCCAAAACCCCTCATCTCTGCACCATTGTCTCATCCACGCATTGAGCCCCGGAGCTCTGCCTGCCTTTTGGGTCCTGCACGTGGAACGAGAAGCATTTCGGAGAATGCTACCCTGGAAGTTCTGGATTTCAACTTCCTACCTAAAAGCCTAAATTTAGCCTCCAGAACCTCCCTACCACATTTTCCTATGTCATTGGTACCGACATGTACCAAGACAGCAGACTCCTCCCCAGCACTATCTAAGACCTTATCTAGGTGGCGTGTGAGGTCCGCTACCTTCGCACCAGGCAGGCATGTTACCAGGTGATCCTCACGTCCACCAGCCACCCAGCTATCTACATGCCTAATGATTGAATCACCAACTATAACGGCTGTCCTAACCCTTCCCTCATGGGCACATGGCCCTGGAGAAACTTCCTCGGTGTGAGAGGGTTTTACATTACCTGGAGGACAGGTCCTAGTTACAGGATCACTTCCTGCCACACCAGGGTGATGCTCTCCTGTCACGTGACCTCTCTCCTCCATGGCAACAGGGATGCTGCCAGACTGGAGGTGGGACTTCAGGACTATATCCCTGTAGGTCTCGTCTATGTACCTCTCTGTCTTTCTTATGTTTTCCAAGTCTGCTACTCTAGCCTCTAGAGAACAGACTCGTTCCCTGAGAGCAAAGAGCTCCTTGCACCTAGTGCACACGTAAGTCCTCTCACCAACTGGGAGGAAATCATACATGTGACACTCAATGCAAAAGACTGGAAAGCCCCCATCCCGCTGCTGGACTGCTGTCTGCATCTTAGTTTTACGTTTTTGTTTAAATCTTTAAACCCAGCTACACTAACAGCCTTTACTACATCCTCCGGTAACAAATTCCAGAGTTTGATTACACGTTGAGTGAAAAAATATTTTCTTTTATTAGTCTTAAATAGTTTACCCTGTAGCTTTATTGCATGTCCCCTAGTCTTTCTATATTCTGATAACGTAAACAGTCGATCTTCGTTTACCCGTTTCACTCCGTTCATTAATTTATAGACTTCTATCATATCTGGTTAAAAGTAGCCAGTCAGAGGTACGGATGCACTAGCACTCCATCCCTATGAAGCGCCGCCATTACCACCACCATGACCCTGGTGAAGGTGCATAGTGCCGTTGCAAGACAGAAGGGCAGTGCCCGAAACTGAAAATGTCCCATGGGCACTGCAAACCTGAGGAACTGCTGATGTTCTGACCATATGGAAATATGCAGGTATGCCTCCGTTAGGTCGAGGGAAGTCAAGAACTCTCTGATGCGGACTGCCACTATGACGTAGAAAGCGGTTTACTTGCTCAAGGTCGAGGATCCGGCAGAAGGCCCCATCCTTCTTTGGCACCATGAAATAAATGGAGTGCCGACCGCAGCCATAGTGGTCCCAGGGAACCGGCACCATTGTCCTGAGCTGCACCAGCCGAGTCGAAGAGTCTCTTACCACAATTGCTTTGGCCCGTGCTTTACACCGAGACTGCAGGAAGGAGCTGCCCACTAGCTGAGTCAACTCGAGGGCATACCTCTCTCGAATGACCTCTAACACCCATTGATTTGATGTGATTTGGGCCCCGGCAGAGTAGAGGTCCTGTAGCTGTCCTCCTAAAGGCTGCACCTCCACTTGGGCCCTCCTCGCTTCATTGGGATTTCTTAGGCCTAGAGGACAAGGCGTCCGCGAATCCTCGCCCCACTCCTCGAAAGCCTTGAAACCTCTGTGCCCTAGAGGGAAATCGTCCCCTCTGATAAGGAGCAAAGCATGTGGAACGAAAATGCCTGAATTCCCACTGCTGTCCCCGGGACACTGGGGAAGCACGGCTCTGCTTATGCTTGTCCTCCGGCAGCCACCCGCCTTTAGACTCTCCCAAGTCCTTGACCAACTTGTCCAGATCCTCCCCGAACAGCAGCCTGCCTCCTAAAGGGCAGCTTACTGAGCCAGGCCTTGGAAGAGCTGTCCACAGCCCAATTATGGAGCCACAGATAATGGTGGTTCGCGACTACTGAGGCCATGTTTCAACAACGCGTCCAACTTTCTATCCTGGGCACCCTCTCTCTCTCCACACACAGCTCTAACATTCCCCGGACACCATCAGCCTAACTGAGCATGTCAGCAAGAAGCAATTAGATCTTACCTGCTAATTGGTGTTCCTGAAGGAACGACAGTCCAGTCCCTTTACTTTTGGGTTGCGCAACCCTTCCAGCAGCTTGGAGGCTGAGCTCAACCTTTTTGGGGATGGAGCGGTATAAATACCACTAGGACCACCCCCAGGCTCCAGTAATCGAATGAAAAAGCAGACTTAACGAACTTCCATTAATGACCTACATAAATTAACACCGAAAAACAAACCCATACTTATAAACTAACAAATTGAACCCCTTTTTATTTTTTTTTTATTTTTTTTTTGTTTTTGTTTTTTTTTAAGGATGAGGAAGGTGGTGGTTAACTTGCGTCTGTCCGAGCCGTCCTTCACTTGCACACCTCCTCCCAGCACCGGCCCCACGCTCAGTCCGCCACTCCGCCCCTGACTAATAGGCCTTAACGGCTGGCGGAAAACCGGGTGGGACCAGGGACTGGACTGTCGTTCCTTCAGGAACACCAATTAGCAGGTAAGATCTAATTGCTTCTTCCTTATCGTCACTCCAGTCCAGTCCCTTTACTTCTGGGATGTAACAGAGCAGTTCAACCCTGGGTGGGGTCCGACATACCGGACTAAAGAACCGCAAGACCAAACCGAGCGTCCGCTGAACTCTGTACGTCCAGCCTGTAGTGCTTGGTAAAGGTATGCAGGGAGGACCAAGTCGCTGCCCTACAAATATCCAGAGGGGGAACTAGACTGAATTCTGCCCAAGAGGTAGCCTCTGCCCGAGTTGAGTGCGCCCGTTTCCCTTTTAGGATATAGGCGGAGGCAATAGCTTCTCTAATCCACCTGGAGATGGAGGCCTTGGCCGCCGCCTCCCCCCTTGTGTGGACCTCCGAACTGAATGAAAAGGCGTTCTGATTTTCGGAAGGAGGCTGTGCGGGAGAGGTAACGCTTCAAAGCCCTCTGGACGTCTAGTAAGCGAAGCTTGCTATCCCTTCCTTCTAACCTCTCGGCCAGAAAGGACGGAAGAGTAACTACCTGGTTCACATGAAAGGGGGAGATAACCTTAGGCAAGAATGAAGGAACCGTCCGCAGGACTACCTTGTCCTTGAGAAAAGATAGAAAGGGGGGCTGAGAAGACAGCGCTTGTAGTTCTGAGACCCGCCTGGCCGAACAAATAGCGACCAGAAAAACTGTCTTCAGGGTTGGATCCTTTAAGGAGGCCCTCTTAACCGGCTCAAAGGGTTCCCCGACCAAGGCATTTAGTACTAGGTTGAGATCCCAAGGGGGGGATGACCGACCTTCGTTGAGGACGCAGTCGCTTAACCGCTCTTAGGAACCTGGACACATCCGTGTGGGCCCCTAGGGACTTGCCACGGACCTTACCTCTATAGCAAGCGATGGCAGCTAGCTGGACCCGTAGGGAACTGGGCGCTAGACCTTTGTCAAAGCCTGCTTGCAAGAATTCCAAGACCTCGGGGACCGAGGCCGAAAGAGGATTCCTCCGGTGTTCCGCACACCACGCTTCGAAGATGCGCCAAACTCTCACGTAGGAAAGGCAGGTTGAGCGCTTCTTCGCCTTCAACAGCGTCGTGATTACCGCTCCTGAATAGCCCCGCTTCAGGAGCTGCGCCCTTTCAATAGCCAGGCCGTAAGCGAGAATCGATCCACGTGAGACAACCGGCCCTTGCCTCAGCAGGTCCCTTTTGTAGGGAAGCCGCCAAGGCTGGTCGACGAGTAACCTCACCAGATCCGCATACCAGGGACGGCGAGGCCAATCCGGGGCTATGAGAATTATCAATCCCCGGTGAGCCTCCACCCGCTGGAGGACCTTTCCGATCAGAGCCCAGGGGGGGAACACAGAGGAGCCCCTCCGAAGGCCACTTCTGGGACAGGGCATCCAGTCCTTCGGACATTCTTTCCCTCCTCCGACTGAAGAAGCGGGTCACCTTGGCGGACGAGAACCGTGCCATGAGATCCATGACCGGGAGACCCCAACGGGCAACTATTTGGTCGAAGGTCCCCTGGTCCAGCTCCCACTCTCCTTGGTCTATCTTGCACCTGCTGAGGTAATCTGCCATGACGTTGTCCGTGCCGGCCACGTGCTGAGCCGAGAGCGCTTCCAACCGAACCTCAGCCCAGTGGAATAGGACTTCCGCCTCCTTCTCTAAGGCGGGACTGCTGGTGCCGCCCTGGTGGTTGATGTATGCCACTGCGGTGACATTGTCGGAGAGGACGCGAATTGCTCTTTTCAGCACTAAGGGCTCGAGAGCCTTGAGGGCTAGGACGCAATTCCAGCCTGTTGATTGGCCATTGAGATTCCAACGGTGTCCAGCGACCCTGGACGAACTGATCCTCGCAGTGGGCACCCCAGCCTGCCAGACTGGCATCCGTCGTCAACAGTAACCACTGAGGAGGTTCGAGAGGCATTACGCGATCCAGATTTCTTGGGCACCGCCAACAGTGGAGTGCCTGCTTGGTCCGTGGAGCACAGGGTAACTGCATTGACAAAGGATGATGCTGAGGGGACCAACGTCGCAATAGGACCAACGTCGCAATAGGGCCCGCTGCAACGGCCGCATGTGGGCCCTGGCCCATGGAACTACCTCTATAGCCGCCGCCATGGTTCCCAGGACCTGAAGATAATGCCACGCTGAGGGGCTCCTTCTGTGCAGAAACTGCGTGACCAGAAGCCTTAGGTCTCTTGATCTCGTTCGTGACCGAAACACTCTGCCTTTGTTGGTGTCGAACCTTGCCCCGAGATATTCGAGTTCCTGGGAGGGGGTCATCCTGCTTTTTGCTCGATTGATGATCCACCCCAGCTCCTCTAGAACTTGGACTACTCTGGCCGTTGCCGAGCGACTCTCCTCTTCCGACTTTGCCCGGATCAGCCAATCGTCCAGGTAAGGGTGCACTAGTATTCCCTCTTTCCGTAGGGAAGCGGCTACTACCACCATCACTTTGGTAAAAGTCCTTGGAGCCGTAGCTAGACCGAAGGGCAGAGCCTGGAATTGATAGTGGCCTCTGGGCACTGCAAATCTCAGGAACTGTTGATGGGACTTTCTGACTGGTATGTGCAAGTAGGCTTCTGTCAGATCCAGGGACGTCAGGAACTCCCTGTCCCTTACGGCTGCTATGACCGAACGTAGGGTCTCCATCCGGAAGTGAGGTACTCTGAGACAGCGATTGACCTGCTTTAGATCCAGTATCGGGCGAGAAGACCCTTCTTTCTTTGGGACCACGAAGTAAATCGAGTACTGACCCGAGCCATACTGGTCTGGTGGAACCGGGACCACGGCCCCGAGAGCTATTAGTCGGGCAAGAGTTGCCTCTATCGCCGCGCTCTTCGTAGGCGAACCGCAGGGAGACTGAACAAAGGCTGGCCGTATTTGCTTTGCGAATTCGAGAGCATAGCCCTCTCTGATCACCTCTAGGACCCATTGATCGGACGTGACCCGGGACCAGGCGGGAAGAAACTGCCTTAAGCGTCCGCCGACCGGCAATCCGTCCCCCTGGACCCCCGTTGTCTCAATGCTGTTTTCTAGAGCCCGAGGAGGAGGAAGAGGCACCAAAGCCTCTACCTGCTCCTCGAAACCCTCTAAAACCTTGACCCCTTGAAGGAAAACGGCCCCTGGGAAAGGGGTTTGACCTGGCTGGACGAAACCTCCTGGGATCCCTAGGTTGGTTACATACAGGGGCCAGGGAACGCCCTTGCTTCGGTCTGTCTTCCGGAAGCCTGCCTCCCTTAGATTCACCAAGGTCCTTAACTAGTTTCTCTAAATCCTCTCCAAATAACAGCTTTCCTTTAAAGGGAAGGCGACTGAGGCGTGAATTGGAGGAGGCATCGGCGGCCCAATTCCGCAGCCACAAATAACACCTAGCAGCCACAACCGAGGCCATGTTCTTGGCCAGGCTTCTAATGAGGTCATACTGGCTATCCGCCAAGTAGGCAGCTCCGGATTCCAGTCTAGCAGCGTTGGCCTGAGCTTCGTCCGCGGGGCCCTCCGCTGATTGAAGCTGTGGTGACCATCTTAAGCAGGCCCGTGCTACCCAGGCCCCTGAAACGGAGGCCTGCAATGCCAGAGCGCTAATATCAAAGGCTTGCTTCAGAAGCGTGTCCAATTTTCTGTCTTGAGAATCTCTCAGGGCCGTGCTGCCCTCGACTGGGATGGTAGTCTTCTTCTTCGTAACCGCTGACACCGCCGCATCCACCCTGGGAGACTTCAGCAGCTCTTTATCTGACTCTGGAAGCGGATATAGGCGGGTCATGGATCGGACCCCCCTTAAGCTTGATTCTGGTTGATCCCATTCCTCCTGGATCATCTGACGCACAACTCTGTGGACATTGAAAACTTTCTGTGATCTCCTGATGGCCTGGATTAGAGGATCTTACAACGCCTCCTCCTCTGCCGGCGTATCCGAGGCTACATTGAGAACTTTCAGGGATTCATTAATTAATGCCGGGAGCTCCTCCCGACGAAAGACCCTGATTACACGTGATTGATCTTCCTCAGGGATCTCCCCCTCTTCAAGCTCCTCCTCTTCCTCGGCCAACTCCTTGTCGGAGTTCTCTTCCTCAGGAGTATCCTGTGAGAGGGATGGGAGAGGCTCCTCAGAGCTCAGACGGGGGCGCTTAGGCGGAATCCCTGGTTCCGGATTGCCTACTCTCGTGGGCTTGGCCGATTTGACCTCTGCCGACGTTCCAGCATCTCCTGACCCCAAGCCCTGCTTACGCAAGCAATAGGCCTTGTGTAGTAACAGGACGAAGTCAGGGGAGAAAAAATCCCCGGCTTCTCCTTCCCCCGTAGGAAAGGGGGAGGGGGGCAAGGGAGGAGTGGATAAATCCGAGGACGTAGAAGGAGGGAGCTGGGAACCCCCCTCCCCTTGTAGGGGATCTCCGGAGCTCTAGGAAGCTTGCGACATGGCCAAGTTAATTTCTTGTTCCACGGAGGCAGCCACTGCAGCACAACCCCTGCAGATCCCTGCCTCCGAGGAAGTGCCTCGCCGGGTGCCACAGGATGGACACCAAGACTTGGCCGCCATGACCTTGAAAAGGTTACAGGAGCCCCTCCTGAGCTTTGAGGCTGAAACGCTGGGTCTAACCAAGGAGAGACTGTAGCGCTCCGATACAGAGTTAACCCGTTCCTTTATTAAGTGTGTATGCTCTCTCCACTAGTTGAAAAATTAGTAGTTCCCCTTTAAAGATTGAATCAAAATTGAATCAAAATTAAAATAACCAAAATTAAACCAAAACTAAAATAATTAAAGAAATACACATCCCTTAAAACAATCCCCAGTACTTGCGGTTTAAGTATTCTTCTGCTGAGATGTCTGGGCCAGACTCCGCGAACTGCCACCGTTGGCTCTACACGTGGTAGGCCGCACCACGTGGAGACCTGAACGGGAGCCGCGAGTCTGCTCACAGCACCGATCTTCCTTCCGAATGCAGGATCAGGGCTGGACACCGCGATTCCCCTAGAGCCGGAAACCGCCGTTTAAAACAACTTCCCGCTGGAATCGCGGCCTCCGGAGCTCGCCTCCGCGTCCCTCTGCTCCGGGACGGGGCCAGCGGTGAGAATGGAATCGCGGCGTTGCCTCTAGCGCTCAGCCACCAGGAGGGCTTCGGCGCGAGGCAGGGCAGGGCTGCAAAGAAATTGTGCAGGAGCCGGCCGGATAAGCAGCAGAGGAGCTCTGCGCGGTCCTCCACACTGCTACCTACAGGAAAACCACCTCCGATACCCGGCCCGGTCGGGGGGGGGGGAGGGAGGAGAGAGCAAGCAGGAGAATTAAAGGCACAGGACCTGAAACAACTAAAAGGTAAAATCAAATAATTAATAAAGAAAGTAAAAAGTAAATTTGAATAAAAAAGGAATAAAAAGGAAGACTCCAGTAAGCCCTAGGCTTACGGAACCCTCCAGCTGCTTGGAGGCTGAAAATACTGGAGCCTGGGGGTGGTCCTAGTGGTATTTATACCGCACCATCCCCAAAAAGGTTGGGCTCAGCCTCCAAGCTGCTGGAAGGGTTGCGCAACCCAGAAGTAAAGGGACTGGACTGGAGTGACGATAAGGAAAAACAAATACCGTGGTTTTTTGGGTCCCGGGAATGATCTGCCGCTTCAGCGCTGTACTTCTCTGCTGCCACTCTCGCACTCAGCCAGGAACTGAAGGCTTCAGCGTTGCAGAGCCTCTAGGGATCAAGCACTGGTGTTGCTTTAGGGCTATAATCACCAGAAGGCTCCTCACCCAAGACTGGGTTCGGGAGCTGCAAGATTCCCAGATCACACCACCACCTGCATACCAACCCCATTTACCAGAGGGGGGGAGGGGGTTCCTCTCCATTCTCAACAGTCTTTTGTTTTATCGGATAGTTTAAAAAAAAAAAACACACACACTCACACAAATAAAGTGCTCTCAATAAAGAGACTTAGAAAGAAAAACAAGATCCAGCCAAATCTAAACTAACTAAATTGCTCCTTAGTTGTCCCTTCGGTGAGTCCAGCACGCTGGCTCATTACATCCAGCTGCTTGGAAACCGAGTATACTGGAGAGGAGTGGTGGTCTCCGGTCTATTATACTACTGTCATCAAAAGATGACATTCTCATTCTCCAAGCTGCTGGAAGAGGTGCACTACCCAGAGGTGCAAGACTGGACTGGAGGGACAATAAGGAAATTACTTTGAATACCTCCCCCTTGAATTTTAACTTTCCGTTTGACACGTCATAGTGGTGCTATGTTTTATTTTAATGCGCATATCTAGGAGTCAACCTAATGACTTATACAATAAACAGGGCTAGAAAAATCCAGGTATCAGACTGCCTGGCCCTAGATACCACAGAGCCACTTAACCCTCCATTGCCTCAGGTACAAAAACGTAGATTGTGAGCCCTTCGGGGAACAAGGGAAATATATACCATACCTGAATGTACACCGCTTTGACCCAGTGAAAAGGGGTATATAAGCATTGCTAAAAAAATAAAACAAATAAGAGCCATACAGCAGTTGTCCAAGGATAGGGGATGACATAGTGAGGCTGTAAAGAGGTATGGGAAGAGAATGGGCAGAAACACTAGAGAAAGAGAGGGAAAGGGGTGAGGAAAAATGCTGGGAGAACAAAGACAAAATTTAAAAAAAAAAAAAAAAAGTGCAAAAAAGCAAATTTCAAAAAGCATAAAAACATTACAAGCAGCAAACCTCTTTCAGCGAACAAGCTCAAGAACAAGAGATCACAGTGCAAAGCTATGAGGAGAATGAGGGGGAGGGGGTAGATTCAGCAACAGTGTCAGAAGGTTCTTTTTGTTCAAAAGGCATTGAATGCATGGAATGGACCAATAGCAGGGGGAGTGGAGACAAAAACAAAGGTAAAATTAGGCCTTATCCACTAATTTTCTTTCCTTGAGTCATTTTGGTGCAGTCCAGATATGAGGGTTTATGCCTTCCTACCAGCAGACAGAGACTGAGAACCACTGGTTTGATGATGTTACTGTATAACAGTCCTGTAGAGTCAACCTCTCACCAGTATTTCTGTAACAAAGCAGACTCAAAAAGACAGCTATTATTTCACTTATCAAACATTTACCTACATTCACGAATAATGATTCCTGCTCTGAAGAGAACCCGAAGCAGTGGACACAGCCTGCAGCAGCCCAGCCCCCAAAGAAAACCTACCGCTAACAGAAAAAGATCACAGAAGAACAGCAGATTCCCAGAGATGCAAGACAGAGGAGTCTGACCCTCTCAGCACAACCACCCAGCCCCTTCGTCTAAGTGTGCGTTGACAATGAATCTGGCCTCAAAAAGGAAGCAGACAGTGCAGATCCTTGACTGGACTGGATGGACTCAAGGAAAGAAAATCATCGGGAAAGGCCTAATTTCACCTTCCTCATTATCCCCCCAGTTCAGTTTAGACCAGATCAGGAAAGCCTGGTCTGCTCCACTCGCACCCCAAACAGTGCACCCCTCTGTGCTTGAGCATCCCCACCTTTATGGCCCATACGATAATGAAGGAAAAAAGGTCTTTGCTGCATTACTAGACTGCATTACCAGACCAAAGGGAAGACCGCTCAGCCAAAATCCATTTCTGAAGCAATTGGAGCCCAGATGAAATGAGCCCTTGGCTCTGACCGAGCCATCTGCACAATCAGGGCCAGCATGTCAACTAGGAGGCCACCTAGGGCAGCAGACTTCAGTGGGCAGCACGGCACACATGGCCTCTCACCCCCTCCCCGTGCTGAGCTGTGCCGCCACCCCCACTTCTGTGGATTCCAGCAGCCGCAGGAGCCCATGGCAGGCCATATGCTTCGGCACACATGGCCTGCCGTTTCTGACCCCCCAAAGTTGCTGAAATACATGGCCTGCCGCTGTTGCCGAGCCACCCCCCCCAACCCTGCCGCCAGACTCAGCGGCAGCAGGGGGTGGCAGCGCAGCTCAGCATGGGGAGGGTGGAGGAGGACAGCGCGCAGGGGGAGGGCAGTACAGCAAGGGCTTCTGCCTAGGGTGGCAGAAACCCTTGGGCCAACCCTACGCACAACAGCCTCCTTCAGTCGTTGGGCATCCATAGCCTAGGAAACCACATCAGATACCACCATGATCAGGTCTGACTTCTGAGATATTGCCGCTCCCCTCAGGAACTAACAATGCCCCCGACGGCCACGTAAATTATGCTAGCAACTGGATACCTGCCAGAGGTCAAAAATACCAGGAGGGACCCCGAATGAAGGTAAAGAGCCAAACACCATTTTCAGCTGGAAAGAGGTGACCAGCCAAGGAACCATCCTCTCTCTGGAAGCAATAGGAAGGATTGTGTATCTGGCCATATCTAAAACTTGGAAATCCTATTATTCTGAGCAGAAAGTCAATAGGAACCCCTTCATCTGCAGTAGATCCTACTAGAAGATCCTCAGAAGAGGTTCAAACTCCAGAGAGCATTGACTCAATCAGACCAAGACTGCATTCATTGGACCACGGTGGCAGCCGGAGAACACAACTGTCTAACTCTTCTCTATGATCAAGTCTATGATCAAGTCTGCCCAAAGGAGCAACATAAGAACATAAAAATATGCCATACTGAGTCTGACCAAGGGTCCAGCAAACCCAGTATCTTGTTTCCAACAGTGGCCAATCCAGGTCATAAGTACCCATCAGATTCCCAAAAGGTATCTAGATTCCACGCTATTTGTCTAATTCAGCGGTTCTCAACCTGCGGGTCGCGACCCCCACAGGGGTCACCACAGGATTTAGCAGGGGTCGCCTCACTCCAGTTAAAAAAAAAAAAAAATCGCACAAGTTGCTGCCACTGCCGAGTCAGCTTCTCGGCAGCGGCAAACTCACCACCTCCCTTCTTCTGCAGCCGCAGCTCCCTGTCTCTTAGGGAACTGCAGCTGTGCCGCTAAAGCTTTGCGAAGACTTCCTGTCTCTCGACAGGCTCCGTGCAGCATTGTCCTGCCTCCAAAGGAAGTGGTTCCTTTGGAGGCGGGACAATGCTGCACAGAGCCCGTCGAGAGACAGGAAGGCTTCGCAACAGCTTTACCGGCACAGCAGAACAGGGCAGTAGCAGGCAGACATAGGGAGAGGGGAGGAGGGGGAAGGGAAACTGCAACGGGGCTGACATGGATGGATGGATGGGGCTGACATGGATGGATGGATGGATGGGGCTGACATGGATGGATGGATGGATGGGGCTGACATGGATGGATGGATGGATGGGGCTGACATGGATGGATGGATGGATGGATGGATGGATGGGGCTGACATGGATGGATGGATGGATGGATGGATGGGGCTGACATGGATGGATGGATGGATGGATGGATGGATGGGGCTGACATGGATGGATGGATGGATGGATGGATGGATGGGGCTGACATGGATGGATGGATGGATGGATGGATGGATGGGGCTGACATGGATGGATGGATGGATGGATGGATGGGGCTGACATGGATGGATGGATGGATGGATGGATGGGGCTGACATGGATGGATGGATGGATGGATGGATGGGGCTGACATGGATGGATGGATGGATGGATGGATGGGGCTGACATGGATGGATGGATGGAGGGAAGGAGGGGACAGACAGGGGATAAATACTGGACAGAGGGGAGGGAGAGAGTGCGGGTTAGGATTATAATGGGCTGATGGGGGGCTAGGACTGGTAATGGGTTGATTAGGAAAGGCTAGGACTGGGAATGGACTGATCAATGGAGGGGGGTTGGGACTGGTAATGGGCTGATTAGGGGAGCCTAGCACTGGTAATGGGGTTGAGGGGGGACTAGCACGAAGTGAGCTGATTGGGGGGGCTTCAACTGGAAATGGGCTGATATGGGGGGGGGTTAGGACTGGTAATGGGCTGATTAGGGGAGCCTAGCACTGGTTAATGGGGTTGAGGGGGGACTTGCACTGGAAGTGAGCTGATTGGGGGGGGCTTCAACTGGAAATGGGCTGATGGTGGGGTGGGGTGGGGAGGATAGAGCTGCTGGCCTTGGAAGAAAACTGGGGGCTAGGGCTACAAATGGGCTGATGCGAGGGGATGGAAGAATGGGACTGGATGCTGAGAGGGGCTGCCATGGTATTTGGACTAGAAGGGGACTGGAAATAGGCTGATGGAAAGAAGTGAAGAAAACAAAAGAAGAGATAAGTGGCAGATGGACCATAGACCACAGAAAGAGAGCTAAGAGAAGACAGGAAAGCAGAAGCCTCAGATCGGGACCAGCATGATCAGAGAATAAATTGGTCAGACAACAAAGGTAGAAAAAAATAATTTTATTTCATATTAGTGATTTGACTACAAAATCATAATTTTGAAATCAAATATAGTTACTTGTTATTGAGATTAATTATTGTGGTTTAAATAAGTAAATTTTATAAATAAAAACATATTGCAAAGGCCTATAATATATTAATAATTCAACAAATGATTACAGCGACAATGCGTTAACGGTAAAAGAAGAGACGCATTTGATTTTATCATTGGGGGTCATCACAAGTTGACCAATGGTAAAAGGGGTCACGGTACAGAAAAGGTCGAGAACCACTGGTCTAACTGGTAAGCAGTGGATTTCCACAGTCCTTTAATAGTGATTTATGGACTTTTCCCTCCAGGAACCTGTCCAAACCTCTTTTAAATCCAGCTACACTAACAGCTTTGACTACATCCTCTGGTAATGAATTCCAAAGTTTGAATACGCATTGAGTAAAAAAATATTTTCTCCGATTAGTCTTAAAATGTGCTACATTGTAGCTTCATTGCGTGTCTAGTCTTTCTGCTTTTTGAAGGAGTAAACAACAAAAAGCTACATTTACCCATTGTACTCCACTCACTATTTTACAGACCTCTATCATATCTCCCCTCAGCTGTTTTTGTCACTCTTCGCTGTACCTTTTTTAATTCTGCTATATCCTTTTTAAGATATGATGACCAGAACTGCACACAATATTCAAGGTGTGGTCGCACCATGGAGCAACACAGAGGCATTATAGTATCCTTCATTTTATTCTTCATTCCTTTCTTTATGATTCCCAGAAATCTATTTGCTTTCTTGGCCGCCACTGCACACTGATCAGAGGGTTTCAATGTATTATCCACGATGATGCCTAAATCCTTTTCCTCGGTGGTAGTTCCTAATGTGGAACCCTGCATCATGTAACCATAATTTGGATCGCTCTTAAGTGCATAACTTGCACTTGTCCACATTAAATTTCATCTGCCATTTTGATGCCCAGTCTCCCAATGTATTAAGGTCCTCTTGCGATTTTTTACAATTTTATTGTTTTAACAACTTTGAATAATTTGGACATCCCCTGAATCCTACTGCCCAACCAGGCAAAGAGACACTGCCTGTATTTGCAATAAATTCAAAGGCAGGTTCTTGACAACCCCACCTGCAAAAAAGGACCACACCCTTAGGACGAATACCCAGAGATGAAGCTCCCATTTGCTTGCATCATTCTCCAAATGTCATTGTCCTCAAAACATCAGCATAAACGAAGGACACTAGTCAAATGCTTCCCAGCTGAGCCCAACCAAGAGCTAAGCCATAATCAAAAATGGATTTGCTAGCAGCCTGAAAGCTGGACTCTGAGCTGGGGGAACTTTCTCCACTTCCAGCTATCCCAGAACCGTGGTCCATGATTAGTATGGCCACTTCAGAGCCCCTAAACAAACCAGCCCAGAATGACTGTGTTCCTACACAAGCCTTGATCCATCTGAGGCCACACTAGAAACACGTAGAACAGAGCTGCCATATTAGTATATCACCAAGAACTCAGAGCAGTGGTTCTTAACCCTGTCCTCCCGCACACCTTGGGACAGTTGGATTTGGAGGATATCCACAATGAAATATGCATGAGAGAGACTGCATACAATGGAGGCAGTGCATTCAAATCTCTCTCATGAATATTCACTGTGGATATCTTAAAACTGACTGGCCTAGAGGGTGTGGAGGACTGGGTTAAGAACCACTGTCCTAGAGAAACACTGAGGACCGAATGAGTCAGTAGTCCAAATGAACCAGAGGCCACTAGTCGATTTCTCTACAACCCGCAGCAGACAAACCTGATGTTGTCTGAGTCTCTGACCGAGCACCTGCCCAAGGACAGCATAGGAACTATAGCCAGAAGCATCCGTTATAATCCAGTTTATGGTCCTCACTGCCCAGACCTCTGCCAAAAGCCATGCATCTCATTTCCTCTCAAAGGCTCACTTCAGAGAATGACATAGCTATAAATGTGCCAGTCAAGTTTCAAATAAACAGCAGCACAGCCCAGAGCTTCTATTTGCTGGTGAAGGTATACTCGATGAGGCTAGAAAATCTACCCAGAAACACTCAAAGGTTTTGTGAAGTTGAGAAACAAACAAGGGAGTGAACCACTTTCCTTCTAATTTATTACCTCCTGTCTCTGAGCCATAGGATAAAACGATTGGCAGTGAACGCTTAGGACCAGAACTTGCATACCTGAACATGTTCTGCAACAGAGATGCCCTCTTCAGAAGCTGGGCTGTCTACTGTCCACTGAACTCAGCCCCATGCCAGTTACATCCGCTACTATCCCCCAGGAAAAACGAAGACTCCAGAAGGAATCTGAAGCCCTAAATTCCTGTCCCTGGAGGTCTAGAATATGGTCTCACACAGGTTTGTCTCAAGTAGCACCCAATGTTCAGATGCCATACCTGGAACCATCAGAGCAACCAACCAAGCTCTGCACCATAATGCCATCCACTCCTAGTTCCCGTAGCTTGCATAGACCTCCAATGGAGACAACTTTTTTAGTGACCCCACTGACTGTAAATGCTAATCCAGCAGGATATAACCATCTATATTTGCACTCTCTACCGGAGGGCAAGGGTAACAGAGTGAAATGCTTGTCTTCTGGCCAGGATAGACACTGACAAGTCGCTGTATACCGAGAGTCTACATCCCTTCCAGTTCAATTTTGCCTGATACCGCATTTTCTGCTCAATGCGGGTTTTTTTATTGCATATTCATGTAAACATAGTATAATGTCCCTGAGTTGCTGTTCATTTAGCGGCCTAGTACTCTGTGAGCGCTCTTAATTTTCACATGTTTCACTTCACCCATATTTAGAATAGACAGGCATACATCCTGGGCTACCCAGGTAGCACTTCCATACTTTGCTTTCTCCGGGATCCACATATACACAGATTATTGCATCATAGGGGGTTCTCCGGGTCTTCTAGCTTCAGTACCATCTCTGCCTTCTCCAAAGCCAATTCCTAGACCATTCTTCACACCCCACCCATTTCCTTCTGAGTAGTGTCTATCCTTTCCTTGCAATCCGCGACCCTGAGGCCCAGCTCCTTAACCAACCCACCGATCTCGTGCTTAGCCTCAATCAACTCCTTCTTGAGTTCAAGGAACCAATTCCTCATCTCCACGCTGGTGGCTGCGATTCATCTTCTATGCACTGCTCCTCAAACCCCATGCTCGAGGGCGCTGATACTCCTCCTCCCTCCATGGCCACCATTTTGCAGGCCTCTCCCTTACTTGGGTGGAGAACAAAGTCACAGAGGTCAGTAATTTTTCTTTGGGTGGCCATCCCCGTCTGAGCCTCACCTCGGTCACCACTCATCATTGCCTTAAACACTCTTTGGGCCGTATTGGAGTTAATTTAATGCAATTTTTATGGGGGTAGGATGACAGAGCTCTCCCCTCAGTCATCCGTCTACACAAGTGACGTCACTTCTTCCTTAGGTTTTTTTTTTGTGGAGGGGGGGTCATTTTTCTTTAAACTCAATCCGTTGGGTGGTCACTGGAGTGGTGACCCACACAATCATGGCTTTCTAACTGGACACAATCTGGGGGAAGGGTGTTCTTGGGGAACAGCAACCAGCATGGAACCTGCTAATTTGTCAAACACTGGGATCCAAGATATCATGGAATACCATAATTGGTACACTGAAGCCATACCTGAATCCCCCTGCAGGAACAGAGTCATAACAGAACAAATTGCTTACATGTGGAGCCTGATTACTCCTCATGCTGATTAACTTCTACCTCAGAGCCACACAACTGACTCTGCTCACCCGCGTTACCTGGCATGTGGGACTATAGGAACCTTGGTACCATCTGTCTCGTAGACAGCTTCCCTTTAAGGCCTCCTGGCTGCAGGGATTCTTTGATGTCAATTTTGGCTGTAACACAAAAATAGTAATGGTCAAATTGAACACAGAGCAAATTATGTCAAAAATAGAAAAGCTCTGTAGATTTAACCCCAAAGTATGCTACTATCAATGATACACTGATGTATTCAAGTGCAGATGATTCAAACATATAGAACAATTACTTCAGGCAACTAGTAGATCTCAGACTTAACGGGCAAAACAAGCTCAAGTCAGTAACAACTGCTCGAGCAAAACCCCAAAACTGCAGTGTTTAAGCCACCCCCTGAAGAAACCAGCTTAGGTGAAACGCAAGATAGCGCGAGTGAGAGCGTTGGGGACAAGGCGATGGCCAAAACACTTTTCCAAGCAAACGTCTGTTAAAGCTAAGTCAAGCTGACCGCTTTCTCTTATTTATAAGTTGCTTACATAACTTGAAGTTTGAAGTTTATGCAGTTCATCGTGTTTAAAGAATTAGCGGATGCTTTTCCTTTTGCTTTTCCAGTTCAGAGCAACTAAAAGATTAAAGGTCGTTGATGCAAAAAGGGTTTTGCTCGAGCAGTTGTTACTGACTTGAGCTTGTTTTGCCCGTTAAGTCTGAGACCTACTAGTTGCCTGAAGTAATTGTTCTATATGAGTTTGAATCATCTGCACTTGAATACATCAGTGTATCATTGATAGTAGCATACTTTGGGGTTAAATCTACAGAGCTTTTCTATTTTTGACAATTTTGGCTGTAAACCAAAGCTAACTCTCGCTGAGACCACCACCACAGGGCAGCGTAGACTGCAACATCAGAAGACCGGATACAGACATGGGCTCAAACGCCAAGACAAGACCATTTCTTGGCTATCCAAAACCAAATACCCTGCTGCAAGGTGCCTGCCTGCTCCCCACAGGGAATTGCATGAATGCTCCATTGCAGGGTTTGCTATATCAACCCACATCAGGAAGCCATGTCCAAGCACTCTGTGCTCAGCCCTTAACTGCCTGTGAGAATTGTCCAGGACACAGTGGACTAGGATGGCCTTAGAGACAGAACCTGAAGGCCTCCACTGTGCCATTATAGACTAGTCCCTAGGGAATAGGGCTGCCTCAACTATGCAAAACTGCAGTATTGCCTGCTCGAGCAAACTCTCCAAGTGAAGAGGTTAGGAGCTATATAGACCTGCTTCCCATTAACCACTGAGTGTTTGCGATGCACTGAGCAACACCTATCTTCACCAACCCAGATAGACCCTGTGCTCTCCAAAGGGGGGTGGGGGCGAATTCTCATAGTGAGCTTCCAGTAGCCTTAGCATCCCATGTAGACAGGCCCATGCCAGGCTTAAGCGCTGAAAAGTGGCAACTGTAAGTACAGAGCTGACCCCGCAAAGGGGCGTTTCCATGAGATCTCTATATGCTATCCCATACAACCTCCAGGACTGCTGCTTCCATGCAGCACCCTAGAGAACTAAAAAAAAAAAAGGTGAGCACGCATCCTCTGACAAGAGAAAGAAACTCGCTGAGGACCTCCTGATCTCCAGGTCCACACCCATCCACTACACACATCCTGTCATACTCTCTGAAAACCTATAAATCAGCTGAGGAACCTCAAGACCCCTCTAAAACTTGAGGGGCCTCCATTCTTCAAGCTCCACTTGAGACACCAGGTATGAATTGGCTCAGCTGAAAGTAACATCTGAAGCCAAGAGTTCTCCATTGTTGCTTTGAACTTAAAAAGAGGCATGAGGAGAGGTTCCTCCTTCCTGCAAATGTCTTCAGCAACCCAAAGCAATTGCAGGAATACCGAGCGTACACTACACTCTTTTAGGGGAAACTTGAAACCAGACTGAGGGAGATGATTAATTCTGTCCTACGTAGTAGCGCAGGAGATCCAAAGTTTCGGCTTTTTTTATTCCTTGCCCCCTCAGACCTCAGGATGGAAGAGGAGATCCTCCACTGAAATGACACTTCATCTTCTTTCTTAATTCAATATTGTCCCACTTGGTCTCTCCATTCCCAACATTTTAATCTTTTTGTTCTTCCTTCGGTATCTAGGGCTCATTATGAATCTACCTGTCACTGCATTTTATTTTCTGGCACCTCATCTTTGGAACTCTGATTACAATCAACTGGAATACTCTTTAAAAATTCAAGATTTCAAAATAAGTCTTCAAGGCACTTGTTTCCTCAGGATACTGGGATCAGAAACAGCTATTGTTCCTATTTCCGTTTTACATTATTTTATTGAAATGTTATTCTTTTTCTATATGTTCTATCAGGTCCTCTAGATTTTGGAGTTCTTTTCCTTTTTAATTATTGATTTTGCAAACCACTTTGATACTAGCCAACGTGCAAGGCGGTATATCAAATTTTAATAAAACACCCATGGAACTACTAACCCAATGCTGCGCTGCACTCTCCACCATACCAATACGTCTAGCGAAAAACAGCACCAATGACCGAGGCTGTAGCAGCTCTTCCCAAATGAGAAAAACTGTTGCTGCTTATGTCATAGATTGTTCTTTTTAAAAACTTTGATCGGGATGACAGTAAAAAAAAAAAAAAAAACGACCAGCTCAATTGCTGGTTCTGAAAGACCTAAAATGGAAGCGTTTCACACCCAAAATGAGCTCTCCATCCTGTGGGTGTCATTCCTCCCCCCCCCCCCCCCGGTCTCAGCTACACTCTAACTACAAAGAAAAGTCAGCGCTATCAACTCTGATGCTGAAGAGGCCATTTCCGCTAAAGCTACAGCAACACCTAACCATGGGAAGGAAGTCAGAAAGCCACGATCGGCCAAGTGCCATGCCAGCCATGACTGCCACCGGAGGCCCTGTGTGCCGCACCATTCAACCCCCGCCTTTCAGCTGCTCACTCACCTCCTCACCAATCCACCGGTGCCAGCGGCATCTGTTGCCACAAAGACAATCGGTGCTGCATGAACAGAAAGTTCAGTGCACTGACAGCTAAATAGAAATTACACTTACCTGGTAATTGTTGTTCCTTGAGGAACTCCAGTTCAGTCTTCCACCTCTGGGTAGTGCACCTCCTCCTGCAGCATGGAGACTGGACATGTCAAATTCGTGACATCACTGGATATATCCTGCTGGTCTCTCCCATTAGCCGCCAGTGAACTATTGACAAAGCAGACTCAAAGGAGCAACACATAAGTAGCTAAAGTATTAATTACAACTCTAAACTAAAATCCCCTAAGATAAAGGGGAAAGCAACCACCTCCTTCTTGCCCCTGTCCTTTACCCTGCCCAGCTCAGAGTAAGACAGACAGAAGGAAGGTGGAAGACCAAAGGAGGTCGGAGAAAAGAAAAGATACGACCGCAATCTCTGGCACATCAAAAATATTACACTCTTAGTGACCGGGAACTTCCCCCAAACCGAAAACCCATGTCTGAATTGATCATCCCTGGGCGGGATTGAGGACTGAACTGGAGTTCCTCAAGGAACAACAATTACCAGGTAAGTGTAATTTCTATTTCCTCATCATTCCTCCAGTTCAGTCCTCCACCTCTGGGATGTAATCATTGGGGGGGACCTTTCCACCCGATTGCAGTACTGCCGACCCGAAACAAGCATCGCTCGCCGCCTGAACATCCAGACGATAGTGCTTACTGAAGGTATGGAGAGACGTCGCCGCCGCTCTGTAAATTTCCACTGGCGGAACCAAAAACTATGCTCCACCCAGGAAGTCATCTGCACTCTAGTAGAGTGAGCCTGCAGCCCCACGAGTGCCTGACGTCAATGCAAGAGATATGCTGACGCTATTGCCTCCCGGATTCAACTGGATATTGAAGCTTTGGCTGCCACTTCACCTTTACGCAGACCCCCGAACAGAACAAACAAACGATCCGATTTTCGGAGGGCCTCCGACACTTTTAAGTACTGACACAGAGCCCTTTTTATGTCCAAGCGATGTAGTCTGCGAACTGACGCATCTTCCTACGAAGATTCCAAAACTGGTAACGAGACCAACTGATTCATGTGGAAAAGAGAACTACTTTGGGCAAAAAGGATGAAACTGACTGCAAAACCACCTTTTCTCTAGAAAAGGACAAGAACGGTTCTTGACAACACAAGGCCTGAAAACCCGAAACTCGGCAAGACGAACAATAGCCACTAAGAACACTGTTTTTAAAATCAAATCCTTGACCGAAGCCTGATGCAAAGGCTCAAAAGGTTCTCTAGTCAATGCCCCCAGGCCAAAATTGAGATCCCACGGAGAGACCACCATTTTGCGAGAAGGCCGCAGCCGAGACGCTGCCTTTAAAAATCTTACCACGTTGACGAGAGCGCCCAAGGCCAACCCTTGGACCTTTCCCCGATAGCAAGAAATTGCTGACAGCTGGACCCTTAAGAAGCTGGTTGCTAAGCCCTTATCAAATCCATCCTGCACCAAACCGAGAACCATAGTAACTGAAACCGTGGCAGCATGGACCTGCTGCTGAGAGCACCAATCCTCGAATACACGCCATCCATGCACATACGTTAGGGATGTGGACTTCTTTCCGGCTCGAAGTAAGGTCGCAATCACCGCCCCAGAAGAGTCTTTCTTTCTTAATCTTGTCCTTTCGATGGCCAGGCCTTAAGCGAGAATCGATCCACCTGAGACATTCGAAGAGGACCCCGGGTCACCAAATTCGCCATTGCGGGCAATCGCCAAGGCTTCCCGACCAGCAGCTTGACCAGGTCAGCATACCACGGATGCCTCGGCCAATCTGGCGCCACCAACACCACTCTCCCCCAATGCGCCTCGCTGCGCTGAATCACTCGCCCTATGAGTGCCCACGAGGGAAAGACATAGAGAAGGCCGGGCAACGGCCATAGTTGCATCAGAGCATCGATGCCCTCTGACATCCTTTCTTGTCTTCCGCTGTAAAAACGATTCGCCTTGGCCGAATGAAAGGTCGCCGTGAGATCCAAGCTCGGAGGACCCCCCACCTGAAGACTATCTGTGCGAACACTTTCGGATGAAGCTACCACTCTTCGGCATCCACCCGGATTTCTATGAGAAAATCCGCCATCACACTGTCTGCTCCAGCAATGTGCGGCGCCAAAATCGCCTGCAGTCTAGGTTCCACCAGAGCGAACCGAGTCTCTGATTCCTCTTCCATGGCCGCACTGCCTGTGCCCCCCTGCCAGTTTAGGTAAGCCACTGTTGCAGGATTGTCGGACAGCATCCGAAATGCCCGATCCTTCACTTCGGGTTGGAACGCTTGAAGCACAATAGCTACCGCCCTCAGCTCCAAATGGTTGATCGACCCATGGGCCTTCTGTTTGCTCCAAACATCATGTGCGAAAAGATCCTCTCAATGATCTCCCCAGCATGCGAGACTCATCTCTGTCAACATCGGGAGCCACTGCAGTTGTTCCAGCGGCAAGCACAATGCAAGATCTCCTGGGACTAGCCACCAGTGGAGGGACCGCCTGCCCTGCGCAGGACATGGGAGACATTTGTTCAGAGAATCGTTCTGGTGCAACCATCGTCGTAATAAAGACCTTTGTAAGGAGAGCATGCGAACTCTGGCCCATGGAACTACCTCCAGAGTCACTGCCCTTGTCCCGTGTGGCCGACGATAGCGCCAAGCTGACGGCGCCAGATCTGCCAGACACCTGCATACTAGCTGTTGAAGGGCCTGATCTCGCCACTCCGGCAGAAGCACTGCTCCCCATTGGGTGTAGAACCGTACCCCCAAGTACTCTAGGACTTGAGACGAACTAAGAGACTTTTGGCCACATTGACTACCCAGCCGAGAGCCTAAAGAAATTTTACTACTCTGTTCGTAACCTGGACACACTCAGCCCTGGACTTTGGTCGACTCAGCCAATCAATTAATCATCGAGATAAGGGTGAACTAAGATTCCTTCTTTCCGCAGAACTGTCGCAACCACCACCATAACCTTGGTGAAGGTGCGCGGGGCCATTGCCAAACCAAAGGGCAAGGCTTGAAACTGAAAATGTCCCCATGGGAAGGCGAACCTTAGAAACTTCTGATGCGCTGCCCTTATCGAAATGTGTAAGCATACTTCTGTAAGATCGCGGGATGTTAAGAACTCTCCTTGCCGAACCACCACTAGTACCGATCGCCATGGTTCCATTCGAAAGTGAGATACTTGGAGGCAGCGATTTACTTCCTTGAGAATGAGAAAGGACGGGGAGGCCCGTCTTTCTTTGGAACTACAAAAGAAACAGAGTAGCGCCCGATGCCAAAAAACTCCTGTGGGCCCGGCACAACCGCTCCTAACTGCAAGAGACGATCCAAAGTCTGGCGAATTGCAGACACTCTCCGCTGCCCCTTTGCAAGGAGACAGAACAAATGAATCCAGCACCGGGCGATCAAATTCTAGGGCATACCCTTTGTGTATTACCTCTAACCCCCATTGCTCTGCCGTTATCCGGACCCTCACAAAAAACAATTTTTGTTGGAACTCACACCATGAGGGACCCCCTCTCGTTGTGTGCTGTTCCGTTTTTATCTTAAATTTAAATAAGGACACAGCCTTAACAAGGATCAGAGGGACATCAACCCTCTAATACCAACCGAGATTTTTTCATTCATATGAAGGCCAGAGCCAAGTGAAAAGTCACTTAACTTGAACGTGAGCTTCTCTACGATAGTTCAACAGATGTCCAGCATGTCAACGTCCCCAACAGACAGATAGCCAAAACCCACTGAAGTCCTCTCCAGGGCTGTTTAGCATTCCCCCATAGGTATTCTTCCGGGCAATTATGAATGAAATCCAAACATTCCAGCAAGAGGAGAGACGACACTCCCCTCAACGGTCTTCATAATAAGGTTAATGCTGTGGGGAAACATACTGCATATGTTGCTGCGGAGAAACATACCCCCAACGATTCAAGAGGCTTATTCCAAACGGCTCCACTACATATTCTGAGCAACCACATGAGGAGACCTCAACTCCACAGTAAAGTAACTCAACGTTGTATTTGTTTCGAGACACCGATGCTCCCGGCTCTTCCTCAAACTCTGTCGCTCCTAACTCCACCGGAAACACAAACCTTTTAAATGCCTCTACAGAAGCACATGGTCGGCTGGCAACCAATGGGTCCCCGGTACACTCGAACCATACTGCTTAAATCAAAGTCCACCATTCCACTGATGAATTGAGACCCTGAGGCTCACAGAATTTAAAGTGTAAATCCAAAATTGTTCTCGATAACTGAGGCAAGAATGCCTATCCCCCCCTCTGACCTGAAATCGAATACGATCAATTATTCTCCAGCGCAGATCAGTGAACCTATGGTGATGTTCCTGGCAATGTGAAGCTCCTGTCAATCAACTGCAGCCCCTGCCGCGGCTCCTCACCCGATAACAGGTTCGGGAGCAGCCAGAGGTCTCGGACTGAGGAAGGCCCCCTCTGAACCTTCCCCCCAAAATCCTGGGTGAGAGAGAGGAGAAGAAACATCCTTCCCCTCAGCCCTGCTGTCTCTCTATTCCAGTAAGGACTCGCCATCCATAGAAATAGAAACATAGAAATAGGCCATGTGGTCTTTTTCTGTCGTCATATCTAGTCTGCCCTTTCATAACAACTACAACAGTCCCCTTTTTACCTTTAGAGATCCTCTGTGTTTGTCCCATGCTTTTTTGAATTCAGTTACTGTCCTCATCTCTACCACCTCCACTGGGAGACTATTCCACGGATCCACTACTCTTTCCGTAAAGAAATATTTCCGCATATCACTCCTGAATCTATCTCCCTTCACCCTCATCCCATGTCCCCTCGTAGCAGAACTTGCTTTCAATTGAAAGAGGCTCTCTCCCTGAACATTTATGCCACAGAGGTATTTAAACATCTCAATCATATCACCTCTATCCCGCCTTTCCTCTAAGGTGTACATATTAAGATCCTTCAGTCTGTCCTCATATGCTTTATAATGAAGACCACTAATCATTTTAGTAGCCACCCTCTGCACCGACTCCATCCTGTTCACATCCTTTTGAAGGTGCGGTCTCCAGAATTGCACACTATACTCCAAATGAGGTCGCACCAAAGACTTATACAGAGGCATTATCACCTCCTTTTTTCTGCTAGCCATTCCTCTCCGTATGCACCCAAGCATCCTTCTAGCTTTTGCCATTGCCTTTTCTACCTGTTTAGCCACTTTAAGATCATCAGACACAACCACGCCTAGGTCCCGCTCTTCTTTAGTGGACAAAAGTACTTCACCCCCTATACTATATTGCTCCCTTGGATTGCTGCAGCCCAAATGCATGACCTTACATTTTTTAACATTAAATACCAGCTGCCAAATTCTAGACCATTCTTCAAGCTTAGCTAGATCCCGCCTCATGTTATCTACCCCTTCCTGGGTGTCTACTCTATTGCAGATTTTGGTATCATCCGCAAAGAGGCAAACCTTACCTGAAAGCCCTTCCGCTACGCTATATCACTAACAAAGATGTTAAAAAGAATCGGACCAAGGACAGATCCCTGGGACACACCACTGATAATATCCTTCTCCTCAGAGTGAGCTCCATTTACTTGTACTCTTTGTCGCCTCCCACCCAACCAATTTCTAATCCAAGCAGTAACTTTAGGGTCCATCCCTAGGGTGCTCAGTTGTTTATAAGTCGCCTGTGAGGAACAGTGTCATAGGCTTTACTGAAATCTAAATACACCACATCTAGGGCTCTCCCTCGGTCCAACGCCCTGGTCACCCAGTCAAAGAAATCAATCAGATTTGCCTGACAAGACCTGCCTCTGATGAATCCATGCTGCCTTGGATCCTGTAATCCGCTGGACTCCAGAAACCTCACTATTTTCTCTTTCAGTAACGTTTCCAATAATTTACTCGCCACCGAAGTTAAACTAACCGGCCACATCCTTACTTCCGCTTTTGTGTAAAGGCACCACATGAGCCTCTCTCCAGTCCTTTGGCACCACTCCCGACTCCAATGAGGCATTGAAAAGGTCAGTCAGTGGAGCTGCTAGAACGTCCCCAAGTTCCCTCAGTATTCTCGGGTGTATCCCATCCGGTCCCATCGCTTTGTCTACTTTAAGTTGAGATAGTTTCTCACGAACACAGTCTTTTGAAAATTGTTCAAGATGTCCTTTGCTTCTGTTCCTATTTGTGGGTGTTTTCTGAGGTCCTGCTCCTGGTTCTTCATCTGTGAACACAGAACAAAAATATTTGTTAAGCAATTCCGCTTTATCCTTATCAGCTTCTACAAATTCCTCCCCTGCACCCTTGAGTCTGACAATACCACTCTTGCCCTTCCTCTTCTCACTAATATATCTGAAAAATGTCTTATCCCCCCATTTTATTGCATTGGCTATTTCCTCCTCCTTTTGAATCTTTGCCTTCTTGACTACTTTGCTAGCTTCTCTAAGTTTTTCCAAATACAGCCTGTCTTCCTCTCTCTGTGATCTCTTGTATTTCATGAAGGCCTCCCTCTTTTTCTTCACTTTTTCAGCTACTTCTTTCAAAAACCATAGCGGTCTCCTTTTCCTTTTATCTTTATTTACTATTTTAACAAAAAGGTTGGTTGCCCTTAAAATATCCCCTTTCAGTTTTTCCCACTGTTTTTCTATATCCCTCAGATGTTCCCATCCAACTAATGACTCCTTGAGGTATTGGCCCATCTTCGCAAAGTTAGTCTTCCTAAAGTCTAAGATCCTCACCTTTGAATGGATTCTAACAGCCCTAGTCCTAATACTGAACCACACCATCTGGTGATCACTGGATGCAAAATGATCTCCCACTACAACATCAGAAACACTTTCACCATTGGTAAGCACCAAGTCCAGTATGGCCCCTTCACGTGTGGGGTCTGTTACCAATTGCCTGAATAGTTCTCCCTGTAGAGAATCCAGGATCTCCTTACTTCTAGATGATACTGCAGCAGGAATGTGCCAATCAACATCTGGCATATTGAAATCTCCTATCAGTAGCACTTCCCCTTTCCTAGCAATGCTGCGCATGTCTTCAATTAACTCTGTCCACCTCTTCCTCTTGTGAGGGAGGTCTCTATATCACACCAATGTAAATAGATTTCTCTTTCCCTCTTTCTAGTTTAACCCAGAATGCCTCCCCTCTCCCTTTTAAGCTCTGTAATTCCAAAGCTTTAATAGTAGTTTTTACATATAGTGCCACTCCTCCTCCCCTACTTCCTACCCTGTCCTTTCTGAATAAAGTATAGCCAGGTATAGTTATATCCCAATCATGGT
The DNA here is from genome assembly GCA_033557465.1 of Ichthyophis bannanicus. Taxonomy (NCBI): domain Eukaryota; kingdom Metazoa; phylum Chordata; class Amphibia; order Gymnophiona; family Ichthyophiidae; genus Ichthyophis; species Ichthyophis bannanicus. The sequence continues at coordinate 1,362,003,432 of CM066032.1, read as the reverse complement.
TTTCTGTGAACCATGTTTCTGTAACTGCCACTAAATCCAAATCCAAATCCATCCCCTGAAGTTCTTGGACTCTTGAGTCTCTTCCAGCTTCAACCTATATTATTTTTTTTATTTATTATTATTTTTTTTTTATCAGCAATGAAGGAGCCCCTCGAAAAAGAAACAAATCCTTTTTTTTGTACCTCCTTCAAAGCCCCATAACCAAAAACTAGACCAATTGCCTCAAAATAACTCAAAACTAAATGAAATAAAAGGAAATCAAATAAAATTACCGGTAACTTAAATGAAGCTAATCCCCGTCTAACCGTGTCAGAGGGATGCACCAAAAACCGCCGCTATCTCGCAGTCAGAAAGCACAGGAACTGCGGCCCTCTAGAATCAGGAGGGCCTGCCTGCCGTTGGTGCACCTTGCGTCGGGCCCCAAAGCCTCTCCGCTTGAACGGACCTCGTCAGGACACTCCCTTTTGCTGACCGCCCCTAACAGTGCCCCAGGCAAATTACCTGCTCCGGTGCTCCCAAACACTGCTCTGCAATCCGCCACTGCTCACAGCACTGTGTGAGCCGCCTCTGCGGAGAGAGCTGAACGGCTCCCGGTGCGCTGCCACGAAGCTCCCAGCCCCGATCGGACTCCGAGATCAGTGTCTAGCTACTCTGCACAGCTCCCCTCCGCCCAGACAAGGAGGGGAGAGCAGCTATCGCATCCGGGCCGAACAAAAGGGGAGGGACAAAGAACCACTAAGGCAGGTTCAAACCCCGCCCCCCAGTTGAATTTTTTTTTTTTTTTTTTAAATGACAGCCTCAAACTAAAGCTAACGAAATCAAATGAAAACCAATGACAGATTATGGGTTACTTTTGGGTTACCTAACTAGACCATGCTCCTTATCTTTTCCTCTAGTGAGCCCAGCACCTAGGCTCACTACGTCCTCCTGCTGCATGGAGACTAGACACACTGGGGGCTGATGGGAGAGACCAGCAGGATATATCCAGTGATGTCACGAATTTGATAAGTCCAGTCTCCATGCTGCAGGAGGAGGTGCACTATCCAGAGGTGGAGGAGCACTATCCAGAGGTGGAGGACTGAACTTGAGGAACGATAAGGAACAAGCATTCTTTTTAAATGCTACTGACTCAGCCTCTCCTGGCCTCCCCCCTCAAAGGTTGGGTAGGAGGAAAGAAGGAACCACGGTCGCACCTCTCTCCTCAGCAAAAGTGTTAAGGGCCAGGGGCAGCTAGAAGGAAGGGGGAGTTCTGCACCCTAAACTTCATGCCACAAGCAACTGACATTCAAAGCGTCAGCTGCGCTGCCACCAGTTCTGCCAGTTTTAAATTATATTTTCCATCCAGACTGCACAGGGTACATCCATCCTCCATCTGGAGACTGAGAAATACTAGCGAGAGGATAACTGCAAGGGACCCTTACAAACTGACATCAAACCAGTGATTCTCAGTCTCCATCTGCTGGTAGGAAGGCATAAATCCACACATCTGTCCTGGACTGGGGGGGACGATGATGAAACAGAATTTAAGAGAACATAGGATAAAGCATAGAAGATCTCCAATAGTCAAATATGAGGGGAAGTCTGAGAATGGCTAGGATACGTGGCACTGCATCTTGAGTAAGAATTGATCTAATGGCCTTGTCCGCTGCCATATTCTTTCAAGATGGTAGGAACAAAGTTGAGAGGTTGCAGTACTGCAAACAACCCACCATTCACTCTCTTGAAAGCAGAAAGAAGGATAGAGCTATCTGTTAAGTGCAATCTCTGGACATTTTTGAAGAATAATTGTTTAAACATTAGGATCAGAAGTTGGTGGCTTGTATCTGCTAAAACTACTTACAAACTATAACTATAGCTTACCAGCTCTGAGCAATTAGATAGTATATAACCAGCAGGAAGCACTATGCTCTCATTGAGAAAAGACAATGACAGAGAAAAATATACATGCACCAGAACCCCAGCATGTGCAAATGTCCAAAATGAATATGCGTGGGATATATCATATGCCAGTGGCTCCCAAACCCTGCCCTGGGGAGACTCCCAGCCAATTGGACTTTCAGGATATCCAAAATGAGTGTGCATAACAAAGTCACATGCAAATGGAGACAATCCATGTAAACCTCATGAAAACCTGACTGGCTGCGGATTCTCTAGGACAGGTTTTTGGAACCACTGTTCTAATACAAAAAGTCAACTCTTGCCTCTTATTCTGACGCCCAGAAATTATTTTAAAAAAAGAAAAGAAGCCATGCCACACTGAAACAACTCTTAGAGGCCCCTTTTAATAAATGTTTTAATGTCTATTAATGAAGTCAACTCATGTTAACCTTTTGTAAAAGGGCCCCTTACTGAACCTATCTATGGGTACTGTAATGCAGAGCTATAGTAACTACACTGATCCTGGGAAGGAACTGATTCATATTGTGATATATTATATTGAAATTAGCATCTTAGCAATAAGATCTTGAAAGCATCTGTGTATCACCATCTCTTAAAAAGTAATTAGATCTTACCTGCTAATTAGTGTTCCTGAAGGAACGACAGTCCAGTCCCTTTACTTCTGGGTTACGCAACCCTTCCAGCAGCTTGGAGGCTGAGCCCAACCTTTTTGGGGATGGAGCGGTATAAATACCACTGGAACCACCCACAGACCCCAGTAATCGAATGAAAAAGCAGACTTAACGAACTTCCATTAATAACCTACATAACATAACACCACAAAGGAATATTTAACAACCAACTTTTTTTTTTTTTTTGTAAGGAATAGGAGTAGGAAAGGAGGAAGGGCAACGGGAGGAGGTGGCCTGCATGAGTCTGACCGAGCCGCCTTTCACCTGCACTCCTTCACCCAGAACTGGCCCCATGCTCGGTCCGCAGCTCCACCCCTGACTAATAGGCCTTAACGGGTGGGATCAGGGACTGGACTGTCGTTCCTTCAGGAACACTAATTAGCAGGTAAGCTCTAATTACTTTTTCCTTATCGTCACTCCAGTCCAGTCCCTTTACTTCTGGGATGTAACAGAGCAGTTCAATCCTGGGTGGGATCCGGCATACCGGACTGAAGAACCGCCAGACCAAACCGAGCGTCCGCTGAACTCTGTACGTCCAGCCTGTAGTGCTTGGTGAAGGTATGCAGAGAGGACCAAGTTGCTGCCCTACAAATATCCAGAGGAGGAACTAGACTGAATTCTGCCCAAGAGGTAGCCTGTGCCCGAGTTGAGTGCGCACGCAGTCCGACTGGAACCTGCTTCCCTTTCAGGATATAGGCAGAAGCAATCGCTTCTCTGATCCACCTGGAGATGGAGGCCTTGGCCGCCGCCTCCCCCTTTGTGCGGGCCTCCGAACTGAATGAATAGTCGGTCGGATTTCCAGAAAGGTGCTGTGCGGGCGAGGTAACGCTTCAAGGCCCTCTGGACGTCTAGGAGGCGAAGCTTGCTATCCCTACCTTTTTGCCCCTCGGCCGAAAAGGCCGGGAGAGTAACTGTCTGGTTCACATGAAAGGGGGAGATAACCTTGGGCAAGAAGGAAGGAACCGTGCGCAGGACCACCTTGTCCTTGAGAAAGGACAGAAAGGGGGGCTGAGAAGACAGCGCTTGTAATTCGGAGACCCGCCTGGCCGAGCAGATAGCGACCAGAAAAACTGTCTTCAGGGTTAAGTCCTTTAGGGAGGCCCTCTTTACTGGCTCAAAGGGTTCCCCGATCAAGGCATTTAGCACTAGGTTGAGATCCCAAGGGGGGATGACCGACCTCCGTTGAGGACGCAGTCGTCTAACCGCTCTTAGGAACCTGGACACGTCCGCGTGGGCCCCTAGGGGCTTGCCGCGAACCTTACCTCTATAGCAAGCGATGGCAGCCAGCTGGACTCGTAAGAAACTGTGCGCTAGACCCTTGTCAAATCCTGCTTGCAAGAATTCCAGAACCTCCGGAACCGAGGCCGAGAGGGGTTTCCTTCGGTGTTCCGCACACCACGCTTCGAAGATGCGCCAAACTCTTACATAGGAAAGACAGGTCGAGTGTTTCTTAGCATTCAACAGCGTCGTGATTACCGCTCCTGAATACCCTCGCTTCAGGAGCCGCGCCCTTTCAATAGCCAGGCCGTAAGCGAGAATCGATCCACGTGAGGCATCCGAACCAGGCCTTGCCTCAGCAGGTCCCTTTTGCAGGGAAGCCGCCAAGGCTGGTCGGCGATCAACCTCACCAGATCCGCATACCAGGGGCAGCGAGGCCAATCCGGAGCTATGAGAATTATCAATCCCTGGTGAGCCTCCACCCGCTGGAGAACCTTTCCGATAAGAGCACAAGGAGGGAACACATAGAGCAGACCCTCCGAAGGCCACTTCTGGGACAGGGCATCCAGGCCTTCGGACATTCTTTCCCGCCGCCGACTGAAGAATCGGTCCACCTTGGCGGACGAGAACCGCACCATGAGATCCATGACTGGGAGCCCCCAACGGGCCACTATTTGGTCGAAGGTCTCCTGCTCCAGTTCCCACTCTCCGTGGTCTATCTTGTACCTGCTGAGGTAATCGGCTGTGACGAAGTCCGTGCCGGCCACGTGCTGAGCTGAAAGCACTTCCAACCGAACCTCCGCCCACTGGAATAGAGCGTCCGCCTCCTTCTCCAAGGCGGGACTGCTGGTGCTGCCCTGGTGGTTGATGTAAGCCACCGCAGTTAAATTGTCGGAGAGAACGCAAATTGCTCTTTTTTGCACTAAGTCCTCGAGAGCCTTGAGCGCTAGGACGACGGCCCGCAATTCCAGTCTGTTGATGGGCCATTGAGACTCCAACGGTGTCCAGCAACCCTGGACGAACTGGTCCTCGCAGTGAGCTCCCCAGCCTGCCAGACTGCCATCCGTCGTCAACAGTAACCACTGATGAGGCTCGAGGGGCATCCCGCGATCCAGATTCCTTGGGCACCGCCACCAGCGGAGGGCCTGTTTGGTCCGCGGAGCACAGGGTAACTGCATTGACAAAGGATGATGCTGGGGGGACCACCGACGCAATAGAGCCCGCTGCAATGGCCGCATGTGAGCCCTGGCCCATGGCACTACCTCTATCGCCGCCGCCATTGTTCCCAGTACCTGAAGATAATGCCACGCTGAGGGGTTTCGTCTGCCCAGAAATCTGCGTGACTAGAAGCCTTAGGTCCCTTGACCTCGTTCGGGAAAGGAACACTCTGCCTCTGCTGGTGTCGAACCTTGCTCCGAGATACTCGAGTTCCTGGGAGGAAGTCATCCTGCTCTTTGCTCGATTGATGACCCACTCCAACTCCTCCAGAACCTGAACCACTCTGGCCGTTGCCGAGCGACTTTCCTCTTGCGACTTTGCCCGGATCAGCCAATCGTCCAGGTAAGGGTGCACTAGTATTCCCTCTTTCCGTAGGGAAGCCGCTACTACCACCATCACCTTGGTGAAAGTCCTTAGAGCCGTAGCTAGGCCGAAGGGCAGGGCCTGGAATTGAAAGTGGCCTCTTGGCACTGCGAATCTCGGGAACTGTTGATGGGACTTCCTGACCGGTATATGCAAGTAGGCTTCTGTCAAATCGAGGGACGTTAGGAACTCTCCGCCCCTTACGGCTGCTATGACTGATCGTAGGGTTTCCATTCGGAAGTGTGGTACTCTGAGACAGCGATTGACCTGCTTTAGATCCAGGATCGGACGAAAGGACCCTTCCTTCTTTGGTACCACGAAGTAAATAGAGTACCGACCAGAGCCGCACTGGTCTGGTGGTACTGGGACCACGGCCCCGAGCGCCATTAGTCGGGCGAGAGTTGCCTCTATCGCCGCCCTCTTTGTAGGCGAACCGCAGGGAGACTGAACAAAGGCTGGAAGTATTTGTTTTGCAAATTCGAGAGCATAGCCCTCTCTGATCACCTCTAGGACCCATTGATCGGACGTGACCCGGGACCAGGCGGGAAGAAACTGCCTTAAACGTCCGCCCACCGGCAGCCTGTCCCCCTGGACCCCCATCATCTCAATGTTGTTTTCTAGGTCCCGAGGAGGAGGAAGAGGCACCAAAACCTCGACCTGCTCCTCGAAACCCTCTAAAACCTTGCCCCTTAGAGGGAAAACGGCCCCTGGGGAAAGGGTTTGACCTGGCTGAGCGAAACCTCCGGGGGTCCCTAGGTTGGTTACGCACTGGGGGTAGGGAGCGCCCTTGCTTCGGTCTGTCTTCCGGAAGCCTGCCTCCCTTAGACTCGCCAAGGTCCTTTACCAGTTTCTCTAAATCCTCTCCAAATAACAGCTTCCCCTTAAAGGGAAGTCGACTCAGGCGTGCCTTCGAGGAGGCATCGGCTGCCCAATTCCGTAGCCACAAATAACGCCTGGCTGCCACCACCGAGGCCATGTTCTTGGCTAGGCTTCTGATGAGGTCATACTGACTATCCGCCAAGTAGGCTGCTCCGGATTCCAACCTAGCAGAGTTGGCCTCTGCCTCGTCTGCAGAGCCCTCCACTGACTGAAGCTGTTGTGACCACCTTAAACAGGCCCGTGCCACCCAAGCTCCTGAAACGGAGGCCTGCAAGGCGAGCGCGCTTACATCAAAGGCTTGCTTCAGGAGCGTATCCAATTTTCTGTCTTGAGAATCTCTCAGGGCCGTGCTGCCCTTGACTGGGATAGTAGTCTTCTTAGTAACTGCTGATACCGCTGTATCCACCCTGGGAGACCTCAGCAGCTCTTTGTCTGCCTCAGGGAGAGGATATAAGCGAGTCATGGACCGGACCCCGCTTAAACTTGACTCTGGTTGATCCCATTCTTCCTGGATCATCTGACGCACCACCCTGTGGACAGGAAAAACTTTCTGTGATCTCCTAATGGCCTGGATTAATGGATCCTCCAACGCCTCCTCCTCTGCTGGCGTGTCTGAGGCTACAATGAGAACCTTCAGGGACTCATTAATTAATGCCGGGAGCTCCTCCCGACGAAAGACTCTAATTATACGGGATTGATCTTTTTATTTATTTATTTATTTAGCAAGCATTTGTAGCCCGCTCCTTCCAGCGATCAGAAGCGGGTAGGATTACTATTGTGAAACTGCCGAATCAAGGCAGGTACAAATTTTGTTTACATACAGATTGTCAGAAAAGCACATCATACAGAGTTAACACTTCTTAGCTATGGGGAGTTCATTTACATATATACATAAATACATATATACAGGATAATCTTCTTGGACACAGTGGTCAGGGGCTGCTCCATCTGTGGGTTTAGTTCAGGTTGAAATGTGATTGGAAAATGTGCGTTTTGAGTTTCTTTCTGAAGTCTAGAAGGTCATTGCTAGCTCGTAGTTCTGGTGGGAGTTGGTTCCACAGTGTTGGCGCCGCATATGAGAAAGCCCTGTGGCTGGTGTTAGCTTTGGCAGATCTTATATCTGTTGGAGTGTGAAGGATGTTGGAATTGTGGGTTCTTCTGTTTCGGGTAGGAGGTTGCAATCTTACTAGGTTGTTGAGGAAGGAAGGTGCTAAGTTGTGGATGAGTTTGAAGGTGGTTGTTAGTATTTTGTATTTTGTGCGAGCTGTTATGGGTAGCCAGTGTAATTGAATTAGTACTGGTGTGATGTGGTCACTTAGATTTTTCTTCATTATGACCCTGGCAGCTACATTTTGTGCCATTTGTAATATGTTTAGGGTTTTTTAGGTAAACCTTGTAGGATGGCGTTGCAGTAGTCAAAATGTGGCATGATGAGTGCTTGGGCCACTGTTCTGAAGTCTTGGGGATCAATAATATTCCGAATGGGTTGGAGCACTCTAAGCTTGTGGAAAACTGCTCTGTTGGTCTTTCGGAGGTGTTTTTCCATCTTTAGGTCACAGTCAAATGTGACTCCTAGATACTTTATTTCTTTTTTTGTTTGGTAAGTGTTGTTACATAGTGTTATTGATGTGGGAGGGTAAAAATTCGGTTCTTTGGAGATATACATTACTTCGGTTTTTTTGTGATTAATTGACATACTACTTTGTTGTAACCAGTCTTGCATCTCTCCGATACATGTCTCCAGTGGGTTGTAGTCTGGGTTTTTAGTGTCTAGTTGTGTGTATAGCATGATATCATCGGCATAGATGTGGTAATTAATTTCGTGCCGTGAGAAAATTTTGCATAGTGGCTGCATATATATGTTAAACAGAAGTGCTGAGAGAGCAGAGCCTTGGGGGATTCCCTGTGTTTGTGAGAAAGATTCTGCTTTTTCTCCGTTGAATTGAACCTGTTGTGTTCGATTTGAGATGTAGGATGAGAACCATTTTAGTGGGGTTCCTGTTATTCCTATTGATTTTATCCTATTTATGAGGGTCCCATGATTAACTGTATCAAAGGCAGCTGAGATGTCAATGAATACAAGAATGTACATTTTCTTTTTGTTTTCAAGGCCCTTTAGGAGGTTGTTAAGTAGAACTAGTAACAGGGTTTCAACTCCATGATGTTGCCTGAAGCCATATTGCTGGTCATCAAGAGGAGCACTGTCAGTCAGATGGTCTTGGAGTTGTAGAAGGACCGTTTTTTCTATGATCTTTGCCAGGAATGAGATACTTGATATGGGACGGTAGGAGGCTGGGTCTTCTCCGTTGAGTGTAGTGTTTTTTAGGATCGGTCTAATGACTGATTTCTTTAGTTCTGAGGGCATGATTCCTTGTTGTAGGGATAGGTTAACTATGTGTGCTATGTGAGGTGCTATGTCTCGTTTCACTGCCTTGATCCAGGATGCAGGACAGGGATCTAGTGGGGAGGTGGTGCTTTTCAGGCTTGTGACAATGGCTGTGATTTGCTTGGTTCCTATTTTGTGGAAGTGCTCCCATAACTGGTTTTGCGTTGTGTTGTTCTCACTTCTGATTTGTGGTGTTGGTGGGGGGGGGGTGGAGGACCAGGGGCCGTCAGTTTGGTCGCGTAGTGGTTTGCCAGTGTTTGGACCTTGATGGATTTGTTGAGGTTGGCATTTTGGTCGGTTTTGGTTAGTGATTTGACTAGTTCAAATAACTCTCGTGGGCGATTGATTGCCTTGTTTAGGATGTTGGTGTGATGTAATTTTTTTGCATTGTTCACGTCGTCTTTGTATTTTGCGAGATGGGCCATGTATTTAGTTTTGAGATCGGAGGATTTGGTTTGTCTCCATTTTCTCTCTATTTTACGGAGCTCCCTTTTTGATTTTATTAGAGTTCCTGTGTACCAGGGTTCCGAGTTGATCTTATGTGGGTTTGATGTGTGTTTCAGAGTTGGGTTAGATGTATTTTGGATGTGTGTGTTCCATCTGTTAGTTAGTTTGTCTAGGTCTGTGGAATCTAGGTTTATGTGGGATGCAATGGTGCTTATGAGGTGTTCCTCGTTGAGTTTGCTGAATTTCCTAATGGGGTTGGTCATTCTCATCTCCTTTGAGTTTTTGGGTTGGCACTGTAGTTTAAGTTTACAGTTGATTTGGTGGTGGTCTGACCATGGTACTTGAGTTATGTTTATTATAGGTGGTTCATTGCTTTGTTGTGGATTTCTGGGTATGAAAATCATATCTAGGATGTTTCCTCTATCGTGTGTGGGGTTGCTTATTATTTGTTGGAAACCCAATTGGTCGATGGCTTCATAGAAGGAGTCCGTGTGGGACGGAGGAATTGATGCTAGGTTCAAATCTCCGAGGATGATCTGGAATTTTTTGCTTTGTGTGGATGTGATGGTTTCTAGTGCTGTGGCTAGTGTTTCGTGCTGTGGTGAGGGAGGTCGATAGATTAGGCAGATGGATAATGCCATGCTCTCGACTTTAAGTAGGTCAAGATCTGGATTTGTGACCGTAGATGTGGTTGTGAGTTGAAGGCTGGTTTTGGCTGCTATAAGGACTCCGCCTCCTCTTCTGTTGATGCGTGGGCAGTTGTATAGTTGGTATCCGGGCTTCTGTATTTGGTTCATTGTTGCAGAGTCTGAGTCAGTGAGCCATGTTTCTGTTATGCATAGGATATCTGGTTGTTCGTCAGTTAGAATGTTGTGGATAATATGCGTTTTATTCCTTATTGACCTAGCATTAATAAGGATAATGTTACATGTGTGATGTTCTTGGTGTGTGGTTCGTGTGAGTTGTATTTGAGATCCAATAGTGTTCTTTGCTTTGGTTTTAGGGTGTTTTGGGATCTCCCCTTCTTCAAGCTCCTCCTCTTCCTCGTCCAAGTCCTTGTCAGAGTTCTCCTCCTCCGGGGTACCCTGTGAGAGGGACGTGAGGGGCTCCTCACAACTCAGACGGGGGCGCTTAGGCGGAATGCCGGATTCCGGATTGCTTGCTCTCATGGGTCTGGGCGACTTGTCTTCCGCCGACGGCACAGCATCTCCTGTCCCTAAGCCCTGCTTACGCAAGCAATAGGCCTTGTGAAGTAAGAGGATGAAGTTAGGGGAGAAAAAGTCCCCGGCCCCACCTTCTCCTGTGGGGAAGGAGGAAAGGGGCAGAGAAGGAGTGGGTAAATCCGAGGACATAGAAGGAGGGAACTGTGACCCCCCCTCCCCTTCTAGGGGGTCTCCGGACCCCTGGGAAGACTGCGCCATGGCCAAGTTAATTTCTTGTTCCACGGAGGTAGCCACTGCAGCACAACCCCTGCAGATTCCTGCCTCCGAGGAAGTACCCCTGCGGGTACCACAGGATGGACACCGAAACTTGCCCGTCATGTCCTTGATAAAGGTTACTGAAGCCCTTCCTACTCCGAGGCTTCAACAATTGGCCTAACCAAACAAACAAAAAAAAAAACTGTACAGTTCAGATACAGAGGATGACCGCCTTTTTATTAACTGTGTGAGTGTGTGCTCTCTCCTCTAGCAGTTTAATTACCAGTTCCCCAGAAAAAGAAAACTAACACTTTAACAACAAAAAAGGATTAAACTAAAATCAAAATTAAAATCAAAATTGAACTAAAATTAAATGAATATTAAAGAGAGAGCAGAGGGATTAAATAAATAAACTCCAATCCCTTTTCAAACCCCAGTACTTGCGGTTTATGGACTTCTTCTGTTGAGATGTCTGGGCCCGACTCAGCGATCACTGCCCGTTGGCTCTACACGTGGTAGGCCTCACCACGTGGAGACCTAAACGGGGGACCGCGAGTCTGCCCTCCGGCCCGTTCTTCACGCCATGTGCAGCACAGAGCTGGGACCGCGCCTCACTCTGAATTAGAAACCGCCGTTTTAAACAGCTACACCGCAGGAATCGGGGGCTCCGGAGCTCGCCTCTGGGACGGGACCGGCGGTAAGAATTGAACTGCGGCGTTGCCTCAAGCGCTCAGCCACCAGGAGGGCTTCGGCGCGAGGCAGGGCAGGTCTGCGGGGAAATTGTGCAGGAGCCGGCCGGATCAGCAGCAGAGGAGATCTGAGAGGTCCTCCTCGCTGCTGCATACAGAAACCACCTCCGATACCCGGCCCGGCCAGGGGGGGGGGGGGGGGGGTGGGGGAGGAGAGAGCAGGCAGGAGAAATTGAAGGTACAGGACCTGAAAAAACAAAAGAAACCAAAAGGTAAATAAGGTAAATAGAAATAATAAGGAAACTAAAAAAGGAAATTTAAATAAAAAGGAAGACTCCAGTAAGCCCTAGGCTTACGGAACCCTCCAGCTGCTTGGAGGCTGAGAATACTGGGGTCTGTGGGTGGTTCCAGTGGTATTTATACCGCTCCATCCCCAAAAAGGTTGGGCTCAGCCTCCAAGCTGCTGGAAGGGTTGCGTAACTCAGAAGTAAAGGGACTGGACTGGAGTGACGATAAGGAATAATTCTTATAATGGTCTGTCAGCATAATAAAAAAAAAACCTACATGATGTTATTTTGAGTTTGCAGCAGCTGCACTGGCTACAGTCTGCAGGGTGAATAATTTTAAAGTGGTGAATTTGATTTTTTAAAGCTTACAGGGGATGCATATTTTTCTTCCAATTTCTTTTTTTCAGGATTTTTATAATCTGGTATGTCGACAGAGGTCACTGGGGATGAGTTTTTGAAAACCCCTAGGATGCCTCAGATTAATAGTGTTAAGACCTTAACTCAATTGTTCTCCTTTTCCCTAAATAACAGAATTACCAGAGGATCTCAGATTTCAGCTATATTTTTTTAGGTTTTCAGAAGAAAAATAAATTGTACTCAAGCTATGAAAAAAAAAAAATCATCATCATCAAGTATATACCTAAGTCAGTCCAATTTGTATGGAGAAATGTTCCATACCTGCTAATTTTCCTTTCTTCTAATCGCTAGACCAGTCCAAACATATGGGTTATGCTCCCCAATCAGCAGGTAGAGGCAGACCAGAACAACTTTCAGTAATGTCACAACTTGTATATACGCTGGTGCAGCACTGAGATAAATCAATATTGTCTGCCTCCAGCAGGTGGCAAGGTGAATAGACTGGTGCAATAATGCAGATAGACCTATCTTCCCTGGCCCAGATCAATCTTGTGGTCTGTATGTTTAAGACCTTGGCCCAACGTTTGCTCAGAGCTTGGGTATGCTCATGGTCTCCTCAAGCTGACAGATGTCCTGTGTCCAGCGCCATTTCCCACAGGTTCCAGCACTGGTGGGCCAGAGGGCAGACAGGAAGACCCCATGAGGCCCCTGATGGGGGTTAAGTCAAGTCTGGGTCCAGGCCCCCCTTCCCTCTCATTCCTATTTCTTCATGTTCTCCTTATTTTTATGTTTGTCCTGTTTCTTTCTTGGCTCTCTGAATTTGCTGCTTGAATGAAGCAGCTTAAAATACAAAACAAAACAAAACCACCACCCTTTCAAATAGTGGCCCTTTCCAGGAATCTGTAGGCAGCTGGAGAGGTCCTTCTCAGGTTTCTCTGGAGGGCCTGATGGGTACAGGGATTCCCCTCCCTATCAGAGGTTCCTTTTTCATCATCATTTTCTTCTCCATTGAGGATTTTCCTGCAAATTTTCTTTTCTCCGATTGTGTTCGAGCTCTGCCATGATGCCAGATGCATGGAGGTGTGCTGCCTGCAGCTCCCATCAAGTGAACTCTGCAAATTGCTCTTTCTGCCCTGACGGTAATGGAGAAGTCTTGGGGCACATTTTTTCCAGCAACATTGGACTCCCCATGGGAGGTCTGGAGCCCGATGCAAATTAAGTGCCTCAACCTATTCTCCCACAATTTTCCCGCTAGCAGGAATGATAGCCACTTCAGTGGAAGGTCACATGGACCCGGAGAAGGGGCGTGTGGTGAGGCAGCCATGGTCTTAATTGTTAAATTTTATCTTAAAAATTATTAAAGTAACTGGAGCTGCCAAATTTTCAGTAAGATCAAACTGATTTCTTTATCTCATTAAAACTATGGTGGCTTCATAGAGTCTTATTGACAGTAAACATATGCAATGGCCAGGCAGCGATTTTAAAATTTAAAATGTTTTCTTAGGTAAAGGGATGATATTAAGGGAATAAAAATAGGAAGGAGTAAATATAAAATTTCATTATTTGCAGATGATATAATCTTAAGTGTATGTAAGCCTTGGGCATCAATCCAATATTTAATGTGTGAATTAGAAGAATTTGGTAAATTATCGGGTTTCGTTAATTGGTCTAAATCAGAAATTTTAAATTTAAACTACACAAAGAGACACACAGGATAAGTTACAAAAGAAATATCTGTTCAAATGGGCAAAAGAGAGTATTAGATATCTTGGCATTTATATTAGTAAAAAGATAGAAGCATTATATAAACTGAATTATCATAGACTATTTGGAAAGGTGGAGAGCTGGCTGGATGGATGGGGGCAGGGATATTTGTCATGGCTGGACGGATTGCTACTATAAAGATGATGCTCTTACCAAGATTTCTATTTCTCTTCCAGACGTTACCAATTAAAATACCACCTAATCAGTTAAAAAGGTTACAAAGAATTGTTAATTGTTTTATATGGAAAAATAGAAGGGGGAGGGTAGCAATGGATATAATGCAAAGAACTAAAGGAGAGGGAGGGTTAGGTGTGCCTAACTTTAGGAATATTACGAGGCAGCACAATTAAAAACGATTTGTGAGTGGCATCGAGGAACACAGAAACACTGGGTTCAAATGGAGGAAGTTTTTTTAAGGGGAGAAAGTCTAGTCAAAGTAGCTTGGAGAGGCAGACTTAATTTAGAAAATAAAAATCAAAATTTTCTAATAGTGCATAGTTTCCAAGTTTGGAAACAAAATAGAAAACGATTAATACAAAATAAGAGGGACTCACAGTGTATGCCTCTTGAAGCCTGTTTTGAAAGCAGACAAGGACCAGAGATGGGCATTTTGAATAGATGGGATAAGGCGGGGTTAAAATATCTCTCACAAATAGCGAGTAAAGAGGGCATTTTTGAATTTGAAAATATTAAGGATCTATATAGATTAGGAGATAGAGATTATTATGCTTATCTACAAGTGAGTCACTTTTTGAAACAATCGAAGATGTGGCATGATCTCTGGGAAAATAGGGGGTGGTTTGAAGCATTGTGTTTAGGAAATTTTGGGCAGAAAGGAGTTTTGTCAAAAATTTATAAAATGCTAATACCAATCCCTAATATAGTGATACTACATGAAAATGTCAAAAATAATCACTATCTTATCTTTTTGTCGGATGTTCCAGGAAAGGGACATGTACAGGTACTATGTCCTCCACTCAGTTACATCCCTTTTATTAATTTTATTACTAAAAAAACCCCGTCTACTTAACTGAATAAGACGGTTATCGGCAATCCTTGTCAAGCACGACGTGCACGTTTCGGGTCTGTAGCCCTGTCTCAAGTGCTGCCAATACTGCGATTATAAAGGCATAATAGAGGGGGGGAATAATAAATTGAGATAAATGATAAAATGGGAAGAAGATTTGGAGATAAGATGGTCTGAGGAGGAATGGGATAAGATAATACAAACAGTGGCAAGTATATCCATAGCCACAAGGGTAAAAGAAAATGCTCATAAATTGTTGTTCAGATGGTATTGGATTCCAGTATGTAAAAAAAAGAGCCGGAAGGGGGGATTAATGATCACTGCTGGAGGGGATGCAATGAGAAAGGGAATTGGTTGCATATGTGGTGGAATTGTAAGTAGATACAAGCCTTTTGGATTGAGATTTTGGAGTTGACATATAACATGACAGGATATTGAATACAAAGAAAGCCAGAGATTTGTTTACTACATCAATTAGATGTGGACATTCCAAAGAGTTAGTGGAGTGATACATCACAGTATAGTAGCTGCTAGAAATGAAATAGCACAACATTGGCAGGGGAAATCCATGCCACATAAGGCAGGATTTGTGAAAATAGTGGCAGAGATGTGTTTGAAGGTGAAATTAGACTTACCTGCTAATTGTTGTTCCTTTAGGAACTCCAAAGGTTCAGGACTAGCCTGGAGTCTTGCACCTCCTCCAGCAACTTTGGAGACTGAGAATGTCACTTCTTTGATGTCACCGGTATAAGTACTCCGGATCCGCCCCCTGGCATCAGTAAACCTATTGACAAAGCAAACTCACGAGAGCAACAATTAAGTAGCAATATAACTACTATGAAGAAAACGTAAAAAGGGGAACCCCATGCAGGAACACACTGCGCCCCCTTAAAGCTAACCACTCAGGTGCTGAGATCCCCATATCCTGACAGAAAGAAAAAGATATGGAGTGAGAAATTCTACACCCCCGAACCAAATACCTCCCCCAACACGGACTGCACTCTGGGAGTCCGACCGACAAGCTTACCTGTCACACTTTCCATGCTTCAGGCGTTGGCTCACACTAAAATCTGGGAGGGATACAGGACTAGCCTGGAGTTCCTAAAGGAACAACAATTAGCAGGTAAGTCTAAATTTCACCTTCCTTAGCGTCCCTCCAGGCTAGTCCTGAACCTTTGGGGATGTAACAGAGCAGTGCAAAGAATCAACGGGAGGGACCCGCCAATCCCGCCTGAAGTACTGTTGAACCAAAACCGGCATCCCTTTCCGCCTGCAAATCCAGCCGGTAATGACGGATAAAAGAATGCAAAGAAGACCAAGTAGCCGCTCTACAAATCTCCACCGGCGGAACCAGACTACGCTCCGCCCAAGAAGTCGCCTGCGCCCTAGTCGAATGCGCACGCAAACCTAGCGGAACCGACTTACCCTTTAGCAAATATGCGGATGCAATCGCCTCCTTAAGCCACCTAGCAATAGAAGCCCTCGACGCAGCCTGACCCTTGGCCGGACCTGCAAACAACACAAACAGCCTATCCGACCTACGGAATGGAGCGGTAACCTTCAAGTACATTTTAAGGGCCCTTCGAAGGTCCAACCTATGCAACCGTCTATCAGCGGATGCCTCCCCGCCCTTCGCAAACACCGGCAGGGACACCACCTGATGCACATGAAATGGCGAAACCACCTTGGGTAAAAAGGACGGTACTGTTCTCAACACCACCTTGGAACCACTAAAAACCAGAAAAGGTTCCCGACAAGACAAAGCCTGCAGCTCCGAAACCCTCCTGGCGGAAGCAATCGCAACCAGAAAAACCACCTTTAAGATTAAATCTTTCACCGACGCCCTCGCCAAAGGCTCAAAGGGCTCTCCTACCAACACGTCCAACACCAACGGCAAATCCCACTGTGGTACAAGTTGCCGACACGGCGGGCGTAGCAGCACCACCGCTCTCAAAAAACGCTTGACATCCGGGTGACACCCCAGCGTTTGACCACGTATCTTACCGCGGTAGCAAGATAGAGCCGCCAACTGCACCTTCAAAGAAGCAGCCGCCAGACCCTTCTCATATCCGTCCTGTAGGAACGCCAGGACCTGAGAGATTGAAGCCTGCAACGCCGCAACTCCGCGGTCAGCACACCAAGCCTCAAACACCCGCCAAACACGAACATAAGCCAAAGAAGTCGACCTGCGCCGAGACCGCAACATCGTGGACACCACCGCCGAGGAATAACCCCTCGCCATTAACCGCGCCCGTTCAATAGCCAAGCCGTAAGCGAGAACCGATCCACCTGTGGCATCCAAAGCGGCCCTTGCCGCAATAGATCGCCCCCGATCCGGTAACCTCCAAGGCCCTCCAAGAAGTCGGACTAGATCTGCATACCATGGCTTCCTTGGCCAATCCGGCGCAACTAAGATCACCGGTCCTCTGTGAACTTCGATACGCTGCAGAACCCGGCCTAACACCCAAGGCGGGAACACATAGAGCAGAGTCCACCGGCCATGGTTGAACTAGGGCATCCAGGCCCTCTGACATCCTTTCCCGTCTTCGACTGAAGAACCGACTGGCCTTTGCTGATTGAAAAGTCGCCATGAGGTCCATCACCGGAGGACCCCAGCGCCGAACAATCATCTCGAACACCTGAGGATGAAGGACCCATTCCCCCGGATCCACCCTCACTCGACTGAGAAAATCGGCTTCCACATTTTCCACTCCTGCCACATGCGCCGCTGACAAGGCCACCAGATGTCTTTCGGCCCACACGAACAATCGACCGGCCTCGGCTTCCAGCGGCCGACTGCTGGTGCCCCCTTGCCGGTTGATATAGGCCACCGCCGTCGCATTGTCGGAGAATACCCGCACGGCTTTTCCGTGAACGAGGTCCCGGAACGCTCTGACCGCGAGGACCACTGCTCTCAACTCCAACCGGTTGATTGACCACGACCTTTCCGGCACCGACCACACGCCCTGCGCGAACCTTCCTTGGACATGTGCCCCCCAACCTGACAGGCTGGCATCCGTCGTCAGAGGAATCCAATCCGGCACCTCCAATGGCATCCCTCTCTCCAAGATTCCTGCTCTCAACCACCACAGCAGAGAGAGACGGGTCACCGGCTGACAGGGCAACCTCCGGGAAAGACTGTCGGTCTGATGGGACCACCTCCTGAGCAAGGCACTCTGCAATGGTCTCATGTGCGCCCTGGCCCAGGGCACCACCTCGATCGACGCAGCCATGGTGCCTAACACCTGCAGGTAATGCCAGGCAGTAGGACAGCCATTGCGAAGAAACTTCCGAATGAGACGCCTCTTCTTGGGAACCACAAAATAAATGGAGTATCGACCGCAGCCGCATTGGTCTGGGGGCACTGGAACTACGGCTTCGAGGGAAAGCAGACGATCCAGAGTTTCCGCCACCGCCGCGCACTTGGACGGAGCTCTGCACGGGGACACCACGAATGAATCGGTCACTGGACGCTGAAGTTCCAAGGCATAACCGTCGCGGATCACTTCGAGCACCCACTGATCTGACGTGATCTGGGTCCAGGCAGGACAAAACTATCGCAAACGCCCCCCTATAGGCTCCTGCCCCACCTGGACCCTCATAGCTTCATTGCGGTTTCCGGGAATTGGGGGCCCCAGAAGCGGAAAACCCCCTGCTCGCTCCTCGAAAGCCCCGAAAACCCTGGCTACGATAGGGAAAACGTCCCCTCTGCCCCTGTCCAAAGCGAGGGGGACGAAAACGCCGAAACTCTCGTTGTTGCGGTTTAGCCAACGGCCCAGGGCGACCGTGCTTCTGTTTCTCCTCCGGGAGCCTACCACCTTTGGACTCACCCAAATCCTTTACGAGCTTCTCTAGGTCCTCCCCAAAGAGGAGCTTCCCCCGAAACGGAAGCTTGCTAAGCCGAGATTTCGAAGAAGTATCCGCCGCCCAGTTCCGCAACCACAGATACCTCCTGGCCGCCACCGCCGAAACCATGCTATTGGACAACCCACGAACGAGATCGTAGTGAATATCAGCGAGATAAGCCGCCCCCATCTCTATCCGGGCCGCCTCGTCAGCCAGAACAACCGCTTGCCCAGACTGCAGACCCTGGGCCCAACGCAGGCAAGCTCTGGCTACCCAAGCCCCACAAATGGACGCTTGGAGGGACAAAGCATTCACATCAAAGACCTGCTTCAATAAGGTATCCACTTTCCTGTCCTGTGCATCCTTTAGCGCAGCACTCCCTTCCACCGGAATAGTAGTTTTCTTCGTAACTGCTGAAACCGTGGCATCCACCTTAGGCGATTTGAACAACTCTCGATCCTGCTCCGCTAAAGAATAGAGCCGAGACATCACTCTGGAACCTTTAAGGCCGGCCTCAGGCATGTCCCATTCACCCTGAATCATCTCTCGAAACACCCTGTGCACCGGAAAAACCTTCTGTGACTTACGAAAGGCCTGCAACAAGGGATCTTCCAACTCCGCCTCGTCTGCCTGCCCTCCTGCAGGCATATTTATTTTATTTATTTATTTATTTTATTTATTTACATTCTCTTATATACCGCGCTATTCTGCATCAGTGCGGTTTACATTGAACGAACTGAAATTACATTGAACAGGGTATTATAACTTGGAGATAACTATTTTACAGGGAACATGGGCTATGGAGGGTTAAGTGGCTTGCCCAAGACCACAAGGAGCACCTGTGGGACATATTGAGCGCCTTAAGCGTCTCGGAGATAAGCGCGGGTAACTCATCCCGTCGAAAAATGCGGACCACTTGGGCCTGATCCTCCTGCTCCGCAATCTCTCCTTCTTCCAAATCCTCCAGCTCCAAATCCTGCCCGAGATCCCCTACGTCAGTACCCGCTGAAGCCACGGAATGAACTGACGGGTCCATCTCGTAGCAGGCCCTCTTCGCCGGGACACACGAACCCCCCAAGCTGAGAAGCGTTCCCGGGCGCTTGTCTCCCAAAACCCCCTCAGCCGGGCTAGGGGAGGATTTACCAGGCGCCCCTGCAAAAGCCTGCTGAAGCAAAGAAACAAACTGGGGAGAGAAAATTGCTTCCAAGCCTCCAGGGACTGACCCCTGCGATACTGGACCCCCCTGCAGGGCAGACGGCCCAGCCACTGGCTCCGAGAGCGGCTCAGCCACTGTCCTGGCCTCAGACAGGTCTGATGCCCCTTTCCCTAGGGCTCTCAACCTCCTCTGTAAGCCCCTGCTCCATCGACACAGCCTCCCTAAAACAAGTTCTGCAAACGCCGGTGTCCGAAACGGCCCCTCTCCTGGAGCCACAGAGCAGACAGACAGATTTAGACGGCATGCCGTGGGGCAGACAACAAAAAACCCCAAAACTGCCCCACACCCTTAGGGAACCAAAGGCAAGGGCTCCGTCTGAACTGCCCTCCACGTCTTTCACTGGTTAATTTTATTTTATTGTATTTTTTTTTTTGTACTGCAACCAGCACGGGATGCCCCTCACTGCTTGGAGCTAGAAACCCCGATGAAAAACGAGGCTCCCTAAGCCTAAAACGGACCGAGGAAAAACTGAAAAAGAGTGCCCAACTGGTTTTCCCGCACGCGAAACCGCCGACGCACGGCCCACCGCGGGCTGCACACGCGGCCCGTGCCTCCCCAAAAAAAACTACTGCACGCCTGAATGAAGAAATTTCGATGACCCCGGTCCCTTACCTGGAGCAGGCAACAGCCACTGCCGAATCCAGCCGCTCAGCGCTCAGCCGTGCTTGCGGCTTCAGCGCCTGAGGCTATACATGCTGTCGGCGCTTCACTCAGCCTGTCACGTCCTGCCGGCATCAGACTTCGGCGTCGGACTTGCAGGTCAGCCCCCCGGCTCTGCCGGGCCGTCTTCTCACCGGTTCCTCACCCAAATTGGTGGGTTCGGGAACCGGACAATAGCCCCCCCCCCTCCTTTTACTCTTTGTGCCCAAACAGGAAACAAAGCCCCACAGAACTGTATGCAGAGCAAGGGAAGAGAGAGGGGAGGGAGGAAGGGAAGGAAGAGACCCGAACCTGTAGAGTGAAGAGGGAGAAAACTAAGGCAGGAATAAGCAGCTCAGCACCCTCTCTGACTAAACCCTGCAAGCTCCTTCAACCTTTCCCACTGCTTAATTGCTCCTCAACGTGAGCCCTATCCCCAGCTGCTTGAAGACTACTGGTGCCAGGGAGCGGATACGGAGTACTTATACCGGTGACATCAAAGAAGTGACGTTCTCAGTCTCCAAAGCTGCTGGATGAGGTGCAAGACTCCAAAGGTTCAGGACTAGCCTGGAGGGATGCTAAGGAAGCATAGATTGACGGAGATGAGGCGGGGGACAGGTGAGAAAGTTGTGGAACAATGGAAGAGTGTGTGTAAGTGGTTGGAAAAATGGAAGGAAGAATGAGTGGGAGTGCTAGAAAAAATATGAGGGGGATTTTATACAAAATTTAAATACAATTTTACTGGAAGGATAAATGGTGATTGGGTGAAAGGAGAGAGGATATTAATTCAATAATGGATGAGGATGGATGAGCGGGGGAGGTGGTTAGAAAGGGAATGATATAAAGAGTATTTAGAGTAATATTATGTGAATTAATAAATAGAATATATAATTGTTAATAAATACAAATGTTGTGGGAAGTTTGATACATTAAATGTTATGTGCAGTTTGATACATGTTAAGTGATGTTTGTAATGATATTAAATACTTAATGAAACGATCTATTGGAAAAAAAAGCATAGTTACTCACCTATAACAGGTGATCTCTGGGAACAGCAGGAATTTAGTCTTCAAATATGGGTATCGGTCGGTACCGATGGAGCCTGCGCGGGAACGCTCCCCAGTGTCCAATTAGAAAGCTTTTGGGAGCATCCCACAGCGCCTGCGTGCTGCCTTCCCGCCTTTCCCAACTGCCTCTCTCCAGTTGAGTTTAAAGCTGAGACAAACAGAGAGAGAGAGGGAAAGAGAAAGAAAGAGAGAGAGAGAGAGAGAGAGAGAGGGAAAGAGAAAGAAAGAGAGAGAGAGGGAAAGAGAAAAAGAGAGAGAGAGGGAAAGAGAAAGAAAGAGAGATACAACTCCTAGGGGAGGTGGGTGGGTTGTGAAGACTAAATTCCTGCTGTTCCCGGAGATCATCTGTTACAGGTGAGTAACTATGCTATCTCCAGGAACAAGCAGGAATGTAGTCTTCACATATGGGGACTCCCTAGCTTTAGATGCCAGGGAGAGACCCCAGAAGTTGTGTGTCCCTGTGAAAGGGCTCCACTTCCCCCCATGGATCTCTGGCATCCAACCAGGGATGGTGGGTAGGAGTTGATTAGGTATGGAACAGGTGTTGGAGAACAGCCTGACCAAACAAGGCATCCCAGCGGGAGTCCTTGTCCAAGCAGTAATGGGCTGTAAAGGTATGAACCGAGGTCCAAGTGGCTGCTCGACAGATGTCGTCGATAGACAGAGTGCAGATGAGCCATTGAAGCTGCCATGGCTCTCACATTGTGAGCTGTGACATGGCCCTCCAGAGGAAGATTCTTACTCTGATAGGCAAAGGAAATACACTGTGCAATCCAGCTGGACAGTGTTCTCTTGGAGACTGGAAGTTCCAAATGAGAAGGATCAAAAGCAACAAAGAGTTGAGAGGACTTTCTATGTTGCTGTGTTCTTTGCAAGCAAAAGGCTAAAGCTCTTTTACAGTCCAAAGTATGAAGATTCCTTTCTGCATTAGATGCATGAGGCCTTGGAAAAAACACAGGCAGGTAGACTGCTTGGCTTAAATGAAAAGGCAAGACCACCTTTGGCATAAAGTGTGGATGAGTCCTAAGGACTACCTTGTCATGATGGAACCTTGTATAAGGTGGATCAGCTACTAGTGCCTGCAACTCACTGATGCGGCGTGCTGATGTGATTGCAATGAGAAAGATAACCTTCCAAGAAAGGAATTTCAATGAGGTAGTAGCTAAGGTAGAATTTCAATGAGGTAGTAGCTGCGCATGAAATGAGAGTCAGAAGCTGTAAAGAGTCTTACACATTGGAGCATGGAACGTACGAAGCATGAACCAAGGGAAGCTGGAGGTGGTCAAGAATGAAATGGAACGTGTACAACTTGATCTGTTGGGTGTCAGCGAACTGAAATGGTCTGGCATGGGACACTTTGCATCAGATGATCACATGGTCTACTATGCTGGAAATGAAAGACAAAGAAGAAATGGTGTTGCATTTATAATAAAGAAGAAACTTGCAAGAACTGTAATGAAATACAATGCAGTCAGCGAACGCTTAATCTCTATTCGTCTACGAGGATTGCCTATCAACACAACTATAATTCAAGTATATGCCCCAACAACAGCTGCAGAAGAGAATGAAATTGAAGAGTTCTATGAACAAGTACAAGCTGAAATTGACAGAACATGCAAACAGGATATCCTGATTGTCATGGGTGACTGGAACGCAAAAGTTGGCAACAAAGAAGAAGGCAAAGTAGTTGGAAAATATGGACTTGGCAACAGAAATGAAGCTGGAGAAAGACTGATAGAATTCTGCAAGACCAATGGATCTATTCATCTCAAACACCTTCTTCCAGCAACACAAGCGGCGACTGTACACATGGACTTCACCGAATGGATTATATAAAAATCAAATTGACTACATATGTGTGAGTCAACGATGGAAAAGCTCTGTAACATCAACAAAGACAAAACCTGGAGCTGACTGTGGTACAGATCATCAACTACTAGTATGCAAACTCAAGCTAAAGTTGAAAAAGAGCAAACCACTCATGAATGCAGCAAAATATGACCTTGAGAATATACCACTGGAATTTAAAGACTGCCTGCAAAATCGATTTGCTGCTTTAGATACAAATGACAGAGCTCCGGAAGAGTTATGGAATGACATCAAGAAGGTTGTGTTGGAAGAAAGCGAGAAGTCTCTACAAAAGGTGAAAAAGCAAAAACGGCCAAAATGGATGACGGAAGTAACTCTGAAAATTGCCCAGAAACGCAGAGAAGCTAAAGCCAGAGGAGAAAGAAAGACAATCGCAGAACTCAACAGAGATTTCCAACGTGCAGCAAGACAGGACAAGGAAAAGTACTACAATGACACTTGCAAGGAAATAGAAGCAGAAACTATTAGAGGAAGAACAAGATCGGCTTTCCTAAAGCTACGAGAGTTAAAGAAAATGTTCCAGCCTCGAATTGGAATGTTACAAGTTGCTCAAGGTTCTATGTTGAATGATGCTGAGAAGATCAAGAAAAGGTGGAAGGAATATACTGAGTTTTTATATGATAAAGATCAAGTGGACCAACAGCCGTTTCAACCTGTACCTTATAGAAACATAGAAACATAGAAATATGACGACAGAAAAAGACCACATGGCCTATCTAGTCTGTCCTTCCATAACAACTACAACAGTTCACTTTTTGCCTTTAGAGATCCTCTGTGTTGGTCCCATGCTTTCTTGAATTCAGTTACTGTCCTCATCTCTACCACCTCCACTGGGAGACTATTCCACGGATCCACTACTCTTTCCGTAAAGAAATATTTCCGCATATCACTCCTGAATCTATCTCCCTTCACCCTCATCCCATGTCCCCTCGTAGCAGAACTTGCTTTCAATTGAAAGAGGCTCTCTCCCTGAACATTTATGCCACGGAGGTATTTAAACATCTCAATCATATCACCTCTATCCCGCCTTTCCTCTAAGGTGTACATATTAAGATCCTTAAGTCTGTCCTCATATGCTTTATAATGAAGCCCATTAATCATTTTGGTAGCAACCCTCTGCACCGACTCCATCCTGTTCACATCCTTTTGAAGGTGCGGTCTCCAGAATTGCACACCATACTCCAAATGAGGTCGCACCAAAGACTTATACAGAGGCATTATCACCTCCTTTTTTCTGCTAGCCATTCCTCTCCGTATGCACCCAAGCATCCTTCTAGCTTTTGCTGTCGCCTTTTCCACCTGTTTAGCTACTTTAAGATCATCAGACACAACCACGCCTAGGTCCCGCTCTTCTTTAGTGGACAAAAGTACTTCACCTCCTATACTGTATTGCTCCCTTGGATTGCTGCAGCCCAAATGCGTGACCTTACATTTTTTAACATTAAATCCCAGCTGCCAAATTCTAGACCATTCTTCAAGCTTAGCTAGATCCCTCCTCATGTTATCTACCCCTTCCTGGGTGTCTACTCTATTGCAGATTTTGGTATCATCCGCAAAGAGGCAAACCTTACCAGACAGCCCTTCCGCTATATCACTAACAAAGATGTTAAAAAGAATTGGACCAAGGACAGATCCCTGGGGCACACCACTGGTAACATCCTTCTCCTCAGAGTGAGCTCCATTTACTTGTACTCTTTTCGCCTCCCACCCAACCAATTTCTAACCCAAGCAGTAACTTTAGGGTCCATCCCTAGGGTGCTCAGTTTGTTTATAAGTCGCCTGTGAGGAACAGTGTCAAAGGCTTTACGGAAATCTAAATACACCACATCTAGAGCTCTCCCTCGGTCCAACTCCCTGGTCACCCAGTCAAAAAAATCAATCTGATTTGTCTGACAAGACCTGCCTCTGGTGAATCCATGCTGCCTCGGATCCTGTAATCCGCTGGACTCCAGAAACCTCACTATTTTCTCTTTCAGCAGCGTTTCCAATAATTTACTCACCACCGAAGTTAAACTAACCGGCCTGTAGTTTTCAACCACATCCTTACTTCCGCTTTTGTGTAAAGGCACCACATGAGCCTCTCTCCAGTCCTTTGGCACCACTCCCGACTCCAACGAGGCATTGAAAAGGTCAGTCAGTGGAGCTGCTAGAACGTCCCCAAGTTCCCTCAGTATTCTAGGGTGTATCCCATCCGGTCCCATCGCTTTGTCTACTTTAAGTTGAGCTAGTTTCTCACGAACACAGTCTTCTGAAAATAGTTCAAGATGTCCCTCGCTTCTGTTCTTATTTGTGGGTGTTTTCTGAGGTCCTGCTCCTGGTTCTTCATCTGTGAACACAGAACAAAAATATTTGTTAAGCAATTCCGCTTTATCCTTATCAGCTTCTACATATTCCCCCCCTGCACCCTTGAGTCTGACAATACCACTTTTGCTCTTCCTCTTCTCACTAATATATCTGAAAAATGTCTTATCCCCCCATTTTATTGCATTGGCTATTTCCTCCTCCTTTTGAATCTTTGCCTTCTTGACTACTTTGCTAGCTTCTCTAAGTTTTTCCAAATACAGATGCTTGTCTTCTGCTCTCTGTGATCTCTTGTATTTCATGAAGGCCTCCCTCTTTTTCTTCACTTTTTCAGCTACTTCCTTCGAAAACCATAGCGGTCTCCTGTTCCTTTTGCCTTTATTTACCATTTTAACAAAAAGGTTGGTTGCCCTTAAAATACCCCCTTTCAGTTTTGCCCACTGTTTTTCTACATCCCCCAGCTGTTCCCATCCCACTAACGACTCCCTGAGGTATTGGCCCATCTTCGCAAAGTTAGTCTTCCTAAAGTCTAAGATCCTCACCTTGGAATGGATTCTAACAGCCCTAGTCCTAATACTGAACCACACCATCTGGTGATCACTGGATGCAAAATGATCTCCCACTACAACATCAGAAACACTTTCACCATTGGTAAGCACCAAGTCCAGTATGGCCCCTTCACGTGTGGGGTCTGTTACCAATTGCCTGAATAGTTCTCCCTGTAGAGAATCCAGGATCTCCTTACTTCTAGATGATACTGCAGCAGGAATGTGCCAATCAACATCTGGCATATTGAAATCTCCTATCAGTAGCACTTCCCCTTTCTTAGCAATGCTGCGTATGTCTTCAATTAACTCTCTGTCCACCTCTTCCTCTTGTGAGGGAGGTCTGTATATCACTCCAATGCAAATAGATTTCTCTTTCCCTCTTTCTAGTTTAACCCACAATGCCTCCTCTCTCCCTTTTAAGCTCTGTAATTCCAAAGCTTTAATAGTAGTTTTTACATATAGTGCCACTCCTCCTCCTCTTCTTCCTACCCTGTCCTTCCTGAATAAAGTATAGCCAGGTATAGTTACATCCCAGTCATTGTTTTCTGTGAACCATGTTTCTGTAACTGCCACTAAATCCAAGTCAGCCACTCCCACCAAAGCTTCAACCTCAGGGATCTTATTTCCCATGCTACGGGCATTAATACACACTGCTTTCCATATGTTACCCCTGTTACCCATTTCCATAAAGGTATTTAATGTATCACCTACCTGGGGGCTTTCTTCACCCATCCCCAAGGAATCTAGTTTAAAGCCCTCTTCAGTAGATTAGCCAGTCTACTACCAAAGATGCGTTGACCTCTCTTGGACAGATGGATGCCATCTCTGCTTTGCAACCCTTGGAAAAGCATCCCATGGTCTAGGAAACCAAAACGCTCTCGATGACACCATCCACGCAGCCATGCATTTGTCTCCAGGATGCGAGCCTCTCTGCCTTGGCCTTTACCCTCAACAGGGAGGATTGAAGAGAACACCACCTGTGCACCTAACTGCTTCACCCTCTGTCCCAGAGCCATGAAGTCACTTTTGATACGTTCCGAGGTATACCTGGCAGTATCATTTGTTCCAACATGGATTAGCAACATTGGGTAATAGTCTGTGGGCTTGATGAGTCTCGGCAAACTCTCCGTAACATCTTGGATTTTGGCACCAGGCAGACAGCATACCTCTCTGGACATCAAGTCTGGTCGGCAGATGGACGCCTCAGTACCCCTCAGAAGAGAGTCTCCAACCACCACCACCCTTCGTTTCCTTCTGGTGACTGATTCCGCAACTTTGGGGTACTTGAACTCTGGTTCTTCCCTTTCCAGGGATGCTTTCACCTCCTCCACTTCCAGGGCTGCATAATGGTTCTTCAATTCAAGGGATGGAGAAGTTGGATTGGTGATTTTGCAGGCCCTGGTGACTTGTGTCCAACCATCGACATTCTGTTGGCACCCATCTTCTCCCGAGCTGGAGAGCTTGGTTGCTGCAAGTAGCATCTCATCAATGTACTTCTCACTGTCTTGAATGCTCCATTGGTGATGAAAGAAGAAGTTGAAGCAGCATTGAAAGCCTTATCAAAGAACAAAGCACCAGGCATTGATAGCATTCCCATAGACGTATTGCAGCAATCTGATGCAGCTGTTACCATACTCACAAGGCTCTGCCAAGAAATATGGAAGACATCATCATGGCCAACTGACTGGAAAAGATCTGTGTTTATACCAATACTAAAGAAAGGTGATCCAACTGACTGTGGAAATTATCACACAATCGCTCTGATCCCACATGCCAGCAAGATTCTACTGAAGATTATTCAAAAGAGACTACAACCATACCTGGAACAAGAACTACCTGAAGTGCAAGCAGGGTTCAGGAAAGGGCGAGGAACGAGAGACATCATTGCGGATGTGAGATGGATCCTTGAAAAGACTAAAGAATACCAAAAGGATATCTATTTGTGCTTTATCGACTATAGCAAGGCTTTTGACTGTGTAAACCATGAGAAACTCTGGGCCACATTAAGAAGCATGGGTATACCAGAACACCTGATCGTTCTCTTGCGCAATCTGTACATTGATCAAGAAGCAACAGTTCGAACAGAACAAGGAGAAACAGAATGGTGTAAAATAAGCAAAAGGTGTAAGACAAGGCTGCATACTTTCCCCCTACCTGTTTAATTTATATGCAGAACAAATCATCAGAGAAGCAGGATAGTATGAAGACAACAGAGGTGTGAAGATTGGTGGAAGACTCATCAACAACCTTCGCTATGCTGATGATACCACATTACTGGCTGAAAGTGAAGATGATCTGAAACATTTGCTTCTCACAATCAAAGAACATAGTCTCAAAATGGGCCTGCACCTTAATGTAAAGAAGACAAAGATCATGACAACTGGCATAATCAACAGGTTCATCGTTGAAGGAGAAGAAATTGAAATTGTGAACAACTTTAACCTACTTGGATCAACTATCAATAAAGAAGCAACAAGCAGTCAAGAAATCAGACGACGCATTGCTCTTGGCTGGCTATGAAAGACCTAGATAAGATTCTCAAGAGCAGAGATGTCTCTCTCCATACAAAGATTTGACTTGTTCAAGCCATGGTATTTTCAATAACATCATATGGATGTGAAAGCTGGACAGTGAAAAAGATAGACAGGAAGAAAATTGATGCCTTTGAAATATGGTGCTGGCGGCGAATACTGTGTATACCATGGACTGCCCGAAGAACAAACCAGTCGGTACTAGAGGAGATCAAACCTAAGCTTTCTTTAGAAGCTCAGATGACAAGACTTCGACTTTCATACTTTGGACACATCATGCGAAGAGAGAGATCATTAGAGAAAGACATTATGCTTGACAAGATAGAAGGTCAACGCAAAAGAGGAAGGCCAGCAATGAGATGGATTGATACAATAACAGCAGCTACGGGTACCAGTCTGTCAACAATGAGCCGCCTGACTGAAGACCGAACACAATTTAGGATAGCTATCCAGAGGGTCGCCATGAGTCGACTCCGACTCGACAACACTTAACAACAACAGTAGCTAAGGGTTTGAAAGGTTGCTTCATGAGCTGACCAAGAACCAGGTTTAAGTCCCATGCCAAGTCCTGCATTGGATAAATGAAGGAGATACTCCAGTAATGATTCCAGAGGTACCGCAAGGGGGTTAAGACCCTTCTGCGAACCCCATATGGTAAACCTTTTCCACTTGAAAGCATAGGAGCGTCTTGTGGAAGGCTTCCTGGAAGCATAAAGGATATCCTTTACTGGCTGAGGAAGGTTAAGATCATGAAGATCTAAGCTTTCAGCAACCAAGCCCTGAGATGCAGAGACTGGGGATTGGGATGCCATAACATTCCGTTCTCCTGAAACGGGAGATCTGGAGCAGACCCTAACTCCAGAGAGGGAGCTTGAGAGAGATGTAGAAGCAGAGGGTACCACACTTGCCATGGCCAATGTGGAGCTATGAGAATCATACGGCCTCTGTCTCTCTGAAGCTTGAATAGGGTTTTGGGAATTAGGGGAATGGGTGGAAAGGCATACAGGAAGTCTTGACCCCAGCAAAGGAGGAAAGCATCCCTGGCCTGAGAGCCCTGAGCCGGAATTCTGGAACAGAACCGGGGAAGTTTGGCATTCCACAGACTTGCAAAGAGGTCTATGTCCGGGGTTCCCCAAATTTGAAAAATCTTGGCCACCTGGTCTGCATGCAGAGACCACTCGTGTGGAAGCAGAACTCGACTGAGTCTGTCTGCCCAAGAGTTTTGTATGCCTGGACGATACACTGCTAGGAGAGGAATCTGATGCTCTCTGGCGAGGGCCCATAGTCGCAAAGCTTCGTTGCAAAGCGACAGAGAGCCTGTTCCCCCCCTGCTTGTTCACGCAGAACATGGCTACTTGATTGTCCGTATGAATGAGGACTGTCCTGTAGCTGAGCAGGGTGTGGAATACTCGAAGAGCAAGGAAGATTGCTCTGAGCTCCAAGAGACTGATATGTAGATAAGTCTCCTGTGGAGTCCAGGTGCCTTGGGTGGAGAGGTCTTGCAGATGAGCTCCCCAACCCATTGGTGAAGCATCTGTTGTGAGAGTTGCCTGGGGCAAGGGTTGTTGAAATGAGGACTCCAGCAACAGGTTCTGAGTGGACTGCCACCATTGGGAGGGACAAAATAAGGCGATTTGTGTTTGCTATTTTGTGTGACAGGCACCCTGATGCCTGGGTCCACTGAGTGGATAAAGTCCACTGGGCTGCTCTCATATGGAGGCGAGCATAAGGAACCACATGCATGGTAGATGCCATGTGGCCTAGTAGTTGTAGCATTTCTCGGGCAATGAGATGAGGCTTTAGCACTGCTTGAGAAGCTAACTGCACCATGTGAAGGCAACGGGCCTGGGGAAGATAGGCCCTTGCTTTTCTGGTATCCAGCAAAGCTCCTATGAACTCTAGAAACTGAGTGGGAGTTAGACTGGATTTTGGAATGTTTATGACCAGACCCAAATACTGAAGGACACGCATTGTGCAAGATAGAGAAGTCATGGCCTCAGACTCTGATGGGGCTCGAATGAGCCAGTCGTCTAAGTAGGGGGAAGAGGCATGGCTGTGGTAGCAGCATTTTTCCGCACTCTAGGGATATTCATTTTGTGAACACTCTTGGTGCTGAGGCCAGGCCAAAAGGAAGCACCTTGTATTGGTAGTGCTTTCCTTGAAAAAGGAACCGAAGGAACTTCCTGTGAGTTGGGTGGATGAGAACATGAGTGTACGCATCCTTGAGATCTAGAGAACAAAGCCAATCCTGACTCTGAAGGTATGGCAGCAGAATTCCTAAAGAAATCTTGAATTTCTCTTTGAACAGGAATTTGTTCAATTCTCTGAGGTCCAAAATAGGTCTGTATCCCCCTGTTTTCTTTGGGATAAGGAAATAGGGGGAGTAAAACCCTGTACCCTGCTGATGAATGGGTACTTCTTCTATTGCCCCTTGGGCAAGAAGCATAGTGACTTCTTGATCTAACAGGTTGATGAGAGAGGTCTGAGAATTGAACTGCCTTATCATTGTGGAAGGGGGTATGCACAGAAAGTGCAGCTTGTACCCCTCTCTTATAATGGAGAGTGTCCAATGCTCTGCTGTTATCTGCTCCCACCTGGGGGCAAAGTGACATAACCTTCCTGGAATGGTGGAAGGCTCTGGTCCATTGAGGGCCAGGAAGGCTAGGTTCTCTAGATGAAAGTCAAAGGCCTTGTGGAGGCTGAGACTGCTGAGACGGTTGAGGCTTAGCAGTCTTTGTTTCCTTTGTTTAGGTGGTTGCTGACCCTTCCGGGTAGGCTGACCTGTAGAATGTCCCTGCTGGGAATAAGAGAGATAAAACCACTTCTTTTTTGAGAGGAAAGTCGTCTTTCAAGAAGCCTTTCTCGCAGGATCAGCTGTGGCTTTGGATAGCCTATCCAAAGTGGAGTTGTCAGCATCCAACTCGTTGGCCTTTTCTTGCCAATCTTTACCAAACAGGTTTTCACCAGTACAAGGAATATTGCCCAGTTTGTCTTGTACCCAGAGCTCCAAATTAGATGCCTGGAGCCAGGCAATTCTACGTGCACCTATGGCAATGGCAGAGGTTCTGCTTATGCACTCAAAACAGTCAAAAGCTGCACAGTTGAGAAATTTAGAAACATCCTGGGCATGTTTGATCAATGTGAGAAAATCCTGTCTTTTATCCTCAGGAACCTCTAAATCCCCTGTAACTTCCTTCAGGAACATTCCCATATATAAAATATAGGAACTGATCCTGGCAGAAAGCATGGAAGCGTGCAAAGTACGACGTCCAAAAGCATCCAAAGTTCTGCACTCGCGTCCTGGAGGATTAGAGGCATGTCTCTTTGCACTTCTGATCCTTCTCATAGCTGATTCCACTACAATAGAGTGGTGAGGAAGCCGAGTCTTCTGGAAACCAGGAAAAGGAGGGACTCAATACATAGTATCCAGTCTACGAGAGCGAGGAGAGGTGGTAAGAGGCGTCTCCCACATTCTTAGCATGAGATCATGCAAGATCTCATGGATGGGTAGAGTAGCTGCCTCTTTAGGAGCTTTGGGATATTGTAAAATTTCCAACTCCTTTGCTCTGGGCTCTGATTCAGGAGCCACAGTAATGGACAGACCTCGAGCCACCTCCCTGATGAAGTCCTGAAAGGAAATATCCTGCGCTTAGGGGAGGAAGGCTCCTCTGGGAGAAGTATTCCTGCATCGACAGAACTGTCAGAATCCTCAGATTCTTCTGAGGACTCTTAGTACCATCTGTCCGGATGCTCTTGAAGAGCCCGATATCCATACCGACCGAAGTCGGTACCTGGAGTTATCGGTACCGGAGGGCATCGCATGACTGGGTGCCGGCAATGCGGACACCGATGTCTATACTATCAGTACCGGTACCGGTTGAACTGTCTGATGCGGTTCCGAAGGTGTCGATGCCGCAAGGAGAGCCGCCAGACTGCGTTCAATAGCCAGGAATCTCTGGTCTATCGACGCTACAGATGCCTGGATGTCGGTACCGGAGAAAACAGCCGGTACCCCAGAGCATGGCACCAGTAGTTCTGCCGAGGTTGAGGCCTCGAGAACGTCCTGGAGCCCCGTTAATGCTTTGGAAGCCGAAGCCTCCCGTCGGGGCAATTTTGCCAGTGCAGAATCCTCAAGGGCAACGCCAGAGGCATCTCGATGCTTAAAAGGAGATCTACCCTTTGAGGGCCAGATAGACTTGTGTTTAGTTACCTGAGATCCACGGGAGGAAGAGGAAGCCCTGGAATATGTTGATGCCACCGAGGCTGCATCAGAGGGAAACAGGGTACTGAGCTTAGCAGCTCGGTTCTGCTGACCTCTTTTAGATATCATGGCACAGGCCATATATTCCGTGATGGAGTGGTCAGGACCTAAACAATTTAGACACCACTCATGGGTGTCGGTGACGGAGATGGTACTGCCACACTTGGTGCACTTTTTGAAACCCGAAGAGGGTTTTTCCATTGTGGAGGAATTTTTGGGCCTAAGGCCCAAACAGGCGCATGCACGTGGAAAAGTTTTTTTTTTTAAAAAAAGAAAAGAAAGAAATAAAGAAAAACTGGCGGTACTGGTAAAGCGTTGAGGAAGGCAGACGCGACCACAAAAAAGAAGGGCAATAAGGAGAATTTTCTGCGGTGACAGGAACGACGACCTGCTGGCTCTGCGGAAAACGAAGAACTGGAGAGAGGCAGTTGGGAAAGGCGGGAAGGCAGTACGCAGGTGCTGTGGGATGCTCCCAAAAGTTTCCTAATTGGATGCTGGGGAGCGTTCCCGTGCAGGCTCCGTCGGTACCGACAATACCCATATTTGAAGACTACATTCCTGCTTGTTCCTGGAGATAAAGTTTTCTTAACTTGAAGGCAGGATAGAGGAAACTGCTCATGTAGCTTTTCAATGTCTTTGGTCACCAATCTGGACACGACACAAAAAAATAGTTCAAACAGCCCATGTCTGAAGCTTGTTAATAGTGCAATCACTCAGTCTTCAAATTGTTACTGCAAATTCAGTCACCTTTCATAAATGACGGTTTATAAAACTAAGTGAATAGAGAGTAATATAGTTTGAAACCCTGGAAAGGACTACTGCTCACCAATATCAAACCTGCGCCAATTCAATCCGTTTTCTGAGTTTTTAGTTCCCAAAAACTAAAACTGGGGAAAGGCACTAATTACAAGGTGGCATAGTTAGCTCTGCTTTTACTTGTTATTCAGGATTTACCAGACCAAAGCATCTTACAAGTATTTTAGTTCCAATGATGTTATTAAGCTGTTAAATGTTATATGTTCTATGTAACTTCATGTTATTGTTCAATGTAAACCGCCCCTGATCGCTGGAAGGAGCGGTATAAAAGAGCTGTTCATAGCACAATACTATAGGGTGGAAGACAATACCCTGCAGACGCCGCAGTGGCGCCAAAGGGGCGCTCAAGGGGCCAAACTATCCCCTTAGATCACGCCCCTTTGAGCCACGCTCCGCGGTCAAAAAAATTTGCAATTTAAACTTCACATACTATAAAACCATTTACTGGACCAAAATAAAGTATTATCAAAATATTACTCTCACATAGGTACGTATATTTATTTTATTTATTTAACCAGTTTTACATACCACCTTATCCTTCAACGTAGGTGATGGCAAATATATCTAGCTTAAGAATAATTTAAGATATTAAGTGAAGATCGGAATGTACACAATTCCAATAGTATGTTGCTGTTTGTTTGTTTTTTTAAACCACTGCCAAATGTAGAGCCTTTTCTAATATACATATAAGGATATGCAGGAGTACTTGTGTATTCACAGACATGTAAAGCTGAAGAAGCTATTTACAAAATCGACGCATGAGTAAAAGCAGCAGTAATTTGGCAACTTAAGCCTGTAAATAGGTATGTCACAACTTGTATGTATGCGTGGGCCATTTTACAAACCTATACCTATCAATGCTGCCAACTACAGAAGCTACTATCTTTATTAAATTTAATTTTGGAGGGGGGAATAAACAGCCAAGGATTATCTTTATATCTTTATTGTAGCGCTTGATATACTGCACAAGTAAAGCGTCAGAGCGGTGTACAATTAATAGGACTGCAGGTAAAGAAAGAAACGCCACTGTTTAGACAGGAAAGCAACAGACAGAAAATAAGAGGAGAGATGCATCAGACAGACATGGAAGGGAGAGTGAGGGGATTGACTAAGGGAGAGGGAGGTCAAAGACAAGGTGGAAGAGGTGGGTCTTGAGCACAGCCTTGAACCAGGGAAATGAGAGTTCAGTGCGGAGGGTATGTGGCAGGGAGTTCCAGAGTGCGGGGCCTAGAAAGAAGAATGCAGAATGGTGGGCAAGTTCGAGATGGGCCTGGGTAGGGGAGGGGAGGGGAGAAAGAGACGATTCCCATGAGCAGACCAGAGGGGCGGGGAGTGGGCTGATGGTGAAGTCTGCTAGGTATTGGGAGGTACCGGTGTGCAATACTATGTGAGTGATGGTGAGTGGGGATGGAGAGGCGATGGTCCCTGAAGACAAGTATGGCCGCATGGCAGGAGTGGCAAGGAGAACTGAAGACAGAAGTAGGAGCTGGCAAGAATGACTGAGGAAGATGGGATGAAGAGGCCGAGGGTCTGTACAAAAAGTGGTGGTAGTGAGGTAGGGAATGTAGATAGGGATTAAAGGAGGATAGCCCCCAGAATCTCTCCTGTAAAGGGTTGGCTGAAATGAACATGTTCTAAAAACCAATACGTGCCAGGAAACAGCTGTAAATCTTGACATACAGTTTTGGTCATATATGTACATTCTCTATATGAAATAAGGAATACTTATGTAGGTAGTTGACCGCATGCCCCCTTGGAATTTCTACATAGTATGGGACATCCATGCAGAAGTTTCTCTTTCTAAAAATAGCCATTTACACATGTAAATGCTGGATTCTCCCCATGGAAATTGTGAATTAGGCTTCTAAAAATAACCTCCATAGTGTCTG
The DNA here is from genome assembly GCA_033557465.1 of Ichthyophis bannanicus. Lineage (NCBI taxonomy): Eukaryota > Metazoa > Chordata > Amphibia > Gymnophiona > Ichthyophiidae > Ichthyophis > Ichthyophis bannanicus. Next base: position 1,361,967,826 of record CM066032.1, on the reverse strand, counting down.
CTGCAGGCAATAAAAGAACCACCTCCGATACCCGGCCCGGCCAAGGCGGGGGGGGGGGAGGATAGAGGAGTGGAAGGAGAGAACCGGCAAAGAAAATTAAAGAGACAGAACCAGAAAACAAAAGGTAAGTAAGCTCCCACCAAAAATAAAGAAGCTAATAAAGAAAACTAGAAAAAATTTAAGTAAAGATAGGACTCCAGTAAGCCCTAGGCTTACGGAACCCTCCAGCTGCTTGGAGGCTGAGAATACTGGGATTACTGGGATTTGTGGGTGGCACCAGTGGTATTTATACCGCTCCATCCCAAAAAGGTTGGGCTCAGCCTCCAAGCTGCTGGAAGGGTTGCGTAACCCAGAAGTAAAGGGACTGGACTGGAGTGACGATAAGGAATTACTAAATCTACAGGCCCTACTACATGATATACCTCTTTATATCCAAACACTTAAAGTAGACTGGAAACATGCCAGTTAAGTCATTTTTACAGTACAGGACAGACACTTCATACATGGGCCTTTGATACATGCATAAGCAGATAGCACAGATGCACCATGATTATCTGTGTATATATACGCAACACAGGCCCTAGCACGTCACAAACCAATTACCCCTCCTTGAGATAAGCCCCTTCCTATGCAAAGATCAAAACTCGACCCTCTCCTACCTCCCATATCATCCCCCCAGGACATCCCTGGTAGTCTAAGGGACAGAGCAGGAGCACTCCTCCCTCCGCTCCTGCCCCACTGCCACCCATGTTCAAAATGTCAGCTTTGACCCTTAGCAAGTAATACAGCAAGACTACTGCTAGGAGTCAGAACTGCCATTTTTAAACCAGGCTGCAACAGGGCAGAAGCAGAGGGGGGATTACTCCTGTCCCATTCACTAGACTACTAGGGATACTCACAGGTAAGCTGGGGAACTGGGGCGGGGGGAGGGGAGTTTGGGAAGAGTGTTGCTTTCTACTCCTTGCAAGGGGTAGCATGATGTTTTCAAGAGATCAGAGGTTTTTTTTTTTCCTTTTTGGGCATTAATGCAGTCCTGACATGCTAGCTGTCAGTGCTGGCCACCCCCTCTCTCTGCCTATAACTCCCCCAATCCCACCCCAACCTGCACTAAGCAGTTGGCATGGGAGTTTATCATGTACTTTGGAATACCAAGTATTGTAGGCTTACTGCACAGAAGAAAATCTACTTCCAGTTGCACCTTGCCAAGAAAGCCCAGGGGATGGGTCACCAGGAGTCAACATCAACTTGACAGCACACAACAACTCGCATTTAGCACATGATAACCATTAACACAGGCCTGCACTAACAGTGTGAGGTAAAACCTGCACGGATTAGCACAGTTTAGTAAACATCCCCCTCTGTTTTTCCAATATGTAGGGGCTTATTAAAACAAAATATTATCTTGAATATATCAGCTCACAGAAACAGAGTATAACATAAGAAAGGGTTGTGCTTATCCCAGGCATTCAAGAAATACATACTCAAAAATGTAAAAAAAAAAGCAAGGAAAACTGCATAGCTAAACTGGCCTTTATGTGCTGTTATTTACTATGTTCATACATAAAATATTTAAAGGTATTTCTTTTATTACACAGGTACCCACATATTTTGATTACAATGTTTTCAAGTTTATCAGACATGCAATTTCGGACAACTATACTGGACTTCTTTTTCATGTATACTTCAGTTTCTTTATGCTGAACCTAAACCAGCCCTAGCCTTACAAAGGCTCAACAACAACAATTAAATCAATTTGTTAATCGCCAAAACCCACTATTCATTAATTCCAAGCAGTGTGAATAGTTAATGAAACATTTATATATTTTTTTTTATGAGATTATGCAATACAATCCAGAAACAACAATCTGAAATTGAATCAAAGAGTAAACGGAAATATCCCAAAAAGGACTATCAAAATAAAAGTACATAGATAGCCCTAAAGGCAAAAACATTACTTGGAATAGACCACAATATGTAACCCCACAATATGATCCAAGAAAAAAGAAAAAGTATTACCCACACTATAATATAATCATAGGAGCAATGATAACCCTATATGGCCGCCGATACGGGGGCCACCTCAGCACCACCCACTTCCCTATCAACCAGAAATTGAACAAGCTGTTTAGGCTCAAAAAACATGTACTGTTTAGTCTGCAAATTAATCACACATTTACATGGATATCGTAATTTAAACTGTGCACCCAGAGCGAGCGTCCTCTGGCGCATAGCCAGGAACGCCCTTCTCCTCTTTTGCGTTTCCCTAGCTAGATCAGGAAATATTAGAATTTTTGAGCCTAAAAAATGAGAAACTGAAAACTTACGAAAGAACAACTTAAGCACAGTATTTCGATCTGATTCAAAAGCAAAAGTTACCAACAAAGTCGCTCTGCCAGTTACTACCTCCAGCGAGCTCTCAAGAAAATCAGTTAACTCCATTAACAGGGGACCTGAATCAGAGGGGAGAACCCCCTGATCAGAATCCAATTTAGGAAAATAAACATATTGAGCTCTCACAACCGGAGGAAGAGAATCAGCAGGCATCTGTAAAACATCACAAAAAAACTTTCGGACCAGGTCCACCGGAGCAAGCAATGGGGACCGCGGAAAGTTCAAAAACCGAAGATTGTTCCTCTGAAGCTGGTTATCAAGATACTCCAACTTCCTTGCTTGAACTAAACGGTCCCAAACATTTACTGCTCCAAGTGTCTCTAGTTCCTCTACTTTTGATTCTACCTGAGATATTCTTATAGAATGTGCAATCACTTCCAATCCAGATGAAGTACACTGAGCTTTAATCTCTGCCAATTCATGAGTAACAGCACTCACCACCGGCACAAGAGACTGCTGCAAAACCGGGGCAGTGCAGTACCGGAGAGGCTGGTAGTCGACTCCCTCAAAGACTGACCCTCATTTGGGGAAGATCTCCCCTCCTGCTCACCACCGGAAGCACCAACTCCAGCTACAGCCAACGCTGCCGTCGACTCCACACACTCAGGGGAAACCCCAGCGGCCTTCCGCGCCTCCATCTCCATTGAGACGCCATCGGACCGCTCCAACCTGAGGGTACCTCCGGGCTGTGCTGGAGGCTCCTGCACGGGGCTAAAGGAAACCCCTTCCAAGCTCCGATCCATTGAATCATTCAAAGGATCGTTCGATGCCATCGCAGAAGTACAGAACCCAGCAATGGACGTCTGGACCAGCATACCCGACGGGGTCGATGCAGCAGGGGGTTTCTGCAACCGTTGTTTCCTCTTCTTCCCCATAGGAGTACAGGTACAGAGCCAAAGCAGAGCGTTACACCCCGGCGTTCTGCTCCTCCGCCATCTTGGATCTCTCTAACATTTATATTTTTACTCTTAATTAATAACAATCAACATATAAAAAATTTTGCACCTTATTCTAGAAACAAACGCATTATTTGTAATATCTTTAAATAGGTTCATATTCAATAATGAAACAATACATTCACCCATCGCCATGGGGTTGCTACTGCTCCTCTTGTTTTGCATTGGCAGCAGATGACCCATCATTTGGAAGATTAAAAATGTTTTGTAATTATCAAGTGCGGAGGGAGGTGGGAATTATGTTCAGCGTCTCTGCTGCTGGGAACAAACATTTTATCTTTAAATGGAACACAGTGAGTCCAGCTGGGCTGAATAATCAAATGAATGGCACTGGTTCTATTAAAAGAGACCCTTAGGCTGTTTGGTGACATATGTGCATGCTTGAGAATTTTTGAAGCCGGTAGAGACTGGCGAGCTGGTCAGTATGGAGTTACAAGGTATGTGTGATATTCGTTTTTATGGTAGCGAGTATGATAGTTTTGAAGTTTGGTATAATAATATTTGTAGATTCCCTGATGAAGCCAGTTATCCAGTGAAGCTACTGGCCAATATAGTCGGAGCGTTTACAGTTTGCAGTGAAATACGCTTTGATTCAAGGATAAAGCGGGATATAAATACTTTTAAATAAATAAATAAAATACACTAAGGTTCTCTTGGTGACTGAAACAATGCAATTTTATCATCAGTGGCTGGAATTTGGAGACTTTCTATGCAGGCTCTCCCTGGTGACTGAGGCAATGTGATCTTAACATCAGAGACTGAAATTTAGTGGCTGATGCATTGATTTTGGTATGGTCTGTGAACTGACAAAGCCATAAAAAGTGACAGAAAAGTTTTGAAACTGGTGGGGTTTCAGTTTACAGCTCACAGCTCATCATTTGCAAAAGAAAGTTTGGGGTTCCATAATACACTACAGAGGGCAAGTGTCCATTTGAGACACTATATGGTATTTATGTTTGTTTTGCCACTACAGTATTTTTTTTCGTCGTATGTTATTTAAACATTTTGTTTGTTGTGTATGTTTGGCTAGCACTGAATGTTTGGGTCAGTGAATGGGTGAATGTGTTGCCGTTTCATTATTGAATATGAACATATTTAAAGGTATTACAAACGATGTGTAAATGTTTCTAGAATAAGGTGCAAATTTATTTTTATATATTTTTAGATATTGATTGTTATCAAACAGGAGTAAAAATATAAATGCTTCATTAACTATGCACACTGCTTGGAATTAATGAACAGTGGATTTTGACGATTAATAAATTGATTTAATTATTGTTGAGCCTTTGTAAGGTTAGGGCTACACTGTTTAAATTTATGCTGTTGGAATTTTTAGTCTTGTGGTTATCTGTGTATTAGGACCTAAACCAGTGACATATTAGGAAAATTATTTAAATCTACAAAAATGCTGCAGTAACTTTTATGGTTTATTTTTATTGTTTTTGCACTTCAGTTTGTTGTATTTGATGTTACTATAGTGATGACAGGTTGATGCAGCAAACCATGCTATGCTCTAGCACAACATTTTGCTAGAGATTTTCCCACACTAGTCTAGCTCTCTTATGCAAAAATCAAGCTAGCGTAAGAAAATCACTAACAAAACCACTAACAAACCACTGTACTAAAGCATAGTAGAGTGGACATGCTAATTGCGTGCAAACAGAGAACGTTTTAATTGATCCCGATGTACAAAACTGTGCCGAAACAATGCAGCTTTTTACTTCCTTTTAATGCTGGATCTTTACTGCCAGCTTCAAGCAGGTGTAAAGATACATCAGATAGCACAAAGATCAGAGGTGAAGTCTGACACCTCATTTCAGATGGCCAGACCTCCCTGTACCTGCCAAGTCTTTCCTTGTAGCTCTAGCGGACCTGCACCACCACCCTCAGCCACCCACTTCAAACTACCAGGCCAGGCCTCTCCCACCCCTCGGGTACCTCTCCAATCAGCCGACAGGAGCATAGCCCACATGCTCCTACCTCCATGTTGCCATCTTGAAAAATGGCAGCGACTTGCCCCATGTGGTGCATCCTGGGATGCGTTGGGTCGGATTAGTCTGCTATATAGAGCAAAACATGCCTTAGGGGCAGAGTCATCCCCCTCCATGGTGCATCCTGGGACAACTGACACAACATTGTGTATCCCAGAATGCACTACAGGGGATGTCACTATGCCATATAAGGAATTTTTACTTTATACAAAAGGCTGACCTTGCCCGGTACATCCCAGGACACACTGCGCAGGGCCAGGCGGCACAGGTGTAGGAGCATGAGGGCTACACTCCTGTCCCCCAACTTAAGAGGCATGGGGATGGAGGGCCAGCCTGGTGGCTTGGGTGGGGGTGGTAAATAAAAAAATAAAAAAGAGGGGTAGAAAAATCTGTCAAACATGGACTAGCATTTTTTTAAATCTCCCTTTGTCAATGCATGTGTCAATCCCCCACTCATGTAGTGACAGAAAGGGAAAGGTCTGCAAGCATGCTGGCACAGGTGTCAAACATAACATGGGACCCTATGTGCTTGTATTTGGCTTGCTCTCTGTTTAGCGCAGATGTTTTGTGAACAGCTCATTTACATGCCGTTTGCTTTCAGCATAAGAACAAAAATACTTTGAGCAAAAAAAATTTAATTTATATGCTGGAAGACCAGCCTTGAGGGGTGTTCCCCTCTTACGGCTCTTCTTCCACTTTAATCAGTGAATTGGCTCTTATTTCATAGAACCATTATTTTAATTGTGTGAAAAAAGCAATTTGTGCCCCTACACAACCAAAACTAATGAAACCCTCTGTGGGGCTGAATGTACAATATTTGTAGTTAAATGTTCTTGCAACAAACTCTCCACAGTCATAAATAAGTACATGGAAAAGTTTGAAATCTCAAGAGGTAATCTCCATGAACCAGCTCCCATGAAGAGACTTTTTCACACGAGACCCTCACAACATACACCACATCTTCAATAGCATCGCAGTGATAACAGCGAACTTTGAGGCGGTAATGACAAACACAGCACTGCGTTTAAGACAGCCAAATCTGTATACCCTATTTCTACGCTCCATTATCACAGTAGTAAATGGAGCAGTTAACTGAGCTTTTTTTGGCGTCTGAAAAAGTTTTGGGTGCCATTTACTACTGTGGATAATGAAGCATTGAAACAGGGCACACGGATTTGGCTGTCCTAAACGCAGTGCTGTGTTAGTCATTAAAGCCGCGAAGTTCACTGTTATCACTGCAATGCTATTGAAAACGTGGTGTATGTTGTGAGGGTCTCGTGTGAAAACATCTCTTCATGGGAGCTGGTTCATGGAGATTACCTCTTGAGATAGGACATTTCAAACTTTTCCATGTACTTATTTATGAATGTGGAGTTTGTTACAAGAATATTTAACTACAAATATTGTACATTCCTCTCACTTGGTTTTCAGCTTGTCGTGCTGTGAGGGCTTGCGTGCATCAGTGATGCTGAGAGCTAAACTATCGGTAGTTTAACTACTGGCAGGGTCTCCCAAGATGGACAGGTCTCAGCTGAGGTGCCAGACCAAGACAAACCACCCATCTGGGCAGCAGCAGAATGGGACAGTGTTGACGGCAGAGGATCACATTTTTGTGACAACGGCAACACCACCAAACTTAAACTGCGCGGAAGAAAGGCCCGGCAATCTACTTCTGTATCTTGCCATGAAAACCCAATGGATAGTTACAACAAAACAAATTGTGCTATGGTGCTGGAAGATGAGACCCCCAGGTCAGAAGGCACTCAACTAGCTACTGGGGAAGAGCTGAAGACTTTCCAGAGTAAAGCCAGCATTTATGATGTGGTTGGATCAAAGCCCTCGGGAAGTCTGACTGCTGATGTAGCTGTGCATGAAATGAGAGTCAGAAGCTGTAAAGATGTCTTACACATTGGAACATGGAACGTACGAAGCATGAACCAAGGGAAGTTGGAGGTGGTCAAGAATGAAATGGAACGTGTACAACTTGATCTGTTGGGTGTCAGCGAACTGAAATGGACTGGCATGGGACACTTTGCATCAGATGATCACATGGTCTACTATGCTGGAAATGAAAGACAAAGAAGAAATGGTGTTGCATTTATAATAAAGAAGAAACTTGCAAGAACTGTAATGAAATACAATGCAGTCAGCGAACGCTTAATCTCTATTCGTCTACGAGGACTGCCTATCAACACAACTATAATTCAAGTATATGCCCCAACAGCTGCAGAAGAGAATGAAATTGAAGAGTTCTATGAACAAGTACAAGCTGAAATTGACAGAACATGCAAACAGGATATCCTGGTAGTCATGGGTGACTGGAACGCAAAGGTTGGCAACAAAGAAGAAGGCAAAGTAGTTGGAAAATATGGACTTGGCAACAGAAATGAAGCTGGAGAAAGACTGATAGAATTCTGCAAGACCAATGATCTATTCATCTCAAACACCTTCTTCCAGCAACACAAGCGGCGACTGTACACATGGACTTCACTGAATGGATTATATAAAAATCAAATTGACTACATATGTGGAAGTCAACGATGGAAAAGCTCTGTAACATCAACAAAGACAAAACCTGGAGCTGACTGTGGTACAGATCATCAACTACTAGTATGCAAACTCAAGCTAAAGTTGAAAAAGAGCAAACCACTCATGAATGCAGCAAAATATGACCTTGAGAATATACCACTTGAATTTAAAGACTGTCTGCAAAATCGATTTGCTGCTTTAGATACAAATGACAGAGCTCCGGAAGAGTTATGGAATGACATCAAGAAGGTTGTGTTGGAAGAAAGCGAGAAGTCTCTACAAAAGGTGAAAAAGCAAAACGGCCAAAATGGATGACAGAAGAAACTCTGAAAATTGCCCAGAAACGCAGAGAAGCTAAAGCCAGAGGAGAAAGAAAGACAATCGCAGAACTCAACAGAGATTTCCAACGTGCAGCAAGACAGGACAAGGAAAAGTACTACAATGACACTTGCAAGGAAATAGAAGCAGAAACTATTAGAGGAAGAGCAAGATCGGCTTTCCTAAAGCTACGAGAGTTAAAGAAAAAGTTCCAGCCTCGAATTGGAATGTTACAAGATACTCAAGGTTCTATGTTGAATGATGCTGAGAAGATCAAGAAAAGGTGGAAGGAATATACAGAGTTTTTATATGATAAAGATCAAGTGGACCAACAGCCGTTTCAACCTGTACCTTATGATCGGGAACCATTGGTGATGAAAGAAGAAGTTGAAGCAGCATTGAAAGCCTTATCAAAGAACAAAGCACCAGGCATTGATAGCATTTCCATAGAAGTATTGCAGCAATCTGATGCAGCTGTTACCGTACTCACAAGGCTCTGCCAATAAATATGGAAGAAAACATCATGGCCAACTGACTGGAAAAGATTTGTGTTTATACCAATACTAAAGAAAGGTGATCCAACTGACTGTGGAAATTATCACACAATCGCTCTGATCCCACATGCCAGCAAGATTCTACTGAAGATTATTCAAAAGAGACTACAACCATACCTGGAACAAGAACTACCTGAAGTGCAAGCAGGGTTCAGGAAAGGGCGAGGAACGAGAGACATCATTGCAGATGTGAGATGGATCCTTGAAAAGACTAAAGAATACCAAAAGGATATCTATTTGTGCTTTATCGACTATAGCAAGGCTTTTGACTGTGTAAACCATGAGAAACTCTGGGCCACATTAAGAAGCATGGGTATACCAGAACACCTGATCGTTCTCTTGCACAATCTGTACATTGATCAAGAAGCAACAGTTCGAACGGAACAAGGAGAAACAGAATGGTTTAAAATAAGCAAAGGTGTAAGACAAGGCTGCATACTTTCCCCCTACCTGTTTAATTTATATGCAGAACAAATCATCAGAGAAGCAGGATTGTATGAAGACAACAGAAGTGTGAAGATTGGTGGAAGACTCATCAACAACCTTCGCTATGCTGGTGATACCACATTACTGGCTGAAAGTGAAGATGATCTGAAACATTTGCTTCTCACAATCAAAGAACATAGTCTCAAAATGGGCCTGCACCTTAATGTAAAGAAGACAAAGATCATGACAACTGGCATAATCAACAGGTTCATTGTTGAAAGAGAAGAAATTGAAATTGTGAACAACTTTTACCTACTTGGATCAACTATCAATAAAGAAGCAACAAGCAGTCAAGAAATCAGACGACGCATTGCTCTTGGCAGAATGGCTATGAAAGACCTAGATAAGATTCTCAAGAGCAGAGATGTCTCTCTCCATACAAAGATTCGACTTGTTCAAGCCATGGTATTTTCAATAACATCATATGGATGTGAAAGCTGGACAGTGAAAAAGATAGATAGGAAGAAAATTGATGCCTTTGAATTATGGTGCTGGTGGCCAATACTGTGTATACCATGGACTGCCCGAAGAACAAACCAGTCGGTACTAGAGGAGATCAAACCTAAGCTTTCTTTAGAAGCTCAGATGACAAGACTTCGACTTTCATACTTTGGACACATCATGCGAAGAGAGAGATCATTAGAGAAAGACACTATGCTTGGCAAGATAGAAGGTCAACGCAAAAAAGAGGAAGGCCAGCAATGAGATGAATTGATACAATAACAGCAGCTACAGGTACCAGTCTGTCAACAATGAGCCGCCTGACTGAAGACCAAACACAATTTAGGATAGCTATCCAGAGGGTCGCCATGAGTCGACTCCGACGGCACTTAACAACAACAACAACAACAACAACAATTGTACATTCAGCCCCACAGAGGGTTTCACTAGTTTTGGTTGTGTAGGGGCACACATTGGTGTGCTTTTTTCACATGATTAAAATAATGGTTCTATGAAATAAGAGCCAATTCACTGATTAAAATGGAAGAAGAGCCGCGAGAGGGAGACACCCCTCAAGGCCGGTCTTCCAACATATAAATTTAATTTTTTTTTCTCAGAAAGTATTGTTGCTTTATTTTTGTTCTTAGGCTATTTATTTATAGAGCTTTGTTATTTTGGAGTTTGCTTTCAGCATAGCTGAGCAAAAAACCTCTGCATTAAGCTTGCTTTAGGAAACCCTGCACTAACAACTTTAGCATTGCATTCTAGGGTAGAGTTTCTGCATTGACCTGTGCATGTTTTAATTTCTGTACACCACACCAAGCATTGGGACTGCAGTTTATAAGTCTATAAATAAATACAACTAATTTTGTGAAGTGGATGATCTGAAGACAATACTTCAAAAGACAAAAGGAAAATATTTTTACAAGTAGAGAACAGAAAACAGCAGGGACAGCAATAAAGATTACTGTTATCACAAAAATGACAGGTTGGTGGCACCTTACAGACCAATTTACTGAGGCATGAGCTTTCAAGGACAAGGGTCTATGTCATCAAATGCAACTCAGCCTCTGAAACTTGATTTTTTATTACAGACAAAGAAGATTGGTGAAGGAAAACTTCACGTTCATGTTTAACCAATAATTCACCTTCTTATCCAAAGAAACTACCATGTTAGGTTGATTGGTGACTTTCTGCGCTCAGGGACCACAGAGGATGACAAGGATCCTTCCAATCAAGCTCTAATGATTCTATCACTCACTATATGATAAGATGTTCACCCAAATTTTACAACACTTAAAGTCGCGCGGAAATACAAGACAAGACATCACGCAGAACGAAGTATATTTAATTGCAATTATAAGATCCAAGCAACCCAGCAAATAACAAGCATACAGCACCAGCTCTACACTGTTGCCAGTGACAGGGGAAGCGTGCGCGAGGTTTCCGGGTCTGGCGCTCTCGAGAGAAAAAGAAGAAAGGGAGAAGCAGTGAAGGGATTGGGATCTGTTTTAGGCCACTGCAGCCCCCCTAAGACACACAAAGCAATCCAGTACTGATAGCCGGTCGCCGGCCCCTCCAGTGACCAAGCACTCACCTCCCCGTGCACTCCACCACCGGCGCCGCAGGCCGGGCTCAGACTACCGTTGCTGGTCGCTGTCAACAGGCCGCAACTGGCCACTGCTTTCGATTGGCCCCGGAGGACGGCTGCCTGGACACTACTGGTACCGGCGCTAGTACCATTTCCGCTGCTGCTGGCCCCGGTCCGCTTGCTCTTCCGGCGTTTGGCTCCGCGCTTGGCGTCGGCCGGACTCATCTTCAACAACAACAACCTGCCGCGGAGAGAGGAAAAGACTGGGCTGCTGAGTGGGAAAGAGTCTGTCCAGGGGAGTCTTGGGGGCTCTGACCAGGCAGATGGAAGCGGCAAAGCAATAAAACCAGTCAAACAAAGCCGCGCGCCTTAAGAACAGAGTGCAGCAAACCCTAATTCGGAACCTCAACAGCGCTATCAGAGTTATAATCCAATATGGCGGACACAAGGGGAAAGAGATCCCAGTTTACGTCCGGACGCTCCGGGGACGCGTTGTTTGCGTGGGGCATGGTGGGAGCTGGAGGCGGTAGGCTTCACCTCTGCCAAACTAAGCCTCGCCGACGGTGTTCTTAGAGAACTACAACTCCCAGAAGGAGCCGTTGGCTAGCGAGTCCTGTAGGGAAAATGAACTGAACTTGGTACGTCTACTGTTTTAAAAGAGCCTTTCGGAAGTTGTAGTTCTTTTTTCGGCTCCTCGGCGAACGTGTGAAATGAGAAAGACTAGGGTGGCTGCATGAGAGGTAGTCCGGTATGCGCCGTGATCGGCGCATAGCAGCGGAAGTGCTTTAAGTAACTTAAGACACAACGATTTGAGAAGGGAAAGGCTGGCTGACTGCGGTAGCTAGCAAGAATAGGGATCGTACGTTTTCCTGGATGATGTCACCGGCCCTGGGGATTTAATGATTGGTTGGAGGGCTTCATGAGTCCATTTGCTCTTTATCCAATTGGGATATTTTTGGCACCCTTTGCGGGAGGGGGAAGTCGGGTAAGCAATACAAATGGTGAGGGACATGATTCAGATCTGTTCGTGGTCTCCTGTTGTTGGTGTAGGGATATGTCCTACCACCCTATACAGCATGTAGTAGACAAAAGTTACTAACTTGGGGTGGTAGGAATGAGGGGTCAGCTAAAGCGTTCCCTGGGTATTATATAAATATCAATTAAAGAACTATCCACAGGATGGCTAGAAGTCGACATCAACTCGATAGCACTTAACAAGAAGAATCAAACCCAAATGTTATTGTAAAAGATAGGTAGTTATGTAGATTATTGGCAGTTATTCAATCCCTGTTGTATCTCAAGTTTGTTTATTCATATTATGGTTATTTGTTTATGTTCATTTTAATTGATTATGCTTTTAATTGTGGTTGAAATTATGAAATGTTTACTTATCTGTGTTTGTTTTAATTGATTAATGTTTATAGTAGGATGTCAAAATATCTCTTACATTGAATAACATGAGGAACGTTTTGGGGTTCCTACTCCAGTATAGTTTCCATCAAAGATAATGAAGGGGAGGTCTAAACAGGGACATCTAAGAAGTTGGAGTTCCTAGTTTTGGAAAGAATTAAAGTAGGGTTTTAATCTGGCTTTCTTGATTCTTAGCTCATTGCCCTAACCATTAGGCTACCTTTCTGCACTCAGGGTATATCCTGCTGACTTTGAACTTAGAGGGGTGTCACAAAAGAAGAAAAGACTGAGGGAAGTAAGTCCAAAAGACAGTGAGACAAGAACTGTTGGATGGGGAGACTGACTGCACTAAACTGTGAAAAAAGGGAGGGGTCCTGCCTAGGTCTTAGCTTATGACTACTGTATTTGAGAAGAAAAGAGAGGGGGGTCCTACTCATGGTCTCACAAACAGACTGCAAGTATGAGAGAGGAAACCAATATAGCCACTGAAATACATCTAATACTCTGAAAAGGGTTTATCACCCTTACTGCTAAGGACATTGCCTGAAAGAAATGCTAAGGATTGGGAGTGATTGTGAACTTTTTTCATAATTTAACTTTGTTCATATGGACTGCATGCTTGATTATATTCACTGCCCTTCTGGTATATATTTTTGTCTTGGAAAATCCGTTTTTGCTTAAAATACCAACAGACTTCTTGTTTTTCCTGCTTGGATTGTTGTCTGTCACCACGAGGGGGACCCTTTATTAGTGTGCATGAAAAAAGACATTGTGGAGAGGAGAGAGACACACTGGAGTTTTTCTATTTTCAAAGATAATTCAGGATTATGACTATGATCCTTCCAATCAAGTTCTAGTGAACCAATGATAAGATGTTCACCCAAATTTTAGAACTCTTAAAGTTGCAGAAATATAAGACATTGACCCTAAACTGGAAACAAAAGAAAAATGAAAAATACTAAACAATGAAAACTAATCACACAAAATTAAATGTATTCAATGCCAGCCATCAGCAAACAATAAGCACAATGCACCAGCTTTGAACTGTTGCTTGTGACAGGGAAAATGTGCATGAGGTTTCCAGGACTGGCACTCTTGATAGAAAAGGAATACAGGGAAGAGGATTGAAGGGTTTAGGATTGGTTTTAGGCCACCGTAGCCCCTAAGACACACAAAGCAATCTAGCATCAGTAGCTAGTGGTCGGCCACCATCTTCTCCAGCCCCCAAGCACTTATCTCCTCACACACCCCACCAACAGTACCGCTGACTGGGCTCAAGCTGCTTTTGCTGGTTACTGTCAACAGGCTGCCGACAGTTGCTGTTTTCAATTGGCCCTGGAGGGTGGTGGCAGTGGCCTGGGTACTGCTGGTTCTGTCACTACTACCATTTTTATTGCTGCTGGCCCCGGTCCTCTTCTGTACCTGGCCCCAGCAGGAGATCACAGCCCCTGTTACATGTTTATTGATGGGCAAAGCTATGAAGTGCTTGTTTAATTGCATTTGTGTTTTTGTTTTGTTTTTTTTATTTTATTTGATTTCAGTTTTTAGTGATAGTGACATTATGAAATATTTATCTGCTTTTATGGCTACTTGGCTGCCCAAAGAACAAACTGGTTGGTACAAGCGGAAATCAAATCTAAGCTTCTTTTAGAAGCCCAAATGACAAGACTTCAACTTTCATACTTTGGACACATCATGCGAAGAGAAAGATCATTAGAGAAAGACGACATGCTTGCCAACCATGATGTCACACAAAAGAGGAAGGCCAGCAATGCAGTGGATCAATACAATAACAGCAGCTATGGATGACACTGTATCAACAATTAGCCGCCTGACTAAAGACTGAACACAGTTTAGGACAACTAGCCAGAGGGTCACCATGAGTCAGCACATGGCTACATTAATCTGTTTATCGTTCACTTTTTGGTGCTTTTATCATGCAATTGTATACCAATTTGCCTTGACCTAATAGTGGAAAAGCTCCAAAATGAATATTTGTTCATGTTACCAGGTAAGTTAGATTTATTTACTTTTTTTCTTTGAATTTAAGTAGACATAATTTCAAAATAAAATCACACTATAATGTGCACCTAACTCAGGGCTTGACAGAACCCAAGTCGTCATGGCGCCTAGAAGTTACTCTTTGGTGTCTTGGATTTCTTTGCCCTGTATTGCCACAAAACGGATTTCACAGAAAATATTGGAGAAGAGAGAGAGAAGTGCTTTAGTTGCAGCTCCGTAGAAAATATGTAGCGTGGCCACTCTGAAAAGTCTGCACACATCAGAAGCTTACCGTTGCAAACAGGAGCTTCTTGCTCTCTGCACTGTGCAGTGCAGGAACTCCAGCACTGGTCTTGAGGTCTCCAGTCTGGTTCTCTGCACGGCTTAAACTGGCAGAGAGCAGGAAGCTCCTCTTCTTTGGTGGCAGTAAGCTCCTGTTCACGGTGCATTGTGTTAGCCAACGTTTTACAAAATAATTGCCTTTTTATACATTTTGTATTGTTTGTAAAATGTTTTTCTACTTCTGGCATTGCTCTGACCCTTTGCTGGGCTCAAGTGGGAGGAATTGGCAGGGCAGCTAGCTGGCTGTTGAGTGTCTGCCTGCCTGAATGAAGTTATAACTGGCTACAAATGATTGTGGGGTTTGTGTTTAGAGGCTGGGTAATGACTGACTGGCTTTCTGGGGAGTGAGGGTTAGCTGGGAGGGATCTGTAGTTGGTTACATGGGGAGGAAGGAGCTTGAAGAGGTGACTGACTGGTTTCCTAGGTGGTGAGGTTTGGTTGGAGGTATGTAGTTGGCTGCATGGGAGGGGGGGCTGACTGGCTTCCTAGCTGAGGGAGAACAGAGATGGTGAGGAAAAGAGGGATAAAAGAGAGAGATTGGGTGATGACAGGGTGGGGGGGAGAAGAAGAGACCCCAATACAAGTATTGTGGAACCTGTGTGTCTTTCTAGAAACCTGTGACCTGGATTAGCCACTATTGGAAATAGGATACTGGGCTTGATGGTCTGACCCAGTATGGCATATCTTATGGGTGGGGAGGGGGCTGCTGGTTGTGTATTTCTGCCTCTGGACTGATTTACTAGGCTTTCTTTTCCTTTAGATGTAGGATCTGTCTTACTAAAGGTTTTCTCACATTTTGTATCAATGGGGTAAAATGCTTAGTAAAAGGGGCCTACAGGATTGGGGATAATAACCCTGGTAAATCAGGCAGTAAAGGAGCTACTATAGACCTCTAAGGGTCTCTCACTTCTCCAACCCCCTGCTCTTCAACTTTGGAGATAACAGGGTGGGGGGAAGTCTCAGTCGCTGGCTCCTAAATTCAAAGAAAATTTGCTGAGATCTGATCTAGCCAATTACCCAGTCAACAGCAAGCAGAGCCTTCAAATTCTACGCGCCCAGATGCTGGAATACCCTGCCTCCCAACATCCGTGCAATTCCTGACCTATTCCAGTTCAGGAAGGCCCTGAAGCACCACCTCTTCCTCCTGCACTACCCGATAGACAATGCCATATCAGCCCCATCCACAGGTCCAACACAAAACTCCCACGACTAGACAAAATGATGCGAACCCCACCTTGTTACAAGATTGTAAATAGTTACACCCTGTTATCCAAGTTTTAAACCCCTGTTCATTGTAAACACAAAGTACCCATGGAAATGTGTAGTTCTATGTTCATTGTAAACCGCACTGATGTTTAAATAGTGCGGTATAAAAGAGACTGGAAATAAATACATAAAATTAAAATAAATTAGAGAGTGTATACATTTTGTACTAAAACTGTAAATACCTATAAATATGTAAGTATTCTATATAATATGCCTTCTGGAAAAAAAGAAAACACAGCCCTCTAGAGAGTTTACAAAGGCGAACAATGAGGTATTTTGTAATTACAAAAATGACAGTGTATGATGAGCGCCTCCTAATACTTCTCTGCTCATTTGGTCTGTAGAGGATACATGAAGGGGAGGGAAATTTTCAAAGTCATTCATGCTGGTAAAAAGTGATTTACTCATCATTATCTGATATTTGAACATTTCCCTCCCCCCAACGTCACATAGTAAATGCATAAAGACTACCGGGGCCCATCCAATATGCTCTATTATCTTATCCACCCTTGCTAAGGACACATCCCAGCTGCCATCCACAGTGTAAACCACTTGCAAAATTTCCCCATATCCAGGACGGGCTTTTATTGTCTTCCTCCTTTGTACTATATTATCTTAGGTGAATATCTTGTATGTTTTTCTACCCATTTACAAAGATTTGTAACTATCTAAATAGCCAGCAATACTAGTGTAGCAGTTGCCTCCTAGGCTCCTATCTCTCTTGCTAGACAGACACACTACATGATCACCTACATTTCAACTAAATCTTCTAATTCATTATAGAACTTGCAGCCTGCCAGCCAGACACAGCTAGTTTGATTTTTATCAGAGTATAAACTAAAAAGCTAGCGAGTCTCCTACATCCCTTGTGAAGAAACATTATTAGGATTTGCTTAGCTCAAGAGAAGAAGGAAAAATATGCACATGTACAATGCTTGATACTTTTTAATTGCATCTCATAATAACCCAAGAATTATAACGCTGGCAGTTATTGCACCTAGTCTCCTTCAAAGTAGTCCCATTCTGATAAAACACACTGCCTCCAGCATTCCTGTCACTGCTGGAAACAATTTTGAAATGTCTCTTTCATTATGCTGTGCAGCTGCTGTGTCAAATTTTGCTTAATGGTCTCTAAGTTGTCGAACCTCCTTCCTTTCAGTGGTAATTTCAGTTTTGGAAACAAGAAAAAGTCACAGGATGTGAGGTCAGGTGAGTACAGAGGTTGACAGACTTGCTCGATTTTGTGTATGGACAAAATGTGATGTGTGAGGTGAGGCATTATCGTGATGAAGCAACCGTTCACCATTCCTGTGCAACTCTGGCCTCTTATGACAAACTGCATCTCTCAAATAAGTCAGAACCTGGACATGGTACTCCTTATTGATGGTTTGGCCTTTTAGAGCATACTCATGATAAACCATAATCCAAAGAAACTGCTCCTCACCTGACGAGCTTTCTTGGGTCTGGGAGAGTTTGGCATCTTCCATTGTGAGGATTGAGCCTTAGTTTCTGGGTCATAACCATAAACCCATGATTCATCACCAGTAATAATCTTTTTGATGAAATCAGAGTCATTTTAAATGCATTCCAACAACTCCCTGGCTGCAGACAGTCAATATTTTTGGTTAGGGGATAGGAGTTTTGGCACAAATTTTGCAGACACATGTTTCATCCCCAAATCGACAGTAAGAATGGACTTTAAGGAGCTGAAACTGATGTCCATGTCCTCAGCAAGCTCTCTTATAGCACAGGTACACTACCAAAAAACTGCCTCCAGTTTTGCAACTGATTCCTATAGATTTTGGGGTGCTGAATCCAGGAAAAATAGCCAAAATGTTCCATCACGTCACGTTTTCTTGCAAAATTAGATTTCTTACCCATATAAGGAATGTTCACATAATTTCTTTTTAGCCGACTGCAGTTTATTTTCTTGGCCCAAAATAGAGGTTGTAATGGTTAACTAACTAGAAACACTCCCTCATGATATTTTAGAGTGTTTTGTATTCATTTTATACATTAACAGGACAATTGGGAGGCGGGGGGCTAAATCCAGTACTCACGCTGGCGCATGTTCTTTCCTGTTCGCCTCGCCTCGTTCGCTCGCTCAAACACGGTGGTTGCGACATGAACGTTCCTGTCAAATTTCAGTTTCTTGCAAGTTCATTATTACCTTTTGTTTGCTCAGTCGTAATCCAGTTTTATTCCGAAGTGGTTCACTACAGTTGTAGTTTGCAGTGCTGTGTATTTGTGATGGCTCACAGAGCCAGAGGTTGCGTCAACTCTCCGGACAGTTTTTGTTTTATTTGTGGGGAATATACCGTGAAAAAGCGGCAGAGGAACATTTCTGCATTTATTAAAAAAGTATATTTCGCCTATTTCGGTTTGAAGTTAGGCGATCAAGGCAAACTGTGGGCTCCTCACAAAGTGTGCAAGACATGTGAGGAAGATCTACGCTTATGGATGAAAGGTAAAAAACAAGCATTTCGTTTCGGAATACCTATGATGTGGCGTGAACAAAGAGACCACAGCAGTGACTGCTATTTTTGCTCTTGCATTGTGAAGGGATACAACTTAAAAAATAAGAACGTAATAAGTTACCCCAACCTTCCCTCAGCAATTAGGCCTATGCCTCATAGCAATGAAGTACCTGTGCCTGAACCACCAAAATCTTTGGATCATATTTGTGTGGACGGTTCTGATCATGATGAGACTCATCAGATGGCTTTTCCCGATGAGTCCAGTACTTCCGAGTTTGAAACTGAACCAGATCCGAAACCTGAACTTTTCTCTCAAGCTGAATTGAATGATTTAGTCCGGGATTTAGGACTCCCAAAAGATGCTGCCCAACTGCTAGGTTCTCGGCTTAAACAGAAAAATCTATTGTCACCAGGAACAACTTTTTATTGGTACCGCAACCGCGAGCCACAATTTTTGAAGTATTTCAGCAAAGAGGAAGATTTGGTATTTTGCAACGATATATACGGAGTGATGGAAAAGTTTAAACTCAAGTATGATCCTGCTGAATGGCGGCTGTTCATTGATTCGTCAAAAGACAGCATAAAAGGTGTTCTTCTTCATAATGGCAACACATTCGCTTCAGTTCCTATTGCTCACTCTGTTATTGTCCAAGAAAAATACGAGAATTTGGCCCTGATTCTTCAGAAGATTCGTTATGATGAGCATAAGTGGATGATTTGTGGAGACTTTAAAATTCTATCCATGCTATTAGGGCAGCAATCCGGTTTCACCAAATATCCCTGCTTCCTTTGCTTGTGGGATAGCCGGGCCCGCGACCTACACTGGGGGAAAAAAGACTGGCCAATTCGGGAGTATTTGAGACCCGGTGAGAAGAATGTTCTTCATGAGAGCTTGGTACCTCGTGATAAAATTCTATTACCACCTCTCCACATTAAGTTGGGTCTCATTAAGCAATTCATCAAGTCCCTTCCAAAAGATGGTGAGTGCTTTCGGTACCTTTGCTCAAAGTTCCCCCGACTTTCTGAAGCAAAGCTAAAGGAAGGAGTGTTTGTTGGCCCTGATATAAGGAAACTCATTTCAGATGGAGCATTCGCTGAAACGATGTCTGAGAAGGAAAAAGAAGCCTGGGATTCCTTCAAGGATGTTGTTCTCAAATTCTTGGGGAACAGGCGGGATGAGAACTATAAGGATATTGTTGCCAGGATGCTCAATGCCTTCAAAGAACAAGGCTGTAACATGAGCCTGAAAGTCCATTTCTTGCACTCCCATGTGAACTACTTTCCCGAAAACTTGGGGGCGTACAGTGAAGAACAAGGTGAAAGGTTTCACCAGGACATCAAGGACGCAGAGAGAAGGTACCAAGGAAGATGGAACACCACTATGATGGCTGATTTCTGCTGGTTGCTGCTGCGGGAAACCCCAGATGAAAAATACGCCAAGCAGCGCACCAAGAGAAGCATTCGGGGGAAGAAGAAACGGGCCCACCAGGAGATTGATTGACCCAAGAATGACTTTAAAATCTAAACTGTGTTGACAAATATCGTGTTTTTACTAAACTTTGAAATAAAAATTTGCTAGTTATTACCACAGTGTCGGATCTCATTTATTAGAATTTTATTTTCACACCATCGGGTGTTTGTCTTCATGTATTTCAATGGTGCGGTTTGCGTTTTCTATTCTTACATACATACCTGTACAACATTTTTTGCACATTTCTTTGCTTTGCTTTGTGTCTAACCTCGCTCTTATATGCTCAATGTTTGTGCACATGTATGTGGCTGTTTTAAGTGCAGACAATTTTGCTACCATCACAGTGTGTTTTGTTGACATTACTCTATTCTTATTTGCTGCCTTGTTACAATTTTCTTTATTCTTATTTGAATAACTACTAAACAATTTAGTATAAAGAATTCATCCAAGAAACTTTTATCTCGATCGCACTCAATCTGAAACGTTCACCTCAAACTGCTAACCCAATGTAGCAAAAAATCTGTACGTGATGGAGCAAATTGGTTACCAGATTTGGATTCAGCGCACCAAAAAACGTAAAAATCAATCAAAACATTAGAGGCAGTTAAAAAAAATTTTTTTTTAGTGTACCTGTGTAATCAATTGATGATTTGAGCGTATTGTGCCACGCACTGCTTCAACTTTGTATTCATTTCATTCCTGCTCATGAATGGCCTTACAGAACCTTCGTCACTGTCAAAACTTTGGAGGCCCTCTTGGAAATGTTTGTACCAGTCAAACTTGAGCACGACTCATGCATTCATCACCATACACTTGCTGTAACATGTCATAAGTCTCTTTGCACGAATCTCCAAGTTTCTGGCAGAATTTATTTTAAATTCGCTGTTCAGTTTTTTCACTCATTGTAAATCTGACTAACTGCTTTTACAAGATACCAATCATCACGTGATTAAAAAAAAGTTCAGGTGTACTGCAGTCATGCTACACTCTGCACATACAGAGCACATAACTAGGTCCTGCTTGCTTAATAACATCGTGGTGCGACATATTGTTATATAGCTACACAACAAGTCTCAATGCTTTTTGATCACGCCTCCATAGATGGTATTTTCAGATATATTCACCTGCTTTTCCAGCAAAACTCTACCCACAGGAAAAGCAGATATATATACACATGAATTACATGAAAATTACACCAGATAAAGACTATACAGCATATCCAGTCTATCCGTCCACACCAACTATTAAGTTCTACAATCCTTACCACCCCTCTGTGTTTGTCCCATGTTTTCTTAAATTCAAATACAGTCCTCATTTCCACCACCTCCACTGGGAGGCTAATCCACACATCCATCACCCTTTGTGTAAAGAAGTATTTCCTTAGATTAGAAACATGACAGCAGAAAAAGACCACAAGGCCTATCTAGCCTATAGTCCTGAGTCTATCCCCTTTCATCCTCATCTTATGACCCCTCATTCCAGGACTTCCTTTTAAATGAAAGAAGTTGATCCCCTGTGCATTTATACTTCAGAGGTTTCTAAGGGGCATGCTTACTAAAGGATTTAAACACATGTTAATGAAGTTTACGTGTGCCAAGTGTTTCTGTGGGTGCAGTGACATTTAGTGCTCATCAATACATGTTCATCTTTAATAAACATGCCCCTAAAGATCTCTGTCATATCTATATCTGTCATATCTATGCTTTATGACAAAGACCGTTAACCAATTTTAGTAGCCATCCTCTGGACGGACTCCATCCAGTTTATATTCTTTGGAAGGTGCATAATTTAGTGTATTGCCCAGCACTGGCATACCCATCTAATGTAACTGGTACTCTAGCACAATGAGCAGTTTGCCTGCAGAGCCCTTGATAGATAAGAAACTGAGAGTGGTACAAAGGCAGCTCTGACAGCATCAACTGGTTCAAGCAATAAATTTTAGTTTGATTGATCAGATAACTCCATTGTAAACACTACCATTGGAGATCAAGCAAAAGTGTGTAATTGTAACTTTCTTCAATCTGGTGAAACAAGAGGAAATCTTTTCATTGTTCTAAAGTGAAACAAATGCTGAAGGTGCAAATAAAATTAACATAATTGGGGGTTAAAATGCTTGAAAATTTAAAACAAGAAAAACAGTTTGTACAGTGACATGAAAGTAAAGTCTGTGTGCTATCCCTATATGGGAAAGCAGTCCCTTGTGGTCCTTTCCAGCAACACAGTTTTTTTAGGTTTTTACTTAACCAATAACATTGGTTGGAGAGGGTCCATCCATCTGTCAATTTATCCGCAACAGCAAATCGCCACTCCTCTGGGTTTGAACCCTCTGGGAATTGAGATGCAGCATAAAATATTTTAACAGTGGAAAAGACCTCGTACTTATCAAGCAATATGAATTTTTGGTTGATATACCAGGAGAGGTGTCATCATATGTCTAAAAAAAATTCTTATGAATTTTTATTTGTTTTCCAATATATTTTTTTTAGAAAATATTTTCATTTAAAACTTTGAAAGAACTTTCATTATACTTCAAACAGAACTTATTTGGCAAAAAAGCTTCAGTCTTCATAATCACCTAAGCAGAGGGCCTATGTTTTCATCTTGCGTGCTGCATCAGGGAAGTTTATATTTCTTTGAAAAGCCAGATAAAAATTCTTTAATTTATAAATCCTTTGAATCGCAGCTTCTTTATTATACAAACGGCCATGTGACTGGATAGATCTTTTGTTTTAAAAAACCCTCAAATGTGCATTCTAATTCCACACTTTCTTGAATACACAGCTCTCCTCCCAAAATGTATCCGTTATGAAGACCTAGACATTTCGTACATGACTTTACCATAGACACAAGTCTTTCAATCTGTACAGTGCTGTCAAGATGGCAGCAGTTTACAAAGATGCCTTCAAATAAACATGGCCAATCAGAATGCAAAACAATTGGTCAGTCAAAAACCGTTTGTATCTCAATTCACAAAAGGTTTCCAGTCGATATTGGCATTTAAACCAAATGGTTCAAGACTTTTGAGTCGCAATATCCAGCGCTGTTCACGCTGTAAAAGAACTTTCTTTTCTTTCAAAACATTTATAACCCACGCATCAAAACTTTTATGCGATTTACAATAATAGCACACATAAACTCATTAAGACAATTCAGACTACTCCACTCCATCCTCGCCCCTTCAAGGAAATGCTAATCAAACCTACAACCTGATCTAGCTCAAAAAATCTCATAAATGAATGGTTATGCTATGTTCCACCAGTGGTGCTTCCAATTTATTCTTCTTGAAACTGGAACAATCTTCATTAATCCTTTACCACAAAGCTCTTTCTATCTTGCCAACAAATATCTTTAGACAAGGACATAATGCAACATAGATAACACACTAAGAAACACAAGATGTCATCCATTTGAATTTATATAGATGTCCATCAAGAGGATTAATAAATTCCTTTACTTACAAAGTAACTTGACATGACATGCAATGCTCACGCTTGAAATGTCCAGTCAGCACAGTATTAGTAAATGACTTCTATATGGTACCACAAGAACCAATCGGGTCTGTTGGACACATATAATCTTTCAAATTCCAATTGCGAGTAAATACAAGTTCTTCCTTTTAAAATTTTACAAATCTGATTAGTACTAGATGAATACCGGAAAGCTCAAGATGATCATCTTACTGGCAGCTTTTTCTTTCTTCTCTTCAAATAATGTGTCACAGTTTGTAAATAATGCCTTTTTTATATCCCTTCTTAAGGACACTTTGGGGATATCTTCTTTTCAACAAATTGTCAAACAGTTACATTTTGAACTCGCCAGATGTAGAACAAATCCTTTTATATCTCATAAACTGGAAAAAAGGCAAATATTTATTTTAAACTACCTGGATATGAACTAGAATAACTAAGCAGAATGTTTCTATCCGTTGGCTTAAAGACACACATTTTACAAAGGACGTCCAAGTGAAATCTTGGCCATCTAAGCTAGAGAAACTGGGGAGGAAAAAACTTCCTGCATAGGTGTGCTGTTCTGTCGGGTGGTTTGATGGGTTCTTTATATAACATTGCTTATGCGCAGTGTTTTTTGGCCTGTTAGAACTGCTGAGCATGTCGAGTTGTGTAAGAAGCCAGTTTGGGCATTATGTTCCCATTCAGGACCCCTTGAAAAAGCGCTAAGCGAAATGCTCAGTTGACAGATGGATACCTGGACATCGTTATGCAACTGCTTCAGTTAAGCTAAATGATGGCATGCTCTAGAGGAGAGTGGTGGTTGGTTCTTCAAATGAATTTATAAATGATATATGTTCACGATAACTAAATGAAGAGGAATTTTTTCTGGCCGTTGATGTGGTGGTTGTAGGCATAGGTGTGTTTATATGCCCTAGCAGAACCCTTTTGTATTCTAAGGCCTTTTTCTCCTCTTCAATGCCTGTGAATGAAATGTTATATGCTATATGATACTAAGTTAAGCCTGTGATATAGTAGAGTGAATTTTTGACCATTGAACTTGAAAAAAAAAAGCAGACACGTGCAAGTTCAGGTATGATTTCACAAATGTAGACATGCTTGATACAGACATCTACAAAGATGTCTCCAGAATATCATTTCAGAACAGGGATGTCTAATAGCCTAATGGTTAGAGTAATGTGTTAGGTGCAGGATAACTAGGGTTCAAATCCCAGTGTGGGCCTTTGTAATCTTAGGCTAGTCACTTACAGTAATTCTCCATCTTCTCTACACTCTCTGGATGTTTTAAGGCCAAAACAAGCACTTTCCTCATGTCTATTTGTGCCTGGAGCAAGTCTATAGGGGGCTTTCAGATGTCCCTGACATTTCTGAAATCAAACAGGGAAATCTAAATCCATTGCATCTTCCCAGACACACTTCCGCCATGCCACCTGTACCGGCGCCATCTTTAAAAACCATTTGTAAAATGGCTTCAGGGATATCGCCATGATTTGGATGTGCACATGCACGTCTTCAGATGTCCATATCGCGATTAAGACTTTTAAAATGACCCCCTTTGTATAAACAGAAATCAAAAAAGCTGTCTGAACAATTTTCACATCCAAAAAATGTATTTCTTCTAGGAATGTCAGCAAAGAGAATTTAATACAATCATGGCAGCTGTTAAGTTAGTTGCAAAAAGATAACTCATCCTCATTGTCTTCCCATAAAACAATAAATCATTGCTGTATCTGCACCACACAGAAAGAAAGATATTTTATAACCTATTCTTTTCTGAATAGATTAGCAACTAAGGGGGACAAACAGCCCCCATGGCTATCTTGACATTTCTAAATACGGCTGATCTGAAAAGAGGAAACAAATTTGTTTCATGGCCAATCTGGCCAGAGAAATCAAAAACTTGGATGGTATGATATGATATCCATAAGAAATTCGTACTGATTGAGGAATATGAGGTCATTTCCTCTGTTTAAAATATTTTGTGTTGCATCTCAGTTTCCATTGCGATTCAGACTTGGAGAAGTGATGATTTGCTGCTGTGATTATATGAACTGGGTTCCCTCTATTTTTCTGTGAGAGTTTTATGTTTGTTTATCCATCCATCTGCATCTGTGTCTATCAGGAAAAACTAGTGAGCAGTGGTGGGAGGGAGACCAGATCCTGCCTTCTGAGCAAGAAAAGAGCCAGGGCATGATAGGGAGAAGCCACGAGTGGCAGAGAAGCCAGGTCTTGCCACCTGACAAGAGAAACTATGGAGTCAATATGAAGGAAGAGGAGCCACAAAGACAGGAATGCTGTCAGGACTCAGTTCTCACGAGTACAGGACAAATAGCTGAGCTACAGCTTTGGTGAACAATGAAACAGTAGGATGAGGATGGGGGGGAAGAGTGCCGGGGAGAGGGGAAGAAAGTTGGGGAGGGCGTGGTGAGCATGAGACGGTTGGGAGGATAGGAGTGACTACAAGCCCGCAAATCTAAACATAAGAAAAGTCCTATAAAAGCAAGAGGAAAAGGAAACCAATACAGTTCTCCAAAGAATTGGCTGCAAAAAATAAAGACAAAAATAGCAGCGTTCGCAATTTTCAGATCACCAAAAGAGGAATACTGAAAAGAATACCGGATAAAGCTGAAAGAGGCAAAGAGAGCAATCAGGACGGCTAAAGCAGGCATGGAAGAAAAACTGGCTACAGATGTGAAGCAAGGTGTTTTCAGGTATATTGAGGCAAGGAGGAAAGCCAGTGGTAGATTTGCAAGACTTAAAAATGCCGAGGACTGATTTGTGGAAAGTGATAAGGAAAAAGCAGACTTGCTAAACGAATACTTCTGTTCCGTATTCACAAAACAAAATCCTGGAGAAGGCCACACGTGACAGACAAAGATAACAAAGGGAATGCAGTAGATGTCACGCCAATCACGTAAGAATACATTTATAAACAGCTTGCAAAACTGAAAATAGACAAGGCCACGGTCCTGGATCAGATACACCTCAGGATACTGAAAGCGCTCAGGGAGGTTTTGGCAGGACTTTTAAAAGTTGTGTTAATAGATCCTTGGAAACTGGAACGGGACCATGCGATCCCTCTTCACAATTGTGACAAAGGGGAAGAGGTGGCAAACTACAGGCTAGTAAGCCTTAACTTGGTGATGGGAATAATAATGGAGATGTTGCTAAAAGAAAGGATCATGGTTTTCGTAGATCAAGGGGTTGCAATATCCAAGGCAACATGGTTTTATCAAAGGAAAATCATGCCAAATAATATCTAATTGTTTTGACTGGGTAACTAGATCAAGGACATGTGATTGATGTGGTCTACTTAGATTTCAGCAAAGCCCTTTTATACTGTACATAAATTGAGCAGGAGTGGAGGAGTAGCCTAGTGGTTAGAACACTGACTTGGTAACCAAGCAACCAGGGTTCGATTCCCACTAGCACTCCTTGTGGCCTTGGGCAAGTCACTTAACTCTTCACTGCCTCGGAAGAAAGGCCTGGCAATCTACTTCCGGTGACACTGCCAAGAAAACCCAGGAGCTTCTGGGTCGCCAGGAGTCAGGACTGACTCGAAGGCACACATTGCATTTTTGCAAACTGAGCAACCTGGGGGTGGATCCCAAGGTGGTGAACTGGTTGACTGACAGCATACAGAAGGGTGGAGTGGCTCATGGATTGGTCCTGGGACCAGTACTGTTCAATGTCTTGGTGTGTGATATTGCCAAAGGGTTAAAAGTAAAAGTTTGCCTTGTGCCGATGAGACAAAGATTTGGAATAGATTGGACCCCCTCAGAGGGAGTAGACAGCATAAGAAAAGACTAAAACAAATAGAAGCATGGTCGGATGTTTGCAATTGAAATTTAATGCAAAGAAATGCAGAATGATGCACTTGGGATGCAGAAACCAAAGGTGCAGTATGTTATAGGGGTTGAGAAGTTGGTGTGTACAGACCAGCAGTGTGACAAGGGTAGGCTGTATGCAGAGTGGAATAACCAGCAGGAAGAAGGAGGTATTGGTGCCCCTGTACAGGTTGTTGGTGATGCCTCACTTGGTGTATTGTGTTCAGTTTTGGAGACTGTATGTTGCAAAGGATATAAAAAGCCTTGAAATGGTTCAGAGGAAGGTGACCAAAATGATATGGGGCCTGTAGGGAGTATTAGCAGCAAAACAAAATGAGGTATGCTCCGTTACGTCTAGGGGATTCTGCTGTTTCCCTGCCAAGGGTTCAGTGAGACTTTCTGGCAAATGAGCCACGAAAGAGCTAAGTGTATGTATGTTTGAAGCACAATAGAAGTTTCTTGTAGTAGGATCCATCTTGTTTGGTTCAGAGCAGGCCACAGGGTAACAGTCCTACATCTCCCCCCTCCCCTTGTAAGATGGAATAGCTACAAGGGAGCATATTCCCTCTTAAAAACCTAACTAACATTACTACAGACAGTATAGGTCAGAACTAAATGACATGGCTGACTAAAGTATAATAATTGGATAAGACATCAAACACAACGGATGCATTAAAGCAATACTGTATGAGTAAGAATACCGTGAATACACACAAACAGTAAAAAGTTAAAACTGAAACGACATAGATAAGATCAAATTAACACAATCAATATAATGCATGTAACTTCAAACCCGGTGGTATATAGTGTACTTAAACCTAAACTCGGTGTATAACTCTGTTATAGATAATACAAGATAATGTGTTAGTGTAACTACAAACTTAACACGTAAATGTCCAAATAAGTAAAATGCATAGGTGTATTAGTAAAATAAAACCCAAGCTATCATTGAGAAATGAAGCAACTCAATTAAGAGTAATGGATAACTGAAAAGAAAATAGCAACACTATTCAATGATATAACGAGCCACCAAATCCTGCAAATGCATGGGACGAGGAATAGGTCCATAACGTATAATGTGACACAGAGTAAGAATCTGTCTTTGTTGATACAAGGAAATAAGGAATTGGATAGCCAAAAGAAGGGCAAAGACAGGCACAATGACATGAGACACAAAATCAGTCTGAAAAATGTCCACATCACGTGAATCAAAGTTGTTATTAGCAATTTCAAGGTTCCCTTGGTCAAGGGGCAGTTTCTCCAAATGGGTTAGTTTTGCACATACCATGACAGTCGTGAACCTCACTTCTAAGCCAGGGCATGGGGAGTATGATCTCAGCTTCTCAAATTTACTGCTAAAGCTTGGTGTAGTACCTCCATCATGCCAAAGAGAACCTCCTGCTGGAGTTCGTAAGATGTATGGGTAGTTTTGTCAAGATGTGCTTGGAAATTCTTCTTTATCAAGCCTGTGGCACCCAACACTATGGGAAATATTTCTGTATCTATCTTTCTGACACATTTTCTTGGTTTCTGACTGCATTTCCTGGTATTTCAGGATCTTCTGCCTCCATGTGATTCACAGAGTAATCGCTTGGTACTGACACCTCTATTATCAATGCTGTCCTGGTATTTTTCTTCCAAACCACTATATCCGGCTTCCTCGCAGCCAGCTTTTTATCAGTCAGAATGGGAGTATCCCAGGTGATCATAACCTCCTCATTCTCTGTAATTCTCTTAGAGTCATGATCCCAGTGCTTTTCAGGCAGAGTGATGTTGGAGAGCTTACAGAGTTTCCAGTGGAGGAGGCATGCTATTTTGTTGTGCCTTTCTGTATAGAAATTTTCCACCATCAGAATTTCACAGCCTGCTATAAGGCGAGTCACTGTTTCCAGACCTTTCTTACAGAATCAAAATATATACTATGTTACTATTTCTGTTTTGCTAGTTTTTTTTTTTTTTTTTCTTCAATAACCACTGTAAACTATCTCATCTGCAATTCGCTATCCTGGGCTGCAACTATCAATCTTCCGTTTCAGTTCACCTCTCCTTAACAATTCATGTGTCTATTCTTGAATGCTGCATCATTCCTGCGGTTTCGAGCATACCTTGCCTCCAGGGGCCAACCCTGAAGGGCTAGGGTCGAGGAAATAATGTGGCTGTTAGAAACTTGTCCTGATTTAATCCACTCACTGCCTAGGAAACTGATGGACTATTAATGGGTCTCTACAACTAGCTTCTCACCCTGGATGTAACTGCGGAAATGTTGGAGGGTCCTGTTGGTGTACAACGAGGACTTCTCACAGTATTTCCTCTCCACTTCTATTAAAGCAATAACTTTCCTGTCTGTGTCATGCATTTGATACAGGACAGCACTCATGGAGTGAGTGGTGAAACCTAGTTCTATGAAGAATTCCCTGCCACTCTCCAGGTAGGCGAAGCAGGAATCTCAACTCGGAGCAGCCTTCAGCTCATTTAGGGCAAACTCTTGTTTGGGATACCCACACCCAAGGTTCATCCTTTTTGAGGAATTTGACAAAGGGCCAGGAAATCTCTGCATGTTGGTCCACTAATTGGAGGGAATAATTACAAATACCCAGGAATGAGCAAAGCTCACTTAGATTGGTTGGTCTCTTGAGTTATTGCAGGGCCACAAGTCTTTTTTATTTTGGAGCTGCAGTTTATTGGCATAAACTTCATATCCCAGTCCTGCAGCTTTCAGTTGCTTGAAGACGTGTTCTATTTCCTGCAGATGGTCAGAGAAGCTGGTGCTCTTTACTAAGATGTCATCTACATACACAAGGATGCCTCTAGCTTCGACATCAGGCAAAGCCTTATGCAGGAAAATATTGAAGTCTGCTGGTGTGTTCAGATACCCGAAAGGTGTCAGATTCCAGGTATATTGCCGCCTTCAAAAGGTGAAGGCCAGCTTATGCTGAGCCTCAGGATGGACATGGCTAGTCTAAAACCCTGAGGCAAGGTCCAGGCTGGTAAAGTACTTTGCACCATTGACGGTGGCTAAATTCTGCTCCAGGCATGCCATAGGCCATCTAGACAGGGGTACCTTCTTGTTAAGCTGGTGATAGTCCAGGGCTAGGTGCCAGCTTGAGTCGTTCTTGATGATGTGCTACAGTGGGGCATTGTAGGTGCTGTTTCATTGGCATATAATTCCTTTCTGTTCGAGAGAGTTAATGATTTCCTGGACAGATTCATAGGAGGCCTAGGGAATTTTGTACTGCCACAAAAAGATAGGTTTACTGTTTGTATCAGTAGGTATACAGGTGACATGTACAGTAGGTCCATGAGACCGCAGTCATAGGTGTCAGTGGCAAAAAGGTCATTGTATTGATAAAACAGTTCTTTCAAGTGGGCCTTTCTGATTCATTGGTGCAGGCGTCTACTTCAGCAAGCTTTTCCTTAAACATTTCGGGGGAATTTTCAACCTTCCTCCTCAATCTTCTCTTGGAGAGAGGTGACTTTAATGCTTGGACTATGTGAGGCTCCCCTCCCTGGCAGGTGAGGGAACTGTCAGGCTCATCAAGTTTCCTTGACAATATCAAATTTATCCTGCTGTAGGTGCACTTAAGAGGATGAGGCATCATGAGGCCAGATAAATTGCAAGGTGAGGAGGCCACAGGGTGAAGTTCTTAGTCACCCAGGAGTTCCCCCTTTCGCAAAGGTCCCAGGAAACAGGGGCCCCCCCAATATCTGGAGACTCAATTCTATGCTTGGGAATGATTCTCCTACCAGGGATCCCAGGGGTTCTTCCTTAGCAATGCTAGTGGATTGGTGACCAACAGATACAGCGTAGGCACTATGGCTTCCTGCAGGGTGTGTAACTGGTAACCAGGCCCAGCTCCTCAATGCGGGAGTTAGGACTGAAGAAAAACAGATTGTTCAAAACTGTTTGCCCTTGAGCCACATGGACCCGTACTTACCATTTCACAAACCTTGGGAATCGTCTGCTCAGCCCTCAGTGATGGGCAGGTACCAGATAGCTCCATTGGCTCTCCTTCCGTCCTACTCCAGAGAATGTTGTTCACCAAATCCACATAAGTTCAGAATATAATAAGGCGGTTTGAACCTATATAGAGGAGCAACTCAAATCCTCTTATGATGGAAAAGTTATGTGTTAAAACCTTTGACCCCAACTTGCAAGGGAAGATTGCAGAATCCCACTAATGTCTTCAGGCCTTCCCTAAGCACTTGGAAAGGGGTTTTAGCTCTCCCAACCCAGTCAAGGGTGGCCTGTTTGAGCAGACAGAAAAGGGTCTCGCCTGATAAGGGAATGGTCATTGTGGAAAAAGGTAGGCCTTTTCCTTCTGAGATGTGCCCACCCGCACATACATGAACAGACCTTTCCTAGCAGAGAATATATCTGTCAGTCTCACAAGGTGGCATAGGCAGAGGTTGGAGGAAGGGGGAGTCTTTTACCTCACAAACCTCTGGGGTCTCCCCTACTTAGTCCTGCTGGACTAGGGGTCTTTTCAGGAATATCTTCAGACAGCATCAAGGATAATGTTTGCTACCGAACCCTCTTCGATTGCAACTACATTTACTATTTCCCTGACCCTCATCCCCTGCCCCTTCATACTTGAGCTCTAGGATTTGGGGGTCTGCTGATTTCCGGAAATTAATCCTGATGGCAGTGTCCTTTCATTCTACAGGACCACATCTTTTTGTAAAATTTCACCCTAGCATAAGGTATTTGACCTGTGTCCAGATCACTTCTTGGACATAGTCCAGCATGGGGTGTAACCTTTTTAGAAGCTCATTGCCAATCAAGCGTTCTTCCCCAGGGTACTTGTTAACAATTACAGAATATTTCACCTGCAAATTTCCAATTTGGAGGGTAAGCCAGACCTGGCCTATGGTCTCAATAGACTAATCTCTATAAGCTAAGAGAGTCAAATCACTGGGAGTCATGTGTAGGGTCTCCTGATCTCTTCCCCCCCCCCCCCCCCCCGGAAGCAGTGAGTCTATCAGACTCAAGGTATTTGGGGTAACCTCACAGGCTGAATCTATCAGACCCTCACAGAGAAACACCTGTTGGATTATAACAGGAACAGTGTACCTCTGTCCTTTTGGCTTGAGTTTACTCAAAGTACTTGTGCTTTCTGATGCAGTCGAAGGCTGGAAGCCCGCTATCCACTGGGGAATGTCACTCTGTATCGATGGAGTGGCCTCTCCGGCTGGTCTGGATATCTGAACTGACTGAACCTGTGAAACAGTGACCTTTGGGTGAGAAACAAGGTTGGTTAGTCATTCACATTTATTGGAAGGGGAAGAGGGTTTAACCTGCCCCACCTTAGGCTTGTTAGGCCTAGAGCCGCTCTTGGGCCCGCTAAGATGTAGAGAGTAATAGCAGCAAAACAAATGAGGCATGCTCCGTTACGTCTAGGCGAATCTGCTGCTTCTGCTTCTATGCCCAGGGTTTGGTGAGATTTTCTGGCAAATGAGTCACGAAAGAGAGCCAAGTTTTTGTATATATATTAGACATACAGACTAACTAACTAAATAAAAAATATAATATAATATAATATATTAGGGATATGAGGTCATAAGTTGTAGCAGTGCTATGATTACAGTTATGTTAAAATAATAAATCACTGATTAGCAACTAGGAGTCAGAGTCACACTGCACTTAGGAAAATTATGGAAAACAGGTATCTGACTAATAACCACCCTCCGAGGAAGAAATAAGACCAGTACCCTCGCTTCGTTAAGTGGACAATCGCAGCTGGAATCCAAGGCAGTCTCTGGAACAGCATGGTGTCCAAAGAGGCAGCTAGGCGAGCCGCATGAGAACACAGAACCTCGGGTATTCTGTCCTGAGGTTAGTGGAACAGCCTTGTACACACTCACACAGTGTGTATCTGTCTTTGCATAAAATAGCAAGAAAGGCAGAAGACACGAAAAGGCATGCAAGTTCTTCTGTGCATACAGTATTCTTTGTGATGTGTCCTTATCTTTAGTAATTGGTTGGCACAAGACACTGCAAGGTGTCTCCAGTGAGTCAGAAGATAATTAACAGTTGTTCATCCTGCAGATAAAAGGGTCCATAACAAGAGACGTAATGCAGAAGACAACGGTATGCAGTTGCAGACATCCCAAGGCCAGTAGAGTCATTAGTGGATGATAAAGGCTGGAGAAGCAGGTGCTCTTGTATGTAGGCAATTAATTGGACAGGAACAATTGTCTTCTGTATGCACACGTATAATCACTTGGCAAGCAGTTGTTTGAAGGTCAGCAGGTCTTTGACTTGAAGCACTGTAGAAGTTTCTTGTAGCAGGAATCCAACTTGTTTGATGCAGGCTTTGGCTCAGAACAGACCACAGGGTACCAGTCCTACAGGCTTGCGCCAAAAGGTGTGCAAGAAGAGACTCAAGGCCAAAATATGTATACCTTAGAGGACAGAAGGTATAGGGGAGGTATGATAGATGTTTAAATACTTAAAGGGTCTTAATGAACAAACACACCTTTTTCAAAGACTGGGAAACTTTAGAACTAGAGAACACAAAATGAAACTGCAAGGAGGCAAACTTCAAAGCAACATCAGGAAATACCTTCCATGGAAAGGGTGGTGGCTGGCTGGAATGTTCTCCTGATGGAGGTGGTGGGAGCAAAAACAGTTTTGGAATTCAAAAAGGCATGGGATAGATGCAGAGAATGTTATCAAAGCAAATTTAAATAACCTCATAAACAGAGGGAAAAGCAGGTAAACCTTTTAACAAAGATATAGAAAGGGATTAACCTACACAGAGTGGCAGGTGAACTCTACAACTCTAGCCACTATCGGGCAGACTAGATATGCCATGCGGGATTTTATTTGCCATCAATTACTATGTTGCTACATAAGTCAGAGACACCCACCCACAAACACACGCATATATACCTCTCCATGACACACATACTCCTGCTTGAGACACACAGACATGCATGTTCCTACCTCCCCTGCTACATTGCTGAGACACATTACCATTGGTGTTCCAACTGAATCTCCCACAGTGTGCAAATGGAAGAAAGGAGACAGCAGCAGCAAATAACGGATTTTTCCATGAAATAATTCTTCTAGAGCAGGGGTTCTCAACCCAGTCTTCGGGATACACCTAGCCAGTGAGGTTTTCAGGATGAATATTCATGAGAGAGATCTCATACAGTGGAGGCAGTGCATGCAAATCTATCTTATGCATATTTGTTGTGGTTATCCTGAAAACCTAACTGGTTAAGTGTGTCCCGAGGATTGGGTTAAGAACCACTATCTTAGAGGAATTAAGAAAGCAACCATAGAGTTTAACTACACACTGAGCATGCAGTTTTCCTGAAGACCTAGTTGAAAAAATATCTGGCTTAAAGAAGTAGCATAATCTGCAAAAAGAACAACTCTAGGGCATATATTATGAGCAAAGGAGCAGAATTCTGTATTCCAAATGAACGCTAACAGCCTGTGCATTATCACACACAGAACATTTTGAAGGATGCATTTAATAGATTCTTGGAGATGGAGGAGGTTCCACAGGAGTGGAGTAGGGCTGATGTGATCCCTCTTCACAAAAGTAGTAACAGAAGAGGTGGCAATTTGTTGAAGTCTAAAAGCTATTTAAGTTTTTGTTTTGATTCCACCCTCTTGAATATATATATCAAAACAAAAACTTATATAGCTTTTAGTCCTCAACAAATAGGAGGAGCGGTCTGCACAGAGTGGCAGGTACAACCCTAAACAAACGCATAGAAGGGAGACCTGCATGGAGCAGCAGATACCACTGTGGCCACCTTACTGGGCAGACTGTATGGACCATACAGGTATTTATCTGCTGTCATAGACTATGTTATATTACTATTTTATCCAGTTCACGACCTTGAGACCCATCCCTAGGCTATTCAATATACTAATAAGCCTCCTATGAGGGACAGTATCAAAGGCTTTGCTGAAAAGTAAGTAGATCATATCTATTGCATGTCCTTGATCCGGTTCTATGGCCACCCATAAAAAAACAAAATAAATGTCATACTCATTTGGCATGATATTCTTTGGTATAACCATGTTGTCTCTGATCTTGCAACCTACTGGATTCTAGAAAGTTCATCAGCACCTTCATTATAGGGATCCTCTGTGACCGATTGTCTTTTTAAATTCCATCACTGTTTTTGTCCCTACCACCTCCGTCGGGAGGGAATTCCAGGCATCCACCACCCTTTCAGTGAAAAAGCATTTCCTGATGTTGTTTTTAAGTTTACCTCCTTGCAGCTTAATTTTATGCCATCTAGTTTTACAGCTTCCCTTTCTTTGAAAAAGATTTGTTCATTAATACCCTTTTAAGTATTTAAACATCTGTATCGTAACCCTCCATAGCCCATGTTCCCTGTAAAATAGTTATCTCCAAGTTATAATGCCCTGTTCAATGTAATTTCAGTTTGTTCAATGTAAACCGCACTGATGCAGAATAGCGTGGTATATAAGAGAATGTAAATAAAAATAAATAAATAAATAAAAATAATCGTATCTCCCCTGTCTGTTATCTTCTCTAGAGTATACAGATTTAGGTCTTCAAGTCTCTTCTCATACGTCTTTTAGCACAGGCTCCAAATCATTTTGGTCACCTTTCTCTGAACTGTTCCAAGGCTTTTTTTTTTAAAATATCATTTGTGAGATAAGATCTCCAAAACTGAACACAATACTCCAATTGAGGCTTCACCAACGACTTATACAAGGGCATTAATACCTCCTCCTTTCTGCTGATTATGCCTCTCCATATGCAACCTAGCATCCTTCTGGCTTTGCCTAATAGCTTGTCACATTGCTTCACCACATTGAGATCCTCCAACACCATCACTTTGAGGGTCCCCTCGTGATCTGTGCATACCAATCCCTCTCCCCCTATCGCATGCTTCTTTGGATATCTGCATTCCAAGAGCAAGATTCTACATTGACTTGCATTAAACCTTAGCTGACAAGCATTAAACCATTCTTTTAGTTTTTGTAGATCTTTCCTCATGTTATCCACTCTTTTGCAAATCTTTGACATATGCAAAAAGGCAAACCTTTCCCATCAATATTTTTGTGAGTGATATTGCTGAAGGACTCAATAGATCCGATACATGGATTATTCTGTTCAGTTCTCAACACTGTATCTCGCAAAGAAAATAAAAAGACTTGAAATGGTTTGGAGGAGACGACTAACATAATATGGGGCCTGCACCAGAAGATATATGAGAAGAGACTTGAAGACCTAAATCTGTATACCATGGAGAAGAGGGGAGATATAGTGTAAATGCTTAAAAAGGTATTAATAAGCAAACAAAACTTTCAAATATGGGGATGTTGTTTAATTAGAGGATGTGACATGAAGCTGCAAGTAAGAAAACTCAAAAACATCAAGAAATACCTTTTCATGGAAAGGTTGGTGATGCCTGGAATGCCCTCCTGATGGAAGTGGCGGGGGCAAAAACAGCGACGGAATTCAAAAAGGCATAGGATAGACAGAGGACCCCTTTATAACAAGAGAATGGAATCAAAGCAAACTTTCCTTTTATTCTTGAAGTGTAAAAGTTATGTAATGGAATATTGATGGAAAAACAAAGTGGGTTTTTTTCTTTTTACCTGCTCCAGGGGTGGTGCTGAACCCTGAGGAGCATGGCTTTCAAGGCCACAGGACCGCCATAATTTGGATAGTGCTGGTGGGAGGTGGAAGAGCAGAGACCGCTGCAGACCTGGCCTGGCCTGAACCTGGAAATAATGACAGGTCCAGGCAGGAAGAGCAGAACCCTGCCAGTGCAGCATCAGGTATGTAGGTCGGGATTCCTTTTTGGGTCAAAGGCTGCTGGGCTCAAAATTTAATGAAAATTTTAAAGTTTTTGTCCTGAAGGCCATGAACCCAGACGTTCAGCAAATGCATGCTAATTACATAGGTGTTTGAGGATAGACTCTAGGAAGAGAGAGGGAGGGCTGGTGAATGGCACAAACAGCCCCTGATAAGTGTGAGGTAAGAAAAAAGAAAAAGTACTGACTGCTGTGATGAGCACTGTGGTAACCAGAGCAGCAGCTAGAAGATGTTTATGTCCAGGTTGGGTACAGTGGCATATCATAGGACCCCAGGTAGTGGTGAATCCTGGGGCTGGCCAGCACTAATAACGAAAAGTATCTGGCCGCAAGGAGGAGCTTTAAAGAACCGGGCAGTGAGAGTAAACAAAATAAAGAAAATAAAAACAGAGGCCATGGGAGTTTACAACAAGGAGAAAATTTAAAGAAGCAAAATTTAAAACAATATAAATAAATAAATAATGCAGTAGGTTCGAGTGGGGGGGGGGGGAATGAATGTGTGTATGAACACATGCATGAATAACTCGCTGTTTGTTTTGAAGCTAGGGGAAGCTCTGCTGCACGTGGTAACCTGAAAAAAAAGTGCATTACAGAAAAGAAACTATTAGTTCAATTGAACATGGAGTGAGGAGCTCCTATGTTTGGGCCCTGTCTGTACTTATTTTTTGGAAGGTTGATTGGAGATTTGTGTGATGCCTGATTTAAGTGAAATGGATGGTTGTTTTTTTAAACCTCAGAGATTAGCTTAGCGTTGTTAGTAGTTGGAAATGTTCCATGAAAGAGTGAGTCTGATAAGTTTGTATAGTTATTAAGATAAAGAGTCTGAAACTTTATTAGGCTAGAGTGGAACTGTTGATTCTTTAGAAATCTAGCATACCACTCCATGGACAAAGTGCTGTCCTGAACTTTTCATAATTTTTAATGGACAGTTGAGCTCTGCTGGTAGAAAAAAAAATGTTTTCCTGGCTGCGCTGATCCAGATGGTTTCATAGCCTGAAGTTCTTTAACAAGCTGCGTGCTTGATAATACCTTAAGCTACGGGTTACCTCCCGGGAGAAATGTGTGGAAATGAATGCATGGTGTGAAGGAAAGGATATTTGATTCTAGGACAAAGAATAGAGCAAGCTGCTGCTGCACATTTAAAATCTAACCGATAAAGGACAGTAAGGAGTAAGAATTCTGTTCTCTGGCAGCTTCTTAAAAAAAAAAGTGCAAGATTCAGGGTGGGACCAGCTAGCGAATTTTGGTTTATCCTTTATTTTCTTAGGAATTAGCTTGTTACACAAGTTGAAATGAGTCCACAACTCAGGAACTTTCAGTTTAGTGGCACATATTAAGACATGGAGGCTGACGATTGACTGATAGGATAGTAGCTGACTCCAGTAAAGAAGATGCCTGTTTGAGTTTCCTTAAGCACCATTGGAGGATCTTCAAGGTGCCCAATGCTCTGTCAAAGCTGCAAGTTCTTGCCCGAGAAGTAGAGATAAATGACTGTTACACAGTCTACTGCACTGGCTTTTATATATCTAACCCCCCCCCCCAAAAAAAAACCTCACACTGAATTCCTTAAAAGAATTGAAGTATATACCTACTTACTTGAAATGGTCAGTAGTTGAAGTAGTTTCCTTTGAAGAAAGAAAAAAGAGAAGGGGGGAGGGGAAGGAAAAGAAATGATTTGGTTTCATAAGAAGCTTAACTGTACTTACCTGAAAACATTTAATTAATTTGTCAAGGGTGAATTCTCCTGTTGGACAGAAGAAAGTTAAAATAAATCCATGTATAATTTATTCAACACAAGAGAAATATTTGACTGTTTTTAAACAAGCTTTGGTATTTATTTTGTTAGACACTACTTAGATCATTTACTATGGAGCATGTTTACTAAACCGTCTTAACGTTACCGGCGCTAGGTGCAGCGTTAATGTGAAGACCCCCAAATAAGGAAGTGGGCGTTCTATCGTTAAGCTTAGTATCACGCGATAGAGGGCGCCTCAGCGTTTCCGTGCGGTGCTGCATGTCTGCGCACCGTAAGCCTCATGTAGAAGTGCTGTGATAATAGCTACAGAGGTGTAGTACACTGGTTAATACAATGGTTGCGGAGACAGCGGTTATGAGTTTGATTCCTCTGGGTGCATACAATATGGCATCCTGAGACAAACCTGTTTTTAATGCATGCAACGTACACATCTGAACAGGGTGTGCTGCCAATCGAAAAACCAGCGCTGTAGTGCAGTAACCTGATGTGCATATTAGGGCGCCCACCATAAGGCGCCTCCTGATGCGTCGTAGTTTGCCACCCCCCAAGGCACCATCTAAGGCGCCCCATGAGCTGGTGCAAACGAAGGTACAAGTAAAGATGACCAAAGGAGGGCAAAGTGACGCCTGAAAAGGTGGCCAGTGGCATTAAGGAGTCCCAAGTTGATAAGCACAAAATGTATGGCCCAAACCCAGATGTAACTCTACCACTACACAGAGTCCCAAGGAAGCCCAAACAACAACCCCTGGAGGGTGTCACATGATGGAGCAGATGGACCTGTCCAATCTGCATGCAGCTCATGTGGCAGCTGGAAAAGTGCTGAAACATATCGGTGGCAGCTGTACCGATGCCTAGGGTGATGGTGATGTAAAGTGCCAAAATGAGAGTGTGTGGCAGAGGATATGAATACGTGTCCACCAGAGCAGGTAGAGGTGGCAGCATAACAGGAGGACAGAGGAGTAGCAGTGCCATGCAGAGCATACACACGAGAGGCAATCATGAGGAGCCGCAATGCAGAAAAGGGTCCCAGCACAGGACATGGGGTAGTAGCCTGCACATTAGGGCAGGACGCCACACAGCTGGCAGACACAGATAGATGGACAGAAGGATGCTTTGCAACTGTGATGAGGCTAAAATGTGCCGCCACACACATCTGCACAGATATGACTGTTACAGGAAGGAAAAATAGTTGTGCAGGACAGGCAGAAAAACATGAGAACACATTGGAATCAAACCCATGAAACACTGGCTGTGAAGACAGTGTACCAACCATTGTGCTATGCTGCGATGATACCCATCAGAGCAATGGCTGGCCACACAACACCTGTAGGTCATCGCACCAGATATCTGCTGTGCTTACTAGGGCAGGGTAAAAGCAGAGCCAAGGCATTGTATAGGGCACCGTAGGTCACACAAATGAGGTGAGGGTGGTCTGTGTGCCAAACACTGATCTCTGATATATGTCTGTCTGTCACAGCCACAAAAGGCAGTTGTGTAGCACATTCTGACTAAAGGAGGCTTTCTATGGGATTGAACCCCTGATCACTAGCACATAAGTTAATGCCGAAACCGTTACGCCTACCCCACCAACATGAGGCAAACGGCAAAGGCTGCATACAACAACACTGCATGCCACCACACAAAAAGCCTGCTGTGTGCCAGGAAAAGGCAACCCCAACAGTAATCATGATGTAATGCACATGTAGAAGAGCTGTGTACAGGGCATATCACAGTCTGTAAATGGGACAAGAGCCACATATACACAAATTCACACACACAATAATATGTTATGCAGTCGAAATAGCATGCATAAGAACAAGGAAAAGGAACCCAAAGGGCGGCAGGGGATGCCCTATGTAGCAGGGCAAAATGGGGAATAGTAGTGAAAAGGAGCATGCGGGAATTGAACCTGCAAACAGAAGCTGGGACAGATCAGCCCAGCAACAACAATAACAGTCACCCAAGCATACCAGCCACATGGACAGCACAAAGGAACAGCCACATGTAATAGCCAATATGCGGCACATAGGCTGCATAAAGGGCACACTGTGCTGTACAAAGAAGTGATGGAAGGGTGTAGCCAGCTGAAGGTCAGGGTAGCACAACACCAGGAAAAAGGAAAAGCATGTGGGAATCAAACCTGCAGCCTATGGTGCTTTCTTGCACGTCTGTAACCACTATCCCAAACCACCACTACAGGGACCATGGAAAAATGTTCCATAAAGGGGATGTGTGTATGGGAACCCCTAACACCCAGACGTGGCAGACAGCTGCCACTGTACAAGGATGTGAGCACAGGTGGACCATATACATCACCAGTAAAGCAAGAAATATGTGCGTCAGTGTGTTGCAGCAGCAGAGACAAATGTGTGTTGAACACATATATTTTATTGTTGCAAGTTATTGGACATATCGTATATACTGCGAGTCATGATATGAAGCTAGTTCTTTCACAGGGAACAAATTGAAACCACATTGAGTACGCCAGCTACCCACAAGTCCCTGGCCCCACCACAGATGATGAGCAGTACAGATAATATGCAGTAGGTGCATGTTGTGTACCATGCCTTAGCCCCACCCCTCCACCCCCCACATGCTGCTGCATGCCCCAAATGCCTCATTCACATATATGTGCATGTAGCCATTAGGTAGGGCATGATGACAGCCTCACACACACCAGTCATGAAGGTGTAACCAAAACATATCTGCCTTCCAAAAACAGGTGGCACAAACCTCTAAAGGTGTACGTATCAACATCTCAGCAACTGTGCACACACACACACACACACACACACACACACATATATGTCTACGTCACAGATGTTGCATAAGGCGTCATATAGCACATTAAGTGCCATCTATGTCCAAAAAAGCACTGTGCAAATGCAAAATGAGGATATGGTAACAGGTACAAGAGGAACATGATCCCAGAGAATAAATGAAACGCAAACAATCACACATACGGAGATAGCACTATGCATACGGTCTGCTTCAATGGTTGTTGTGAATACAATATGCGTATACATACGACACGGCACATGGAATGCATCCATGAAGGACGAACACACACACCCACACTGCCAAATTACTGGTGCAATGTGAGTCACGGAATGTCAGGAGATAAAGAGGACTGTGCAGACATGCAGTGCTATGTCTGTAAATCAATGTAGAGCGTTACGTCTGTACACTACCCAAACACACAAACCTGTACATAGAGGTTGAAAGAAAGGTAAAACATGGCCCAGTACCCGGCACAGAAGCCACACTGCCACATGCCCTGGTGTACCAACATATTCAGCCACATGCACATGCACCATGTACGAACAACAATGACACTGTAGCACACGTGGTGAGGGCAAATATGGACCAAAGATGTTGGCCCACATCAAAGTGGTGTGGTGGTAAATACCGTGTCATGTACAAGTGCAGGGTAGGCCCACAAATACCCGAGGACCTATGCAATGTCACCCCTGTGCCACACACATGACTGTATGCTCTTTGTGAACTAAACAGATGAGGATATCCTGCGGTGCAGGTCACACACATAGTCAACATACACCAATACGATGTCACTCCCTGCTGCACACGTAGGGGCCTGTACACAGTGTCCATAGCGCAAATAGCCTCTGTGAACCAACATGTTCCGTGAAGACTGTGAATTTCTGGGCCTGCACACACAAGTGTGACATCCCAATCTGCCACAGTACACATAAGGTCATGTATGTCCCCTGCGATGAACACCACAACCAGCCAGAGCACGGTAGCAACGTTGTATAGGACAGGCCGTCTATGCTCAAAGTAGCAGTCCAACATCAATGTCCATCATAGGCATGTGTGCCACATGCAGAGGTCAGCCATCCTATGCCTCCAACCTCCAGGAATAGCTGCATGGTCCTGGTGTGTTCTCAGACACGTGGGTGATGGTGCCTGCAGATCCATTACAGTCGATGTGCAATGTGTGTGCTCTGCCCTGTATCAGAAGAAGGAGAAACACTGTCATGATATGTTGCACAGAACATCAGGGGACATTGCAGGTAGGCAGACATCAATATGTATAGAATGCAACGCCGGACATGCAAACATGAAATCAGCATAACACATAACACATAACACAGTGCATGTTGGGGAAATGTGTATATTGAACCATACACGGGGTGTCCCATGGATATGGTCATGTCCATGCACATGTTACACAGACGTCTCACGGCCCGACCCCCATGTCGATCACTGTTGGTGCATAGTGACCCCACAGGAAAAACCCCTGGAAAACACAACAAAACGCTAACATAG
Organism: Ichthyophis bannanicus; assembly: GCA_033557465.1. Taxonomy (NCBI): domain Eukaryota; kingdom Metazoa; phylum Chordata; class Amphibia; order Gymnophiona; family Ichthyophiidae; genus Ichthyophis; species Ichthyophis bannanicus. The sequence goes on along the minus strand of CM066032.1, from coordinate 1,361,924,445 downwards.
AAAGGCTGATGTCTGACCCAAAAGATCCAAAATGCAACTTACCATCTGTCTCCAGCAAGTGTCTGCTAGGGACTGTCAGAGGCAGGAAAAGGCAACACCACGTCACAGTGAATACCGAAGATATCAGAAAATTGTGTAGAATCACCATATCCCCATCTCCAGCTGCCGTTGGCGCATGTCCAAATTATGGCGTCATCTGTGATACAGAAATGCTGATGGATAGTGGTCTGACAGCACACAAGAGATAGGTTGCATCACAACATAAAACAGATGCGCACAATGTATACAAGGTCAACAGCAGTAGGTTACAGATAGAGTCCCCAACCCTACACAGGTGTTAAAACATCACCCACCACCTGATAATACAAACTGTATTCACACTGTACCCTTACGCACCCATGCTATAAAAACACACACACACACACACTATGTTAAGGTGAACATGCCACCAGTAGCATACAGCCTGTCTGTGCACAATATGAGATCAGCAGATATAAATATGACCAAACCAGTGCTACACAGCATTTGGTTGATGTTACAATGTCCTGGACGTGTGTACGTGCGGCCCACCACCACAACACCTAGGACACGTGGACATGCGCAGCTCTCTTGGATGTGTTCTGAAACAGTGCTGGAGCAGTTGAGCTGGGCAGAAACACATTTGCCTGTGTGTGACAACAGTAACATATGGGGTATGGGGTTGCCCACCAAAGAGGTGAACCACAACATATTGTGGTAAGGAGGCTGCAGCACAGCCCTGGGAAACAAAGAAAAAATAAACTTTTTCTTCCATAAGGGGGATGGGCTCACCTAAGCACATGTTCCAAAATGAAAGCAGTGGAAAAACCCACACTTGCAAAACTAGGCTGAGGCCACACCCAGACTCCAGGGCAACTATAGGAAGTGATAGGAGACACCTGTGGTTGGGGCCAGGAGAGAGAGCACGCTTGCAAACATTTAAGCACAGGCAAACAGAGATTGTATAAAAATCAAATTGACTACATCTGTGGAAGTCAACGATGGAAAAGCTCTGTAACATCAACAAAGACAAAACCTGGAGCTGACTGTGGTACAGATCATCAACTACTAGTATGCAAATTCAAGCTAAAGTTGAAAAAGAGCAAACCACTCATGAATGCAGCAAAATATGACCTTGAGAATATACCACTTGAATTTAAAGACTGCCTGCAAAATCGATTTGCTGCTTTAGATACAAATGACAGAGCTCCGGAAGAGTTATGGAATGACATCAAGAAGGTTGTGTTGGAAGAAAGCGAGAAGTTTCTACAAAAGGTGAAAAAGCAAAAACAGCCAAAATGGATGACGGAAGAAACTCTGAAAATTGCCCAGAAACGCAGAGAAGCTAAAGCCAGAGGAGAAAGAAAGACAGTCGCAGAACTTAACAGAGATTTCCAACATGCAGCAAGACAGGACAAGGAAAAGTACTACAATGACACTTGCAAGGAAATAGAAGCAGAAACTATTAGAGGAAGAACAAGATCAGCTTTCCTAAATCTACGAGAGTTAAAGAAAAAGTTCCAGCCTCGAATTGGAATGTTACAAGATGCTCAAGGTTCTATGTTGAATGATGCTGAGAAGATCAAGAAAAGTTGGAAGGAATATACAGAGTTTTTATATGATAAAGATCAAGTGGACCAACAGCCGTTTCAACCTGTACCTTATGATCGGGAACCATTGGTGATGAAAGAAGAAGTTGAAGCAGCATTGAAAGCCTTATCAAAGAACAAAGCACCAGGCATTGATAGCATTCCCATAGAAGTATTGCAGCAATCTGATGCAGCTGTTACCGTACTCACAATGCTCTACCAAGAAATATGGAAGACAACATCATGGCCAACTGACTGGAAAAGATCTGTGTTTATACCAATACTAAAGAAAGGTGATCCAACTGACTGTGGAAATTATCGCACAATCGCTCTGATCCTTCATGCCAGCAAGATTCTACTGAAGATTATTCAAAAGAGACTACAACCATACCTGGAACAAGAACTACCTGAAGTGCAAGCAGGGTTCAGGAAAGGGCAAGGAACGAGAGACATCATTGCAGATGTGAGATGGATCCTTGAAAAGACTAAAGAATACCAAAAGGATATCTATTTGTGCTTTATCGACTATAGCAAGGCTTTTGACTGTGTAAACCATGAGAAACTCTGGGCCACATTAAGAAGCATGGGTATACCAGAACACTTGATCGTTCTCTTGCGCAATCTGTACATTGATCAAGAAGCAACAGTTCGAACGGAACAAGGAGAAACAGAATGGTTTAAAATAAGCAAAGGTGTAAGACAAGGCTGCATACTTTCCCCCAACCTGTTTAATTTATATGCAGAACAAATCATCAGAGAAGCAGGATTGTATGAAGACAACAGAGGTGTGAAGATTGGTGGAAGACTCATCAACAACCTTTGCTATGCTGATGATACCACATTACTGGCTGAAAGAGAAGATGATCTGAAACATTTGCTTCTCACAATCAAAGAACATAGTCTCAAAATGGGCCTGCACCTTAATGTAAAGAAGACAAAGATCATGACAACTGGCATAATCAACAGGTTCATCATTGAAGGAGAAGAAATTGAAATTGTGAACAACTTTAACCTACTTGGATCAACTATCAATAAAGAAGCAACAAGCAGTCAAGAAATCAGACGACGCATTGCTCTTGGCTGACTATGAAAGACCTAGATAAGATTCTCAAGAGCAGAGATGTCTCTCTCCATACAAAGATTCGACTTGTTCAGGCCATGGTATTTTCAATCAGACACAAAGAGAGCAGGACGCTCTTGCTATTCCAACAGGAGACAATGAGGCAAGAGATGGGATGAACACAGGGGACTACTAATAAAGGCACCTGTGTTCATCCCATCTCTTGCCTCATTGTCTCCCATGGTATTTTCAATAACATCATATGGATGTGAAAGCTGGACAGTGAAAAAGACAGATGGGAAGAAAATTGATGCCTTTGAATTATGGTGCTGGCGGCGAATACTGTGCATACCATGGACTGCCCGAAGAACAAACCAGTCGGTACTAGAGGAGATCAAACCTGAGCTTTCTTTCGAAGTCTTGTCATCTGAGCTTCTACTTTCATACTTTGGACACATCATGCGAAGAGAGAGATCATTAGAGAAAGACATTATGCTTGGCAAGATAGAAGTCAACGCCAAAGAGGAAGACCAGCAATGAGATGGATCGATACAATAACAGCAGCTACAGGTACCAGTCTATCAACAATGAGCCACCTGACTGAAGACCGAACACAATTTAGGATAGCTATCCAGAGGGTCGCCATGAGTCGACTCCGACTCGACGGCACTTAACAACAACAACAAACAGAGAGAGGAGGAAGCGTCAGCAAGACCGGCAGGAGAGAAGCAAGACACGGGAACAGCTTGAAAGACGGCAGTCGGGAAAGAGCCAGAATCCAGGTTAATTGCACTCCTTCCAGGAGAGAGGAAGCGAGAAGGCTAGCTGTGAGGAAGCTGGAGCAGGAGGTCTCAGCTCCATCTGAAGAGGAACAAGTCTTCAGGCTTGGAGAGCCTAGAAGGGCTAGAGACAAACACTGCAGTGATCCCCCAGGCAGCTCTGATTCAGAGGATGCTACTCCTAGGAGATGCCCTTGCTGTAAAAGGTCTACAGTCAAGCTTAGAGGTAGGAGGGGAAAGTTTGAGGGAGTTAATGTGTGTGACTCTGACTCAGAAATAAGTATACCCGATTCTGAGGAAGAAGCTGTACCTTATGGGACGCATGCCAGGAAGAATGCTTTTACAGATAAGGTAAAGCAAACAAAGCCTTTAAATGTTTTACTAAAGGGAAAGAAGTCTGAGAACACTAATATAATCCCAGGGAGCAGAAGGGAAATTCAGTGGGAAAGACTGTTCAAGCTTCTAAAGGAAGTAAAACCTGAAATCCCTGAACCTGTCCAAGCCCCACAGTCATGTAATGCAGAGGAAGACATGGAGGTGGAATTCTGTGGAGAGGAACCTGACTCCACAGACTCCCAAATGGAATGTTCTTTGTGCATAATCTCTGACTGAGAAAAGCTAAGGGTTTAATAGGAAGGAAACCCAGGAAACAGTTATCCTGATTATTGTAGCTAAGAAGCTTTAGAGAGAGAAGGAAATCTCATGGTTAAAGCTACAAGAGCTTGTGCTGAGTGAAAGTTTAAACACAGCAGTTTTAGTTTCTGTGCTGACAAGCAGAGAAGTGTTTTAAAGTTAAAACCTGAAGCAGCTAAGGGAAGCTAAAAGGTTTGCTGGACTCTGCTGTTAAATACTAGTTCAATTATGTTTGTTTCTGGAAGAAGAAATTCTTTTGTTAAAGAGCTGGAAGAAACTGCTTATTGATAACACTGCTGAAATACACTTTTTGTAAAGAAAGTTTATTTGGAGAAAACATCCTTTTTCTGTTGTTGTGGTTGGAGCCTTCTACAAAGGTCTGTTTGCAAAGCTGAAATTTAAAACGAAAAATTTAATAAATGTTCCTGTGTTGGCCAAAAATACCACTTGGACTGCTTTTTGCACGCAACTACACCTTCAGAGGTCTTAGCCATGAAGCTTAAGCAACATACAAGATACAAGAGGGCCCGCCGCTTTCACTAGGCAACCGCCTAGTGGGAGTGCCGTCGCCACAATATGTACATTGGACAGATGACCCCAGACATGATCTGTGGCAGATCATCCCCACACACCATTTACCCGTATGTCCACCTACCCCATTCTCGTGCACGTTGAGTGGGGTACAGACAGCTGCCATTGCACCACAGCACCAGGGAGGTCACACAACATATCCTGTTGATGGATAAACACACCATAAACATACATATGTCATGTTTGAGCTGTGTAACACACACAGCACCATCACGTCATCACCCCTCATGCATCTAAAACCCGCCTCAGTCTGGCATCTGTCCGTTAGACTGTACAGAATAGCCCCTGCCAAAACCCCCAAAGATGTGTTATTCTTAAAAGTAAAGGGCCTGGACTCCATACGGCACATGTCTGCTGCCTTAGACACTGTTGTCAAACCCGTCACCCTGATATACAGTCCTCGTATGTCCATACTGCCTCCGTACTAAACACCTGCACCTCGTATCTCACCCGTCACACCTCCAGTGTGTGTTGTGATGGTCCCACCTCCCCTGCGTGCCTGCACCCATATGCTTGAACACAGGGATATTTCCTGTGTCTGTGTGTTCCAGATTTCTATCCCAAATGCCCTGTTGGGCCTACCTGATCCCCTGCCGTTCACCTCCAACTGTATGCTGATGAGTGCAAAATATATCCCACCATCCCTGAACAGAGCCTGCCAATTCAGACCCTGAGCTGTGTTTGTCTGACAATGCTGGCTTGATGTCTCCACACAGTCTGAAACTGAACCTGGCCACGACCCATCTAATCTTTCTTCGGAAACCCTGCCCCCATATTAAGTGTCTGTGTATAGGTTGCAACACATTGCCCCACATAGATACGCAATGTAGGTGTTGTCCTTGACCCCTCTCTCACCTCCCCCACACATACGCATCATGTAGCTAAGACATGCTTTGTCATTTCAGATAACATGAGCTATATACCCCCCACCCACCCAGAACAAACAAATAAAACATGAATGCATCCCTCAGTCTCACCCGTTCTGCTAACTGTAACCTACTCCTTGCTGTTATCCCCTTGAATCAGCTGTGTCTGCCTTGAACCAACCAACACTCCGCTGCCTGGCTCCTCACCTGCTGGCCTCACCATGACCATCATACATTGACTGTCAAATCACCTCACTGGCTCACAATCCGTTTCTGCACCCAGGTGTAGGTTACCACGCTGAGTTAATGATGCGGTAACTGTGTGTGTACTCTGTACCTTTCCTCCCGAACATTAACTCCTGCCAATACCAATACCACTGAGCATGTACATATTGTTGCAAGTCATATACAGTGCTGTACCCAAACATGTAACCTACGGTCTGTGCTAATCAGTGTATGTTATGGAAGCAATGCGTCCATATCCCCCATTGTGACATCCACACGTCTAAGCAATTGGTGCCACCTATGTCCCGCTTCCCCACTGCTGACCCCTCACCACACTCCGTCTACCTTGCTGCACCCACAGCTGGAACCAACAACTTGTGTGTGATCGCTAGCCACCGTCTCCAAACACCGACCGTGTACCTGTGTAAGGCAGCATACCCACCTATGGCAAGTAAGCCATTCTCATCTGATCCCCGTGCACCCGCAGTTATCCCCTACACACCCGGCCTGTGTTCTCTATGTACTATCCTTAATGCTCTGATGGGCAGGGAATGTCCTCCATATGTCTGTCTGTGTAGTGTTGCGTATGACTGGTACCACTATAATAATGGTCAATGGTGGTAGTAGTATATATGTCTATATTCTAATGTAATATCCAACATATGCAGTACTTACATGAGAACACCTCCGCAATCAGCTAGCACCTGGCTGCCGTGCCCTCACATGTGTCGCCACGGCCATGTACAGGACAGCATGTAGAATCATCATCCAGATCCTCATTAATTTGGACTGGGAGATTGTGCCTGAGAGCAATGTTGTGCAGTATGCAACAGGCCAGAACTATCTTTTGCCACAGTCATGGGTGTGTATTGTAAGGCCTCACCCGTCCTATCCAGATACCTGAAGCGACTTTTCAAAACGCCAAAGGTACGCTCGATGACTGAGCGGCTGGAGGCATGGGCCTCATTGTACCTCCTCTCTGCACGTGTCCGCAGCAGATGCAAAGGGGTCAGCAACCAGGGACGACACCCATACCCTGCATCACCTGTAAAGAAATAGTAGAGAGGTAAAGCAGAGGTTGAGCCACACACACATGCATACAAGCACCTACATGCAATCCAAAAGCACAGACAGACCTCCCATAAACATGTGACATGTGATAAGAAAGCTTATCAAAGCTCAGGGAGTAATGACAAAAGAGGAGAATTTACTCTGATCAAGGGACCTGTGCTGGCAGGTTATAGAACTAAGACAGCTTGTTTTCCTAAAAGGCTACATGATCCAGACTGCACTTGTATGCAGAAAGTCCCTAGGGGAGCTAGAGTGGAAAAGCATGTGTCTAATCCGAGAAAGCATTATGTCATCCCTAATCAAACAGCCCCTAGAAGAATGCTTAATCCACAACACCTGAAGAATGCAAGGGTGGAGTTGCAATCTAAGCCCTTTAAAGCTAGAGGGGAGTCTTCAGGAAGACAGAAGGAGAAGGAGACGGAGACGAAGTCGGAGAACAGAAGGAAGAACAACCGGAACCTGAAGGAACAAGGACAAGGAAGCAGACGGTCCAAGAGAGGAGCTCAGAAAAGTACCTATGCCTGGAGAGATACCTGGGGGAAAGGTTCAGAGGACTGGAAAAAAGTAGAGGTCTGTAGATCCACAGCCAGGGACCCTCAAGCAACGCCTAGGAAGAGTTCTGTTGTAGCTAAGGAAGAAAGGAGCCCAAATACCTCTTGGAGGACGTCTGGAGAAAAGATCCTGAGGTCCAGAGATACCAACTGGAGGACAGAACACAGAAGCTCTATTGCATACTGGCCAGAATACCAGAAGAAGCAGCCTGACGCTTGCCTGGATTCAGATAGGAACTGTGAAGGTTTTTCTAGCTTTGAGCAGTGCAAACAGCAGGGAAACAGTTTCTCTCCGTGTAGAGGTCAGTTCCTAAAGCCCTCTGAGTCAGACGGAGAAACAAAATCTATGCAATTTCAAGAGCAAGGTTCAATATCTGATATAGAAGATAATTATATGGACTGTTCTTTGAGTAAGTTGTTGTTTTAGGAAAATCCTAAATATCAGTGCAAACATCAAAAGGAAACATTCTAAATATTAGCTTCCCATAAAGTTTTGTTGAATGAAAAAGCTTTTGGGAAAGTTTTGCACATGTGCTGAAATCAAGCTACTGATTGCAGTTAATTGTCACCTGTTGGTGGAGGAGAGCCCAGCACAAACCGTGCACACGTAGGTTTAAAAAGTTCTTTTCTGTATGGAGAAAGTGAGCATTGTTTTTGTATAAAGAAGTTTTCCTCTTTGATTTGTTTTTCCCCAGCACTGCTAAGGAGTTTATCAGCAGTGGCTGAAAGAAGCCTTTCTGTTCTATAAAGGACTTTGATTCTTATTTGCATAAGATATTTCAGTTGCCTTATTTTGTGTTGAATAAAACCCTGGAGAAGTTATCTGGAAGGTGTTACCAAGCATATCTGTGTGTGGGATAATCACCCCATAAATAAACTCTAATTTTGTCTATACTCGACCAACTACAAGAGTTTTCATTATTCTAAAAAGGCAAGCTTTGTGTGAATGGACTTCAATAACCACAATCCTTTGCAAGACAGTTAATTTGCATACTTGCCAAGATGGCGGTACCTTCATAACAAGCACCCCCTTTTACAGACAGCACATGCTGACACACATGTATGTGGCAGCGTGTGGAGGTGTGAGACATGGACCACGTGTGAAGGGTAAGGTGTGCCAACCACCTCAGCTGTGACCCCCAAACACCACATGGCCAAACACATGTAGCCAAAATGTAGTAGTGCTGGCTGCAAACACAGCAGCCACACACATGGCAATACATCCTGGACAAGGTTCGTGATGCACACATTAGCACGAGTGTGAGAGCCATGATACGGCCCCACACACATGAGGTGAAATGGGGAAAGGTCCATGAGTTGGCCAGAGAGGATGGCCGGGGATGACAATATGCTGTTGAACATACATGGAACATACATGTGACCTGTACTATGCCCTTACAAAGCACACAATGTGACATGGCCAGTTATGTCAGAGGAGAAGGAGCCCACAACACCAAACACCATACCAAGGAACACCGTGGAGGGAAGTGCCCGCCCCGAACATGCACACAAACGACACACAAACACAACTAGGGACACTCTGCAAACACAGACATGTGCGCCTACGTGTACCCAGAGGAACACCATGTGCATGTTTGAGCAGAGAAATACCCACTCAGCAGTATACAGTCTGCATATTGGCCAGCCTCAAACTGTTCGAATAGTGCTGAGTGATGCAGGATAAAGGAGTCGTGGGTGGACCCTGCAAACCTAGGAACCACATTCAGAATACGCATATTTGCATCACATACAACCTGAACATTCAGGGAATGGTAGTGTTTGAGGTTGCGGAACACTGCCTCCCTGTCTCCGGGCGGGACCAGGGCAACATGTGTGCAATCAATAGCTCCCATCACGTGTGGTATCCCCGCAACCCCCTCGAAGGCCTGGTTCAGGGTCCACCACTGTTGCCTAGTGTTGGGAATTGCAATTTAATTCCCCACCCGGCTGACCATGGCTCGCAGTACCTGGTGGAGACGGCGTGAGAAGGTGGGGCGGCTCATGCCACCCACTGCAGCCACAGATGACTGGAAACAGCCAGAGGCAAAGAAATATAGGGCAGTCAGGAGCTTGACCAAACCCGGTACGGCATATGACTGGCCGGTCAGGGGCTCAAGGTCAGGTCTTAGATCCTCGAAGAGCTCCCTAATAGCCACTGTGTCCAGATGGTATAGGGAGATGACCTGGTCCTCATGCATGTCCTTGAGCTGGGCCCTGGGCCTGTAGAGGTGAGCCTGGTGAGGGCGCAGCTTGGCACGCCTCCTGTGCCGTGCCGGCTCTGGCCCAGCCTGCATGGCCCCCACAGCTGCAGGCCGGAGTTGCAGCGGGTCTGCACCCATGCCCTGTGCCGCAGCACCATGGACACCATCTCCCATGTCAGGCAACCGCGGGTCATAAGCACCTCCCAATGCACCTGCAGCCACCACAAAGGCAACCATCATCAGAATAGATATGCCCAGACAGAAGCTTGTACCTCGCCTCTCCCTTGCCACACCTACACCGCCCTCTACCTGTTCCTCACCTGATCCCCTCTACCCTACGCCACCCCACCACCACCTCTCGCCTGCTGCTCACCTCACCTCTCCACACCTGCTGCACCCCTCACCTGCTGCACACCTGACAAGAACCTCACTTCGCCTGCTTCTCACCTCACCTACACAAACCCTCGGCGTGCACCACGTATGCATGACAATTTATTACATGTCTTCTGGTGCGCGCCTGGGCACGCGTTGCATATGCGCCGCGCTGCAGCTGTGCTGTGCATGTGCGGTGCGCATGCGTGTAATGTCAGAACATGGCCCTTGCGCATGTGCCTCATGGGGTTTGTCAGACGGCTGCCTAGGGTGAGAACTTACACAATCTTGACGATGCATATATTCATATGATTCTTGCAAGGTATTGTGGGTAATGTAGTTCATTCACTCCCAAACACAGCTGAAGACAATAATTGAGTTGTGAAACCAGTGGTAAGGCCAATAAAATACTTCTTTTATTGATGGGGTTTAATTCACCCAGCACAAATATGCTTGGTAGCAATATAAATGAGGTTACTTGCTTGCAGTGTTTAAATGGATAACATAAAGTCACAAAGCAAAATCAGAAAACAACCTTCAGCTTGTCAGGCAATTAGCTAATGTTTTCTTAGCAAATAATTACCAAATGAAAAGGCACAAAGAAATGAATAAACTTTGCTTGTTAGGTTAACTTCTGCTTATTTTCCACGCAGATCCCAGCAGTGATTCTCCCTTGCTCACACACACAATCAGGTGCAGCTTTAATTACTATCAATTGACCAGCTGTAGGCCTTTAGCTGGCTGGCTGCTACTGTGTGAACCCAAATCCTGCTTTAAGAGCTGTTTGCAGTGGAAATAAAGAACAAAGTTAGGTTTCTTTGTGATGGCTGATGTGTTTGCTCACAGAAAGCTAGCAATAGCATTTAGATAGAGAACAGTCCATGTAAACTGTACTTTCATCTGCTGTATCTCCCCCTTCATCAATCAGCATAGGGTCACTATCATACATTGGCACAGACGAGTCTTTCATTAAGGCACTATCATGAGAATGCTTATTCCCTTGCTGCCATTCTCTATTATAGATAGGGTCTGGATCAGTGTTCATACCTGAGCCTCTCCTGCTATCATAATTCCTCTCTGTATAGCCTGGCCAGTATGTAATCCAATTCTGATGTCCAGCCTTCCAATCTTGATCCCTGGACACTGGATCCTCTCTCACATACCTTCTGGCATAGGTCTGAAAGTCCCTTCCACGTGCAGTCTTCTCTCTTCCAGGTAGCCACTGGTGATTCCTATCTCTGCCCTTCCATTCCTCTGGCTGACTCCAGTCCAATGGACTCTGCTGGCATTTGGAATACCTCCCAGTATGGGTACTGCCTTGGACTCTCCCAGACCTGCCAATGGGCTTTCTTCTCTTCCTTCCAGAGAGTTTCCTTCTTTCTCTATCCGCTTGGCTTGGCTTGGCTTCTGTTTCTCCAGGTGATACTGGTGCTTGAGCTTGTAGCCGTTGCTGTATCTGTGTCTGAAGCTCTCCCTGAAGCTGTTATCTGAAGAATAAGCTCTATTCTTATTCTGTCCTAATGTGTGCTCCTCCCTAACACAGCGCAGCTGTGTTGAATCAGGCCCTGCCCTTTGAGATGAGTGCTTAGGGATTACCTCATAGCTCTCTTGATTGCACACACGTTTTCTCACTTCAGCCCCTCTCATGGCTGCTGGAAACCTGGTGCATTCTGGGACTGGTAGTCTTCTATGTGAAAACTCTGTTTTCTTACTTCTACCAAAACTGACAGGTTGCTTGTTCAGAGTCACATCATCTTTTCTATAGCTCCTACCTGAGCTATGATAAGCTTCCTTATCACAGGTTCCATGCATGCATACGGCATACGTGGCATCCATGTGTGGCGCCTGCACAAAAGACCGCTGTGGGCGCCATCTGCTGCGTGTGCGCCCATTCACAGGTGTCATGCACAGAGCCGCACAACACAGCGCATGCACAACGCGCGGCGCGCAGGCACCGCTGTGCATATGCGCATGGTGCATGTGATGCTGCGCATGCGCAGATTGTGCACAAGCGCCGCAGCACATGCGCAACACGTGTAAAGCAGCACCCAACACAAAAAGGCATAAATAGGCCACCTCCCGTGTTAAACGCTGAGGGTTTGAGTAGGCGAGGTGAGGAGCAGACGTGGAGAACTGGTGTCAGGTTGAGAGCAAGTGAGCAGATGTTAGGTGAGCAGCAGGGTTGTGGTAGAGGTGGTGTGGTGAGGAGCAGGCATGGAGAGAGGAGGTGAGGATAGGAGCAGGTGAGAGGGAGAGGGGGTGAGGAGAGGAGCAGGTGAGAGGGAGAGGGGGTGAGGAGAGGAGCAGGTGTGGGTCCATATCTGGCAAGGACCAAGCGTAGTGGGAATGTGTGACAGGGAGGAGGAGGACACTGGGAGCAGGCAGATGGAGCGATCTCCCATGGCAGGAGGGGGCGAGGGGGAAGCCACTGAGCAGCGGCAGGTGTGGGTGGGCCTAAGGTGGTGGCTGCAGGGCTATCGGGTGTGTCCCAGCCCACCCAGGGGCAGCCCGAGGGGCCTCCCAGTTACAAATGGCGGCGGATCCCAGTCCCAGCCGAGGAACGGAGGCGAGCAGTCATATTCAGCCAGCAGGAGAACCACATCCTGCTGGCCAGTGTGCTGGAGCGCTATGAGTGCTGTATGGGCAGCAGAGCTCCAGCACCACTGTGGGGACCCGTATACACATGTGGGAGGAGGTGCATGAGACCGTAGCGCAGGCCGGGGGACCACCCGGGGACCTGGACATCCTGAGGAAGCGCTTCAGTGATATTAAGCGGGGTGTACATGCCCACATGGTGGCGGAAAGGAGACATGCCATGGGCACTGGTGGGGGTGGTCTCTTTGTCCCCCAGCCTGACACCGCTGGAACAGGAGCTTGCTGAACGCCTTGGCCCCATCTACCTGCGGGGACTGCCTGAGGAGCTGGACACCGTCCATCCACGGGCAGGTAGGTCTGCGATAAGCAGCCCACGTACAGCTACCTGCACAGCACATGCTTGCCATGGAGTTGGCAATGTGGGGCTGTGGCAAGGGGACACGTGTGCCCCAACACATGCAACAGGTGGACACACAAACAGCAACACCTTGGAATGTCTGCACATGGGGTGTGTGGCAGGTACCCAGGGCTGATTCACAGAAAACCCACATCCGGGATGTGCGAGCACTGCACAGGGGTACAGACCCAGGTGGGTGTGGGGACGGTCTGCCAACCAGGGGGATTGCCACCCCCCCAACACTGTGCATGTGGGAAAATAGGGCCCGCACATACAGGGAGGCCCAAACACCACCACCCCCATGAACCAAGCACATGCAGCAGCTATTCCCATCTGCCACATAGGGCACTCTGTGACATGGTGAATTCCTCCAGCCCTGTAGAAAGAGCCAAAGAGGAGAAATCAGGGGCAGTGCTGGAGTATAAACAAAAGCACATGGCTGGTAGTTACCAGGGAAACCGAGCACAGGAGAAAGAAACACGCCCTTGCTACCGGTTAGCTCAGGACTCTAGAGCTAATTCAGAGCACCTGCTAGGGGGAGGAGTCAGGCACTACCCTAAAGGGCAGATACAAAAAGAGGCCTCAGTGGGGAAAAGAGAGAGTCCGTTAGAAGCTGGAAGGAGAGATTCATTAGAAGCTGGAAGGGAGTGTCCAGTGGAAGTTCCAGAGAAAGTTCCAGCACAGGTTCAGCTGGGAGGTTACTTGCAAGGCCAGCCGAGGGTTCCGGTGAGAGGCCAGCTAACAACCCAGGAGGAGGACCAGGGAAGAGTCCAGTTTCCAAGCCCAGGGCCAGAGCCAAGTCCAAAGGTAAAAGGAGAACCTTTTACAAAGCTTTATTCAAGAAAAGGATACGGCAGAAGCAAGCCAGGCTGTCTGCAATATCCTGGGGATTACCAAGAGGAGAGAAAGCCAGGAAGGCAGTGTCAACACTCATTGCATAAAGTAGATGGAGATTCCACTACCGGGTCCAAAGCCCAGAGAAAACCCTTTGCAGCCAAGCACAGAGGTAAGCCCAAAGGCTGGGACTTTTATAATCAAGGTGATTCTACTTACCCAGAAGGTTGGGGCATTGATTATAATGACTGTAATGAAAAGGACTGTTTTAAGCAGTACATGATTCAAGAATATAATACAAAGCTTAAAGCAGGGAGGAAGGGCGGAGCCCAAGAAACCACGATACAAACATTTCCTACCTCTCAGGAGGACTTAATGGAAATAGAGCCAGGTTTTGAAAGTGTCTCTGAAGATATGATGGACTGTACGTTTACAATATCTGATGAAGTATTATCCCTGCGCTGAATGTATGCCTTGCAGAGAAGTACAGAGGTATTGAGATAAAAAGTACAGAGCTGGAAAAACAGAGCTGTTTCTTTCTGATTGCTGAGAAGCAAGTATTTTGTGCTGAAGGAAGCTGTTTATGTTGGAAACTTTACTTTGTCCTTTTTCCAGAGGTGTCTGGTTTTGTTACCTTTATTTCCTTGTTGAAAATCCGCCCCGGGAGGGGAAATAAATCCTTGTTGCTTTAACCACTTTTTGAAGTCACGCTACTCTTCCTTGGACTGTGAAAGAAACTGCATATCCCAAGAGGCTTTGCTTTAGGAACTTGTAGAGTAGCTGTTCAGGAAGAAAACAACCCGCTTAAACCCTACCTGCTCTTGCTGGAGGGCATTAAAGAAGCGGGGTCACAACACATAACCATCAGACATCTGCAGCCAGGCAGCCATCACATTATGACAGATGCAGACTTACGGGGGGGGGGGGGGGGACATACAACTAGGCCACAACACAGTGACCTGGAAGACCCACACCCAGCACCCATAACTGCTATGACGTCTGTTTGCTCCCACCTGTGCAGAGACAGAGCCCTGATTTGTGACAGCAAATGGCCTATCACGCTGGGACTACGAGGTAGACGCAAACAAATGCCAATGCCTACATCACACAGATGTCAGACAGATACTACTCTGTCAGTGACCACTACACAGTACAGATCCCACATCCACCCGCACAAGCCATTGGGGTGCACAGTTCCAAAGCCTCAAAGGCCCCACCACCTGCACCACCTGGGAATAGCACCCCTGCAGGCACCGCAGTGCCCCAGACACATTCCCAGGACCCCCACCCACGGTGCAACGCCATGCCCTGCATCACCGCACCCATCCCCTGCAGCAGTCCACCACAACACACAGAGTGCTGGACAGCTGTACACCTATACCGCACAGTGGTTGCCACCGTGGCAGTCCCCACACATGTATGGTTGCCACAGTCGCAGGGCGCAACATGTACCAAGCACACCACATAGGCCAATACATACATATCACTCACACACACTGTGACAGGCCACAGTCACACAGAGGCTCACACACGCACCCAGGACACATGTAGTGTCGGCCCCCATCATACGCACATTGCATAACCAGCGCTGCACACAGTGGCCCCAGCACTCGCCTCACCACCCTCCCAGGACACACCATCGAGTGTGGCACAGCAGCCCCAGCACAGGTGGCTGCCCTGCACCCCCCCCGCCACGTACACCACACTGTATGCACATGTGTTATCCCCATTGTAGGCGCTGTGATAGCAGTAACAGGCGGACAGCACATTGCTGCTGGTGTGGATGTACAACACAGCTGCACATATATATATGTGGTAAACCGACCGTGATGTATACCCTGTTCCACCCCCCAGGTGACATCCAGGCCTTGGAGGCATATGAGGAGGCAGGTGCGGGTGAGCCAGGCGATGGCGACGGACCAGAGGGTGACGGGGCCGAGGTGGCTGCCAGCACAGGCATGGAGGCCCATGGGACAGATGTGGTGGCTGTGGCAGAGGACACGCCGGCGGATGTCCACACCACTGTGCTGACCTCCGGCAGCAGCGCACCACCTGTGGAGGGCCACGGCACGGAGGGGAGCCAGCACACAGCACAGGCACTGGGACCACCCTCCACCCACCCACCAGCATGGATGTCATCCTGCAGGAGCTGAGGTTTCATACTGCCTCCTCATGGCAGGACGCTGAAGGTAGGTGACTGAATAGGCAGGACATCCCCAGGGAGTTGGGTTAACATCCACAATGGCATCCCATGTGATCCCCTAACTAATGTCTCCATCGCACGTAGTTCCGTCTGTGTTGTGGGACTCTGTGCCATGTGAGGCACCTTATTGTAGCAAGGGCTGTCTGTCCACGTGATGTTTCAGGTCTCATACTGTCACTCGCTCCTCACCTCCATCCACCCCAGGATACGTGCATCACCCAAGCCCTATCCCTTACCACCCAGACAGCTTACTCTGCGGATCCCCCATCCTGGCTGATGCTACCTAGCTTAGGCCACCCTGGTGGGCAGTACTGTGGGTCAGGGATGGAGCCACCAGTGCCCCCCAGATATCCATCAGCTCGTCATGAACCCCACGTCATATGGCCAGTCCCATGCAAACAGTACACAGATCAATCATGTGTCATACCTCTGTTTCAAATGGGCTGTCATAAGGGGCATCACCTGCCGCAAGGATGTCTCAGGGGACACACAGACGAACACATGGTATCATGTTGCTAGTCTTCGCGTGCAGAATTGATCTGAGAAATGGTCTGTTGAGATACACCGGACATGTGCATGGGTCACGGTGGGCGTTGCGACACATGTCTCACACATCCCTTTGTGTTCTACCCACAGGCACTTGGCAGGCTCTTCTGGAGCTCCGGGGCGAGGTCAAGCAACTGCGTGCCACAGCCGAGGTGATGGCGGCAGCGCTCACCCATATAGCGGATGCACAGGAGGCCATGGCAGGGCGTCCCCAGCAGCCGGCCATAGCGCAGGAGGTGGCTCCGGAGCAACCGGCACAGAGGGGAGGTGTGGCACATGGTCACCGCGGACGTGGGCGGCCACGCAGGCTCTGATTGTAGGGGACAGGACACGCAGGCTGATCAAATAAAGACGGTCATCCCTTTATACGCCTCCATGCACGTCTCTATTATTTCTCAATGTGCTCCCCTGGTTAACCGGGACCCCATGTGGGCACCTCATCACAAGTGCCATCCCCGTACCTTTACGGGTGGTGTGTCTGCAGTACCACCAATCAGTGCACTTACGTTCCACTGTGCCCTGTGTGCCAAGCCCACTGCCATGTGTGCACACTACTACCACTGCGTGGGGGTATATCTTCCCTCACCTGTCAACCCATCGAGGTTGTTGTTGGTGATACATCCTTGTTGTATGGATGTGTTACTCCCTCCCACCCCATATCCTCTACATTATTCACACCACATGTGTGCCTATTCTCTCTGGACCACAACAGGGCCTTGCTGGCCTCTCTGCCACAGATGCTTGTAAGACATGCAGGCCAGGCAATGGGAACTAGCTACAGTCAGTTGTTCCCCCCCCCCCAACCTTGTTGGAAACCGCAGCCCCTTTTGCATGTCCAACACCACTGTCATGAGCTCACCATCTATCCCCCTGTCCTGCTTCTGGGTACAGCAGTCCGTCCTACCCCAACAGCCACATACCGACTGCTTGCCATTCCCGTCATCCTCTTCCAAGTGTACTGCATCTGATATGCACCCTACATATCATGGGCATCATGCGTTTGACCATAGCTGCTGGGCCACCCAGCCCATGGTTACATCACAGGAGCACCCGAGGACACAGACGCCTATGCACATGGCCAGCCCCCACACCTGAGGACGGAAGCGACCCATGTATGTTACCCATGTCTGCCACACATACACATAGGGAGCCACACACATGTCCCATGCGCACCTCACCAGTCTGTCTTTAAGGGAGACACATGACCATTGTGATATTGTAACAAACCATAATGTGTTTATTTACACATCCTGTCTTAACAGCTGCCCACGTGTGCTGTTCCTGGGTTATAGGACAGCACAGGGCACATGTGTGATGCAGCACTGTGCACCTCACACACTCCAGGGCCGCCCATGAGCAGATGGATCCGGAGATGCGCGGCCCCTGCCAGGCCCACGCTACATCCACATCTCCGCATCCATCCGCTCTAGGGCACCTGACAGATGCCTGATGGTGCGGTCATGGTTCCGCTGCCGGTGCAGCAACATACCCATTGCCACAGCCAGGTACCATACGCAGTGGCCACCACACCCACACCATGTTGCCACTATCAGTGTGGTGGCATCTGCGTGGCCCCTGTCTGTGGCAATGGGTGCCGCAGAAACACCCGAACGGGCACCATCACCGCACACATGGGGCATGTGGCAGGGACCCCCGGTACCCTGTACTGCCCTGTGGCTCCTCCTACTCTCAGGCCTACCCTCCCCGCCCTCCACCATTGCCTCCCCATTCTCCTCACTGTCATCGCCCCCCCCGCTGCCTCATACGCACCCTCCCCCTCCCCTCCCTTCCACCCCATCACATCCTCCGCCCCCTCCATGTGTTGCTCTTCTGCTCCATCGCCCTCCGACACCTCCACCATCTGCACATGGCTTGTCCTGCTGCGGATGGGCCCTCTCCAGCATCTCCGTCCTCTGTGGGGAAAACCAGACATTAGCACAGTGGCATGCAAGAGCCACATCACAGAAACATAGTATGTGCTCACACTGGCTATTGGGCCACTGGGACATGCTGTAGTGCACTGTAGCGGCTGCAACACTCACCTTCACGATGGCCCATCACCCTCTGTTGGAGGCGGAGCAGGAACTCAGGCTGGTGCAGCTGCAGCTCATGGCCCTCCTTCCATAGCTCCTCCACCTGGGGGGAAATGCAAGGTTTGTGACTATTAGGGACCGGATATGTCTGATCAAGGCCTTTACCTATCACACATGGCTGTGAGCATCAGGGGGCTTCTGCGGCAGTGGCCAGTGGGTGCACTACTACCTGTTGCCACTGCCGCCTGCATGTGTGGGTGTGTGACCGGGCATGCGCGGTGTGCCACCTACGTGTCCTCTGAGATCCCCCCCGGGCACCCCAGTCCGGGTTCATGCCCTCTCCTTGCATGACATGGCAGCACCATGCCATGTGTGGGGCAGTCATGCTGATCTCCAGGGGATGCTATTCGTGACTCTCTGTGTTACAGAGGCACACCTGGGTTTGCACCGGACCTCCATAACTCTGAAGGGGAACCAACTGGAACAGCAGGATGTATACGTGACCTATGTAGTCAGGTCTATAACCTACTGGGGATGGGGAAGATCTGTGGAACTGCAACAGAGGCACATACCACAGGGTGTATGGCAGACCTCTGTATGCAGGTGTATGGCCTCCTGGGAATAGGGTGGACTTACACACATCAACAGCAACACCTACCGTAACACCAGGATGTTTGATAGATTTCTGTTAACAGGTCTACGGCCTCCTGGGGATAGGGTGAAAGTGAACACATCAACAGAGGGAACCACCATAACACCAGGATCTCGAATATACCTCTGTAATCACATCTCCGGACTGCTGGGGCTAGGGTGGATTTACACATCAACAGGAACAACTACCATAACACCAGGATCACTAATAGATCTCTGTAATCAGGTCTAAGGCCCCCTGGAGATAGGGCAGAGCTGTGCAACTGCAACAGATGCTGCTACCATAACACCAGGATGTCTATTAGACCGCTGTAAACAGGTCTCAGGCCTCCTGGAGATAGGGCAGAGCTGTGCAACTGCAACATATGTTGGTACCATAATACCAGGATGTCGATTAGACCCCTGTAAACAGGTCTCAGGCCTCCTGGTGATAGGGCAAAGCTGTGTAACTGCAACAGATGCTGGTACCATAACACCAGGATGTCTATTAGACCTCTGTAATCAGGTCCCAGGCCTCTTGGAGATAGGGCAGAGCTGTGCAACTGCAACATATGCTGATACCATAACACCAGGATGTGTATTAGACCTCCATGATTAGGTCTGGTGCCTCCGGGGGATAGGGTGGGTTTAAACACATCAACAGAAATAACTACCATAACACCAGGATCTCTAGTAGACCTCTGTAATCAGGTCTAAGGCCCCCCTGGGGATAGGGCAGAGCTGTGCAACTGCAACAGATGCAGGTACCATAACACCAGGATGTATAATAGACCCGGGCAATCAGGTCTGAGGGGCCTCTGTGGATAGTGCAGACTTGCAATCAACACCATAATGCATCTACATTGGCCACAGGCAGGCCCACACACTGCTATTTCTACCATTTTCTACATGTATGATATGTGATGATTACTGTATATTGTGTTGCACAACTGCCATTGTGTGACCTGGCACCATACACTTACTCTGAAGATCTGTTGTAGCGCCTGGTGAGGCGCATCCAGGCCATCCTCACCCTGCCCAGGTCCTGCTGCTTAGACGCTCCAGGAAAAAGGTGCCTCTGCCTTGTGCATATCAGCTTGCCCAACACCCTCAGCTCCCTCCTTGTGAAGGCTGGCTTTCTTGAGCAGCTGTCCATTTTGGTCTGTTGGGCATAGCTTGATGACGTACTTTGTGCATGCGGTGTGGTGCGCACATACATGTGCTATCTCGCACTACTATGGCATGCAGCACACGTGGCATTGTCACGCACTGTATTCGTAGCAGCACAGGGATACACGGCGCAGACGATATGAACCTTTTTTAGAATCCACAGACACCCAATCTCGCAGGCATGCCACCATTTCATTACTTTAATTGTTGACTAGCTATTTACGTTACGCCGGTGCGGCTTTCCAGCGTTTGTGCATCCAACACATATTAGGGTGCCTACCTTGCGGTACCCTATGACGCTCCTTGTTCCGGCCCATGCTCTGCGCCACTGTAGTGTACCGGACTAGGGTGAGTGTGTATTTTGCTTTAACCACAGACTACAGAGATGGGTCCAACTGTTACAGCCATGAAAAAGGGGACTGCCTCAGAAACTCTTCATTATGTTGTAGCACTGGGGACTTGAACCCATGACCTCTGGCTACAGACTCATTGTATTAACCATTGTGCTATGCCTCTATGGCCAATATCATAGCCATGGCTGGCTACACAACAACTGCACATCTCCGCACAAACATTCTGCTGTGCTTACTGGGATAGGGGAGGCCCACAGCTAGGCCAGTTTCCAGGGCACGTTACCTTAGGCAAATGGGGTGGTGTGTGATTTTCAGGAAAACAGATTTACAGCATATGTGTAACTGTTAACAAGCATAAAAGGGAGTTGCCTCAGACAATCTTACTAAAGGGAGCTCAGTGAGGGATTGAACCCATGACGTCTGCCACTGCAGTCATCATATTAACCATTGTGCGACATCAATATGTGGTTCATCAATACAATGGCTGCCTACAGGAGGATCAAGGTCATCCCACAAACCTTTGGATGTGCTGCATGGGATAGGGGAAACCCAGAGCTAAGACACTTCACAGGGCACCTTACTGTAGCTTACGCAAATGGGGTGAGGTTGTTTTTGTCTGGTAGGATGGTTTCAGGCATATGTGTGACTGTTACACGCATAACAGGGAGTTGCCTCCAACAGTCTTACTAAAGGAGTCCCACTGTGGGATTACACCCCTGACGTAGGCCACTGAGATCATCCTATTAAACATTGTGCTACATCAATATAGTGTTTTTCAAAACAGTGTCTGGCTACAGAAAGAGTGCAGGTCATCACACAAGCTCTCTTATGTTCTTCACAGGATAGGGGAAACCCACAGGTGTGACACCTTACACAGCACCTTAGGTTAGGCAAATAAGGTGAGGGTGTTGTAGGTGTTAAAAATAGGGATTTCAACCATATGTGTGAGTGTTATGGGCAGGGAAAGGGGGTTGCCTCAGACAATCTTACAGAAGGGGGCCCACTGTGGGATTGAACCTCTGACATGTTCCGCTGAGGTTATCGTATTAACCATTGTGCTACATCACTATGGTTCATCTAAACAATGGCTGTCTACAGAAAGAGTGCAGGTCACCGTTCATACGGTCTCCTGGGTTAACCAGGATAAGATCAAAACAACAGTACCCATAATGCAATTCACATGCAGGATACCTGTCTACATCTGCTAACCAGATGGGGTATGCATCTCTGCAGCAAGTCAGCTTGGTAGGGGGGGTGTCCATGCGTGTTACTGCCACTGACCACCTACAGGCCATGCAACTGTGCGTGTTCTGTGCTCACTCTGAGTGTGAGGTGGGGTGGGCAGCACCAGGTCTGCACTACCCGAGTTAGCTGAGGTATGCTTTGCTGCAGGTCTCCATCAGTGCTAGTGTGTGACAGGTATTTGCTGAGACGCCTGCGTTCGTCCTGTTTCCGTTTGTATTTGGCAGTCATGTCTGCCCCTTGTGGACCATGATGCAAACAAACTGGTGCATAGGCAGTGTGCTTGCCATGGTCACTTGTTCGTGGAGCAGAGGTGTGTGTGGACGCACATGCTGATTATGTACATAACAAGGCGCCCTCTTGGGGTCAGGGTGGGGGACATGATCTGCCCCCGACAGACCCACACTCTGCACATCTCAACAGGGTCAGTGGTGCAACATGCTGTGAGACCAGCAACCACCATCCTTTTGACAACCCGACAGTTGCTGCAGGTTGGTACCTGTGACAGGGCCACTGACAGACAGGTAATAGGCCTGCTCAGCTCAGCTGCCCCCCACCTTGATCTGGAGTTCACCAGCAGAGGCCACAGTCAGTGTGCACCTGCTGCACCCTGCCAGGTGTTGCAGCCATACACATGCTAACTGCAGACAGTGTGCTAGCCCATACCTGGTGCATGTTCCCAGAGGAACTGTGTGCACCCAGATGCGGGATATTAGCACCAACACCAAGCAGGTATGTCGGTGATTGGGCCCCAGAATTGGGGACTCACTAATATCACTATTGAAAACATTGTATGGCACTATGTGGGAGGCTAGACATGCCATGGTCACTGCTCAGTCAGGGTGTGAGTGCCCACACAGCTTGACTTGCTGTGATCACCCTGTCCGTGCAGATGGCGTTTGCAAACTAACATATCCCAGCCATTGCCCTATGCAGATGCATCCTGGATAAACCGCCCTGTGGGGGCCCTACCCACAATACCTTGCTCATCATTATGCACATTGGAAGGCTAACAGTGGAACCAGGGCAAGCATTGGGGGCTTAGTGGGATATGGGCAGCCACAAAACACTGGATAAACATACACAGATTACCACACCTATTTGGGCATTTTGCAAAGCTAGCGGTGGTTGGCAGACCTGTCGGCAACACCTGTCATGGGCTTAGTGCAGGCATTGGTAAGATACTCATTACTGTTAGGGTCACTCTCCAAGGTGGTAAACACTGTCAGAAATTGATGAGGGGGCACACATTGCATATGTTAGAAAGGTTGCTATGGTGGATCTCTGTTAGACAGCTGTGTTTAATTTATGATTTGTTATCTGACATTGGTCACAGCTACCTTTTGATGTATATGGGATGTGGTTCCATGTTTATTACAGCATTGCTAAGGTATGCAGGTGCTTGTAGTGGGAGCTGCTGCTCAGCGCAGGGCACAACAGCCTGCCTTTTTCATTAGCCTTTGGATGGTGGCGCCTGTGGGTATGGGTGTTTGTGCCCCTGTTGGCCGCTGCTCTGGGGCAGAGGTTCACAGATTCGGTCAGGGTGGTTTGGACAGAATTCAGGTTGTCAGGCTGTCCCTACTGAATATGCATGGGGTACATTTGCATACAATGGGGGCAGTGCCTTCAAATGCATCTCATGCATATTTATTAAGGACAGCCTGACAAACTGAATGGTGTTTGCCCCTCCGGAACTGGGGTTGCCAACATCTGCTCTGGGGAGTGCACATTATTCTTGTGTATGTGCTCTGTAGGGTAAAATATGGGGACATGGGGTGCAGTAGCCACAGCTGGGACTTGAACCTGTGACCTTCTGCCCATGAACACACTGACTGTGTGCACTGCACCAAACTGTTGCCACAGAGATAGGTCATTTCCTGGGGATACCATTACCATTCGTCAGAGAGACCTTGTCTGTTGGACTGCACACCACCCACCTAAACAGGGCTTGGCCTTGGTCTGGTGTGGGCAGCTACCAATGCCCCCTCCACCACCAGCACCCTTCTGCCACCATTCTGACATGCCCATCTGCCGGTGGTGATAATGGTGCGCAGTCCCTGGCCATCCTTTGTGCCGATAGGCAGTTGCCTATGGTGTGTGATCTGGGGTAGGGGTGGCTACATAGACATCCACACTTCCCCCGACAACACCTGGCCATGTTATGTGCCCTTTGGGGTACCTGCTGGGTCATGTCCATTGGGGCACTGTGGGAGACACATTCGTGAACATGTTTGCCCTCGGTCAGTTGATGTGTGCTGCTTTTCCGTTTCTGCCTTCCTATGTGGCACCTGGGCATCTGCCTAGCCCTCACTGTGCCCCAGCTACCCCACTGCATGTTCCGCCTGTGGCCCCCTGTACCCCACTTGCAGCCTCACCATAGTGCCCTTTCGTACTTGGGCACTATGCTGTTGCTGCACATGTATCACTACTATCACTGTTCTGGGTCTCCATGCCTTTGCTATACATTGCTGACTGAAATGGTTTCTCTCTCCTGCACTTGTGCCTCCAACGCGAGGTTTTCACTGACGTTAATGTTCTGCCCTACATTTCACAGCGTTAGTGTGCCTGGAGCATCAACACGCCCACTCTCCACCCATTGACCCCTTCTCTCCACCCTCTCGAATGCCTTACTCCACCCTCTGTGTGTCCTAACGCCACCGTTAACGTTATCGCACAAAACATAACGTTATCGCGTGCTAATGTTACTTTGTCGCCCGAAAACATTACGTATCGCGTGCTAATACCGCCACTGCGACGTTATCACTCTTTAATAAACATGCCCCTATGTGTAGATAAAGTACAATCTTATTTATTTAATGCACTTGCTTAAAAAAATGCAGGCTCCAACTGTTAAACTGTTGTATATTGAAACAAATTCAAATGTGATGTTTCTTTTTTAAAAGCATTTCATTCCATAGTCTATTTAAACATAGAAACATAACAGCAGAAAAAGACCACAAGTCTAGGAAAATATTTGAGATTTTGCTGTTTGGGCAAGAATCACAGAACAAACAGTTTTAAACTGTACTGGGCCTCTGTAAGGAATAAAGCCCCAGATCCAAATGTGTTAAAAGGCGCCATGTAAAACATTCTTCAGGAAACGATAAATACTGTGTACAGTATGTGAGAAAATAAATCCTTTGTGTATGGCTTCTAAGAGTAATTATACTTTCTGAGCTTTGGGAATAAATCATGTGGATACTGCTTGGGACAGACAGATTTGCCCAAAGGACATCGGTACTGTGCATGTGATAAGCTGTAAATACATGAAAGTTTAGAATACAGTTTAAAAGTAAGATTTACTGCAGTAAGACATTAGTAGTAGGGATGCACATTATATTTTATTTAATGTTTCTTTTTTTTAAGCAGAAATTCAATGAGCAACATGCACAACCAGAGTGCAGCAGATTCATCTGTGAAAGGGGACAATTTCTCTTTCTGAGTCCTTTTAAACATAGGAAGTATGGATCTGACCAGAAGATAGCACCTCCTAATTATGTCACTAAGATAAGAGCTTGCAACATAGGATCAATCCACCTCATCAGGACCAGCCTGTGGGAGACTGGGAGACCATAAGTACAAGGGAGCTAACAAACAGTAACTGAATTCACATATTGCATGTACGTTTGCAAACACACAGGGTTGAACAACCATTTTGACTAAAATATTAATGTAAAGCAGAGCTCTGTTAAAGTTTGAATTACAAAGTTCCAGATAAGTTGGGAAAAAGCATTGTTGTCTGGCAGGACAAAAGATCAGTAGTCATGCATGACAAAAAAGTGTGTGTGCACTGGCTTGGGAACCCAGAGACCAGGGTTCGATTCCCACTAGCGCTCCTTGTGGCCTTGGGCAAGTCACTTAACCCTCCATTGCCTCAGAAAAATCCAAGTTATCAATGTCCCTGTTTAATGTACATTACCAAGTTTAAGTTACAATGTAAACTGCTTTGATTGAAATGATAAAGCAGTATATAAGACCTGTTAAATAAATGCTGACTCCTGATGACCCAGCCTGTGGGATTTCTTGGCAAGGTGCAACCGAAAGAGGAGTTACAGTAAATCCAGAAAGTATGAAAGAGTATCATAACAAAGATCATAACTGGTTTATGCGAGAGAGTTAAAGGCTGTAAGAGAAGAAAATCAAAAAGTGATGGCCTCTAGAGCTATTATAAATTATTTTTATTCCTTTCTTTACATATATATTAAACTTTGAGGCATATATCGGTCACATGATGTGCTTGAGAGAGCATAGATGTGTGCAGTGCTTTCTCTGGGATTCCCCACCATTACTAGTGCCCTGGCTGAACATTTTCTAAAACTAAATACCAGCAAAGAGGCATAGAACAAAATATTTACTGGGCACCCTTAAACCTGAGAAAACCACAAAGGAGACTATTAAAACCGCTTGGCAAGACCACAGAAAAACAGCGGCGTTAACAGCTAAAATGCCCCCCCCCCCCCCGCCTCGGTGAGTTCCCCAGGCCAGGAAGGCCTGGTGGAAGACATGACAATGGCAGTAGTCGGGGCCTTAGCGGGGATGCTAAATGCCATCATAGGACATCTTGACATAATGGCGAAATCAATAGAGGCTTCGGGAGCTGGCTACAAGAGACAGAAAGGAGGATATCACAAATGGAAGACATGCACGGTAACTCAGACAAAGAAATTAAACAATTAAAAGAGCTAAGTGGGAAACAGGCTGCAAGCTCGATGACAGAGAATTGGGGGAGAAGGAAAATTCTCTGTTTCATCAGTATACCTGAATTGGTGAAAGATGGCGAACTCCGAGGCTACCTAGAAACCCTCTTGCTCACTACATTAGAATTGGGAGATGACTGTAAACCATTGATAATGGAACGCATACACTGGGTTGAGCAAATACGGGCCTCAGCTGCATAACCCCAGGTAGTATTGGCCAGATTCCTGAACGTCTTGCATAAAGAGAAGGTGCTAAGAGCAATGTGTACTCAAGGCCCCATCCAGATTGGCAATACATCAGTGATGGCCTACCAAGATTACTCTGTAGAGCTGAGCGTCAAAAGAATGGCCTACACTGTGATGTGTCAAAAGCTGGTGGAGGCCAAACGGAAACTTGTGGTATTATACCCCACCAAGATACAGATCTTCTACAATGGGGTTGCAAAGACATTTGAAAACCTAGCGACAGCGCAAAGTTATTTGGACTCCATACATACCCCAAATCCTGGTACTTCATGAGGAAACAGAAAGGTGGGAGATGGTGGACTTTATGGTGCTGATATGAGGAGCAGTAAGTGGCAAGGAATATATATGCTACTTTGGGGCGCTCATGCGAACATGGATGCCAGACCAGGTAGATACCCAGAATCATATGTTTTTTACAGAAGGAGAGCCAAGCTTGGAGTGGACCTTATAGAGACTTGGAAAGCCATGAGACTTTACCATTTCTAGCAGTTGTTATGGTTGGTACATATTTAGTTATTTCAGTATTTTATATATAATAATGAAACCACAATAGAAAGTTGCCCAGGAGTGTAGATTAGCCCCAGTGGGCCTTATACATCTGGCCTGACACAGGTAATGTGAAGAAAGCGATAAGCTGTAACATGAAAATTGGCTTAGGGGAGCAGGCAGGATAAGGAGGGGAATGGATAACATTCCCAGGAGAGCCCATATCTGGGCGCAACAACAAAATAGGCCTGGAGACAGCAGCATAAATAAGGGCAGATTAAAGGTATAGAATTGGAAAATAGAGAGGAATGATGGGTGTGATGGTGGAGGATCCTAGCATCAAAAGTGACTTCGGAGAAGGATGCTTGGTGGGAAGACAGTGGGAAGGGGGGGAGGGAGGGGAAGGGGGGAGGGAGGATAGCACATAGGGGGAAGGAATGGGTAGTTATTTAGGAAGTAAGAATCTATGGGGATCTAGGGAGAGGAAAAGTGTGGAGGGCAAATCTGGGGGTCACACGCCCAAGATATACTGGGGGGGTCCTAGACTGGGGGGACCCTCTAGAAGAGAACAGGGAACATAGAGTGAAACTGGATTTTGCCTGTCTGTCTGACCCAGGATGAGAATTCTATCGTGGAATGTCTGTGGGCTAGCTAGCCCAATCAAGAGAAGGAAAATCCTCGGGCCATCAAAAGACATAGGGGGGAGATCATAATGCTTCAAGAAACCCATCAAGCTATTGAAGATCTCAACAGGCATAAGGGGGGCCAAATTGATCAGGCATTCCTAACGGGCTATATATTTCAAGCAAAGGTAAGAGTTTTTGTGGCTTTTTAAATTACTAGCTCTCTGCCTGGGAGCTCTTAAAAGGTTTTTAGTACATTTTTAAAACAAAGTTACATTCTTTTTGGTGCTTTAGTTTAAAAGGGGAAATATTTTCTTTAGTGGGGTAGGTTTAAAACTCTGCTTTAGTATCTTTCTCAGCTCTTTGAAGCCACTGACACCTCATCAGGAGTTAATGAGTCTGATTAGCCTGTGAAGGAACGGAGAGCAGCTGAGACCTGCATAAAAGGCTACAGAGTTCTGCACTGTTGAGGCATTCCTAACAGGGGCTATACATTTCAAACAAAGGTAAGAGTTTTTGTGGCTTTTTAAATTACAGCTCTCTGCCTGGGAAATCTTTAAAAGGGTTTTAGTACAATTTTAAAACAAAGTTACATTCTTTTTGGTGCTTTAGTTTAAAAGGGGAAATATTTTCTTTAGTGGGGTATGTTTAAAACTTTGGTATCTTTCTCAGCTCTTTGAAGCTACTGACACCTCATCAGGTGTTAGTTCCCTCCCTCCCCCCCCCCCCCAACTCCCACTCACTTCTAGTGAGTAGTCTTGCTTTATAGGGCACCTCCCCAATTAACAACACACAGGGACTTGGAACAGCACATTTTGAACACACTTAAAAAGATTTAACTGCTTTTTCTCTGAAAGGACAGCTAGGAAACCAGCTGTTACTTTGGTAGGTCTCTCTCTTTTTTTCTTTAACAGATACCTAAGCTCCACCGACTGAACAATGGCTGGGAAAAATCATATTGTCAAAGCTATTGCCCCCGTTACAGCTTCTGCATCTGTCCAGACAGAGGTCCCAATGCCAGTTGAAGGACATGTGCAGGATGCCTGCAGGCAGAAGCTCTCAGGAAACAAGTTGAGGAACTCAGAGAGGAGGTGGCAAGGCTGAGGAGCATTCAAGAGAATGAGAAGTACATTGATGAGATGCTTCTTGCAACATCCAAGCTCTTCAGCAGAAGAGAAGATGGGAGCCTACAGAATGACGAAGGTTGGACACAAGTCACCAGGGCCTGCAGAATCACCAATCCAACTTCTCCAGCCCTTGAATTGAAGAACCCTGGAAATATAGAAGGTGAAATCATCCCTGGAAAGGGAAGAACCAGAGCTCCAACACCCCAAAGTTGGAGAATCAGTGACCACAAGGAAGTGAAGGGTAATGGTGGTTGGTGACTCTCTTCTGAGGTGTACTGATGCATCCATCTGCTGACTAGACGATGTCCAGAGAGGTATGCTGTCTGCCAGGTGCCAAAAATCTCAGATGTTACGGAGAGTTTGCCGAGACTCATCAAGCCCGCTGATTATTACCTAATGTTGCTAATCCATGTCGGCACAAATGATACTGCCAGGTATCCCTCTGAGCATATCAAAATTGACTTCAAGGCTTTGGGACAGAGGGTGAAGCAGATAGGGGCGCAGGTGGTGTTCTCTTCAGTCCTCCCTGTTGAGGGAAAGGCCAAGGCAGAGAAGCTCTCATTCTGGAGATGAATGCATGACTGCGTGGATGGTGTCATTGAGAGCATTTTGGTTTCCTGGACTATGGGATGCTGTTCCAAGGGTTGCAGAGTAGATATGGTATCCATCTGTCCAAGAAAGGTCGACATGTCTTCAGTAGCAGACTGCCTAATCTACTGAAGAGGGCTTTAAACTAGATTCGTTGGGGATGGGTGAAGAAAGCCCCCAGGTAAGTGAAACATTAAATATCTTTATGGAAATAGGTAAAAGGAACAACATATGGAAAGTGGTGTATATAAATGCCCATAGCATGGGAAATAAAATCCCGGATGTTGAAGCTTTAATGGGAGAGGCTGACTTCGATTTAGTGGGAGTTACAGAAACATGTTTCACAGAAAACCATGACTGGAATTTATCTATACCAGGTTATATATACTTTATTCAGAAAGAACAGGGTAGGAAGAAGGGGAGGAGGAGTGGCACTATATGTAAAAAATAATATTTAAAGCTTTGGAACTACAGAGCTTAAAAGGAAAAGAGGAGGCACTGTGGGTTAAACTAGAAAGAGGGAAAGAGAAATCTATTTGCATTGGCGTGATGTACAGACCTCCCTCACAGGAGGAAGAGGTGGACGGAGAGTTAATTGAAGACATACGCTAGGAAAGGGGAAGTGCTACTGAGAGGGGATTTCAATATGCGAGATGTTGATTGGCACATTCCTTCTGCAGTATGTGATAAGGAAGCTTATCATACCTCAGGAAGGAGCTATAGTAAAGGTGAAGTGACTCTGAACAAGCAACCTGTCAGTTCTGGTAGAAATAAGAAAACAGAATTTTTCCATAAAAGACTACCAGTCCCAGAATGCACCAGGTTTCCAACAGCCATTAGAGGAGCTGAAGTGGGGAAATGTGTGTTCAATCAGGAGGGCTATGAGGTAATCCCTAAGCACTCATCTCAAAGGGCAGGGCCTGATTCAGCACAGCTGCGCTGTGTTAGGGTGGAGCACTCATCCAAGCAGAATAAAGGTAGAGTTTATTCTACAGAGAATCATCTTCATGATCTTGGACAGCTTCATCATCTGGAGGATCATCAGAAGCAGAAGCCAGAGCGGACGGACAGAGAGGGCAAGAAACCCTTTGGAAGAAAGAAGAGAAAAACATTTGGGAGGTCTAAAGGAGTCCATAGCAGTACGTATACTGGAAGGCATTCAAAAGGCAAGCATACACCATTGGACTGGGGAAAACCAGAGGAGTGGTGCTGCAGAGCTAGGAATCTCCAGAGGGTACCTGTGAGGGAGACGGCTGCACGCGGAAGGGACCCTAAGACCCGTGCCAGAAGGTATGTGAAGAGAGATCCAGTGTCCAGGGATCTGGATTGGAAGGCTGGACATAAAAACTGGACTACATACTGGCCAGGCTATTTAGAGAGGAACTCTATCAGCAATGGAAGCTCAGGTATGAACACTGATCTATGCCCTAGCTATAACCTTGAAAGACAGCAGGGAAACAAGTGTTCTCCTGAAAGTGCTCCATTGAGAAATTCCTCTGTGCCAATCCATGATATTGAACCCATGATTGTTGAAGAAGGGGGAGGAGTCTTAGATACAGGCTGTGAATATATGGATTGCTCTCTGTCTAAACTCCTTTGGTAATTTTCTGTTACAAAGTACAACAACCATCACAAAGAAATACAAACTTGTTCTTTAATCTACTCAGAAAAGCTCCTGAAGTAGGATTTGAGCCAGGCAGTAGAAAGCAAGCCAGCTAAGGGGTTTCAGCTGGGTAACTGCTAGCAATTGAGCCTTACCTAATTGCTTGTGAGCTCTGAGGGAATCACTTCTGAATCTATGTGTGAAGATATAAGAAGTTAACCTGAAAAGAACAGTTTTTCCCTTCTTTGTGGGTTTTGCTTGTTGTTTGAAACACTGCTAAGAAAATATTAGCTAAAGCCTACAGAAAAGACCAGTTTGTTACCAACCAGGTCTTTATTCTTTTGATTTGATTGCCTGACAAGTTCAACTGTTGTTTTCCTGATTTTGGTTTTCTAAGTTTAACACTGAAAGCAAGTATCCTGTTTTATGTGCTACCAAGCATATCTGTGTTGGGAGAAATAACCCCATAAATAAATATCTTATTGGCTTTACACTCAAGCACAACTAATTATTGTGAGCAGCTGTGTCTGGTGTGAATGGACTGCATTTCCCACAATCCCTTGCAAATCATATTGATATATGCACTTGCCAAGACTGTGAACATTCTCACCCAGGCAGCCGTCTGACAAGTATCATCTAGAAGTAAGGAGATCCTGGACTCTCTACAAGGAGAACTAGTCAGGCAACTGATAACAAAACCCACAAATGAAGGGGCCATACTGGACTTAGTGCTTTCCAATGGTGAAAGTGTTTCTGATGTTATAGTGGGAGATCATTTTGTATCCAGTGATCACCAGAAGGTGTGTTTTCAGAATTAGGACTAGGGCTGTTAAAATCCATTCAGAAGCAAGGGTCTTAGACTTTAGGAAACAATAACTTTGCCAAGATGGGCCAATATCTCAGAGAGTTGTTAGTAGGATGGGAACAGCTGGGGGATGTAGAAAAACAGTGGGCAAAACTGAAAGGGGATATTTTAAGAGCAACCAACTTTTTTGTTAAAATGGTAAATAGGGAGGAGTTTGTTTGCTTCCTGCTGCTATTGTTTGTTCCTGATTGGCCCGGTTTACCTGCTGCGGCTGCTCTGATTGGGGCAGCTAGATTGGAAGAGCTATATCCACCTTGCCCTCAACGCGGGACGCCAAGGAGTTCATTTGCTTCTTGCTGCTATTGTTTGTTCCTGATTGACCCAGTTTACCTGCTGCGGCTGCTCTGATTGGGGCAGCTAGATTGGAAGAGCTATATCCACCTTTCCCTCAACGCGGGACGCCAAGGAGTTCATTTGCTTCTTGCTGCTATTGTTTGTTCCTGATTGGCCCGGTTTACTTGCTGCGGCTGCTCTTATTGGGGCAGCTAGATTGGAGGAGCTATATCCACCTTGCCCTCACCGCGGGACGCGGTAGTGGGCGCATGCCCGAAGGGGCATGTCCAAAGGGGCAGGTCCTGCCCCTTTGGCGCCCCTTCGGTGCACTTTGGCATTCAGCGTAAACGCCGATGGGGAAACGGAAGAAGAAATATCCTCCGGCGGTGCAGGTGAAGGCCGTTAAAGTAGTAGGCCCAATGGACGCGCATATAAAAGTTGGGGAGCCTTCATCAACGCTGGCTGAAAATCGAGCAGAGGACAGTGTCTTGGAGGATGCCTCCACTGTGAGTACTTCTTCTTCTAATGTTACCCTGATGAATAGAAATTTGTCCCCGGCTCACCAGGATTAGGAACTTTTATCTTCTACTTTGTCCCCTTCAGGAGGTGTTGATTTAAATGAAATTTGAGAAACCTCTCTTCTTCGTTTTTGAACATTGACTCTATAGTTGAGACTTTGCCTCCCCCGCTTCCTTCGGCAGTAGTATTTCCTGTAGTAGGAAAGCCACAACTTCCACCGGAGGATATATCGTTAAAAGACATTTGGTCTGTTAGCCCGGATGGAACTGGCCTTAGGGTCCTCCTTACAGAAAATTTCTGTTTTTTCAAAACAGACTGTGGCAAAACTATCGAACCATGAATCTAGATTGTTAGTTGTGGAAAAAAGTTTAGAAGAAGTGCGGGGTTCCTCGCGGCAAGGAGTTTTAAATATAGTGGTACAGAATGTTTTCCTCTTTACAACGTCAGGATGAAATATTAGAAAACTCCTTGCGGGCTAGGAACCTGCGGCTGTTAAATTTTCCTTGAACCCACTATCTGTCTCCAATTATACTTTTTCAAAAGTATTTGAAAGAAGTGTTATTAATACCTGATGCAAATTTAATTGCACTTTCAAAAATTTTCTATCTTCCTGTGGGAAACTCACTTAAAGATCTAAACAGGGAAGGGGGTTCACCAAATGGTCAGTTGACTGCTCCCTCATTAAATATCTCTGAGTTTCTTGAATCATTTCAGGATGAGATTACAACGCGGGCTACTTTGTTAATTACACTAGTCTCTGAGATAGATAAAGAGAGAATTTTTCGGGCATATTTTAAAAAGAAATTTGAAAAGTTTTGCGGGCAATCTGTTCAAATTTTCCTGATGTTTCAAGGGCCACACAACAGCGTCGGAGAGCCTTTTTGGAGATTCGCCCACGCGTTGTGGCCCTAGGAGCTTTATTTTACTTGAAATTTCCTTGTAAGTGCCACATAGTATTTCAAGGTAAGCGTTATATCTTTGGGGAGGTTCAACAATTATTAGATTTTTTGAAAGATAAGGGATGAAGTGTGCTTTATTGTTTGATTTAGTTTTTCTGGTTCTTTTGTCTTTTGGGATTGCCAGGGAATTATCGGGCCGTGATGGGATTTTCCTCTTCTTTTTTTGTTTTCGAGCTCCTTCTTGATGAGGTCTAATGTATTGCAATTTTGTATTGTTTTTACTTTGAATATTATGTTTGTTATACTCTTGAATTTGTTTCTTGAGATGTAATTGGAACTTCTAAATAAAAAATTAAAAAAAAAAAAAAGGTAAATAGTAGTCTTCTTTTCCTTTTACCTTTATGGTTTTCGAAAGAAATAGTTGAAAAAGTGAAGAAAAAAAGGGAGGCCTACATAAAATACAAGAGATCACGGAGAGAGGAAGACAGGCATCTATATTTGGAAAAACTTAGAGAAGCTGGCAAAGTAGTCAGGAAAGCAAAGATTCAAAAAGAGGAGGAAATAGCCAATGCAGTTAAATGGGGGGATACGACATTTTTCAGATATGTTAGTGAGAAGAGGAAGGTTAAAAGTGATATTGTCAGACTCAAGGGTGAAGGGGAGGAATATGTACAGTAGGAGCTGATTAGGATAAAGCGGAATTGCTTAACAAATATTTCTGTTCTGTGTTCACAGATGAAGAACCAGGAGCACGACCTCAGAAAACACCCACAAACAGGAACAGCAGCGGGGGGCATCTTGACCAATTTTCAGAAGACACTGTTCATTAGAAACTAGCTAAATGTAAAGTAGACAAAGCGATGGGACTGGATGGGATACACCCTAGAATACTGAGGGAACTTGGAGACGTTCTAGCAGCTCCACTGACTGATCTTTTCAATGCCTTGTTGGAATCTGTAGTGGTGCCAAAGGACTGGAGAGAGGCACATGTGGTCCCTTTACACAAAAGCAGAAGTAAGGATGTAGTTGAAAACTACAGGCCGGTTTCTTTAACTTCAGTAGCGAGTAAATTTTGGAAACGCTGCTGAAAGAGAAAATAGTGATGTTTCTGGAGTCCGGCTGATTACAGGATCAGAGGCAGCATGGATTCACCAGAGGCAGGTCTTGTCAGACAAATCTGATTGATTTCTTTGACTGCGTGACCAAAGAGTTGGACCAAGGGAGAATCCTAGATGCGGCGTATTTAGATTTCAGTAAAGCTCTTGACACCGTTCCTCACAGGCGACTTATAAACAAACTGAGCACTATAGGGATAAACCTTAAAGTTACTGCTTGGGTTAGAAATTGGTTGAATGGGAGGCAACAAAGGCTACAGGTAAATGGAGCTCACTCTGAGGAGAAGGTGGTTACCAGTGGTGTGCCCCAGGAATCTGTCCTTGGTCTGATTCTTTTTAGCATCTTTGTTAGTGATATAGCGGAAGGGCTGTCTGGTAAGGTTTGCCTCTTTGCGGATGATACCAAAATCTGCAACAGAGTAGACACCCAGTAAGGTATAGATAACATGAGGCAGGATCTAACTAAGCTTGAAGAATGGTCTAGAATTTGGCAGCTGAGATTTAATGTTAAAAAATGCAAGGTCACATATTTGGGGTGCAGCAATCCAAGGGAGTAATGTAGTATAGGGGGTGAAGTACTTTTGTCCACTAAAGAAGAGTGGATCCTAGGCGTGTTTGTGTCTGATGATCTTAAAGTAGCTAAACAGGTAGAAAAGGCAACAGCAAAAGCTAGAAGGATGCTTAGCTGCATAGGGAGAGGAATGGCCAGCAGAAGAAAGGAGGTGATAGTGCCTCTGTATAAGTCTTTAGTGTGACTTCATTTGGAGTATTGTATGCAATTCTGGAGACTGCACCTTCAAAAGGATATAAACAGGCTGGAGTCCATACAGAGGGTGGCTACTAAAATGGTTAGTGATCTTCATTATAAAGCATATGAGGATAGACTTAAAGATCTTAATATGTATACCTTAGAGGAAAGGCGGGATAGAGGTGATATGATTGAGACTTTTAAATACTTCAATGGCATAAATGCACAGGAGGAGAGCCTCTTTCGATTGAAAGCAAGCTGTGCTACCAGGGGACATGGGATGAGGATGAAAGGGGATATATTCAGGGATGATATGTGGAAATATTTCTTTATGGAAAGAGTGGTGGATCCGTGGAATAGTCTCCCAGAGGAGGTGGTAGAGATGAGGACAGTATCTGACTTCAAAGAAGCACGGGACAAACACAGAGGATCTCTAAAGGAAAAAAGGTGAAAGTTGTAGTGTTATGGAAGGACAAACTAGATAGGCCATTTGGTCTTTTTCTGTCATCATGTTTCTGTATTTCTATATGAGGCTTCCACTCAGGGAAGAAAAGGTGGAGTTGCACTGCTAATCACTAAGGGGGTTGGTTTCCAGAGCATTCAGGAGATTAGGGATCCCTCCATCTAATATGCCTTGATGATAGGGGAATTGTGGGGGTGGGCAATCCTGGGAGCTATGTATGCCCCGAATATCCCAGATCCCACATTTTTTGTCAGATTAGCAGTGACAATAAAGGGATTACTAGACTACCCTCTGATTTTAGGGGGAGACTGGAATGGAGTCCTCGACCTTAAAATGAACATCTCAGGAGGAATCAGTGGGGTACGGTTGGATACGGCACAGCATTTGGGCCATTTTCTTAGATGTCTCCACCTCCTTGGTATCTGATGAGTCTTGCGTCCTCAGGAAAATGATTACACACATCTCTCAAGGGCACATAATACTAGTGCATGACTAAATGCCATATTCATTTCGGCACCGCTCTTCCAGTTAGTGGAGGAAGCTGTAATTCTCCCATATGAGATAGCAGATCATGCACCAGTATGGGGGAATTGTATCTGGGAAGATACCCAGATGGGATACGGCCCATGGCGCTTTCCCATAGAGTTATGAGGAAGAGGGATTTAGGAAATATCTTTTAGAATGCTGGCAAGATTACTGTCACCATAACGGGGAACATGCTGAGACTCCAGAGCTTTTCTGGGAAACATCTAAAGTGGTGATACAGGAAGGTATAGTTTCTTATGTGGCTAAATGTCCCTGGCAGCGAGTATCCTCCACTTAGAAAAACAAGTATGTAAAGAACATCGCCTATTGGCCTGTTGTCCTACAGTGACAAATAAGACACAACTGCTGGCTACCCAGGCTACCTTGAATACATGATACACCAGCGGGTGAAGAAATCCCTTGTATATTATAAATATCGTCTCTATCAGTTTGAGGTTAAGTTTGGGAAACTGCTGGCACATTACTTCCAAAAGAGCCAGGGTTCTTGATATGTGGCGGCATTGCGAAACGTAGCGGGTGTATTGTGTCATGATGCAAAAGATATCAGGGACATCTTCGCCAACTTTTACCGCTCCCTATATAGGAAGGATGAGGTCTCCCCAACACAAATTCATGCATATTTGAGGCAGGCGACGCTCCTGCAATTACCCCAAGTCAGCGGGCATGCCTTGGAGCACCTGTCTCAGCAGATGAAGTTCAAAAGGCCATAGCAGAAGCTGCACTCTGCAGGGTCCCAGGACCAGACGGCTACAGGGCAGAGTATTACAAAATCTTATTGCTACAATTGCTAGGACCTTTAGTGGACGTGTGTAATGCATGGTTAACTGCTGGCAAGCTAACGTTTGATATAAATTCAGCACATATAGTGGTAATACCCAAGCCGGGTAAAGACCCATCCATGACTCAGTCCTATCGTCCAATTTCCCTCCTATATTTGGACCTAAAGCTGTTTGCTGAGATATTGGCTGAATGACTGGCCCCCTGTTTATCTGAGTTGATTCGTCTGAGCCAGACCGGATTTGTGCGGGGGCAGTACCCATGAGGGGGAGGAGTGGCCTAGTGGTTGGGGCAAGTTACCTCTGGCTGGAGAGCCAGGGGTTCAAATCCTGGTAGAGGACAGCAACCGTGGGCTGGAAGGACTGGGGTTTCTAGTCTCACAGGTGCTCCTTGTGGCCTTGGACAACCCACTTAACCCTCCGCTGCCTCAGGTACAAAAACATAGATTGTGAGTCCTTCAGGGACAAGGCACAAATACATATACAGTACCTAAATGTACACCACTTTGACTGGTAGAAAAGCAGTATATAAGCCTAGTTAAATAAGTAATATCCACTGGATCATTGCATCTCTGGAGCAAGTTCACCAACTCCAGACCCCATCTCTCGTTATGATGCAGAAAAAGCATTCAATAGGGTTTGCTGGCCATTTCGTTTTGAGACTCTGGGGGCTTACGGGCTGGGAGAAGAATTTCTCAGAGGAGTGCAGGTCCTGTGTTATCATCCTATGGCAACAGTGGGGGTGAACAGGGACATTACCTCGCGTTTTAACTTGGAGAAAGGTACAAGACAGGGATGCCCACTATCACCCCTACTTTTTGTTCTCTCTGTTGATCCCCTTTTAAGAATTATATACTCCAGAGATGATATCCCTGGAGTGCAAATAGGAAACACAGCTTTCAAAGTCTCCACATTTGTGGATGATCTACTAATAATGCTAACAGACCCAAAGGACTCCTTACCCAAGTTACTGGCTGAAATAGAGAGTTTTGGAGGGTTGGCAGGGTTGAAATTTAAATCTAAGTCTGAAACTCTGGATGTACTCGGCTGTCTACGAAGTCCAGTGGCCGACACAGTTCCTCTTAAATGGGCAGTTGATAAATTCAAGTACTTGGGAATCTGGCTACCCAGCAACCCAAATCAGTCCTACAATATGAATGTTCCTCTCCTGCAGAGATGGGTGCGGGACAACTTAAGAGACTGGAGGGCACTTCCACTGTCATTGCTAGGCAGGATCGCAGCTTACAAGATGATGATGATGATCCCCAAAATTCTTTATATTATCCAGCTGTTACCCCTTAAACTACCTCGTTGTGATATATGTGAAATAGAGAAAGTCTTGCAGAGTTTCTTGTGGTGGGGAAGGCGACCCAGGTTGACCAATGCTCGACTACGGGGGCCATGGAATATAGGGGTGGTATGGGTCTTCCTGATTTAACGCATTATAACCTGGCATGTGTGCTTTGATATGTCCGAAACTGGATGGGGGTGCAATCAGTCTTCACACCTCGTGAAGTGGAAGCAGCCCTGATAGCACCTTTGTCACTAGTGTCTATTCTGCACACTCCCTGAGCCCAATTGCCTTCACAAGTTCAAGATAGCCTCTTTATAGTGGGGGGTCTGTAATGGATGGAAGACTCTTTGTAGATTATTGGGAATACCCTTCGGCACTACTAGGTATCTGCCTATCCAAGGAAATGAGGCTTTTCCCCCAGGATCTAATTTGCGTGCCTTCCAGGTATGGGCTGGATTGGGAGTGACACATCTTAGATAGGTAGTCGATGAGAAGTGCAGCCTACTCCTGTTGCAAGATCTTCAGGACTACGTCTGCCTGCTGGGTAGACAACAGTTTGCATACATCCAAATACAGCACTATGTAACCTCCCTGCAAGGGCAGGAACTAGAGAAAGAGGTTCTCGACAAGCTAGAAAACTGGTTTCATTTTGAAGACCGACCAAGACTTTCTTTAGCCCAATACTGTAGGAACATCCCAAATTTGAACATATGAACAGTGAATTCTTGGATGGGAGGTAGATCTAGATATATCACTAAAGAGGTTTGCTTGGGAACCGGTTGTGGTGCAAGTACCTGGACTTGTCCAAGGGGCTAGATACAGAGAGATGCAATTCAGAATTTTGATGAGTGCTTATTGCCCTCCATAAAGGGCTTGGAAGGTGGGCTTTGCCAAAAATGCAAAATGCCCCTGGTATGACTTCAAACCGGTGCACTTAGGACACATGTTCTGGAGATATAAAACAATAAAAGCATTTTGGTCTTAAGTACAAACTGTCATGACCCCCTGCCTAGGTCAATGGCTGATAGGCAAAAGGGCTGCCTTATTTGCCCTTTTGAGTACTGTCCTTGTAGTTTCAGATACTCTCCAAGCAAAGTAGTGTGACCACACAGTTTGTTAGGCAAAACAAAGAAATTTATTTCGGGGTTTCTCCCTCGCATCAAAATTCATAGCGCCAAAACAAGGCAAGGATAAATTCTCCAAAGTAAATGAAGAAGAGGAACAAAACAGGCTTAAACATCAAAGTCCGGAATATTCTTTCCACAGCAGCTGCATTCAGCTTTCTTCAGATAAATGCCTTTCACTGCTATGGCTGTTAATCACATCAGGCAAACTTAAAACTTCTAGCAAGAGTTTTCTTTCTCACTCAGCTTGACAAAAAGACCAGGTTAAACAAACTTCTTCTCATGGCCTGAGCCTAGCACATGTTTAGTTTGTTTGTCTTACAGAATGAGCATTCCATTTCTGCTACGTCACTATCACAAGGACTTTCATACGTTTCTATCTGCATTTCTTCAACAGCTTCACTTGAGTCATCTTCCTGGGAGCTCATATCAGAAGGTTTGAATTTTACACTCTGCAGAAACTCTTTCAGCTTTCCTACAAAGTGTTCTTTCTGCTCTGCACCAGCATAGTTTAAAGAAGGAGTTTCTCTCTCATAGAATAGCTTATCAACAGCCTCTAAAGCTGATTCACGGCACTTACTTGAACTGTTCCTGTTCCTGCCTGGAGCTGCTCTCACTGCCTTTTGGCTAGCACAGCGTTCAGCGCTTTTCCTCAGCTCTCTGACCACGTCTTCAGAAAAGCCTCTGTTAGGAACTGTAGCAAACTTGTCTTCCCCACCTCTCTTACTTGGCTGGCTCTCTGAGCTTCTTCCCCATGTGGAAACAAACCTCTCCAGCTTCTTTTCTCTGGGGTGCTTTAGGACAGGTTCCAACCTTGGTTCCACTGCTTTCTGAGAGTAAGAATCAGCTGTCCTTCCTTCTCCACTTCTTCGCTCCTCATGCTCCCTTTTCCCGTGGCTTCCTTTCTCCTCCTGACCCTCGCTTGGCTCTTCCTCAAACTCTGAAGCAGTTTTAAAATGGTGCTTCTTTTCAGCCACACCCTTCTCTCTGCACACGTGCGAGCTGTTAGGGCTCAACCTAGCTCTTACGTCACTGCTTGGGCAGGGCTTAGCTCTAGCTACTGCATGCTCCGGTGGCTTGTGGTTTCTATGGGAGCCCTGTTTACATCTGTCTTTAAAGGTACATTCCTCACTTCTCTCCCATTCCATCTCATCCACACATCTCACCTTATCATATATTCCCCCCCTTAAGATATTACGGGCTGGGATGATATCATCTTCACAGCACGTAATTCTACCTGAAGCATTGATATCATTCTTTCCTTTCTGCTGTCTACGAGCACGCATAGCCAACTGGGCCAGAGCTACCCTTTCATGCCAGGGCTTTAACTGATTAACATGATAAATCTGTCGGTGGCCTTTCCTATTTTCCACTGAATAGGTCGCAGGGCCTACCTGTTCGACTACTCGGAAGGGCCCTCTTCACTGGCTCTCAAACTTCGGGACTGGTCCCGCCACCATGACAATTACCTTTTCGCCAATAGCAAGCTGGCGAGGCTTGGTATTGCGATCATAGTATGTTTTCTGTTTCTGTTGACTTGCTTTCAAATTATCCTCTGCTATCTGGGAGGTTCGTGTCAGATGACCTCTCAAATCTCTCAAAAATTTGGGAACCCCCATTTCCTCTATCCCGGGTTCTACCCATTGTTCTCTAAGGATATCCAAGATACCCCTTGGAGATCGGCCGTACATTAACTCGTACGGGGAGGTTCCTAGGGACGCCTGCTTCCTTTCCCTACACGCGTAGAGCACGAAGGGAAGCATAGTGTCCCACTCCGTCATCTTCCCTTCCAACCCACGTCTCAACATGTTCTTTAGGGTCTGATTCATCCTTTCCACTAACCCATTTGACTGGGGGTGATAGGCTGCGGTCTTTACATGCCTAATTCCAAAAGCGTCCCAGACATGGGCTAAGTATCACGACATGAAATTACTGCCGCGGTCGGTCAACACTTCCCTCGGGATCCCAACCTCACAGAATAATTTTATCAATTCCTCCGCCACCGTGCGGGCAGGAATACTACGTAGGGGCATCTTGTCGCGTGGTCTACCATAACCAATATATATTGAAACCCACGCGGCGTCTTAGTCATGGGGCCCACTATATCCACAGCTATCCTGTGTATGGGTACCGAAATTACTGGTACAGGGATCATTGGTACTTCTGTTGGCTTAACCGAGGTAACTTTCTGACAAGCGGGACAGGCCTCACAAAATCTAGTGGTCTCCTTGAATACTCACGGCCAATAGAATCGCGCCAGAATTTGGTCCAAGGTTCCTTGAACCCCTTTGTGCGCTCCTATGGGATGGTCATGAGCGAGTCTAAGTACCAAGGTTTTGAAGGTGGCAGGTACCACCAGCTGCTTGCGCGTGTCTCCTGTAGCTGGATCAATACTTTCCCTATATAAAATTTCTCTGTCAAGCAAAAGCCCCTCTTGGGCATACTTGAAAGCCTGGCTGAGAGCGGGGTCAGCTTGCTGCTCTTTCGGGAAGGAAGGAAATTTATCCATTAGCTCTGCTGGGACCCAGGGTAACTCCATCCCAGCCCGTACCTCAGCTCTACTCTGGGAGCGAGTCTGACATTCCCAACGCTTTTCTCCTTTCCCCTTTTTGGCCTTAGCCACTGGGGCCGTTACTAAGTCTTCATGAGAAGGAAGGTTCTCCAGCTCTACCGCTGTAGATTCCCCTTCCCCCTCTAAGGCCTTGGTTTGGGTTCTCGTAGAAACCATTCCTTCTTTTATACGTAGACCCTGTTGGACACCTTTCTGGAACTGAGGCCAGTCTCTCCCTAACACTACTTCTTGGGGCAAACGTGGCAGTACTGCTACCGGGATCTCTTTCTCTATCCCTAGCCCTTTTACTAGGACTCGGTAGATGGGATACGTGGACGCTGTCCCATGTACACATCTAATCCTCACTGTGCCATTAGGTGAACGGGGTATTTCTTTGCCTTGGGCCCCTATCTTTCGCCAAAGGCTTTTGGATAGCATAGACTGGTCAGATCCAGAATCTAATAAGGCCTTTGCTGTTACTCCTTGCACTGTGACTGCTAACAGGAAACCTTCTCTAGCCTGTCCTGGGTCATCTATTATTAGTGCTGTTTTCACCTTACATTCACGTTGTAAGTGACCATCACTTCCACACCTGAAACATGTTATTTTCACATATTTCTTT
Source organism: Ichthyophis bannanicus (assembly GCA_033557465.1). Lineage (NCBI taxonomy): Eukaryota > Metazoa > Chordata > Amphibia > Gymnophiona > Ichthyophiidae > Ichthyophis > Ichthyophis bannanicus. The sequence goes on along the minus strand of CM066032.1, from coordinate 1,361,881,321 downwards.
CTAGCCAGAGGCAAACACACATTATTAACAATATTCCTTGGCCTATCTCCCCTTTCTAATGGTATGGTGCCTTTGTAGAAGCAAAACTCATCTCTTCTGCGGTGACATCCGCCTCAAGGAATCGCTCGGTGAGCAAAATAGCCTCCTGAGTGCTTCGGCAACCCTGCAATATCAGGAAGGTGCATACATTTACTGGAATAGCTGCCAAGAATTGTTCTAATATGATACTATCTAATATTGCTTCCAGTGTCTTACCTTCTGGTTCCAACCATTTATTAACCAGACCTTTCAGACGGTGGTATAACGCTCTAGGTGTTTCACCGGATCCTAATCTGGCATTCCTCAATAAATGGTGGTACACCGAGGGTGTTAGATCTAATCTATCTTTGATAGCTCGCTTTACCTCATCGTAGCTATTGGCAAAAGCTGGGGATACGGTCTGGTAAGCGGCTAAAGCTTCACCCGTGAGTGATAGTGCCAACCGGACTGCCCATTGGTCTTTTGGCCAATTAGCTACATGAGCCACACGCTCGAATGCTTCTAAGAAATCGTCCACATTGTCCTTATCAGTTAACTGACCAAATCCTGCCAACTACGCCACTCTGTCGTGACCCCCTGCCTAGGTCAATGGCCGATAGGCAAAAGGGCTGCCTTATTTGCCCTTTTGAGTACTGTCCCAAGTCTTTGGCTGCCAGCACGGAATGCTGGGACTTGTAGTTTCAGATACTCTCCAAGCAAAGTAGTGTGACCACACAGTTTGTTAGGCAAAACAAAGAAATTTATTTCGGGTTTCTCCCTCGCATCAAAATTCATAGCGCCAAAACAAGGCAAGGATAAATTCTCCAAAGTAAATGAAGAAGAGGAACAAAACAGGCTTAAACATCAAAGTCAGGAATATTCTTTCCACAGCAGCTGCATTCAGCTTTCTTCAGATAAATGCCTTTCACTGCTATGGCTGTTAATCACATCAGGCAAACTTAAAACTTCTAGCAAGAGTTTTCTTTCTCACTCAGCTTGACAAAAAGACCATGTTAAACAAACTTCTTCTCATGGCCTGAGCCTAGCACATGTTTAGTTTGTTTGTCTTACAGAATGAGCATTCCATTTCTGCTACGTCACTATCACAAGGACTTTCATACGTTGCTATCTGCATTTCTTCAACAGCTTTACTTGAGTCATCTTCCTGGGAGCTTATATCAGAAGGTTTGAATTTTACACTCTGCAGAACCTCTTTCTGCTTTCCTACAAAGTGTTCTTTCTGCTCTGCACCAGCATAGTTTAAAGAAGGAGTTTCTCTCTCATAGAATAGCTTAACAGCCTCTAAAGCTGATTCACGGCACTTACTTGAACTGTTCCTGTTCCTGCTTGGAGCTGTTCTCACTGCCTTTTGGCTAGCACAGCGTTCAGCGCTTTTCCTCAGCTCTCTGATCACGTCTTCAGAAAAGCCTCTGTTAGGAACTGTAGCAAACTTGTCTTCCCCACCTCTCTTACTTGGCTGGCTCTCTGAGCTTCTTCCCCATGTGGAAACAAACCTCTCCAGCTTCTTTCCTCTGGGGTGCTTTAGGACAGGTTCCAACCTCAGTTCCACTGCTTTCTGAGAGTAAGAATCAGCTGTCCTTCCTTCTCCACTCCTTCGCTCCTCGTGCTCCCTTTTCCCGTGGCTTCCTTTCTCCTCCTGACTCTTGCTTGGCTCTTCCTCAAACTCTGAAGCAGTTTTAAAATGGTGCTTCTTTTCAGCCACACCCTTCTCTCTGCACACGTGCGAGTTGTTAGGGCTCAACCTAGCTCTTACGTCACTGCTTTGGCAGGGCTTAGCTCTAGCTACTGCATGCTCCGGTGGTTTGTGGTTTCTATGGGAACCCTGTTTACATCTATCTTTAAAGGTACATTCCTCACTTCTCTCCCATTCCATCTCATCCACACATCTCACCTTATCACAGAACCTACGTAGGGCAGTAACTGGAAACGCGATTGACCCTCACACTTGAATTTGCAATTCTGGATTCTCTGGAACCACTTGGAGTGGGAAGGAGACTTTTGGTCTGAAAGGCCTATCTATTGGTGAAAACATATATCTTGAGGCATTGGCGAGACCCGTCTGGACCAAGATATTGAGAATGGCGGAATGCACTCCACCAACTGATAATATGGGAAGGGATAGCATCCAAGAAGTGGATTTGAATAACCTTTCCCCAAGAGCCCGGAATGATATTCTGACTCTGAGGTTTACAATCTAGTCTCACTCTCCAAGGAACACCTGATGGAGAGAGATACACACACTTTTTCTGGACTCTCACAGAGTGAGATCTGATGGTGGGGGGAGAAGAGGAAGAGGGGGGAATGGAGATTGGGAAGGTAGATTAATTCAGGAAGAGCATCAGGGCGATAAGAGCCAACCGTCCGATGCTTGGTTGATATTCAGGGGGGGTGACAGATACCATGATGGTCAATATACCTCTAGAGAGTGGAGGGGGAAGGGTAGTAAAGCTTGGAAAGTTGGAAAGTAAAATATTTTGAGTGCTGAGAATTTTTTCTATATATAGGGGATGTTACAGGATGTATAGATCTGAGATTATCACCTGGAAGTTGCTAATGATTGTTTAATGTTATCTGTGTTTATCCCTATTATGTTGATGTAACTGTAATTGGCTATTATCTTGACTATCAATAAAAATATTTACACAAAAACTTTGAGGAATGTGATGCCATCAACAAAGGCATAGATATAGGGACATGTTTATGGAGGAGTTGGCCTAGTGGTTGGGGCAAGGTACTTCAGGCTGGAAGGTTGGGAGTTCAAATCCCACTAGAAGACAACAACCTTGGGCTGGAAGGACTGGGGTTTCTAGTCCCACAGGTGCTCCTTGTGGTCTTGGGCAAGCCACTTAACCCTCTATAGCCCATGTTCCCTGTAAAATAGTTATCTCCAAGTTATAATGCCCTGTTCAATGTAATTTCAGTTTGTTCAATGTAAACCGCACTGATGCAGAATGGCGCGGTATATAAGAGAATGTAAATAAATAAAGTGCGCTACCAGGTAGCATGTGGTTTAGCTTAAGATACGCGTGCTCTGCTAAAAAAAAAAAAAAAAAAAGCACAGGCGCTCACACTAAAAATCCCGTGCTAACTGGGTTCTGTGTGATGGTGGGGGGACTGGGCAGGCCAGGAACAGAACATAGGCATTGACAGTGATGCACAGTTATAGGCCAATGCAGAAAGCTGGTGCTAGATCCACGCTGGTGATTTGTTACGTTCCTGACAAAGCACACATTTTAACTTGCGTTGCAGACAGGATAGGGTATGCAAATGACCTCCATGTTAACTGTGTGCATGCAAATGAGCCACTGCAGTGCTAAACTCGGAGAGCAAGCCAAACACATGCGCACAAGAAGCCTGTACTAGTTTGGCTTGCTCTCGGGGCACTGTGTGGCTAATTTGTATAAGAGTATTTTGATGACATTAGGGACAATCACAGCATCAGGAAAAGCCCCCAATGCCACCAAAATACTGTCAGGGGCCATACCCAACAAAAAACAATCCCTGGGGGCCCAGCAGCCCACCCCCCCCCCCCCCAACAGTATTCTGATGGCACTGGGGATGATCGCAGCATTGGGAAAAGCCCTTGATGCCATCAAAACACTGACGGGCCAGTGCCCTGACAAAAATTAATTACCTGGTGGTCCAGTGGCCCCTTGAACCCCTCACCCCCCCCCCCACCCCAAGTAAAATTAAAATTACCTGGTGGTCTAGCCGCCCCAAAATCCAAACTCCTCCCATACCTTAAAATAGGCAGGAATGCTGCCTACGCGCTCCCGCTCTGGTCCACCATTTTGTATGATGACGCATCAAGCCTGGCGCAGTGCATAGTCTACCTTATATGGCAGTCTGACCTCACCCAGCACATCTTAGGAGCGCTCCCACCTATTTTAAGGTATGGGGGAGGGGGTTTGGATTTTGGGGTTTCTAGATCATCAGGTAATTTTAATTTTACTTTGGGTTAGGGCATGGGGGATGGTTCAAGGGCTGCTAGATCACCAGGTTTTGACTTTTATTTTATTTTGCTTTGGGTTGGAGGGTGGGGGGTACAGGGGCCAGTAGACTATTAGATACTTACTTTCTGTCGGGGCACTGGCCACCAACAGTGTTTTGATGGTATCGGGGGCAATTCCCGATGCCTGATCATCTGAGGAGAAGATAATCTAGGCATCGGAGAAAGCATCCATGTCATCAAAATACTGTCAGGGGCACGCGTTAGAGGTTAACATCTTCTCAGACCCTGCAGTAAACATTTTGGTGCCATGACTGGTTGCAAAATCCTCTACATCTATCTCTGCATCGACGTAGCCATGATTTGCATACCAGACCAGTTGATTAAAATACATTTAAATAATTAAAAGTTCATTTAAATAGATTTAAATATGCGTGGTGTTGGGCACTAGTTTTTCTGTAGGCATTTACATTTGTTTTCTGCATTTAAAGGATCGTAAAGTGTGCTTAAACGTGGCATTAGGGGCTCGTACAGCTTTCTGCATCGGCCTGTTAGTGTGTGCATTATTAGCTCATGCTGACAGCACTTTCTGCCCTTAGCGCGGTTCACTCATGCATTACCGGTGCAGGCTTTCATAAACATGTCCCATAATGAGTGAGCTCCTAGTGCAAGCATGGAAATGCTTTTCAATTCAATTACCAGAAAAACTGGTTAAAACCTTCTCCCCTAAAAGACTGCTACTGTACATGGATGTTTGGGGTTTGAAACCTAAAGAACCACAGAAAGAAAAATCTAAGATTGAACATCACAAAATGGCACTGAACGGGGACACTGAGACCAATCCCAAAAGAGAACATCTGATTCAGGCTATATTGGATAAAGAGGCAGTGTCTGAAGATGAGTGGGTTAATTGAATGCAGTCCACTTTATTTGAAATCAAATCTTAAACCCCAACTCAGTAAATAGGAAATCTTCATAAAAAAGCATAGGCTCAAGCAGAAACATCTGATAATTTGCTGCAAAAGATGAAAGTGCCAAAGAAAGAAAATCAAATAGATCATCAGAAGTACAGAGGATGATGCAACAACATAAGCATCATTGGTGTTTCCAAAATTGTAAAGGACAATTATTCTTTCATGTAATGCAAGAATGGATACCAAAAGAACTTGAATTGGACAGAGGGAAACCCTAAATTTATATGACTACATTGACTTGGGATTCTAAGAGGTAACAAAGGGAAGCTCTGGTCTATTCTGACACATGTTTTGTACTAAATGGATAAAGTGTGAATAATGGCAACCTACTGAATTACACTAAAGCTCAACTAGAGATTAAAGATAAACAAATTGAAAAGTGCACATCTATAATGTGACACGGTGGTGTGTTTTCCTGTTCCTCTATTTGCAGATTCAGGCACATTTTGTCTGGAGGACTCTGGGGAGAGAAGTGATAGCTGTGTGTTGACAGGGTGGTAAGTAGGGGGGAGAGAAGTATTATATAGTGTCTTATGTGGGGACTGGTGATGTATGTTAATTGTGTATTCTTGTGAATGGTATGGTGGGTATGGGTGTGGTCATAAGAACATAAGAAATGCCATACTGGGTCAGACCAAGGTCCATCAAGCCCAGTATCCTGTTTCCAACAGTGGCCACTCCAGATCACCTGGAAGCTTCCCAAAAAGGTACATAGGTTCCGCAATGGTCTATGGAGACAGTGTATACATCTGTCTATGAGCCTGAGTGTATGGCACATGTTGGAGCAGTTAGAGGGCGTTATATGGAAAGTTCTGTAGATGCCATATAGCTGGGTGGAAGAATGTGTGTTATGGGAATGTGTGGGGTGTTGGGCTGTTGAGAGGTTAGGTGTGTAGTAGGCTGCAAAGCTGTTGGAGTTTGAAAATGTATATTTCAAAATGGTCTCACGGCCTTTCCACCTTATTATTTTATCCTATTCCTCCCCTTTCTATTCTCCCATGCTCAAATTGCCTTCCCCTTCTTTCCCTTCTCCTTCCGCCATTACCCCTTTGCATTTACTCTCTTTCTGTCACATTCTCTCACCCTTTCTACCTCCATCCTTTTCTCCTTGTACTTTCTTGTTTTTTTGATGGCCAGCATTGTCTCTCCTTCATCTGCCGCAGAGCTTGGGATCTTCATGGCATGATTTCTTCATTATTTCAGCGGAATTGCATTGCAGCTCTTTTATGCTATGGTGCTTGGGATCCCCACAGCATAGCTTCTTTTTACTTACAATAAGTAGGCTGGCAGTGTTGCTCCTTCATGTGCTGCTAGTTTGAAAACCCCATGGCACAATTTCTTTTTCTTTGCTGGGCTGACTCTGTCTCGCTTTCTGGTGCCACAGAGCTTGGGATCCGAGCAGCTCCTGGCACTGCGTTTGTCTGCTGCTATGAAGCTTGCAATCCCTTCAAGCTTTCTATCACTAAGGGAGCCTGATGTTTCTGACACCTGCTACCTCCTCCCAGCTATGCATATGGGTTTATTTGCACATGTGTAAACAAACCTTTTAAGACAGATGGAAGGACGGTCGGACCCTCCCTAACAGGTGCTAGAGTGAAATGCATCTAAAAAGATATTCTGCCTTAAAATCAAACCCTATGTAATTATCATAAGAGACTTAATGTAGTAACTGTCGCTATGAAAGGTGGTCTTCGTTTAAACAAGGACTTTAGGTTGAACAGGATTAAAATAGTGTGTGTTTGACTTCTCAGCTATCACATTGGGAATAAGTCTAATATTCCAATATGAGATGACCATATGAGTGAGTTAAAGCAGCAATAACATTGGCTGGAAGGTGTAGAAACACTTGAAGAGAGTCAATTACTTCCCAGAGGACATAGAAACACAGGCACACGCAAATAGCAACATTCCCTTTCTGACTATGTAATCTCTGCTGACCCAACAACACATTACACCACTTTCCCATATTACAAGGCTCTTTTCAGACAATATGTCTTCCTAATGTAAATAATTACTCTGACTGCTTTTGTTGTAAATAATTGCCCCGGTTATCCAAGTTATTGTTCCTGTTATATGTAAAACCAGATAAATGTAACTTGTCTGAAGTTTTCTTGTTCTCTGTAAACCGCGCTGATGATGAATAGTGCGGTATATAAAAGATGTTAATAAAGATGTTAATAAATAAAATGTATATAGTTCAACTGTTTTATGTAATTGATTATGTATTGTTTGCTGTATATTTCAAACAGTGTTCAGTGTGAACCACATTTGATCTATTGGAAAAAGGGGTTTAAAAATTCTAATATAGTAACATAGTAACATAGTAAATGACGGCAGATAAAGACCAGTATGGTCCATTTAGTCTGCCCAGTATGATGGCAAGAGTAGTTGCACCTGCCGCTCTGTGCAGGCCACCCCTCCCCATGTCTTTGTTTAGGGGTGAACCCACCACTCCCTGTAGGACACCCCTATTTGTTGAGAATTTAGATGGTTCAGTTTAGTTTGATTTTATCCTGTTGCTGTAAAGGGATCCATTTTGTCTGTCCCAAGCCATTTTGAATTCCGTCACCATGTTTGCCTCCACCACGTCCATCGGAAGGGCGTTCCAAGCATCCACCACCCTTTCAATGAAAAAGTATTTCCTGACATTGCCTTTCAATTTACCACCTTGCAGCTTCCTGTTATGCCCTCTAGTTTTACAGCTTCCCCGTCTTTGGAAGAGGTTTGTTTGTTCATTATTTCCCTTTAAGTATTTAAAGGTCTGAATCATATCTCCCCTGTCCCTCCTCTCCTCCAAAGTGTACATGTTTAGGTCTTCAAGCCTCTTCTCATAAGGCTTCTGACGCAGGCTCCAAATCATTTTGGTCGCCTTCCTCTGAACAGATTCCAGTCTTTTTACATCCTTTGCAAGATATGGTCTCCAAAACTGAACACAGTATTCCAAGTGAGGCCTCACCAGTGACTTGTACAATGGCATAAGTACCTCTTCCTTTCTGCTGGTAATTCCTCTTTGTATGCAGCCCAACATCCTCCTGGCTTTTGCCACCACCCTGTCGCACTGTTTTGCCACCTTGAGATCTTCAGAAATAATCACACCAAGGTCTTTCTCCTGATCCATGCACACCAACCTCTTGCCCCCTATCGTGTACATTTCCCTTGGATTTCTGCTACCCAAGTGCATGACTCTGCACTTCTTTGCATTAAATCTTAATTGCCAAGCATTAGACCATTCTTCCAGCTTTTGTAGATCTTTCCTCATGTTAACCACTCTCTCGGGGGAGTCCACTCTATTGCAAATTTTTGTGTCATCTGCAAAAAGACAGACTTTTCCGTTCAGTCCTTCAGCAATATCGCTCACAAATACATTGAACAGTGCCGGGCCCAGGATCAATCCCTGGGGCACCCCGCTAATCACCTTCCTTTCATCTGAATGAGCTCCATTTACCATCACCTTCTGTCGTCTGTCAGTCAACCAATTTCTGATCCAATTTACCATCTTGGGATCCATCCCCAAGCTACTGATTTTATTGATAAGCCTCCTATGAGGAACAGTATCAAAGGCTTTGCTGAAATCCAGGTAGATGACATCCATCGCATGCCCCTGATCCAGTTCCCTGGTCACCCAGTCGAAGAACTCAATCAGATTTGTTTGGCAGGATTGTCCTTAGGTAAAACCATGTTGCCTCGGGTCTTGCATCCTGTTGGTTTTGAGAAAGTTCACTATTTGCTCTTTCAGGAGTGCCTCCATTACTTTTCCTGCCACCGAGGTAAGGCTCACAGGCCTGTAGTTTGACACTTCCCTGTCACCACTTTTGTGTAGAGGTACGACATCAGCCATTCTCCAGTCCTGAGGAACCTCTCCTGTTTCCAAGGATCTGTTGAAAACGTCCTTTAACGGCCCTGCAAGAACCTCTCTGAGCTCTTTCAATATCCTGGGATGTATCCCATCCGGTCCCATGGCCTTGTCCACTTTCAGTTTTGCAAGTTGCTCTAACACTTCATCTCCTGTGAATGGTGAGGTATCTACTTCATTCCCATTTTTATATTTGGGAGTCACAGGAGGTCCTTCTCCAGGACTTTCTTTAGTAAAAACAGAGCAGAAGTATTAGTTTAGCAATTTCGCTTTTTCAATGTCACTTTCCACGAGTCCGTTCGCAGCACTTCTGAGTCCTGCAATTCCACCTCTGATCGTCTTCCTTTCCCGAATATACCTGAAGAAGGTTTTGTCGCCACACTTCACATCTTTAGCCATCTTTTCCTCTGCCTTTGATTTTGCTATCCTTATTTCTCTTTTTGTCTCTTTGAGTTTGATCCTGTATTCATTTCTGTGTTCCTCTGTTTGTGAACTTTTGAATTTTGTGAAAGCTGTGTTTTTTGCCTTTATTTGAGCAGCCACTTCTTTGGAAAACCAAACAGGTTTTCTTCTCCTCTTGTTTTTGTTTACTTTTCTTACATATTTATCTGTTGCCCCTTTTATTGCCACCTTTAGTTTAGCCCATTGCAATTCCACTTCCCTTATCTCCTTCCACCCTGTCAGCTCCTCCTTTAGGTACGTGGCCATTTTATTGAAGTTGGTGTTTTTGAAGTTTAGGACTTTGAGCTTGCTATGATTGGCCTGTACCATGGCTTTTATCTCAAACCACACCGTGTGATGATCGCTGCTGCTCACAGGGGCACACACGCAGACATTCAACACGCTATCACCGTTGGTGAGCACTAAATCCAGTGTTGAGCGTTCCCTGGTTGGTTCCATCACCATTTGTCTAAGTAACGCATCTTGGAGAGCATCCACAATTTTTTTTGCTTCTTTCCAGATTTGCAGAAGGAGTAATCCAATCCACATCTGGTAGATTAAAGTCACCCAATATTATCACTTCCCCCTTTGTGGCTATCTTGGCAATATCTATAATTAGTTCGTTATCAATCTCTTCAATTTGTGTCGGAGGTCTGTAGACTACAGCAGTATGGATGACAGTGCCATCTCCTCTTTCCAACACAATCCAGAGCACTTCTTCTTTTCCCCATGCCCCCTGCATTTCAGTAGCTTTAATATTGCTTTTGACATACAAGGCTTCTCCTCCATTTTCTCTGTCTCTTCTGAATAGATTATAGCCAGCTATGGCTATATCCCAATCATGCGATTCATTAAACCATGTTTCTGTAATGGCCACAATGTCCGAATCCATTTCCACCATTAGGGCTTCCAGGTCCGGAACTTTGTTGGCTAAGCTTCGCGCATTTGTGCTCATTGCTTTCCAGCATTTAACTGGCTTGTGTGTATTTTGTATTGATTTTGATCTGCCTACATCTCCCCACTTGTTTTTGATGTGTGGTTTAAAAGTGTGGCTGTTTCTGATTTTAATCTGCTTTTGCAGGGGGTGACGTCCAGAGCTTGACCTTCCACATATGTCACCCCCTTTTTCTAGTTTAAATGCATATCTGCATATTGCTTGAGTTTTTTTTTTCACTTAGGATTCTTTTCCTTGCGATAGAGAGATGTAGTCCATCAGCACAGTATAGTCTCTTGTTGTTCCACCTGTTACCCCAGTCGCCAATAAATCTGAATCCTTCTTGTTTGCACCAGGTCTGGAGCGATGTATTTAAGCTGTTAATGCAATGCAGCCTTTTTGCCCCCTTACCAAGAACAGGTAGAACCTCTGAGAATGCAACAGTGTTAACAATGGGCTTGAGTTTCTCTCCCAAAGATTGGAAGTCCTTTTGGACTGTAGAGGCACTGTTTCTAGCCAGGTCATTTGTGCTCAAGTGGATAACAACATCAAGTTTGGAGTGTTCACTTTCTGCTCTAAGTACATCAACAACGTGGTAATAAAATAATAAATTATAATAATAATAAAAGACTGCTGACAGAGTAGCTGCTACTGTTGGGAAAGAAGCTGCACCAGAAAAGGGAATTATTTTTATCAAGCTGATAAAATATGTGTCTATTAAATCAGGCTATAGATTAACAGGCAGACTTCCAGTTTGTGCCTGGGGTGGGTGGGAAGTAAACGCTGTCTTTGATTTGTAGGCTCTTAAGCCAGTTAAGGGGAAAAAAGGGTTATCTTCATCAGCAGGTTTTAGGAATAGAATAATTCTAATTACCGTTCATTCTGAGGCAAACCTTTTTTTTTAAAAGTACCTTAAACTTATTAGGTATATTTCTACTGGTTCAAGTACCCCATTCCCCTAGCAATTTTAACTCATATAACATAAACAAATCATTATAACTAAGATGCGTCCTTGGAGGTCCACAGCAGCGGCTCCTCCGAGAAGACCTCGGACCCAGAGAAAAAGAAGTAGTAGTCTTCGAAGATCGCCAAGGTTGCACCGGAGAAACCTGGTAAAACCACCTGGAGAGAGACTGGCGACTCCAAGAAGCACCCCACCAAGGTCCTCAAGAAGGATTCCTCAGCCGAAGGAGACTGTGTTCCTCGAGGCCATAGTCCTCATCAAGGATACACTGGCAAGCATGCCGGTGCCGGGCCCGAGATCCTCTGTGCCTGTGCCAAAGGCTGAAGAGCCTTCTGGTCTGGAAACCAGAATGGCAGCCTTGGAACAGAACATTGCTGCTATCCTGGCCCTGCAGCTGGCGCTGATGGCCGGTTTGTCAGCCTCATCTGCTCTTGACAACTGGACCCTCGACTGAGAGGGAGTCCCCGGTCGTCGAATCAAGCTCAGAGTGCCACCTGCCTCAGGTAAGTCCTCAGTGCCGGTCGAGATCCCAGTCCTGTTGTTTGGGCATTTGGTCCTTGCCAACCAGTGTTCATGATTTGGATCCCAGGTCCTCGACAGGCTGCCGACCCTTTGGCACCGGCCTCGAGGCAAGGAGTCTCAGGGCCTCTGACTCGTCCTTACTGCTCAACTCCGAGTGGGAGACGGACAACATGGCCTCTCTGGACACCAAGCAGCACTGAGACATCCCCTCAGACCTATCACCCCCAACGCCACTCTCCTCCAAAGGATGTGGCCTTCCATTACTTTGTCAGGGACATGGCCCGAGCCCTCTCAGTGCAAACCGAGGCGGAGGAAGACCCATGCAATGAGGAGTTGGAGATTCTTCTGTATGAGTACCTCATGGTACCTGTGCAGCTAATCCTCGAGAGGCTACTCCTTTGGATGTGAGAACACTGATGTCAGTGCCAGTGGTGAGCCGGTGCCTTGATGCCATGTACCGCATCTGGAAGGGCCCAGAGTTCCACAGATCCCAGCTCCTGCATAACTTCATGGTCATTGAGTCGATCATGCAGAAACTAAAAAGCTAGAAGACAACTAGTCATGGGAATTGATGATCTACACCAAGGCTTCATCCTTATTTTTATGGATATTGCGGCCGCATTTGATTCTGTGAACCACGAGACATTATTACACCGCCTCAAAGATAAAGGTATACAAGGTCTTGCATTAGCATGGTGCAGATCATATTTGAGCGACAGGTCACAACAAGTCAGAGTAGGATCCACTACATCTGACCCATTCATACTCAAACAAGGAGTCCCCCAAGGTTCTTCCCTTTCATCTCTTATGTTTAATATATATATGCAACCAATCTGCGACCTGATCCGCTCTTTCAACATCCAGTGCTTAGCATATGCAGATGATATCCTCATGTACTCATCCTTCAAGCTTGACCAACCAGACTTCTCAGCAATAACAAAATGCTTCGATGCAGTTTCCGAATGGCTTCTCTCCCAAAACTTACGCATTAATCACAGCAAGACCGATGTCCTTTTTGTCACTCGAAATCAGAAGTTCATACCACCGCCTTCTCTTCGAGTCAACAACCACGACCTCACAGTCAAACCTACCATCCGGTACTTGGGCATCACCCTTGACCAAAAGCTGGACATGTCACCGCATATCAAAAACATCACCAAATCTATTTACCACAAGATACAGTCACTACGCCACCTTCGACCACTTCTTGACCCCTCTGATTTCCGCTCCATTTTCCAAGCACTGGTAACCCCCCACCTCGACTTTGCCAACATTATCCTCCTTGGACTCCAACAAGTAACACTGAACCCGCTTAGGCTAGCCATGAACTCTGCGGCTAGAATACTTACCGGAACTTCTAGATCAGATCACATAACTCCAGTACTGATGAGCCTACACTGGCTGCCTTTACAAGCTAGAATCATATACAAAGCCCTCGTACTAACTTTCAAGGCCTCAAAAAATCAGCCCCCACCCCGCTCTCCGAACTCATTCAACCTATGCCACCCAACAGAACCAGACGCTCGTCATGTTTGAACAAACTAGAAGTGCCAAAAACAATCACAAAATGTTCAAAAACGACGTCCAATAGAGCCTTCTCACTATTTGTACCAGGAGCATGGAACTCTCTCCCCCCAGAAATTTGTTCCATCACCAATATCATTTTCTTCAGAAGGGCTATCAAACATCATCTGTTCATAAAATACTATTCCAATCTCTTCCCCCCCCAGTCAATCCCAACATAATACACATCTTCACCAAGATTCACGCTTAACACAACCTCAACTAGAAAATTCGTTAGCCTGACAACCCTTCCTGTTACCTATCCATGTTTCATATTACAATGCCTAATTTGATGTTCAATCTATTTACATAACAATGTACATGGTTTTCTCCCTGTTCATCCAAGTTTGTATCCCTTGTTTATTGTAAACTCAATGTAACCGGTTACATTGCTGTATATTTTGTTCAAGTGTAAACCGCACTGATTGAAATAGCGCGGTATATAAGAAATGCAAATAAATAAAATAAAATAAATAAACAACCTCCTCGGCTCCCACCGGGAGGGAGGCTAGGGCTCTCAACATCCTTGGGCACAAGTGCTACCAAGTTTCGATGCTTGGGTGCTGGATCCAAGCCTATGGGCTTTACATAGGCATGTACCTGAAGGCTTTGGCCCAAGAGCTGTTGGGGTTTGTGTCAAGCCCCATCGGGGAACCCTTCCAACGGTTCCAGGCACTGACCTCGGGGATCAAGGACTGTTCTAAATTCCTTTCCTGGGTAGTCTATAATGGCTTTGAGTCAATGGCTCGGTTAGCCGTGGCCGGCATTGGGGCCAGACACCAAGCTTGGCTACGATCCTCTGACCTCGAGCAGTGGGTCCAAGACAAACTGCTCAATGTCCCCTGCACTGGAGGAAAACTTGTTCTGCAAACCCATTGCCGACAAAGCAGCTGAGATCGAGGCCGATGTAGTGACCAGCCAGAAGTTCTCTAAGAAGACTTTATCCCATCTCCGCAAGAAACTACTGGGGAAGAGACCTTTTTTCCTAAGGAAAAAGGGGTCCTTTGGGCAGGGTCACCAATACCAGCCATTCTCAGGCTCGCAGCAGCAGGCTTCTCACCCCAGAAGGCAAGGGCACGAGGCCCAGAAGACAAAAGCATCTAAGCCCCAGACCCCAGCTCCCATCCAGCCTGGGGGGAGCTTTTGACTCCCAGGGCAGGGCCTCCCCTTCCCCAGGAGACCTTCACCAGCCCACAGGAGAGGTGCCTGATGCTCTTTGCCCACAGATGGGCTACAGTCACCATGGACAAATGGATACTGCACGTGGTCAGAGAGGGATACCTTCTCCACCTACAGCAGATTCCACCCAAGTTCTTTCCCGGAGAGTCGGTGCAACCCCTTCCTTCACCAGACCCTGCTGCTCACAGATCTTGCAGGTCTTCTCAGGGACAATGCAGTAGAGCCTGTACCCACACACCTATGGGGCAAAGGCTTCTACTCCAGGTACTTCCTTGTCCCAAAGAAGACTGGGGGCCTTGGGCCCATCCTAGACCTGGGAAACTTAAACAAGTTTCTGGTGAGGGAGAAGTTCAAGATGCTCTCCCTTGGAACTGCTGCCTTACCTCTGCCAGTGAGACTGGCTATGCTCCTTGGACCTAAAGGATGCATACACACACATCCTAATCCATGCCTCACACAGGCAGTACCTAAGGTTCGTGGTAGAAGGAGAACACTACCAGTACAGGGTGCTACCCTTTGGTCTCGCATCCTCATCAAGGGTCTGCAGGAAATGCCTAGTAGTGGTAACTGCCCACCTTCTTATTTATTTATTTAACATTTCTTATATACCGCACTATTTGTCATCAGCGCGGTTTACATTAAAACAATATAACACTTGGTCAGATACATTTGGCCATCGTTTACATAGAACAGGGGTTTAACATGGAAATAAACTTGGAGAAACTATTTACAATCCAAGCCTATATACATAAACTTGGGGAAACTATACTGTATACAATTCAGTTACATTACATGTTGGAGATGAAAACTTGTCTGCAAGGAGCCTTTGTCTTCTACTACCTAGATGATTGGCTCATCAGAGGCAGCATGGTCACAGAGGCTAGTCAGGCCACAGGACACACAACCCTCCTACGGCAGCACCTGGGATTCATCATCAACTATCCCAAATCCCACCTCTCTCCAGCCCAGAGTCTGGAGTTCATAGATGCTCAGCTCAGCACATTACAGGCCAAGGCCATCCTCTCCAGGGAGAGGGCAGAATGCCTCAGATAGGTGGTGGCAGAAGTTCAACACTGCCGGTCAGTGCCAGCTCGTCTCTCCGCCTGCTGGGCCATATGGCCTCCACAGTCCATGTGACCCCACTAGCCCACTTACACATGCGGACAGCTCAGTGTTGCCTCCACTCGCAGTGGACACAAGTCACGGGGCAAACTACGGGACAGAGTCAAGATAACCCACTAGCTTGCAGACTCCCTCATCTGGTGGCAACTTCTTTGCCACCTCCTAGGAGGGATGCCTTTCCAGGCACCCACACCCTAGAGGATCCTGACCATGGTCACCTCCTTCCTAGGTTGAGGGGTGCACTGTGGGGGCAGTCACACACAAAGTAGCTGGTCCCAGGCCGAATCTCAGCTACAGATCAATCTCCTGGAGCTCAGGGTGAGCATCCTAGCCCTATGGGCATTTTGTCAATGCCTGTGACTCCAGTCCGTACTGATTCAGACGGACAACCAAGTCGCCATGTTTTATGTCAACAAGCAGGGGGGCATGGGATCGTACTCCCTCTGCCAGGAAGCGATGACCCTCTTTTCCTTTGCAGTGCACAACAACATGCTCTAGCAGGTGGTCACCTCCCAGGCCAGGCCACTCATGTCTGCCAGGACAACCTCCTGGCAGACATGAGTGGCACCTGGACCCCAAACTGGCCACTTGGTCATTCTGCCTCTGGGGCAGGCCTGTGATGGACCTATTCACCACCCCAAACAACACCCAGTTGCCCCGCTTCTGCTTGTGGCAAACACACCCGGAGAGGGTGGCAGCAGATGCCTTCCTGATCCCTTGGACAGAAGGCCTCCTCTATGCTTTTCTGCTTATCTCTCTGGTCGCCAAGACTCTCTTCAAGGTCCAGCATGAGGGAACATCTCTAATACTAATCGCCCCCTGGGTGGCCCAGACAATCCTGGTTTCCACTACTGCTCTCCCTGTTGGTGGCACTCCCGGTCCCGCTGGGCCATGCCCTGAACCTCCTTACCCAGGAGGAGGGCTCCCTCCTACACCCCAGTCTGGCGTTTCTAACACTAACAGCATGGCTGCTGAAAGGACAGCATTGGTCCCTTTCAACCTCCCAAAGGAGGTTGAGGAGGTCCTGCTGGTCTCCCAAAAACCCTCCACCAGGCGAGCTTATGCCTTTAAGTGGTGAAGATTCTCTGTATGGTGTGCGAAGAGATGGGAGAACCCGTTCTCCTGCCCGGTGCATCTAGTGCTCCAGTACCTACTGCATTTGTTGTAAGCTGGACTAAAGTCTAACTCAGTGAGAGTGCACCTGAGTGCAATAGCCGCACATCACCACTCTATCAAGGGAAAACGCATCTCGGGTCAGCCCCTGTTGTCCTGTTGTCTAAGCCCCCCTGTCCACCCCCCCCGACGGTGGAGTGGGACCTCAACGTGGTGCTCTCACAGCTCACTAGACTGCCATTTGAGCCGCTAGCCACTTACCATCTGTGGTATCTTTCATAGAAGGTTGCCTTCCTGGTGGCCCTCATGTCCGCTAGAAGAGTAAGCGAACTTCATGCCCTAGTGGTGGAGTCACCATATAAAAGATTCTACAAGAACAGAGTGGATGCTCCACACCCACCCCAAGTTCCTCCCAAAGGTGGTATCTCCTTTCCACCTCAACCAGGAGGTGGTTCTTCCCACCTTCTTCCTATGGCCTCATGCTGGTTGGGAGGAAATGGTACTCCTTACACTGGATTGAAAACAGGCCCTGTCCTTCTACCTACTGTGGACTTGGGCCATCACAAAGCTCCTCGGCTTTTCGTTTCTTATGACACTAGCTTCCTGTCACTGAGCAAGCTCTGTCCACTTGGGTGGCGGGCTGTTATTGTCCTCGCCTATGAGCGAGCTGGGCTCTCCTTGGAACACCGGATCACAGCGCATTGTGTAAGAATGATGGCCACATCAGTCATGAACCTCCGCTCAGTGCCGGTGACTGAGATCTGCAAGGCAGCCACATGGTCTTCAATTCACATTTTTGCAGCTCACTACTGCCTGGAGAGTGAGTCCCATTGGGACAGTGTCTTCGGCCAGGTGGAACTTCACAATCTTTTCAGAGTGTAGGCAACTCCTGTCCTCCGACCCTTCTGTGTTCAGGCTACCAGAGTGACGGTGCTGCTGGACGCTAGAGTTTTGTAGAGTCTCTCATTTGGGGACTCGTCTTCTGCAACTCATGGCTATCCAACTTGGCTGTCATTAGTGTTGTCGAGGTTCAGTCCTCGGTAGGCTGGAGCTAGGGAGTCCCATATATGAGGACTGACTTTCCTGCTTGTTCCTTGAGAAAGTGTAGTTACTCACCTGTAACAGGTGTTCTCCAAGGATATCAGGAGTCAGTCCTCACAACACTCCCTCCTCCCCTGGGAGTTGTCTCCCTACCTTGTTTTATTTTTTGTTATTACCGTCCTAGCTATGTCATCTGACTGTGCAAGATGACACCTTTGGGTGGGAAGGGGACTATGCATGCATGTAGCATATCCCAAAGGCTTTCTTTGAAAGCTGGGGAAATGCTTCCACGCGGGCTCTGTCGGCACTGTCAAACATATGTGAGGACTGATTCCTGCTGTCCTGAAGAACACCTGTTACAGTTGAGTAGCTACGCTTTCCTGGAGGAAAAATCCATAATACCATTATTAAAGTGGACTGAGAAATCCATTGCTTACCCCCTGGGATAAGCAGCATGGAATCTGTTTACCTTTTGGGAACCTGATAGGTACTTGTGACCTGGATTAGCCACTGTTGGAAACAGGATGCTAGGCTTGATAGATCTCTGATACGACCCAGTATGGCATATCTTAAGATCTTATAACATAGCATCAAGATCACCTGTAAAGGCTGTAAAACATCAGTAGAGGATCAACACAGTAGCAAGATAGGCTGGAAGAGCCCAGGTGGTGGAAGTGGGGTGAGATCAGCCAAGCTGCATGCTTTCCAGTTATAGTACTGGCACTGAGAACGTTTGTCTCAACATAGGAATCTGCAGTGAAGCTATCTCTGAGCTGGGTGAACAATTCATGGACTGCTGGGATAAGATCCTGAGGGATTTGAATAGAGAGCAGAGGATGTATTCTCATGAGGCTCCAAAGATAGTGGGAGTGGGTTGAAGGAGAGGCAGCATTGGTTGCAAGAGCTCAGAACATCCAAAGCAGACCAGTATGGCAGTAAGAAGATAGGTTGTGGAAGGCCCTAAAACACTGAAAGAGGAATGTTTGAAGGTACTGAGGACTTCAGTCATGAAGTAAGGTCATATCTCTTCCTAAGGCACTTTTAAAGAACCAATAAAATGAATGATCTAACAATGGGGCAAAGCAGCACCAACGCTGGCAAGAACAACCTAGGAAGCATAAAAGGGTTAAAGTGACAGTAACAACAAAGAAATTAAGACTGAAGATTGCAAGAAAGGTGCAAAACAGAGAAAAGAGTCTGAATGCATCAACCTGCTAAGACATTGCAACCTCGGCATACAAAAAGAGGGTGAAAGTAGTAGAAAGTACACTTGAATGAAGATCCCAAGTCACTCCAAAAGATGCAGTGCAGAAGGAGGAAAAAGACAGGTGGCAATGCTCCCCCCCCCCCCCAAGGCATTTCTCACAGAGCAATGCAGCAAGAAGAGTGGTATGAATCACTCAAGGCAGCAAAAGTGGGCCAAAAAGCACAACTGTAGCAGTAAGACCACAAGGCACTGAGAGAGGGGAAAAGCAGCAATGGTATTGTCAACACCCTAGGCACATTGAGAAGGGCAAAGCAGCATCAACAGTAACTGGAACTCTCTAAAGTACCAGCAGAGGGCAACTGACCCAAATAAATGAAGCACCCCAAGGATCCAAACAAAGAAATCTGTCTACATCGTTCTGTGTTGGAAGAATATTTTCTAGAGTTGCACAGTACATCGCTGCTGAGGGCCCATTTTGAGAATACTTGCTAAAACAAGCCGATCTGTTCTTAAATGGGCACACAAGATTGCTAATAACCCAAATTTTTTAGATTTACCTCTTTAAGTAAGGCCAGTGTAGGATGTTAGTTGCTCTAGATAAGCCTTTAGCTTTGTGGCCCCATCATATTAATTTCCAGGCCCCCAGTTCCCCCCCCCCCCCAACCTAGGATTTAATTTATTGATATAATTGTTTGAGTCTATTTAAAGACTGCAGTTCAGCTTTTTTTTTTTTTTTTTAAACGCCAGCCATGGCACTTATTCAAAATGTTACCAGCACTACTCACTTTATTTTTTTGTCTCTATTATCCCCTCAATTGTTGCTCTCCCAAGTCCCTAAGGGCAGAAACCTGAATGACCCCACGCTGCCCAAGCTCTGCTTTGCATCCACCCTTGTGCGTTTTTGCTCTTGCCACTCCATGCTGCTTCTATCTCTTGCTTGTGTCTTCCTCCTGCTAAGAAAACCATTTTGGTCAGCTAGCTTTGAAGTAATCAGTTACTCTCGCTACAGTTTTTACTGTATCTGATTACATAAGTGATCCCTAGAATACCTCGCTGAACCCTGGGAACTGCATGAAGTGATATGAGAGAGAAGTTTCACACTCCACACTTGTACTCTAACAAATGATTTTCTCAACACTGCCGAAAGAGCACAGTAAGTTATATGGAAATGTGCTTACCAAATTATGTGACATATACTTTTTTGCTAATAGAGAAAAAATGACTTATAAATTGATATATTTTCTGAAACATGGAATTTACAATCAGTTTGTAAAGCAGAATATCCGCATACCTATTTCAATTAAGACAATTTTGAACAGCATTAATAGTGTGCTCTTCCGCCCTTTAGGATATTTGAACTCTAAGATTCTGTTGTCACCTTGATGCGGTAGCTGAGGCTTGGAGAAGGAGGGGGGATGCTGTTGCCAACGCTGATGCTCTTGTTGAGGCTGGGAGAAAGGGCTTGCATTGGAAAATTGTGCTTTGTGTCATTAAACAGAATACACCTAAAAAGCCACTAAATTGTTTTCTCAGTGCAAGTACACTGATTAACCCCTATTTTTCTGACCCCAGGAAAGCATTTAATTGCCTCAAAAATAACCCCCCTAATTTCCAAATGATAAACACCTAGAACCGGAAACTCTAATTATATTATAAGCAGTCCAAGTCGTGACTTTTATGCTAAGTCCATGGCGCTGCATTGGGTTGAAGTGGAGAGCAGTTACTTTGCCTCATACTCCTTCTTTGAGGTAGTGGGGATGTTGAAAGTTTGGGTTAGTTGGACTAGCCGCTGTGGGTGCAGTATATTTTTCTTGAAGCACCTTCTGAGAATCTGGAGATGAGTTAGACATAGATGTAGGCTGCAAGATGTGCTCTTTCAGTCTGTCAAACTGGATGACTTTCTTCCCTTTGGGGGAAACAATTTTAGGAACTGCACTTAACTTGGTGTAATAATGAGTTACTGGGCTTTGAGGACCTATTGATGATGGAGTGCCTTTGTCATACCTGTAATTGGAGTGCCAGGGAGCAGGGCCGGATTTACCTATATGCCAACTACGCCGTGGCGTAGGGCCCACAGCTGGCAAGGGCCCACAAAAATTGAACAAATTGTTAGCTTTTTTAAAATTAAATAAAAGAAAAAACCGCTGGCTGCTGCCGCGGCAGCATGGACTGTCCCGCGGGGTCCCCTCTGCTGCCGCGGCAGCATGGATTGTCCCGCGGGGCCCCCTCTGCCCGGCTGAGCCCCTCCGTGCAGGCTTTGAGAGGCACGAAGGGAGAGTGTCTCCCTCGCGTCTCTGTTAAGCCCGCAGGGGCTGCCCTGCGGGCTTAACAGAGACGCGAGGGAGACACTCTCCCTTCGCGCCTCTCAAAGCCGGCACGGAGGGGCTCAGCCGGGCAGAGGGGGCCCCGTGGGACAGTCCATGCTGCTGCGGCGGCAGCGGCAGCGGCCAGCGTTTTTTTTTTTATTTTTATTAAAGTTTACTTGAGCCGATGGGGGGGGGGGGGGCTGGGACTGGAAATGGGCTGGGGGGGTTAAGACTGGAGTTGGGCTGACACAAAGAAACCAGAAGAAAGTGGCTGGAGCAATTGCAACTGAAAAAAAATGCACAAAAGGTAGAAAAATATTTCTTTATTTTGAATTTATTAATTGGAATATGTCAGCTCTGGTAAATGTGCATCATTAACATCTGCACTTTGTTTAGTACAAGAGCAAATTAATGTATAGTTTTATTTCTACAGTGTTGTACATTCCAAGTTTGGCTTTTGGGATTCCCAGTTTAATTATGACGTCAGGGCCAACAGCGCGCAGCTGATCCGGTGTGCTCGTTTTTATCTTTTCTGGGGGCCCACAATTTTTGTTGGCGTAGGGCCTCACTCAAGGTAAATCCGGCCCTGCCAGGGAGGATGTTGGGTCCCTTTTTTGTGATATTTTCAGTTGTGCTATTTCTTAGGCAGGAAGAGAAGCTGGCCAAATATGACCTGGGAGCAACGTGATTTTGAAGATTGTGTATGAGAGGGTTGGGTGTAGGGGACTAATATCTAAATTTATTTAAAGAATTGAGAAGGGTCTGTATCACTGTTCGGAAACAGTACCTTTCTCCCTGGTATACCTGGTTGAAGACTCAATTGGATGAGAAGGAATGGGAAATTATTTATTCTCCATTCCTTTCCTTATGATCACTAGCGTTCTATTTGCCTTCTTGGCCACTGCTGCACACTGGGCGGAGGGTTTTAACGTGTTATCCACGATGATGCCTTAATCTTTTTTCTGGGTTGTGGTTCCTAATGTGGAACCTTGCATCGTGTAACCATACGAGTAGTTTGGGTTGTTCTTTCCTAGGTGCATAACTTTGCACTTGTCCACATTAAATTTCATTTGCCAATTGAACATTCCATTTCCAGGTTATTTACAAATATGTTAAAAAGCAGTGGACCCAGCACATATTCCTGGCGTACTGCACTATTCACCTTTCTCCATAGGGCTAAATGGCCAATTTTCCCTTGCAGAACCATATTGATGTGTTTCCAGTCCCCACTTATGCCCATCCCCAACAGTATGCCTTCTTTGGCGAGCACCAAAATGGCATCCAGGAGGGAGCCTCCTGGTGTGTCTGTTGCTCTCCAATGAGGAAGCTGTTTACATGACTGGAGAGTACAGAGCCCCACCTAGAGTAGCATGGAAGGTGTGGGAGAGGATCATCATAGTCCTGACCAGGTACAATTAAACTTATTTTTCTGACACCTTTATATACATCTTATAAGGAGCCATCTAGTTGTAGACCACCACCTATTCTGTATGCAGAGAAACCTGGAATTGCCAAGATCACTTTCATAGCCTGGCACAGAGCAGCCCCTCCCACACACCTTTATTGTGCCACACTATTTGGTTGGCCTGCCATTCTGTCATATAGGCAAGCTATTTTGGCAGCCATATGGTAAGAGGGCAAGGTATCCTAGATGTAGGCATATGGAGATGGGTTTATGTACCATCGGACCTGGGCACATGGGGCAAGCTAATGCATGTAGACAGACATCAAGGCAGGCAGGCCTCCCCCTCCCCCCCCCGTTACCTCATACATGCATGTGCCACTGATTACAGTGGTGTAGATATTGTAGGTATGCATAGCTCTACAATCTGGTTCCTACCATTACAAGGAGCATTTAGCATAAATCCACCCAGCAGAAGCTGCAACAAGGCACAGATGTAGTGAAGGGTGGTTGGACATCGCTGTTAGTATAAACCTACCCACAATTCAATTCTGCTGACCTGTGTTAGCCTGAGAAGGCCTCTGGTAGTATTGCTCAATCAGGGGCCCTGATGTTTTTATGTTGTGGAAAGGGAGTCTGTCTGAGTTACACCAGTTCTATGAATGGCTTAATTTGTGTGATTGGAATTTACGTTTAAAATGGAAATGAGTAATTTTGAGATTCCTTTCCTTGACCTACTTATTAAGAAGACAAGAGGTGGTTGTGTCTCAACAATCTATGCAAAACCCACCGATAAAAACAAATTATTAAATTATGAGAGTTGCCACGTGAAAAGTTTTTAAAAGACAATTTACTAATCCGTCAATTTTTAAGATTGGGAAGACTATGTTCTACAAAGAAAGAATTTGAAGTTCAGACTAAAGACATGAGGAAACTGTTTAAAGAAAGAGAGGGTATCCCACTAAAGTGTGCAATATGGGAGTCATGTGATGCGGAGCTGATAGTGAGACGTGTGGCAGCGACTCTCCTGGGTCCCCGTGGCTTATAGTGCTATTAAAACTTAGTACCCACCTCATCTAATGAGCAATTTGGATGTGGAAAGGATGGCGGCGAAGGCGGAAACAAAAAAAGCAGCCAGAAGTCAAACAAGTGCGGTGAAGGCAGCACATGCATCGCGGCAGCCAACGATGGCTGAGTGTTTAACAGGCCAAGATGGCGGCGAAACAGTGCGGCGGAGGGCCTGATAATGCCGGGGAGGTTGACGAGGAGCATGGCAGCTGCTGGCAGTGTGGATTCAGTACCCCCCGAAACGGCCATGGTGTTAGCAGCAATTAAGGAAAGCAGTACTGACCTGGCAGGCAGGCTATCAACCATCCAGGGAGAGCTGCAGGCAGTACATGCTGAATTGCAAGCGGCAGTGACCAGAAGTGAGCAGGCGGAACAGCAGATCTCGGATGTGGAAGATGAAGTACAGGTGCTTAAGAGAGAGGACGCGAATCACTTGGAGCAACTAAAAAAGCTTTCGGCCAAGGTGGACGACCTGAAGAATTGCTCTAGGAGGTCGAATCTGAGGATTTTGAGCCTCCCGGAGGGTAGTGGAGAGAAAGAGATGCCTGAACATGTGGAGCAATTGTTGCAGAGCTGGTTCCAGGACCCCCCCCCCCCCCCTTCCTTCAGGCCTGGTGGTGGAAAGAGCACACAGAGTCCCTGGCGGCAGAGGTCAGCCTAAAGACAGGCCGAGACCAGTGCTGGCCAAGATTTTAAATTTTCGCCATCAGGACTGGATCTTAAGGCAGGTCTGAAAGCTAGGATCAATTCCTTATCAGAACACGAAAGTGTGGATTTTCCTGGATTACAGTGCTGAACTGGATAAAAAGCGACAAGCCTTTCGAGAGGTAAAGAGGCGCCTGGCAAATCATAATATTCCGCAGGCATTGCTTTACCCCACACGATTGCGAGTGGATTGGAAGGGGGAGCGGACGTTTTTGAAGAGTTAAAAGAGGTGAAAGAATTCGTGCATCTTCATTTCCCAGATGATCCCCAATTGATCGGAGAGAGGCTGAGGAATAGAGATGGGAAGACATGGGACTTAAACGAGGAAGGCCTCATGAAGAGCTATGAGAGGAATCACTGGAGAGTAGTGGCGGCATTTGCTTAGAGCGATGAGGAGGAGGCCAAAACGACAGCTCCAGCGCTGGACTGAAATGTAATGGAATGAACTGTAGGATATTATTATGGTCATGCCTGTTACTAAGGTGAGGGAGGGGAATGTGGGTGAGGTGGGTAGTAGTTGTGGAGGGGGGAAGTGGGTGTCCGGAGGGGGCCAGGGGCCCGGGGGGGGGGGGCACTGTCAGGGTTTAAGAGGCCCCTTCAGAACAGGTACCTGACCCAGAAGAAGGTGGCGAGGGCCACGTGTGGGGTCCCCAGTTGCCAGAGGTGAAAAGAGTTAACGACACCCCGGGGGGGAGGCCAAGAGCGGTGAGATTAGCCACAGGAGACCCCCCCTCCCACCTTGGTGGGGCTGGCTCCATGGCTCCTCCTGGAGAGTGCCCTCTGATGGTTCAGGTTCTATTGAATTTGGTTGTTTTGTTTAGGTTGTTAAAATGTTAAGGATTGTGACGGGCTTTTTACACAAGGTGGGGAGGGGGAAAAGGGAAGTTGGGGTTGCTTAGATGGGTAATGAGTGTTAAGATTACTTCCCTCAATGTCAGAGGGATGCAAACCCCATGCAGAAGGAGATTGGTAATGCAGGAGTTGCCTACCTACTCTGCAGATATTTACCTGCTGCAGGAAACCCATCTGACAGAGAGAGAGAGAGCGAGGATGAAGATTAGCTGGGCATCAGAGATATTTCACTCTCCAGGGAAATCCAATAGTGCCGGGGTGGCTGTGCTGATAAAACGGGGCCTTCAATATCAAGTACAACGCCAGTGGAGAGACACGCAGGGCAGAGGGCTAGCACTGGAGATGCAGATACAAGGACTAAAGCTTTGCTTGGTCAGCGTATATGCACCCAACACGGGACAGAGGCGTTTCTTGTCACAGCTCATTCAGAGGCTTAGTAGCTGGACCAACTACCCGATTTTATATGAGGGAGATTTCAATGCGGTGATAAGTAGGGAGGAGGATCACTTATTGCAAGGGCGAGGACGGGGGGAGGGGGAGTAGTCCTCGGGGCACAACTAGGGAAAGCCAGATTGGTGGATATCTGGAGATGGCGGAATCCTGGGGCGAAGGGCTATACCTGTTTTTCGGCAACTTATGGATCTTATTCACATATTGATTATTTTGTGGGGGATAGGCCACTTTGTCCTCGAGTGGGTAGATGTGAAATAAGTAGTGTCATGTGGTCAGATCATGCTCCGGTGCACTTTTGGCTGGGGGTGGACGGAGAGGTAGGGCGGCCCCGGCTTGACTTGGAGATTTGAATCTGTCACTGATAGTGAAAGGGGGAGGAGATAGTGAGGTTGTGGCTGCTATAAAGGATTATATGCTTCATAACAATGTGGAAGACATGTCACCGTTGATATTGTGGCATGCTTTAAAGGCGGTTCTGCTGGGGTTGTTTATAGCCCGGGGGGTGCGTCGGAAGAAAGAAAGAGGTAAGTATAGGCAGGAATTAGAGGAAGAAATTAAGCAGTTGGAGTTGGCTCTGGCGCAGTCACCCTCGGAGGAGACCGCAAATACACTGGTGGTTAAAAGAGGAGAGTTGAATAGTTTTCTGAGAGAGGAGATTGAGGTGCTGGTCAAGAGGTCCAACTGTACATACTATGCCAGGGCGGGGAAGATAGATCGCTTGTTAGCATATCAGCTGAAACAAAGGCGAGAACAAAATATTATACTGCAGGTCAGAAATGAGCAGGGCCAGGTGAAGCAAGATCAAAAAGATATAGAGGAGGTGTTTGAATTTGGGGAGGGAGAGGAGTCAGTTGATGAATACTTGCGGGGAAATGTAAGTAAGGGCTTAACAGAGGAGCAGCAGAAGGAGATGGATAGTCCAGTATCTGAGGTAGAGATAGGAAGAGCCATTCAGAGTTTGCCCCTTCACAAGGCTGCAGACCCGGATGGCTTCCCACCAGAGTTTTATAAAGCGTAAGCGAGAGTCTAGTGCCGATTCTGAGTAGGGTTTTCAATAGGGTCCAGGAGTCAGGTAAGGTGCCAGAGTCATTCTTAGAGGCACACGTTACGTTGATACATAAGAAAGGAAAGGACCCTACAGACCGATTTCATTGGTGAATACGGATGAAAAGTTGCTAGCCAAAATATATGCGACTCGGTTAAATAGGTTGGTCCCAGAGCTTATTTATATAGACCAAACTGGATTTATAGCGGGGAGGAATGGGTCTGATAATGTGAGAAGAGTGCTAGGCCTGGTACAATGTTCCCTCTAATTTTCTGTAGGCTGTGTGCGCATAAAATATCAGCTGTGCAGCTTTTGAAGGAAGGTTAAATTTTTGTGCACCACATAACGACACTCGGAGTTATATACTTTAAAATTTGACTACACGTCAGAATACAGTATGTACACCACATTGATTGCACTAGAAAATATTGTAGAACTTGTGAAAACCATAAATACACAACAACTTTTCAATTTTAAGAACGTCTGTGGTTTCTATCAGAATCAGAACCGTAATTTTTGTGCGCTTTGTTGTAAAGTATGTGCGCTCACTCGGCGAGGTGTGTGCACGCGCACAGCTTAGAGGGAACAGTGGCCTGGTACAACATTGTGAGCAGCTGGAGGGGCAGCCAACCGCATTCCTTGCCTTAGATGCCGAAAAGACTTTAGATCGGGTTGAGTGGTTTTTTTTGCATAAGGTCCTGTGGGTTCTTAACTTTGGGCAGAGTTTTTTTACAGGTGATAACTGCACTCTATAGTTGACCTACGGCGAGGCTGAGGGTGAATGGGCAGTTGATCACGCGGTTTGCATTGTGTAGAGGAACTAGTCAGGGATGTCCCCTATCCCCCTTGCTGTTTGCATTGTCGTTGGAACCTTTTGCTCAGGCGATTCGATTGAACGGTGAGATTCAAGGTATACGGGTGGGAGGAGTGGAACATAAGGTGGCGATGTATTCGGACGATACGCTCCTTTTCCTGTCCAATCTGGAGCATTCATTGGCGGCATTTAGAGAGGAATATCAGGAGTTTGTAAAGATGTCGGGCTACAAGTTGAACGTCTCTAAATCCGTTTTTCTTCCATTTCATGTGTCCGTTGCCACCAGAGGGCGTCTGGAGGAGATATACTTGTATAAATGGGAGCAGGAATCATTAGGTTATCTAGGGGTGAAAATTCCAGTGCGGCTTTCACAATTGTATCAGCTGCACTTCCCCCCCATTATTAAAAAGCTTTGTGAGGAAGTGCGTACCTGGTCCTTCTTGACACCCTCCATGTTGGTTCGGATTAATGTGGTAAAATTGAATGTGCTTCCGAGGCTCATGTACTTATTCTTAATGTTGCCGTGTCGTATCCCAGATGTTTTCTTTAAAGACTTGAATAGGCTGATAGCAGCGTTTATATGGAGCAGGAAGAGAGGGAGGGTTGCTCTGAAAATGCTGATGGCTCCGAAAGAGGCAGGGGGCCTATCGCTCCCCAATTGCAAGTTGTATTATTGGGCGGCGCAGGTACAATTGGTATATTACTGGTGGAAAGCATTTCCTCACCAGCATTGGATCCCCCTAGAGGCGGCCCAAGTGGATTTGGCTAATATTGGGGCCTTGCCTTTTTCTGGCAGAGCAGGGAAAAGTAGTGGAGTAAAGACGCATCCTATAATAGGCCTGACAGTGGAGGCATGGCAGAAAATTTGTAAGATGATTGCTTTCGATAGTGCAAGCTCACGGTTGGCGTTTATGACTCAGGGAGATCTGTTCCTGCCATATGCGATGGATCCGGGTAGGTTCAGGTGGCTTAAGGAGAATGGTATGGAAAGAGTGCAGAATTTCATTTGAGAGAAGATGTTCTTGACAAGGAACGAGATTATTGCTAAATGCCAACAGAGCCCTCCGAGGTTTTTCTCTATCTTCCAGATAGAGCACTTTCTGGCATGCCAAAGGAATAGGTACTTGGGATCGCCGCATTGGATGGAATCTTTTTTTTATACGACCCCGAAAGAATCAAGGGTTGGTGGCCCAGCTGTATGGGTTGCTTCAGGAGGAGCCCCGGGGTTGTCATGCTTACCAGAGAGACTGGATTAGAGATTTAGAGAGGAGTTGGGCAGAGGCACAATGGGGGGCTATATGGATCAATACCCCAAGAATTACGATATGCCTCGCACACCTGAATACACAATATAAATGACTATTTCGGATGTATCTCACCCCCAGCTGGCTTCACGCTATGCATCTCAAAGATTCCGATGAATGCTGGCGGGAGTGTGCTGAAAGGGGGACCCTGATACATGTAGCTTGGGAGTGTGCTAAAGTGCAGGTCTTTTGGGAGGGGGTACTGGCCGTGGCCAGGGCAGTGATGGGGGAGGCCCTGGAGCTGGACCCGGTGCTTATGTTACTAGGAAACACAGAGGGACCCCCAGAGGTTTGTCTGAATAAGAAATCTCTGGTCAGCTTCTTCTACTTGGTGGCGAGATTGGCTATAGCAGCAAAGTGGAAGAACACAGAGGCCCCTACCACACTAGAGTGGTATAAGAAGGTAGCTTTCATTATGGAATTGGAGCGAGGAGTGGCATTGGGCAAAGGGTTGGTGGAGGAATATGAACAGCTATGGACCCTATTTAAAGACTATGCTACGCAGTGGCAGCGAGAGGGGGTGGGTTAGAGTAGCAAAGGCATATGGCATGGGATATGTGATATGATGGGACAACTGAGAGGGCCAGAGCGGGGTGGGTACGGGAAGGGTTAGGGGAGATCTCCAGAGGAAGAATGTCAGACCTCCCCCCCACCCCACAGAGGAGAAGTAGTGTGGGAGAGATTCCGTCACAATCCTAGGTTGTATGTGTGTTTGGTTTGGTTGAGAATTGCTACGGTTATTGTTAATTAAGCTCTACATATGTTGTGCCTTGGCACAGTGTAATAAAGGGACGAGTGTGTAAGGGGGGTTAGGAGAAGGGGTGTATTAGCCAGGGTACTGGGATACTCGGGTCGGTTTATAAGGGGTATATATGAGGCATATATGTAATACTGGCATATGATAAGATTGTTCTCCTTGTAATATGTAAATTAATTAAAAAACAAAATAAAAATAAAGAAGAAAAAAAAATGTGTGCCATATGCTAATCATACAGTTCAGAAGTCAAATACAAGAGTTACTATCTAAAACTCCAAAAATGGATACAACTTGTACAGTTTGTACTTTGCAGTTTTCATATTTTGTAAAATATATTAAAAAGATTTTAAGAAAGTGTTGGCCTATCATCCACGTCCTTGAGTGCTCCAAAGACAAAGATATTCTAATTGCACACACAAGGGGATGGAATCTCAGGGATGCATTGGTTCTCTCAGCTCTACCATCGAATTGTAAAGGTGATCTTCCTAATAGCTGTGTTAAATGTGGCAACTGTTTGTTTTGTGATCAGATGGCAAAGACAGACTCTCTTTTCATTGTCCACATACAGGATGGTGGTTCAACCTGTAGACGTTTTTGAATTGTAATTCAAGTCATGTTATGTGATCCATTGCCCCTGTAATTTAATTTACATAAGCAAATCCAAAAGGAAATTTAGAATGAGATTAGCTGAACATAAGAGTTGTATTAGAAGACAGATCATTACGGCACTCTTGGATGAACACTGTATGGAATTTACAACATAGTTTTGAATATTTAAGATTTTGTGTTTTAAAGTTGGTATCCCTCTCTTGGAGGGAGGGTTACATAGATCAGATGTTAAGGGAAGAACAGAAATTGATTTTTCAGCTGGAAGCTGTGCATCCCAAAGGCTTAAATCAAGAACTTGATTTTTCAGTTTTTCAGTTGTTGTTTTTTAAGAAAGTTCTTTTTTGTTTCTTTTTTTCCTTTTCCCTTTTTGGGGGGCTGGGGGGATACCACTGTGTTTTTGAGTAAGTATGCTGTTTTTGGTGGACTAGTTTGGGTTATCTTAGGATAAGGTTTGCAGAGGTTTTATATTTGTTTCTGATTTTGAGTTATTTTTGGGCTTTGTTTTGTTTTTTTAGTTTTTGTTACTTTTTAGTTTTTCTATTTTATTTTATTTTTTTATTAAGGAAAAATGTATATCAAAAATTATGTTCTTTGGAGATGGTCTGATAAGGTCCCTTTTTAAAAAAAATAAAAGGGGGCATTTTTTGAGGTTTTTTTTTAGGTTATTTTTCATTTTTCATCTATGCAGCTTCCTTTTCAGCAGTGCTGTCTGTCAAGCTATCCCGGTGGGAAAACTGGTTCAAAAGGCGGCCTGCTGTCCAATCAAGTGCATTGTGACAGGAAAATCAGGTAAGTTTTTTGTATGAGATTTCAGCTTTGTTAATGTGGCAGTGTTTGATGTTTTTTCCCTTCATTCTTTCTTTCTTTTCTTGGTGCTATCAGGGCTGTCCACCCTTATTACACCATAGCACATGGAGTTGGCCTTATGCGAATGTCACTCGTGGTTTGAGCTTGTTTTAAGGTGATGGTTATTTCTTTTATTTACTAAATTTCTTAGGGGCTTGTTTCAATGGGGCTGTGGCTCTGATAACGATCGGAAACCGCTACCACGGCTTTGTAAACAAGCCCCTTAGTTTTCTCATTATGAGGTATTTTATAGAGCCCATTTATCACACTTTCTTGTTCTGAACACCTTACACATTATGGCTGTGGGCTTTTCTGAGCAGTACTTTGCACAAATAAGCTTTCTACTTATCTGTGGGTGGCATTTGGCTTTCTCCTTTGTGGTTTTTAGTTTTATGTGGCTGATACGGATGAGCTTATGGTTTCTTGCACCTTTCTTGAGATTGTGAGCCCTCTGGGGACAAGGAAATAAATACCGTACCTGAATGTAACTTGCCTTGATCATCTCCTGGAAAGGCATGAGCTAAATACTAATACTAATACTTGTTATTCTCCAAATGTACAAACCAAATCATAATAATTACGTTTTGGTTTTTATAGGTGGGTAGCATTGGTATGCAATATTGCACTCAGTGATATAATTCAGCGTCTCCAGGGGAGGTTTGTTTTTAGTATGTGTTGTATTTATTTTTGTTTTTATTTGATATTAATTTTAATTTACAGTTTTATTGTACTGTTTATTTACTAATGTATTTCATATATAAAAAAAGTAAAGAAAAAGAGGGAGGCCTTCATGAAATACAAGAGATCACAGAGAGAGGAAGACAGGCATCTGTATTTGGAAAAACTTAGAGAAGCTAGCAAAGTAGTCAAGAAGGCAAAGATTCAAAAGGAGGAAATAGCCAATGCAATAAAATGGGGGGGATAAGACATTTTTCAGATATATTAGTGAGAAGAGGAAGGGCAAAAGTGGTATTGTCAGACTCAAGGGTGCAGGGGGGGAATATGTAGAAGCTGATAAGGATAAAGCGGAATTGCTTAACAAATATTTTTGTTCTGTGTACACAGATGAAGAACCAGGAGCAGGACCTCAGAAAACACCCACAAATAGGAACAGAAGCGAGGGACATCTTGAACAATTTTCAGAAGACTGTATTCGTGAGAAACTAGCTCAACTTAAAGTAGACAAAGCGATGGGACCGAATGGGATACACCCTAGAATACTGAGGGAACTTGGGGACATTCTAGCAACTCCACTGACTGACCTTTTCAATGCTTCGTTGGAGTCGGGAGTGGTGCCAAAGGACTGGAGAGAGGCTCATGTGGTGCCTTTACACAAAAGTTATTTGTATAACAAATAACTCTGTATATAGTTAAATTCTGTTCATTTGTACATAGTTTACTAATTGTTTTTTTTTTCTTTCAAAATTTTATTTATAAACCATCAAACAGGAACGGCAAATACACAACTGGTAACAGTCGCTCCCTGGGGTGGACTCTGATCCCCAGGGGGCGGAACACATAGATGGTTACATGATTTTTGAACAATGTCCCCATCCCCCCTCCCCCACCCAACCTCCCCCTGGTTAACCCCCCCACCCCCCCAAGCATTACCAAATAGGACCAGTATATACCTCCGTGTGGAACATCCAGAAATCTCCCCCTGCTAATCGGGGCATCAATAGCCTAGTTGCAGGATGACATTGCGGGTCCGAGGACTGAGATTTTGAATATAGGGCTCCCACAATAGCCAGAAGGCGGACCATCGCTTAACATGGCCTCGAGCAGCCCTACACTCCAGGAGCATAAGTTGGTGGAAGGAGTTCCGCCACTCCCAAAAGGAGGGAGGGAGGCTGTCCCTCCACCCACGTAGTATTGGCCCTTTGCCCACCAGACATGCCTTCCGCACCAGCCAACGACTCCATTTCCCCTTCGGAGAGGTGAGGCCCATGTGGTCCAAAACGATCAGGGCAGCGTCCCAGTAAACAGGTTGGCCAAGAAGGTCGGCCATAAATGAGGCAATTCTCTGCCAGTATGGGCGTATCCGTCGGCACCCCCACCACATATGATATAATGTCGCCAGAGGCTCCGCACATCGTGGGCAGCGACCATCCGCCGTCAAGTGGCATCGAAGGGCCCGCCGCGGGGAGAGGTGAACCCTAGTCAAACACTTAAGCTGTATTTCCCGCCAGCGGGCACCATTCGCCAGGCTCGCCACTCTCCGAAGGGCCTCCAGAATCGTGCCAGGGGGAATCTCCTGCCCCATTTCCACCCCCCAGGCCCGTTCTACATCGCTATAGTCCGGCTGCGGTCGAGACTGCTCCAACCTAAGGTGAAAAGTCCGAATAGATGGCCGTTCAACTTCGCCAAAACCAAAGAATGCTATTATCTGGGCCGAGCGATCGCTACACAGTTCCGTCCGCGGAAGGAAAGCCACATAGTGGGCCACTTGCATATACGCGAAAAACTGCCGAGGCCCCAACTCATACTCACGGGATAATGCAGGAAAGGGCTTGGGTTGGCCCGCCAAGTCCACCACATGGCCCAAAGTATACATACCTCTCTCTCCCCACAGACGGAACGCAGCGGTTTCAGTGCCCGGGGTAAAGTTGGCATTGCCCTGAATGGGTAACCAGCTCGACACCTGCCAACGGCGACCCCAGTAGGCATTTAAATACCTCCACGTCTTACAAACCGGTGCCAATAACACACTGTCCGCCAAGTGTGTAGGCCACCTACATACCTCCAAATGCAAAAGGGCTTTGAGGGAGTGGGGTGCCACGTAGGCCTCCTCAAAGGCCCGGGGAGTATAAAGATCAGTGTCACCCAGCCAGTCCCCTAGGTGGCGGGACTGGCAAGCCAGTGCATAGGCCCCAAGATCCGGGAGGCCCCCCCCCCACAGCGCACCCTCCCCACCAGACGACGATAGGAGATACGTGCTCTCGACCCCCCCCAAAGGAGGCCCCGAAACTCCGCCTCGAAACGCCGAATGTCCCGTCGGAGGATCCATACAGGGAGGGTCTGTAACCAGTATAAGATTCGCGGCAGGATGACCAGTTTAATCGCCGCGATTCTCCCCATTAGAGACAGGGGGAGAGGCCGCCAGGCTTGCAGCTGAGTTCTTACCTTATTCAACTGCCGTCGCAAGTTACTCTCATACAGTTGACCTGGCTGACAAGACAGTACAATCCCCAAGTATATGAACTGACGCTCAGCCCATCGAAGGGGGAACTCGCCCACCCAGCTGCCCCGAAGTCGGCCTGAGACATCCAGGGCTTCGGATTTATCCCTGTTAATACTAAACCCTGCGAACTGCCCAAAGGCTCGAAGCTCTTGCATAAGAAGAGGCAGGGATTCCCCAGGGGAAAGCAAGTGCACCAATAAGTCGTCAGCAAAGGCTGAGATCTTAAATTCTTGTTTGCCAACACCCACTCCCTGAATTGTTCGCATACCAGCCACTTGCCGCAGGAGCGGATCCAACGAGAGAACGAAGAGAAGAGGAAATAGGGGGCAGCCCTGGCGAGTCCCCCTTTGCAGCGGGAAGTTGTCTGATACTACCCCGTTACAAAGTATCGCAGCGGTCGGATTGGCATACAAACTCGCGACCATATTACAAAACAACGGCCCTATACCATATTGTGGGAGGATAAATTTCAAATATTGCCAGTCCACCCGGTCAAAAGCTTTTTCCGCATCAAAGCTGACCAACAGAGAGGACAGATGTCTATGCTGGACCCACTCTAGGGACGCGATGATCTTGCGTAAGTTACGGACCGCATATCGCCCCTTAACGAAACCGACCTGTGACTCATGCACTAGTTGCCCCAAAAACTCCGCCAGTCGGTCTGCCAAGATCTTAGCCATTAATTTAAGATCGAAATTAAGTAAAGAGATGGGACGATACGAGGCCGCAGAAAGAGAGGGTCCTTTGCCGGTTTAGGGATAAGAACGATGTGAGCATGATTGGCCCCCCACCGAAAGTAGCCTTGCTGTGCTCTCCGATTATGTACGGCGGCCAACATTGGGGAAATCTGTTCATTAAGAATCTTGTAGAGTTCGGCACCCAGGCCATCCGATCCAGGGGTTTTATAACAACTAGCTTTTGAAATAGCCCCTTGCAGCTCAGCCACCGTAATCGGCCGGTCCAACTGTGCTCTTTGCTCTAATGATAGGCAAGGCAGGTCCAGTCGCCGCACATAGTCTGCCATCTGCGTGAGGGAGGTCGCCTCCGCGGCATAAAGGTTCTGAAAAAAGGATCGGAAAATACGCACTATTGCCGGGTTCTCCCTATGTAAAGTCCCCGATTCATCTCGCAAGGCTGGCACCAGTTTCGAGCCCCTGGGTCCCCGAAGGCACCGGGCCAATAACTTCCCGGGCTTGTCCCCGTATCGATACAATTGGTAGCGATAATATAACACTGACTTCTTAGCCCTCTGGTGTAGGAGTTCATTTAGTTCCGTTTGGGAGTCCCACAGCTGTTTTCTAAGCCCGGCGGTGGGAGTATGGGCCCATCGGAGTCTTAGCTTGGTCACCAATCTCTCTAGTTCAATGATACGTTCGGCCCTCAATCTTCTTTTCCTGGCCAGGAACCCGATTATATCTCCCCGCAATACGACCTTCGTCGTTTCCCAGAGCAACTCTGGGTCATCCTGGTGACCCTTATGATCAGCTTCAAATTCCTGCCACCGCCTCTGAATAAAGGAATGAAATTGCGCGTCTCTATATAATTCCAGGGGAAAACGCCATTGAAAGGCTCGAGGAGTACTCCCACTCCAAAGGACCTCCAGCCAAACATAAGCATGATCAGAGATCTCCACAGGCCCTATCTGGGCATCCCCAACGTTGGCAAACAGCCCGGTGGACAGCAACAAGTAATCTATACGTGCGCTCGTGCCATGAGCCCGGGACTGATGCGTGTAATCCCGCTCGACCGGATGTAATAAGCGCCATGGGTCCACCAGCCCCAACCTAGAGCAGAGGCGTCGTAATGCCCGAACCGTCGCCATCCTGTCTCTTTGCTCTCCCCCTTTTGAGGTATCGAGGTCGACATCCATGACCCCGTTGAAATCACCCCCCAGGATAACGGGGATCTCCGGTAACGTCTCAATTTTAGAGGCAAGGCGCGCATAAAGGGACAAGTCGAGCACATTGGGACAATACACGTTACCGAGAATTACCGGCCTCCCCTCAAGGACTCCCTGCACCAGTACAAATCTGCCCGACGGATCGACCAAGTCCTTCACCACCTCCATCCGGACACGTTTGTGTATCAAAAGTGCTACCCCCCCTTTCTTACCAAGGGCCGGGGCCCCCCAGACCTGTCCCACCCACTCCCGGCATAGCTTACGGTGCTCTTCGGCGGTCTGGTGGGTTTCCTGGAGCATAGCGATGTCCGCCCCCTGCCTTGCCAGGGCCTGCAAAATTTTTGCCCGTTTAATCGGGCTGCCCAGACCACACACATTCCAAGAAATGATCTTAAGCGGCATGCAGTACTAGACTAGGCTCAATAGTATCTGTTATATACCATACAGAATATAGGGAAGACACCCCCCCAGCCTGGGGTCCTCCCCCATTTCCCTCCCAAAATGGTCCTCGCACCATCCCCTCCTCTACTGGTCCCCTAAGATACAGCTCTCCTTCTCCTCCCCTTCCCTCTCCCCCCCACCCCTCCCCTCTCCCCCCCACCCCTCCCTCTCTACTCCCCTATCCCTTCCCTCCCCCCTCCTATCCCTTCTCCACCCCCTCTCCTCCCCACTCCAATTCTTTATTTCTACTACCATCCTCCTCGCCTCAGTGAATTCCTAGATGCATAAGGTACCCCCCCACCCCGCCATTATACCGGCTCAGCTAGGCCGTCCGGGGTCCCCCCCGAAACTCTCCCCCCTCCAGGTTCTGTCCCCCTTCCCGCTTCCCCCCCCTCCAGCAGACACCTCCAACTACTCGGGCTGTCCCCTGCCCACCCCCACACCCAAAGGAAATAACCAACACTTGAGGGTAATGTAAACAAACCCCTTAGCTCCCCCCTCCCCCAACCCGGTTACCATCACCATCTCTTCTACAGTCCAAAGTGAAGGCTCCCGGCTTGTTCTTCGGAGCAATAGTCTCCACCTCTAGTCCTCAGGACTCGACCGCCACTGCGGCCCTCCGCCGTATCTCCTCCACGTAGGGCGTTGCTGCTGTCGCGGAGTCAAAAGACCGGCGGGTCCCGCCATGGGTGAAAATCAGCCGTGCGGGGTATTGCACCATAAATTTGATATTATTGTCTATCAGGGTCTGGCACAGGGGTCCATACTCTCGTCGTCGCTGTCCCAGGGCCGCTGAGTAATCCTGGACGATGCGTATCCGGACATTGTCCTTTTGGATGGTCCCTTTCTTTCGCGCAGCACGCAGGACCGCTTCCTTCTGTGGGAATCTCAGGAACCGTGCCAGGACCACTCTAGGTCGGCCGTCACTGGTTCTCCTAGGCCCGACCCGGTGCGCCCTCTCTATTTGTACTAGAGTGCCTTCGGGATCATTCACCAGAATGTGTTTCACCAGGTCTTCTACGTACGGTTGTAAATCCCGATCCTCTATGGCATCCGGGACCCCTAGAAATCTCAAGTTATTACGGCGGGACCTATTTTCAAGGTCGTCAAGCTTAGCCTCCTGTCCCTGGAGTAACTTTTTCATCCGGGCCATCTCCTGCTGTAGCTCCAGCACGTGCTCCTCCGACCTCTCTATCCGGTGCTCCGCCTCTTGCAGTCGGTTGCCCAGGGCCTCCACGGAGGATTGGATTAGGTCCATGCGGCTCCGCAGGTCGTCAAACTGCGCCGACAGCGCCCCTGCCACAGCCACGGAGATTTCGTCTACCATCCCCGCCGGGACTTTAGCCTCTCCTTTCGACGGCGAGGATTGCTCCCCCCCCCTTGGCTGCAGGGGGGTCTTCTCCTTCTCCATTCGTCGGCCTCCCTTCGCCGCCATCGCCAGGGCCGCTGTTGTGGTCTGCACGGGAGGGGGGGTCCCAACCCCCTTCCCCTCACCTCACCGCCGGGCGACGAAGGCTTTAGTTGCCCTCCTCCAAGGTGCGCTGTACAGGCCCCGTCCCAAGACTCAGGCGCCACCGACTCCTCTCAGGCTCCCGTGCGCTGGAAGCAGGGTGCGAGTCTCAGGCTGCTGTGCACTAAAGATAGAGCACGTGTCTCAGGCGTCTGTGCTCTTATGCGCCGGCAGCAAGGGCAGGGCTCAGACCTCCGAGAGCCAAGGATAGGGCACCGGGCCCCGGTTCTTGGACGTTGAAGGGAAGGTGCGGGTTGCAGCTCCAATGCGCTTAACGCAGAGCACAGGTCTCAGACTCCGTTGCGCCGAAGACTGGGCGTCGGGTACAGGTCACAGGCTTTTGTGTGCTGGTGGCAGGGCGTCATTCGGAGGCTCCGACGTGGCAGAGGCAGGGGGGTACAGCTCCCATGTGTTTAAGGTAGGTTACAGGCTCTCACACGCCAAGGGTGAGGCACTGGTCTCCGTCCTCCGTGTGCTGGAGATATTCGGCCCTCAAGGATCACGTGGGGGGGGGGGCGGTCAAACAGGCGGCGGCCCTGATCAAGGCCCCTCGACAACTCTCTGCCTCCCCTCGCAGCCGCCACTTCAGCCCCTCTCTCAGATCCGGCACTGCTGTCACGCGGGGGGGGGGGGGCGGGAAAGGGCAAAGTGCACCGCCCGATGAGCTGCCGCAGCCGCGGGACCCCGCTCCACCTGCCGCCGAAATCTTCAGCGAGTCTACTCACCCCGCAGCGCGGCCTCTCCTACCATGCGGCGTCTGCTGTCCGGGTCCAGGCCGCTTCCTCGGAGTATCGGGGCACCATCCCCTGCCACGATCCAGTTGGGGGAGCTCCGGGGGGGGCGAGAGACCCCAAACTTAACCCCGGTGTCACATTTATCGGTGCCGGAGGGGCGAGGGGGCCCGGAGCTCAAGCAGCGTGCGTCTGCTCCTGCTCACCGCATCACCGGAAGTCGCCAGTTTACTAATTGTTAATTGTTACCTGTAATTTCCAAGTTTCAAATTGTTATATGTAAAAACAGCTCGCTCTGTTTACTGTTGTTCTATGGGAACCGCATCTGATCAATGGAAGGAGCGGTATATAAAAAAATCTGTTAATTAAATTAATTAAAAGCGGAAGTAAGGATGTGGTTGAAAACTACAGGCCAGTTAGTTTAACTTCGGTGGTGAGTAAATTATTGGAAACGCTGCTGAAAGAGAAAATAGTGAGGTTTCTGGAGTCCAGCGGATTACAGGATCCGAGGCAGCATGGATTCACCAGAGGCAGGTCTTGTCAGGCAAATCTGATTGATTTCTTTGACTGGGTGACCAGGGAGTTGGACCGAGGGAGAGCTCTAGATGTGGTGTATTTAGATTTCAGTAAAGCCTTTGACACTGTTCCTCACAGGCGACTTATAAACAAACTGAGCACCCTAGGGATGGAGCCTAAAGTTACTGCTTGGGTTAGAAATTGGTTGGGTGGGAGGCGACAAAGAGTACAAATAAATGGAGCTCACTCTGAGGAGAATGATGTTACCAGTGGTGTGCCCCAGGGATCTGTCCTTGGTCCGATTCTTTTTAACATCTTTGTTAGTGATATAGCGGAAGGGCTGTCTGGTAAGGTTTGCCTCTTTGCAGATGATACCAAAATCTGCAATAGAGTAGACACCCAGAAAGGTGTAGATAACATGAGGAGGGATCTAGCTAAGCTTGAAGAATGGTCTAGAATTTGGCAGCTGGGATTTAATGTTAAAAAATGTAAGGTCATGCATTTGGGCTGCAGCAATCCAAGGGAGCAATACAGTATAGGAGGTGAAGTACTTTTGTCCACTAAAGAAGAGCGGGACCTAGGCGTGGTTGTGTTTGATGATCTTAAAGTAGCTAAACAGGTAGAAAAGGTGACGGCAAAAGCTAGAAGGATGCTGGGGTGCATACGGAGAGGAATGGCTAGCAGAAAAAAGGAGGTGATAATGCCTCCGTATAAGTCTTTGGTGCGACCTCATTTGGAGTATAGTGTGCAATTCTGGAGACCGCACCTTCAAAAGGATGTGAACAGGATGGAGTCGGTGCAGAGGGTGGCTACTAAAATGATTAGTGGGCTTCATTATAAAGCATATGAGGACAGACTTAAGGATCTTAATATGTACATCTTAGAGGAAAGGCGGGATAGAGGTGATATGATTGAGATGTTTAAATACCTCCGTGGCATAAATGTTCAGGGAGAGAGCCTCTTTCAGTTGAAAGCAAGTTCTGCTACGAGGGGACATGGGATGAGGGTGAAGGGAGATAGATTCAGGAGTGATAAGCGGAAATATTTCTTTACGGAAAGAGTAGTGGATCCATGGAATAGTCTCCCAGTGGAGGTGATAGAGATGAGGACATTAACTGAATTCAAAAAAGCATGGGACCAACACAGAGGATCTCTAAAGGTGAAAAGTGGACTGTTGTAGTTGTTGATATGGAAGGACAGACTGGATAGGCCATGTGGTCTTTTTCTGTCATCATGTTTCTATGTTTCTATGTTTCTATAATTTATTGTTATTTTAATTTGTGAATTTCTGTTATGGAATGGAGGAGTAACCTAGTGGTTAGAGCAAAAGTCTAGTACCCAAGTGATCAGTGTTCAATTCCCACTGGCATTCCTTGTGACCTTGGACAAGTCACTTTACCCTCCATTGCATTGGAAGAAAAGGCCTGGCAAGCTACTTTTAGTCATACCTTGCCAAGAAAACCCAGGGGCTGCTGTATCACCAGGAGTGAGCATTGACTTGACAGCACTTAATTTTTTTATGTTGTATTAACTGAGTTCTGTATGAGTTATTTGTAATGTGTGTTTTTTGTTTTGCCTATGTTACAGATTGTACCTTGCACCATTGTGAAACTTTTTATCATACTACTTCGCATGTATCAAATTTGCCTCATTGCAGGCTTCAGCTGAAACATGTTGGGCTTTTTATGAATTGATTATTTATGGTTTTGTATGG
Organism: Ichthyophis bannanicus; assembly: GCA_033557465.1. Taxonomy (NCBI): domain Eukaryota; kingdom Metazoa; phylum Chordata; class Amphibia; order Gymnophiona; family Ichthyophiidae; genus Ichthyophis; species Ichthyophis bannanicus. The sequence goes on along the minus strand of CM066032.1, from coordinate 1,361,840,266 downwards.
TATTTACATTTTTATATTTTTATATTGTGTATGTATTATTAAAATTGTCCTTATTTACTTGGCTGGTTTGTCTTTACTTCCATTGGTTTGGTTCAGTTCTGGTATTAGCTGATGTCAGGATAGACAGACTTAATGTCTCCAGGAATTTGCTGGCCATTCAGTCATCTAAGGAGCATTAGTAATAACTACGGACAGGAAAGCTTCCCATCACCAACAATATTCACACCTGCATGCCAGTGGACTAGAGGAAGCATCTCTTCAGAACAAAGGAGCAGAGGCTGAGAACCAAGGGACAAATGCTGAAATAATTTACAACTTTTGGAATGCATATAAGCAATTGTTTGGAGAAGGTCTTGGAGAGACGGAGACAGATGCACAGATAGCTTCCATTACACATATGAGTGCACTCAGTACTAGCTCTATTGTAACATTCTACCAAAGTCTGTAACAAGCTGACTTCTTAGATAAAACATTCTACAAACACCTGCCTCTGTGTATCATTTTACTACACCCATTGTCCCTGAGAAGTAGACCCAGGACCAGCTTGGCATTGTCAGAGTATCCTCATCTTTGCAGACCTAGCAACAAGCCCAAGCTAAAAAGCAGACTTGGAGCCAGCGTACCCCCTTCCTGACATTTTGAGCTGACGTTTTTGGAGCTCGTCTTGGTTTCTCTAGTGTCTCCAGTTGGGTAAGTAGCTATTTGATTTTTATTGTGTATGTACCTGGTATTTCCTTTATAGACAGGGTGAGATACTAAAATAAAAAATCCCTGTAAGTCTTTTTAAATTTGGAGTTGAAACAGGGTGAGACATCAGAGCAAGAGCCTCTTTTAAACCCTTTAAATTCTGGGTTAGAGGCTGGATGCCCCTTTATTGTATATATATAGTGAAAGTCCCTGTAAAAATCTTCATTTTTATTTTTACCTAAACCTGGTGACATTACATGGTATGGTGATTATCTTAATATATACGTATAGGCTTTTTACCACTGGCAGAAACCTTCCCATTGTGTGAGTTACCAAGAAATACTCATAGACATTCCATCTTTATTTGGAATTGGTACACAGTAACAGTCCCTCATTTAAGACACTACACAGCTATCTGTGAGCTAAACTCTACTCTCTCCTGATTCATTGTTTCATGCTAACTTGTGTCCTGGTGAAAGTTTTATGAATGGTCACATTTGGAACTGACACCTAGCAATTCTTTAATCTTTTAATCTCTCTAGTTTAAAAAGACAATATTTCAACTAAACTTCCTTCCATAAAAGGAAGGTATTCTTATATTCTCCTATCCCTCTCGTCTCTATTCCTTATAAAAGAGAGTACTTGTAAAATCTTGGCTTTAGATCTAAAAAATAAGATAAAAAAGCCCCAGTACCTATTACAATTATCTCTCAACAGTTCAAATTCAGGATATTAATAACACAGGTTTCAAATGTGTGGCTATTTCAATTAAATAGGGTATCCCTGAGCAAAGTAAATCCAACAGTGACATTTTGAAAACCACTGTCCCTACTATAGTGAGAAAAGGAGATAATTGGCATCGATATCCTCAACCAATTAAATCTGGTAGTAGATATGGCCAACTTGAAATTGTGACAATGTACAGAAATTACAAATGTTCCCAAAACTTTGGTGCATGAAGTCATTCCCATGCAGCTGGCTACTCAGTGTTCCAGCAGTATGGTCTGAGTGTACAGTAATTCCCCCAGAGGTTTCTGATATTCATGCCTGGGCACAAGACAAGTTAAATTGTGGAAGGATGCACACTGTAATATTGCTAGAAGGAAAGGATCCTCCATCACAGAAACAGTACCCAGTGCCTCACCAGGCAGTGGGACCAGGGACTAAAGTTGTAAATACTATTGAAGAGAGGGACCTAATCAGATCTGTATCTTCAACAGCAATTCCACAGCCTGGTCAATAGTTAAACTGAATGGTTAAACTGAATAGTTAAACTGAATGGAGGCTGGAGGCGTCCACTTGATTTCCGCGTCCTAAATTGAGTTTCAAAATCAGTGATGCCAGTGGTAGCTTCATACCCTGAAATGATTTCCAAACTGATCCCTAACTGCAAATGTTTTTCATTTCTGGACCTATCTAATAGTTTTTGGAGTCTGCCCCTAACAGCTGAACACCAATACAAAATAACATTTCAGGGGCTGAACAAACAGTATGCGTGGATTTAGTACCCCATGGTTACAATGATTCTCCAGCTATTTTTCACAAATATATGTGTGAAGCTCTGTCATGCATGTCTTGCAGAGAAAACATAATACAGTATGTAGATGACATTTTAATTCATTTTGAGAATGAATTTGCACACTAGGCTCATGTACAAGAAATTTTAAAAGTTCTTTTAGAAGCTGGTCTTACTGCAAGATCAAAGCTCTGTAAATCACAAGTTTCTTTTCTTGGTGTTGCCATTGGCCAGAACGTTAAGTCAGTGGATTGAGAGAGACTAGAGCAGGTACAGAAACTACCACACCCCACAGATCAGATATCAGTCCAGTCATTTTATCCACAGTGATGCTGAAGTGGCAGCCCCTCTATACTCCCTGTTGAAATGTAAAGATTATCAGGCTGATGCAGAAAGCTAGTGTGGCCTTTAAGCAGACATAATGCCACATTTAAACACACTTTACAAATTTTTGAATGCAGAAAACAGACATAAACCCCTGCGGAAAAACTAACACCCAATTAATGCCACGTATATTTAAATGTATTTTAATCAGCTGCATGGTATGCATATCATGGTATGCCTGATGCAGAGAAAGTCATAGATGATTTTGCAACCAACCATAGCGCCAACATTTTTACTTTGGGTCTGAAGTGACTTAAAACTCTAATGCATGCCCCCTGACAGTACTTTGATGGCATCGGGTGCTTTCCCCGATGCCTAGATCATTTTTCCTCAGATGATCAGGCATTGGGCATAGCCCCCGCTGCCATCAAAACACTGTTGGGAACCGGTGCCATGACAATAAAAAGAATCCCTGGTGGTCCAGCAGCCCTGATTTTAGTTTTTTCACCCCACTCCACACAAAACCTTTGATAGCATCAGGGACAATCGCGGCATTGGGAAAGGCCCCTGATGCCATCAAAATACTGTCGGGGGCTGGTGCCCCGACAATAAAAGAATCCCTGGTGATCTGGTGTCCCCTGTACCCCCCTCATCCCCCATTAAATTAAAAAAAAAAAACTGGCGGTCTAGTGGCCCCTAAATTCAGCCCCTCCCACCCGGTACCTTAAAATAAGTGGGAGTGCTGCCTACACGCTCCCATTCTGTGTTTCTTATCTTGAAAAATGGCAGCATCCGGCCCCACGCAGTGCATCCTGGGATGCACCGGGTGAGGTTAGACGGCCGTATAATTTATTTGTAAATTTCAAAAATAGAAAATAACATTTTAAGAAAGTACACACGTTCTTGCCATCGTGCATACTTTGATGCCATTGGCAATTTATAAGAGCTCTTTTACATGTGTTTACTGGCATATATATATCTGAAAAAGGCTTTAGAAAATTACCCTCCACATATACAGTAGGTTTCCTGTTTTTAACATGAAACGGAAAAAATGGTCAAAACAACTTCCATAGACTATAATAGGAGGTAAATGGCTATTCTAGTCCCCAGTTGCTGCAACAAATATGTTTTGGGTCTGAGGGCTCTGGTAAGCAAATAAAACACATATGTACAAGGGTGAACCTCTCTCTTTATGGGTTTGTACAGACAACATCTGTGGAGGCTCTGCTTTCTATATCCCCAAACATCTTTTAGTCATAACAAATATATTTTAATCCACCTGAATGCTTCCATTTACAACAGTGATCAGGAAAACTTGGATAGTGCCTGATATTCGGCCTTTGAATTTCAAAATCAGCAGTGGGCGAATTGAGTGAACAAATAGACTGCAATGGAACTTAGAAACAAGCAATTTGGTATTTAAAGCAGCGTTACTCAAATTCCTTAAAGTCACTCATTCTCTGGCCTTCCCAGGTATGAAACTCCAACAAATAAAAAGTCATCATACAACCCTGCTGAGTATCTCAATAAAAAAGAGCATAGGAAATTCAGATGCTCATATTACAGTAGCAGCCATTTTGTTTAACGAAACCAGGAATGTGCATTCTAAGTGCACATTGTTCATTAGCAAGTCTTATGAATTAACACTTGTTAAGTCAATCTGCATGTGTTAAGTTGTAATGCATGTTCAATTTTTTTTATTAAAACAAATGTGTGAAACAAACTGAAAAAAAAAAGTCCAAATATCATGGGAAAAAAGATTCATGGGTTATTTTAGAATCCCTATTCATGATTTGCACATGTGAAAATGACCATTCACATATACAAATCATACCAATGTTCAAACACCGATTTTAGAAGGGCCCAACTGTGCGCCTCTCTGCCAAGATCATGTCTAGGTCAAATGGTGATATGTCCGGGGCATTACGTGGACATGGGGAAAAGATACACATGTCATTGCAATTTCACATGGGGGCTACATGTTGGCAGTGACCATTACCCATGGCTGAATTTACACCTGCTCTCAGCATGTTAAAAAATGTTTGTTTTGACCAACCCTTTACAGGAGGCATTAAGGGGGATATCTCCCTTAACACAGCATTGTTGCTTTGCCCCTCCACAAGTGTTTCTGGTAGATATTGCAGTGTCTAAACTATGAACGGTTGTCAGGATCGTCACATTGATATTTCCCGCATGTATGTTCCTAAAATGGTATCTCCCGCTGCGCTTGCATCCCTGGGTGTGCCTGCACATCCTGGCTTCTCTGTACAGAAGCGTTTACATGTGCCCACTCTTGCCGCTGAAATTTACATAGACATGGATACATTTTCACTTGGACATCACAGCAACACACATATATGGCCTTTCTAGAATGTGCCTTAAATGAATCGAAAAAGAATCAAATTTTGAATAATTATAATAGTAACAAAAGAAGTGGATGAAAGTATTAGGTGGGCCCTCAATAAAACCTCGTCACTATCGGAAGGAGCTAGTGCAGATAAATTGGCTCCTATGGCAAAGTTGAGAATGGAGGAGTATCCTAGTGGTTTGAGCAACAGCCTAATACCCAAGAGATCAGAGTTTGTTTCCTACTGGCAGTCCTTGTGACCTTGGACAAGTCACTTTACCCTCCATTGCCTTGGAAGAAAAGGCCTGGCAATCTACTTCCGGTCATAGCTTGCCAAGAAAACCCAGGGATTGCTGTGTTGCAGGGCCAGCCCAACCACTAGGCAAACTAGGCAGTCGCCTAGGGCAGCAACTTATGGAGTGCATCAAAAGTGGGGCATTCAAAACTAAATAATAGATTTTGACAGCCCAGAGTGGGGTGTAAAGCTCGAGGTTCTCCTAGGGCACTAACACCTTGAACCAACTCTAGGTCCGGCCCTGCTGGGTTGCCAGGAGTCAGCATTGGCTTGACGGCACTTTAAAAAAATGGAAAAGCTAAGAAAGTGTAAATAGCAATTGTTCACTAAATCCTCATTAAACCCCAACCTCAGAGGTGTTCATTATGCAGCAACACTTAATCTTCAGCTGCTGCGCTTGTGAGTGTGCACTAGGACCGCTGGTTTCTTTCACAATGCGTGCATGCATTTAGCATGTTTCCCACTAAGCTTTTGATTAGCAGCTTGCCAACATTGGAATTATATTTCACAAACTAATATTTTCACTATTTCCAGTTAGAAGAACAAGTTTAACTCTCCTAGGGCATCTTTATTTAGCTGCAGCTTCCATGAAGAAAGGAAGATGCTATACTGTAGATTATAATTTAGGAAGAAACCAATTATCAACTTTATCCTTATTGCTGAATCAGCTGGAACATTTACAGACATGACGGATCTGCTAAGCAAATACAGAACTGTGTAGTTGAGGTAGGGTCTTGTTTATTTCATGATACTTCACAAGCGGTCAGAGCTACCTGGTCCAATTGATGAAGATAAAAGCTGAAACCATAAAGCAAGTCAGAGTCAAATAAATAGATTGACTGCCACACCCTTATATTTTTCAGCGGCCCACTGTTGCTTCATGTAGTGGAATCCTACTAAATGAGCCCAAAATCAGACCACTTATACACAATATCTGACAACTTAAAAATTAGTTCTACAAATTGTTGTTGGACTATTGTATTTATGCCAACAAATATTTTGTTAAAATCATTGAAGTCCATTTAATAGATTGTATGTGCCCATGTCTCACCCACTGTGTAATTAATAACATTGTTCACATGTACAAAGTTCATATATTAACCAATTCATCTATTACCCGACACAATGCTATGTTTCAAACTTTACTTGCTTATCCAAATTCTGCATCAGGGAAATAACTTATCTGCAAGGCCACCTCTGGCTGTTCTGAAAGGCCAGTCTGTTCTGTCCCCATGCAAATAGGGAGTCTGCATAGGAGGGAGTGGGACCACCTGAACTTAGAGCGCAGCACCAGCACATAGTGATTCAGGCTCTGCCAAGTGCTTTTTTGAGGTTTAATTGTCACTGTCACTGCTGCAGGTCCGGGAGAGGTGCGACAGCAGCCGTAATGGCAGGAATGAACCTCCCATCTTGCCTAATGGTAGTGCTATCTTGCATAAAGATGGTATTGAAAACCATGGGAGGAGATCTGGGCACCAAGAGAATGAGTATAGAGAGAGGAAAGAAGAGTCCCAAGACAGAACCCTGAGGTGGAATAGCAATGGAGGAGGATCCACCAGAGCAAACCCTTAAAAGTGCAATGAGAGGGACAAGAAGAAAATCAAGACAGAACAGAACCCCAAAATCTAAATAAGAACAAATATCAAGGAGAAGGTAGTGATTTAAAATGTCAAAAGCAGCAAATAGGTCAAGGAGATTGAGGATCGAGTAAAGACCCTTGTATTTCGCCAGGAATAGGTCAATGGAGATTTTAACAAGGGCTATTTTTGTAGAATGTAAAGGATGAGAGCCAGACTGGAGCAGGTCCAGAATGGCTTGAGATGAATGAAAGCCAAGACAGTGGTGGTGAAACACTCGTTCAAGTAGTTTGGATGTGAAAGGGAGGAGAGAGATGAGATGATAATTGGAAGGGCATGTAGGGTCCAGTAAAGGCTTTTTGAGTTTTGGTGTAACCACAGCATGTTTGAAGGCTATAAGAACAGTTGCCGTGGAAAATGATTGAGAATATGACAGATGGAAGAGATGACAGCAGGAAGGATAGAGCGGAGTAGCTGGGTGGGAATGAGATCAGAGGCATAGGTAGTGAGTTTGAAGGAGGAGAGATGATGAGCAGTTTCATTCTCTGTGATTTTAGAGAAAGGAAGAAAGGGTGGCAGGGGTTGAGTAAGAATACAAGAATGAAGTGGGGAAAGGGGAGAGGGAAGAGATTTGGTGGAGAAATCGTGACTCATCTTGTGAACCTTGTCATGGAAATAGTCAGCTATAATCTGAGCAGAAAGTGAAGGGTGGGTTGGAGGTGGAGACATTTTGAGGAGAGAGTAGCCGTTGCATTGAGTTTCTCTATTCACAAGCCCTTCTAGATCCATTGCAATCTGGCTTTTGTTCTTTTTATTCTACTGAAAAGGCTCTTGCCAAAGTCTCCAGAGACCTGTTCCTGGCAAAATTGAAGGGCCTTTACTCAATCCTCATCCTTCTTGACCTTTCTGCTGCTTTTGACACTGTTGACCACCTCCTTCTCCTTGATACCTTGTCCTCGCATGGTTTAAGGGTTCTGTGCTATCCTGGTTCTCTTATCTCTCCCATCGCTCTTTCAGTATTTTTTCTGATGGATCCTCCTTTACTGCTATCCCGCACTCAGTTGGTATACCCCAGGGATCTATTTTGGGCCGCCTTCTGTTTTCTCTCTATACCCAATCCCTTGGTGCATTCATCTCCTCCCATGGCTTTCAGTACCATTTTTACACTGATGACTCTCAGATCTACCTCTCTACACCTGATATCTCTCTGGCAATCAAGGCCCGGATCTCTGCCTGCCTATCTGACATTGCTGCCTGCATGTCTCACCACTGTTTGAAATTGAATATGGCCAAAACCAAGTTCCTTATTTTTACCCCCAAAACCCACCTCCCCCCTTCCTCCTTTCTCAATCTCTGTGGATAATGCTTTTCTACTCCCTGTTTCCTCAGCCCACAACCTTGGGGTCGTCTTTGACTCCTCCCTTTCCTTCTCCACACACATCCAACTGAAACAAAAACCTGTCGTTTCTTCCTCTATGAAAAAGCAAAATTTGCCCCTTCCTTTCTGAACATACTACTAAGACACTTACCCACTCTTTATTCACCTCCCGTCTGGACTATTGCTACCTCCTCCTTGCCTCTCTCCCTCTGAATCTCTCTCTCCCCTTCAATCTGTTCAAAATTCAACTGTGCAGCTAATCTTCCGCCAGCCCCCTTATGCTTATATAACCCTTCTTCTCAAATCACTTCACTGGCTCACTATCTGTTTCCGTATCCAATTCAAACGTCTCCTACTGACCTATAAATGCACTCATTCTTTCGCTCCTCACTACCTTTCTTCTCTTATCTCTCCCTAAACCCCTCCTCGTGAACTCTGCTCTTTTATTGGATTGCTTCTGTCTGTGCCCTTTTCTTCTACTGCTAACTCCAGACATATAGATCCTTTCATCTTGCTGCTCCTTATGCCTGGAACAAAATACCTCAATCTGTACATCAGACTTCATCCCTGGCCCTTTTCAAATCCATGCTAAAAGCTCACCTCTTTGAGGTTGCTTTTGGATCCTGACCCGCTTAATCTCCTATGTTCCTTCTTACCAGGGCCAGCCCAAGGGTTTCTGCCACCCTAGGCAGAAGCCCTAGCCTTGCCACCCTCTGCCCAGCTGCTGCCACTCCCCCCAGCCAGCTCTACCCCCCCCCCCCCAGCTGCTGCTGATTCTATCTCAGGAGGGGGAGGTGAGCAGCAGCAGTATTTCCAAAAGTGGCGGCTTTTTGCCACTGCTTTTGGAAATATTGCTGCTGCCTGCCTCCCCCCTAAACGGAATTGGCGGTAGCTGGGGAGGGGTGGGCAGCACAGCCGCCCATGTGTGCTGCAGCCGTTTAGCTTGCCTAGTGGTTGGGCCGGTCCTGCTCCTTACCTTTCCCTAGTTGTATCCTTATCCTCAGCTGTTGTATTGTCTGTCTTGATTAGATTATAAGTTCTCACGAACAGGGACTATCTTTATCTGTACAGAACTGCGTATGCCTTGTAGCACTATATAAATGATCAGTAGTAGTAGTAGAGAGAGTTGAGTGTGGCAAAAAGACGACGAGGGTTGGAAATGGCAGAGTTTGTCAGATGGACACAGTACTCTTGCTTGGCAAGTGCAATAGCTGATAGCAAAGAAGTTAGCAAGGATTTGAAATGTATGATTTTTAGCATGGGCATGGGGTTTTAGTCAAAGGTACTTAGCAGAGTGCTGACAGGAATGTAACTAGTGGATTCTGGAGGTCACACAAAGCTGAGGTGTGGTCAGTCTTACAGGACACGGAATGCGAGGAATGAGAGCGTGTTCCAGTCAGCACAATAAAATCAGCTTTACTACCATATAGGTGCAAGAGTAAGAGGATAAAAGGGGTTAATTAGGGGGCTTTGGGGCTATTAAAGATAAAAATGTTGATTTATTTAGCTATATTTATATACCGCTTTTCGCAGGGTCAAGGCAGTGTACATAAAATAAGATAACTAGCAATTACAGAGAACACTATGGGGCATGTTTACTAAGCATTCCTAACGTGCGGGGCCGCGGTAGTGTGCCTGTGCCATATAAGGAGTGGGCGGTTCAGGCCGAAAAAGGAAAAAAAAAGACCGTATGTGTGCACGTCGCGTTAATGTGCGGGGCCCACATTAGTGCATGGGAAGGCTAAGTGGGGCGCAGCTGGGCACATATAGGAACAGAGCCATAGCACAACGGTAAAGACAATAGGAGTGGAGGAGTGGCCTAGTGGTTGGGGCAAGATACTTCAGGCCGGAAGGTTGGGGGTTCAAATCCCACTAGAGGACAGCAACCTAGGGCTGGAAGGACTGGGGTTTCTAGTCCCACAGATGCTCCTTGTGGTCTTGGGCAAGCCACTTAACCCTCCATAGCCCATGTTCCCTGTAAAATAGTTATCTCCAAGTTATAATGCCCTGTTCAATGTAATTTCTGTTTGTTCAATGTATACCGCACTGATGCAGAATAGTGCAGTATATAAGAGAATGTAAATAAAATAAATAAATAATAATAAATAACCAATGGTGCAGGGGCCACGGGTTCAATCCCCCAGTGTGTGCAGCCCAAAAAGGCTGGCTGAGGCACCACCTTGAATGTGGAAATGTGTGTCAGGAGGCAAAATAATTTTGGGGCGGCATAAGGCGGCGCACTGTTTATATTGGGGCGGCATAAGGCGGCGCACTGTTCACTGTGGGCAGCAGGATGCGGCGCACTGTTAATTGTGGGCAGCAGGTTGCGGCGCGCTGATGGCCACAAGGCGGCGCGCTGATGCTACAGCAAAAGAACCCAGCCACAGCACAATGGTTAAGACACTGACCAATGGTGCAGGGACCAGGGGTTCAATCCCTCACAATGCCCATTGAAAAAGGCTAGCTGAGGCAGTATGTTTTATGTTGTGGAGTGCTTTAGGAGGCTTTTTAATTCTATTTTGTGATAACTACTAGCAAAGCACTCTCACAGCATCATAAGGCGGACCATAAGGCACATGTTACAGTGCACCGTCCGCCAAGGCACCCTAGAATGTCCCCTATAGGGCAGCATGTATGTTGCGACACAGGATAATGTATAGTGCACCCTATATGGATGCCAACCATAAAGTGCCCTATAGGGCGCCCAATAAAGCACCCTCAGAGGCACCTTATGGGTACAGTACACTGAGGGTGTTATTGCAGGCATCAACATATGTACAGTAAATGTAAAAAATGCTTTGGAAAACCCTATCACAGAACCCCACTGTGGGTATGAACCCATGACCTCTGGCTGCACAGGCAGTGGCGTAACCATTGGGCTACACCTCTATAGCTGTAAGCAAGCTCCTGCCTGGCTGCAGATAGCCTGCACGTCACATCACAGACAGTCTGCTGGTGTAAACAGGATAGGGTTAGGCCTCCCGTACCCATGATGCACTGCACATGCAAATCAGCTGTCCACAGATGCACACAAGATGGGAACTGCACCCCTAAAGCTACCCGGCCTGGTAGGGGGAGGTGTCCTTGTGCACCCACACAGCACCTCGGCCTGGTAGGGTGTCCTGAGTGGGTGGACAAACGACAAAGAGTAGCTAAACACCATCACATTGTGCGGTTACTATGCCCACCCTGAGTGTGTGATGATGCGCCCAGGACCAGGTGCACAACACCTTGCATGGCTGAATGCGGCCATGCCAGAGCTCCAAAGCAGCAATAACCTGTGAAATAGGTAGGTGCTGCATAAACATCTTGGAGATCGCTGTCTGCCACAGTTAGTGGAACACACACACGCGCGCACACCCCCCCCCACCCCCCCCAGTGGACAAAACAGGGTCTCCCACCAACAGATCCCCATACTATCCTCCCCCTCGCCGATGGCAGCAGAGTCAACCATCAACCCCAGTCCTGCTGGGGAAGTAGACCCCACACAGGGCAGCCCAAGCAACTCCACACACATCCATAACACACTATCAGACAGACATTAGGCCTGGATATTCATAGATGCACCCCACCACTATCTGATATTCTCCTACAGCAAGCCATCAGCCACTGCACCCTGCAAGGCACTCCATCAAGACACACACCATCTGTGCTCAGTCTGCTGGTTGGTCCTGATGGAAATGAATGCACACACAAGCAGATAAGTCAGTGAAAAGGCCCCAACAGGAAACCCATATATATCACATGAGAGAAACACAATACAGCACTATGGGTGTGCCTAGCCATGCTGCCATCACTGCACACTCAGGGTGAGAGTGATCCCCCAGCAGCACATACAGAGGTCCCCCTGTCTGTGTAGGTGGTGGCCGGGCACTACCATGTCCCTGCCTGTGCCCTATGCCCTGTGCAGCTGCATCCTGGTCAGCCCACCCTGTCTGAGATATACCCATGGTCCCTTGCTACTCATTATGCACATTAGCAGGCCAATACTGGCAACAGTGCTGGCAGTGTGGGCTGTGGAAGGGGCTTGCAGCCAGCACCCACTGTATAGACAGACACACACTTCCACACCTATGCCAGCATGGTGCTACTATTGAGGAGGTAATTAGCCTTGGCCACCAAACCTGTCCTAGGCACGGCAAGGCATGGATATGGTACGCAGTACTGCTGGGGGTCACTCCCCAGGGTGGTAAACACCGTCAGAGGCCAGTCCTGGAGCATGCCCCGCAAACACCTAACAGATTGTTCTGATGGGGTCAACTAGCAGTATGTGCGTAACGTATGGATATCTATCTGCCAGTACTCCTAGCAAACGTCTCAGAGCTGTGTACCGTATACCTCAGGTGTAGGGTGACATTGCTAAGGTATGCAGGTGCTAGTATTGGGAGATGCACGCAGGGTCCACTGTTCTGCCTCTCCAGGAGAAGGAGACATTGGCCAATGGGGCCTGTGGGTGTGGGTGTGTCTGCCCCTGTTGGCTGCTGCTTTACGGCAGAGATTCCCAACCCCAGTCCAGGTCTGCATCACACTGTTCGTGTTTTCCTGCTGTCCCTCATGAATATGCATGAGCTACATCTACATGCCATGGGGGTGGTGCATAGGTATACAGCACAGGCATTTGTATGAGTGGCAGCATGGAACCTGACTGGTGTGTGGCACACCAGGAATGCATTTGGGAGAGTCTGCTCTAGGTACTGCCCCTGTTCATGGTGTCTGTGCTCAGTGGGGTAAAAGATAGACGTATTACCATTGCATATGTCCTCGACACGAAAGGTGTGTCCTTACTATCACTGTGTAGGTGTGGGAAAAATATGTGGCTAGGATTGGTGGTAGCCCCAGCTGGGCTTTGAACCTGTGACCTTCTGTTCTTGCATGCATTGTCTGTGTGCACTGCACCACCGTGTAGCCACAGATTGGCTGGTTTCTCTGGAACGTCCATGACTGTGGATCCGGCAGGGCCTGTCTGTTGCAGTGGACTGTGCCAGCCTGCACATGGCTAGGCCTCTGTCTTCTGTGGCTAGCAGCCACTGCCCCCTGCACCACATGTACTCGTCCGCCAACATGCTGGCATGAGCTTCTCTCAGAAACAGCAGATGACCAGATTGCAATGTGGCAGTACGGGACTGCATTTGGGGGATTTGGTTGTAGGTAATGCCCATTGTTGTTGTGTTTTTGCAGTGTTGTGTAAAATATGGGTATTTTCCCCATGCTTATGTTCCCTGCAATACAGGGGTGTCTGTGCTATCTTTGTTTAGTGGTGGGTAAAATATAGGGGCTGGGCTGGCATGTGCCCCAGCTGGGATTTGAACCTCTGACCCTCTCATCCTAGAGGTACTGGCTCTGTCCGCTGCACCACACTATGGCCACAGAGACAATGCAGCCCCTGGAGGTAGTAAGCCTGGCAGGATGGAGTCACAAACCCTGCTCTACGCATTTTTACTGTGGGCACATGCACTCTGTCTGGTGACAAACGTGCACATAAACCCTGGAAATGACCACAGACACTGGGGGACAATATATCACCATGCTGGGCAAAAGTGATATTAATGGGCAACCATAGCAAACACTCCCAGGAAAGCTCCAAAAAGGACATTTGTTTTGGATGAGTCTCCGCTCCGTAGACCCTTCCAATATTCATTTCTTCTTTCTGGAGCTTTCCTGGGTGTGTTTTCTATATTTGCCCATTACTATAACTGTTCCCCAGCTGCATTACTATTTGTGATATTTTTGTTGTGGTCACTTTCTATTTTTATTTTCACTTTTGTGCTGTGCACATGTATCACACTGCTCACGTTTTTCAGGTTTCCCCGATTTTGCTGTACATTGCTGACGGAAATGGTTTCTCTTCCCTTTAAATGCCCTCTACCGCGAGTGTTTCACTCGCGGTAGTTTTGCTTTGGGATTCGGCCCCGATAATGTGCGGGGAGCCTCTCCCCTCCCCTTCCCCGCCCATTAAACCCGTCTCTCCGCCCCTCAGGAACCTTCCTCCGCCCTCCGTTAGCCGTTCCACGCCTCTATCGGACATTTGCGGGCCCGTACTTGTGCGGGGCCCGTTATTGTGCCGCGCACCTGTGCAGGGGTGACACGCACGATTGCGGGGCGTTTAAGCGCTCTTAAGTACCGCTTTTAGTGCGCTATTTTGCAGCGCGCAAATTAGCGGTTTTTAGTAAACATGCCCCTATGGGAGAAACAGTAACATTTTAACGTTTCAAACCATGTACAGCATGCAACAGGTAGCTGGGGATGGGATAGTATATACATATGTACAGCTCAACCTGGGTTGGACATTTATTGTTGTCCAGTTTACAGCAAGTGATGTATCTGGGGGGGGGGGGGAATTATTTGGTGGGGATGAAGTGTTCAGAGAAAAGATGTGCTTTGAGGTGTTTTCTGAATGTGTTGAGGTCAGATATGTTCCATTGTTCATCAGGTAGGGCATTCCAGATCAAGGGAACGTAGAGCTGAAATGCATGTCCACAAGCCTGTTGATTGGATTTGGTCCTGGCATAGGGGATGATTAATGTGTTCTTCATGGATGGGCATCTTGATGTGTTCAGTTGTTGTGTTTACAGTAGCGTGTGGAGGTAGGTGGGTCGGAGTGGATGGTCTTGTGTGTCAGTAAGAGGGTTTTGTACTTTATATGGCTTGTTAGTAGTAGTCAGTGGAGTTGTTTGAGTATGTGGGTGATGTGGTCTTGACGTTTTGCACCTTTTTTATTTATTTATTTACTTAACCAGTTTTATATACCACTTTATCCTTCAATCAAAGTGGTTGACAACACAAAGGGTCTACATTGAATGAGAGGGGTGGGGCAACATGACATACATGCAGACTTTTAGACATTTGGTACTTCTTCTCTTCTGTGCATGCCGTAGGTGGTGTCCTATGTTAGGTGTGAAAGTGTTCTGTGAACAGGAGTGTTTTGAGCGCCTTGCGGAAGTCCTTAATGTCACTTAGCGCTTTCAGTTCATCTGGGAGGGGCTTCCAGAGGGCTTTGGCTGAGAAGGATAAGGCTCTGTTGGAGGTGGTTTGTTTTGTCTTTTGGTATCCAGTGGGTGTTCAGAGTTTGTTGATGCCGTCGGATCTTCTGGGCCTGGTGTTGGTTTCTCTGATCAGTGTGTTTTGTAGGATATTTGCTGGGCGTTGATATATGATTATGAAAATATTTAGTGTTGTCTTGAATCTTGCTCTTGCTGTTATGGGTAACCAGTGGAGTTGCTGCAGTACAGGTGTGATATGTTTGTGTCTTGCTGTGCCTGTGATGATGCGTGCTGCAGTGTTTTGCACTATTTGAAGTGGATGGGTCGTTTGCTTGGGAAGTCCTTGATACAATGAGTTTCCGTAGTCCATTACGGGTGTGATTACTGCCTGACACACGGTGCGGAAGTTGTCCTGATTGAGGATTGGTCGAAGCCTCCTGATAATTTTTAATCCGTGGTATGACTTTGCTGTGGTTTTCTTTATATGCAATTGTAAGTTCAAGTTCTTGTCCAGGATGATGCCTAGGTATTTCACCTCGTCCCTTGTGGCTATCATTTTGTTTAGGATGTTGATGTTTTGGGGTGGGCTGAAGGTGGGGTTCCTGGAAATGAACAATGCCTCTGTTTTGTCAAAGTTAATTTTCAGATTATTGTCAGACAGCCAGTTGTTCATGTTCTCATGTTGATCATATCAGGTGCCTGTGTGTCTATTGGGGCGTAAACCATGATGTCGTCCGCATATAAGTGGTAATGTAGTCCGTGTTGCTGGATAATGTTACAGATGGGTTGGATGTATATAGTGAATAGGATGGAGGACGGTGCTGATCCTTGGGGTATTCCCTGGTAGATGGTAAATTGGGTTGATTTCATTTGGTCGCATTTGACTTGCTGTGTTCTGTTGTTCAGGTATGATGTGAACCATTTTATGGTCTTGTTGCGCAAACCGATCTCCCGCAATCAGTTTAGTAATATGAAGTGGGATACGGTATCAAAGGCTGCTGAGATGTCTATGAAAACTAACATGAATATGTTCCTCATGTTGTCCAATCCTTTCAGAAGATTGTCGAAGAGGGATGTAAGCAGGGTCTCTATGTTGTGCTGAGGCTTGAATCCATGTTGATGTGGGTCTAACAGGGCGTGTTGGTCGATGTGATCCTGCAGTTGTCTCTGTACTGTTTTTTCGATGATTTTGGAGAATAAAAAGCAGTCCGTAGGGGGATAAGTGTGGATTGTGGGAGGCCTTGGTAGATAGCATTACAGTAGTCAGGGTGTGGCAGGATTATGGCTTGAAAAGGGGTGCGGAAATCTGATGGTTCGAGGAATGGTTGGAGCCATTGCAGGGTCTTTGCTTTGTGGCATATGGCTCTGATGACATTGCATATGTGGGGTTTAAAGCTGAGGTGTTCATTGAGGGTGATTCATAGGTACTTCACTTCCTTGCTGGTTTTGATTGGTGTGTTTATGGTTATGGTAGATGGAGGGGTGAAGACTTCATCTTTGGTTATAAAGAGAGTTTGTGTTTTCTTATAGTTGATTGTCAGGTTGTTATTCTTCAATTGGAGACGTCGTTGAAGCAGTTCTGGAGAATGGAGTAGGAAGGTTGCTTTGTATATATTGAGACGTATATCGTAATATCATCCGCATAGATGTGAAATTTGAGGTTATGTGATCTGATGATTATGCATAGGGATCAGAGGTAGATGTTGAACAGGAGCACTGAGAGGGGTGGAATCTTGGGGGCACTTTGTATTTGTTAATAAGGGCTATAAGTGTTGGGATTGATCTTTATTTGCTGGTATCTGTTGGTCAGGTAGGATGGAAACCACTGAAGAACTCTGCTTTGTATTCCGGTGGAGCAGAGACATTGTAGGAGGTGTGATGATTTACTGATTTACAAAATTATTCAAAGTTGTTAAAACCCAAGAGGATTGTAAAAAATTGCAAGAGTACCTTGATAAATTGGAAGACTGGATGTTTGAATGGCAGATGAAATTTAATGTGTACAAGTGCAAAGTTATGCACCTAGGAAAGAGCAACCCAAACTATGGTTACACGATGCAAGATTCCATATTAGGAACCACCACCCAGGAAAAAGATTTAGGTGTCACCGTGGATAAGATGTTGGCTGCCATTGCACACCGGGCAGAGGGTTTCAAGTAAGCAAATAGAATGTTAAGAATCATAAGGAAAGGAAAATAAAACAAAGGATATTATAATGCCTCTGTATCATTCCATGGTGCAACCGCACTCTGAATATTGTGTGCAGTTCTGGGCGTCGTGTCTTAAAAAAGGATATAGAGTCATTAGAAAAGGTACAGAGAAGGGCCACCAAAATAGAAAAGGGGATAGAAGGATACCACTTGAGGAGAGACTAAAAAGGTTAGGGCTCTGTAACCTGGAAAAGAGAAGGCTGATGGGAAATATGATAGAGGTCTATAAATTAATGAATGGAGTGGAACGGGTAAACGTAGATCGATTGTTTACACCATCAAAATATAGAAAGACTAGGGGACAGACAATGAAGCTACAGTCTAACTTATTTAAGACTAATACAACATGCAATGTGTGCCTTTGAGTCAGTCCTGACTCCTGGTGACCCAGATGCTCCTGGGTTTTCTTGGCAGTGTCACCAGAAGTAGATTGCCAGGCCTTTCTTCTGAGGCAATGGAGGGTTAAGTAACTTGCCCAAGGCCACAAGGAGTACTAGTGGGAATTGAACCCTGGTTGCTTGGTTACCAAGCCAGTGCTCTAACCACTAGGCTACTCCTCCACTCCACTAATAAAAGAAAATATTTTTTCACTCAATTTGTTACCAGAGAATGTAGTAAAAGCTGTTAGTGTAGCTGGGTTTAAAAAAGGTTTGGTTCTTTGTTGACCTTTCCAAAGGATAATCATGGGAGAGGGTGGCTGATTTTGTCAGGAATGTAGGGGGGGGCAGTTCTGGTTGGGGTTGAGTTGCTTATCGTGGGATGCCAGTTGTTGGGGGGGGGGGGGTGATGGTGATTTCCTGGTTTTCAGAAGAGGGAGTTTTTGTTAGTTTTTTTTATGATCTCAAACAACTCTCTCGGGTAGTTGATGGCTGAGTTCAGTAGTTTGTATGGTGTTTGCTCTTCCCTTTGACTGTTGCAATACGGTAATCATTGATGAGGCATTGTTAAGTAAGTTTGTCAGGCGTGTCCTTAGTTTTCCATTTTCACTTGTATTTTCCTAGCTTTGTTTTTATGGTGCACAGTGCTGGAGTGTACCATGGGGCTTGTAAACGGGGGCGCTGGTCGTGAATGTCCACAGTCTTGGCAAAGGCAAAATACTATTATGACTTGCAAAGGATTGTGGGGGATGTAGTTCATTCATACCAGAAACAGCCGTTCACAAAATAATGAGTTGTGATGCTCGAGTGTAAGCAAAGAAAAATAGATTTTATTCATGGGGTTAATTCTCCCACACAGATTTACTTGGTAACACAAAAGGACACTTGCTTCAAGTATTGTACTCAGGAAAAACAAAACATGATATAAGGTAACTAAACTTCTTAATAATAAAGACCTTGATGGGAAACAGAAAAGGTCTTTTTGATGGCTCCTGCTAATAACTTTCTTAGCAGTGCTCCAAAAGCAAAAACAAAACCCAAAAGTAACAAAAAACTGTTCTTTATCAAGGATAACTTTCTTGTATTTACACACACAAAAAGAAGTTTCCTTTCAGAGCTCACGTGCACTTGTGCCTGGCTCAATTACCAATAATTAGCCAGCTGCAAACCCCTTTGCTGGTTCACTCTCTCTACGTGGCTCAATCCTACCCTAAAGCTTTCTTGCAGACTTTTCTGGGTAGATAAAAGAACAAGTTACAGTTCCTTTTGGTGGTTGTTGTATTAGTGAGAAACTATTTTAAAACAGCAGCCTAGACAGAGAGCAGTCCATGTATTCTAACTGATCATTTGAGATATCTCCTTCTTCCTCAAATATCATGGAATCAATATCATGGTCTGGCTCAGAGGAATTCCTCAATTGATCACTCTCAGAATAATATTTGTTTCCCTGCTGTCTTCCTGGAGAAGAGCTAGGGCATAGATCAAAGTTCATACCTGAGCTTCCCTTGCTGTTAGGTTTCCTCTCCAGGTATCCTGGCCAGTAAGTAGTCCAGCTTTTATGTCCAGCCTTCCAATCAAGATCCCTGGACACTGGGTCTCTCTTCACATACCTTCTTGCATCAGTCTTAGGGCCCCTTCCAAATGCAGCCGTCTCCTTCAAAGGTGCCGTCTGGGAATTCCTGGTTTTATAACCCCACTCCTCTGGCTTCCTCCAGTCCAATGGAGTATGCTTGCCTCTGGAATCACTCCTAACACACGTACTGCTGTGGGCTCCTTCTTTAGACCTCCAAGATGTCTTTCTCTTCTTCCTTCCACGTTGCTTCTGCTGTTGTCTCTCCTTGTTCTCCTGGCTCTGTCTGCTCTGTCTGTGCTCCCTCTGGTTCTGTCTGTGTGTAGAATATGTTTTACTTTTACCGTGCTTAGAGGGACACTCCACCCTAGCACAGCCCAGGTGTGCTGAATCAAGCCCTGCCCTTGGAGATGAGTGATTGGGGATTACCTCATAGCTCTCCTGATTGAACACACGTTTCCCCACTTCAGCTCTTCTAGAGGCTGTTTGTAACCTGGTGCATTCTGGGACTGGTAGTCTTTTATGAAAACATTCTGTTTTAGTATTTCTACCAGCAAAGACAGGTTGCTTGTTCAGAGCCAATTCACCTCTTTTATAGCTCCCTCCTGAACTATGATAAGCTTCCTTATCACATACCCCCCTGCTTAAGTTATTATGGACTGGTGCAACTGGTGAAACTTCTTTCCTACAGTCCGTAATACCTATGAGAGTATTTTCTTTTGAATGCTCACCTACTTCTTGGCTGGCTTCTGGGTCATCATTATTTACAGGTCTCTCCTTCCAAGATTTAAGTACATTAATGTGGTAGGTCTGTCTACGACCTCTTGCATTTTCTACCACATAAGATACTGGGCTCACCTGTCTAACAACCTTCCATGGCCCTTTCCACTGTACTTCAAATTTTGGGGCTGTACCTGCTACTTGAACCAAAACCTTTTCACCAATGCTTAATTGGCGGCTTTTGGCCTTCCTATCATACCACCCTTTCTGGCGCACTTGACTGTCCTGCAGGTTTATCTCAGCAACCTGCAAGGTCCTTTTTAAACCTGCTCTCAAGTCACGTAGAAACTGTGGCACCTCCTGATTTTCTGGTTCAGGATCAATCCATTGTTCCCTCAAAATATCTAATAAACCCCGTGGAGCCCTACCATACATCAATTCATATGGAGTTACACCTAGGGACACCTGAATTCTTTCCCTGCAGGCATATAAGGCAAAGGGCAATAACATATCCCATTCTTTTACCTCTCCTGCTAACCCCCTTCTCAACATTTGTTTGAGAGTTTGGTTGAATCTCTCCACCAAACCGTTTGATTGAGGATGGTAGGCTGAGATTTTCACGTGATGAATGCCAAAGGCATCCCAGACCTGGGCCAAATATTTGGATACAAAATTGGACCCTCGGTCAGTCAACACCTCTCTTGGGAATCCCACTTCGCAAAACAATTTGACTAGCTCTAAAGCTATTGTTTTTGCAGAAACATTCCTCAATGGTATGGCCCAGGGAAACCTTGTTGCCTGATCTACCATAACTAGGATGTATTGGAAACCTCGGGGCGTTTTGACTAATGGGCCTACAATATCCATAGCAATGCGACCAATTGGGTCTGTGATAATTGGTGTGGGAATCAAAGGCACCACCGGTGGGTGAGTCGCTGTAACTCGCTGACACACTGGACATGCAGCACAAAACTGGGCAGTTTCTTTGAAAATACCTGGCCAGTAAAAACGCATAAGTATTTGATCCAGCGTTCCTTGCATCCCTTTATGACCTCCAACTGGATGATCATGTGCTAATCTAAGTACTAGTCCTTTGAAAGTTGTGGGTACCACCAATTGTTTACGTATGGTCCCATTTCTGGGGTCCTGACTCTCTCTATATAATATTTCATTATCTAGTCTGAATCTGGGCAACTCCTCCCTGACCTCCTGAGCATACTTAAAAGCTCGGGTGAGAGCTTGATCAGCTCGCTGTTCTTGTGGAAAGTTAGGAAACTTTGCCACTAACTCAGCTGGCACCCAGGGTAAACTTTGACCAGCCAACATCTCGGCCCTACCCTGTGCTCTGCAAAGTCTCTCACAACGCTTTTGTGCTTTCAACTTTCTTACTTTCCCAGATGGTGGAGTTATTAAATCATCATGAGAGGGTAAGTCTCCTAATAACTCTGCCTGCTCCCCCTCCTCCTGGCTCTTTACCTTAGCCTGTGAACGGGTGGATACAAGGCCCCTCTTCTTACCTATTTCCTTCTTTATAGTTTGGTCTTCTGGAAGCTTAACCATCTTTTTAGCTAGGGACTGAGGACTTCCAAACAAAGGCCCGGGAGCTATTACCATCATTCCTTCTCCCTCCTTCTTTCCTAGTCCTTTCACTAGTCCCTGCTTAAATCTTGGCCAGTCCCTTCCTAGAACCAAATCCAATGGAAGCCTAGGCACCACTGCTAAAAGAATTTCCTCTTGTTCCCCCAGGCACTTAACCATTAGCCTATAGGTGGGATATGATGTTGCAGCACCATGAATGCATCTGATGTGAACCTGGCTTTCAGGGGTTCTAGGCACAAATCCTTCTTGGGCCTCTATCTTCTTCCAAAGCCTCTTTGACAGCATACTCTGGTCTGCCCCAGAGTCTAACAGAGCATTTGTGGTAATTCCCTGCACATCAACCACCAAAAGGAATCCTTCTTTGGGCTGTTTTAAATCAACACCCATCAAGCTAGTGTGTATCTGGCATCCCCTTTCCAAATGTCCCCATTTTCCACATTTGAAACATTTCTTTTTACTCCACTTTGTAATCTGGGTTGGCACAGTACAATTATTCTCAGAAACATTTTTAACCATTTTCTTTTCTGATGCAGCACAGCTTGCCTCAGCACCAACCTTCAGAGGGCCACCCATTCTATGGCAAGCCTGCGTGGCTTCCAAGAATCTCTCTGCTAGCATGGTTGCCTCTCCAAGGTTCTGGCAATTTTGCTGTATAAGGAAAGTGTGCACATCTTTAGGCACAGCAGACATAAATTGTTCAAGCATAATAATGTCTAATAACATTTCCACAGTCTTTCCCTCAGGTTCCAACCATTTTACAGCCAATCCTCCGATTCTCTGACTCAGAGCCCTGGGTGTTTCACCCACTCAATGCAGTAGCTCTAAACATTCGCCTATACTCTGAAATAGACAACCCTAGGCGATCTCTTATAGCAGCCTTTACATCTCTATAATTCAAAGCTTGAGCTGCTGGCATTGCCCTATAAGCTGCAAGCGCCTCCCCAGTTAATGAGGCTGCCAGCCTTACTGCCCACTGGGTCTCTGGCCATGCTAATGCTTGTGCCACTCTCTCAAAAGATTCAAGGAAATCATCAACATTATCATCTGGAGTCAGCTTCCCAAAACTAAATGCCCCAATTCCCTGATTGAGTCCCACATTGTCCACATGTGGTATACCAGTTGTTACTGCTGGTCTTGCATCTGGTCCACTTTGGTTATGAAAAGCAATTAAGGCTTCCACCAGATCAAGCACTGGCTTCTGCTGGTCCCTTAGTGCTTTAATTGCAGTGTCCTGAGCCTGCTGCGCTAGCTCCTGTTGCCTGCTAAATTGGGCTGCCATCCAGCCGGCCAGTTCCCTTTGCTCCATCTTGTATCCCTGCAAGAAAACAAAAGAAAAAAAACACAGAGCAGCACCCTCCAAACAGGTGTTTTTCTCCTATTTCTTTTTCCAATTACCCCTGTGTCTTACTCCCATCCACCACTAGACATGCCCAGGTACTTATTACCTTATGCCAGTGATGAATCCAGCTTACACAGGGTCTTTTCCTCCTTGGAACAGCTCCTGGAACAGCCACTCTTTTTTTCTCCAAAGTGTTGTTAACGGAAAAATTCACTTTCCAGCTTTTAACTTGAACTTTTTTCTTTCAGATTTCAGTTGTAATCCTTATAAATCATGTAAATCCTTTGTGTAAAAGCAATCCGAACTACTACGCCACTGTAAACGGGGGCGCTGGTCGTGAATGTCCACAGTCTTGGCAAAGGCAAAATACTATTATGACTTGCAAAGGATTGTGGGGGATGTAGTTCATTCATACCAGAAACAGCCATTCACAAAATAATGAGTTGTGATGCTCGAGTGTAAGCAAAGAAAAATAGATTTTATTCATGGGGTTAATTCTCCCACACAGATTTACTTGGTAACACAAAAGGACACTTGCTTCAAGTATTGTACTCAGGAAAAACAAAACATGATATAAGGTAACTAAACTTCTTAAGCAAAAATCAATAAAGACCTTGATGGGAAACAGAAAAGGTCTTTTTGATGGCTCCTGCTAATAACTTTCTTAGCAGTGCTCCAAAAGCAAAAACAAAACCCAAACGTAACAAAAAACTGTTCTTTATCAAGGATAACTTTCTTGTATTTACACACACAAAAAGAAGTTTCCTTTCAGAGCTCACGTGCACTTGTGCCTGGCTCAATTACCAATAATTAGCCAGCTGCAAACCCCTTTGCTGGTTCACTCTCTCTACGTGGCTCAATCCTACCCTAAAGCTTTCTTGCAGACTTTTCTGGGTAGATAAAAGAACAAGTTACAGTTCCTTTTGGTGGTTGTGTTGTTGTATTAGTGAAACTATTTTAAAACAGCAGCCTAGACAGAGAGCAGTCCATGTATTCTAACTGATCATTTGAGATATCTCCTTCTTCCTCAAATATCATGGAATCAATATCATGGTCTGGCTCAGAGGAATTCCTCAATTGATCACTCTCAGAATAATATTTGTTTCCCTGCTGTCTTCCTGGAGAAGAGCTAGGGCATAGATCAAAGTTCATACCTGAGCTTCCCTTGCTGTTAGGTTTCCTCTCCAGGTATCCTGGCCAGTAAGTAGTCCAGCTTTTATGTCCAGCCTTCCAATCAAGATCCCTGGACACTGGGTCTCTCTTCACATACCTTCTTGCATCAGTCTTAGGGCCCCTTCCAAATGCAGCCGTCTCCTTCAAAGGTGCCGTCTGGGAATTCCTGGCTTTATAACCCCACTCCTCTGGCTTCCTCCAGTCCAATGGAGTATGCTTGCCTCTGGAATCACTCCTAACACACGTACTGCTGTGGGCTCCTTCTTTAGACCTCCAAGATGTCTTTCTCTTCTTCCTTCCACGTTGCTTCTGCTGTTGTCTCTCCTTGTTCTCCTGGTTCTGTCTGCTCTGTCTGTGCTCCCTCTGGTTCTGTCTGTGTGTAGAATATGTTTTACTTTTACCGTGCTTAGAGGGACACTCCACCCTAGCACAGCCCAGGTGTGCTGAATCAAGCCCTGCCCTTGGAGATGAGTGATTGGGGATTACCTCATAGCTCTCCTGATTGAACACACGTTTCCCCACTTCAGCTCTTCTAGAGGCTGTTTGTAACCTGGTGCATTCTGGGACTGGTAGTCTTTTATGAAAACATTCTGTTTTAGTATTTCTACCAGCAAAGACAGGTTGCTTGTTCAGAGCCAATTCACCTCTTTTATAGCTCCCTCCTGAACTATGATAAGCTTCCTTATCACAGGCTTTAGCTTTCTTTTGCAGTGCTGTATAGGGGTTGTGGTAGAAGTGGCTGCGGTGTTGATAACGCAGTTCCAGTTTTCTATTAGTATGTGGGGATCCATTGAGTCATTTTGTAGTTGTGGTAGAGTATCTTTTAGGAAGTTCTCTTGGTTGAATTGCTTGAATTTCTTTTTCATTGGTTGCTGGATGGGGTGTTCGCTGGTATTATCATGGGTGAGGGGGAAGATGATTAGCTTGTGGTTGGACCATAGCACGGGCTGAGCTTGAATGGTGGTTTGGTTGTTGGAAAAGATCAGGTCAAGGGTGTTGCCTTTTTCTCGTGTGGAGGTTTGGATAAGCTGGATGAGGTCCAGCTTGTAGGAAGGTGTTTGTGTGGGATGGTTGTAGTGATGGGAGTTGAAGTCCTGTAATACTAGGGTTTTTTCCCCAGTGTTCAGGGTCGAGAGTACTTTGTCTAGGATGTTTGATAGATCAATAGAGGTCGAGGTTGGGGTTCTGTAGATGAGGGTGCTGTTCACTGTCCTCAGACTCCAGCAAGTGCCCTGTTCCCACATGTGAGAGAGAAAGAGACTCCAAACGTTCCATTCTGGTTACTTCCTTTGTGCTCCTGGACCACTCCTCTTCCTATTAGGTTCATATGAGCAAGGCAGTGTAAAACTGCTTTCTAAAATAAGAGAGAATCTGCCACAATATAACAATTAAAAAACCGAAAAAGATAAATGCAAAAAGTCTATAAATTTGGCAGTTTATCAATGGATTGCAACATACAGTATTTACCAATACAATAAATGTGAGGTAGTGTGTACTCAGACCAATTGTGCCACAATTTTCCTGTAGTGCAGTAAGGACAGAAACTATCCAATTGCCTGATAAGACTAGATCTGGTTTAATGATCTCCACATCTCACCTTCTAGCTAGACCCGATCCACTATGTCCAGAAAGGTAATCTCGATGGAATACGTATTAGTGCTTACAGTTTTTCTCCACATGAACCTTATTATTAAACTTTAACAATGTTTTTATACCGCTATATCTATGAGTCATAGCAGTTTACAATAACTGTGTAGGGTTTACAGAGAACTGGAGAATAACATAAACAAGTGATACGTTTAAGGAACAAAGCTTAACAGATGGGATTAATTCAAATTCAGTTCAACTTTGTGCCAAGTGATGGTTTGTGGAGAAAAGCCTCCACGCAGCGCTGGTGGCCAGGCAGTTTTTGAAAGGGAAACTCCATGGCAAACTTCCCTTGCAACATCAGCTTTCAGGCCTGTTGATAACTGCCCTCTTAAGGGTCATTTTAAAAAGTGTTTTTCACATGTAAAGCATGGTAAAATTGCATGTGGGTGTCCAGGTATGTGTATCAACAATAGCACATATACACTTGTTTTGAGTTTGTTATCTTTATTGAATTTAACCATATGAAACATTCTACTGCATACACAGCACCCAACGCAATCAGTATCCAGATGCCTTAATGCCTAGCTACAGATTGCACTTAAAGCAAGCTGTGCTAACAAAATTGTTCTCTGCAATGGTATTTGCATATTTTCTCATTAAGCATGCTGTTTTTCACCTTAAATCAACCTCCAGAATACTAGCATTCTTCCAGTTATTTTTATCACTTTTAAGGCAGGAAACAGTGAAAACTGGACAGCTGAGAACTAGTACCTGGTGACTTCCATATCACTGTCATGAATGAACGTTCCTCCTGCAGTCTAAAAAAATCAGGGCAGTTTTCATCCACGATTTGCTTGGAGGCATTCCCGGGGGCACCGTTTGCCCAGAGCAGAGACAGTGTTGTGGTGCACATATGAGCTTCATAACATATGCCCTCATTACTCCTGCTTTGGAGCACTTAGGTGCTCCCGGGGCTAGTTCTTGGGGGGGGGCGGCTGTTTTATAAAGGCTCAAGAGGAGGGAAATTTCATAAAGTAATTTTTGTACACCTGCAGTCTGTTATAAAATCCCAGCTGGCCTAAAGATACACACGTAGCCATGATGGAATGTACTTTTACTGTAGGTGAAGCTGGAATACAGATGGATGGAGCATAAGCAGAGTTTGCAAGTGTGTGTGGTGATTATGAAAGACTTTAATCAAACACTCGTGCTTGCAAACTATGTGCATTCAAGGCATAATTGCTGCAATTTATGCTAATATAAAAAAAATTCACAAAGGCGCCTATGTATCTTTATGAAATAGCGCCTAGGTAGATATCTACTTGCCCTCTTAAACTAAACAATCCTATATAAAATGACCTTCAAGGTGCTTACAGTATGTTACCTTTATAAAACAGTGCATTTTCCCTAGCAAAACAGGTGCCGGTACTCATATGCAGGCTCTCTCATTAATACATGAGGACCAGGGACCAGCTTTAGCAGGCAATGGAAAAGGTGCCGGTATTCGGTACCACCGAGCACCCCATCAAACAAAGCCTTGATAAAACAGCATAAAATAAGTGCTTTTGGAGCATTTTTATAGGCACCCCATTCTAAAATTACCCCATAGCAATTCCTTTATCCATTGCTTTTGCTCTTTCTTTATCCCTATTCTTTCTTCCCTTTCTAGTTTCCTTCTCCTTTCCTAGTTCCTCTCCGGGGATCTTGCCTCCTCCTTTTGCATCTGCAGGCTTCATTAACCTGTCATAAGCTTCACAGAATTCTTCCTCGGAGAAGCTGCGCCTCCTTGGAGTGTTGAAGCGGGCAGGCACTGCTTGATGGGAAAGGGAGGGGGGAACCCGAGGAAGGGAGGGATAGCTTTCTGAAGTGCTGCCTCAGCACCGAGGGGGCAGATGGCTTGGTGCAACAGTAATATACAATAAAAAATAATAATTAAAGGAAATAGAGAAACCCAGACCATATAATGGGAGCTGAGATTTTATCACATCTGCAATGTTTACCAAGCCCCTTGCTTGTAGCTGTTTTCTAACGCTTTTAGAGCCCCCCCCCCTTTTTTTGCAAGAGAAATGACACGTTTTTAAAGCAACCTCAGCGACTTGAGCTAAAACAATATGTTTTTGACTTCCAATAAGGCAGTAACATGGACCCAGCTGCTTCTAGGTATGTAGAGTATTGTGGCAGTGCAGTGCACCCAACACTCCCAGGTCCTTTCTCTTAGAAGTCTTTTAGGGTAACAGTATCTTAACTGCGTGCAGCAGGTCCAGTGTATGTATTCTTACAGCACATCACAAGGATGATCAATTAGAAGCCATTGCTGAAGCCAGCCTTTGCCACTACCTGAGTTCCCAGAAGCAGGCAGAGTCTACCTAATGACTTATTTTCCCAGTAGGTTTCATCAGGCATGTCTCTTACCTCTCACATTTGCCAAATGCAATTAAAGATAAATGTATGGAATTGGGCTGGAGAGATTAAAAATAGGAGATGGGCTATTAGAACATGTGCTGAGGCCGTACCGCATTTGCAAGAGATCATTGCTTAATCATTCCTCTGCAATAAAAACTCAGTTAGGAATGATACAGGGGCGTGATAATAGACAGACCTGAATAACTGAAAGATCTGGAATCAAAGAGAAAATGAACTGAGTGGGTGAAAAGTGGAACAACATTTGTTTGTTTATCCTCTTTTTCCATTCAAAACGAAAAAATACGCAGGTCAATATTCAGCACGGTGCTTTTTTAAATTCAGTGGCAGCCAAAACTTACACATTTATATTTAGGAGGTGCAAGAGTGTTCCAGGGCTTGGCAGACATTTATTCAGATATTCAGCTTCTATCCAGATCAATGCATCTGCTCGGGGGCGGGGAGCGCACAGAACGGTGCTAGCTTTAAACACATACATTATGGGGCATATTCAAAGGCATTTACACAGTTTGCAGACTCTGGAATTGAATATACGGGTTTAAAGTTCAGCGTCGATGACTAGCCCTATCTGTTTAAGCTAAGGCACATGCAGTATTCAGCAGATAGGACCACAGAGTATTGGGTCTTTTTCTGCCATCATGTTTCTATATCTCTAAAGAGAAAAAGGGGACTGTCGTAGTGGGTGATATGAAAGGGCAAACTAGATAGGCCATATGGTCTTTTTCTGCTGTCATGTTTCTATGTTTCTAAATAGATAGGACCACAGAATATTAGGCATGAAGATAAGTAGATAAAATAATCTCCTAATGGGGCAGCTATGGTTCTGAATATTACCATGGCAATTTAGCCTGTGGGTGTCTGAAGCCCAATTCTCAAATTAATTTTGGATTTTTAATAGCTGTGCTTTTAAGATTATCTTGGAACCTTGGGGAATTTTTTTTAAGCAGCAGTATGATGAATATTAGGGTCAATATATACTTTCAGTTTTAAATGAGGGTATTCTGATACTTTTTTTTGCGTTTTTATTTAACATTTTATCAGATGTTATTATCATACAGACTATGTTGTATTTTTCTATTTGGTCTATTCCACCTTGTTTGCATCAGAAGTCTGCGTCAGAGGGGGTGAAAACGGAAGATAGTAAAAGAAAGAAACCGTGACACATTACCAGAGTGTGTTGGTAAGTGCTGCGTCATCATTTGGGAACCTTTGCCACTGCTGATGGTCCCAGAGAGGAGTGACAGTGGCGGCAATGGGTACGGGAAGGCCACGGGGGGGAGGGGCAGCAAGATGGAAGGCCTGCCTAGGGCACCTCAAATCCATGCACTGACTGTGGATAGAAAGAGTCCATAGAGTTCTGTGGTGCCCATCAATTGCCCAAGTGACACTTTGGTAAGATTTTTGAGATATCATGACACTAACGTTGTATTGTGGAAAGGCCATGAGAAAGGTGATGTACTATATAACAGCGCTAAAGCTTTTGTCTACCAGGATCTCTCCACTTATACGTTGGCCCAAAGGAGGGACCTGAAGCCGGACACAAAACTTTTAATTAAAAAAGACAGGTATTTCTGATCATTCCACTTTGGACTCAGTTTCATCTGGGATGGAAAAGGACAATTGGTTCAAGATGAATTGGCAGCATGGCAGATATTGAAAGTCTTAGGACTGGTGGAAGCAGATAAGATGCCCGCCTTGTCATCTATAATTAGGGAAGCATTAAGCAAATGGCAGTGACTCCCAGAAAATCACAAATCATCTCAATGACTGTGGGTACTACCTGTTGGTGGTTATAAGCTTTGGAGGTCATGGATGATTTTTTTCATCATTTGTTCTTGATGCACATAACTTGGTTGTGCCTATAATATTGACTCATAGGGCAACTTGATAGCTTGCCTATGTGCCATAGTGGGGCTTTATTTATTTATTTATTTATTTAACATTTCTTATATACCGCGCTATTTGTCATCAGTGCGGTTTACATTACAACATTATAACACTTGGTCAGATACATTTGGCCGTTGTTTACATAGAACAGGGATTTAACATGGAGGTAAACTTGGGGAAACTATATACATTCAAGTCCATATACATAAACTTGGGGAAACTATATACAATTCAGATACATTACATGTTCGAGATGAATACACAGTATAGTTTTGCATCATATATCGGTTGTTTGATGTAGTGAGAGTGTGGGTGAAATACGGGGAGGAATATCGGGATGAGTATAATGCAAGAGAAAAAGGTGGTGTTTGAGAGCTTTTCTGAACTGACTAAGGTCCCTAATTGTTCTAATGCTAGGGGGGGGGGGGGGGGGGGTTGTTCCAGCATGCAGGGGCGTAGTTTGAGAATGCCCTATTAATGGTGATCTGGTTGAGCTTTGTGGTTTCAATTGGTATTAGTAGCATGTCAGCGGCCAGTAATCTCCTGGATCTGTGTTTGGAGAGTGTGTGATGAGGTCAGAGATGGAAGCTGGAGATATCTTGTTGAAGGCCTTGTAGGTAATGAGGAGGGTTTTGTATAGGATCCTACAGCTTATGGGAAGCCAGTGGAGTTCCTTTAGAATGGGGGAGATGTGTTCGGTCCTTGCGGCTCCGTAGAGCACACGAGCTGCTGCATTCATGGCTAGCTGCAGAGGGTTGAGGGTACTCTTTAGGAGACCATGTAGAACTATGTTGGCATAATCGAAGTGCGGTGTGATTAGTGCTTGGAAGATGGTGCGGAAATCGCCAGGTTCCATCATGGGTCTAAGATGCCGTAGGGTTTTGATCTTGAAGTAGATGGTTTTGACCGTTCGTTTGATATGTTCCTTGAAGTCCAGTTGTTGATCGAGTATTACTCCAAGATATCGTATATTGGGTTTGATTGGGAGTTCCGCGTCTCTGACTTTGAGTGTTGGTGGGGGAGAGTAGCATTTATTCCTTGTGATTATTAGGACTTCGGTTTTTTTGAAGTTTATCCGGAGGTTCTGAGTGAGTAGCCAGTCCGTTATTGCGTTGAAGCAGTTGACTAGCACTGTGTAGTCAGGGCAAGTGATGGTTACGGGTGTAAATAGTAGTACATCATCGGCGTACATAAGGCAAGATATGCCAAATGAACGGGCGATGTCGCAAATTGGCTGCATATAGATGTTGAAGAGCAGCGCAGAGAGTGAGGAGCCTTGGGGTACGCCTTGTGTCTGCCGGAAAGGTTCGGAAGTGGCATTTCCAATACGGACTTGTTGCCATCTGTTTTCGAGGTAGGATTTGCACCAGTTCCAAGCTTGGTCACGAATTCCCTTCTCATGTAGCCGCGTAAGAAGCTGTGGATGGTCTATGGAGTCAAACGCTGCTGCTATATCGAGGAAGATTAGCACAAAGCCCTTCTTTATGCTGTCTATTCCATTGATCAATGAACTGGTTAATGTTGTTAGCAGAGTTTCAATACCGTGGGCTTCTCTGAATCCATGTTGAGCGGGATCTAACGGTGAGGATGAGTCAACATGCTGCTGGATCTGTCTCAGGGTTAATTTCTCGAGAATTTTAGCTAGTAGTGGGATACTAGAGATTGGTCTGTACGAGTCTTCTTTCTTTGGATCAAGTTGATTGTTTTTTAGTAGTGGGCAAATGGATGTGTGCTTGAGTGCATCTGGGAAGACTCACGTTTCAAAGGACAACTTGGTAATGTTGGCTATGAAAGGGCTGAGCTCCGTGCGCATCGTCTTGATCCAGTGTGCTGGGCAGGGATCAGTTGGTGCAGACATGGCGTTGATTGAGGCAATTACTTCTTCAATGGTCTTCGATGATGGAGGTGAAAGTTTGGTGATTGTAGGCTAAATATTAGTAGTTTTGGAGTTTGCGGTATGGTTGAGATGTGGTGGTGGTGTAGTTGTAGTTATCTTTATTGCCTTGGATTGGATGTAGTTTGCATATGCCTGAGGCTGAATACCTTCTTGTTGAGGTGGGGATGGTTGGTTGGTAAGGGATTTCACCAGGTGGAAAAGGTCTCTTGGTTTATTTAGTGAGCGGTTGAGGATTTCTGCATGGAATTGTTTCCTTTTGGCCCAGGTTGATTCGCGGTGGGTCTTCAGGTATTGTAAATAGATGGATTGGTCTGAGGTATTATGAGTAGCTCTACATTTTCTTTCGAGTTTTCTAAGCTTAAGTAGGGAGGCTCGTAGTTCCGAGGAAAACCATGGGGCGGTCTGCTTCTTAGCGGCTCTTGTGTCAGGTGTGGCTTTTCTGTTGTTGGCAGGCTGTTGAGCGTATTGAGATAGGGTCCCATTCCAGTTGGACAGCATTTCATTAAGGTTGGTTGTTGGTTGAGCAAGTTTTGGGAGAATATCGCTAATGACTATTTCCCTGTCAAGTTGTTTGAAGTGTGCAACTCTTGATGTAGCCGTTGTATTTAAGTGGTGGCATGTAGTTTGTTGCGTTGGTATCTGGAATGTTATTAGATTGTGGTCTGACCAGGGGACTGGTGAGATGCTAAGGTCAAATCAATTTAACGTACTCATAACTGTATGGGGGATGAAGATTAGATCAAGGAGGTTCCCTCCTTGATGGGTGGGATCAGCTATAACTTGCTTGTAGTTGAGGTTAGACATTGCCTCTAGGAAGGTTTTGGTTAGGGTGGGTTGCGTAGAAACAAGATTGAGGTCGCCCAGCAACCAGTTAGGTTTGGAGGGGTCTTCTGGATTACATGCTAAGTCAATGATGTCCGAGAGCTCATCTGATCCGGTACCTGGTGCTCTGTAAATGAGGTTAATAGAATTGAATTTACTGGTGATAGTTAGTGTGTTCAGGTGTTGTGTGCTCTTGGTAAGGCTAGTCCGGTATTGTAACGCTGATTTTGCAAGAATCAGTACACCTCCACCTCTTTTGTTTCCCTGTTACAGGTGTAGATCGAAAAGTTAGGAGGTGTAAGGTGGTTCAGTATGACGTTGTCAGATTCAGAGATCCATGTTTCTGTGACCATTAGTATGTCTAGATTGTGGGTAGTGATTAGGTCAGTGATTACAGGCCATTTATTATGGACCGAGCGCGCATTGATAAGGGCGCACCTAAGTTATTGCTGATGTTTTGCATCTATATGTTTTGTGGGGTTTGAGGTCTCTATAGATACATAAAGTAGGTGTGACTGTCTTCAGTGGTAGGGGTTTGGCTGTCAGTAGTATTGGTTGTTGTATTGTTTACCGTTTGTGCTCTTTAGTGGTTGTATAGGGTTGCAGCCCTCTGCAGATACAACCGAATCGTAGAGTGTGCTGGCTAGAGTATAGCTTAGGGCGAGAGTAAATAACGGGTATGCCATTTGTGCTTCCGATGTAGGGTCTCACTACGTTAATGGGTGTTGCCTTGTGATGTTGTATGTGTTTTCTGGTGATGTTTTGTTGGCTTTGTCTCGTGTTAGTAGGAGTGTTTAGTAATTCAGTATAGTATGGTCTGGTAGTAGGGGTGTTTAGCAATTAAGTATAGCGAATCAGTATAGCAATTCAATGTAGCAATTCGGTGTAGCAATTCGGTATAGCAATTCAGTATAGCAATTCAGTTACTTAGTTGCAGTTACTTACATAGGTACTAGTATGCATAGGGTTAGTGTGTAAATTCAGTTACTTGGTTGTATCTACTTATACAGGTACATTGTAGTCAACTTAATGCATACTTAGTGATAAAGCTCAGTTACTTAGTGGCAGGTACTTATAACAGTTACTTGTACAGGTGATTGATTAGATACTTTGTATAGTAGTCAGGTAGGTGAATGAGTCAGATAAAGTTCTCTATGAAGATTTGCAGTATAAGGCAATTCTTGTTGTTAGCGATAGAGCAAACTTACACTGTCCCATTGGATGGCTCACGTGGCTGTTGGCTGCGGTGGGCTCGGTGTTGCTCAATCCCTCCAGGGTGAGCCTGGGCGTCTGCGGTAGTATTAAGGGGTGGGCAGGCTGTTCAGTCATTGTAACAAGGTGGTTTTGTCAATGGATTGTGGACTCTGTGGATCCAATGCGTGCCACTGCCTAAGGGCCACGCCAAAGGGCCCTCTGGTGAGGCCCTAAGGCGCGGGCCTGCCAGGCACAGGCGTGCCTACTGGCGCTTCTTTTTAAAAGCACCTGGCTGCCCCGATTGGGCAGCGGCTGAGGCGGCCCTTGCTGTTCCGGTGGCTGCTGGGGTGGAAGAGGGCTTTGTTGGGGTCGGCGCTGCTTTTTAAAAGCACCTGGCTGCCCCGATTGGGCAGCGGCAGCGGCTGAGGCGGCCCTTGCTGTTCCGGTGGCTGCTGGGGTGGAAGAGGGCTTCGTTGGGGCCGGCGCTTCTTTTTAAAAGCACCTGGCTGCCCCGATTGGGCAGCGGCAGCGGCTGAGGCGGCCCTTGCTGTTCCGGTGGCTGCTGGGGTGGAAGAGGGCTTCGTTGGGGCCGGCGCTGCTTTTTAAAAGCACCTGGCTGCCCCGATTGGGCAGCGGCAGCGGCTGAGGCAGCCCTTGCTGTTCCGGTGGCTGCTGGGGTGGAAGAGGGCTTCGTTGGGGCCGGCGCTGCTTTTTAAAAGCACCTGGCTGCCCCGATTGGGCAGCGGCTGAGGCTGGCCCTTGCTGTTCCGGTGGCTGCTGGGCTTTATCACTGGAGAGTGGGGAAGGTGGGGAGGGGTAGAGTTTAGTTTTTATGATTAGTCCATGCTTTTCTTTGGGGCCCATTATGACTTTTTTTTTTACTGTAATTTATTTTATGTTGTTATTTTTTCTTTTATCCTTTTTCTGTAGGGAATTCAAAGATAATGATATTGGGGATGGGGGGGGGGGGGAAGTGAAACTGTGGGTAAGGGGGAGTGTTTATGAGTAGAGAAAGTGGCTGTGCAATAGGGAATGCCGGAGAGTTAAGTAACAAATTTGGTATGAGTGTAATAAGAAAATGCTTTAGAATGTGGATCAGGAATGATTGAATATAGTATGTTAACATGTTGCAGATTGCATCGTTGAATGTGAAGTTAAAAAAATGCACCAAAAAAGCGACTGTTATCATTTAAAGAAAGTAAGAGCTTGAAAGCAGATGTTTTTTTTTACTTGCAAGAAACTCATCTAAAAGTAGCAAATAAGACAAAGACCATTCACAATGAAGGAGGCATCATCTGATTTCTCTGGATGCAAACGAAGAGGCATTGCAATACTCTTTAGAACCGCATTGTATCTGGAGATACTGGCTGTACATAAAGATAATTGCCGCAGATGGTTTATTGTTCTTGCCCAAGTAGCTGGTGAAGTTTATAGCTTTGCTAATACCTATGCACTGATTAAAGAATAAACTCAGCTTTTTGAAGATTTTAAGATCAATCTGTCATCCATTGCACAGGTGTAGGTGTTTTGGTAGGTGATTTCAATATCTATCTTCAACCAAAACTGGACTGTATGGGGAATAGGGTTGCCAACTGGCTCCAGATGCGCCTGACAGATTCGATCCAGTCCTGGATTTACCTCATTGCATGCAGGGATATGTAGTTCTGATTTCTCAATTGCACTCCATAAGAAAAGGAAAACTACAAGTCACTGCATGCAATGGGATAAACCCAGGGCTGGATCAAGCCTGTCGGGAGCATCTAGAGCCAGTTGGCAACCCTAATGGGGAAGGGAAATTGTCAGGGTCTTAAAACCTATAAAGTGCTGCAATCTATGTTAAATGACATGGGGCTATTAGATATATGGCGAAGTAAACATCCCAAAGTGGGTTATACTTTTCTTTTTCTCACCCACATCAAATTGATACATGGATAGATTATATATTTCTTTTTCAAGACTTTCAGCCTCAGGTGGTGGCTGCTGAATTGGGGGCTATTCTGTGATCACATCATACACCATGCTGGGATGAGCTGAGACTAAATGATGGTAGCGATGGGAGGGATCAATGGTCCTTGAACAATAGCCTTTTGGATAAAGAACACATTTTACAGGCACCAAATGCTTTTATTAAAGATTACTTTCAGAGAAAGACTAATGTGGAAATAGACCTACCTATTTTGTGTTGGATGCCTTCAAAGCCATGGCATGTGAATTCTTTATAAAACAAGCTTCTGGACAAAAAAAAAGTTATGGAACAATGAAGTTACGTGAGAAGATGAATCAGTTGCAGCAGGAACATATAGCTACTGGTTCTCAAACCATGTGGTGGAGGATGGTAGCAGTCAGAGCCCAATTAGATTAATATGCGCATCAGGATTTAGCCTTTAAATTGGATAAATTCAAACAGAAATATTATGAACAGAGTAATAAGGCAGAAAAATTATTAGCTTTCAGGCTTTGGAAGCAGAGAGTAGAACATATGGTGGGAAGGCTTTGAGGGGGAAGAGGCAAGGTGATCAGCGCCATACCTAGCTCTGTGTGAGCGGTGTAGCCACACAGGGTGCAAAAAATAGGAGCACATTTGGGGATGCCAGCCTCGGACTCCCCCTCCCCCACGCTACCTGCTCTTGCCCCACTGCTGCCTTTAGGGTTCCCTTGGCGGCAGCAGTGGGACCTCCAATTGAAAAGAAAAAAAACACACATGGGACTCTCTGACTCCACGCTTGCATGCTGGCCTGATCCTCCTCCTCTGACATATGCTCGCGTTAGAGGAGGGAGGGACCAGACCAGCCATTCAAACGCGGGTCTTTGCAATTCTGTGTTTGAATGGCTGGTCTGGTGCCTCTGTCCTCTGACACGAGCACACGTCAGAGGAGGGGGATCAGGCCAGCATGCAAGTGCAGTCGGAAAGATCCGCATGCTTTTTTTTTTCAATTGGATGTCCTGCTACAGCCACCACGGGAACCCTAAAAGTGGCGGGGCAAGGGCAGGTCGGGTGAGGAGCTGGCTGGAGACTTGGAGTTAAAATGGGAAGATACTGGGCATGGAACAAAGGACAAACCGGGGGGGGGGGGGGGGCGCAAACCAGATGTGCAAGTCACACAGGACACATTTAGGGTTTGGTACAGCCCTGAAAGTGATTACCTGCCCCAGGCACATACAAGATGCTTTGCAGATTTCTATCAGAGCTTGTATAGGGCAGATAGGGTGGACCATACACAATGGAGGAATGTTTATAAAACTGCTTGCTGCCTGGTCTCTTAGACCAGGAGAGATAGAGTTTGGAGGTGGCTATTCACTTCAGGTAAAATGTCAGGAGACGATGGTTCTCAGTTGACCCCATTTTTAGCAACAGTATTTAATAGGGATGTGCACAGTACGGTGCACTATTTTAAAAAATGATAGGAAAATTTAAAAAAAATGAACCCCCCCCCCAATAAAATGAAACAAAACATTTTTCCCTGCATACTCCTGGTATTTAATAATGTCCTGGAGGGAGATTCTTTATCTGAGACAATGATGGAGGCAGTTATTTCAGTAGTTCCAAAACCTGGGAAAGACAAGTCCTCTGTTTCATCATACTGCCCCATATCCTTATTAAATTTAGATTTTAAAATTCTGGTCAAGGTGCTTATGGAATGCCTAGGACAGGTTTTGACGCACCTGGTTCATGCAGAGCAGGTAGGGTTCATAGTCGCCCGGCAAGCATTGGATAATATTCAGAATTAATGTTAATAGCTAAGAACCAAAAGCAAGATGTTGTTTTATTATCAATAGACATGGAAAAATCTTTTGACTGAGTACATACACTGAGGGTTTCTGCAGGTAGTACTGGCCAGGATGAGATTTGGGTCAAATTTCTGTAAGTGGATTAGCTCTCTTTATAGTAAACCAAATGCTTCAGTGAAATTGAATGGCGGCTTAGTATTCCCCTTGGGAAGGGCGATGCAACTGGGGTGTCCCTTATCACCATTACTTTTTGCCCTGGTGATCGAACCTTTTGCTCTGACCCAAATATATCTGGGGTTAAATTAGGGGAGGGGGAATATAAAGCAGTATTATTTGCCAAATCCTGTTGACTATTACATCACCTCTGCTTCCCTTCCTCCCCCCCCCCCCCCGCTTCAAATAATTAATGAATATAGGAAGATTTTGGGTTTTAAAATCAATTCATCTAAGTCAGAAGTGTTTATTATCAATCTGAACCCAGATTTGGTGAACCAATTGCAGAGTAAAGTTTCTTTAAGGTGGGCTGCACGCTCAATAAAATATTTGGGGGTAAATCTTGCTTTTAAAAAAATGGAAGGGAGGAGGTGTTTCCAGTCAGCCACAGGTTATTGGAGCAGCAGGCTGTAGGCAGAATGGCCCAGACACTATCGGGGGGTCTTGTTCTATATTTAACCTCATCTGGTTTGTTCATGTGGGTGAGTGTGCGCAGGTGGCGTGCATTTAAGGGGTGTGATACGAGGGGCCTATCTGGCCCCTTGGGAGCCCCTTGGAGCACTGTGGGAGCACTTTGGAAACAGTAGATGTGGACGTTATCCATGGGAAATGGAGGAAGAAGGTGGCATCCCTGACATCTGTGGCGAGTGGACCTATGGATAGACATGTCCTGCCTGTTTCTGGTGATGTCCTTCATTCAGCTGCAGACTTCCCTTCAAGGAACTCTGAAGGAGCTTCCTTGAGCTCCATAGCTGTACTCCTCCCCCCTCCTTTGGGATCTACCTTGCTGATTCTACTCGTGGTTCTCCGTTGGAACAGAGTACGCCTGTGACTTGGTGAGATCTCTTAAGCCTGCGTCATGGATGCCCCTCTCAGCTGAAGTCACGGAGATTCCAGATTCTCGGATCTCCCTGGCCGATGTCTGGATGGTGGTAACGCAAACTGAGCGTACTTTAGTATCTACATTGACCCAACTCTGCTCTTTCACGCAAGATATGGTGGCAGGGCTGGCTCAGGTAGAGCAGCGGGTGGATTTGCTTAGTACTCAGTTACCTAAATGTAAGACTCTAGGTCAGACAGCTTTAATGAAGGATAAGTTGTTGCTTCATTGTAAATTGGAGATGTATGAAAATGTTGCTAAATCTAAGAATGTTAGGTTTTTGAATTTTCCAATGTGTCATCTGGTATCTTTTGAGATTTTATTGCGGAAATATTTTTGGGAGGTATTAAAATTGGCTAATGCTGATACTATCTCTATTTCTAAGATGTATTACTTTCCTTGTCGGGGTACTCCTGATTTGTCGTCTGCTGCTGCTAGTCAACAGCGGTTATCTCCAGGACGTGATTTAACTAAGTTCCTGGAGGAAACTCAGAATGATATCCCTACCAGAGCTACTTTACTAGTGACTTTTGTTTCGGATTGTGATAAAGTCTCGGTTTTTAAGGAGTACTTTAAGAATAAGAACATTTCCTTTTGTGGGGCTTCTATACAGTTGTTTCCTGATGTGTCAAGAGCTCCGCAGCTCCAGAGGAAAGCCTTTTTGGCTTTGAAACCGAGAGCGCTAGCTCTTAGCGCTTCTTTTTTTGTGCGGTATCCTTGTAAATGTTTGGTAACATTGTAAAGTGTTAGATATGTGTCTTTTGACCCATCTCAGTTAGAGTCTTTTCTGTCTAGCAAGTAGTCCACAGGATAAATAGGATAAGAGGGTTGTAGAAAGGGTAGATATATGGGATTGGCTGCAATATGGAGTTTAGTCTCTTTGCAATTTCTATTTTAAAAGTGAATATTTTGGGCTAGTTCCTCCTCACAATGTGGACTATGTTATATTTGGATTTTTCTTTTGAATTTGTCTGGGTTATAGAGATTGTGTTATATTACTTTATTTGCCTGTAAGTTAATGCATTGTGGAAAATAATTTAAAAAATGGATGATTTGTATAGTGCAAATTATCCTGCTCTTATGAAGGAAATTACCCATGATTTTGAAATTTGGTCTACTCCCTTTTGTAGTTTGGAAGAAAAAAATGAATATTTTGCACTCTTACTATATTTATTTTAGATATTGCAATAGAGATCCCGAGAGGAATACTAGAGGCACTCCAATATAAAACACAGGCTTTTATTTGGGGCAATAAGAGACCACATATAGCTTACAGTAATCTCTTTGCCTGAAAACAACGTGGTGGTATGGGTGTTCCACATTTTAAATATTACCTGGCCTCAGAGGTGAGGGCAACAGTAGAATGCATGAGCATAGCATGATTTTCCAAGGACTGCTGAGCAGAGATGGCATCCACCTATCGAAGTAGGGATAAAGCATCTTCCTCAACAGACTGATTAACCTACTGAGAAGGGCTTTAAACTGAGATTATCAGGGGTGGATGAACAAAGCACCTAGGTAAGTACAATATCAAAGGGAGGAATAGCCTAGTGGTTAGAGCAACTGCCTATTACCCAGACAATCAGGGGCTCAATTCCCACTGGCACTCCTTGACTAAGTCATGTTACTCTCTATTTCCTTGGAAGAAAAGGCCTGGCAATCTACCTCTGGTGATACCAAGCCAGGAATCAGCACTGACTCAATGCAAAAAACAAAAGAATATATAAAAGGGCAACATCTGGAGAGCTGCATATACTAATGCTCATAGTATGTGTATTAAAATCCAAGTTATCAATGTCTCTGTTTAAATGTATATTACCAAGTTTAAGTTACAAAGTAAACTGCTTTGACTGAAATGATAAAGCAGTATAAAAAACCTGATAAATAAATTAAAGATCCAGATTAAAAGCTGTAATGGATTTAAGTGCGGAGTATGAACTGAACTTTCGACACTATTTTGCGTACGCCCAGATCTCCCATTATGTTGCCTCGCTTCCAAGGGGTGGGCTTGTGGCTGAGCATGCTGCGCGGATACTTGAGTTTTTTGGTCTAGGGGCGGACTCTCCGCCGTCCAGAGCGGGGTTGAAGCGACGCATTGACACGTGGGTACCTCCGATTGATTACTCCGGGGAGGAGCGATCGTGGGCCAGAGAACTGGGGTTGGAAGTGTTGCCGGGTGCAGTTCACGGGGCCCTGAGCAGCATCGGGGAGCTGGTAGAAGGGGCCCGCTGGAGAGAGATACAGTTTAAATGTATTCTTCGAGCCCATTTTTCCCCCAGACGAGCTCTTCGAAGTCATCTTACATTGGATGGGAGCTGCCCGAAGTGTAGCTCTACACTGGCTGATCTAGGTCATATGTGGTGGGGCTGTCCGAAAATCCGCCGGTATTGGATGCAGATTCGGAACTATCTCAGCGGAGTGCTGCGTCAGCGGATTAGTTGGACGGGGTCTGTCGTGGTGCTCGATCAACTTGGACCACTCCACCCGAAGGGTAGATGGGAGCGCCTATTACTTAGGAAGGCATGCTTAGTGGGTAAAGGCCCGCTACTTCGTAGATGGCAAGAGCCTATTCCTCCCTCCTTCTGGGAATGGCGTAACAGTTTTCACCAGCTGATGCTATTAGAGAAGCGGGGGGCGAGAGGTAGGGTTAGGCGCTGGACGTCCTTCTTGTTGACCTGGGAGCCCTATATCCATACCTTGCGGCCTGCCATCTGTAATGAAGTACTACAGGCGCACTATTAGATTGGAGCAAGGATGGAATGGATCTAGGTGCTAAGGTGGATGGTAGACGGGGCGGGATGATTCCAAGACGAGGAGTAGGGGCATGGGCTGCGAGGGGGGGGGATCTGGGATGTGGGGGGACGGGGGGGGGGGGTGGTCAGGGAATATGTTGAAAAATGCTATGCTGGTGAACTTATAACACCTCCGGCTGTTTAACCTGGGTGGAGGACAAGATACAGCCCTGCCCGGGTGACTGTTTCTGTTTCTGTTTTTTTTGTTCTGTTTGCGTTGGTTGTTCCTGTACATCAGATGCCTTGTCTTAATAAAAGCGAATTTAAAAAAAAAAAAAAAGCTATAATGGAAGAGGCTGACGTGGATGGTAGTGGCA
Source organism: Ichthyophis bannanicus (assembly GCA_033557465.1). NCBI lineage: Eukaryota > Metazoa > Chordata > Amphibia > Gymnophiona > Ichthyophiidae > Ichthyophis > Ichthyophis bannanicus. The sequence continues at coordinate 1,361,798,432 of CM066032.1, read as the reverse complement.
GTCATGAAGACATGGGATGTGGAAAAGAACAAATAGGATGCAGTTACACCTAGCTATAATCTATTCAGGAAAGACAGGATAGGAAGAAAGGGAGGTGGAGTGGTGCTATGTGTAAAAAATAATATTAAAACCACAAACCCTCAGGGCTTACAAGGGAAGGAGGTGGCACTATGAGTTAGTCTGGAACGAAGGAATGGAACATCTACTTACACTGATGTGATCATACAGACCTCCTTCATAGGCAGAGCAAATAGACAGGTTTAAATGAAGACATTCACAATACTATTATGAAAGGGGAAGTGCTACTGGTAGGAGATTTCAATTTGCCAGATGTTGATTGGGACATCCCAACTGTGGCATCATCTGGAAGTAGGAAGATCCTGGATTTTCTATGGGGAGAACTGTTCTGGCAACTGGTAACAGAATCCATGACAGCAATACAACTTGATGCTTAGAAATGGGGAGTGTGTTTCTGACGTTGTAGTAGGTGATGATCTGGTATCCAGTGATCAGCAGATGGTGTGCATCAGTATTAGGATAAGGATAAGGATAAAGATGGTCCATTCAAAAACGAGGACCTAGACTCAAGGCCGGCAGGTCCACTAAGTGAAGTCAGTAGTCATCTAGGCAGCAGATTCTGGTGGACAGCATCACTACACCTCCCCTGGTAATTCAGCACTCCAGCAGGCTTTAAAATGCCCACATGTGTGTGTGCAGTTCTGGCATGCCACTCCTGCCTCATCCAAGAAAGTTACGTTGGAGGGGGGAGGGGCAGGAGCAGCAGGCCATGAGTGCACATGTGCATGGGCACTTTAGGGTCCAACACAGCACTGAATGCTGCCGCTTCAGTGAGAGGAGGGAGGGTGGGGGCAGGCTGGATGGTGGCGACACACATGTCTAGGATTCAGGAAAACTGGCAGCGGCAGAATCGAGCAACCCGCGGGGCCCCCCCTTCCCGGCAGAGTCCTCCATGCGGCCTCAGCTCCCTAAGTGCCGGCTTTCAGAGCCGCGAAGGGAGAGCTTCTCCCTCGCGGCTCTGTTAAGCCGCTGGCACTAATGGGAAACAGAATTTCCTGTTTCCCATCAGCCCCGCGGGCTTAAACAGAGCCGTGAGAAAGGGAAACTCTCCCTTCGCAGCTCTGAAAAGCCTGCGCTGAGGGAGTTGAGGCCGCATGGAGGACTCTGCCAGGCAGGGGGGTCCCCGCGGGACACTCGATTCTGCCACTGCCACTGCCACGGCGGCAGTGGCAGCAGCAGCAAGTTTTTTTTTTTTTAATCTACCTGGGCTATGGGGGGGGGGGGCTAAGACTGGAAATGGGCTATGGGGGGGCTAGGACTGGTAATGGGCTATGGGGGGGCTAGGCCTGGAAATGGGCTGATGGGGGGGCTAGGACTGGTAATGAGCTATGGGGGGCTAGGACGAAATGGGCTGATGGGGGGGCTAGGACTGGTAATGGGCTGTGGGGGGGCTAGGACTGGAAATGGGCTGAGGGGGGGGCTAGGACTGGTAATGGGTTGATGGGGGGGCTAGAACTGGAAGTGGGCTGATGGGGGGTTTAGGACTGGTAATGGGCTATGGGGGGACTAAGACTGAAAATGGGGTGATGGGGGGGTTAGGACTGGTAATGGGTTATGGGGGTGGGGCTAGGATGGTAATGGGCTGGGGAGGTTGTTAGGACTGGAAATGGGCTGAGTGGAAGGGGGGCTTGAACTGCAAATAGCTGATGGGGAGGGGGCTTGGAATGGAAATGGGCTGTGAGGGGAGGGAGCTAGCACTGGAAAGCTGAGTGGGGGGGAGGTAGAACAGGAAATGGGCTGATGGAGGGGCTAGGATAGGACTGGAAATGAGCTGTTGGGGGTACTAATATTGGAAATGGGCTGTGGTGGGGACTTGGATTGAAATGGACTCATGGAAGGGCTAGAACTGGAAGTAGGCTCATGGGGGGCTTGGATTGGAAATGGGATGAGTGGAGGGGAGCTAGGATTTGACATTGGCTGATGGTGTGGCTAGGAAAGGACTAGAAATGGGCTGATGGGGGGCTGGGATTAGAAATGAGCTGATGGAGGGACTCGGATAGGACTGGAAATGGATGGGGGAGCTAGGACTGGAAATGGGCTGATGGTGTGGCTAGGATAGGATTGGAAATGGGCTGATGGGGGGCTAGGACTGGAAAAGGACTGATGCGGGGAATAGAAGGGAGCGGATGCTGGGTGGGGCTGGAACTAGAAGGGAGCTGATGTTGGGGGAGGATTAGAATGGGATGGAGTTGGGAGAGTGAAATGGAGAGGGGAAAAATATTTTGTGTGGGAAGGAAGACAAATCTACAATTGGCCAGGTATTGGGAGAGTAAGTGGGGATTGAGGATGGAGGGGTAAAATTTGAGTGGATGAAATAGGAATAAGGAAAGAGCAAAAGGAGAAAGATTAGTATGTTAAAGCAGATGTAGAGAGAGAATGGAAAAAAACTAGAAGAGAAAAGAAAGGACAAATGGACAGCAGATGATGGAGAGTTAGCAGAAGACACAAAGAAACCAGAAGAAAGTGGTTGGAGCAATTGCAACTGAAAAAAATGCACAAAAGGTAGAAAAATATATCTTTATTTTGAATTTATTAACTGGAATATGTCAGCTCTGGGAAATGTGCATCATTAACGTCTATGCTTTGTTTAGTACAAGAGGAAATTAATTTATAGTTTTATTTCTACAGTGTTGTACATTCCAAGTTTGGCTTTTGGGGTTCCCAGTTTAATTATTGTCTTCCTGTTTCTAAATTGTGATTCCTTGTTTGGTGATGGTCTATGATCTGCATGTGTAACTGAGCTGAGGTATTCTGTTTATGTAATTCCTATTTGACATTGCCACTTGTTCTCTTTCCCCAGTAGGTCATGTATTGTTGTTCTCTGAAATGTATTGGTTTAATATTTGCAATGTTGCCTTTTGATAGGTAGGGTATGGTGCTTTGTGAGTCCTGGTAGTGCTGTTACGATACGGCGGGTTTGCTATGGGTTCTAAATGGGCAGTGTTTGTAGTAGTTCCTAATGTGCCTGGCGGTTGGCCCTGGATTATAGTAATGTAGAAATCTTTTAGTCTTTCTTTATCTATACACTCATTAAGAGGCATGTTTACTAAATGTTAGCGTATGATAACATTATGCAAATATTTATGCAAATGAGGCCCCACACCCAGTCTCCGCACATGGCCCCGCACCCCCCTTGGGCTGCCCCTGATCATAATGCATATGAAGATAGACTTAAAGACCTCAATATGTATACTTTGGAGGAAAAGAAGGAGAGGGGAAATATGTCAGAGACATTTAAATGCTTCCGTGGAATAAATGCTTAGGAAGTGGCCCTCTTCCAGCTGAAAGGAAGTTCTGGAACAAGGGTCATAGGATGAAGGTGAAAGAGAATAGATTATGGAGTAATCTAAGGAAATATTTCTTTATGGAAAGGGTAGTGGATAGTGGTTCATAAGGCTTTGCACACCAACACACCCTCGGTATCTTTCAGACATTCTCTACCCCCACTCCCCACATTGTGTCCTCCGTACCATCCACGCTAACCATTTGCACCTTCCTTCTGTTTCACAAGCCCATCTGGAATCCACCCACCATTCTGCCTTTTTCTTTCTTGACCCTGCCTTCTGGAACTCCCTACCTTCTGACCTTTGTCTCAAACTTTCCTTCCAAAAATTCAAATCTCAGCTCAAGAGATCTTCTTAAGTTAGCTTTTGACCTTCCACCATCTCATGACTAGTTCCTTGTTGCCCCTCCCCCTTTTCATATCTTTCCCTTTCTCTTCCTGCTCTCTTTCTCTGCTGTGTGACTGTTCTGCCCTTTCCTGTCTGACTATGAAGTTCTTTTCCCTTTTTCATACTTTGCAGCCTATTTGTATTTTGTAATCTGCCCACCTGCCTGTGTGAAGGTGTGGTATATTAAGTCCTCCTATAAAAATAAAGATGGTCTTTATCTGTTGCCATTATCTATGTTTCTATTCCCCACCCATTCGAGAAAATGTAATTAGTACAAACTGTGATGCCATCAAGTACCTCTTACCTAGGGTTGCCAACTGGCTCCAGATGCGCCTGACACGCTTGATCCAGTCCTAGATTTACCCCATTGCATGCAGGGACATGTAGTCTTGCTTTTCTTATGGAGTGCAATGGAAAAATCAGAACTACAGGTCCCTGCATGTAATGGGGTAAATCTAGGACTGGATCAAGTGTGTCAGGCGCATCTAGAGCCAGTTGGCAACCCTATCTGCAGAGACACTCCCCAGCCAGGCTCAGAACTAGTGAGGCATTATTCCTGTTGGAGTCCATCCACCTGCATCTTTAAGAAACTAGGCTGGAGGATGCCTGGGGAGGTGTGGCCTGGCCTCAGGGTTTAAGCCAGGAAGCAGGAAACCTGGAGGGGGAGAGAGGAGCCTGGGGTTGTGGAGCATACTGGAAGATTACTTACCTGTAAAGGAGGGCCTGCTGCAGAGGTGGGAAGGTTTTTGAATTTGCTACTGATTGCTTATATTTGCTCCTGAACTTCTACTCGGTTGGAGAGACTTTTGCTGGCCTATGCTGCCTGAAGTGGGGAAACTTTGGGAAGCAGTTTTTGTTTTGAGAAATACTGACTGTGCTGGAGCACTAATCAGCTATTCAGCAGAGCAGCCCTGCTGAGAATGATCAAAAACTGGTTCCAGCTGGGGGAGAAGCCCAAGTGGCTGTCTGGATGCTGGTTGCCCAAATAAAATATATTTTCTTGAAACCTTTCGTGGCTGTGGAGTCCTGTATCGCTGGTCCCATCTATTACATATGGTGGCAGTAGTGGGATTTTCTTCTTAACACAGTGACAGAAGAAAAAACACATGCCCCCTGAGCTCTCCACAGTACTGGTAAGTATAGGGAAGAAGAAGGTGGTGTGTGTGTGTGTGTTGGTTTTTTTTTTTTTTTGCTTTTGGTACACTGTTAAAGGGATTAGCCCTGCTGCAGTTAGGGAAGGAACCTCAGTTTAGTTAGAAACTGGACAGGCAGGAGTTTTGTTTATTTTTTCCTACCCTGGCTGAGTTGGAAAGAATAATTACATCAAAATGGAGCGATTACTCCAGGCCCTAGTGGAAGGACAGCCGCAACAACATACTAAGAAAATCCCGTCAAACCCACATCATTCTGCTCCTCAAACAGCTTCACTGGCTACCCATCACAAGCAGAATCAAATATAAAGTTATTCTTAGTACTCACAAAATTATAAATCTATCAGAGGACAGTCTCACATCATTAATAGCAAAACCTGCTAACAGCAGGCTCAGGACATAAGAACATAAGAACATAAGTTATGCCATACTGGGTCAGACCAAGGTCCATCAAGCCCAGTATTCTGTTTCATACCAACAAACTCATAAGTAGCCAAAGGGCTAACAGCAGAGCATTCTCACTGTATACCCCATTGCTTTGGAACGCCCTACCACCCCAAACAAGATTCTTTGAACACATAGACGACTTCCGCAAGAGGATGAAAACCCTGCTATTCATGGAGCACTATGGTCCAGACTCTCAATAGGAACCTCTCAGCAACTAGCATTAGTTCCTATGTCAGTGTACATAGTTAAGTCAATACCCATTCTACCCTTAATACCTGTTGAGCTACTGTTAAATGTAATGAGCACGTTTGGTTAAAGTTGTTTACTGTTCAAGCCCGAAGTTCAATGTAAACCATCTTGACTTGTGGAAAGACAGTATAAAAATTATGTTAAATAAAATCAATAAAACAGCAGCAGCTACAACAAGTACTACAGAAATCAATGGAAATGCAGCAGAGTTTGCTAGTGCAAGTCTCTCAGGTGCTTCAAGGATGGCAGCCCTACCCCCGGTACCACCCTTGCCTAAAATGGCGAAGGGCGAGGATGTGGACCACTTCCTATTAAATTTTGAGCAGACAGCTCAGCTGGTAGGGTTGCCAGAGATGTGGACTATGTATCTAGGGAACTTGCTGATGGGAAGCAGTCAAGCTGCCTTCCAGGAGGCCAACCCTGACAGAGGGACTGCCTATGCAGCAGTCAAGACCACCATCTCGAAGCGAGCTGGATGTACAGTGGAGGTCTACCGGCAACAGTTCAGAGAAGGGGTTCTGGGCCCAAAGGAAAACCCACGGCCTTTCTTTTATCAATTGAAAGAAACCACTTGGAAATGGCTGCAACCTGAGGCAAAGACAGGAGTGGAGGTGGCCAATATTATTCTGTTTGGAGCAATTCATAGAGAGCTTGACATCTCCCATGAGACAATGAGTGTGCCATTTCTCAAAATGAATCTTGGAAAGTGCTTTGGAAATAGCAGAAAGGTTTTTTTGAAGCGCAGCCTAAAGCAGAGACCCCCAAGATGGAAGAAATGAAGCCATTCGTAGCCCAGTAGGGCTGGCGAGAAAAACCCGAGCCATTGAGGGATCCCAGGCCAAGATCTTCATGTTCTACTTCCCTCCCCTCCCAACCCCCCAGGATCAGATGGTAGCTATCTGACCTGCTTCAAGTGTGGGGACACGGGACACTATGCCCAGAAGTGCCCCGTAGCATTAGGGGAGCCAATGGATACAAATCTTATGACCTCCCATCTGTGTAGTATTGTGGAAATGTCTGTAGAGGAGGGAGAAATGTTTGACACCCACAGAGCTGGAGGGCACTCAGCTGCAAGTAAAGACCTTTTCAAGTACATTCGTAGCAAAAAACCTGTGAGAGAGTCAGTTGGTCCATTAGATGATAAAGGGGTTAAAGGAGCACTAAGAGGCGACAAGGCGATAGCGGAGAGATTGAATGAATTCTTTGCTTCAGTCTTTACTGAGGAAGATGTAGGGATGTTACCCATGACTGAAGTGGTATTTAAAGGTGTGGAAGAATTGAAGGAAATATCGATACATCGGGAAGATGTATTACATCTATTAGATAAACTGAAGAGTAGCAAATCACCTGGGCTGGATGGTATACATCCAAGGGTGTTGAAAGAACTGAAATACGAGATTGCAGACCTGCTATTAGTAATCTGTGAACTATCATTAGAATCATCTCTAATACCTGAAGATTGGAGGATCGCCAATGTAACACCAATTTTTAAAAAGGGTTCCAGGGGTGATCCGGGAAACTACAGACCGGTGAGCCTGACATCAGTACCGGGAAAAATGGTAGAAACCATCATAAAGAATAAAATTACTCAGCATGTAGATAGTCATGACCTAATGGGAGACAGCCAACATGGCTTTAGACAAGGAAGATCTTGTCTTACTAATCTGTTATGTTTTTTTGAAGGAGTGAATAATCAGGTGGACAAAGGTGAGTCGGTTGATATTGTGTATCTGGACTTTCAGAAAGCCTTTGACAAGGTCCCTCATCAGAGACTTTTGGCAAAACTAAAGAGTAATGGGATAGGAGGCAGTGTACTATTGTGGATCAGGAACTGGTTAAAAGATAGAAAGCAGAGGGTAGGGCTAAATGGCCAATTTTCCCAATGGAGAAAGGTGAATAGTGGTGTACCCCGGGATCTGTGCTGGGTCCGCTGCTTTTTGACATATTCATAAATGACCTGGAAAGTGGAATAACGAGTGAGGTTATCAAATTTTCAGATGACACAAAACTATTTAAAGTTGTTAAAACCCAAGAGGATTGTGGAAAATTGCAAGAGGATCTTGATAAATTGGAAGACTGGGCATCAAAATGGCAGATGAAATTTAATGTGGACAAGTGCAAGGTTATGCACCTAGGGAAGAACAACCCAAACTATGGTTACACGATGCAAGGTTCCACATTAGGAACCACCACCCAGGAAAAAGATTTAGGCGTCATTGTGGATACCATTTTAAAACCCTCGGCCCAGTGTGCAGCGGCGGCCAAGAGAGCAAATAGAATGCTAGGTATGATAAGGAAAGGAATGGAAAATAAAACAAAAGATATTATAATGCCTCTATATCGTTCCATGGTGAGACTGCACCTTGAATATTGTGTGCAATTCTGGTCGCCGTATCTTAAAAAGGATATAGCGATTTTAGAAAAGGTTCAGAGAAGAGCCACCAAAATGGTAAAGGGGATGGAAGGATACTCCTTTAAAGAAAGGCTAAAAAGGTTAGGGCTCTTTAACCTGGAAAAGAGACGGCTGAGGGGAGATATGATAGAAGTCTATAAATTAATGAACGGAGTGGAACGGGTAAACGTAGATCGATTGTTTACCTTATCAGAATATAGAAAGACTAGGGGACATGCAATGAAGCTACAGGGTAAACTAAGACTAATAAAAGAAAATATTTTTTCACTCAACGTGTAATCAAACTCTGGAATTTGTTACCGGAGGATGTAGTAAAGGCTGTTAGTGTAGCTGGGTTTAAAAAAGGTTTGGACAAGTTCCTGGAGGAAAGGTCCATAAACCATTATTAAGAAGTGACCAAAGATATCAATGCTTGACCCAGTACAAGCATTGTGGAACTTGTGTCTCTTGGGGATACTGCTAGGTACATATGATCTAGATTGGCCACTGTTGGAAACAGAATACTGGGCTTGATGGACCCTGGTCTGACCCAGTATGGCATATCTTATGTTCTTATGTTCTAAACCATTATTAAGAAGGGACCCAGAATATCAATGCTTGAACCAATACAAGCATTGTGGAACCTGTGTCCCTTGGGGAAACTGCTAGGTATGTATGACCTAGATTGGCCACTGTTGGAAACAGAATACTGGGCTTGATGGACCTTGGTCTGACCCAGTATGGCATATCTTATGTTCTTAAGCCATGGTGGACTCGGGAAGAGTGAGGACTCTCAGCAGTTGGGACATCAGGACATGTCATCAAATCGACTTATGAAAAGTTTGACTTTGGGTTGCATCCATGGAGACCAACAAAAATATTGGACAGTGCTAGTCGACTTGAAGACCCCCATGGGATCAGAGACCCTTGAGGTGGTTGCCTTACTTTGGCTAATGTATCCCATAATTATAGGCTGAAATTTCCCAAATTTCAAGGACCTCTGGAAGCAGAGGAGAAACAACCCAGAGGGGGAGATGACGGATGATTTTTCGGAACTCTTCTATTTGAAGGACCTGGACTTGTTTGTGACAAGCCCCAAGACTCCCCAGTCCCACAGACAACGCCGATTGGAGAGGGTCTATCATAAACTGAGCCTGGGGGCAGCTATAGAGGAAGGTTTGGAGGCCAGAGAGTCCCCTGAAAGGCCCACAGATAACTCTCCAGAGCACCCACCTTCCCAACGGGGAAAGCCTGGGTCTGGGGACAGTCCATCAGAGTGGATGGGAGTAGAGAGTCTAAAATCAATTTAAAAGAGACCAAAGGGATGAGAAACCCAATCCTGGCCATAATGTGAAAGACTATGTACTTCAGATGCAGGAGCGATTAAAGCAAGCTGGAGAAACAGCAAGACAATACCTAGGAAAAGCGTAGGGGCACAGGCCCATGCTTATAAGCAATACAGCAGACTTTTCAGCCTGAGGACTGGGTCCTAGTTTTATTCTCCATGTCAGAGCAAACACTCTACTGTAAATGGCAGGACCCTTATAAAGTGGTAGAGCAAGTGGGACCTACTGACTATAAGATCGCGACTTTCTTCCTCTTGTCTGGCTGCGCAATCTACCATGTGAACCGGCTGAAAAATTGGTCTCCTGTCCTGGCTGCAACGGTCCAAGGAGAAAGGTTTGGACCTAAGGTGCAGCTACCTTCAGAATCAGACCAAGTTCCATTCGGATAACTCTTCTCAATACCCAGAAGAGGGATTTGCCTTGGGTGCAGCGTAATAGAGAGGTGTTCTCTCATGTTTCAGGACATACCTATTTTACCTCCCATGGCATTGTTATAAGTCTGGGGATGCCAAATGCTCAACCACCTAAGGTTAAGTTGAGGGGGAGGGTATGTGATGGAGTGTATAGGAAACTCCCCATCCCCTGCAGAGACACTCCCCAGCCAAGCTCGGAACTGGTGAGGCATTTTTCCTGTAGGAGCCCAACCACCTGCCCCTTTAAGAAACTAGGCTGGAGAATGCCTGGGGAAGGTGTGGCCTGGCCCCAGGTTTAAACCAGGAAGCAGGAGACCTGGAGGGTTGAGAGAGGAGCCTGGGGTTCTGCTGCAGAGGTAGGAAGGTTTTTGAATGCATTACTGATTGCTTATGCTTGCTTCTGTACTTCTACTCAGTTGGAGAGACCTTTTCCCCACTTCAGGCAGCATAGGCCAGCAACTTTGGGAAGAAAGTTTTTGTTTGAGAAGTGCTGTCTGTGCTGGAGCACTAAACAGCTATTCATCAGAGTCGCCCTGCTGATAGTGATCAAAACTGGTTCCAGCTGGGGGAGAAGCCCAGGACATGCCCCTAAGCTGTGCTGCCTGTTAATGCGGCTGATAGCATACGCTATCAACGTGCAGTTACAGTGCAGTGATATTCTGTGCTATTTTCAGGTTTCCATTGTGGCAGGTGCAGGCCTGTGACCCACGGTGTCTGACATAGGCAGGCCAGCATGGCTAGCTTGACCTGTAAATGAGGCCTGTGGAGAGGCATATAGGATTGCACATCCCCCAATATGCTGCTATTGTAAGAAAGAACTCAGTAGAAATATTGAATTAGCTTAGGTAAGCAGAACTGCAGAATTAAGAAATGGAAAAATACAGAAAAGACATGTTTTAAAGTTACTGATAAGAAAAAGTACATTTGCAGAGAAATAATGAGGAGTGCTGACAGATGAGTTACAGAACCTTGCTCTTCTGCACGCACAAATGGTCCCATAACCTTGAAAGTGTGAAAGTAACAAGTTGATGAACTGACCATTGTAATTGGGACTAGAAGGGGGGCAGGCAGGTGTCATGCCTACAGAAGCCCACAGAAGGAACCTAATTGGAGAAACTTATCAGTACCGGGACCAATAGAAGGGCTACGGGAGGTACGGGAGAGTACCGGGACCAATGAAATGTTTTTCTATACCTAGAATGGAACAGAAGTCTATAAAAGTTGTTGTAATGCTTGAAAACGGGGCTCAGCCATTTTGAAATTGCCTTGCTTGAGACTTGTGCACAAATAAATGATTTGGACCTTCTGAACAGACTCCTGGTATCATTGGTTTGTCTGCGCTTTGCTGCTACATATTCCTTGGTGCGTTGGCCGGGAAGTTGTGGAATCGAAGTGTATATAGGGCAATATACCACGACTTTCCGCCTCTATAGGCTTGGTCCTGCCGGGATCGCGCCCTTCCGACGAGGGCCGCTCCCTGGCGCCACCGGTCCCTTGTATCGGAGGGAGCTGGTCGGACCTCGGCGGGTGCCGGGCCCGGCTGGAGCCAACGCCTCGAACCCGAGTGAGGGGAGTCCGAGGTCCAACTCATGCGCCTGCTTGGGAAGTTTGAGGACCGGATCCGGTGAGTATAGTTTTGATTTTGGGTCTAGACAGAAATAGAAAGAGCAGTACTGCCATTGGAATTTGGAATTTGTAATCTCGAGATATTGGGAATTGGTAAGAGAGCATGATCAACTCTCAAGGAAGAGCCGAGTAGCCTGGCATGGGAATTCGCTAGGTGAAACCCTCATCCTTTTTGTAATTGGGAAAAAGACTAGTCAGAACAGATAGAAACGAATGCATTCTGGGATACGTTGCTAGCATGATTGTGTGAACGAAGTGTGAATGAGAGGTCTGGCAGCACGGACCAAGTGAAGGCGGACCCCTGATTAGCGCATTTCCTGACCGGGCGACCGCGTTCAGGTCGCGAAAAGGGGGAAGCGATTGTCGTCTTGTCTTGTTATTTGTATTCCCTATACGTTTCCAGGGCCGTGAGGACCCCTTACCCACGGTCCGCACTCCTTTTCCCTTCTGTCTGTTGTTGCGCGCACACATCGAAATGGGAGGGGCGGGGTCTACTAGAAACACTCCATTAGAATGTATGATCGCACATTTTAAAGAGGGATATTCAGGAGATTATGGTATTAAAATGACAGCAGCCCGTTTGCAGATTTTGTGTACTAGGGAGTGGCCCGATCTAGACCCCATCTGGCCCCGAGAGGGAACGTTCACCGTAGAGATTATTCAGTCAATACATAGTAGAGTGCGGGTAGCGCACCATGATCAGTACCCCTATATAGATTCCTGGTTAAGTATTTGTGAAGATCCGCCCTCCTGGGCGCAGCGCTGTTATGAGGAACAGTGCAGAATAATGTTAGCTACAACAGATTCTAGACAGAAAAAGGAACAGCCTAGAATGAAAGAGCAGGATAAGAAAGCCACGAAGAAACCCATCCTGGCAGATCCTGATTCCCCAGAAGTAGTCCTCAGGCAGCCCCGAACCCCAGGTCCAGTAAGGGTAGCCCGGCGGCGTCCTGCCCCAGAACCCCAGAGACAGCCAGAGCCGAGGCGGGACCCAACCCCTGATCCCCCTCCTGGAGGAGAGAAAGAGAAAGAATTAGTGGAAAGAGAAGTGGAAGACGTAAAAAGTGAGTCAGAAGCGGAGATAGAAGGAGGAGAAGAAGGAAATTCCCCAGAAGAAGAGGAGGACAGTGTACAAATAATTGAGAAAGCCAGCGCTAGCACTAGCAAGCCAGTGAAAGAAAAACTCAAAGCAAAACCAGTTGAGAAAAAGAAAGCGACTCCTGCCAAGGCAACGACAATAACCCTTAGATCCCAAACGACGCCTGGGACAGCCAAACTGTTTCCCTTAAGGCAAGTCCCGGGAGTGCCCGTAAAGAATGATAATGATGAAGTGGTAGCGGGACCCTTAACTTATGTGTATATCCCTTTCTCTACAACTGATTTATTAAATTGGAGGTCGCATTATGCCTCCTATACTAGCAAGCCCCAGGAGCTGACCGAATTAGTAACTAGTATTATGGAAACTCACCAACCCACTTGGCCAGATTGCCATCAGCTCCTGACCACCCTATTCACTACAGAAGAACGAGCGAGAATTAGAAAAGCAGCTATTGAATGGATGGCAGAAAACCCTGCAGCTCCGGCGCAGGGGCAGAATATAATAGATCGTAGAGAAGCAGCTCAGAGAGAATTCCCGAATGAAGACCCCCAATGGGATCCAAATACAGATGAAGGATCCACAGCCCTAGCCCGCTTTCGCCAAGGCTTTTTACAAGGCCTGAGAAGGGGAGGCCAAAAAGCTATGAACCTTTCCAAAGTCACAGGAGTTATCCAAGGGATAGATGAGAGCCCAGCAGATTATTATGAAAGATTAACTGAAGCCTACAGAATGTATACTCCCTATGATCCCGAGGCACCAGGAAGTTTATGCATGGTGAATTCTGCTTTTGTAAACCAGTCTCAACCAGACATTAGACGTAAATTACAGAAATTAGAAGGGTTTGCGGGCATGAATGCAACACAGTTATTGGAAGTCGCTCATAAAGTGTATGTGAATCGTGATACTGAAAGACAGAGAGAATGTGATAGAAAGATGAAGAAGAAAGCTGATTTTTTGGCTGCGGCCATAGTTGAAAAGAAAAGGGGAGGTGTCCCTAGTCGAAGGAGCAGAGGAAGAGGGCGGGGTCAAGGCGGAGGCCGGACCCAGAGACTAGGCGTGAACCAATGCGCCTATTGCAGAGAAGAAGGACATTGGAGAGATACGTGCCCGCAACTCGAAGACGCCCAGCAAGATGACGACAACGATCATCAGTGGCGAGAAGAAAGACGAGGCCGTCCTCGAGGCCGAGGAGGAGCCAATCGAGAACAATTCCAGCGAGAGAGAGGAGGAGGAGCCATCCAAGCATTGGCCACACAAGCCCATGATGAGGATGACGTGGATTAGGACAGACCGGGCTCCAAGTTTGCTTTAGGTCTCCAGGAGCCTATGGTCGAAATACAAATAGGAGACCAAATTATGAACTTTATGGTTGATACTGGAGCAGAACATTCAGTAATAGACAAAAAGATAGCCCCATTCACCAAAAAAGCAGTCACCATTATAGGAGCAACTGGTGCCAAAGCCACAAAGTCTTTTCTTCAAAACCGAATATGCAGTCTAGGAGGACAGCAAGTAACTCATCAATTCCTTTACATGCCCGAATGTCCAGTACCACTACTGGGACGAGATATGCTAGCCAAGCTTCAAGCACAAATATCTTTCTCCGAGCACGGAGAAATGCAAATGACAGTGAATTCTCAAGCCAAACCAGCAGGAGTGATGCTGCTGACAGTACCCCGAGAAGAAGAATGGAGATACTACATTGATGATTCGATTCAAGATACCTATTTTGAACAAACTTTGAAGAACATTCATGCACCACCTGGAGTATGGGCAGAAGGCAGTCCCCCAGGCCTAGCCAAGCATATAGCTCCAGTGATTGTAACCCTCAAGCCTAGTGCTACACCAGTGCACGTCAAACAGTACCCTCTCCCAAGAGCCGCAATTGAAGGCATCCATCGCCACCTACAGAGATTACTTGAATATGGCCTACTAAAAGTATGTCAATCCCCATGGAACACTCCACTTTTGACAGTAAAGAAACCTGGGACAGATGATTATCGCCCAGTGCAAGATTTGAGAAGAGTAAATGATGCAGTTGAAACTATACATCCAGTTGTGCCCAATCCTTACACTCTTCTAGGACTGATACCTGCTGAAGCTACCCATTTCACTGTACTGGATTTAAAAGATGCATTCTTTTGCATAAGATTAGCCCCTGTAAGCCAAATATTATTTGCATTTGAATGGCAGGACCCCATCTCTGGAAGAGGGGGCCAACTCACCTGGACAAGATTACCCCAAGGATTCAAGAATTCACCTACCATCTTTAGTGCTGCACTAAATCAAGACCTTTCAAGCTATCCAGTAGCCCCGGGGAAGAGAGTACTTCTCCAGTATGTGGATGATCTGTTGATAGCTGCCGTATCAGAAAGTGAATGTATATTAGCCACCAAAGATCTCTTGCAGTTACTAGATGAAGCTGGATACAAAGTTTCCAGAGCCAAAGCACAGCTATGTCAAAAAGAAGTGAAATACTTGGGTTTTCGTATTACCCAAGGAAGCAGAAGATTAGGCAGAGAAAGAAAAGAAGCAGTATGCAGAATTCCAACTCCAACAACCAGAAAGCAAGTCAGAGCTTTTCTGGGAGCAGCAGGATATTGCCGAATCTGGATACCCAACTTTGCCCAAATTGCCAAACCACTGTATGAAGCCACAAAAGGAGAAGAGAAGTCACCACTGGAGTGGGGACTTGAGCAGGATACAGCCTTCCAGAAGTTAAAAGAAGAATTGATGTCGTCACCAGCACTTGGACTACCAGATGTCCACAAACCTTTCCACTTGTTTGTACATGAAGCACAAGGAAATGCCCTAGGCATGTTGACTCAGAAACTAGGAAATTGGGAGCGACCTGTAGCCTACCTATCGAAACAATTGGACCCTGTGGCCAAAGGATGGCCACCTTGCTTGAGAGCAGTTGCAGCTACAGCGCTACTAGTGAGTGAAGCAGACAAACTCACATTAGGACAGAACATACGAGTCACTGTGCCACATGCAGTCCTTGCCCTTATGGAACAGAAAGCAAATTATTGGCTCACCAATTCCCGAATGTTGAAGTACCAGAGCATGTTATGTGAAAACCCACAAATACAACTTGAAGTAAGCCATGCCTTGAATCCAGCTACCTTGATACCCATCAGTGAAGAACTCCCAGAACATGACTGTATCGAAGTCATGGAAACTGTGTTCTCTAGTCGACCTGACCTAACAGATGTGCCCATAGACAATCCTGACCAGATCTATTATGTTGATGGGAGCAGTCTCATCCTTGACGGACGACGCTGTGCCGGATATGCAGTCGTCACTCAACATGAAGTAGTTGAATCATCAGCTCTAGCCTCAGGCACATCAGCCCAGAAAGCCGAATTGATAGCACTCACCAGAGCTTTGTTGTTAGGAGAAAAACTTGTGCTAAATGTATATACAGATTCCAAATATGCCTTCACTACCTTGCATGCCCATGGAGCTCTCTATAAAGAAAGAGGACTCATCACATCCGGAGGAAAATCAGTCAAGTATGGTCCCGAGATATTGATGTTACTTGATGCAGTCTGGGCCCCAACACGTGTAGCTGTCATGCATTGTAGAGGACATCAAGCAGGAAAAGGAGAAGTTGCCCGAGGAAATAGATTTGCAGATGCCTCAGCACGACAAGCAGCTATGACAGGACAGATTGCCCCACAAGCTATGCCAATGCAAGCAGCATTGTTTCCAGTACCCTTGAATCTATGGACCCCACGATATACCACCAAAGAATTGGATTACTATTGTGACAAAGAAAATGGAGTATTGAAAGACGGATGGATTGAGCTGCCACCAGAAGAGGGCAGTCACCCTCCGGGACGAATAGTAATTCCTGAACTATTAGGACCATCTTTTGTCAAAGCTTTCCACGAAGCCACCCACTATGGGAAGAGTGCTATGGAAAAAGCACTCAGACCACATTTCTACATCCCTCTGATGACAACCATCTCAGCCTCAGTAGCACGTCAATGTGTAACTTGTGCCAAAAATAATGCCAAGCAAGGCCTTATTACAGCACCCCGAGTTCAGTCAGGAGGTGTCACCCCCATGCACAACCTCCAAGTTGACTTCACCGAAATGCCAAAAGCCAATGGATACCATTACCTACTAGTATTAGTTTGTACTTTCTCTGGGTGGGTAGAAGCATTCCCAACCAGAACAGAGAAAGCCCGAGAAGTTACCAAAGCCCTAATGAGAGAGATTGTCCCCAGATTTGGAATCCCAGCAGTAATAGGGTCAGACAATGGACCCTCATTTGTCTCCCAAGTTACTCAGCAGTTAGCAAAAGCTTTGCAGATACAGTGGAAGCTCCACACTGCATACAGACCCCAGAGTTCAGGGAAAGTTGAGCGAATGAATCGTACCTTGAAAGCCCAAATGTCTAAGCTTTGTCAGGAGACACACTTGAAATGGCCCCAAGTGCTCCCCATAGCTTTACTCAGAATACGCTCAGCCCCTGTAAAGTCAACAGGATTTTCCCCTTTTGAAGTTTTGTATGGTAAACCCCCACCAATAGTGCAGGGAGTCAAAGGAAATCTAGCCCAGATTGGTTCAGAAGTAACCAGACAAGAACTCCTAGCTCTTAGTTTTGTTCTGCAGACTCTCCATACGTGGATCCAAGACCAGTTGCCTATCAACTTGACGGAACCCTTGCATCCTTTCAAGCCTGGAACTTCGGTGTGGATCAAAGATTGGAAGAAGATACCGTTGGAACCCCATTGGAAGGGACCGTACACCGTCATCCTGCCTACCCCAACTGCAGTAAAGGTAGCCGAGATCGACGCCTGGATCCACCACAGCAGAGTCAAGCCCGCCGCCGATCCTGAACCAGAGCGGTGGACAGCAGAGCAGCACCCTGATGTACCCTTGCGAGTTACTCTGAGACGGCAACCAGCAGCATAGACACTTCATCACAAGTGCTTTGCAGTAGCCAAGTCTTTCGAAGAGGATTGCTGTTTTCCATGCAGCAACAGTTTTGTTTCAACGAACCTGATTTGTGTGTGATTTGACACACTACTTTGAGACTACATTGACTAAGCCAGACTTCACAAGCCAACTGAATTGCTAAGTTGGTTTAATGTATGCTGGACATCTTGAGGATCTTCAATCAACGCTCAGCAACCGTTAAATTGCTTCATTAGCAAACGGGACGAAGAATAATAGACCGTCGTGATCAAGATCAGCAAGCTGAGGATTCAGAAGAACTCCAATCAACAACAACATGTATCTTTGCTTCTGCTTTGCCTTGGTTACCTTCTTCGGAGGTTTTGAACAGACTTATGCTCTGCCTCCATGCACTGCTTGCATTACCTCTACTAGAACTGGACTGAAAGTAACTCAGACTTTGCTCTACCATTCTTACTATACCTGCAAGGGAACAATAACTCGGTGTATCTATAACACCACTGAACTAAATGTTTGCACTCATGGCAAAATCAAAGCATGCTATAATCCGCATCAGAATCCATCCTATTACACGTTGGAAATAAGGTGGAAGGATGCAGATGGACCTATATTAGCTGCTACACCACCACTTAAGGACATTACTAAACCTGCTGTTTTGAATTTTGATGCATGTAATGCTATTAATAGAGATAGTCAGTCCACCTGTGGTACATGGGAGAAAGCGTATCGGAATGACCATAAGTATATGTGTCCAGAAAGTGCCACAAATTGGTGGAAGTGTACAGGTAAAACAGGAGCAGGGTATAGTACTGCTACAGCGGCAGATTACTATTGCCCATATTGGGAATGTGTTTTCTATGCTACCTGGAACACTGGTATAACTGATGAGAAAATAGATAAACGGATGGCTACTCTAACCAAGCCAACCACAAATGATAAATGTCAGAAAGATGCTTGCAACCCCTTACACTTGCGTGTACATAATCCCCATGCATGGAAACAAGGATATAAGTTTGGTTTACGTATTGCTGGAGGAGGAACAGATCCAGGGACCATTGTGTATATTAGATTGAATACTCAAGCCCACAAGTCATCTAAATATCATATTCATAATACCTTTTATGAAGCTATGCATGTAAATAAGTTTGAGATCCCTCACCCTTCACAGAATTTGTTTCTAGAATTAGCCGGAGCAGTAGTATCTAGTCTTAAGATCACAGATTGTTATTTCTGTGGCGGAACCCAAATGGGAGATCAATGGCCCTGGGAAGCCCAAGAATTGAATTATTCCATGATTTACAATCAGACTGAATTACACAAGACAACCAGTGAATGGGTGTTAGCGCACTCAATCGTTGGACGTCTTTGCTTTGCCAGAACTGGACCCCAGTTCACCCAAAAGGTAGGAAAGCTGGTCTGTCTTAGCCAGAAATACTACAATGCCACGACCAAAAAGACAGCATGGTGGTCAGGAATCAGACACCCTGAACCTCCTAATCCATTAGCTAGATTTCCTGAACTTGCAGGTCTATGGACTAACCTTGCCAAAGTCCAAGCCTGGCAAGCCCCACCTGGCCTATATTGGATCTGTGGAAACCGAGCATATGCGCAACTCCCGCCACAATGGGGAGGAGCATGTGTCTTAGGAACCATCAGACCTTCTTTCTTCCTGTTAAACACTGAACATGGAGAACAATTAGGATACCCTGTATACACAACCCACAAACACAAAGGAGCATCAAGACAGAAAAGAGAAGCCTTACAGATAGGCAAGTGGGAGAAGTGGCGAGGTGATGATTGGCCACCAGAAAGAATTATTGAGTATTATGGACCTGCCACTTGGAATGATGATGGTATGTATGGTTACCGTACCCCAATTTATATGATTAATCGTATTATTCGCTTACAAGCAGTAGTTGAAATAATAACCAATGAAACTAGTCATGCTCTCACGCTTTTAGCTAGACAAAGTACTCAGATGCGCACTGCCATATATCAGAATCGCTTAGCACTTGATTATTTGCTAGCAGCTGAAGGAGGAGTATGTGGTAAACTGAATTTAACTAATTGCTGTTTGAAAATAGATGATAAAGGTCAAGTAGTTGAAGAAATTGCTAAAGATATGCAAAGACATGCTTATGTGCCAGTACAGACTTGGCACGCATTGAAATTTCCTAATTGGTTTGCTAACCTTTTCTCTTGGCTGGGAGGATTTAAGACTTTCGTTATCTTAGTACTAATCCTTGTTGCTGTTGTCCTCTGCTTACCATGTTTAATCCCATGTTGTATGCGTTCCCTTCATAGTGCTATTGATAGTACCGTAGAGCGGAAGACCGCAACTAAAATAATGGCTTTATACAAAGCTAGCCCTAGTGGAACTAGTAAGAATCCTTTAATCAGGATGTGATTCTGCTAAAAGTGATTTAATTCTCACACCTTATTAAGTAATAGGGTGAGATTAATCAAAGGGGGGAATGTGGCAGGTGCAGGCCTGTGACCCACGGTGTCTGACATAGGCAGGCCAGCATGGCTAGCTTGACCTGTAAATGAGGCCTGTGGAGAGGCATATAGGATTGCACATCCCCCAATATGCTGCTATTGTAAGAAAGAACTCAGTAGAAATATTGAATTAGCTTAGGTAAGCAGAACTGCAGAATTAAGAAATGGAAAAATACAGAAAAGACATGTTTTAAAGTTACTGATAAGAAAAAGTACATTTGCAGAGAAATAATGAGGAGTGCTGACAGATGAGTTACAGAACCTTGCTCTTCTGCACGCACAAATGGTCCCATAACCTTGAAAGTGTGAAAGTAACAAGTTGATGAACTGACCATTGTAATTGGGACTAGAAGGGGGGCAGGCAGGTGTCATGCCTACAGAAGCCCACAGAAGGAACCTAATTGGAGAAACTTATCAGTACCGGGACCAATAGAAGGGCTACGGGAGGTACGGGAGAGTACCGGGACCAATTAAATGTTTTTCTATACTTAGAATGGAACAGAAGTCTATAAAAGTTGTTGTAATGCTTGAAAACGGGGCTCAGCCATTTTGAAATTGCCTTGCTTGAGACTTGTGCACAAATAAATGATTTGGACCTTCTGAACAGACTCCTGGTATCATTGGTTTGTCTGCGCTTTGCTGCTACACCATAGTAACCACAAGAATGGGTGGGTGGGATATGGACAGAGAGCGGGCATGCCTGCAATGTGTGGTTACCGCCAGTGTCAACAGTACATGGTCACCGTCAAAATAGCAGACAACATGGGTGCAGATAACACCACTTCAATTGTTGTCGTTTTGCGCATCCACAGTGCTGCCGGGCTGCACTCTGCAATTTCAGTGTGCTATCTGCTGGGGACATGCTGTGCACACCGCTTTTGCAGCTAATGCATCACTATTTGCACTATAACAGTACATTAGCTGCAAAAGCCTAACGCGGTTTAGTAAACATACAGTACCCTTAGTTTGAAATATTTAAAAGTGTGTCACCCATGGTGCATGTTGGCTGCTGCAGACTATTTAGAAATTCATTTTCAGGTGCACTCTAAGGCATTATTTGTTATTAAGATTATAATTAGCACAGTTCAGATCCTTATGCCTAGTGGCCACGCATATTAAATATGGGTCCACCTGGTCCCCCCCTCCCCCCCTCCGAGAAATCTCCAAAATCATTTCTGGTTAGGGCACTGGCATTCATCTATGCCATTTTATAGTATTTATTTTCTCATATAAAACATGCTTTACAGAGGGAAACGATCTTTTAAAATTATTCCCATAAAGGCTCAAATTTTTCGGACCTTTGCTTTTTCCTAATTGCGTAATTACTCTCCTTGGAAGTCACATTAGACGTACTTTTTGCAGACTGCTTCAACCCAACCCAGTTGTGCTGGAGACACTCTTTACAGATTGTATCAACCCGAACCTGGCAGGAGGCCACTCATTTTGCCGCATTGACTGTTTCAGGGGTTACTATTAATAATACATATTTGTTATAATTTGTTGTTATTCAAATATGTCAATGTGCATTATATTCTAATACTGTACTGTTGATCTTCTTGGAGCAAACATGCTGTCTCTCGGCAAAGATGGTGACTGAACTACCTGACACTTTTTAAAGTTCCATTTTAATTGCGAGGCAAGATGGCGTCGGAGGCGGTCATGTTGAGCTGAGCTCCTACCTGTAGGCATTTTTCGGTGTGGGCTTGCCGTACTTTGTTTCTGGCACTCTGGCAATGCCTTTGTGAAAGAGAAAGCAAGAGCCTATCCTCAGGTTCAAGGCAGTCTGTAGCAGTGACACAGAAAACGCTGGAGGACTTTGGGCTTTGCTTGATGGGGTGTGAGGCAGCTGCTTGGTGGACTGGCACCTATCTACAGCATCCATCTGAGCATCAGCGGGGTTTCTATTAGCTCCATTCAGTGCCAACCTCCTCATTCAGTAAGCATTTTGCTGCCTGGAGGTGTACTTCCACCTGGCGTTTCAGCCAGTTCACCACGGAGAGGGAGTGAAGAAGGCACCTTGTTGGCTGCTTGAGTGAAGGAAGTCCAGGATTGTGTGACTTCCCCTGTTCCATTGACTTCTGAAGGAAGGATGCCTCATGTCCTCTCTACTGAGAGGACCTGGTGTGCACTCAAATGAGTAGGATAGAGAGCCATTGGTGATAACTATGGATTCTCTATGGGAGGCCATCTCGGCTCTAAATCGGTCCTTGGTCACCTGTGTGGGATCTATGAGGGATGGCTTAACAGCAGTAGAATCATCGTTTTCTGTGGTCTCTTCATGAGTAGGAGTTGCAAGCCGGGAGAGTTGCCAGCTTGGAATGTCAAGTGGGAGAGTTGAAAGAATTGTGTGTTTGTTTCCCAAGCTGAAGATAAGATCATCGTGACAAAGTTGAAGCGATTGAAGAATGTTGCTTGGCTTGACAACTTAAGACTTTTAAACCTCTCCAAATTTCCCTTGCTCTCTCCGATTGAGATGGCAAGGAAGTATTTTAGGGAGGTTTTAAAGATCCCTTCTGATAATTTGCCTCCCCTTGCGAGAGCACAATATTTTTATTTATTTATTTAACAGGTTTTCTATACTGCTTTATCCTACGGTCAAGGCGGTTTACATTGAAACAAAACTTGATACATTGTAACAGGGCAATGAACTTGGAGAGGAGTTAATATAAGGGGAGAACAATGGTTATTCGGGGGGAAGGGGATGGGAGGGGGACAGAGGTGGTTGCACGAAGGCATTATGTCTTGACCTTAATGAAGTAGGTGTGTCTTGAGGGCCTTTCTGAATGTTAGTTGATCCTTTGTGGCCCGGAGTTGTATGGGATTATGTTCCAGAGAAAGGGCACATATAGGGAGAAGGCTCTACTGGATGTGGTGGTGCTGGATCTGGTGAAGGATGCTGGAATTGCTAGGGTGTTCTGGGTACCAGTTCTTCATGTGCGGTTATCTTTGGTCTCGTGTATTGTTTGAAGGTGAGGTGAAGGCTGATAGGCTGTTAAGGATCTTGAAAACTGTAAGGATGGCTTTAAATTTTGTGCATTCAATGACAGGTAGCCAGTGAAGCCGTTATGTGCTCAGTTATGCTGGCATTGCAAAGGGTTCATGCTGCTGTGTTGAAAGCTAGTTAGAGCGGGTGAACTGTTTTCTTAGGTAGGCCTTGGAGGATGAGGTTGCAGTAGTCCTGATGTGGGAAGATGAGAGCTTGAAGGACTGTGTAGAAGTTTTGTTGAGTTAGGAGATGCTTGAGATGTTGTACAATCTTGAGTTTATAGTATATGCACCTGGTGATGTTTCTTATGTGGGCAGGTGTTGATCAAGGGTGATACCTAGATAACTTATTTCTTGTCGTACATGGAGTTGGGTGCCATTTAGGTTTTTGGTGTCCAGTGGGATGAAGCTGCTGTCCCTGGTGATATAAACAGTTTCAGTTTTTTGATGTTCATGGTCCTGTTGTGGGTGATTGAGTCATGATTTGACTGCAGTGAAGCATTCTGTTAAGGTTGTGATGTCCAGGATTTTGAGTATTGATGGGTGAATAATCATGACAACATCAGCATATATGTGGTAGAGGACACTGAAGGTTTGTATGATAGTGCAGATCAGCTGTATGAAGATGTTGAATAATAGTGCAGAGAGGGCAGATCCTTGGGGAACTCCTTGAGTTTGAGTATATGGTCTTGAATTTGTAGATCCTAATTTTACCTGGAGGTTTCGGTTTGATAGATAGGGTTTGAATCAGCTCAGAGGGATCTCTGTTAGTCCTATTGTTTTGCAGCCTTTTGATGATTAGGGCATGAGGTATGGAGTCAAATGCTGCCTTGATGTCGAGGAATACAAGTAAGGAGCCGATGTTTAGTCTGTCTGTGCCTGTTATCTATATCTCTAAAGGTGTTTCCATATATCCTCCTGGGGGTAAACAGGATGGGGGGCAATCTGGGGACTTGGATTTGACCAGCTTCTTGGAAGATTCATTGGAGATCATTACGGACCCTGATTGTAACCTTTGCTCTCGAGTCTGATCGAGATATTGTATTACATTTATTTTATAGGAAAATTAACGTAGAGCTTTTGGGTTCAAAAGTTCAACTATTCTCTGATTCTCTAGGGAGACCCTCCAGAGGAGAAGGGAAATTTTAACTTTGTAGCCTAGAATTCTCTCTCCAGGGGCAAATTTTTTCCTAAAATTTCCTTCTAGATGTTTTGTCATATTTTCTGATAAACAGTATCTTTTTCAAACCTAAATAACTCTTTAGAGTTTATTTGTTCTAAGGAGGAGATGGTGAAGCATTGAGATATTATCCTATCTAGCTGTAGCTGTTTTTCACCTACCTATCTCTAGGGTTATTTTCTTTTTCTTTATAGTTTTAGGGTTTTTTTCTTCTTGCCTCGTTTGTGGACTAAATATGGTCTATGTTTTCCTTGCTTTTGGTATGTTTCTTATATATTATGGTGGTATCTTGAGGTCATTCTAATGTTACTTGAATGATGTGATATGATGAATTGCATAAATAAAAGCTCTGTTTCATTAATAAATTCATTCAGTCAGTTAATTTTTTTTTATTGAATTTCAAGTTTATATTACAAGACAAAATAAGATAGAAGCAGTACATAAAGAAAACAAAACACACCAGTACCCCATAACTTGGGGGAGAGGATATACCATTAAATAAGACCCCATTCAATGTACTTCTAGGGAATCCCAGAGCTCCAACCCACTACCAAATACCTACATAATTACTACCCAAATTATACAATCCATTACAGCATAAACAAAATTAAAAAACCCAAACCCACAAAAAAAGTCAACCTAAACATATCCTTGAGAAAGGCCTCAAGCTGGTTAGACGCAAAGAAAACATTTTGATACCTCACAATGCATTTACACGGAAACTTGAGGAAGAAGGATGCCCCCTTCCCCAATACCATAGGCTTAAGGGAAAGAAAAGCCCTCCTCCTCAATTATGTTGCCTTTGAAATATCCGGAAATATATTAATTCTTTGACCACAAAAGGAGAGAGTTTTCTTCTGGAAAAACCTATGCAGAACAGTATTACGATCTATCAAAGAACAAAAGGATACTAATAATGTAGACCAAGAGGTAATATTATCATTGGAACTCTCCAGGAAAGCTGACAAGTCCAAACTACTCACTGCAGAAAACTGATCCATATTTGCACCTCCTCAATCAGGGCCATCTTACCCACTGGAGAGTAATAAACTTTTGAGATTTTTATCCCATCAGTGATTAATACCCAAGTTCTCCTTCATGAACATCTGAAGGAGAATCATGGGAAATAAGTAATGAATACGAGGAAAGTTCAAAAATCTCAAATTGCATATACGACTAGTGTTTTCCAGTGCTTCTAAATGCCTGTGGATATGAAGGCTATCCTTAATCAAGGAGGTACTCACAGTATGTAATGTAATGTAGAAACATGTGTATCAAGCTTAACAAACCCACCATTTAACACAGACACCTTTCATCATGTTCCTTCAATTTTGCTATAGTGTCCACTGTGGAATTTGAAAAAGTCCTTCATAGATGGCCCCAAGGAGAGTCCTAAAGGAGTAATATTTATTTATTTTATTTATTTAGCTGCATTTATATCCTGCTTTTCACCAGGTCAAAGCGGTCAGGGGATACATTTAACATGAGAGGATTTGAGACACATACATTAATACTTACAGGGAACATGGGCAATGGAGGGTTAAGTGGCTTGCCCAAGACCACAAGGAGCACCTGTGGGACTAGAAACCCCAGTCCTTCCGGCCCAAGGTTGCTGTCCTCTAGTGGGATTTGAACCACTGACCTTCCAGCCTGAAGTACCTTGCCCCAACCACTAGGCCACTCTCCTCCACTCATCCAAAATGTCTCTTAAAGTAACTGTGTCAGATGAAACAGGAACAACAGCAGCTAAAGACACAGTAAACATACTGTACCTCCTTTGGGAGCAGTAAAACTGCTGCAGTTTCCAGAGCCCACATCCCAGCAGAAGAGGCTCCCTCCAGTGTAACAGTAATGGAAACAGGTGGGGCACTATCCATATCCTAGAGAGTCCTTCTGCCTCAACAGATACAATGATGGAATGAGAGAGTGGGGTAAGAACACCTAATGAGTCCATAGAATCAGGTGAGCCACCAGAATTCCCCATAGGCATAGATGACAAAGCTACAACATGACGATCCATAGGACCAGACACTGTCACCACCTTCTTATCTGGTTGCAGCCACAAGCTGCCCTGTCACCGGCAGCGTCTAGCAGCGGGATGGGCTCCGATTCCCCAGTCAGTTAATTTAATCTCATTCTTAACCCTTCATCTAATTACTTAAGTGTGAAATATGCTCATTGTTGATTACTGTTTAAACGTATGAACAACTCACTCTATTATTCCATAATCTGGCACTTAAATCTATCAATCCTTTTCATGCTTCATATTGTCAATTTTTGATAAAAAGTTGATTGATTAAATAGTTTCAACTCATATTAATAGCATTTCTTTTGTTGCTTTTCTTTGTTTGCCCCCCTCAAAAGTAGTGGACTAAATATTTTTTCCTTATTATATTATCTGTTTGCTTTTTGGACAATTTCTGTTCATTCATGTATTTTGCTCAGATGATGTTTTATTGAAATTTATAAATACAACATTTTTAAAAATTGACGACTAACAAATTTTTTAAAAGCTAAAAATACAATCCGTTCCTTTTTATTCTATGGCATAGCTCTTAATTACTTAATATTTTTTATTGTTCCTCTTAATGAAATTCAATTAAATAAGCTCTCACAAAAATTTCTGTTTGAAATTGATCCTTTAGATTCTAAGGGGGATGTTTACTAAACACCGTTGCTGTGCGGGTCCCCGTTAGTGTGCGTGTGCCATATAAGGAGTGGGCGGGCCAGGCAGAAAAAGGAAAATGAAACGGGATAAAGCGATCGCACATATGCGTGGGGCGCAAGTGTGCGTGGTCCACATTAGCGCGTCAGAAGGCCAAGTGGCGCACTGCTGGCCACACAAAAGAACACAGCTGTAGTACAACGGTGAAGACACTAAGCAATGGTGCAAGGGCCATGGGTTCAAACCCCCACTGTGCACAATGAACAAGGCTGTCTCAGGCAGTACCTATTATGGGGAGGAATATATTTTAGGAGGCAGTCAAAATCTGGGAGGCAGAATGCGGTGCGCCGAAGTGCAAAGACAAGAACAGAGCCACAGCACAAAGGTGAAGACACTGACCAATGAAGTAGGGAGCAGGGGTTCAATCCCCCCCAGTGCACACTGAAAGCAGTTGTCTGTGTCATTATTTTCGCAGCCACACAAATCATGGCCGACAGAAGTGCTTGCGCTGCTGTGCGTAAAGCGTCGCACGAATGGTTTTGGAGGGCTCCGAATACTGGGAGGAATAAGTCACGCACTGATGGGAAAGCAGAAGAACTGAGCCACAGCATGATGGTTAGAACGCTGACCAATGATGTAGGGAGCAGGGGTTCAATCCCCCCCAATGCACACTGAAAGCAATTGTCTGTGTCATTATTTTCGCAGCCACACAAATCATGGCCGACAGAAGTGCTTGCGCTGCTGTGCGTAAAGCGTCGCACGAATGGTTTTGGAGGGCTCCGAATACTGGGAGGAATAAGTCGCGCACTGATGGGAAAGCAGAAGAACTGAGCCACAGCATGATGGTTAGAACGCTGACCAATGATGTAGGGAGCAGTGGTTCAATCCCCCCCAATGCACACTGAAAGCAGTTGTCTGTGTCATTATTTTCGCAGCCACACAAATCATGGCCGACAGAAGTGCTTGCGCTGCTGTGCGTAAAGCGTCGCACGAATGGTTTTGGAGGGCTACGAATACTGGGAGGAATAAGTCGCGCACTGATGGGAAAGCAGAAGAACTGAGCCACAGCATGATGGTTAGAACGCTGACCAATGATGTAGGGAGCAGGGGTTCAATCCCCCCCAATGCACCCTGAAAGCAGTTGTCTGTGTCATTATTTTCGCAGCCACACAAATCATGGCCGACAGAAGTGCTTGCGCTGCTGTGCGTAAAGCGTCGCACGAATGGTTTTGGAGGGCTACGAATACTGGGAGGCATAAGTCGCGCATTGATGGGAAAGCAGAAGAACTGAGCCACAGCATGATGGTATGAACAATGACCAATACTGCAGGGAGCAGGGGTGTGTACACTGAAGACAGCTGGCTGAGGCATAGGAAAACTTGGTGGCATAAGGGGTTGTGGTGCTGGTCATAAGGGTGTGTGGCAATGGTTGTGGAGGCATAATAATGTTGGACAGGCATATGGTGGTGTGCTGATTTGCAAGCACACAAACACAATCGCTGTGCAATGGTGCAGGGATCAGGGGTGCAATCCCCCACAATGGCAAATGAACATGTCTGGCAGAGGCAGTACCTGTAAGGGGTAAGATTGCCTCAGGAGGGTGTTATTGCATATGTGTGCAATAATCGTTTTCTAGCAAATGTACTCTCAGAGCACTGTAACATAACGTGCCCCTGAAGTCACCCCAGAGGACACATCTCTAAATGCAGTGTCTGCCACGCCACCCTACAATGTTGCTGAAAGAGTGGCCGAGGGTGCGGCATATAGGGTGCCCTATGAGGCAGGGAAAGGTCACAGCACTGTTTCTGCTGGCAGCACTGTGCATTGTAACGTATGGAAAAAAAAAGTAGGTGTGCTGACACAGGTCTGGCATACGTGATTTAGCAGTGAGGGACTGCAGACAGCCCCTGGTTACTGATATCAACAGGGTGTCAGAGTTAATCTCATATTGCAATCCTTTGTCTGGGCCTGCCTGCAGCCCGTCGCTGTGAAATCAGCAATGGCAGACCTGGGTCAGGCCTTATTTATATACCAAGGTGGGGCTGTAGACAGGACCTGGTGACTCATATCAACATGGAAGCAGAGTCAATATCATCGATTAAACTGCCCTATTACCTCTGGAGACTGAAATCCCCGGACTAACACAGCTCCATGGCATCCATGGTCTGTTGAAAATACACACACCCCTATGTCATGAATGCTGAAAACTGGTGAATACACCAATGATGTTGCAGGGGTCCTGGTTTGCTCTTTCCAGTGAATAAGGGTGGCTGAGGTATGTCCCCTCTCTGTGAGCAAGTGCACAGCAAGCATTCCTGGCATAGTAAGACAACTACACCCTTGTGCCATATATCATTGCACCTTTCATGGTGCAGCACACGTAACATCACAAACATACGCTGTCAGCAAACGGGAAATGTAAGTGTTCCCCAGAGGCCCTGTTGAAAGGCTGTCCACTCCCAGGCCACTATCGTAGGCACCCCATAAGCTGTCTGAATCAAAGGTGTGCCAGAAGATGCGCTAAGGATGTATAGGTGAAATCAAAAGGCTTAGCTGATAACAGTTACATCTCCCAATTTGAATGCAAACAGAGGTATGTGCCAAACACACATAACACAAACACTGCACAGAGCAGAGACCACAGACAATACCAAAGTAAATGAAGGACTGACATAAGTTGATGGGCTGCAGTAAGTAGCTGCAGGCCATGTGACACCCCTAAAATGTGAAAAACATATCGTCGGCAGCTAAACCCATGCACAGATTGATGGTAATGTAACATGCTATACTGACAGTGTGTGACAGAGGATGGGAAGATGTGTGTAGCAGGGGAGGCAGAAACAGAGGAATATGTGAAATATCAGGATGATGGTGGAGTACAAGTGCTAGGCAGAGCACACACACGAGAGGCAAGCAGGTTGAGATGCAATGCACGAATTTGTGGTAGTCCACGACGTGGTTCAGCAGCATGCACATCAGGGTAGGATGGCACATAGCTGGCAGAGAAAGGATGGACGGAAGGGTGTCTCACAACTAAGGTAATGGTACAATGTGGTCATGCCACCGATGTGCACACATATGACTGTCACACGAATGAAAAGCACATATGCAGGACAAGCATACAAACCCAACAGAGTAGACAGTAAGCACAACGACGACCAATAGCACAAATGGCAATGGCTAAACCGGTAAGCAACACCGCCCATGTGAGGTCATCAGCAAAGGCTGCTTAACCAAAAACTGCATGCCAGTACACAAAACGCCTGCTGGCTGTCAAGTCAAACAACCACAGAAAAAACAAATCTGGAGCAAATGCACATGCTGATCCCCCATGTACAGATCTAATTGCTCTCTGTATTTTGCAACACCGACACCTGCACAAACACAATGAAATGTCCTGCACTGACTACAGCATGCAAAACAAGGAAATAATTACGCACAAGGGTATCAGAGGATGCTCCCTGGATCAGGTGAATAATCTGGATAAGAACACGAGACAGCTCAACATGCAATCAGGTGTAGCACACAAACCACCTGAATCACAGCAAAAATGAAGGCCCACATGCAATGGGATGTAAAGACCCTAAAGTGTGAGGCGGCTATAACAAAACAAATGTCATGGCTAGGCAGCACACAGGATGCACCGTTTTCTACAGTGATGAAAGGGAAGGGTGTGTGTAGAGGTGAGGAACCTGGTGGTACCTCATGGTCCACTTAGCCCAGTGGAATAAAAAACAAAAGATGACATGTGTGGAAAAGACATGCATACAACAGAGTTCAAACACATGACTGTAGCCAATACCAAAAACACGACAATGAGCACATTCTAGCACAAATATCGCAAAGGGATGGTGTGTATGTCAAGCGTTCATACACAGTGATGTGCCATGTGGCTGTCACATACAGAGCTGGCACTGTACAAGGATGTGAGCACATGTGCCCCATGTACATGAACAGCACAGGAACACATAAAGGGGATGTATGTTCAAATAACGGAGGACTAACATAGTGAAGTGAAACATGGCTTGCACCCCAAACAACCAGTGAACAAGTCACACCAGCACCCCATGTGGCCTACGACAGGTTATGTAACCCTCCATCACCTAGCAACAACAACAACATCATCTACATGCTGTGACATTGCCAGGAGGAAAATGGATTCCCGGCCTCACAAGGAGCCATGACAGATACAAAGGCACACATTGATCATGGTGACAGACCTGAAATGCAATCAGCAAACGAGACAAATGTTGGTTAAATACATAACTTTATTTGGTTTGCACATCACAAATAGTGTATACAGTGCCATCATAATATGAGGGCTGACGGCATCCCTTTGGAAAGCGCTCAAAACCATTAGCATGTCACAAAGCCACCTCCTACACAAAGGTCACTTGCTTGACACCAAATTAGCGACAACAGATAGAATGGGCATCAGGTGCATGCTCTGCACCTCACACCAGACCCCCCCAGCCCCCCCTTGCTGCTGAATGTCGCAAATGTGTCACCCACATATGAGTGCATGTACAGAGTAGATGCTGCATGCTGAGGACCCAACACACCTCATCTGTCCCTCAGAAAATATCCATATGTCCAAACAGGGGTCAGACTAACTCCTAAAAGATATTTTGGTCAAAGTTTGTGAATGTCAAAAAACATGCAATAAAAGTATTGGTGATGCTCACATCCCAATGCCTGATATTGCATTACACGCTACACCACTGTGGACACAAACAATCATGTAAATCACAATAAGCATCTGCTAACAGGTACCACATGCACATGAACACAGACATAATACCAACCCAACAACCAGAAGAAAAATGCACATATAACACCATCAAGAAGGTCAACATGCACTGTTGTATTGGGGAAACAGTGCTCTGTCACATATACCAGGATACATGGAATTCTCGTTACGAAGTCCTATGGTCAGGCACACAGCCACACTCCAAACATAATGTGGCAATGTGAGTGTCGCTACCACAAGCCATAATCATGACCGTGAGGATGGGAAATGCAAGGTGTGTACAGACATGCTGACTGTCATTTATGCACAGTAAACCAACACAAGAAGCAGCATATGAATAAGGAAATAATGGACAAACATATTACAGGGATCCACACAGAAGCCATATGTCCACATGTTGTGTCTCAGAAACATAGTCAGTCAGTTGCACAAGCACAAGCCACATTGCAACATGATATAGTGATGACACACATGCATGTAAGCACCCTTGGGTCACTGAACACATCATTCCAAGATGTTGTTGTGCGTGAAAGCATTGTGGAGTAAAAATAGGGATCATGTCCAGGTGGAAAATGGGTGGACGTAGACAATAGGAGCATCCCATCGTTGGCTACATGACAAATACATGGCCTGTATGCTTGTGTTGTAAGAAAAACATGCGAATATCGTTGGTGCCATGTTACAGCCATGGTCAAAACACAGCGAAAAAACAACTGTGGCAAAATGTACCACCTACAATGTCCATGTCAGTTGCTGCTGCACAAGGGGGGATCATTGTAAAACGTCAGAATTGTATCTGCAATCCAACAACTCATGTTAAATTTGTTTTTGCAGCTCTGGCCATGCATAGTCAAGTGTCTGTGTTCAATATACCACAGTCCTTCAAAGTGCATGTGTGTCCCCTACAATGAGGAGCACTTCCTGCCACACAATTGCATCAGCAGTGCCATCGACACCTCTGTCATGGGGAAATCAGTAGTCAAAGATCAATAATGTCCATCCCAGTCATGTGTTGCACTCTCAGAGGTAAAACATCCAATGGCAAAATGTCATAGCAAAGACTTGCATGGTGGTCTGTCCTCAAACAGGTGGGTGGTGCTGACAACGGTTGCAGTGTAAGACATGTGTCTGGTCTGTTGTCTGGCCTGTGTCAGGAGAGGGGAAGTATGTTATCGTCAGACACCCTGGAAAATAAACAAAAATGTCATAACGTCACAGCTGTGGATATGCTGAAGAAAGGGATACAAAGGCAAACATGACCTGATAGCAACATTAAACATAACCTTGTGGCCAACATCATTATTCCACAACACAGACATGGGTGTCACATGGATATGTTAATGTCCATGCTCCAGTCACACAGGTGTGTTGCAGCTACACACCATATGCAGCTGTCCATGTGAGCATAGAGGAAATGTTACATGACCATCACAACAACATCAAATCATCACCAATTAAAGACAGATGTAATGATCCGAAAAGAAAACACATAGACATACCGTGTGTGTGCATCAGGTGTATCGCACCAATCGCTTGAGTCACTACACAACAAGATCAGGTACACCTGAAGGGAGACAATGTCAACAGAAGGTGGAGAATCAGCATGTCAAGCCACTGTTGATGACTGGCCAGATTATGTGCATATCTGGAAAAAGAAATAAAAACACACCAGTGCTTAATCACAACACAATACACATGTCCTCTCAATGCACACAACACATCACCCTAATGTTGACAACGTAAACGCCACTATGTAAGAGGTAGCATAGTCACAACAGACACCCAGGGGCACAGACCCATAACAGCACATGATAATGTATGATGTATGAGCAATGCGTCATCACACAGGCAACCGAGAAACAGCCACACAAACAGTATGCAAATGTAAAATTGCCATCTGTAACACATGGCCTGTATGTGCACAGGTGTATATCTGTACATATAACGGCCCAGTGAACATGCAAAGATACCCTGTTGTTGTCTGATAGTACATTGCTTGGGGACAGAGAAAGTGTAGGCAAACTACAGGAAACAACATCCTACACACACATGCAGGTCTGCTGTACATGTCACATTGAGAGTGTGGCAGTGGACATGCAGAACCAAAACACAAGGGAATATGAGTGACAACATCAAGAGATGGGTTACCGAGGCTAAACCTAACAAATAGGAAACCAAATCATCTGTGCAATATGACAGATCAGTAAACACAATTACTGCAGGCACACACAATGTCTATGTACATCCACCTACCAAAACCAAATGCATATTTGCTGATGTACAGACACATGACAATGCACCAGCCCAACAGCATCCGAAAAAAGTATGTCCTCTGCATTTGGAGACATAAGAGAAGCAAACAAATGTAATGTTATAGCTGTGAATCACACATTGCACCGTCATGTCATCAGCTGTCACACCCCACAACAGCCCACAATTACAGACTGCTCCCTATCACAATGTACATATCTCATACATGTCAAAGGCATCATGGAGGTGTTGCAGGCGATCTACAGGTGTGTGTAGTGTCCCTGTCCCCTCCCTTACCTCTCTGTCCTTGTACGCACAGAGCAATAGAGGTGGATGCGTACACCAGGCTTTTGTCTCATTCCCAGATTGCAATATACCCCTTGTAGCACCAGTTTGGCAGAAAGGACCCCTCTACCTGTTGAATGGTCTCCCAAAGTTGTATGTTAACCCACTGGCAATTGGCAAAACGCACTGGAAATATGCACCTCCACCTCATGTATCCACGTATCAAAAACATATCCTGGTTTGTACATCTCATATCTTCTGTAATATTGGCAGCTATGTGCTGATGATATGCACAAATAGCATTCAAAATGTGCTACATGTTGTAAAAAACACCACCCCATGTCTGCATGTGACAAACCCCTGAGGGCTGCATGCCATCCCAATGTGTGTTAGTCAGCACGTCAAAACATGCATACCCTACATGTGCAACTCTGATAAATAGCTGGCACCTAAGTCTGTGTATGTAAGCCAATGTAATCCTCGCTTGCTTGTGTCTGCAATAAATTTGTTCCTATGGTCTGTGTTCTCGTGACCTACACACATACACAGCCTGTATCAGACGCATGATGGCAGATGTTGTCACAGCATCAGCGAGATACGCCATTTAATCCATGAAATACCTGCTATACCACAAGACAGACCCCCATTCTGTGCACCACCTGGCTACTGTAAACCACCCCTTGATGTTTCTGCCTAATACATCTCACGATGTGTGTAGATATCCATCACTGCAGTGAAGGTAGACTCACCAAGGTACAAATGTTGTAGTAAAACTCCCTTGCTGGACAGTGCACAGGTCCCCCCCCCCTAGACATATCCATGTCATGGCTACCTGCTCACCTACACATTTTGACACACGTCACGGTTGACATCCACAAACCACACACATTGTTGATACAATCCTCACATACTAGCACTAACTATGTCTATTGTGCTTTGTGTGACATGTTGCCACACACATGAGGAGCACTCAAACATAGGCATCGCACAGGAGCTTAATACCAACAAAAGCATCACAAATGTGTCTGATGTAAATGCAACACAATGGACAAATGTCCACAAACAGGGAGTAAACGCCCAACGTGAACATCGCAACATATGTCTGACACTGTGCGGCAGCCATATAATGTAAAAAAGCACCTTGTGGTCTGACAACAGCTGCTGCTATCACAGACCGACACTAACTGGGAATGTCACCCGCCAAACATCCCACAGAGATACCAACAAACCCACACATCATCTGCAACCAACTGTTGTTGTGCACTCCCCACATTATTTGTGCCACACCCAGGCACCTATGTTATGTTCGCATTGAGAGTCAACTGTTAATGCAGTGTTGCATACACATGCAATATGTACATAAAACATAACCCAATAACCATTACACACATTGTATAGCACATTCGTGTGGTAAGATAATTAATACGTACATGAGAACAGCTCTGCAATCAGCCTCCGCCTGACTGCTGAGCCCTCCCGTGTGTCACCACTGGCACGTACAGGGGGGCACATTGGATCTTCCTCAAGATCCGCATTAATCTCTGCAGGGATATCGTGCCTGAGAGCAATGTTGTGCAGGATGCAACAGGCTATGATAATCTCTGCAACACTGCGTGGCTTATATTGTAAGGCCCCACCTGTCCTATCCAGACACCTGAAGCGACTCTTCAAAACGCCAAAGGTGCGCTCTATCACTGAGCGGCTGGAGGCATGGGCCTCATTGTACCTCTGCTCTGCACGTGTCCGTGGCTGACGAACAGGAGTCAGCAGCCAGGGGCGACAACCATATCCTGCATCACCTGCAGAAAGAAATGTTGCATGTAAATGCAGGGGTCCATGTGAAACATTCCTCACAGCTGTGTAGACATGAGATACAAACCCACAAAACATGATGACACTAATATACAGCACAACAACTGTGCAGCTCTAACAGATATACATATGATGACATAAACTTAACACATGGCCTATGCAGCCTGTAAACACCTAGCAAATATTAAAAAGGTTCCAGAGACACCCTTAGCTTGTGTGTGTGTGTGTGTGTGTGTGTGTGTGTGTGTGTGTGTGTGTGTGTGTGTGTGTGTGCAACATGCGTATGGTAATGCAGTTACTGTCCACATCTGCAACACCACAACTGTGAGACCACAACAGCAATACAATGCTCACATAATCAAAGGGTATGTCTCATCACTAACCGAGAAAAAACACACAGCCATTTGCGAGAGCCACACATATACACCATGTATGCCATGGAGGTATGTAAGAATGAAAAACATATCACCTATATACATCCTGTTGATGAAGGTCAGCATATCAAGATTTGTTAGTCAGCCAACATATGCTGTGTAGTGCTGTTTGCTAATCCCTGTAATTGCCATCCTCTGCACATTCCCCATCCTGTACACATCCCTTTGAAGGTACAGTCGTCCAACATGCACACTGTACCCCTCATTAGTATGCCCACAAAACACATGCATAGCCACATTACTGTCCTGTGTAGCTGGTTCCAATACCTCCCTGTATGTACCCACTTAGTCCCCCTGCTATAACTGTAATCTCTCCACAATGTGAGGCTAAGTGCGGATGGGCAGACAAGTTGACAGTAACTTACGCTCATCTACAGTGGCAAAAGATACTGTAAACCCTATATAGTGTTACAAGCCTGCTGTGACATAGCCAATATGTATGGCCAGAGATATGCACACGTCTCATTCCCTGCTGGAAAGCTCAACATCATCCATGAGATATTATTATACACCTACTCATGTTAGCTATTGACCCCTGGGTGACAACTCCATCACAGAGTGCGTGTGTGAAACGAAAACACACATGACACGTGTGTAGTTATACGGATTGCCCAAAAAATAAATGTTAAATGACCTCGAAACATTATGCAACAATTAACCATCATCACATTAGTATGTGATGGACAAAACCCCCCACCCCCCATCCCATGTGTGCATATGCCAACAACATGCACTCTGAGGGAAGCATCAACAACATTGACATATCCACTGTGGTGTATGCACATGTACAACATGTGCATGTTAAGATCATATACTGTTAAGAGCATTATGATCTGCGGTTAATGTCTGTGGTCTTAGTAGACGTACAGACACCTGTCATCATGTATACTGACACCAGTCCTGTGGATAACATCTATCATATGTGAAGTGCATGTGTTCCAAAATAATACATCAGCATCTGTGATTACACATAGAGACATGTAGAAAGACATACATAGATAACACATTCTGACATACTCACCCAGCAATATACATTCGGCATATCGCCCCTCCTCAAATTGTGTGAATAGTGCCGAGTGATGCAGGATATAGGAGTCATGGGTGGACCCTGCAAACCTAGGGACCACATTCAGAATATGCAGATCTGCATCACATACAACCTGAACATTCAGGGAATGGTAGTGTTTGCGGTTGCGGTACGCTACCTCCCTGTCTCTAGGCGGGACCAGGGCAACATGTGTGCAATCAATAGCTCCCATCACGTGTGGTATCCCGGCTAATGCCTCAAAGGCCTGGTTCAGGGTCCACCATTGTTGCCTAGTGTGGGGCATGGCTATGTAATTCCCCACCCGGCTGACCATGGCACGCAGTACTTGGTGGAGACATCGTGAGAAGGTGGGGCGGCTCATGCCACCCACTGCGGCCACAGATGACTGGAAACAGCCGGAGGCAAAGAAATGTAAGGCAGCAAGGAGCTTGACTAAACCTGGTATTGCATGGGACCGATCAGTCAGGGGCTCGAGGTCAGGTCTTAGATCCTCATAGAGACCCCTAATAGCCCTTGTGCTCAGTCGGTAAAGGGAGATGACCTGGTCCTCTCGCATGTCATGGAGCTGGGGTCGGGGCCTGTAGAGGCGTGGCTGCCGAGCCTGCACCTCGGCACGCCTTCTGCGCCGTGCACGCACAGCACCTGGCCGGACCACCCCCACAGCTGCAGGTCTGAGTTGCTGCGGGACTATACCCATGCCCTGTTCCACAGCCCCATCGACACCATCTCCCCTGTCCGGCAACCCCAGCATCTGCCCACTACACAGGACACATGCAGAAACATATATATGCGCCATAAACTCCTCCCGGCAAACTAAACCAAACAAAGCTGTCACACACAAAAACCTATCTAAGCTATGTACAAACTACACACCACAGAGGACTATACACACACAAGACAATACAATCCCCAGTACAAACAACACCAAAACAATCTACACATACACCTGTGTAGACTCCCTTCCTGTCTCTCAGCAAACACACTCCTACTCTTCTCCGCCTAGAACCCTCAACGTGGACAAGCTGTACTCCTTCACTTATATATGTTGTTTCATTGCCTTGACGGGGAATGCGCATGCGCAATTGCTCGCAGACGACAATCTTGTGTCGCGCGCATGCGCGACTCTACGCATGGGTGTCGGCATGTGCGTGGTGACACCTACATGCGCATTGCCTCGCACATGCGCAAAACGGACACAGACGCCCATGCGGCACTCACCGTAATGCGCATGCGTTGTCCTACAATGTCTCTCAGCGCATGTGGGTGGTCACGTGTACAGACACCCATGCGTAAGCCGGCACGCGCACGCCGCAGGAGCGCGATGCACGAGCGCGACGCACGAGCGCGACGCAAGAGCGCCACGCCTGCACAAATGCGCATGTGCCGAAACAAAAGGGGAAAAAAAGTATAAATAGGCCTGAACACGTGGCACAAGTTGAGGGTTGTTAGAGGAGTTTCACCTACAGACAGAGAGATAGAGAGACATCCAGAGACAGAGCCTAGGTTAGAGGTAGTCCACAGGAAGGAGTGAGACAGACAGGTACAGAGTGCAATAGGGATTGAGGCTGTGGTGGGAGTAAGTCAGAGGAAGGAGAGATAGAGAGAGCTAGACAGAGTCTGAGGGAGAGAGGCTGTGTTAGGGGTACGGCACAGGAGAGAGGGAGAGGATAACAACATACGGTCAGTGTATTATCCCTGTCCCCTTGCTTATTTACGTGACAGGTCACCTGTGTTAGAGTGTACTGTATTGTGTCCTGTAGTGTAGTGTCCCTGTTATTTGTTTTGTGTGCTCTGTCCTGCTGTGTGTAGGTGAGTGTGCGTGTGGTGAGAGGTGCCTGTGCCCAAGAGGGAGATGGAGAGGGACAGTGACAGAGAGGGTCAGGGTGAGGTGGTGGAGGATGTGGGCCAGCCAGTTGGTGCTGAGTCACCCATGGCACAGACTGCACAGGCTAGGCAGGAACAGGCAGGGCCATCTGCTGTGCCACAGCAGTCACATTACAGCCAAACAGCCAAAAGAAAAAGGATCCCTCTGCCTGCAACACAGAGGAAGAGAGCAGTAAAGTTCAGTGACAGGGAAAACCATATACTACTGTCATATGTCATAGACAACTATGATGTATTATTTGGCAGAATGAGCACACGCACAACTGTGGCAAACAGAATGGCCGTGTGGGAGGATGCGCGTGCTGCAATGTCTGAGGTAGGGGGCCCTGCACGTGATATTGAAAGCCTCAAAAAAAGGTTTTCAGACATCAAGAGAGGTGTCCGTCAGCACATGGTTGCTGAAAAACAACATGCTATGGGCACAGGTGGCGGAGGCCCCTTCATACCCACACTCACGCCCCTCGAACAAGAACTCGCAACACGATTGGGAGACATCTACCTTCGTGGACTGCCTGAGGCCCTTGATACCGCACATCCACATGCAGGTATGTACACTAACTGCTCTTTTGTGTGTCCCGTATAATCGCAACATTTCATACAGAACAGTCATATGCACATATACTCCCATATGTGTCACCCAATCCTCATCATGTCCCTATCCTGGTGGAACATGTGTGTGATATATCCGTACATCACCTCTTATGTTGACATGTCTGTGGTCAACATCCTAACGTAGCTCCTCAACCCATCCTCAAAATAATCTGGGATTGTGAAGCACACACACACACAGACACGAGTCGCTAGCCTACAAACACACCTGTGATTGCCATACACTCTATTACTGTGCTGGTCATTTCCAAGGCATGTTCCTATGACATTACATCAATAAAGTGCTGCATGTGCAGCTTAGTGGGCCAAAGGTGCTGTCTAGTTGCCATCCGCTACACAATGGGTCACTGCGAGTCACATGGAGCAATGATAAGATAAGCTGACATACAAATATGAACCATACTCAGAATCGCACACACACATGTAGTGTTTTGCAAAACCAGGTTTGATGGTGGGGGCAGGAACACGCATGTGCGGACATTTGTTGCACAGCTGAGGAACGGGATGCTATGGGCAAACATGTGCAATGTGACCATGAACATGAACAAGGGCAACCTGCCATCTGTGCATGGGCACAGCACACACATGTGGTCCAGACTCAGCTACATGGTGCGGACAAACACGTCTGGGAGTGTGTCCTGTGTCCGGCATGCCGCACACATGGATGGAGGCAACCCATCCTGTCTGTGTGTTTGTGGTAGGCGATGGCCTATGCCCCATGCTAATTGAACTAAGCTGACAGGCCTAACAAGCTTGCCCTGTAAATGATGTCTGTGAAGAGGCCTATAGGAATTGCACATCCCCCTATATGCTGCTGTAGACGTTTAAATCATTAAAAGCAATGCATTAACCTAGACAAGTACAATTTCAATAATGGGAGAAATATGTTTAAATGCCGACTGATAAGACAATGCAGCTGTAAGGGATCTAAATGAAACTGCTGACACAAAGGCTGCTGAGCCCTGCTACCCTACACACACAAATTGGCTCAATGGCCTTGGAAGTATTAAAGTAACAAGCTGAATAACTGCCCATTGTACTTGTGACTAGGAGGGGGACAAAGCAGGTGCTGAGCCCATTCCAAAGAAATATTTGGATAATCATATCAGTAACGGGACCAATAGAAGGGGTACGGGAGGAATGGCAGGTTAGCGGGACCAATGAAATGTTTCTCTATACCTGGAATGGAGGAAATGTCAAGAAACGTATTTTCTTTTGCCAGAGTACGGGGCTCAGCCATATTGAAATGTATTAGTGTCTGAGCATGTGCACAGTAAACTGGCTTGGATCCCTGAAAACACTACTGGTGTAATTTAGTGCATGTTTATCTGCTGCTCCATTTTCTGTATCACACACGTATACATATGTGGATTCCTGAAACATATGTGTCTCTCTCTTTGATTGTTCCCAATGCAGGTGACTACAGAGAAATGGGTGCTGAGGAGGAGGAGGAGGAGGAGGAGGAGGAGGCGGTGGTGGAGGAGGTGGAGGTCAACATCACAGCCCCAATGAGCCTGGTGGAGGCAGAGGCTGCTGTCTCAGGGGGCAGCACAATTGCTGATGATGAGTCCCTGGAGCCACACATGCACACCAGGACACCACTGGTGGAAGCAGAAATAGAAGGCAGCCAACAACCAATGCCAGCCGAAGACGCACATACACCTCTCCCGCAGATGATGATGGGGGAGTTGAGGGCCTATGGTGCATCATCACATCGCAATGCTGAAGGTGGGTGACAAAAGACTGTCACAACCACACCACAGACACCAGTAGTCTATAGTTGGTGTATGTGTGGTGGCTGTCCCAACATCACCTACACACATGTTACATGTTACGCTCACATTTATGAGATGTGTGAGAACAAAAGGTAGCGGGGTACATTAAATGATGTTATTGTGTCCCACAGTAGAATAGTGTAAGGTCAGGTTGATACACACAGATGCAGACATAAGAGGAATGTTTATGACGGGCCAGCACGTTCTGACATCATAAATAGATACTGAAATTGGCAAACCAACATCCTGCCTCTCTGCAGACACCCAAATGTCTTGTGAACAGCAGGATGACAGCTAACCCATAGTCTGCCAAAGTAATGAGCATATATACAGCTATGTAACCCTCCTCTGTGTAACAGTGAAGGTGCATATGTATCACTCAGGTTGTCACATATGTGCAGCAGAGGGGCACATGTGCAGGTAAGGTGTGTTATCTCTGCGCTCACCTAACATCCCATAGCTTCATTTACAAACAAATGTTCCTTGGCAGTAATTGTGTTTATCCCTCCACATGTGTCCCCAATTGTGATGGATTAGGTCAACCGTCCTGTGTTAATCACTGTTGGTGTCCAGCTGATATATTTGTGTCTAGTGCATGCTGCACCTCACCAACACGATGGATATGTGATAGCTCTCATTGGCCAATCCTGTTGCCACAACAGTAGTATGTGGGTGTGTCTGCACAGCCTGTATATCGTTGTGATGGCATCCCACATCTACGTCGTGAGATGTGTCCTCTGGGTTAGTCTGACATCTACTACTGTGGTCATGAGGTATATTGCCCCTATCCATCTGTGTGATGTTGTCTGCCGTATCACATCACCAATCGTGTGGGATGTGCATGACATGTTTGTGTATGGCGCTCGAGTAGTGGAGACGTATCTAATAGAGCACCCTGTATCCCATGCACAGGCAGTAGACGCAGTCTGGACCGTATACGCCATGCAGTGGAGCAGAACACAAGGGAGGTGTGTGCTGAGCAGCGGCAATTACGTGACGTTGTACAAAACATGGCCGTCCCTCGTATATGTGAGGCCCTTGAGGGCATACTTGAGGTTCTGCGACGATGTGCACCTGCACCACCACCAGCACTGGTTCCAGATGGGGGTCATGGCCGGGGGAGAAGGGGGGTGGGGGGCCGACGTGTCAGGCGTGGGCGACCACGTCGCCAATAACGGTAGAGTAATATATGCATAATCCTGATACTATCCTATATTTCTCTATGTTGCTATGCTCAGTTGGAGAACATATGTATCCAGTTAAACATATTTCAGAGTGTTTGTTATGTGTCAAATGTGAAAAGATGACATATGCTAATCATATGTTGTGTGTCTGTCAGCTAAACCTTTTCTTTGTAACACAACAACATGTAACTATACATGTTTATATGGTAACCTACATCTGAGGGTAAAGCTGCAACAATAAACAGCTGTCTTACCATACATACAGTGTGTGTGTACAATGAGTGTCCATGTTGTCCCATGTGTATCTCGGTGTTTGGGGGTGGGAACCCTATATGAGCCGCACCCAGGTCATATAGTGCTGGGTGCACTATATGACCCACACACAGGTTCCCTGTGACATATACTTTGCCAGAGGCAGCTACAATTGTCATGCTACACACATATGTAATGTGTCATGTGCACCCTGTTTCGCCACAGCCTTGGGGCTGCAGCGGCACAGTGTGCACAGACATCCATGTGGTCACAGGGGGACTATGTTGTCAATGGCTGGTTTACTTGACATACTCATCACCGTGTGCAATCCATCATATACTACACATTGGTGGCATATGTGTGACCGTTGCCCTTGACCACATCAATAATCACGTGCCTCCCACCCCACCATAGGGATGCCTGTGTCAGAGGCATAAATGGGTGTCATGCCTATGTTGGAGACTCAAATATGTGCAGATCTTTGTTTCACATAGGACCATCCCTGTGCCATGTACATCAGTGGGAAAGCTGCTACGTTGCAACAGTTAATGCAGAACCCTAGTTGAATACACCTACACACATGGGCTTGTAGAACACCTTAATGTGTTGACAATGTCATTTTCAGACCCATGTTTACCCAACAGGAACA
The DNA here is from genome assembly GCA_033557465.1 of Ichthyophis bannanicus. NCBI lineage: Eukaryota > Metazoa > Chordata > Amphibia > Gymnophiona > Ichthyophiidae > Ichthyophis > Ichthyophis bannanicus. The sequence continues at coordinate 1,361,754,770 of CM066032.1, read as the reverse complement.
TATGTGCCCCCACACATATCCCATGCTGACATCCTCACACTTAGCCTAGGTGAGACACATGAGCATTACAAGTTCCTTTCCAAATGATATTTACTATTTATAAAAAACAACATTGGGAAACTATGTACATATGTGGGAAGGGGGAAAATACCATCACCCTCCCCCCCCCATCCTCCCCTCCCCTCAAACGCCCACCCGCACATATTACACACACACAACAAAAACAACCCACACGTGAGCCCCACCCTCCCCCAGCATGCCCAGTGATGGAGGACAGGGCATCACAGGGCACATGTAGTGACATCACTGGCGCAATTACTGACGCCAGTGACGCCATTGAGGGGGTGGTTGCCGACATGGAAGATGTACCACCTCGGCAACCACCCTCTCAATCACTGTGGCCAGCCACTGCTGTGAGTGAGACAGCTGGTGTAGACGTTGCTCCATGCCATCCACGGCCACAGACAGGTGCTCCACGCATCTGCCACCACACACACACATTGTAAATGTTGTCTGTGTGGTGGCATCTGCGTAGGGCCTGTGTGTGGCCCTGGATGGTGGAGGCAACTGTTGTGGCTGGGGGGAAGCCACAGTGGCCTGTGATGCCCTGTCCTCCACGTCACTTTCCCACAACCCTTCTGGGAAACCCTCCCCCCCTGAGCCCTCCACAACATCCCCCCCCTCCACATCACCTGCACCCTCTCCCAACGCTGGCTCCCCCCCAATCAACCCTTCCCAATGTCCATTCTGGCCCTCCGGTGTCCTTTCTGCCGGGGATCCAGGTGTTTGCGCCTCCACCACCTCCTCATGCACCTCATCCACCTCCTCCTCCTCCTCCTCCTCCTCCTCCACCTCCTCGTCTGTCGTGTCCAGGACCACCACCTCTGCATCATGTGGTGTTGGTGTCCGCCTGAACAGATTTGCAGAGGTGGTGGCCTCATCCTCAGTGACATCACCATCTGTGGAACATAACAGTCATCAGCACGTTTGTCTGTCACACATATAGAACTTGTACATAGGCAGGCACCACACAGGCATCTGGGATAATGGAACATTGGTTACAGATACGTGACTTCCTGATTATTGTACATCACCCTATTGTGAGGTCTCACCCTGGAGGCGCTGGAGGTAGGTACCATGGTGGAGGCGCAGCTCCCTGCCCTTCTTCCGGAGATCCTCAATCTGTGGATATGCAAGGAAAAGGTGGGGCATTAGTGACTGGTCACCTTCTGCTACTTTGCCCCCCCCCCCATCAGTGTGCACAGAGTCTTACTGCTCCTGGCACACTGCTGTGTGTGTGTGTGTCATGTACAGCATAGTTAATCACCTGTCAGTAGGCATTCCCATGGGCAACAGGCATATGTCATGACATGTGTATAATGTTGGTGGCAAGGGAGCATGTGTGTCACAGCTGACCCGCATCCCTTGTGACGGTGTGTGGCAGCATCCCACGGTGTGAATGCGCTGCCCTCCCCCCTGTCGAACATGTCTCTCTCCAGTGACGTATACAGCTTACACAGGGACTAACTATGAGAAACATAGTGGGAGCGTGACACGGACAGAGAGAGACACCCCCCCACAAGGGGGGATGGGTGGGTTGGGACTTCCTGATGCTGCTGTTCCGGCAGAACACCTCTGACAGGGGTTTAGCTATGCTGTCTCCAGATACACACAACTCATGGTCAAACATCTGGCAGCACCGTATATGTAAATGCTAGTGTGTTTTTACACGTGTGCTGATGGACTGTGGCTGGCCTCCTGTTCCCCACATGTTTCTATAGCATCCTGTGTGAGTGCCAGATAGGAGTGGGTGACATATTTTGGGTGTGGGGCAAACCAGCCGGACCAAACGGGGCATGCCTGGAAGGGCCTTCGAGCAAGCTTACATGGAGCGTGAGGGGAAGACTAGGAATGTGTCTTGCGTATTCATATCTAATTATGGCCTATTGGCAACCAGGGGGAGTCCTACAACGTGACATGCACCTTTTTTGGTCATGGTTCACGTGTGTGGGTGTTTGTGAAACGTCCATTTGTGTACATTGTGGCATATAGGTGATAAGACACACATCACGATAGACAATGCCACACGTGTGTCACTACAATAGCTGATTTCATGCCAGAACAGCCACAGTGACATGTTCGATGTGTGCCACTGCTTGACCTTGGAGGAGACATTTTGCACAGGCAACATCACCACACACATACACATCAGTTTGCTTCTGATGTGATCAAAACTCTACACTGGGGAGTGTTTTCATGCATCCTGTGTTGTCATCAATTTAGACACACATGGCAGGCCTACATCCTTTTTTCTATAGCACAGTTTTGTGGTCACAGTACCACCTGCATTTGTTGCTTTGTCTGTGCACATGTGTGCACTGACACCTGTACCCGGTGTATTTGGCACCCTCAGCACATCCTTGAACTACCCTGTCGCCCCCTTGCATGACCTTGACACAACATGCCCCAGTTTGTTTGAACATGATGGTGTCCATGCTAGTCACAGTTACACAGCATGTGCTGTGTTCCACACATATATGTTCAGATGCTCTGTAGACATCCTGTTACTCACCCCCAATGGCAACCTGATATGCCACCAATCATGGGCGGTGTGTAGTTAGCTGACACATTGTGTGGGAGGCCCTAGTGACCTTGGCAGGGGCCAATAACATTACCTTTCACCTTTGACAGGGCCCACGATATCTATGATTGCACCACTAGCTCCATTGTGTGAGGTGTGTCTTATGGGGATCCTGGTTGCTATGTCCAACCTACGTTGGACACAGTTGCTGACAGCATAATGTGTGTGGGGGGGTAGGTATTGTCCCTCTATGGGCTATGTTATGTTGTTATGTTCATTTGACCTGGCTCAGCTAGGCTGACAGCAGGTGTTTTCTGACAGCAATATCGACAGGGGCCAAACCAACATAACGGCTCTTCGCAACAGTGCTAATTTGAGGGTTTATGTATGTGTTCTCCAGCCACAACAGTTGCATGTATCATTGATACACCATCAGTGATGTGCATGTGTCTGATGGTTTTGGATTTATATTAGGTGGCAAGGTGTTAAACCTGAATCGTCATGACGGTATGGGGACATGGATCCGCTACAGGGTTTTGCTCACACATGTACTGGCTCATGGGGATGGGGTGCTGTTACACACATTAACCTCTGCAGCTAGCATATCATCCGGAGACATCACACACATGTGTGCTGAGATGTTCACCGCACAGACTATGGTGTAGGTGCAAACTACCTGCCATGAACAACCACATTATCTTACTGACATACCCACCATAGCAATTGTTGATCTGGCCCCCTGTGGGTTGGGTGTCCTACCACAGATCATCAGCTGCATACACCTTAGCAAAAGGGTGACTAACAGGACCCATTGTGCAGCTCACAGGACTCCTGGGGATAGGGAGAATGCATATTACCTGTTAGGCACACACAACCATATCCCCATGGTGCCAGATGGGCCACAGGGATGGCCCTCCTGGACTCCAGGGGATAGGGAGCAAAACGCAAACTGTTAGGTAACACAAAACCATATCCCCATGGTGCCAGATGGGCCACAGGGATGGCCCTCCTGGACTCCAGGGGATAGGGAGCAAAACGCAAACTGTTAGGTAACACACAACCATATCCCCATGGTGCCAGATGGGCCACAAGGATGGCCCTCCTGGACTCCAGGGGATAGGGAGCAAAACGCAAACTGTTAGGTAACACAAAACCATATCCCCATGGTGCCAGATGGGCCACAAGGATGGCCCTCCTGGACTCCAGGGGATAGGGAGCAAAACGCAAACTGTTAGGTAACACACAACCATATCCCCATGGTGCCAGATGGGCCACAAGGATGGCCCTCCTGGACTCCAGGGGATAGGGAGCAAAACGCAAACTGTTAGGTAACACAAAACCATATCCCCATGGTGCCAGATGGGCCACAAGGATGGCCCTCCTGGACTCCAGGGGATAGGGAGCAAAACGCAAAAACACACACAACCATATCCCCATGGTGCCATATGGGCCACAGGGATGGCCCTCCTGGACTCCAGGGGATAGTGAGCAAAACGCAAACTGTTAGGTAACACACAACCATATCCCCATGGAGCCAGATGGGCCACAGGGATGGGCCTCCTGGACTCCAGGGGATAGGGTGTATGTCTTAACCTGCCCAAGCACACACAAGCATTTCCCCAGGGTGGGTTCTGGCCTACTGGGATGATCTGTCTGGACCCCTGCAGGCTGTGAGAATGTTTGCAACTCTGACAGCACACTGTCCAATATCACAGGGATGACAGCAAGCCCACTGTGATGGGCTCTCTGTCCTCCTGGTGATAGGGTGGATGTGTGATACTGGGTGGGCACACACAAGCATTTCCCCAGGGTGGGTTCTGGCCTACTGGGATGATCTGTCTGGACCCCTGCAGACTGGGGGAATGTTTGCAACTCTGACAGCACACTGTCCAATATCACAGGGAGGACAGCAAGCCCACTGTGATGGGCTCTCTGTCCTCCTGGTGATAGGGTGGATGTGTGATACTGGGTGGGCACACACAAGCATTTCCTCAGGGTGGGTTCTGGCCTACTGGGATGATCTGTCTGAACCCCTGCAGACTGGGGGAATGTTTGCAACTCTGACAGCACACTGACCAATATCACAGGGAGGACAGCAAGCCCACTGTGATGGGCTCTCTGTCCTCCTGGTGATAGGGTGGATGTGTGATACTGGGTGGGCACACACAAGCATTTCCCCAGGGTGGGTTCTGGCCTACTGGGATGATCTGTCTGGACCCCTGCAGACTGGGGGAATGTTTGCAACTCTGACAGCACACTGACCAATATCACAGGGATGACAGCAAGCCCACTGTGATGGGCTCTCTGTCCTCCTGGTGATAGGGTGGATGTGTGATACTGGGTGGGCACACACAAGCATTTCCCCAGGGTGGGTTCTGGCCTACTGGGATGATCTGTCTGGACCCCTGCAGACTGGGGGAATGTTTGCAACTCTGACAGCACACTGACCAATATCACAGGGATGACAGCAAGCCCACTGTGATGGGCTCTCTGTCCTCCTGGTGATAGGGTGGATGTGTGATACTGGGTGGGCACACACAAGCATTTCCCCAGGGTGGGTTCTGGCCTACTGGGATGATCTGTCTGGACCCCTGCAGGCTGTGAGAATGTTTGCAACTCTGACAGCACACTGTCCAATATCACAGGGAGGACAGCAAGCCCACTGTGATGGGCTCTCTGTCCTCCTGGTGATAGGGTGGATGTGTGATACTGGGTGGGCACACACAAGCATTTCCCCAGGGTGGGTTCTGGCCTACTGGGATGATCTGTCTGGACCCCTGCAGACTGGGGGAATGTTTGCAACTCTGACAGCACACTGACCAATATCACAGGGATGACAGCAAGCCCACTGTGATGGGCTCTCTGTCCTCCTGGTGATAGGGTGGATGTGTGATACTGGGTGGGCACACACAAGCATTTCCCCAGGGTGGGTTCTGGCCTACTGGGATGATCTGTCTGGACCCCTGCAGACTGGGGGAATGTTTGCAACTCTGACAGCACACTGACCAATATCACAGGGATGACAGCAAGCCCACTGTGATGGGCTCTCTGTCCTCCTGGTGATAGGGTGGATGTGTGATACTGGGTGGGCACACACAAGCATTTCCCCAGGGTGGGTTCTGGCCTACTGGGATGATCTGTCTGGACCCCTGCAGACTGGGGGAATGTTTGCAACTCTGACAGCACACTGACCAATATCACAGGGATGACAGCAAGCCCACTGTGATGGGCTCTCTGTCCTCCTGGTGATAGGGTGGATGTGTGATACTGGGTGGGCACACACAAGCATTTCCCCAGGGTGGGTTCTGGCCTACTGGGATGATCTGTCTGGACCCCTGCAGGCTGTGAGAATGTTTGCAACTCTGACAGCACACTGTCCAATATCACAGGGAGGACAGCAAGCCCACTGTGATGGGCTCTCTGTCCTCCTGGTGATAGGGTGGATGTGTGATACTGGGTGGGCACACACAAGCATTTCCCCAGGGTGGGTTCTGGCCTACTGGGATGATCTGTCTGGACCCCTGCAGACTGGGGGAATGTTTGCAACTCTGACAGCACACTGACCAATATCACAGGGAGGACAGCAAGCCCACTGTGATGGGCTCTCTGTCCTCCTGGTGATAGGGTGGATGTGTGATACTGGGTGGGCACACACAAGCATTTCCCCAGGGTGGGTTCTGGCCTACTGGGATGATCTGTCTGGACCCCTGCAGACTGGGGGAATGTTTACAACTCTGACAGCACACTGACCAATATCACAGGGAGGACAGCAAGCCCACTGTGATGGGCTCTCTGTCCTCCTGGTGATAGGGTGGATGTGTGATACTGGGTGGGCACACACAAGCATTTCCCCAGGGTGGGTTCTGGCCTACTGGGATGATCTGTCTGGACCCCTGCAGACTGGGGGAATGTTTGCAACTCTGACAGCACACTGACCAATATCACAGGGATGACAGCAAGCCCACTGTGATGGGCTCTCTGTCCTCCTGGTGATAGGGTGGATGTGTGATACTGGGTGGGCACACACAAGCATTTCCCCAGGGTGGGTTCTGGCCTACTGGGATGATCTGTCTGGACCCCTGCAGACTGGGGGAATGTTTGCAACTCTGACAGCACACTGACCAATATCACAGGGATGACAGCAAGCCCACTGTGATGGGCTCTCTGTCCTCCTGGTGATAGGGTGGATGTGTGATACTAGGTGGGCACACACAAGCATTTCCCCAGGGTGGGTTCTGGCCTACTGGGATGATCTGTCTGGACCCCTGCAGACTGGGGGAATGTTTGCAACTCTGACAGCACACTGACCAATATCACAGGGATGACAGCAAGCCCACTGTGATGGGCTCTGAGAACCCATGCAGATTGGCGTGTGTATTGGAAATCATGGCCAACACGGCCCATATCACCTGGGTGGGTGACATACCATTAATGTTATGTTTCACATTTCCTTGTGCTGGACCCACGGTGTTTTGTTCATGGTACAATTCACACCATATCCATATGTTGTTGTATATATTTACATCTGCTGATCTAAGGTCTTACTTAATTACAGTATGTTGAGGCACAGCCACAGCAGCAGCTGACATGCCACAAGGGAAGCATCGTGACCTCTCTGACCATGTCCATCAACACCTGGGTGCAGGACAACACAGTCACAAATGATACAGATACATTATGGTATGTCTTCTCATCTTCTGCACATTATTGACTCACAGTACCTCGACACAACAGCATGGACATTTGCAATGAGTACAGGCTACATATATGATTTTTAGGACCTGGCCCTATACACTTACCTCCCTTCGGTAGTCTGCTTCTCTATTGAAACGTCTTTGTAGACGTTGCGATGCCCTAAGGACCTTGGCGCTGTCCCTGTGGCCGGTCTTCCCAGTGAAGAGCTTATGCTGGCGTGGTGCGATGAGCCGGGACAGGTACCTGAGCTCACGGAGGGTGAAGGAGGGCTTCCTTGTTCTGGGCGCCATTTTCAGAGATTATCACCTGATTGCACGCAGCGCGCTTCACGCGCATGCGCAGTGCAACTTGCGCGACGATTTACGTGCAACAGTGGCGCAGGTCAGGAACGTATTGCGTCCATGTGCGGGCCGAACGCAGTACGTGCATGTGGGCTACGCAGCTGGCGCATGTTGCCGGTATTGCACGTGCAACTGCGCCACGCAAATGCACAAAGAAAAATTGACGCAAAGACTTGCGCAACACACATTACATATAAACTGCTGTGTGTCATTTATTTAAAACACCAGAGACCCATTTTAGAATGTTATTGTGTATACACATTTGGGACTTGAACCTACCAACACCTATGCAATGGTTCTTAGGCTTTTGTATGATGTGATGTGCTATGGCTCTCACATTACAATGACTGGCAATAACACAGATAAAACAACAATGTGTGCTGCGAAAACATCAATGTGGGCTATCAGTCAGCCTGGTGATATGTTTGTGTGTGCTTACACCATTTAATACAGCCTCCCTATCCACACAGGTCAAGAAAGCCCATCACAGGGGGCTGTGAGTCACCCTGGTGATATGGTTGTGTGTGTTTAATGGAGAAAACAAAACCTCCCTATCCACAGGGGTCCACAGAGCACATCTAAGTGGCCTACCAGTCACCGTGGTTATATGGGGATATGTGTTGCAATAGATCATGTTCAGTAGGTCATCTCAATGTGAGCCAAGCAATGATGTGGGGCCTTGGTATGTGGACAGTCTACATCCACATTATTTTTCATGACACACATACGGAGCTGATGGAGGTTTGCATGCGACAAACATGCTCAGTTCTCTTACGTAGGTGTGCTGACATACAGAGAGAGTGGATGTGGTGTGACACATTATTTGCCATACATCCTTTTTTAAGCGAGCTAGTGTTTTCCCTCACACAGGCAGCCTCATCATTATGATTTGATGGCACATCACTCCCTAAGATCAGCTGTTCTTTGTGGGGACCTTGAAAGGTTTGTTTTTTATGAGAGCAAACACACTGGGACAATGCAATGACCTAGGGTGTCACATCAGGGACCCTGGGAGGCACTCCAGAGAGGGCATATGAGGTGCAGTGTCCACCACAGCACCTTCTAACATTCATTTTCACACACCTTTTTGAGTATTTGGAATAACCTTCAGGCTACAGCACTGACGGTGTTGTTGGTGGCAGGGACAAATGACATTAGGTAATGTGAAATGCCTCTGACAGCCATATTACATTACTCCACTGTGGGATCAGACCTATGACTTAAGACTGTAACCGCTGTGATGTCACAAGTGCCCAACATCTCCATAGCTGAGTGATTATGAATCAGTTCTCCTTGGCGCCCTACACAAGTGCAGTGATCAGGATAGCCCTCATGAATATCCATTAGTTCTATATGCATTTGGGCTATCCTGGCAGCCTGACTGGCTTGTGGCCCTCTAGGTCTGCAGTTGGGGACCCCTGCCTTACACGTCTTTCATTTCGGGGTGTGAGTGTGCAAGGTGCAGATGTCTTAGACTGGAAAAGCATACATGGAATGTGTCACATACTTCCTCAATTGTCAACATAACCATGACGTGGTAGCATCTAAAATATGTTAGTAATGGTGGTGGTGAGAGGTAAAGAGGCATGTGACTCATTGTATCAACACGTGTTTATGTCTTGGACATCTGCACCTTCACCACTTACAATCATTGCTGACAGAGGTGTAGGGCTAAGGGGTTGACATACAGCCCTGGAGAGCCACTCAGCACTCACATTCGTATGATATGTTGGAAGCATATATGTCTCATGCATCTTCATTAGGCCTATACTAAACACCCGACCTGCCTAGGGTTTCAGGTGTGATTGTTTCTGAGCCTATGCTCTAGATCAGTGTTTCCCAACCCAGTCCTCGGGGAACGCCAGGCCAGTCAGGTTTTCAGGATATCCCTAATGAATTTGCATGAGATATATATGCATTAGAGCTAGCCTGCCAACCTGACTGGTTTGTGGCCTCTCCCCGCCCACTCCCCCCATTGACCCCTCATCTCCGCCCCCTGGGGAGCCTTCCTCCACCCTCTGCACACCTTAGCACTGCCGCAGACATTATCAAGCGATACGTGATGTTCTCACACGGTAAAGCTTCATTATCGCGCGATAACATCACGTATCGTGCAATAACGTCACGTATCGTGCAATAACGTCACATATCGTGCAATAACGTCACAGCTGCGATGTTAGCGCCATTTAGTAAACATACTGAAGTGGAGTGAAGTGGAGGGGTGGAGGAGTGGCCTAGTGGTTGGGGCAAGGTACGTCAGGGGTTCAAATCCCACTAGAGGACAGCAACCTTGGGCCGGAAGGACTGGGGTTTCTAGTCCCACAGGTGCTCCTTGTGGTCTTGGGCAAGCCACTTAACCCTCCATAGCCCATGTTCCCTGTAAAATAGTTATCTCCAAGTTATAATGCCCTGTTCAATGTAAACTGCACTGATGCAAAATAGCACAGTATATAAGAGAATATAATAAATAAATAAATATCCCATAGTGTTGTCATTGCAGTGGCTGTTCAGGGCTAAAGACCATGGACCAGAGCTCTTCTGGAACCCTGAAATCATGGGACTTGAATCCAGTTCCATATCATAGTTAACCAATGATCAAAATAACAGAGATCTCAATGCAGTCTAAAATCACTCTTCTTAAGCATAAAATCCAGTACACAACTTTTCAGCTTGTTTCTACTGAATAAATAAATTTAGGTCCTTATTTTCAAAGTATCTCGATGTGTAAATAGTAGCATTTACATGTGTAAATTGGCATATGTGTGTCAAAGCCATTTTAGAAAGGGGGCTATTTACATAGAAACATAGAAACATGATGACAGAAAAAGACCACATGGCCTATCTAGTCTGTCCTTCCATAACAACAACTACAACAGTCCACTTTTTACCTTTACAGATCCTCTGTGTTTGTCCCATGCTTTTTTGAATTCAGTTACTGTCCTCATCTCTACCACCTCCACTGGGAGACTATTCCATGGATCCACTACTCTTTCCGTAAAGAAATATTTCCGCATATCACTCCTGAATCTATCTCCCTTCACCCTCATCCCATGTCCCCTCGTAGCAGAACTTGCTTTCAATTGAAAGAGGCTCTCTCCCTGAACATTTATGCCACGGAGGTATTTAAACATCTTAATCATATCACCTCTAACCCGCCTTTCCTCTAAGGTGTACATATTAAGATCCTTAAGTCTGTCCTCATATGCTTTATAATGAAGCCCATTAATCATTTTAGTAGCAACCCTCTGCACCGACTCCATCCTGTTTACATCCTTTTGAAGGTGCGGTCTCCAGAATTGCACACCATACTCCAAATGAGGTCGCACCAAAGACTTATACAGAGGTATTATCACCTCCTTTTTTCTGCTAGCCATTCCTCTCCGTATGCACCCAAGCATCCTTCTAGCTTTTGCCGTCGCCTTTTCTACCTGTTTAACTACTTTAAGATCATCAGACACAACCACACCTAGGTCCCGCTCTTCTTTAGTGGCAAAAGAACTTCACCTCCTATACTGTATTGTTCCCTTGGATTGCTGCAGCCCAAATGCATGACCTTACATTTTTTAACATTAAATCCCAGCTGCCAAATTCTAGACCATTCTTCAAGCTTAGCTAGATCCCTCCTCATGTTATCTACACCTTCCTGGGTGTCTGCTCTATTAAAGATTTTGGTATCATCTGCAAAGAGGCAAACCTTACCCGACAGCCCTTCCGCTATATCACTAACAAAGATGTTAAAAAGAATCGGACCAAGGACAGATCCCTGGGGCACACCACTGGTAACATCCTTCTCCTCAGAGTGAGCTCCATTTACTTGTACTCTTTGTCGCCTCCCACCCAACCAATTTCTAACCCAAGCAGTAACTTTAGGGTCCATCCCTAGGGTGCTCAATTTGTTTATAAGTCGCCTGTGAGGAACAGTGTCAAAGGCTTTACTGAAATCTAAATACACCACATCTAGAGCTCTCTCTCGGTCCAACTCCCTGGTCACCCAGTCAAAGAAATCAATCAGATTTGTCTGACAAGACCTGCCTCTGGTGAATCCATGCTGCCTCGGATTCTGTAATCCGCTGGACTCCAGAAACCTCACTATTTTCTCTTTCAGCAGCGTTTCCAATAATTTACTCACCACTGAAGTTAAACTAACCGGCCTGTAGTTTTCAACCACATCCTTACTTACGCTTTTGTGTAAAGGCACCACATGAGCCTCTCTCCAGTCCTTTGGCACCACTCCAGACTCCAACGAGGCATTGAAAAGGTCAGTCAGTGGAGTTGCTAGAATGTCCCCAAGTTCCTTCAGTACAGAACATGTGGCGATGTTCACCATATTTAGGTTGCCAGAGGTGTGGTGGGGTAGGGGATGGAAGTAGTTTGGCAAGCCTAACATATCAATGTGGATATGGCAAAAACTCCACGCTGACATTTACACCTGTCCCTAGGCATGCATAAGTGCCTGCTTGAAAGAGTAGATGTCAATGCCAAAATCTGCCTCTCCTGATTCCTACCTTGACATAGCTCCCCCAGGCCCCTCAAAAGAATCTGAAATCCCCCTTAGCCCTGAAGGCATCTGATTCCTGACATCTCTTGAAGACATCTGACTCCCCCGCCCTCGCACACAGCCATATGAACCCCTAACCTGACCCACCTCAGGATGAAGACCACCCACTTAACCTCCTAGAATGAAGAACCCTGCTAAGTCTCCTACTGTGGTCCTCTCATCCTCCTATTCCCGATCTCAACCCTGACCTTACTGAGGTTCCAGGTGTTCAGTGTGAGCAGGAAAATTCCTGCCCTCCATAGTCCTCCATTTTCTGTGGTAATGAGGGGGATCTGGGAAGAAGAAGACCAAGAGGCCATGCGGAACTCTTTAGGTCACCCTAGCAGAGAGAGATTCCACTCTAGACGGCAAGGTAGGGTCAATCCAGACCTTAAGACCCTCTGTGATTATCCAAAACCCTTGACAGTGATTACATGGTCCCAGGACAAAAGAGGAGGAGAGGGAAAGCACCATGGATCTTCCCAGGCCACAGAAAACAAATAGCAGACTAGACTTAGAGTCTAGTTAGCAGCTTCACAGACTAGGCTTGACTCCCCCTCCCCCCACCAAAGGGAGTAGCTTCCTCACAGAGGGATGAACAGAGCATCTTGGACAACCTAGATATTGTAAGACACCATTAGAAATAGTAAGGTAAGCAATCTGATACATGCTACAGATGTGGGAAGTTGGGACATCACAGAAAAGATTGTATTTTTCCCCGTAATATACAGGGATGGGTATAGACCTCCACAAGTCCAGGAGACTGAGGGTTTCAGGGAGAGAAGATACCTTTGAACTATGCATGTTGATAGTTCCCATCTATTTCTGACTCACTCTGATTAGACAAAAGCCTCTGTGGTTTATGTGACCCAAAACTATTGTCATTATCTGACTGGCAGGTCTAACCATACAAACCATATTGGATAGTGGGTCACGTGTCTCCCTTGTATACCAGAGTGTCTGTGATGCTAAGCTGTCATACATTCCCCTTCAACCATTTCAGGGATTAGATTTGAGGGGCATTAGTATCCACCATTGCCTCATGAGGGCTATATAGTGGTGACAGTGGCCTTTTCCCATTACTTTACTGGAAAAACTCTGATGTTAGTGTATCCAGATTCCCAGATTGGATCTCAGATGCCAGTTATTAGTCACAAATTCACACATTTGGCCAACTGGTACAAGCATACTAGAAAACCACAAGAAGACAGAACCGGTATCCCTCCCTGGGTGTTATATTGTTACAGGCATATTTTGCTGAGGGGAGATGCAGAAACGAGGGGACAGACCAGGTTGGGGAGATAAGGCAAAGGAGTAAATATGCCACTGAGATACTTCTTGGAGGCACTGAGAAGTGAAGTAACCACTTGGCTGTGGATGCCACTCTCACACATAAAACAGTGAAAATTTAGACTCAAAAGAAGACCTATTGCCAGCAGGGTTATCATGCAGAGAGGTACGCTTTCCTGATGGGGGGGAGGCTCCTGAGCGTATTTGTTAAGACTTCTTGCATTGGAGGGGGTGGGAGTGGCAGGTCATAGAGAGGAGGAATGGCATCCCAGCACTGGAGAATTTGGATGAGCACCGCGTCATTGCTGCTGTTTCTGCAAGCCCCATATAGGGCAGCAGCAGTGCTCCAGTTTGCCTTTTGGGTTTCACCAGTCCTGCTTATGAACTGCATATAGATTTCTTTCTTTATTTATTTTATTTATGCTTTTTTTCTATACCGCTTTTTCCAGAGATCAAAGGCGGTTTACATTTAACATATAATGAACATGGTTTTACATGGAACAGCGTTTTTCATAACTATGTACAATTAACTTTTCATGAACAATAACATGGAATAGCGTTTTTCATAACTATATGCAATTAATTTTTCATTTTATTGTAGTCTTTCCATGATGATGTGGGGCACATGGAGACAGAGAGTCATACTACCCTTAAAGGGCAGATTCTAATGGCCTAAACAAGCACAAGATGTAGAAAGACACTGCAAACAATGGGGTATGTTTACCAAACCGTCTTAACGTCGCAGCGGTGGTATTATCACGCGATAAGTGATGTTATCGCATGATAATAGATGCCTGTCTGGATGGTTTGGGGTTAGTTCTATACTAGATGCATGATAATAGATGCCTGTCTGGATGGTTTGGCGTTAGTTCTATACCAGCGATCAGAAGGAGACCTGGGTAAGTTATGACTGAAATAATCTATCCTGCTCACAAACTAGAGTTCTTAGCCCTTAAATGGACTTTGTGGTCAAATTCAAGGATTATTTATATGAAGTTGAATTTAAAGTTAAAACGGACAATAATGGATTTATATGCTAACAACTGCAAAACTGGATTCAACTGGACACCCAGTGGTTGACTGCATTATCCATATACAATTTCAGTTTATGTTTATGTTTATTGGTGCTTGATGTATCACTTCTCGTAAAAACAACCAAAACAGTTTACAATAAAATATCAGAAATCCAATTTCCAGATAGGATATGAGAAAAGTGGAAGAAGGAAGGGGAGAGTGGTAGGCAGAGAGCGAGAGGTGTCTGTCCAATCACTCTGGCACAATATCGATCTGGAAGTAGAAATGTGAATGCTGGTGTACTCTCATGATGAACCTACTACAGTGTCGGTACCACAGGAGACTGGTGTAATTTTTCAGAGATTAGACTGGTAGATGCATATGATCAGTCAAGGGACATAGCTGAACTAGGTACTGAGAATGCACACCGGGCATTCCCCAAAAGTAATCTCTACCCCATATGGAGATGCAATGTCTTTGGTTTCTATGAGCATGTCAAAATTGACTTTGCAGGACTTTCAACAAACACAACAGGCTGACACCCTGATAGGGGATGTATTCAGGGTCAAGGAAAGAGGTTTGGGTCCCCAGACAGTCCAGTTGAGCCACCCAGGCACCTGATTGATGGTGAAAGAGTGAGATGATCTGTGTGAAATTTGGTATTATACAGAGAAAGAAGAGGCCTAACTCAGGTCATCCTGAACAAACGTATTTATCACAGGAATTTCATGAATGTATATTGTAGTCTTTCCATGATGATGTGGGGCACATGGAGACAGAGAGTCATACTACCCTTAAAGGGCAGATTCTAATGGCCTAAACAAGCACAAGATGTAGAAAGACACTGCAAACAATGGGGTATGTTTACCAAACAGTCTTAACGTCGCAGCGGTGGTATTATCACGCGATAAGTGACATTATCGCATGATAATGTAACATTATCACGGGATAACGTCACTTATCATGTGATAATGCAACGGCGGCGTTAAGGCACACTAACTCTGTGAAATCCGGGTCTGAAGGGTGGAGTAAGGCTTCCCAGAGGGCGGAGAGAAAGGGTCAATGGGCGGAGAGTGGGAAGGGAGAGGCTCCAGGCACACTAACGCTGTGGAATCTGGGTATGAACACTAACGCCAGTGAAACCCTCGCGTTAAGGCACATTTGCAGGAAAGAGAAATCATTTCAGTCAGCAATGTGCAGCAAAGGCAGGGAAACCCAGAAAAGTGATAGTTGTGATACATGTGCAGGGAACAAAGAGGCAAATAAACATATAAAAGGACCAGAACCACATCTAAAAGCCCAATAACCAAGCTGGCCAAAAGTGATATTAATGATAAACATAAAGCAACACCACTGACAAAGCTCAAAAAATAAGATATCATGTTTGGAAGGGTCTATTCTCTTTCCCCCTACAAAGTGAAAGATCCCACATTGAAATAGTGCTGATCAGGGTTTTTTCATGTCTATATTGGGCAGGTTTGTTATGGCGTGAACATGTGCAGTAACAGCAGAGTGGGCACATAGGAAAGGACAACTGTACTGATGCTGTAAATGGGATATAGAGGGCTGCAGTTGGCACATGCTGTGGTCCAGCTGGGGCACAGTGCATCTTAGGCAGATGCCTAGGTGGCACATAGGAATGCTGAAACTGTAAAGCAGCAAGCCATCAACTGACGAGGGTCCAACATGGGCATGAGTGTGTGTCCCACAGTGTCACAGGGGAGATTACCCAGCAGGTACCTCCAAGGATACAGAACATTGGCAGGCGGTGTGGGGGGGGGGGGGGAGGGAAGCATGTATGTCCATGTAGTCACCCCTACCTGAGAACCCACACCTTAGGCAGCTGCGTACCGGCATAATGGATGGCCTGGGACTGCACAGCACCTTAATGGCAAGGCAGCATGGTGGCGGAGGGGTGCTGGTGGCGGAGGGGGCAGTGGCATCTGCCCACAGTAGACCATGGCCTAGCCCCGTTTAGGTGGGTGCCGTGCACTGCAACAGTCAGGGTCTGTCTGACAAACAGTCATGATATCCCCAGGGAGTGAACTGTCCCTGTGTCAACAGTGTGGTGCAGTACACACAACCAGTGTGTTCGGAAGCAGAAGGTCACAAGTTCAAGTCCTAGCTGTGACTCCTGCCTACCCAGTACTAAACCGTGGTAATAAAGACGGAACCTTATTTGCAGATAAAATAAACATGCCTGATATGCCTATATTTTACCCTACAGGGCACAGACACCATAAACATGTGCAATCCCTAGAGCAGAGTTTCCCAACTGCAGTCCTGGAGGGCCAAACATCATTCAGGTTTCATGCTGTCCCTAATAAATATGCCTGTGCTGCATTAGTATGCGCCGCCCCCACAGTGGTGTTATTTGATAGGGCTGTCTGAGGCATTTCCTTTTATAATTTAAATTAGTGCTGCCAGCAAAAACACCCTCACAGTGCTGTAACCTTAAGGTGCCTCATAAGGCGCCCTATAAAGCGCCCTATAAGGCGCCTTATAAGTCCTCCTATAGGGAACATTATAAGGTGCCTTGGTGGACAGTGCACTTTATAATGTGCCGTCTGGAGTGCCTTATTGGGCGCCTTATGCGGCACCTTAGGTTACGGCACTGTGAGGGTGTGTTTGCTGGCAGCACTAATTTAAATTAAAAAAGAAAATGCCTCAAACAGCACTGATTTAAAGTAAAGGGTGATGCTTCAGACAGCCTTATTCATTAATCCCACTGGGGGATCAAACTCATGACCCCTGTTTCATCAGTCAATGTATTAACCATTGTGCTACACCTCTGTTGCTCTGTTTCCTGGTCAGCACGCTTAATTAAGGCTAACGTGTGTTAACATCTCACGGCTCCCTCTATCTCACAATGACGGACTTTATCGCGCGATAACCTGAAATGCTACCTTAAGACCGGAACGCCCAATACCTTATATGGCATTCGTCACAGTAAGGGGCATGTTTACTAAAACCCCGCTAATGTTAACCCAAGTTATTATACCTGTTTCACTGTAAGCACAAATCACGAAATTGAGATGTGCAACTCTTATGTTCATTGTAAACCGCACTGATGTCGAATAGTGCGGTATAAAAGAGACTGCAAATAAATAAATAAATAAATAAATAATGTGCGGGCCGTGGTAGTGAGCGGATGCCATATAAGGAGTGGGCGTTCCGTCCTGAAAAAGAAAAGCCGTGATTGACATATGCGCTAAGGTGCGCGGTGCCCATGTGCGCCCTGCACATTAGCGCATGAGGAAGCTGCGCGGGAGGCATATGTGTCGCGCTGATGTGCATACAGAAAAGCAGAGCCACAGCACAATGGTTAAGGCACTTACCAATGGTGCAGGGATCAGGGGTTCAATCACCCACAGTGCCCAATGAAGACAGCTGGCTGAGGCATTAATGTACGAGGCACATAAATACTGGGCAGCATGTTAATGTTTTTGGCGGCATAAGGCAGTACGCTGATGTTTATGGAGGCATTATAATACTGGGCGGTATAAGTGGCGCGCTGATGTGCACACAAAAGAGCAGAGCCACAGCACAATGGTTAAGACACTGACCAATGGTGCAGGAATCAGGGGTTCAATCCCCCACAGTGCTCAATGAAGACACCTGGCTGTGGCATCTTTTTAGGAGGCATTGAAATAATGGGCGGCATAAGGCGGCACGCTGATGGACATAAGGCGGTGCGCTAATTTTCTAGGAGGCATTTCAATATGGTGAGGCATAAGGCGGCGCGCTGATGAGCAAACCAACAAGCAGAGCCACAGCACAATGGTTGAGACACTTACCAATGGTGCAGGGATCAGGAGTTCACACCCCCACAGTGCTCAATGAACAAGGCTGGCTGGGGCATTACTTTAGGAGCCAGTCTAATATGGGGCGGCATAAGTTGGCGTGCTGAAGGGCATTAGGCAGAGAGCTATTGATTTAGGAGGCTTTTTAATATTGGGCGGCATCAGGTGGCGCGCTGATGTGCAAGCACAGGAACAGAGCCATAGCACAATGGTTAAGACACTGACCACTGGTGCAGGGATCAGGGGTTCAATCCCCCACAGTGCCCAATGAACAAGGCTGGCTGAGGCATTGTATATTATGGGGAAGATTGCTTTAGGAGGCATTTTATTTCTATTTTTTTTATTATTTAATTTTTTATTCAATTTTTCAAATTACATTCAGCCAACAAAACTTGAATGATTGGAAAAGTGGTACAAGGAAATAAAAATTTAACAATCCCCTAATAAGGGACCACAACAAGGAAATTAAATTACATTACCAAAATTAGCCCACTATTAAATGATTGAGAGAGAGGCCTCAGGAAATTACATTATATCAAAAGACAGGAAATAAGAAAAATTACAGGCGGAGTAAGACTTATGCGTCTGCCGTAAGGGACGGCCCATCAGCAACTATTCCCTCCCTAGCCTTCAAGAACTCCAGGAGTTGACGGGGTTCAAAAAATATATACAATTTATCTTTAAATGTAACACAGCATCGCGAAGGAAATTTCAACAAGAATGACCCACCAAGGGAAAGGACCCTGGGCTTAAAGCCCAGGAATTCCTTCCTCCTCAGTTGAGTACCTCTAGCCAAATCAGGAAATATACGAACATAGGACCCCAAAAACTGCTCATGGAAATTCCGAAAATACAAACGAAGAATCAACACTTTATCTGTCTCAAGAGCTAAAGTAATAAGAAGGGTAGTACGAGCAGTGACCACCTCCAGGGAGATCTCCAGAAACCCCGTAAGGTCCCCAGGAGCCCCCTGTGAACCGTTGTTACCTCCCTGAGAGTCACCACCCAAGGACAAATAATGAGCTCTAGTCAACGGCGGTAGATTTTCCGTGGGGATTTTTAAAACCTCCACAAAGTATCTACGCACCATCGCCAGAGGGGAAATCACAGGAGATCTAGGAAAATTAACCAGTCTCAAGTTATTTTTCCGGACTTGGTTTTCCAAATACTCCAACCTCCTGGCAGTCACATTCCGATCTTTCACATGGGCCAGGTTAAACTCCCGGGTCTGCTCAAAGTCACTTCGTAGTTTTTCTATTTTCCCCTCCTGTTCCTTTTGAACCTTCGAGACTTCTACTATATCATGCTTTAAAGTCTTAAGTTCAATATTCATAGAAGAAACAACAGTTTGTAGGGAGACATTCATTGCAGACAAGGCGTCCCATAGCACATCTAATGTAACTTTTTCGGGTCTCACCAAAACGCCGGCTCCTGCATGTATCCTCAGGACCAAATTCTCCTGGATAGGAACAGCAATCCTCCCCTCCTCCACTGTAGATCTTCCACCAACTTCCAGGAGCCCATGCGGAGCGAATTTGTCAGCTGCAGCTCCCTCCTCCACACCAAACTTCGGCGTGCTAGTCTTCATGCCGACCGGCGATATCGCTTCCGGGGCACGGCGGGGGGACCCGTTGCTCCGGGGACAGGAACACCCCGGATGTGCTCAGGTCCGCAGAAACCTGCGGGCCCGACGAAGACGCTGCTCCATCTCCCAACACGGAGAACCCACACATCTGGAGAGTCTTTTGCGCCGCAGGAGCAGAGCAGGTATCCCCGGAGGGCAGGTAACCCTGCTTCCGCTTCCTCCTACCCATAGCCACTTCCAGGAGGACCTCCAACGGTTCCAAAGACTCCGCAGGAATCAGACCTCCGTCTGGGGGATAAACGCCGCCGCCATCTTGCCTCCCTCACGGAGTTCCCTCTAGTCAACCCATTTTATTTCTATTTTAATTATCATTAATAGCAAACGCACTCTCAAATCGTGTTAACATAAGACGCCCTATAAGGCACATTTTAAAGTGCACTGTCTGCCAAGGCACCCTAGAATGTTGCTTATAGGGCACCCTATAAGTTGCGTCACAGGAAAATGTATAGTGCCCCTTATATGGATGGAAACCATAAGGTGCCCTATAGGGCGCCCTATAAAGCACCCTCATAGGCACCTTATGGGTACAGTACGCTGAGGGTGTTTTTGCTGGCATCAAAATATGTACATCAAAAAGCAGATAATGCTTTGCACAACCCTATCAAATAACCCCACTGTGGGTTTGAACCCAAGACTTTTGACTTTACAGGCAGTGACATAACCATTGGGCTACAGCTCCATAGCTACTAGGAAGCCCCTGGCTGGCTGCAGAGAGCCTGCACGTCACCACACAGACAGTCTGCTGCGGTCACCAGGATAGGGTTAGCCCATCCGTACCCATGATGCACTGCACATGCAAATCAGCTGTCCACAGATAAACACAAGATGGGGTATGCACCCCCACAGCACCTTGGCCTGGTAGGGGGTACTGACCGGGTGTTTTACTGGCACAGAGTAGCTACACACCGTCACATTGTGCGGGTACTGTGCTCACCCTGAGTGTGCGATGAGGCGGCCAGGACCAGGTCCACAACACCTTCCATGGCTGAAAGAGGCCATGCTGGAGGTCCAAAGCAGTGTTAATGTGTGAGATAGGTAGTTTCTGCATCAACACCTTGGTATGTCTCAGCCAGGCACAGACCTCTCCTCCCTTTCCCCCCCCCCCCCCGGAGGATCATGCACCACCACCACCACCCTCCTCATCCAGGGCCTCCCATCAATAGATCCACATTCTACCTCCCTGCAAAGATGGCAGTATAGGGGAACATCAACCCCAGTCCTGCTGAGGAACAGACACCCCACAGGGCAGTCAATGCAGCTCTATACACATCCATATAACAATAGCAGACAGACATTAGGCCAGGATATGGTAAGATGCACCCCACCACTATCTGATATTCTCCTTCAGCAAGCCATCAGTCACTGCACCCTGCAAGCCACTCCATCAAGACACATACCAACTGCAAACAGTCTGCTAGTTAGTCCATAGTGCATGCACCCAGAACTGGGATGTCAGCATACACAGCAAGCAGAGAAATCAGTGACTAGGCCCCAAAAAGAAACCCATATCTATCACATGAGAGAAATACTACATAGCACTATGGGGGTGCCTAGCCATGCTGTGGTCACTGCACAGTCAGGGTGAGAGTGATCTCTCAGCAGGACATACTGAGGTCACCCTGTCTGTGTAGGTGGTGGCCGGGCACTAATATGTCCCAGTCAGTGCCCTATGCCCTGTGCAGATGCACCCTGGCCAGGCCACCCTGTCCAGCCTATACCCATGGTACCTTGCTCCTCATTATGCATATTGGCAGCCCAATACTGGCAACATTGCTGGCAGTGTGGGATGTGGAAGGTGTTTGCAGCCACCACACACTGGATAGACAGACAGCCACCCCCACACCTATGCCAGCATTGTGCTACTATAGAGGGGTTCAGCAGCCATACCCACCACACCAGTCCTGGGCACAGTACAAGCATGGATATGGTATGCAATACTGTTGGGGGTCACTCCCCAGGGTGGTAAACACTGTCAGAGACCAGACCTGGAGCACACACCGCAGACATCAGAATGATTGTTGTGATGAAGCTCAATCAGCAAACTGTGCTTAACGTAGGAATTGATATCTGCCAGTTATCATAGGAAACGTTTGCTAGCTGTGTACCGTATACCCAGGTGTAGGGTGGCATTGCTAAGGTATGCAACTGCTAGTATTGGGAGATACAGGCAGGGCCCAATGTCCTGCCTCTCCAGGAGGCATTGGCCAATGGGGCCTGTGGGGGGGGGGGGGGGGGTATGGGTGTGTCTGGCCCTGTTGGCTGCTGCTTTACGGCAGAGTTCCCCAACTCCAGTCCTGGTGTTCCAAACACTGTTCGGGTTTTCATGCTGTCCCTCATAAATATGCATGAGCTACATCTGCATACCATGGGGGTGGTGCATAGATATGCAGCACAGGCATCTTTATTAGAGGCAGCATGGAACCTGACTGGTGTGGGGCCCTCCAGGACTGCATTTGGGAGACTCTGCTCTAGGTAATGTGCCTGTTTATGGTGTCTGTGTTTGGTGTGGTAAAATATAGGCGTATTAACCATGAGTATGTTCTCAGCAATAAAGGTTTGTCCTTACTATCACGGTTTAGTTGTGGGAAAAATATGTGGACAGGATTGGCAGTGGCCCCAGCTGGCCTTTGAACCTGTGACCTTCTGTTCTTACACACACTGTCTGTGTGCACTGCACCACTGTGTTGCCACAGATGTGCTGCATTCCCTGGGGATTCCATGACTGTACATCCGACAGAGCCTGTCTGTTGCGGTGGACGGTGCCAGCCTGCACAGGCCTAGGCCACTGTGTGCTGTGGCTTGTAGCCACTGGCCCCTCCACCACCTGTACCCTTACGCCAACATGCAGACATGTCTTTATCTTGGAGAAGCATATGACCTGATTGAGTTGTGGCACTCCAGGACTGCATGTGGGGGACTCGGCTGTAGGTAATGCCTATTGTTATGGTTTGTGTGCGGTGTAGGGTAAAATATGGGTGTTTGAACCATGCTTATGTTCTCTGTAATAAAGGAGTGTCCTTACTATCAATGTTTAGTGGTGGGTAAAACTATGGGGACTGGGTTGGCAGCTGGGATTTGAACCTGTGACCCTCTGGTCTTATAGGCACTGGCTGTGTCCGTTACAAAACACTGTGGCCACAGAGACAGTGCAGTCCCTGGTGATAGGAATCCTGGCTGGACGAGTCAGAAAACCTGCTCTGCACAATTTTACTGTGGGCTCATTTATCTTGTACGGAGACAAAAGTGCAAATAAGCCTCAAAAATGACCTCGGAAAAAGGGGAAAAAACCCATGACCAAGCTGGGAAACAGTGATATCACTGAACAACCATAAAAAACACTCCCAGGAAAGCTCCAATAAAATGAAATGATTTTTGAAAGGGTCTACGGAGCGTAGACCCTTCCAAAGATCATTTCCTTTTTTGGGAGCTTTCCTGGGAGTGTTTTTTATGGTTGCCCATTAATATCACTGTTTCCCAGCTGGATTATAATTTTTTAGGAATTTGTTGTGGTCATTTTCAATTTATATTTGCTATTTTGTTCTGTGCACATGTATCACACTGCTCACGTTTTGCAGGTTTCCCCGGTTTTGCTGTACATTGCTGACGGAAATGGTTTCTCTTCCCTTTAAATCGGCTCTAACGCGAGGGTTTCACTCGCGGTATTTTTTTTGCCGAAATTCAGCCCCGCTCATGGGCGGGGAGCCTCTCCCCTCCCACTCTCCACCCATTGACCCCATGCCCCCACCCCTCGGGAGCCTTCCTCCGCCCTCGAAATGCCTTTCCACGCCTCTATCGCACATCAACGCACCGTGCACTTTTGCGGGCGGCGCACATGTGTGCGGGGCACCAAAAACACACTATTAGCATGCGCTAAGGTACCTTAGCGCACGCTCAAGTGCGCCCCGCACAATTGCGCGGTTTAGTAAACATACCCCTAAGACTGCAACTAACACCGGTAACATTAAGACAGTTTTGTAAACATACCCCAATGTACCAACTGCATAAAAAGAGACTTTATCACAAAGAACAGCACAGTTGTTAAATATCACCAGTCAAAGCCCATAGATGTTACAACTCTAGAAATAGACTCTCAGAGTAAAGAGAACATTCTGGTTGTGACAAACTTCTTCACTAGTCATACGCCACCAAAGATCAGAAAGCAGAGACTGTTGCCAGGGTGATATTTGCAGCATGCATGCACTCTGATCGGGGGAGGGACTTTGAAAGCAGACTCATTAATTAGATGTTACAGATGGCTGGGATCAGAAAATCGCATACCTCTCCTCACCATCCCCAGGAAGACTCCCAAGGTGACAGATTTAACAGGCCACCTTTAAACACATTGGGTACTAGTTAGCAATTTAATGTAATGCAATTTAGTTAATTTAATTAAACCTTTTCTATCCCACCCAAACCAAAAGCTAAGAGTGGCTTACAATATGTAAAACTAATAAATTCACAACAGAATATAGTCAAATACACAGAGTTCAACCCACCCAACATAATTGTTAGATCCATTGCAGTTATTTAAAATACTTTACAAATAGCCACGTTTTCAAAGATTTTCAAAATGATAAATATTGTCTTTCGTTACACCATTCCAGTGGAAACTTATTCCATAGTAAAGGAGCTATGCTTTGAAATCGTTATTGCCTTTCCCTATTAATCTAATTTCAGATACTGATGGTATTTTCAATCTATTTACATAAGCAGAAGGTTTCGAATTAGTCATCAAACATGGACAAAAATTAGATGATGAGTAATTGAGAGAAAAAATGTATACGATTTTAAATGTTAGACATAGATATTAAATTCCAGCCTGGGAGCAAGTGGAAGCTAGTAAAACAAGTTTAAAAGAGTGTGATAACAGAATCCCATTTAGATGCCCTAAGCAAGATTTTCACTGCCATATTTTATATAAGTTGGATCCTTGCTAGATATTTCTTTGGCAAACCTAAATATAAAATATTATAATAGTCAATGTGAGACACAATCACTGTGAAACTATGTCTAAGTATGCTATCAGAGAAATCTGCCAAGCCTAATCTAGATTCTAGTTATCCAATGAGTGATGATCAACCATGATCAGGATTAGGCTTGGTAAATGATTCTCATAGTATACTGAGATATGGTTCACAAAACGTCTGGCACAAGAACATGGCAAAAGAAAAATCTTCAGAGTAAATCTCTGCAACAGGAGTCAATAGATTCAAAAGGCAAAACAGTCAGTTAGCATTTTTCATTGAGCTCCAGACCAGATAAGCTTTGGGCCAATCAGGAAAGAGGAAGGAAGATCACAGGCAATACAAAAGTTAAGAGCAGACTGGTTTCAACCATCCCCTATAGAGACATGATGGCTCTTCCACGAGATGCCTGCCTTCCAACCCACAAATTGCTGGTTTGTGGCCAGCCTGCGATGAAATTGGAGATGGAAAACCAAATTTTTGATTTCTGAGGGCCCAACATTCGAAAAGCATTTACATAGTTTACAGCCCAATAAACTGTGTAAATGCCTTAAATGGGGATTTCAGCAGCACTTACATGGTTAGTGCCATTGAATATCCCCTTCTAACTCCCCTACGCACCCCAATGCTATCCAGTTATCATTGGGGCATTCCAGGGCAGAGCAAAGGTGATAACAAGCACTAACCAGGCAGCAGCGATATTGTATACTGTCCAGTTAGTAATCTGTGCCTTAAACTCCTCGCCTATCTTTAAGGCGCAGGAGCTAACTGGACAGCATGCAATATCACTGCTGCCTAGTTAGCTACTGTGGCTTCCTGTGTCTGTGGTGATCCCTGGATAGTCAATGTCGGGGCCGCATATGACTCCGGCACTGAATATCCGGGGTTAAGGGTCAGCAGGCAGGGCTATGCGCCATAGGGGCATATAGCCTGCACAACTCAATATCGGTCCCTGAGTGTTATATTCAGATTAAAAATGACATGAAGAAATGCAATATTTTCCATGTCATTTCAGTGAATGCACATCCCTAATCATTACCAGAGCAACCTTTCTCAAATCTCCCAAGATAAATAAGTACCTTATCTGTCAATGCATATGAAGATCAGCAAAAGTATTCCTAACAACAGAACCCAATTGTTATAAATCTAAATGGGAATCATTTATAACACCAGGACTACAGAAAGATGGTGTAAAAGAATCTGGACCCCCTGCCCCTAAATTAGGGAAATTGTTGGCATCATTATTTATTTATTTATTTATTTATTTATTACAGGCTCTTATATACCGCTCTATTCAGAATCAGCGCGGTTCACAATATAACAACATACCATAACAACAAACTGTTAGGTTTTACAGAGAACAAGGTCAGAGAACTTGGAATAAAACATGGGACGTCATTACTGCAACTATCTACAAGAGTATTTACAAGTATACATTACAGGATTTGTTCTTAGTTTGGGTAGTGATTAAGATTGGTTAGTTGGTCAAGTAATATTGGGGGAAGAGGTGGGATTTGAGTGCCTTTCTGAATTATGGTTCATTCTCCCACCTATAGCAATACAATTTTTCCCATATTTAATTTCAATGAATGACATTGCATCCATTCTTCAATTTTATCAGAACTATCAGAAATTAATGAAGACATTTTTTCCAGTGATGATTGCCTTGGAATAATTAATCGATTATCATCAGTGTAAATATAACAAATCTTATTTCTTCAAAACTAAACCCAATTAACGCAAATAAATATTGAATAATATTGGTGAAAGAGGAGAACCTTGAGGAGCCCCACAATTGAATGCCAAGATGCTGAAAATGTGCTATACATTTTATCCTATAGCTGCAACATTTCAGAAAGGAGGTGAACAAATGCAGTACAGCTCCACCAATGCTAATAGTGTTTGGTTTAGACCAGGGGTCTCAAACTCAAATTGCTTTGAGGGCCAAATGAGGACTTGTAGAGTAACCAGGGGCCGCACAAGACGCAGGCCTCATTTGCATAAGGGCATCATTTGCATAAATATTTGCATAATGTTACCATACACTAACTTTTAGTAAACATGCCTCTTAATGAGTGTATGGATAAAGAAAGACTAAAAGATTTCTACATTACTATAAACCAGTGCCAACCGCCAGGCACATTAGGAACTACTAGAAACACTGCTCATTTAGAACCCATAGCAAACCTGCCGTGTCCTAACAGCACTACCAGGACTCACAAAGCACCATACCCTAACTATCAAAAGGCAACACTGCAAATATTAAATCAACACATTTCAGAGAATAACAATACATGACCTACTGGGGAAAGAGAACAAGTGGCAATGTCAAATAGGAATTACATAAACAGAATACCTCAGCTCAGTTACACATGCAGAACATACACCATCACCAAACAAGGAATCACAATTTAGAAACAGGAAGACAATTAAACTGGGAACCCCAAAAGCCAAACTTAGAATGTACAACACTGTAGAAATAAAACTATACATTGATTTCCTCTTGTATTAAATAAAGTGCAGACGTTAAAGATGCACATTTCCAAGAGCTGACATATTTCAGTTAATAAATTCAAAATAAAGAGATATTTTTCTACCTTTTGTGCATTTTTTTTCAGTTGCAATTGTTCCATTCACTTTCTTCTGGTTTCTTTGTGTCTTCTGCTAACTCTCCATCGTCTGCTGTCCATTTGTCCTTTCTTCTTTCCTAGTTTTTTTCCATTCTCTCTACATCTGCTTTAACATACTAATCATTCTCCTTTTGCTCTTTCCTCATTCCTATTTCATCCACTCAAATTTTACCCCTCCATCCTCAATCCCCACTTACTCTCCCAATAC
The DNA here is from genome assembly GCA_033557465.1 of Ichthyophis bannanicus. Classification (NCBI taxonomy): domain Eukaryota; kingdom Metazoa; phylum Chordata; class Amphibia; order Gymnophiona; family Ichthyophiidae; genus Ichthyophis; species Ichthyophis bannanicus. The sequence goes on along the minus strand of CM066032.1, from coordinate 1,361,727,062 downwards.
CCGGCCAATTGTAGATTTTTCTTCCCTCCCACACAAAATATATTTCCCCTCTCCATTTCACTCTCCCAGCCCCATCCCATTCTAATCGTCCCCCAACATCAACTCCCTTCTAGCTCCTGCCCCACCCAGCATCCGCTCCCTTCTAGTCCCCGCATCATCAGCCCATTTCCAGTCCTAGCTCCCTCCCCTCACAGCCCATTTCCTTTCCAAGCCCCCCTCCCCATCAGCCCATTTCCATTCCAAGCCCCCTTCCACTCAGCCCATTACCATTCCAAGACCCTGTCCCCATCAGCTATTTGCAGTTCAAGCTCCCCCTTCTACTCGGCCCATTTCCAGTCATAGCACCCCCCCCCAGTCCATTACCAGTTCTAGCCCCCCCCCTAGCCCATTATCGGTCCTAAGCCCCCCAACAGCCCACTTCCAGGCCTAACCCTTCCATCGCCCTATCTTCATTCTTAGCCCCCCCATAACCCCATTTCAGTCTTAGCCCTCCAATCAGACCACCTCCAGTCCTAACCCCCATCTGTCCATTACCAGTCCTAACCCCCATCACCCCATTTTCAGTACTACCCCCCCCAGCCACACATCAAGTCCTGCTCCCCCCCCCCGTCCTGCTCCCCCCCCCAGGTCCTGCTCTCCCCCCCCATCAAGTCCTGCTCCCCCCCCATCAAGTCCTGCTCCCCCCCCAGTCCTGCTCTCCCCCCAGTCCTGCTCTCCCCCCCAGTCCTGCTCTCCCCCCCCATCAAGTCCTGCTCCCCCCCCCCAGTCCTGCTCCCCCCATCAAGTCCTGCTCTCCCCCCCCCCCATCAAGTCCTGCTCCCCCCCCCCCGGGAAAATTAAACTTTAAAAAAAACCCAGCTTCTGCTGCTGCAGCTGCCGCCGCTGCCGTGGCCGGCAATAGCAGCAATATCGCAAGTCCCGCGGGCTCCGCTCCCCCCCCCTCCTTCCTTCCTTCCTTCCTTCCTGCTTGCCTGCCAGTTCTCCGCTTCGGCTTCGCCTTTCAGAGCCGCGAAGGGAGAGCTTCTCCCTCGTGACTCTGTTCAGCCCGCTGGGGCAGATGGGAAATTTCCCATCTGCCCCAGCGGGCTGAACAGAGTCGCGAGGGAGAAGCTCTCCCTTCACGGCTCTGAAAGGCGAAGCCGAAGCGGAAGCGGAGAACTGGCAGGCAAGCAGGAAGGAAGGGAGGAGGGGGGGAGCGGAGCCCGCGGGACTTGCGATATTGCTGCTATTGCCGGCCACGGCAGCGGCGGCAGCAGCAGCAGAAGCCGGGGTGTTTTTTTTTTCCCCCTATGCATCGCGGGCCGCACAAAGGTCTCTCGCGGGCCGCGTGTTTGAGACCCCTGGTTTAGACCGACATAAATCATCATCTATCATGTCAAATACTGATGCCAAATCTAATTGCATCAAATATGTCTCATCTCCCTTGTCAACAATTTTTCTTAACTCGGCAATCAACAACACCAGCAATATTTCTGTGCTGTGACAATCTCTAAATCCAGACTGCATTGAGTCTAGCACATTACACTGCCATAATTACTCCTGTAATCAAAAAACAATCACTGCTTCCCTAAGCTTGACCAGAAAAGGCCTATTGGTAATAGCCTGAATATTCACACAAATGCTGAAATTTCCTGAAGATTTTGTAATAGGTGTCAATGTTATCAAACCTAATGACAAAGGAAAACAACCATTCTTGAATGCTAGGTCCAGGAAAAAAGATAACCAAATTAAGCCAGTCACTGGCAAATATTTGAATAATGCAGTAAGGCAGGTATCAAGATTATTGAATTCCTTGCTAATTTTGTAACCAGCTTAAGCAAAACATCTAATGGAACCAGATAGAATTGATTCCGATTTTGATCACCATGTAGTCCAAGTAATACACAATCATCATGAATTAACCCCAAATTCTCAGTTGATAACAAACTGATCTCTGTAATATCTACAGACAATTGAATATTTAATCATAACAATTTTATTTTGAAAATAATCTGTAAGAAGCTGAGTGCTAGGATGTTGTCCCATAGAGTCATGATTCTTAGGTAGAAAACGTATATTAAGCACTTTAAGTAAATGTTTTGTTATTTTACCTGCAGCATTTATCTTTTGGAGTAAAAGACTTGCTTAGGCTCTTTAGTATTACATTTGTAACTTTTCACTTTCTCGCTCCAATTAAGGCGATCTTCCTCAGAACAGATTTCAATCATAGCCTTTCTAAAGAATGGCAATCCATTTTTAACTGGTTAAGATCATCATTAAACCATGAAGGAAACTCAAAGCATCCTAGGGACCATCTAAGAGGGGCAATTGTATCAATCATCGTACATAATTGATGATTCCAATCATGAACGTTATAAATGTATTCACAAGGAAGAGATCTAAACAAATCCTGAGTAGCTGCAGAAAAAAGATCAGAACAGACTTTACTTCTACTCTTATCACCAACGTATTCACACCTCCTGAAACCTCTGACCTAGTTACTTTCAAATTAAAATTAATAAATAAAAGATCAGACCAGATCAAAAGAGTCATAGGGGTATGTTTACTAAAGGGCAGTATTTGTGCTGCTGCCACGTTATCGGGCGATAAGGTACCTTATCGTAAAATGAAGGCGCGTTACCGGGCGATAAGGTACATTATCGTGCGATAAAGCGCAGCGGCGCAAACGCGTGCTGAAGGCGGAGAAAGGCTCCCAGAGGGCGGAGGAAGGCTCCTTAGGGGTGGAGGAAGGTTCCCCAGGGGCGGAGACGGAGGGTCAATGGGTGGAGAGTGGGAGGGGAGAGGCTCCCTGCACACTAACGCTGTGGAATCCGGGGCTGAAAACTAACGCCCGTGAAACCCTGGCATTAGAGCAGATTTAAAGGGAAAAGAAACCATTTCCGTCAGTAATGTACAGCAACACCAGGAAAACCTATAAAAAGTGATAAGTGTGATACATGTGCACGGAACAAAATGGCAAATAAACATTGAAAATGACCAGAAGAAAATGTAAAACAAACATAGCCAAGCTGGCCAATAGTGATATTAATGGGAAACAGCAAAAAACACTAACAAAAAAGCTCCAAAATAAAGTTATTAATTTTGGAAGGGTCTATGCTCTGTCCCCATACAAGGTGAATGATCCCACAGTGAAATAGTGCTGATCAGGGTTTTCCTTTTCTATTGGACAGGTTTCCTAAGGCGTGCACATGTTCCGCAACAGCAGGGCAGGCATGTCGGAACAGGCAACTGGACAGATGCTGGAAAAGGGGACACAGAGGGCTGCAAGCGGCACATGCTGTGGTGCCGCTGGGCCACAGTGCGGACTAGGGTGATGCCTAGGTGGCCCATAGGAATGCTGAAACAGTAGAGCAGCCCAACAGCAACTGATGAGGCCCAACATGGCCACGAGTGTGTTTCCCACAGTGTCACAGGGAATAGTACCCAGCAGGTACCCCCAAAGGCACAGAACATTGGCAAGCAGTGCTGGGGGGAAGCATGGACAACTATGCAAGCACCCCTACCCCATAACCCGCAACATAGGCAGCCGCCTACCCGCACACTGGATGGCCTGAGACTGCGCACCACCAGCACCACCAGCAGAAGGGCATGTCAGCATGGTGGCGGAGGGGTACTGGTGGTGGAGGGGGCAGTGGTAGCTGCCCACAGCAGACCATGGCCTAGCCCTGTGTAGGTGGGGGCCATGCACTGCAACAGACAGGCTCTGTCTAACGAACAGTCATGGTATCCCCAGGGAATCAACTGTCCCAGTGGCAACAGTGTGGTGCAGTATGCACAGCCAGTGTGTTCAGGAGCAAAAGGTCACAGATTCATGTCCCAGCTGTGGCTCCCACCAACCCAGTCCCCATATTTTACTCAGTGCCAATCCATGTTAATAAAGAGGGAACCTTTATTGCAGATAACATAAATATGCCTGAAGTGCCTATATTTTACCCTACAGAGCACAGACACCATAGACATGTGCAATACCTAGAGCAGAGTTTCCCAAATGCAGTCCTGGAGGGCCAAAAATCATTCAGGGTTCATGCTGTCTCTAATATAAGGACATGTTAGCATGGTGGCGGAGGGATACTGGTGGTGGAGGAGGCATTGGCAACTGCCCAGAGCAGACCATGGCCTAGCCCTGTGTAGGTGGGTGCCATGCACTGCAACAGACAGGCCCTGTGTGCGGATGTGAGATGGATCCTTGAAAAGACTAAAGAATACCAAAAGGATATCTATTTGTTCTTTATCGACTATAGCAAGGCTTTTGACTGTGTAAACCATGAGAAACTCTGGGCCACATTAAGAAGCATGGGTATACCAGAACACCTGATCGTTCTTTTGCACAATTTGTACATTGATCAAGAAGCAACAGTTCAAACGGAACAAGGAGAAACAGAATGGTTTAAAATAAGCAAAGGTGTAAGACAAGGCTGCATACTTTCCCCCTACCTGTTTAATTTATATGCAGAACAAATCATCAGAGAAGCAGGAATGTATGAAGACAACAGAGGTGTGAAGATTGGTGGAAGACTCATCAACAACCTTCGCTATGCTGATGATACTACATTACTAGCTGAAAGTGAAGATGATCTGAAACATTTGCTTCTCACAATCAAAGAGCATAGTCTCAAAATGGGCCTGCACCTTAATGTAAAGAAACAAAGATCATGACAACTGGCATAATCAACAGGTTCATCGTTGAAGAAGAAGAAATTGAAATTGTGAACAACTTTAACCTACTTGGATCAACTATCAATAAAGAAGCAACAAGCAGTCAAGAAATCAAACGACGCATTGCTCTTGGCAGAATGGCTATGAAAGACCTAGATGAGATTCTCAAGAGCAGAGATGTCTCTCTCCATACAAAGATTCGACTTGTTCAAGCCATGGTATTTTCAATAACATCATATGGATGTGAAAGCTGGACAGTGAAAGAGACAGACAGGAAGAAAATTGATGCCTTTGAATTATGGTGCTGGCGGCGAATACTGTGGATACCATGGACTGCCCAAAGAACAAACCAGTCAGTACTAGAGGAGATCATACCTAAGCTTTCTTTAGAAGCTCAAATGACAAGACTTTGACTTTCATACTTTGGACACATCATGCGAAGAGAGAGATCATTGGAGAAAGACATCATGCTTGGCAAGATAGAAGGTCAACGCAAAAGAGGAAGGCCAGCAATGATATGGATCGATACAATAACAGCAGCTATGGGTACCAGTCTGTCAACAATGAGCCGCCTGACTATAGACCGAACACAATTTAGGATAGCTATCCAGAGGGTCGCCATGAGTCGACTCTGACTCGACGGCACTTAACAACAACAACAACAATGAACAATCAAACCTCTTCCAAAGACAGAGAAGCTGCAAAACCAGAGGGCATAACATGAAGCTGCAAGGAAGTAAAATGAAAGGCAATGTCAGAAAATACTTTTTCACTGAAATGGTGGTGGATGCTTGGAATGCCCTCCCAATGGAAGTAGTGGGGACAAATACAGTGACAGAATTCAAAATGGCATGGGACAGACACAGAAGATCCCTTTATAGCAACAGGATAAAATCAAAATAAACATAACTCTCTCTTATATCTCAACAAATAGGGGTGACCTACACGAAGCGGTGGGTACATGCCTAAACAAAGACATGGGGAGGGGTGACCTGCACGAAGTGGCAGATGTACCTACTCTTACCGCCTTGCTGGGCAGACTGTATGGACCATACTGGTCTTTATCTGCCATCATTTACTATGTTACTATGTTACATCTAAAGCATGCACTAGGGAGTGACTCACTACAAATAATCCCAAATTTAATGTATTTGCCTTGAAACTTTGAGCTAATGAATTAGACAAATCATCAAAATATAAATTAAAATCACCTACAATAATCATTTTCTTGAAGTATAAACAATGTTGCATTATCATTTCCCACAAAGCATCTAAAACACTTCAAGATGTGTGAGGAGCTCAATATAATAACAGCAGTCATCTATTGATTGAAGTCTTAAACCAAAAGATATTTATTTCCTCAATACCTTTATCAGTAGAACTACTAAAAAGTTGAATATCCAGCCACTGCATATATGAAATCATGATGCCTCAATGTTTTTGTGTTCACCTAAGGCAATGCAATGTATGATAACCTAATAGAAAGATAGCATCCATAAGAGGGCTTGCAAATTATTCAGTCATTCAGTCACCAAATTATTCAGTCACCAATCACTATCCCAGGGCATCATGCCAGATGCCCTAAAACTCACATCCTTACGCCCTATAATAAAAAATAATAAACTCAATCCTACAGACCCAAACTCCTACAGGCCCATAGCCAGCATACCGTTCATTGCCAAAGTAATAGAAAAAATCATACAGCTCCAACTACAAGATTTTATCGACACACATGCACCACTTGACCCACACCAATTCGGCTTCCGCCCATCACACGGGGTCGAAACTTTGCTTATAACACTCATGGATGACCTCATAAAAGGCATTGACACATGCAACCAAGGTTATATCCTCATATTCATTGATATAGCCGGTGCCTTTGACAATGTCCACCACAACACACTCATTAACAGACTCCTAAGCCTAGGAATAGGAGGAACAATTCTACAATGGTTTATATCATACATCACAAACCGATCGATACGCGTTAAATTAGGCCAAGACACCTCAGAGCCATTCGTACAAGGACAAGGTATTCCACAGGGCTCGGCCCTATCGGCCCTCCTTTTCAACTTGTATCTTCAACCCATCACAAATATATTTAAAAAACATAAAGTCAACCACTACATATACGCAGATGATATCATGCTCACTCAACCAATAAACACAAATAATCCCACCTACCAGAACTTACTAGACTGCATCAGCGAAGCAAATACCTGGCTAGAAAATAATAACCTCAGCATCAACTTAAAAAAAACTGAAGCAATGTTCGTAACAAGAAAACCAGATACTACTCTCCCTGAAACAATAACAATTAACGACACAATAATCCCAATCAAAAAGGAAGTAAAATACCTAGGCATCATAATAGACCACACACTTAGTATGCTCCCTCACATAAAACAAACCGTGAAAACCATATTCTATAAACTTAAGACCATTCAACACCTACGACCAATACTAGACACAAGTGACTTCAGATCTGTTATCAGCACACTCATCACTCCACACTTTGACTATTGTAATAGTCTACTTATCGGCCTCCCTCTCACAAATACCAACTTACTCCAACGAGCTCAAAACATCTGTGCCCGAGTAACAGCAAAAGCCCGCCTCACTGACCACATAACTCCCATCCTCGCCGAACTACACTGGCTTCCCATAAATAGTAGAATATCATACAAAATACTCTTAACCACATTTAAACTTATCAACGGCATATCACCCTCACATCTAACCACTCTACTACATGCTCCAAAAGAACATAGAACCCGCAGACAAAACGCAACCCACTCACTAGACATAAAAAAATCAATTCGAAAAACAAAAAAATCCACAAGCTCAAGAGCATTCTCATATGCAGCCCCCACCACATGGAATAAACTCCCACTAAGCCTCCGCAAAATAAAGGATCTCCAGACATTCCGGAAAGAACTAAAAACATATCTGTTTAAAGAACACTTTATAAATCTTAATGAACCCCCACCATCCCCCTCACCACACCTCCATAAAAATCCTCCTTAACCACAGATCAAAAAGCCTCAAACATCAACACACTTAGGAAAAACAACCCTTAAAAACCACGATTAATAATTGACTAATGTAAATATTTGACTGATGTAAATAGTTACAGCTTATGTATAATTATATGTTCCATGTTATTGTTCATGAAAAGTTAATTGTACATAGTTTGAAGAAAATACGAAGTTCCATGTAAAACCATGTTCATTATGTTAATTGTAAACTGTTCATTATGTTAATTGTAAACCGCCTTTGATCTTGGGAAAAGGCGGTATAGAAGAAAAGCATAAATAAATAAAAATAAATGTTTCAGTAATGCATGCCATACCTGGCTAGGAATCACCAAATACTGTAATTCTCTATGATGTCAATTTTATAAGAGACTGACTGAGAGTTAAAAGGAATGTAAAGCATGTGGAGGGTAATTTTGTAAACCCCAACACAGGCAATGCATTTCACCATGCATGTGTATCTGCCCTGTTTTACAATATAAAGTGATGTATGTGCTGATGCACCATACTGATGTATCAGCACATGCATCCCTAGCAACATAGGCAGGATGAACACTTCCACACGAGCTTACAGAATAGCGACCAGCCAAAGTACTCACTGAAGTGCCCACTCACATATGTTAAGTTCAGTGAAATAGGGGCTTGTGCATGTCAGAGTAGTGCATTTTTCCATGCACTATTACAATATAAAATTATCCCCAATGGGAGTCATTCCGAGCCACATATAGCGAGGATGATGTCCCGTTGGGACATCTATTCCCGCTATTTGTGGCCTTTCCCAGCCTCATCCTCCTTCCCCGCACATTGTACAGGGAAGTTAGATGGGGGCGGGAAAGGGGAGGATCGGGGGTGGTGTTAGGGCGGGCAATGGACGGTTGCTGGCTCCGGACGTACAGGGCCGATTCTAATGTCGGCCCTGTACGTCCGGGGCCAGCAACATGAAAGGGGAAGTTATTCCACCTCTGATGTGGAATAACTTCCCCGATGCGGCAGGATTTATGAGCCCGGGGTATGGCAGCGGCGGGAGAAGGTGGAGAGCATTCCCCGCACCCTGACCATGGCCCTGGGTGGCCATATCAGGGGTCAGGCTGCAGGGAATTCACTTTTAAAGCTGGTGGCCGGGATCACAGCTTTTAAATGGAGCCACGGCGCCATGGCTCCATTTAAAAGCCCTGACTGAGTTAGTCAAGCATGTCCTGTACATGCAGGCTGGGCTGAATCACAGTTCCGGCCTGCACATACGGGACTGTTCGCTATTCTGATCCCGCAGGGCTAGATGTGCCCCATGGGATCAGAATCGCGACGCCCTCTGTGTGTCCGGTTCCGGCCAGGCGCACAGAGTGGTTCGACGTCTGTACTGGAATTGGGTCCATTGTGTCTATCATTGACCCTCCTCTTCCTGTTAAAAACCATCTCATAGATTAAAATTCTAGGAAAAAGAAGATGTTTCCAATAATGGGTGGCATGGCAGAGGTGATATTTACCTCTCCTGCTAACTAATGTTATAAGGCAGGGCAGAGACATTAGAAAATATTAAATTTGACCAATTATGCCCTCAAAAGCAAGAGTAAAAGCTTTGGCTTCTCTGCTGAAGGACCAGAATGGTGTATTCCTGCAAAAAATCTATAATCCCCAATTGCCTAGCTAGGCAAAATAATAACAAACGTCCTCTATACACAACAACCAAAATATCAAACAAGTACTTTGATGTAATAGGATCTGTGTTTTGGAGTTGCAGCTGATAGAACACTACCTCAGATTTTTCAAAGTGCGAAAAAAGGTTAAAAGAAGAATTGGGCTACAGAATTTGTCTACACATTGAGACAGAAGAAAAAAACACCGATATGACCAGAGGGTAATTTTGAGTGACTTGATGTAAAGAGACAGAGTTCTGTTGGAGAGCTGCGGACTAGTGCGGAAACAAATGATTGAAAAATTTGCCTGTTTACTAGATAAGACCAGAGTGGGTGGAGGGGCCAGTAAAGATTGTGCACAGAAACCAGCTCCTATCCATTGGGCATTTGGTGTTTCCCCTGGGGAAAGCCCAGACTGCCTATGAATCCCACAGCTCCAGCCATATATGGTAGCTGAGTAACAGTGAAACCTGAGACTCTGCCACCTCAGTAGACTGGAGGTAGAAGCATTTGGGAACCAATAAGAACCTCTGGGTACACATGAGGAGTACAACAGGGAGAGTATGATAGTGATGATTTGGAAGAGAGTTCAATGGGGGAAACATGAGGTTCAACTGGGAGCCACAGTGTGGAAACTACATCCCTGTAACAAATGTATTATATATGAATCTTCTGGAGCAACATCCCTAGACAGATTCAGGAGTGTCCCCAGAATACTGATGTTACTAAGGGTGGTATAGGCAGGGAAGAAGGAATGGAACCTCTGGAATTGGACAGAGAAAGATGTGCCCCAGTAGAAATATACCCCCAGAGAGAAGCAGAGGACACAGATGATGAAGCACCCATACCATTACTGCCCTGAGAGTACAGAAAAACAGGCAGAGTTGTAAAGCCTGCCTTCAATTTGACCAGTGAAAGACCTAAGGGTAGCACACAAGCAACTACCTTTTATACCAATGGGGTAAAGCATTCTCTTGAAATACTAGTCTAAAAGAGGGCATGAGAAACTCTGGGCCACATTAAGAAGCATGAGTATACCAGAACACTTGATCGTTCTCTTGAACAACCTTTATATTGATCAAGAAGCAACAGTTTGAACGGAACAAGGAGAAACCAAATGGTTTAAAATCAGCAAAAGTGTATGACAAGGCTGCATACCTTCCCCCTACGTCTTTGATTTATATGCAGACTAAGGGGTATGTTTACTAAACCGTCTTAATTTTACCGGCATTAGTTACAGTCTTACTGTGACGAATGCCATATAAGGTAGAGGGCATTCCAGTCTTAGGGTAGCATTTCGGGTTATCGCGTGATAGAGGGAGCTGTGGCATGTTAACGCACGTTAGCCTTAATTAGGCGCACTGACCCATGAATACAGCAACAGAGGTGCAGCACACTGGTTAATACCTTGACTGATATAACAGGGGTCATGAGTTCAATCCCCCAGTGGGCTTAATGAGTAAAGCTGTCAGAGGCATTACCCTTTACTTTAAAACAGTGCTGTCTGAGGCATTTTCTTTTTTAATTTAAATTAGTGCTGCCAGCAAACACACCCTCACAGTTCCGTAACCTAAGGTGCCGCATAAGGTGCCCTATAAGGCACTCCAGAGGGCACATTATAAAGTGCACTGTCTGCCAAGGCACCATATAATGTTCCCTATAGGGCACCTTATAAGGCGCTTTATGAGGCACCTTAAGGTTACAGCACTGTGAGGGTGTTTTTGCTGGCAGCACTAATTTAAATTAAAAAAGGAAATGCCTCAGACAGCACTGTTTTAAAGTAAACGGCAGAAACCCTGATCAGCGCTATTTCAATGTGGGATCATCCACTTTGTAGAGGGACAGAGCATAGACCCTTCCAAACATGATATCTTAATTTATATGCTTTGTCAGTAGTGTTGCTTTATGTTTATCATTAATATCACTATTGGCCAGCTTGGTTATTGGGATTTTAAATGTGGTTCTGGTCCTTTTATATGTTTATTTGCTTTTTGGTCCCTGAACATGTATCACAACTATCACTTTTCTTGGTTTCCCTGCCTTTGCTGCACATTGCTGACTGAAATGGTTTCTCTTTCCTGCAAATGTGCCTTAACGCGAGGGTTTCACTGGTGTTAGTGTTCAGACCCGGATTTCACAGCGTTAGTGTGCCTGGAGCCTCTCCCCTCCCACTTTCCGCCCATTGACCCCTTCTCTCCGCCCTCTGGGAAGCCTTACTCCACCCTTCAGATCCGGATTTCACAGTGTTAGTGTGCCTTAACGCCACCGCTGCGTTATCGCGCGATAAGTGACATTATCGTGCGATAACGTCACTTTTTGCACGATAATACTACCGCTGCAATGTTAAGATGGTTTAGTAAACATACCCCTAAATCTTCAGAGAAGAAGGACTGTGTGAAGATTGATGGAAGACTCATCAATAACCTTCGCTGTGCTGATGATACCACATTACTGGCTGAAAGTGAAGACGATCTGAAACATTTGCTTCTCAAGATCAAGGAATATAGTCTTAACATGGGTCTGCACCTTAATGTAAAGAAGATCATGACAACTGGCAAAATCAATAAGTTCATCGTTGATGGAGAAGAATTTGAAATAGTCGACCACTTTAACCTACTTGGATCAACTATCAATAAAGAAGCAACAATCATTCAATAAATCTGACGACACATTGCTTTTGGCAGAATGGCTATGAAGGACATAGACAAGACTCTCAAGAGCAGAGATGTCTCTCTCCATACAAAGATTCAACTTGTTCAAGTCATGGCATTTTCAATAATATCATATGGATGCAAAAGTTGGACAGTGAAAAAGATAGACAGAAAGAAAATTGATGCCTTTGAATTATGGTGCTAGCAACAAATACTGCGTATACCATGGACTGCCTGAAGAACAAACCAGTCATTACTAGAGGAGATCAAACCTAAGCTTTCTTTAGAAGCTCAGATGACAAGACTTTGACTTTCATACTTTAGACACATCAAGGGAGAGATCATTAGAGAAAGACATCATGCTTGGCAAGGTAGAAGGTCAACACAACAGAGGAAGGCCAGCAATGAGATGGATCGATACAATAACAGCCGCTGCCAGTCTGTCAACAATGAGCTGTCTGACTGAAGACCAAACATAATTTAGGACAACTATCCAGAGAGTCACCATGAGTCAATACCAACTTCACAGCACTTAACAACAACAAAAAACAACAACAGAGAGTGTGATGTCTTACAGACAGCAACAAGAAATTTAAGTGGCAGAGTGAACCCTTTCCCCCAGAGTTTTGGGGATGTGAAAGAAAGGATTTTTAAAAAATGTTAACCAGACTAAACTTCAAGTTGGGAGTAGATGAAAGAAGGGATTATTAGCTGAAATAACCTGAAAACAGGAAGTAAGAAATCACACACTCTTACAGTGTATTATGATCCTTCAGTGGGTAACTAGGCAATTATTGCACTGAGACCAGAGGGATCTAATGGGAATAGGGCATGCTAATTGTTGGTTTTCATTGATGGGTAATGTTCATATCACTATTATTTACACACATAACTGAAAATATCATTCAAACGTTGAAAGGCATATGTGTTGGAATATGTACTGGGTACTGTGAGAGGGTTGCAGGTCTGTGTTCACTGTAGAGGCAGCTGTTTCAGTCCAACCTACAAGGGAGGGAAGAACCCTGGCTACCTGATTTGGGAATGGGGAGTTAAATTTTCTAGGAGAGGGGGCTTGCACATTTCTATCTCCTTAATATCCTGCCTTATTCTTGGCCTTTGGCTAAGAGAGGGAAGGGCCCTTCTAGTTGGGAAAACTGTGGGCCCAGCTAGAATCATAAAAGAACTAGAACAACTGAGATTAGTTTGAGAGGGATGTAACTCATAGCAAAGGAAACTCTACCCAAGAAGGAAGGCCCTACCTGACAGACAACAGCTACAAAGCGCCTGGAGTGAAGTAGATGCCCTTCCAGATGGAAGGAAGCCTGGCAGAGAAGATGGCAAGCAGAGCAGTGACCCCTCCAGGCAGAAGGAAACATAGAAACATGATGACAGAAAAAGACCACAAGGCCCATCTAGTCTGTCCTTCCATAACAACTACAACAGTCCACTTTTTACCTTTAGAGATCCTCTGTGTTGGTCCCATGCTTTTTTGAATTCAGTTACTGTCCTCATCTCTACCACCTCCACTGGGAGACTATTCCATGGATCCACTACTCTTTCTGTAAAGAAATATTTCTGCATATCACTCCTGAATCTATCTCCCTTCACCCTCATCCCATGTCCCCTCATAGCAGAACTTGCTTTCAATTGAAAGAGGCTCTCTCCCTGAACATTTATGCCATGGAGGTATTTAAACATCTCAATCATATCACCTCTATCCCGCCTTTCCTCTAAGGTGTACATATTAAGATCCTTAAGTCTGTCCTCATATGCTTTATAATGAAGCCCATTAATCATTTTAGTAGCAACCCTCTGCACCGACTCCATCCTGTTCACATCCTTTTGAAGGTGCGGTCTCCAGAATTGCACACCATACTCCAAATGAGGTCGCACCAAAGACTTATACAGAGGCATTATCACCTCCTTTTTTCTGCTAGCCATTCCTCTCCGTATGCACCCAAGCATCCTTCTAGCTTTTGCCGTCGCCTTTTCTACCTGTTTAGCTACTTTAAGATCATCAGACAAAACCACGCCTAGGTCCCGCTCTTCTTTAGTGGACAAAAGTACTTCACCTCCTATACTGTATTGCTCCCTTGTATTGCTGCAGCCCAAATGCATGACCTTACATTTTTTAACATTAAATCCCAGCTGCCAAATTCTAGACCATTCTTCAAGCTTAGCTAGATCCCTCCTCATGTTATCTACACCTTCCTGGGTGTCTACTCTATTGCAGATTTTGGTATCATCCGCAAAGAGGCAAACCTTAGCCGACAGCCCTTCTGCTATATCACTAACAAAGATGTTAAAAAGAATCAGACCAAGGACAGATCCCTGGGGCACACCACTGGTAACATCCTTCTCCTCAGAGTGAGCTCCATTTACTTGTACTCTTTGTCGCCTCCCACCCAACCAATTTCTAACCCAAGCAGTAACTTTAGGGTCCATCCCTAGGGTGCTCAGTTTGTTTATAAGTCGCCTGTGAGGAACAGTGTCAAAGGCTTTACTGAAATCTAAATACACCACATCTAGAGCTCTCCCTTGGTCCAACTCCCTGGTCACCCAGTCAAAGAAATCAATCAGATTTGTCTGACAAGACCTGCCTCTGGTGAATCCATGCTGCCTCGGATCCTGTAATCCGCCGGACTCCAGAAACCTCACTATTTTCTCTTTCAGCAGCGTTTCCAATAATTTACTCACCACCGAAGTTAAACTAATTGGCCTGTAGTTTTCAACCACATCCTTACTTCCGCTTTTGTGTAAAGGCACCATATGAGCCTCTCTCCAGTCCTTTGGCACCACTCCCGACTCCAACGAGGCATTGAAAAGGTCAGTCAGTGGAATAGCTAGAACGTCCCCAAGTTCCCTCAGTATTCTAGGGTGTATCCCATCCGGTCCCATTGCTTTGTCTACTTTAAGTTGAGCTAGTTTCTCACGAACACAGTCTTCTGAAAATTGTTCAAGATGTCCCTCGCTTCTGTTCTTATTTGTCAGCAATGGAGGTAGGAAGTGGAGAAGCAACCCCAATAGGCAGAGGGAGACCCTTGAGCAGAGATGGCATTTTGATCCTCAGAAGCCACATACATCCAAGGAAAAAAGTCATTGATCATTGCCTGATGGATGTAGCAAACAGTATAATAAGGCCCATACCATCATTTTTTGTCGGGATCGACTTGCTGGAGAGGAGAAATGGTGATATGTTTAGTAGTCATTGTTTGGCGGAGGTTTTGTATGTTGAAGCCACATACATGGCAAGCTCCTTTCAAATCTTCTGAAATGGTTATTTACATTTATTTTATTTATTTATTTATTTGGTTTTATATACTGCACTTTTCATAATCAGCACGGTTTACAAGAGAACAACTTATTACATAGAACAGTTTACATTGAAAATGTGAACATAATTTAACGCAGATAACAGGTTATATTAAATATGTGAACAAAACTTGACATAATAAGTCATACAACAGTAGCATTTAAGAATGGTGAACTATTTACAAGCAGAAGGGAGCTTGAGTATAGAATGGACAAACAGTTAAGTTACATGTGTAGTCAATCTACATATGTAAATGTCACTTTTTTACACGTAGATGTTAGGGATGTGGTGTCATTTAAAATGAAAGTTGTGATCTTGGTAAAACAGGAAATGATGAAGTCACCATTTCTATTTCCTGTGAACAGTGCACACTCTTTTGCATGAGTGTGCACTGTTAAGCAATAGTGCACAAATTGTGCATACTAATGATGGGAAACAATACAAAATGAAAATGTTTTTTAAAAAAATTAAATGAAACAAAAGTTTTTGGCCTGCACCCCCCTAGTAGATGTTTCTAAAATGACCCCCTAAAGCTATAACATTTGGAGAATTTTTGTAATTACATCTTTATTGTTTCCATTCTAAAGATGAAATAGAAAAACAATTAATACCAAAGAAAAGAAGCCACATACATTGTTCAGGCAACTATAAAATAATCTATAACTAACTGGAAATATGCTTCAAGAGTCCAGAATAAGGGGGGGGGGAGAGAAATAGTCACAAACATAAATAATAAAGAAAAAAACATTTATACTGTCGAATTTTAATCTCACAGCATGCCAGAAGGCAGATGTATTGAGGGTTTGTCTGGTTTTCTCCAGTGAAATAAAATCACTCCTGCTTTGTCCCAGTTGGATATTCTGGGAAATGAATGGTAATAAATCAGGAGCAATTTTTGCACTGGAACAAAACTAGAAGAAAAGCTTTGATGCATCTATCCCTATTGTAGCTTCAGTACTAACAGAACCATTAAAACCAACTGCATAAGGCTCCATTAAAAAATGAAAACAATTCATAAAAGATGCAAAGAAGATTGCTTCCACGGAGAATTCCCAGTGGAAAAATGTCCTTGGTGTTTACAGGCATGCCTGGAAAAGGAAAGTCGGACTCACTTTTTGATACCAGCTCAGAAACACAGATGTGTTACCGCAGTCAAACAGTGGGGCTATTTTATGATACTTTTCTATACAAATATTAATCTTAGCAATATGACTCAACTTTTGAAATAAGCTTTCTTTGATGCCTCTTAGGTGGCTATCTTTTAACCCTCTGTGGGGTAAAAAAAGAAAAAAGGAACTATTTTTCTTTCTTGCCAGGGGGCACTTAAACATGATTTTATTAAAAACACCAATAGATCCACAGTTTAGAATTCTGCTCTTTTATGTTGTGTTTTATCATGAAATAAATTATCATACACAAGTAATTTCCTGTTAAGAACCCGGAGCTTGTCTAATGAATTCTAGAATAATAAAGTGATGACTACCCACTATCGCTAATCTAGCAGAAGCTGAATCCAATCATCCTCACCATGTAAATTACCTCTCCCTGTGGAGCAGAATGCACAGTGATACTAATTTACCTACTAGTTCCAGGATGTCAGTATCAGTTATGTGTTGCTACACTTCAACATAAATGTACCAAGAAACAGCACAGAAATAGCAAAGGACCTTTTGGAAAGTAAGAGACATGTTTAGTAAACTGTGGTACTGGTTACCATGTGCTAAATCCCAGGTCATGAGGTTAACTCAGAACTGCATTAACCATTACCGACCGCTAACAAAGCTACTGAAGTAAAAATCTCATGGTAGCAGTTTAGCATGAGGCAGGGCAGGAACTCAGCAAGATTGGGTGGTTAACACAGGCATCGTAAGCTTGCACTAAGCATAATTTAGCACTGGTGTGCTTACCGTCACCTCAATGGGTGGCATTAAGTGCACCTTTGGTAAGTATGGCTGCCATTTTGGTGTGGCAGATTCCTCTGACAAACACTAATTGCAAAGGGACATACCAAGAATGCCTCTGTCAATCAGCACAGGTCTGACCCATCTCTCACATTATTATTTATCTTCAACTGTGCACTAAGGGATGACCCCTTAGCACATTTTAGCAAACATTCCCCTAAACTAGTTTAAGATCCATAGGCCTAAAACAGGGATCATACCCTGGGTATTTTCAGGTGGATTTGCATGAATAAACACATGTTTAAGGGGTTATTCTAGAAGTCTTATTTGCAGTTTCCATGGGGAAAATTTGCATTTACATGTAGAAATGGTATCCATATGTAAATGGTGTTTTTTAGAAAGGGTGACATTTATATGTGGATGGCCCATAATACATAGAAAGGGGAGTCCTGGAGGCATGCCTGGGTGGGTCAGAAATCCACATGTGCATTCCCCATCTCATAGGGCATGCATGGGTATGACCAAAATTGTCATGTCGAGATTTACAGCTGCTCCCTGGCACATATATTTTAGCCAGCCATTTATAGGAGGGATTAAGGGGGTTATCCTTATTAATTCACTGCTGTTTATTTACCCCTTCCAAATTTAAACTAAATAAAGATAGCAGCCTCTGTAGTTAATTGGTGGAATTTATACAGTGGATGTGTAGGTTTGCAAGTTGTCAAGTTTTCTCCATTGATTTTTCCCATGTGTAGATTTTTAAAAGGACTCCTCGGGCTCTACGTGTGGGTGAATACACATGCGCTCCTGCATGTCCTTATATGTATTTTAGAAAAGGCTCCACATGTAGCAGAGCCTTTTCTAAAATAATTGTCCACACACGATCTGTAATACGTGATTGTGAACGTAATAGTGTGGACCAATGGTGCAGTCAGTTGAAAGACAACTCTTATGCTCAGTCAACTGTGTCTTCACTGGTCGTGTAGTCTTGCCTATATTTAGCATTTGGCATGGACACATTATTACATAGATCACAAACACTATAGGACATGAAATAGAAAATGTAAGATGATAATGCTTATGTCTTTGGATGTATCCATTCAGCACATTGAGTCGTCTGAGCACACTTGCCATACTCTTGACACGGGGAATGACAAGGGTTAACCACTGGTAAAGGGGGTGGGGGGGGGATCTGTGTGTACTAAACTGTCACAGATGTTCCACCTCAATACACAATACATGGGATCTTGAAAGTCTCATATAAAGTCAAAATATTCCAGTGTTTACATGTTATATTGGCAACATATGGAGATAATTAAGAATGCCGCAACACACATATAGATCTATCCATCAACTTACACTGGCGACCATAGAGCATAAGGACACATTTGCCATATAGTGTCCATAAATATACTCTCTTGCTAACTCATTCTGGGCACCCCTATCCCTGTTCTTTGTCTCTCACCTTCTTCATAACCCCCTGCATCAGGCCCCATCTCTAGTCTTATTCAAAGCCAAGCTAAAATTCTACCTCTTCAAGGCTGCTTTTGGATCCTGATCTTTTACTCTCCTGCATGTGTCCTTTTTTGTGTTTGTGTGTGTTCTGTTGTGCTATATTTAGCAGGGACTGTCTCTCATTTGTATATGCATACATCTTGTAGTACTATGCAAATGCTAAGCAGTAGTACTGGTTTCTACTATGTCACATTAACTGGTTAATGCATGTAGGTATCTACTTCCAGTCACATGTTGCCATGAAAACCCAGGGACTGCTGGGTCACCTGGAGTCAGCAATGACTCAATGGAATACATTGCAATGCATTGCATGTAGATAAATGAGGCTTTAAATTTGTACCTGGGGCAATAGAGGAAGAAGTGACTTTGACCAAAGTCATAAGGAGTATTAGTAGTATTTTGAATGTTCTAACCATTAGGCTACTGCTTCAACCTTGAAAGA
Organism: Ichthyophis bannanicus; assembly: GCA_033557465.1. Classification (NCBI taxonomy): domain Eukaryota; kingdom Metazoa; phylum Chordata; class Amphibia; order Gymnophiona; family Ichthyophiidae; genus Ichthyophis; species Ichthyophis bannanicus. Next base: position 1,361,707,915 of record CM066032.1, on the reverse strand, counting down.
CTACCAAAAGGGACAACTGTAAATAGATCTGCACTTGTAAGTTTTTATCTTCTGGAATATACTCTAAATCTTGGGGAAAAGGGGAATCTTTGGGTGAAAGTTGATAAATCTGTGTATTTTAGAATTCAGTATTTTTGCTGAGTCAGTCAGTTCTTAGTACCACCAGAGAGCTTTTCATTTAAATCAAATCAGAGCATAGCTTAGCATAGAAAGTAAATAGTCTCTGAAATAATTTTGTTTCTAGAGAGCTTTACATTTAAATCAAATGTGAGTATAACTTACCATAGAAAGTAAAATAGAGTAAATAGTCACTGAAATAAATTTGTTTCTAGAGAGTTGTTTAATTAAAATCAAATCAGAGTATAGCTTAGCATACAAGTAGAATAAACAATCTCTGAGTAGAAGGAAATAAACTAGTTTCTAGAGACCTTTACAAAGAGACCTTGTTTTAAATAGGTGTTAAAGGCAAGTGACAGCTTTATAGGCTCTTAAACCTATTAAAGGGAAGGAGGTGCCCATATTCACTTTCAGGTGAGGCTGGTTATCCTCATCAGGAATACATTAATTAAGCTCCTGAGATTAATTAATCTTGAGGTGAACAAAGTCTATTAAATGTATTAGGTATAGCTGTATTAGCATAAGTTTCCCAAGCAAACCTAAGTAAGTAAACAACTTAAATACCTAAACAAAATCTTAAAACTAAGATGCAAACAGCAGTCCAGCAGCAAGATGGGGGCTTTTCAGTCTTTTGCATTGAGTGTCACATGTATTATTTTCTCCCAGTTAGTGAGGGGTCTTATGTGTGCACTAGGTACAAGGAGCGCTTTGCTCTAAAGGAATGATTCCGATCTCTGGAAGCTAGAGTAGCAGACTTGGAGGACATAAGGAAGACATAGAGATATTTAGACAAGACCTACAGGAACATAGTACTGATGTCCCACCTCCAGTCTGGCAACCTCCCTGTTGCCATGGAGGAGAGAGGTTATGAGACAGGAGAGCATCACCCTGGTGTGGCAGGAAATGATCCTGTAGTTAGGACCTGTCCTTCAAGTGATGTAAAACCTTCTCACACCAAGGAGGTTCTCTAGGGCCAAGTGCTCATGAGGGAAGGGTTAGTACAGCCATTATAGTCGGTGATTCATTCATTAGGCATGTAGATAGCTGGGTGGCTGGTTGATATGAGGATCGCCTGGTAACATGCCTGCCTTGTACAAAGGTAGCGGACTTCACATGCCACCTAGACAATTTTTCAGATAGTGCTGGGGAGAAGTCTGATGCCTTGGTACATGTTGGTACCAATGACATAGGAAAGTGTGGTAGGGAAGTGCTGGAGACAAAATTTAGGCTTTTAGGTAGGAAGTTGAAATCCAGAACTTCCAGGGTAGCATTCTCAGAAATGCTTCCCGTTCAACGAGCAAGACCCAAAAGACGTGTATGAGATAATGGTGCAAGGAAGAAGGATTTGGATTTGTTAGGAACTAGGCAACATTCTGGGGAAAGGAGGGGCTTTTCTGAAGGGATAGGCTCCACTATAGCCGGGATGGAATCAGGCTGTTGCCATTAACCTTTAAAAAGGAGATAGAACAGCTTTTAAACTAGATAATAAGGGAAAGCCAAGAATTGCCCAAGAGTGCATGGTTCAGAATAATGCATTCTTGAAGGATTCTAGCAGAAGATTGAAGTTAGGGCATATTGATAGAAAGTTCCAATAAAGACAAAAATTGCCGCTTCTTAATTGCGGCTCTCTTCGCTCAAAGACTACCCTAATCCATGACCTCACCTCCCATCACGCTCCTGATCTTTTCTTCCTAACAGAAACTTGGATAAAGGATGGTGAGGAACCTCTTCTTAATCGTTGTTTACCTCCCAGGTACTCTGCACTATCTACTTCCCGTCGAGGGAGAAGTGGCGGAGGAATTGCTGTCCTCTACCGCTCTTCCCTTTTCCTTCAGGAACAAACCACCTCTGCCCTTCATTATCCAGAATCTTTGTTCCTCCGTCTTGCTACCTCTCCTCCACTCCATTTTCTCCTCATCTATGCTCCTCCATCCCTTCCTGCCCCTGCATGGGATTCCCTTCTCTCTACTATATCCGAGGTCTCCCTTCTCTTCCCTCAGCTCCTTATCCTTGGAGATTTCAACGTTCATGTCATCTTTCCCTCTACCCCCCCCCCCCCCCGTGATCACGCTTTCCTCTCTCTTCTGACCGATCTCTCCCTTCATCAACTTGTTCTCTTCCCCACCCACTCCGCTGGGCCCACTCTTGATCTTTTCATTTCCCCCCTGGACTCCCCTCTCAGTCTCTCCTCCTTTTCTTCCTTACCCCTTCCCTGGACTGACCACTTCTGTCTTTTTTCTTCCCTTTCGCTTCCCTTATCCTCTTCCTCTCCCTCTCCCCCTAATGTCCCCTCCCCACCTGCCCTCACCCGTCGCATAACCGCGAATACCCTTCTTCAATTCCCCTCCTCCGCCACCCTCTTTTCCCCTGACTTTCATCTTCTTCCCGTAAATACTGTAACACGGAAGATCTGCCCTCTGCCTTAGAAGCACAGAAATCTGCTGTGTATAGCTTGGATTCTGACAGGCAGGCATGTCAGAAGGTTCCTGGTTACCATAGGCAACACAAACAAACTCAGACACGAGGTCTGCAGTCACGCCTAGTTAGTGAGTATTCCCCAATTGATGAGGAAAACAGCTTTCACCTGGGCAGGAGAACGCCCATGAAGCTGTATAAAAAATGCTCAAGGCAAACAGAGTTAGCTTCAGGAGAGTCAGGAGCTTGGCAAGACACGAGGAGCTTGCAGGCTTGGCAAGACAAGGGAAACTTGCAGGATTTGGAAGGAAGCTCAGAATGCTCAGAATACTCTGACACAGAGTTTGAACTGCCTAAAGCTTCTATCAGGAAGCCACAGAGGAATTATCAAAAAGAAACAAGGAAAGTTTCACCCAGAGAAGTAAGTTATAGGAAACACTTACCTCTGACGCATTGCGAATTTCCCAGGCACCTGGCTGAGTGGAAGGAACGGGAGGCAGCTAGAAACAAACCGTATGTATTTGAGAAGCAGGGCTGTTTAAAACAGTTTCAAGCCTTTGAGAGGGAAAGCAGTCCTGTTGAGGATGTGTGTATGTTTGATCCTGATGAATGCATGCCAGTAAAACCCTGCAAAAGACTTCCACGGGAAAAGTCTTCATTTAACAGAAGAGAGCAGTGCTATGAGCTACAGCCCAATATAAAAGGCAGGAGGTTTAAAGGTTCTAAAGAGAAAGCCTGTTTAGATAGAGGTGTCTCTCCTTCAGGCTACTACAAGCTATATGACAATTATTTGCCTTGTTATGAAGAGGGCTGTGCAGAGAGCTCAGAGAGAGAGACGGAGTTAAGAAAGCTACAGACTTTCTGTCCTAAGGAAAAGACTGTAATTGATGAGCCTATGACTACAGAGGCTAGTATTACAAGTCCATGTGTTGAAGAAATGGATTGCTCTTTGTTTATATCTGATATGAGTTCTTCTTTGCGCTGAAGCTAAAGACAAGAGTGCCTTGTACAGCTGAGAAAGCCAAGAAGAGTGCCAGCATATTAGGTAAAACTGCTCAATGTGATTTGTAACTTTTGGTTTCAGCAAGACGCTGTATTTAAGTTTTTCTTCAGTTGTGCCAAAATATTGGTTGTATCCTAAGTTCTTTTGTATTATACTATTTTTGGAAATCCAACCCCGGGAGGGGAATAAAATATCCTTTTTGAAAAACCTGACCACTTGGACTCACAGCTACCACTTTCTTTATGGAAGGTCAGGCCCAGAAGTTTAGCTGACTGCTTACGCCACAGTTCGGCCACTGCTGGTGACAATACCCAGACACGCACCTGAAATGACACCCTCTTAACCGCCCTTGATAGTCTAGCCCCTCTTCAGCCTTGTTCTATCCCCCGTCACCCCCGCCACCACCCCTGGTTTCATCCTGACCTTTCCCTTCATCGTCGACATCTTCGTTGGGCTGAACGGCTCTGGCGTAAGCACCCCTCCTTCTGGATCGCTTTCGAGCCTACCATCGCCATGATCGCCTCCTCCTTAACACAGCCAAAAAAGACTACTTTTCCTCTCTCATTTCCACCTCTGCTAACTCTTCCCGTCAGTTGTACTCTGTTCTCCACTCTTTGTCTGCTCCCCATTCCTTCTCTTCACCGTCTCCCCCTTCCGTTTCTCCTGACCCTGCTCTATTGGCCACATGTTTCTCCTCCAAAGTGCTTTCCCTCCGTCTCTCCTTCCCCTCCTGTCCTCCCCCCCTCTCCCCTCCTCCTTCTGGTTCCATGTCTACTCCTCCTTCCCCTCCTATCTCGCTTTCCCCCTTGTGCATCCCCCCTCTTTCTCATCGCTGGTCCTCCTTCAAGCCCATCTCTGCCCCTGTTCTTTCCAAGGCCTTCCACTCTGTTCGAAAAACCTTCTATCCCTCCGATCCTATCCCATCTCACAGGCTCCTGGACCCTTCCCTGGCCATCTCCCCTTATTTCCTCTCCATTATTAATAACAGTCTTTCCTCTGGTGTCTTTCTTACTCTCTGGAAGCACGCTATTATCCACCCTATCCTGAAAAAGAGTTCCCTAGACCCCTCTTCCCCCTCTAGCTGGCGTCCAATTTCTAATCTATCTTTCCTCTCTAAGCTCCTAGAAAAACTTGTTTTCTCCCAATTGTCCTCCCATCTTGTAGCCTCTCTTACCTTGCACCCTCGTCAATCTGGTTTTCATCCTGGGTATTGCACGGAATCTGTTCTTCTCTCTCTTCTCGATGAACTCCACACTGCTCACGACCATGGTTCATTTACCCTTGCCGTCTCACTTGATCTCTCCGCTGCGTTTGACCTCGTTGACCACCGCACCCTTCTTTCACACTTACAAGATGCCGGTCTTTCCGGCACTGTACTTCACTGGTTTCAGTCTTTCCTCTCGGGTTGTTTTTTCTCAGTTTCTTCTGGCTCTCTATCCTCACCCTCTACTCCCCTCCCCTGCGGTGTCCCTCAAGGGTCTGTCCTTGCACCCCTCCTGTTCAATGTCTTTCTAGCTCCTCTCACTCTCTTGGTGCAACAGCAGGGCATTTCTGCACATTATTATGCCGATGATATCTTCCTTCTCTATCACACTGACTCAGCTTCCCCTGACATCACTCCTCTTAACGACTGTCTTTCTTCCGTGGCATCTTGGCTTTCTTCCAACTTCCTGCACATCAACCTTTCTAAGACTTCCGCCATTTGATTTACCGCTGGTAGTCCCGCCCCCCTCTTGTCCCTCTACTCTCTTCCTCCTCCATCCCCCTTGTAACATCCCTGCGCTACCTAGGCATGATCCTCTACTCGTCACTGTCCTTTAAAACCCATATCTCCTCTGTTGTCCAACGTTGTTTTTCCACCCTAAGACAACTTCGCTCCATCCGCCCCTTCCTTTCTTCCTCATCTATGACCACCCTTCTTCTCTCTCTTGTTGTCATTCACCTCGATTACTGCAATGTTTCCCTGGCCGGTCTTCCTCAATCCCAACTACAATGTCTACAGAGAGTTCACAACACCCAGCCCGCATCCTCACTTGTTCCTCTCTCTTTGACCACATCACCCCACTTCTCATACGTCTACATTGGCTTCCTATTCCTTTTCGCATACAATATAAGTTTCTCACCTTCACCCATAAATTCATCCACATTGGCACCCCTCTCTATCTTGCTGATTTGATCCACCTCCACACTCCTCACCGCTCTCTCCGTTCAATCCATGCTAATCGTCTGACCTTACCCTCCCCCTCCCAAGCCCACCTTGAATCCACACGCTCCTCTGTCTTCTACTTTCTCGGACCCCGCCTCTGGAATTCGCTTCCCCCGGACCTCCGCCTGGAACCCTCTCTGAAGACCTTTAAGGCCCGCCTGAAAACTCACCTCTTCTGCTTAGCTTTTGACCTTCCCCCACCACCCTTCCCTCTTTCCCCACCTCCCCGGTGATCTCTCTCAATCTATCCGACTCTTGATTTCTTCTTTAGTTCCTGAACCTTTTTATGTCTGTCCTATAATCTAATTGACGTTCTTTTCCTCTTCCTAGCAGCTTTTGTATATTTTGTAAACCGCTCAGACGCTGTTGCATTGAGCGGTATATTAAGCCTCCAAATAAAGATAAAGATAAAGATAACTCAAATGTCCTTACTTTCAGACAGAGCTTAAAAATTCCAAATTACTCCATCTACTGATAACCAGAATAATATGAGTAAATACAACCTCTAAAATGCTTGTATGCAAATGGAAGAAGTCTAAAAAATAATATGGGGGAGTTAGAATATATAGCATTAAATGAAAGGTTAGATATGATTGCTATCTCAGAGTCCTGGTAGAAGGAGGACAACCAGTGGAACACTGTGATACCTGGATACAAATTCGCAATGATAGAGTAAATCAAATTGGTGGAGGAGTTGTACTCTATGTTAGAGAGGGCATTGAGTCACACTTTGCAGGAAACAAAATACACTGCAGAATCTCTATGGATTGAAGTTCCATGTAAAAAGGGGGAATGCGATGACAGTGGGGGTGTACTACCCACCACCTGGCTAGAATGAACAAATGGGTGATGAAATGCTCAAAGAAATCAGGAAAGCTAACAAAGGTTACACAACTGTAATAATAATGAGTGATTTAAATTACCCCAGTATTAACTGGGTCAGTATCATCTTTAAACCATACTGCCAATTTTTTGGACTTCCTTCCACTTTTCTTAAAGCGTGGAATACAGCTGGTCTGGGCTTCTAAGCAGGGTCGGTCCGCCCATTGTGCGAGAATATTGTTTGCACAGGGTCCCATGCTTCAGGGGGCCCCACGCAAACTTAATTCTCACATGGTGCTCTTCACACTAGTGGCTGTGTAGAGGGAGCCAGGGAAGCACGCCTGAGGCCCCAGCTCACCTCTGCACAGTCGCCAGTATGAAGAGTGACATTTTCCCTCAAGCTGGCAGCTGTGTTACTGTGAAGTGAGCGAGTGCTGAGAAATGTACTTTAACCTTTTCTGGCACTCAGCGCACTTCACTAGAACATAGTTGCCAGTGTGAGGGAAAACACTGCTCTTCACGCTGGTGGCTATGCAGAGGTGAGACAGGGCCTCGCATGGCCTTCCCTGGCTCACTCTGAAGCCATTTAGACCACCGTGGGGCTCTTCAGGGGTTCTAGGATAGGTCATAAAATGGCCAGTGGGGGGCTAGAATTGGAAATGGGCTGATGGGGGGGGGGGCTTGGTCTGGAAATGGGCTGATGGCAGGCTAGGATTAAAAATGGGCTATGAGGGAGCTTGGACTAGAAATGGGCCAATGGGGGACTTGGACTGGAAATGGGCTGATGGGGGGGGGCTTGGACTGCTAATGAGCTGATGGGGTACTAGGATAGGACTGGAAATGACTGATGGGGAGGGCTAGGACTGGAAATGGGCTGATGGGGGGCTGGAATAGGACTGGAAATGGCTGATGGGGGGCTAGGACTGGAAATGGGCTAATGGGGGGGGGGCTGGGAATGGAAATGGGTTGATTGGGAGAGTTTGGACTGGAAATGGGATGATAGGGGGATAGAATAGGACTGGAAATGGCTGATGGGGGGCTAGGACTGGAAATGAGCTGATGGGGGGCTAGGACTTGAAATGGGCTGCTACAGGGGGATGGAAGAATGGGACTAGAAGGAAGTGGATGCTGGGTGGGGCTGGAACTAGAAAAGAGCTGATGTTGGGGGAGGACTAGAAGAGGAGGGGGCTGGGGAATGAGGATGGAGAGAGGAAAAGATATTTTGTGTGGGAGGGAAGAAAAATCTATGATTGGCCAGGTACTGAGAAAGTAAGTGAGGTTTGAGAATAGAAGGGTGAAATTTGAGTGGTTGATGAAGGAATAAAGAAAAAAATGGAGGAAAGGGAAGGATCAGTATGTTAAAGCAGATATAGAGAGAGAATGGAAAAAATTTAGAGGACAGAAGAAAGGCCAAATGGACAGCTCGCAGAAGACACGAAGAAACCAGAAGAAAATGACTGGAGCAATTGCAAAAGAAAAATAAAATGCCCAAACAAAAGGTAGAAAAATACTTTTCATTTTGAATTTATTAACTGGAATATGTCAGCTCTGGGAAATATGTATCGCTAACGTCTTTGCGTTTTTGTTTGGTATAAGAGGAAATTAATTTATAGTTTTATTTCTGCAGTGTTGTTGTATATTCCATGTTTGGCTTTTTGGGTTCCCGATTTAATTATTGTCTTCCTTTTTCTAAATTGTGATCCCTTGTTCTTTGTTTGGTGATGGTCTATGTTCTGCATGTCTAACCGAACCGAAGTATTCTGTTCATGTAGTTTCTATGTGAAAGTGCTACTTGTTCTCTTTCCCCAGTAGGAGATGGATTGGCATTCTCTGAGATATATTGGTTTAATATTTGCAGTGTTGCCTTTTTGATAGGTAGGGTTTGGTGCTGATAGTGCCGTAATGATACAGCAAGTTTGCTATGGGTTCTAAATGGTCAGTGATTTTAGTACTTACTAATGTGTCTGGCGGTTGGCACTGGAATATAGTAATATAGAAATCTGGTAGTCTTTCTTTATCCAGGCACTTATTAAGAGGCATGTTCACTAAAGGTTAGAGCATATTAACATTATGCAAATAGTTATGCTAATATTTATGCAAGAGGTTCCTTATGCAAATTAGGCCCCATAATGAGTCTCTGCACATGGCCCCACATCCCCCCCTTGGACCACCCCTGCTTCCAGGATAGTATATTTAAACAACAGCCATGCTTGATGTAAATCTTTAACCTTTGCAGCTGCTCCTTTTAGATTTTTCTTAACTATTTTCCTCAGTTCATCATATTCTTCCTTTTGAAAGTTAAAAGATATTATTGTGGATTTCCTTGCCATCATTCCCCCATTTATTAAATCAAACACATTCATGCTACGATCAATTTTTCCAAGTGGCCAAACAACCTTATCTCTTGCACCAGATCTTGTGTTCCATTAAGGACTAGTTAGATGCAAGGCATTGATAAGGCCGGCAAAAAAATTTGAAAAAAACTTGCTGTGGAAGCAAAAAAGCATAATAAAACCTTTTTCAAGAACATTCGTAGCAAAGCACCTGTGAGAGAGTCAGTTGGACCATTAGATGATAAAAGGGGCATTAAGAGGGGACAAGGCCATGACGGAGAAACTGAATGAATTCTTTGCTTCAGTATTTACTGAAGAAGATGTGGGAAAGATATCCATGACTGAAATGGTATTTAAAGATAATACATTGGAAGAATTTAAATAAATTTATTTATTTAGCTGTATTTATATTCTGCTTTTCACTGGGTCAAAGTGGTCAATTGGGGGATACATTTAACATGAGGGGATATGACACACATACATTAATACTTACAAGGAACATGGGCAATGGAGGGTTAAGTGGCTTGCCCAAGACCACAAGGAGTGCCTATAGGACTAGAAATCCCAGTCCCTCTGGCCTGAGATTGCTGTCCCCAGGTGGGACTTGAACCCCCATCCCTCTGGCCTCAAGTACCTTGTCCTAACCACTAGACCACTCCTCCCTCAAATAAATATTGATAAACCAGGAAGATGTATTTCAAGTATTTGATAAACTGTAGAGTAACACATCACCTGGACCAGATGGTATACATCTGATGGTGTTGAAAGAACTTAATAATGAGATTGCAGACCCACTATTAGTAATCTGTGAACTATCTCTAAAATCATCTGTAATACCTGAAGACTGGTGAATTGCCAATGTAATGCCAGTTTTTAAAAAGGGTTCACAGGGTGATCCGGGAAACTACAGGCCAGTGAGCCTGATGTCAGTACTGGGCAAAATGGTAGAAACCATTATAAAGAACAAAACTACTGAACACGTAGATAGTCATGGCTTAATGGGAGACAGTCAACATGGTTTTAGCCAAAAAAGGTCTTGTCTTACTAATCTGTTGGTTTTTTTTGAAGGTGTGAATAAATAGGTAGACAAAGGTGAGTACGTTAATATAGTATAATCTGGATTTTCAGAAAGCCTTTGACAAGGTCGCTCATGAGAGACTTTTGGCAAAATTAAAAAATCATGGGATAGGAGGCAGTGTACTATTGTGGATCAGGAACTGGTTAAAAATAGAAAGAAGAGGGTAGGGACAAATGGCCAATTTTCCCAATGGAGAAACGTGAGTAGTGGAGTACCTCAGGGATCTGTGCTGGGTCTACTGCTTTTTAACATATTCATAAATGACCTGGAAATGGGAAGAACAAGTGAGGCAATCAAATTTGCAGATGACACAAAATTATTAAAACTTGTTAAAACCCAAGAGGATTGTGAAAAATTGCAAGGGGGACCTTGATAAACTGGAAGACTGGTCATTCATATGTCAGATGAAAGTGCAAAGTTATGCATCTTTGCATAGTTATGCCCTGGACATTCAAATGTCAGATGAAAGTGCAAAGTTATGCATCTAGGAAAGAACAACCCAAACTATGGTTAGACGATGCAAAGTTACAAATTAGGAACCACCACAGTGGCTTGAGAGGCTGGAGGGGCAAGTTGTCTCACTTCAATCTGCTGGGGCACTGGGTATTAAAGACTCATATGGGGGGGGAGGAGTGGCCTAGTGGTTGGGGCAAGGTACCACAGGCCAGAAGGTCAGTGGCTCAAATCCCACTAGAGGACAGCAACCTTGAGCCAGAAGGACTGGGGTTTCCAGTCCCACAGGTGCTCCTTGTGGTCTTGGGCAAGCCACTTAACCCACCATTGCCCATTTTCCCTGTAAGTATTAGTGTATGTGTCTCATATCCCCTCATGTTAAATGTATCCCCCAACTGCTTTGACCCAGTGAAAAGCAGGACATAAATGCAGCTAAATAAATAAATATGTAATGTATCATTGTTTAGAAATGCTAAAAAATACCATATGTGCAAAAAATTTGTGATTGTTAAATTTTTCCCAATCTCGGTTGTTATCTCCATTGATTGCCAAAAAAACCCATTAACATACTGCAAATGGCGCAAAACGTCACAGCCAGGATTATCCTCAACAGAAAACTCACCGAACATATTACACCTATACTAATTGAGCTACACTGGCTTCCCATTACAGCCCGCATAAAATACAAACTATTAGTAACTGTATTCAAGCTGATACATAACATAGCATCATCCTATCTCTCCAACCTCATCACCATACAACCCCCTAACAGAAGCAGAAGGACTCACAACTTAAACACCCTTCACGTCTCAACTAACATCCAAACTGTAAAGGTTTGCACAAGCAACAGAGCATTTACCTACTCAACACTTACATTATGGAATCAGCTACCAAACGAACTAAGATCGAATAGCTACCTACAGGACTTTAGGAGAAAACTAAAGACCCACCTCTTCCAGGATCATTACAACGTAACATAAACAATCCAGAATGAACATAACCTTGCAACCCAAATGAACAAAAGTATTAAGAACCGATTTGTTGTAACCAAAATGTATATATTGCAACCACTTAAACAAAACTGTGCATGGCCCATACTGTTTAAATACTATATAGATGCCTTACACTGTATACATGAAAACAAAATTTCAATATTCAAATCTGTAAAAAAGCAAGCAAAACAATATAAAATGTAAATATGTATAAATGTACAGTCAAGTACACCTCAATGAAAATGTAAATTGTTGATTCTTACCATATGTAACCAATGTTTGATGTGTAGAGTAAACCGCTTCTGATCACTGGAAGTAGCGGTATACAAATGAAACCAAATAAATAAATAAAATAAATAAATAAATATTGCAAAAAAGTTCTTCTTGTCCTGCATCTGATACAAAACAATACTGAACCTTTTCAAAATCAAACAGGTTATCTCAACGGACAACCATAATCAGCTTTGACTCCAGCCTCAGACCCAGAAGAAGAGGCACCACAAACATCATCACAACCCCCAAAGAATTTACCAAAATGAGGCAAACCACCTCAAAGAGAGCCATATCCCTGGCAGCACCCGCCATTTGGAACTCCCTCCCTGACAGCTTGAGATCAACGATCGATATTAAGGACTTCCGAAAATCACTCAAAACAACACTCTACACAGAACATTACGGAGAAATTACGTGACTCTAACATTTTATGCAGTATACCCTTCCCGCCCGGCGAGAACCCCCCCCTCCTCCTCTTGTATATAGCCCACTGTAAATAGCTCACCTCTGTATATACAGCACCCCAAATCAAGATGTACCTACCCACACACCCACGAACACTACCTTCACCACCACTGCATGCCGACACCCTTGCACCATCCCGATTGGTTTGCAGTGTAAAACCGCTTTGATTCAAGGATAAAGCGGGATATAAATACTTATAAATAAATAAATAAATACATAAAATATGTGTGTCTTTAATACTAGCTTTTCTTATCACCTGATACCACTTGCCATGTGTGTACCACAGTGAACACACATGCGAGGAAGGAATATAACACCATAAAAATATTTAAGTAAAGACTATATACAGATGATAAGTCAAAATAACAAAAACATGTGAACTACAACATGTGTGTGGGGGAGACAAGGAGGGACAGGCCATATGAGGTGCCATCCAAGACTATCGGTATGTGTTGTGTTGCTGTAGAACCAGATATGTTGCAACATTCTGATAGCTAGCATGCATTAAGTCAGTAATGTGTTGTGGATGTGCAGAATATGGCGTGCAAGCCTCACAACAGGATAAAGTCATCCAATGGTGTTAGGTATGCTGTTAAAGCTGTCTGTGACCAAAATTATGACTCTGAAAAGATGAACGGGCAAGCTGAATCAAACTCAAACTCTAGAAAAGAAGAAAATCAAGGAAACTACAGGCTAACCAACTACACAACTTGATCTCTCTGACATCAGAAGACGGGACCCGTGTGTTCTCTGAAGTTCAAGGCCAGTGACATCTATGGGATCTCATGCTGTTTTCCCAAGCTTGAGCAAAAGCTACAGGCATGATTCTCAAAAGGAAGATTGCGCCAACCACATAACATATAACTAAAACACCCGCATCAGAAGAAGGAATCATAAGAAAAAAACAACAATACTTGCTAATGGCATTGCATCAGCCCAACAACAAAGATCAATTAAGGCTGCAAGCCCACATCTTTAATTTCCCAATCAAAAGGCGCACCCACACCTTGCTGACCAGAACATAGGGAAAAGATGAGAGACCCTTGATAAGGCACCCAGGAGAGGTCTAAAATCTGACCAAGGAACTTAATAGACACTGTCCCTCCTTTATGCACCGAAGACGCAGGGTCAGGAGGTGGAAGCACACGGTATCACATCCTCTTCCATGAGAGAAATCCACTCCACCACATAAAAGGAACATCAGAACTCTACCATTGAGGGGAAGGTAAGCCTGACACCTAAAAACCCTTACCAGACCCTGCACGCCCCCATTATTGGCCTCCGGCGGACACCCCAGACTGCAATTCAACTGTGCCAGCTTAACTTTATCAAAGATTGACAAACCCACCCAGAAATCTGTAAGATACAATGCCATAAATGCACCTCTGATTATTGAAAATTGTTCTCTACATAATTTATATTTATATCTCAGAACATTACTTGCATTGATTAAGGGCAATGGAAATTAAGGGGGCTACCACAGTTTTCCTCACTTACTAATCAGCTATTTCAGAATCGTACAGCATAGACATTGACCATGTTTTCACCAGAAGATAGCTATTTTATTTATTTCTATATTTATTTATTTATCATATTTTTTTATACCGTTCCTTCCAGAGATCAAGGGCGGTTTACAAAGAACAGCACAGGTACATTGAACTTTTTAAAAATATATGTGTAGCTATATCAAATGCAATAATATAATACATCACATGGAGTTCAGTAAAGCTCTAGGATGCACAATCTACATCCTAATACTAGCCCCCACAATATCCCATACCCTCTCTCTACAGACTAAAGCAACTCAACAATTTCACATTCTTATAATCCAAAACCATCCTAGACACAACTTAACTCTCCACCACTATAGAACTGCAAATAACAAAGCATACTACACAGGCCATAATAAAACTCATCAAAAACTAATCTATATCAACCCACAAAACCTAAACCTGGTCTAAAAGACCTTAGCTGTACTAATTCCAATAAAATGCATTCTTATATTCAGTCTTATTGGGTTTCAATATGGAACCGTAGTAAAGAGGTATTGGGATTCCTGGCCACTCTCTCCTGGTCGTTTTTTCAATCAGCAATTGACATCTCACCGTTACAGAGGGATTGTCAGTTTTAATTGACTTCATGTTGGGAGTGGCCCTATATCTCGTTATTTCTAACTGGAAACATACAGCAGATCTTAGTTGACGCGAATGGTGGAACCACTTGTGCTTTTGCTACAAATATGTGCAAATACCATGGTGTGGTAGCTCCCTTACACTTTGTTCTTTTTCATTATACTTCGATTGTTTGCGGTGTAAACCACCTTGATTACAGGAGAAGGCGGTATATAAATCCTTTTAATTAATTAATTAAATAAATAAATAAAGAAGCAGACAATTGGATAAAAACATATAGCCTATGGATTAACTTCAAGAAAACCAAAGTACTTTACACATCAAAGAAGCAGAACTTTACCCACCAATACTGCCCACTCATGACACTGTGCTACCAGTGAAGAAAGAAGTAAAATACCTGGAGGTTACCCTTGATCAATCCCTCAGCATGGCATCACACACAAAACTCATCACTAGAACTATATTTTTCAAATATGGATCACTAAGACCACCGCTTGATAACTATGATTTCAGATCTGTGGTACACTTTGACTTCTGTAATAGTCTATTAGATGGGTACCGAAGAAGTCTATTAATCAACTTCAAATGGCCCAAAACATCACCGCCAGAATCATCTTTAAGGCCCACTTGACAGACTACGTAACATCTATAATTGTACAAACTCCACTGGCTACCAAATTACAAGCAGAATAAAATATAAAACATTAATGATTACATTCAAACTACTGAATAACATAGCACCTTCATTTTTATCATCCTTAATTAACCCCACAACAGAAACAAGAATCAAAAGAGGATGCTCAGAGAACATGGTTATAATACCATCTGACTTACACAAAACAAAACAAGCCACAAGCAATAGAGCATTCTCTTACATCGCTCCTATACAATAGAATGCCTTATCAGACACACTGAGATCTATCAAAGACCTCCAAACATTCTGAAAGGAAATTAAAACATTTCTATTTATCGAACACTATGGTAGCAATTATGGCAAATACAACATATACCCAACCTAAAGCCACTCTCCTAGAGCCCCACCAACATCACAGATACCAGATGAAATAATCACCAACCCTTGAATTCCTTCTACTATAAACATGATATATGTAAACATGATATACGAGGTGTGACAAAAAAGAAACAAGACTGTCCCATAAATGTTTTATTACAAAATCTACAGAGAAATTATGCATTGTCCCCTTCAAAGTAATCCCCCCAGAGGTAATGCACTTCTGCATCTGCTTCTGCCATGTACGGAAGCACTCGGTAAAGTCCTCCTTCTTGAGGTCCCTCAGCTCCCTCATCACAGTGGCCTTGATCTCTTCTACAGAGGCACAGTCTTCAGCTTGGGGAAGAGCCAGAAGTCACATGGTGCAAGATCTGAAGAATAAGGAGGGTGGTCGAGCTGTTTGTTGAATAAGGAGGGTGGTTGAGCTGGTTGTTGGCCAAGAACTGCCTCACACTGAGCTGGGTGTGTGCGGGCACATTGTCATTGTGGAGCAGCCACGACTTGTCTCTCCACAAAGCCCGTCTGCTGTGCTGAACCCAGTCATGGAGGTGATTGAGTAACTGCTGGCAGAAGTGCTGGTTGACTTTCTTTTTTTTTAAACTTTTATTTTCATTTTGCAACAAACAAAAGAAACAACACACCAAAAGAGACAAAACAAGTATACAATAAGGAAAAGTAAACCCATTACCCCCCACCCCGATGCTTCTTCTCTACCCGATTATATCAGCATGTGAGCGCTTCCAATTAACAGTGATTATACATCAAACGATCAAAAGAGTATCTACAATACAGCATGATCATGGGACAGAGATATATACAAAGTTAGACAGTCAGATGAGAGCATTTAGCAAAATGTACATAGTCATTGAGCATCTTCCATTGAGACCAATGAGAAGGAGTCTGAACGGAGGAAGCGAACAGACGAGGTATTTGTTCATATTTACTGTAAAGACAAGCATGATTCCACCATTCATTGGGGCTCAGATGGGAGCTAATTTTCCAGTATTACTTAATTAGGGAAATAGCAATGCCAAGCATAAAGTTCGAAAGGAGATAAGCCATTTTTGGGAGAGAGGGGATCCCCGCAACTGGGCGAAGTCCCACTATCCTCCAAGAAAGGGGCTCCTGAGAGTGCGAGATAGACTAAATACGACCCCAGACCCGACGCCAGTAATACTGTAGTGCGGGATATTCATGCATAACATGAGGCAATGAACCAATGGCCGCAGGACGTGTCCAGCAACCATTGCCCTGAGTAGTGTTCCATTTGTCTAATCTGTGAGGAGTGAAAAAACACCGGTGGGCTAGAAAGAAGAGGGTCTGAGTGAGTGAGGCGGGTCGGGAACCCGTGTCCCTCTACTCCAGATAAGGCTCCATTGCTCCGAGGTCAAAGTCACATGCAATTCTCTCTCCCATACTTTCTGCGCTATAGGGGTATCTCTAGTTATAGCATTACATAAGGTTTAGGAAAAGTGGATGCTACACCCGGTGAACTACCGAGAGATCGGAAAGTCTCCAAGCAACCTTATGTAGAGAATGCCGATGACGGGAGTCCTCTAGTGCTCCGAAGGCGATGCTGAAGTTGCACTGACCAGAGTCGGGAGTCTAAAGATTGCATAAGAGTATTAAAGGCACCTAAAGTGTCTAAAAGCATTGGTGGATAGTGGGAGTCTGATGGGAGAGTCATACCAGGGAGAAAGGTAAGAGGAATCGGTTTGCAAAGGTCCGCTTCTATATCAAGCCACACAGGTCTACTCGGTACTGGATCTTCCAACCAACGAGCACCTTGTTTGAGAAGAAAAGATTGAGGGAACACTTGAGTAAAATCGCCACCAAGTATTAATGGAGCATTGGCAGAGGCCAAGGCCAACTGCGCAATACTTGCATAGTAAGCAGGGTTGTCCACAGTCGGGGCATAATGCAAATACACGTGAATTCACTATCTCCAACCTCAAGGTGTACACGGGCCCATCTACCCTCCTTGTCAGCGCTAATATCAGGTACAGTAGCGTGCAAAGACTTCCTAACCAGAATGGCTATCCCGTACCATTTGGAAACGGTGGGAGAATAGGCAGCTACCATGTGAGGCTTAGCATTGAGTTTCAGTGTTTCAGCAGAGTTTAAATACGTTTCCTGAAGAAACACTAAATCAACATGCTCATGGCTAAGATAGCTAAGGATTTTCTTTCCTTTGAGTGGACCATTAATGCCTTTGACGGTGAATGATAAGATTTTACATAAGGCCATTCAGAAAAGTTAAAAATTCTGAGCATGATAGCACACATAATTTCACTATGTCCCTCAAACTGACTGTATCTGGCTGTACACATGACATAGGAAAAATAAGCTAATATAATACAATGAAGCGCCCCACATTAACAAAGAAAACCGCAGTACGGTAGAGGAGAAGCAAAACCCCAAAATTACTGGCGACCATGTGTCTGCGGGGAGAAACCCAGAGAAGGCCGAAATTGAAAAAACACATAACCTGTAGGACTGTGCGTGCTCCGAATCCGACCGAGGCACACATCATGAAGGGATAGGAGACCAAAAAACAAAAGTCATATAGAGAAAGAAAGAAAGTCCAGGCTATTTCTGTGCTTGGCTATGACCGCCGCATCGGGCCCTTCAAAATGGCGGATAGAGCCGGCAGATAAGAGTCCAAGATTTGGGATTAGCGCATCTGCTCTGCTTCTTTGGAGTCTAAAAATGTTGATAGTAGATCAGGATCTTCGAACGTCCTGGTTTGGTTGTGGAGAGTCACTCGGAGCTTCGCTGGATACAACAGGCCAAAGCGAGCCTGTAGCTGTTGAAGTCGAGGGCGAAAAGCAAGGAGTTTCTTCCGACGGTCAACGGTAGGCTTTGCCAAATCAGGAAAAAAGGAGACCTTACGACCTTCAAATTCCAAATGATGATTCGCTCGGGCAGCATGTAAAATTTGTTCCACTTGTTGATATCGTAGCAAGCTAAAGATAATAGGCCGGGGGGTCGTGCGGTTGAGCGCCATGTGGGCAGGAACACGGTGTGCTCGATCGATTTCCAGTTCTCTGTGAAAAGTGATCTTCAGCAAGGAGGGAAGAGTTTTGAGCAAGAATTCTCTTATATCTCCTGCTTCCACCCCCTCCGGCATTCCGAGGAGCCTCACATTGTTGCGACGGGCTCGATTATTGCTATCTTCTAACTCCTTTTGAAGATTCTGTATCTGGCGCTCAGCCTTGTCCAGTTTGCCCAAGCGCACCTCGTGCGAGTCGAGGACCCCCGCCATGTTGTCCTGCCGTAATGAAAGACTTTCAAGTCGGTCCTGGAGCACTCCAAAGTCTTCTCGCATGGCTCGAAGCGCTTCTCCATTGGACTGCACCAATTCCTTCACGCCGCGTATTTCCTCCAAAATCTCCAGGTGCATTTCGGGGTTTTCACGAAATGGAACCATCTTCTGTGGGGAGGACACCTCTGTTTTGGAGCGTTTTCCGTGAGAAGAAGAAGGAGACCCGAAGTCCAAGCGCGCTGGTTTATGGGCCGCCATCCCCCCCGAGGTGCCCCGGTCAGCTCGGAGCGAAATAGTAAATTTGTATAGGTATTAAGTCAGGATTCTAAGTAGGCCTCTCGGGAGCTTCAACGCAAAGCGTCCTACCCGCTGGACATCAGGCTCCGCCCCCGCTGGTTGACTTTCTGACCGTCAGGCACAAACTCATGATGGACCACTCCCTTCTGTTCGAAGAATGCAATCAGTATGACCTTGATCCTTGATTTGGACATGCATGCCTTTTTGGGTCTGGGCGACAGTTGAGTCTTCCACTGCAGGCTCTGTCTCTTGATTTCAGGGTCATACCAGAAGACCCAAGTCTCGTCTCCTGTGATGACTCAGCCAACAAACTCTGGATTTTCTCTGATCTTCTCTAGCAGGTCTCGACAAACATTTACCCGGTGCTCCTTCTGGTCATCCGATAAAAGCTTGGGCACCATCTTGGCGCACACCTTCTGCATCCCCAGCTCCTGCACCAAGATGGTCCACACTGACTCTCTGTTCAGGCTGAGCTCCTCAGCTATCATTTGCACCATCATCCTGTGATCACTCTGCACAAGCTGGTTCACTCTGTCAATGTTCTCAACCGTCTTTGTTGTGGAAGGCCATCCTGACTTGGGATCATCCTCCTCCTCCTCGCAGCCAGTCTTGAAGCATTTGTGCCACTCGAAGACTCACAACTTTGACATTGCACCTTCTCCATAAGCCTTTTGAAGAAGTTGGAGACACTCAGTTGGGCCCTTCTCTAACTTAACCAGAAATTTCAAGTTGATTCTTTGCTCCATATTTCTACCACCACCAGTGGCGTGACAAAGCAATGGAGCAGTGTGCTACAAAAAGACCTGAAAAAGAAAAACTGAGTGAGAGAGATGAAAAATATTATAGCAGAATAGTGGCGAGAGGTTGCACAACATAGTGACATAAGCGGTTAGCCAACTGGCATTGGGTCATGAGCATGGCTGCCACAGTCTCGTTTCTTTTCTGCCACACCTCGTATGTAAGAATACACAAAAATCTGTAAAGAGTTTCACATGTAAATAGTTACTTTATTTGATAATACTATCTTGGAACTATGTTCTATGTAACTTGTTCATTGTTCGTTCTTTGTAAACTGCCCTTGATCTTGGGAAGGGGCGGTATAGAAAAGCTTTGCAAATAAATAAATAAATACAATAAAGCTCCTCACACGCCTGCTGGATAAATTCTGGGCACTTGTGCCGCAGCTCCTGCGCCTTCTTATGCAGATCCTCCACCTGGGAAGGATAGGGTGTCTGCCTAGTGCAGCGACACATGGCAGTAGTAGCCATGATGCTATGGTTGGTGCATCCAGCACAAGCACTGAAGGGCTGCACCATTAACACAAGCCACACAGGGGATCATGTCACATGGTAAACATGCAGCTATATGTTGTGGCAGACAACTCTCAATGAATGCCCTGTCAGAAAGTGCTTATATTGGCCTCATGACTAGATGTGATAGAAGTAGTCCTGCCACAAGGGACTCTGTCTATTTGTTTGGAAGATTCAGACTGTAAGAACAACTACTGCTAATACTGTGTGACATGTTTGTCCGACGAGGCAATGCACGGTGCATGTCTATGTGGCATGTCTGGATGTGACAGTTAGTATGTCCTGTAAAAACACATATTGGGATCCCACTGGAAGATGACTGTGTCCTAACTTCTCTTGCCCAGGATGATCCTGTGTCTGATGGGCACAAATATAAGCTCTGCTTATTGCCCCATGCTTGAAGACTTACCATAGCTGACCAGGGCGACTGCTTTTCTGCTGCCTACCAACTTTTTATCTTTAGTGCTGTGGATGCTGACTATGGCTACTGACCTTCAGGAGGCCCCGGTAAGTCTTCCATAGATCTGGTGATGTTTGCCCTGCATACGCTCCTCAGTTGATGAGCCTCCCACTGGTACCTTCTGCCTCCTATGTATCCCACACAAGTTACCAACCTGTTCGACCAGTGAAGAGTGTGCTTATGCCAGAAACATGTCTGTTAAGTCCTCTCTGCTCTTCGGGAGCTGTGGGCTGACTGAGCTGTGCTTGTGCTTGGTCGCTGGATTGTGCATCGGGACTGTCTCTGAGCCGCGGCTAAATAACTGTTCCCTGATTGCTGTTGCTGGAGCCTGTATAGTTGCTTTTGTCCTCCTCCACTTCTCCTGCTGAGATTTAGAGCAACATCCATAACCATGAGGCGGTGAAACGCAAAATTGACATGCAAGCATAAGGTGTGGAGGCAGGAAGAACTCCTCTTCCAGTGGCTGAAGAGTGACTGTTGCTGCCTACATGCACTGGTGGGATTTTTGCCATAATGCTGACTTCCTCTGCAGAGCATCCTTCCTTTTGCTCTCCGGATTCAGGGTGTTTTGTGGCTTCTGCTTCATGCTGTTCTCCATCCTGAGGCAGAATCTTCTTGCAGGCATGTCTCTGGTGTGCAGATTACCCTGCCTTTGAAATTGGATGCCTGCAAACACTAAGCCCATTTGATCTATATGGTGGGAGCTCCCTCCAATGGTCGAGTATGGGATTTTTGATCACACTGTGAACTGCACAGGTTCTCTGCAACATAAAGTTTGTGAAGAGTGACATGCAATGCAATGTGTGCCTTCGAGTCACATAGGAGCATCTTTTTTCTTTTGCTGGAAAGCTTCTTTCTCAACCACATCACAATGTTTGTCTTCTGTTTGGGCTAGGAGATCTTCTCTCCTTCTACTGTGAATTATGTAATCTAAAAATACCTACACAGCTGTGCTATCCAAATACTCTCGGAAATAGGATGTCACTAACACTGGTAGCCCTCCCAGAGCTCAGGCAGAATCTCCCAGCTCTTCTCTGATGCAATGTGAGGGAGCCACTGCAATGCAACCCACCACTAAAGCTGACCTGATGGAGGTGCTACAGGAACTTCACTCTTTTGGGATGGATTTCTTCAAAGCAATGTCAGATCTGCACTCTGATATGAAGTCCTTGGATGATCGTGTAACGCAGAATGGGATCAATATAGAGAAAAAATTGATGCTACAGTGCTGTTTCAGTCTAAACATCATAAATTGGATCATCTCACTAAGGATTTGAAGGAAAAGAATGATGAATTAGAGAATAGGCAGAGGTGTAATAACATCCATATTCTCGGAGTGCCTGAGCCTTCTGGAGGAAAGGAAGACATAAAAATTGTGCAAGACATCTATGCCTTTTGTGTATCTGGAACCTCAGATCCTGTTAAACTGGAGAGAGCTCACAGAAGTGGTGGCTTTTGGCCAGGTAGAGACACATGCCCATGTCCCATTGTGGCCTGTCTCAGCTTCTTTGAAGATAAGGTGAGGAGTTTATGTGGCAAACATTTCATTTCCTTTCATGACTGGGAACTTCAGATATATCAGGATCTCTCTCAATTTACGCTGGAAAGAAGACAGAGCTTTAAACCGCTTACTCAAGTACTATAAGCCAAATCCTTCAAGTATCGCTGGAGCTTCCCATTCACGCTGGTGTTCGAGTGGAATAATGTCCTGCACAAGATCTTGGAACTTGCAGCCTGCATGGATTTTTTAGATCAGCTCCAGAATGAGGAGTGCCACACACCACGACAAAGAAATGTGCATCCCGATTGGGACATCTCTACTCCGAAGCGTCGTAAAGTTCCACGCTCAGGCAACCATTCAGAGACTGACCCAGAGAAGACAAAAAACAAGGCAATGGATACAACTGTGCCACCTTGAGTAGCTTTGCTGTGGGTCTCAGTTACTTGACAACTGCTCTTGCTACATCAACCCAGGGTTTACCTTGGTATTCTTGCTGCACAATGAGTGTTTTATTCTGTTTAAACTTTCCCTATGCAGTGTTTATTGATGCTTAGTTATTTTTTCTGCAAGTTACTTAAAGGGTCATGGAATGGCAGGGGGTATATTGGTCTGTTTAAGGCTTGGGACTGGGTTAAGGGCACCAGGAAATGTGGGAGTGGCATATGTTGGGTTGTAGATGAGACACTTTGGGTGGACTGGTGGGGCAGTAGTTGGTTGAGGGGCTTGGGTTAGGGTTTGGGTCAAGGGGATAAGTTGAGCAGGAGTCCTTTGGTTCTTTCATTTACCCCCATATCTGAAGCAGCTATGCCTTGCTTTTATAGTTTAAGATGGATGGAGATATCTTGGTCCTTTAAAATGACTAGGGATTCAAGAGTAGGGGAGGGGGATGGGAGGGGGAGGGAAGGAGAAGGAGAAGGGGGAGGGGGATGGGCTGCACCTGGGAGGTCATGGGGTGTGAGATCCTGTAGAGCAGCGGTTCTCAACCTGTGGGTCGCGACCCCCACAGGGGTCGCCACAGGATTTAGCGGGGGTCGCCTCACCTCACCTCACTCCGCCATTAAAAAAACAACAACAAAACACCCAAGTTGCTGCCGCTGCCGAGTCCACTTCTCGGCAGCAGCAAACTCACCGCCTCCCAGTCCCTTCTAATGCAGCCGCGGCTCCCTGCCTCTTAGGGAACTGCGGTTATGCCAGTAAAACCACTGCGGAGCCTTCCTGTCTCTTGACGGGCTCCGTCCGTGCAGCATTGTCCCGCCTCCAAAGGAAGTTGTTTACCACTTCCTTTTGGAGGCGGGACAATGCTGCACGGAGCCGACTGAGAGACAGGAAGGCTCCGCAATGGCTTTACAGGTATAGCCGT
Source organism: Ichthyophis bannanicus (assembly GCA_033557465.1). NCBI lineage: Eukaryota > Metazoa > Chordata > Amphibia > Gymnophiona > Ichthyophiidae > Ichthyophis > Ichthyophis bannanicus. The sequence continues at coordinate 1,361,684,421 of CM066032.1, read as the reverse complement.
GGTTCCCTAAGAGACAGGGAGCCACGGCTGTAGAAGAACAGCAGGGTAGCAGCAGGCAGACAGGGAGAGGGGAGGAGGGGGCAGGGAACCTGCAACGGGGCTGACATGGAGGGATGGATGAATGGATGGAGGGAAGGGTCTGACATGGACAGGGGGGCTGACATGAATGGAGGGAGGAAGGGAGGGTGCTGACATGGACTAAGGGGCTGACATGAATGGAGGGAGGGAGGGAGGGGAGGGGAGGGGGCTAACATTGATTGATGGAGGGAGGGAGGACTGACATGGACAGGGGGGCTAACATGGAGGGACGGAGGGCTGACATGGAGAGAGGGGGGCTGACATGGATGAAGGGAAGGAGGGAGGGGAGGGCTGACATGGAGAGAGGGAGAGAGGGAGGGAGGGAGGGGTGGCTGACATTGATGGATGGATGGATGGAGGGAGGGAGGGGGCTGACATGGACAGAGGGGAGCTGACATGGAGGGAGGGAGGGAGGCTGACATGGATGGATGGATGGAGGGAGTGAAGAGGGCTGACATGGACAAAAGGAAGAGACAGGGGGACATACTTTACAGACGGGCAATAAATGCTGGACAGAGGGGAGAGACAGTGCGGGTTAGGATTATAATGGGCAGATGGGGGGGCTAGGACTGGTAATGGGTTGATTACGGAAGGCTAGGACTGGGAATGGATTGATCAATGGGAGGTTGGGACTGGTAATGTGCTGATAGGGGGGTAGGACTGGTAATGGATTGATGGGGGGCTAGCAATGGAAATGAGCTAATCGGGGAGGTTAGGACTGGAAATGGGCTGATGGGGAGGGTAGGAATGGTAATGGGCTGATTAGGGGAGCCTAGCACTGGTAACGGGGTTGAGGAGGGACTAGCACTGGAAATGAGCTGATTAGGGGAGGCTAGCACTGGTAATGAGCTGATGGGGGGTAGGACTAGTATTGGGCTGATTAGAGGAGGCTAGTACTGGTAATGGGGTTGAGGGGGGACTAGCACTGGAAGCGAGCTGATTGGGGGGCTGCGACTGGGAATGGGCTGATTGTGGGGAGGGGAGGATAGAGCTGCTGACCCTGGAAGAAAACTGGGGGCTAAGGCTACAAATGGGCTGATACGAGGGGATGGGAGAATGGAACTGGAAGAGAGTGGATCTGAGAGGGGCTGCCATGGTATTTGTACTAGAAGGGACTGCTCAGTGGGGAAGGAGGGGGACTGGAAGGGAATGGACACCATTGGCAGTCATGGGAATGCAAGTTGACATTGGAAGGTACTCAGAGTAAGGACTGGAAAGGGGCTGATACTGGGGAGGGTTACTGGGACTGGAAATAGGCTGATGGAAAAAAGTGAAGAAAACTAAAGAAGAGATAAGAAATGGCAGATGCACCTTAGACCACAGAAAGAGAGCTAAGAGAAGACAGGAAAGCAGAAGCCTCAGATCGGGACCAGCATGATCAGAGAATAAATTGGTCAGACAACAAAGGTAAAAAAAATAATTTTATTTCATATTAGTGATTTAACTACAAAATCATCATAATTTTGAAATCAAATATTGTTACTTATTGTGATCAATTATTGTGGTTTAAATAAGTAAATTTTATAAATAAAAAAATATTGCAAAGGCCTATAATATATTAATAATTCAACAAATGATTACAGTGACAATGCGTTAACGGTAAAGGAAGAGAGACGCATTTGATTTTATCATTGGGGGTCACCACAAGTTGACCAATAGTAAAAGGGGTCACGGTACAAAAAAGGTTGAGAACCACTGCTGTAGAGGGATAAATTCTGTTCAAGCTGGGATGGAGATGACTACTTTTGCCTCGAAAACATTATGGTTGCATCCAATGTCGCAGAGGGGCTTTAACGTCTCATTGGTACCACTGGACCAATGGTTACATTTCTTTCTTGGAACATCAGAGGCCTCCACAATCTGGTCAAGTGGTGAAAAGTGTTTGATCAGTTACAAAGGGAACATGCAGATGTGATCTTTCTCCAAGAGATACACCTAGCTCCGGAGACTCACTCTTGATTGTCTTCTTGGAAGTTTCCCCAAGTGTTCTTTTCAAGTCTACCATCCCACAAGTGAGGAGTTATTATATAGTTCTCTCCGCAATGTCTCTTCCAACTTTCAACTCAATATAGTGAAATTCTAGGTCATTTTTTTATTTTATCGGGCTCTTTACATGACACAAAGATTACTTTGGTGAATGTTTACATTCCTCCCATGGACACTGTTCCCTCTAAGCTGTGCGCGTGTGCGCGCGCACACACCTTGCTGAGCGAGCGCACATACTTTATAACAGAGCGCACAAAAATTACAGTTCTGATTCTGCTAGAAAACAACACAGATGTCTTAAAATTTAAAAGTTGTGGTGTATTTACGGTTTTCACAAGTTCTACAATATTTTCTAGTGCAATCAATGTGGTGTACATATTGTATTCTGACGTGTAGTCAAATTTTAAAGTATATAACTCCGAGTGTCGTTATGTGGCGCACAAAAATTTAACCTTCCTTCAAAAGCTGCACAGCTGATATTTTATGCGCACACAGCCTACAGAAAATTAGAGGGAACATTGCCCATGGAGATTGCTGGCTCTTTGTCAGAGTTGCTCATTGCACTCAAAACTCATGCCCAAGGGGAGATCCTAATGGGGGGTACTTTAATTGTGTCATTTCAGACCTGGACAGGACGAGTTGTACTGTGACCTCATCTAAGAACTCCCAGCTTCTGGCATCTGTGGTTGCAAATCTTGATCTAGGCGACATCTGGAGAATGTTACGCCCTAGGAAAAGAGATTACACCTTTTACTTCCCAGTGCATCAGTCCTACTCATGTATCAACATGTGGTTATCCTCCTAATCTCTTTTGTCATTGTTTCCACACATCAATATCAGGACCCTGGGGCCTTCTGATCATCATCTTTTGACTCTGGACTGGCACATTCGGGACCTAGAAACACCTCCTCACTCGTGGTCCTTTCCCTGACATCTATTGAAAAATGCGAAGGTTTCCTAGCAGCAATGCGGAAAGGCTGACAGGACTATTTGCACTTTACTGACACTGAGGGGATACCAAATTTTCTTATCTGGGAGACGGGTAAGGCGGTTCTGTGGGGGCAGCTGATTTCTATCTTTGCCTTCACTCGACAAAAATTGGAGAAGCAAAATGAGTTGAAGGAAAAGATAACGCAATTAGAGTTGAACTTACCTCCTTGAGGGGAGAACTAGTTGCCCTGGATTCTGCACACACGCCATAATTTTTATGAGCATAGAAATAAAGCGAGCTGGTTACTCCTATGGCAGCTGAAATGGCGCCGTCAAAACTGCAGGATTGCTGCAATGTCTACACCACAGGGATTGACAACTCATAAATCATCTACAATTATGGGGTGTTTTGCCCAGTTTTACCGCAATCTGTATGCTTCTCAGTTGTCTGCAGACAATGAGCTTATCCACAGCTAGCTAGTCGATTCGAAGCTGCCCCAATTATCCTGCGAGGCACAAGAAGCATTAGATCGCCCTATCACCCTTGCGGAGGTCCATTTGGCCATTCGACAGTTGAAAAAAGTCAAGGTGATGGGCCTTGATTTCTTCCCGGCCAAAATGTATAAAGCCATGCTGGATCTCGTAATTCCGTTGTTTGTACGGGTATATAATGATATCCTGCCCCAATGGTGCCTATCTACATTCAGCTACCAGGCTGCAATAACGATGACCCCCTAAGGAGGGGAAAAACTCGTTATTATGCAGTAGTTATTGCCCGATCTCTTCACTTAATTTAGACTATAAGATTTTTACAAAGATTCTTTCAGCCTATTTAGAACTGTGGATTCATGAAATTGTTCATTCGGATCAAACGGGTTTCATCAAAGGGCGATTTGGCTTTGAAAATGTCCATCACTTGCTAAATGTTCTATTTAGCTTGTGGCTAGTAAAGGAGAACTTTGCCATCCTTTCCTTGGATGACAAAAAAGTCTTCAATAAGTTGGAGTGGCGATATTTCGATATTTATTGGCAGTCCTGGAGCATTTTGGGTTTCGGCCCTCTTAACGATGTTGGATTGTGGCTCTTTATAGGGTTCCTGCAGCTTCGGTCCAAGTGAATGGCTTCTCTTCACCTCTATTTGAGTTGGGACGGGGGAGGCGACAAGGCTGTCCTCTCTCCCCACTCCTTTTTGCTCTGGTCATTGAACCTCTGGCAGTATATCTGCGGAAGCCTGCCTCGACTATTGAGATCTCTCTAGGGAGCCAATATAATGTGGTTTCTCTTTATGCAGACAATACTTTGATTTTTCTGCAACATCCATCAGCCACTCTACCCATAATTGTTGATCTCCTGCAAATATTCTCCAATATATTGGGATTCACTGTCAACACCCACAAATCAGCACTTCTTCCCTGCCTTTCTGCCTCTGGCATCACTAATATACCAGACACACATGGCTTTATGACGATACCACAGTTCCGATATCTAGGTATCATCATTCCACAAAATTTGCATGATTTATATGCGCTTAATTACAAACCTCTCCTTTAGTCTATTAGTAGGGATCTTAATTTGTGGTATTCTCTTTTGGTTTCATGGTTGGGATGAATTAACATGATCAAAATGTTATTATTATCTAAAATGCTTTTCTTATTTCTTCAGCTTCCCGTTTATGTTCCTAGATCCTTCTTTATGATGTGCCGCAGGACATTGACTCAGTTTATCTGGCAAGGACATCGCCCATGTGTCCGCTGGCTCACTTTGGTTCATCCCAAATGCCTAAGGGGGTATTGGACTCCTGGACTTCAAACTCTATTATGGGTGTGCTTGCCTATGTATCCTCCATTTTTGGGTAGCCAATCTTAGATCTCCCTGGCTGGCTATTGAATCTGCATGGGTAGAGCCGATTCCGCTGATGGCTACCCTCTTTGCTTAGGTCGCGTGTGATAAAAAGTTGCTTCTTTCTCATATTTTTATAGGCACGGTTTGGTGGGCCTGGCATTTCCTGGGTAAGAGATCCCAACTTTCACTGCAATTTTCTCCTTATATGTCAATAAGGGCCTTCCCTTTTGTTCGAAACTTTGGTGATCAAGTTTGTGCCTGGGGAGGAATGGCATGATTGTCATCTTTCTTTGATCGCTAATCTTTCCTCAGTTAGCCACAGCTGACTCAGCTATTAGGTGCCTCTATTTCACTTTTCAGTACTTTCATTTCCAACAGTGTTAATCTCTGCAGGCACCCGCTCACTTAGAGTTTGGGAACAGATACGTTTTGACTCTCAGTGCTTCATTTCATGCCCGCTAATATAATGCTGTTGTTCTGGATGTTCCTGCTGAGGCTTTCCAGCCTACTTTCTGGTTACACTGGGATTCAGACCTTCCAAACAAATCAGATGACTTCTGGCTTGAGGTGTACCTTTATACCCATAAATGTCCTATTTTGTTCTCACTAGTCAGTACCCAATTACAAATTCTTTATCGTATGTCGGTCATTCCAGATTATTTGTTTCATTGGGGTAGGGCAGATGATTTCCTTTGCTGGAGAATGTGTTTATGGTGAGGAACCTTTTGCCACATGTGGTGGACTTGTCCGAAAATACAGACCTTCTGGACTCAAGTTCATAATCGTATCACACAATCTCTTGAGATCTTTTTTCCCCTTGAACTTGAGACATGCGTATTGGGTTTCCTCCCCTCCAATTCTTTGCCAATGGACATTTCTCGCCTGTTAAACTGCCTGCTCTTGGCTGCACGCTCTGTCATTAGCCAATTTTGGAAAAGAGCCTTTGCCCCCTGCTTATCTGAGTGTTTGGTGAAAGTGTGGGACTTTTACAAGATGGAGAAGCTTACAGCTGATCTGAGAGGAAAGCCAGAACAGGTGGTGCGCTCTGGTCAAAATTCCTCCCGATATCTGAGTGAACACCCATGCAACAGGAAGTGTTGGTTCGAGCCTGGTAGTCAGTTCCTACTTTATGTTTGCCAATTATATGTCTTTTGTCCTCCTGGGACTACTTAATATTCTGCTATTTTAATAGTTGATTATGTGGTTGTTTCTGACACTGGGGGAAGTATGAAGAGGTGGGTGGGGAGAGAGGGAGGGGTGGGGTGGGGTGGGAGGTTGGGGGAAGGAAGGGGCAGGTAGATTGGGGAAGAGGGAGGGAGAGAATATCAGGGGAGGATCCAGTTAAATGGTTACTTGTACTTCATGCCCTTCTGATTGTTTGAACGTTCCTCTGAAGACTGTAACTTGCACTTAGAAGTGTGTAATTTAAGGTTCCTAGTTTCCCTTGTCCTTGCTTCGCTTAATGTGGACATATTGTTCGACCTTTGCTTGATTTGGTTTAACTTTTTTTTATTAGGAGGGGGGGTAAATGGGATCACAAGTTTGAAACTTGTCTGAGTTCTGCTATGCATCTACTTCTATATTTTCAATTGGTCATGCTACCTATGGAGGTCCTCTTTGCCTCTGTATTTGTCTGTATCTCTTGGGGGGTGGGGGCTGGTACATTTCTGTTATTTTATTCTTGACATCATTATAGTATTTACAAAAAAACTCCACATACTGTCCATCCAAATGGTTCAGCTCTGGTCACGTTCCCAACTGTGAGAATCATGGTACCCTCCTCAGTAGTGTAGCTCGACATACATGTGTCGGGACAATGTAAGACTACAGCAGAGTGTTGAAGATTCACCCAATGATGTGTGTATATGCTTGTCTATGTCCCAGGAAAAGCCATCAGGAGGGCCAGCAGTTGGGGCCCCCCTGTGAGCCAGAAGAGTGTCAGCTATGATACACATGACTCTGACAGCAGGCCATATGGAACATGTTGTCTTGCCTCTGTGCACAGAAATATCCCCAAGTGTCTGTTGTGAACACAAATCTCAACTGAGGCATCAGACCGGGTGTGCACTTATGTGCACGTGTGACACAAATGCGCTGATGCCAATGTCTCCCCCAACACCAAACCTTGGTAATACTGACTCCCTAGCAAACCAGGTCTATCTGTGCCTCCATTGCTCCTGAAAATACCCCACTTTGCTCCTGTCATCATGCTGCTCAACATGCCTATAACACACTAGCTCAGTCAGAATGTCATGCCCCTCTACTGGCCCCTATCAGATCAAGGCCTCAGATCGTGCTGCCCCAGAAACAAGATCTGGTCTATATCCTATGCGTTCCCCACCCATGCCACCTAGATGTCTGCTGTGTCTGCAGCTACCTTGCTGTGTCTCCTGCCTAGATAGTCTGTCTCTAACATATGTCTGTGCTGTATTGCATTCCTCAGGTCGTGCCATGGAAATGTACATCCATTGTAGAACATGTTGAAATGAGCTACCAAGAATGTGTCCACTGTGTTACCCCAGTGAGAGAAATGTGCTGCACAGCTCACGCCGATAGCAGCCCATCATTCACACCCTGCTGTGGACATGAGAATGAGCACAAATAACAGCATCCCAGAAGGAGTAGCTCTGTTTTGAGGGTCTGCCACCATTGCAATGTGTATGTGCACCATCATATGGCTCATCACCATGCAGCTGCCATGGAGGGTGAGCCATGGTGGTCCAACAGAGAGCAACCCACCCACACAAGAGCAGAGACAAACACAGCAGGTGCACCGACAGGTGGCAGAGACACTTTATTATCAGACAACCCCAATGCGTTTCGGCCAACCAGGCCTTCTTCCCAGCTGCTTGCCTTCGTGATTGCCCAACAACTAGAAGCCTCTTTTGAATCTTCTGGAGTTTCGTGAATGTATTTTGTGCTGGTTATTATCTAACCTTGTTTTCTTCTTTCTTTTGTTTTGTTTCAATTATGACTCTTCCCTCTTATTGTGGGCTAGAGAGAGCAGTTGCTTAATATAATATGAATTGTTTTTTTTTTCTTTTTTGTGAATGTTTCTGGCAATTTGCTCTATTTCTGTACAAGAAGTTTATTCTTGGTATATAGTTGAAAACTGCATAAATACAGTAAAAAATAAAAAAAATAAAAATAAAATAAAGTATGTTTGTGAGATAAAGCCCATCCAACTAAACTCTATTAACATGCGGAGAAACTCTATAAAGCCACTTACATAGTCTTGAGAGAAGCTAAACACAGCCACGGACAGCATTAACTATTCAATGTCCATATAGGATGGACATTTGACACTCATGCAGCTGCAAGCAATCAGAAATGGCAGAGCTGTGTGACTCTTCCTAACAGTTTCCATTGCGCTGGGAGTCAAATGGATTAAGCGACAGTCCCTGGTCTGCATTTACTATGACATCATCAGTATGTGACATTACATACAATACTGTCAGATCACTTTCGGGTGTAGCCTGCCTATCATAGTTTCACTCCCACTAGCCATAGTATGGTAACTTCAGAGATCACTCACCCAGCAACATGCTGTCCTCATACTGGCCATCCTCAAACTTCTGGAAGAGCGCTGAGTGTTGCAGGACATAAGAGTCATTGGTGGGCCCTGCAAACCTGGGTACCACATTCAGGATGGCATTGGCATCACATACCACCTGCATGTTCAGAGAATGGAAGTGTTTGCAGTTGTGGTACACTGCTTCCCCATCTCACAGTGGTATCAGTGCTACATGTGTGCAGTCAATTGCTCCTATCACATGCGGTATCCCTGAAATTCTCTCAAACTGCTGGCTGAGGGTCTCCCATTGTTGCCTAGAATTAGGAAATACTATGTAGTTCTTTAGCTGGCTGGTCATGACTTGTAGTACTGGAGGAGACATCGTGAGAAAGTGGAGCAGGCCATTCCTCCAACTGCAGCCACAGATGTTTGAAAGCAGCCAGAGGCAAAAAAATGTAGGGCACTCAGGAGCTTGACCAACCCAGGTATGGCACGTGACCGGACAGTCAGAGTCTTAGATCCTCATAGAGCTCTCTTATAGCCCCTGAGCTCAGCCTGTAGAGGGATAGACCTATTCCTCAGGGAAGGCAGGGAGGCTGGCCCTATCCCTGACTATACATGCCCTTCTGGGTCTTACCTTCCTTCTCTGTGGATGCAGGCACCGCCCCTTTACAGGCTATTCCACCTGCACATTGCCACCCATAAGCTCTGGAGGGGCAGGGAGCAGGCCCTGGTCTTCTGGCCTTTGGACAATATCTTTCTCTGTAAGTAGAAAAGCACCGAATGCCGACATGGCAACCTGGTGAGCAATAGTGTAGCAAACAGGGAGTGGCAGCAGTGCAGCAGATATTGGTGGATAGAGGTTGGGGATGGGTGTATACATCATACACATGACTGTTCTTGTCCAATGCAGTGGCTCTGAGGCTGTGTTCTTGCATTTGCACCATTGACGCTCATCAGTGCTTCTTGGTAACGTCAGCGCATGCTATTAACATACTATAAAATAAAAATGTGGTGGATGCATCTTGTTTGTACATGCGCTGCAGTAGATGGGTAGATTTTATCCTTCACATGGTGACTTTGAGTGGTGTGTGAAAGCTATCACACCTGGAGCTGTTACACCTAGGCAGCTGGCTAGTCTTGAAGCATTGGCTTTTCTCTCTCTGACACAGTGTTGTGTGCCACAGAGCTGCTATGAGTAAGTGTGGGTCCATCACTCCATAAATGTATATGTAGTTATTGGCGGGATGGCTGGGGGTCAACACTGGGGTATGTGTCTGTCAGACTCACAGACAGCTAAATCAGAGTCACAACAGCCCTAATACATAGCCTTAGCCATTGTGGGAAAGGTACAAGTTGCAACATCTGTATGTACCAATGCAATTCTAGGGGCCTGATATTGAAGTAGGCAGGCTCACCCCCTAATCCCAGATATTCAATGCTGTGGCGATGGCAATGAATATTCAGGATTGGCAGAGCCTAACCATTTGGATATTGGATCGCAACACAATTAGCAATCTGTGGCTAGAACTAGGCAAGCCAAAATCTGGCCTAGTTTTAGCCACAGATCACTAACCATGTAGCAGTCTAATATCATTGCTACAAGGTTAGTAGCAGTCACCACCTCCACTCCACCCCAGAAAGCCCCCAACATGTCCCGATGATAACCGGATAGCATTGGGGCACATAGGGGACATAGTAGGGGATATTCAGCAGTACTAACCGTGTAGGTGCCATTGAATATCCCCATCTAAGGCATTTATACAGTTTACTTGGCTGTAAACCAAGTAAATACCTTTTGAATATCGGGTCCTTGGAGTTCACATTTGATATGGGAGGCGTGTACAAGCCTGGGGAGAGGACTGGCACCAACAGGTTACATTACTGATCATGGGCGACCTTGGAGAGTGTGGCAATATTACAGTTGCAGGTCAATGTCACCACCCCATTCCAGGATTAAATTCATAGTTTAGCCACCACAGTGTGTGCTTCATGTTCCCATGTGGCCTATGTGGCTATGGCTGCCGAGTGTGTGTACTCTTGCTGACTGAAATGTTGAGTGTTGCTCACACAGAGACAGTTCTGGACAGCTTGGATAAAGATAACACATTCTGAACATAACATTCCTGATCCACAGTCTGGACTTGAACCTGTGACCCTTCTCTTATACACACACTGGCCATGTGTGTAGCACCACAGACCAGATGGGTGTGGGCCTTGATCCATAGGTATATATGTGGTCATTGTCAGGATGCATGTGAGAAATTTTTGGGTTATGCTTATGTGCGCTTTCATCTCTGCATGCTCTCTTCCATACTGGTCTGACAATGTATGTGCAGCAGGTGGGGGTGATGGACATCCTATTATGTCTGTCTATAGCACTGGCTTGCTCTGCTACTTGTTTGATTGGCATTCATGTGTTGCATATGGGATCTGTACAGCAAAGGAGTAGGACATGAAATCTAAAGCGTGTATATTCCAGACCATGGGTATACTACCAGAATGACGAATGTCCCAGCCCTGTGTGTGCTTGTGGGGCATCCATGAAATAATATATCTCGTAGACCAACATAGCTAATGTGGATTACAATGTGGCTCAGGTGGATGTAACTGACTGAGTACATGCCAATGAGGGGGGGGGGGGGGGTCGGTCAGAGATTGACGCATACAATATGGTTGTCATATTGCAAGTGACGGGGCAGGGCGGTCATTTTTCCTCTGAGATGGGCTGTCATTATATTACATAGTTTTCCTGTCTCTGTGGCATACTTGTCCTCCCCCACCACATGCACATATCCACTCATTATGTGCAGGTGGGGAACATTCTGAGCCATGGCCCAGCCCATCTGCTAGGGAGACCAGCAGGTGCGGGGATCCACATGCCATGGTACACAGCATGCAGGCCCATCTGTCCCCCTCAGCCATCATGGCACAGCCATCGCTTCAGTGCTACAGGAGGCTTTATTGCAGTTGCACACATGCAGCTCATCACAGAATGCCACTTGGTTCACCTTCCAGCAGGAAATGTTGGGACACGTGCTGCTGCCTTTGAAATCAACTGGGTGAGATCACCATGTGCACCACTGTACCTGCTGCTGACATGCTTGCATCTGCCTGACAGTCGCAGCTGCTCCACTGCACCAGACAGACAGGCTCAGGGCGAAGTTTAGTCAGCAGTAGGCCACAGCTACAGCTACCATCACCTCCACCCTTACACAGTGCTGACATGGCAGCACAGTTACAGTGAGGCTATCACACATTATATTTCTATGCAGCAGCATGTCTGTATGCGTCCACTGTTATCATGGGGTCATAGCCGACAGCCAAGATGTAAACCCTAGGCAATGGCCTTGTCAGCATTGTTGACCGACAGCCTCACTGCATCACTCACATGACACAATATTTGCTAATTTGCCACCAACAACATAGTGCCCTTTATTTTTAGGGCACCCTGCTGTTGCTGACAAAGAAGCACAATTACACAGGTACACTACCAAAAAACTGCCTCCAGTTTTGCAACTGATTCCTATAGATTTTGGGGTGCTGAATCCAGGAAAAATATCCAAAATGTTCCATCACGTCACGTTTTCTTGCAAAATTAGATTTCTTACCCATATAAGGAATGTTCACATAATTTCTTTTTAGCCGACCAGTTTATTTTCTTGGCCCAAAATAGAGGTTGTAATGGTTAACTAACTAGAAACACTCCCTCATGATATTTTAGAGTGTTTTGTATTCATTTTATACATTAACAGGACAATTGGGAGGCGGGGGGCTAAATCCAGTACTCGCGCTGGCGCATGTTCTTTCCTGTTCGCCTCGCCTCGTTCGCTCGCTCAAACACGGTGGTTGCGACATGAACGTTCCTGTCAAATTTCAGTTTCTTGCAAGTTCATTATTACCTTTTGTTTGCTCAGTCGTAATCCAGCTTTATTCCGAAGTGGTTCACTACAGTTGTAGTTTGCAGTGCTGTGTATTTGTGATGGCTCACAGAGCCAGAGGTTGCGTCAACTCTCCGGACAGTTTTTGTTTTATTTGTGGGGAATATACCGTGAAAAAGCGGCAGAGGAACATTTCTGCATTTATTAAAAAAGTATATTTCGCCTATTTCGGTTTGAAGTTAGGCGATCAAGACAAACCGTGGGCTCCTCACAAAGTGTGCAAGACATGTGAGGAAGATCTACGCTTATGGATGAAAGGTAAAAAACAAGCATTTTGTTTCGGAATACCTATGATGTGGCGTGAACAAAGAGACCACAGCATTGACTGCTATTTTTGCTCTTGCATTGTGAAGGGATACAACTTAAAAAATAAGAACGTAATAAGTTACCCCAACCTTCCCTCAGCAATTAGGCCTATGCCTCATAGCAACAAAGTACCTGTGCCTGAACCACCAAAATCTTTGGATCATATTTGTGTGGACTGTTCTGATCATGATGAGACTCATCAGATGGCTTTTCCCGATGAGTCCAGTACTTCCGAGTTTGAAACTGAACCAGATCCGAAACCTGAACTTTTCTCTCAAGCTGAATTGAATGATTTAGTCCGGGATTTAGGACTCCCAAAAGATGCTGCCCAACTGCTAGGTTCTCGGCTTAAACAGAAAAATCTATTGTCACCAGGAACAACTTTTTATTGGTACCGCAACCGCGAGACACAATTTTTGAAGTATTTCAGCAAAGAGGAAGATTTGGTATTTTGCAACGATATATACGGAGTGATGGAAAAGTTTAAACTCAAGTATGATCCTGCTGAATGGCGGCTGTTCATTGATTCGTCAAAAGACAGCATAAAAGGTGTTCTTCTTCATAATGGCAACACATTCGCTTCAGTTCCTATTGCTCACTCTGTTATTCTCCAAGAAAAATACGAGAATTTGGCCCTGATTCTTCAGAAGATTCGTTATGATGAGCATAAGTGGATGATTTGTGGAGACTTCAAAATTCTATCCATGCTATTAGGGCAGCAATCCGGTTTCACCAAATATCCCTGCTTCCTTTGCTTGTGGGATAGCCGGGCCCGCGACCTACACTGGGGGAAAAAAGACTGGCCAATTCGGGAGTATTTGAGACCCGGTGAGAAAAATGTTCTTCATGAGAGCTTGGTACCTCGTGATAAAATTCTATTACCACCTCTCCACATTAAGTTGGGTCTCATTAAGCAATTCATCAAGTCCCTTCCAAAAGATGGTGAGTGCTTTCGGTACCTTTGCTCAAAGTTCCCCCGACTTTCTGAAGCATCAGAAAGTCGGCCCTGATATAAGGAAACTCATTTCAGATGGAGCATTCGCTGAAACGATGTCTGAGAAGGGAAAAGAAGCCTGGGATTCCTTCAAGGATGTTGTTCTCAAATTTTTGGGGAACAGGCGGGATGAGAACTATAAGGATATTGTTGCCAGGATGCTCAATGCCTTCAAAGAACAAGGCTGTAACATGAGCCTGAAAGTCCATTTCTTGCACTCCCATGTGAACTACTTTCCCGAAAACTTGGGGGCGTACAGTGAAGAACAAGGTGAAAGGTTTCACCAGGACATCAAGGACGCAGAGAGAAGGTACCAAGGAAGATGGAACACCACTATGATGGCTGATTTCTGCTGGTTGCTGCTGCGGGAAACACCAGATGAAAAATACGCCAAGCAGCGCACCAAGAGAAGCATTCGGGGGAAGAAGAAACGGGCCCACCAGGAGATTGATTGACCCAAGAATGACTTTAAAATCTAAACTGTGTTGACAAATATCGTGTTTTTACTAAACTTTGAAATAAAAATTTGCTAGTTATTACCACAGTGTCGGATCTCATTTATTAGAATTTTATTTTCACACCATCGGGTGTTTGTCTTCATGTATTGCAATGGTGCGGTTTGCCTTTTCTATTCTTACATACATACCTGTACAACATTTTTTGCACATTTCTTTGCTTTGCTTTGTGTCTAACCTCGCTCTTATACGCTCAATGTTTGTGCACATGTATGTGGCTGTTTTAAGTGCAGACAATTTTGCTACCATCACAGTGTGTTTTGTTGACATTACTCTATTCTTATGTGCTGCCTTGTTACAATTTTCTTTATTCTTATTTGAATAACTACTAAACAATTAGTATAAAGAATTCATCCAAGAAACTTTTATCTCGATCGCACTCAATCTGAAACATTCACCTCAAACTGCTAACCCAATGTAGCAAAAAATCTGTACGTGATGGAGCAAATTGGTTACCAGATTTGGATTCAGCGCACCAAAAAACGTAAAAATCAATCGAAACATTAGAGGCAGTTTAAAAAAAAAATTTTTTAGTGTACCTGTGTTATCATACTTTTGGGCACACTGGTGAGTGCAGCACATTGCATACATTAAAATGGTCTCCCTCCCCTTAGATTTCACCAATACTGTGAGGTTTGACCTGGCGTTATGCTTCTCAGCGATGGGGGCTCTATCGCATGGTTCCAGCTGCTGGTGTTAAGGAAGTACACACTATCCCCACCCAGTCTCTGCTCCCATTAACCCCCACTCTCTGCCTCCTTGAACCTTAATGCTGAAGGTCCTCCTCCTGCTTGATAACCCAGTGTTATTGGCACTGAATTATCATGCAGGAACAGGGTCCTCAGCATGGAGGAGGAGCCTAGTGGCTACTCCTCCAGGCTTCTCAGCTCTTAGTGGTTAGAGCAACTGCCTAGTACCCAGAAGATCAAGGATTCAATTCCCACTAGCACTCCTTGTGACCTTAGGCAAGTCACTTTACCCTCCATTGCCTTGAAAGAAAAGGCCTGGCAATCTACTTCCAGAGATACATTGCCAAGAAAAACTAGAGGCAGCTGGCTTGCTAGGAGTCAGCACTGACTTGAAGGCACTAAAAAAAATAAAATCAGGCTTTCTGCAGCATTAACCACTCATGGGCACCACTAACACATGTTAATAGCGCACTTGCTCCCTTTTCACCCTTTAGTAAACATACCCCATAAAGTAGCTAAGGAGGTAGTTTCTTTTATAGATTTTTAAAGACAGGGAGTAGGTCTCCTGACTGTAGCTGAACATTGCTGGAGTACAGATGATCCTAAGGCACCCAATGTTCAAGAAAGCATCAAGACCTGAAAAGAAGATTGAGATGCGTGAATGACACAACAAAGTGACTATTTTCTGAATCACATTAGCGCATTAGTAATTTTTTTGAAACAAGGGGTTTCTTTACTTGCATGTTAATACACATTCACTTGCAAGGTTCAGATAAAGAACAGTGTTAGAACTTTACTTCTACTACACAGTAAAGAAATTCCAAGTTGTAAACAGGTTAACTAATACTTGCCTGTTGTTGAAAGAGTCCATATTGTACCACAGTTGAATAATAGAAACATTTTAAGAATTGATCATAGAATATACAGCAGTTGACTATATTATTTTATATTATAGTGCAATTTACTAATTTACTTGGTGAAGATTGATTGTTGCAGAAACAGAATCTACTTGAAAGCTGTAAAAATAACTGTAATATTTGTTTACAAAAATTTTATTTTCACTATTTTTTCAAATTAAAATCAGAAACTTTTTCTAAAGTTAAACTTGTTTAAGTGATCCATTGTGGGAGAGTTCTCATCCCTTGGTAAGTCCATAAACTATTATTAAAGGGGACCCGGGATAAATCATTAATAAATGGGACCCGGGATATCCACTGCTTGTCCGAATACAAGCATTGTAGAACCTGTGTCTTTTGGGGAAACTGCTAGGTACTTGTGACCTAGATTGACCACTGTTGAAAACAGGATGCTGGGCTTGATGGACCTTGTTCTGACCCAGTATGGCCTATCTTATGTTCCTATGTTCTTTTGTTCTTATTTACCGGCTTATTTTTATGAAGAGTAAAAAGTATTGGGGGGAAAAGAGGGCTTTCTCTTATTCTGTTGACAGGTATTTGGTGCGAAAGCAAGCACGTTTTCGGGGTCTATTCGTGCCCAGGAGCAGGTATAGCTTTGGATGTGTCCCCTGGCGATTTCAGATGTGTGGCACCATTTTAAAATCAGGGGCTCATGTTTACATTTTCAGGAATGCCTTGGGAGTGCTTTACCATGCCCCCGTGTGACCTGGACATGATTGCACTGGGCACATGTAAATTTGGGCTTTTCTAAAATAGCTCCAGGGACATCTATGTGATTTTCACACCTGAATGGGCATATTCATGCATAGGGCTAAAATGACTGCCTTAATATTTGTAAAATGGGTCTCAATGATTTTCATGAGATATTTCAAATATTTTTTACGTACATGTTCTATTGTTTTTACATTATGCACAAGGTAATAATAAAGAATTTAGAAGAAATCAGTCACAATAAGGAAAAGAACATTAAAAAAACAAAGTCATGTTTCTTAGCCCACATCATGAGGAGAAAGGTGAAGCAAAATGACATAAATACCCCTAGTAAGTAAACCACAGCTCCGATAAAGAAAAACAAATTAAAATTAGGAAATTAGAGATAAACAATCCAGTCCTAATTACAGCAACATGCTATTAAATTATTTGTCAGCCAAGAAATTTTCCTCCAATGGATCCATAAAAACATACCGAGTTCCCTAATGAACTATCAACCACTTGCAAAAAAACTGAAGAAAGAACAATACTCCAGCTGCCAAAACACGAGGTTTAAGCTGGAGAAAACCCTAGCAACATCTGGAAATAAAGTAACTTTATAGCCACAAAACAAACCATCCTTAAGTCCTAAGCACAGAATTTTTTCATTTCCAAAGCAAAGGTAACCACTAACAGTGTTCTAAAGGGAATTTTATCTTGAGAAGATTCAAGAAAATTAGTTAAGTCTTTATCAGAAGCTTCTGAAACTACCTGAGCCTGACCTTTATCATCTTACAATAACGACCTAATAAACAAATAATAAAGATTTGATATTCATAAAGTGTCTGCATTTGACAAGGACAGTACTACTTTTAAATACTTTCTAAGAAGTGTCAGTGATGAAAGCAGATGAGTCTTAGGCAAATTCAAGAACTGTAAATTCCTATTTCACATCAATTTTTCCAGACTCAGGGCTTCTTTTACTAAAGCCTACTAAGGATTGACATGCCAAATGATCGCACATTAATTGCAAAGAATTTGTGTTAGCTTTTGGGGGTGTGACCGGTATGTTCTCAGTAGCTAACATGTGATGAGATGATCTAACATACGCTTCACTGAGATAGGTTCACTTAACGACTCCCATAGAGGAGTCAAGGTGAATTCACATTAATAGCAGCATTGCTTCTGAGCATGTGATAACTGCCTTGTTGCTAGTGGTAATGTGCTCCTCATGCCCATACTCAGCCCATTCCCCGCCCCATCCCATGATCACTGATTAATATGCATTTTAGCATATGGTGGCGGGCACATTCACGTGGTAGTTTTTGCAACTGCCTGTTGCCATGCATTAGAACACATGCTAACCAGCTAACGGGCTTTTATAAAGGGGGCCCTCAATCTGCTCATGCAGAAGCCAGCTATCTTTAATTCCAAGAAGGCCAATCAGTTGACTGCAAAGTTTCCACTAGTAAACCAATTTTCTCCACTTTCTGCTGACATGGGAGGAGGAGTGGCTCAGTGGTTGGGACAGGTTACCTCAGGCTGGAGGGCTAGGGGTTCAGTTCCTACATAGGGACAAATAACCTCAGGTCAGAGGGACTGGGGGCTCTAGTCCCATGGCCACTCCTTGTGGCCTTGGGCAAGCCATTTAATCCTCCATTGCCTCAGGTACACTTAGATTGTGAGCCCTTCAGGGACAAGGGAATAAAAAGTGCCTGCTAGCATATATCTATAAACCACTTTGACCAGGTGAAAAGCAGTATATAAGCACAGCTAAATAAATAAAACATAATAATATCCTAGCATTCTGTTCTTAAAATATATTGAATCAATTGAAAATTTCACTGATTAATAACCCCCCTCAATAAAGTATTTGTCTGAGTAACAATCTTTAGAATGTCCAACAGAGTAACATCAGAGGCAGAATCTTCAGAGTACAGGACCAACAAGGATGCTTCACCAAGAATCTGCAAAGGCATAGGCAAAGGAACCAAAGCAGGCTATTGCAATGTTGGGCCTTGAACAGGAGGAATCTGCAAATTGCCCTCCTGACACATTAAGGGGGAAACTAACTCATTAACTTCAGAACTGTGTCTCTTCATTTATGGATGTGGTAGTAGCCTAACATCAGGATTTAGGGATACAGCGGATATTGTGGAAGAGGAATCTGAAGGATCTAAATAAAACACCACTGGATACCTGATGTAGTTCATGGGCCCAAATAAAAAAATGGTGTAAATGTAATGAAGTCTTCTTCATTACATTTACACTTTGTCTTCTTCTTGTTATCTTTTCTCTTCCCAGATACTTTAGGCATTCTTCTAGTCAAAAGGTCCAAAGTGTCCCCAAAGTGGTCTCTTGCCTCTTTGGGCAAGTATCTGCGGATGTGACTGCTTCTGAATTTAAAGTCATGGGTCGCTGACAGATGACCATGGAGGAGTAGAGCTAAGCATTCTCTCTCAATATCGTGAAGCTTCCAACAAGGCACTCTGTCCTTCAACCATATTCCAGGTGCTCCAACTCTTAAGGGAGAGGGAAATTCCTTCACACCTACCCTGAACGCTGTTGACAGATAAGCACACTGGGGCAAACCTAAGCAGTCTCGCTCAGTCTCCCGGAGCTTCCAGCAAGGCATTTTCCCTTTCAGCCATACTCCAGTAAGCAGCCATGTGTTCCAGCTCTCAAGTGAAGGGTGAAATATCTTCTCATCTACTCTGAATGTGGCTACTTCTGAATTTAAAGGGGGTGGAGCTAAGTGTTCGTTCCCAATCTTCTGGAGCTGCCAACATGGCAGTCTTCCCATCAATTGCACTACAGTAAGCAGCCAGGTGCTCAATGGGGGGAGGGAAAATTCCTTTTCACCTACCCTGATTGCAACTACTCCCTAGTCACTAACAGCTAAGAACACGGGTGGGCAGTTCTAAACATTCTCTGTCAATCTCCCGTAACTTATAAGACACTTCATTAAGTAACTAGGTGCTCCAAATCTCAAGGGGGGGAGGGAGAATTCCTTTTCACCTCCCTTTTATTATTTCATAGATTATAGAATGCTATTATTCAATAATATATTTCCAATAAGCATTCTTTTCAAATTGTTTTACACATATTCATATCTACAGCGTCTATGTGGAATGAAAAGCTGCAAAAGGGGATGTGCACATCGTAATATGAACATGCTGGCACCACTTGCTTGTATCAGCACAAGGAATTGTATGATTGTGGGCATGCAGGATGTGCATGCAATGCTAGAGTTTTGCTTTCCCAAACACCATATTGCCTGGAGCCTCACCCCCTTTCCCAAGTGTGCACAGAAGATACACATGGAGCACATGGAAGTGTGCGTGCACATATCCACATACACACTTCTAGTCCTGTGAAGTACTCTTACCAGTCATGGCCCTACAAGGACACAAGCTTAATTTCATCCCGGGTGATATCATGCTCCCTTTGGGGCTTTTTTTCTGATGCTTTACCATGAGCTAAATCCACAGCACAACCAAACTCTGCATTTAGTCTTCCAATCCTCTGTGTTCTTCTTTGCATCTGGGTGAAATGGTCACTGGCCTCATTACCATGCCATTATAATACACAGCTCCAAATAATGTTAAATTACTCTACTCCAACCAACTCATACAGAAAAAAATGCCATTATAATACACAGAGCACATTGCCTTGCGATTATTGTAGAAAGAAACTCAAAGTGGGGTACTGGGGTACTGGAGAAAAGTTCAGAAATATGGAGAGAGAGAATTTTGCTGGCAGCCTAGCAGTATGTGTAATGCAAGCCAAGGTCATATTTAGCAGGTGTTTGTGAGAGCTAGACAGAATATTTTTGCTTGCAGGGTTTCTCCATGATTATAAGTGAGCAATATGTGTGTCCAGCTTGACCTAAAACATGTAGGGCCCAATTTTCTTCTGGGTGGGCTATGCGCCGTTATGGCGCACAGTCCTGTCCGCTCACCCTTAACCCTGGATATTCAATAATGTGGCGACAGCATTGAATAACTGGGTTATGCACCGAGGGGTTAATGCCACATAGACTAATAGTGTATCAGCGATATTGGATCGCTATATGATTAGTGGTCCACAGCTAGAGCTAGGCGAGCCAAAAGCTGGCCTAGTTTTAACTGTGGCCCACTAACCATGTAGTGGTCCAATATCACTGCTACATGGTTAGTGGCAGTCACCACCACGGCTCCACCCTGGAATGCCCCCAACACATCCCGATGTTAACCGGATAACATTGGTGCGCTAGGGGAAATAGGAATATTCAATGGCACTAACTGTGTAAGTTCCATTGAATATCCCCATTTAAGGCATTCACATGGTTTACTTGGCTTGTATACTGTGTAAATGCCTTTTGAATAATGGGCCCATGGGGTTTAGTTTGATCTGTAACATTTAGATAAACAAAAAGTGAAGCACAAGCATGACGCAGAGTGATAAGCTGAAATTGTGCAATGTAGCAATTTTTTCCTAATAAAAGAAAGTGTAGTGGCCAAGCTAGGGAGGAGTTTACAGAAGACTGATCAAGTGTTCAGGCCTGTGAAATCCCCCGCTTAAAGCTTTAAGCAGACTTGTTATGGTATAATTGTGTTTTGTTCTCATTTCTTCCCACTTATTTCTAAGATCAGAGATAGGAAAGCAAGAACTGAGGCCCTGGCCAGTCAGTCAGAAACAGATTGCACACAACAGTTAGTGCTGTGACTCGGATCCTTTCTCTGAGTTAGAAGCCCATCAGAAGAACTGTGAGTATGATGGCAGATTAGAATGAATGGCAAGAAAAAGCACAGGCTTTAGCATTTAAGAGGGGCAGTCCATCTTATTGTATGTGTGATCCTGTTATAGACCCTGTAGCACAATGACATTCAATGACTAGTGATAATGAAATATTACAATTTCCTTTAGGAAGGACTTCTCAAATGAGCTTTGAACTTTGAAATATGAATGGTAGTCAGTGATTTAGGGGGACTGCATACAAGTCCTGAATGGGTCGTCCTTACATGGTAGGAGTCAATAGCACATAAAAAGTCTAAAAAAACCCGCAAGTTGTTTGTATTAGAAGAGGAAGTGTATAATGTTCATTTGTTTGCTTTCTTGTGTGCTTTTAAAAGGATAACATGTTCTGGTTATAAAAGCTTTAAACAGCCTGACTTTAACTTGGTGATTAGTCATGATTTCATATGCTGATTTTCTTTCTTTGAGAAGATCAGAACCTTATTTCATCAGACTTGCAAGATGATATTTGAAATGTCTGTTTTCTTATCACTGTTAGTTGCTAATGTGTAAAGACTACACAGATTTGTCTTTCTTAGTTTGCTTTACTCTTGGGTCTTCAGGTAATTTCAATTATTTTTCTGCATTTGAGTGATACATTTTGGTTTCCAGGTAAGAAGTGCACTTTGTTTTGAAAGCTTTCCTGATCTCAGTCTAAGTGAAAAAACAGATATACATATTAGGGGTCATTCCAAGCTGTGTTTGGTGGGGATGGATGTCCATCCCCACTAAATGCCAGGACCATATCCCTTGCCCAAGCCTTCCCACATGTACATTGGAGATGTATGGGGAGTTCTGGATGGGAGTGGGAGGGCATGCAACCCTGGATATACAGGGCCAATGCTGAGGTTGCCAACATGGATGAGGAACTTATTTATTTAGCTGTGGTTATTACTGCTTTTCACTGGGTCAAAGCAGTTTACAAGTATATGCTAACAAGCATGTTTTTTTTTTATTTCCTTGTCCCCAAAGGGCTCACAATCTAAGTGTACCTGAGGCAATGGAAGGTTAGGTGGCTTGCCTAGGGCCACAAGGAGTGGCTATGGGACTAGATACTCCAGGCCCTCTGGCCTGAGGTTACTTGTCCCTACATGGGAATTGAATCCCTGATCCTTGAGCCTGAAGTAACCTCTCCCAACCACTGAGCCACTGAGCCACTCCTCCTCCTCTACCTTAGAGATGAAATAAGTCCCCCTGGACTTTGGGGAATAGTGGCACAGAGCCAGGCCAGTGGGGTGAGGGGGTGCAGGAGCTTCCCTGCAATCCGGCCCTGCCTTTGGAAGGCCACATCAGGGGTCAGGTTGCAGGGAATGAACTTTGTGGCAGTGACTGGGGATCACGGCTCCTTAATGGAGCTGTGATGCCATGGCAACAGAACACCATGGCACCACGGATCCATGTAGGAGTTGGGGCAGGCCTGTGCAGGGAAATGATGAGACGTCCGGTGGCACAGAATCAGGGGATGGCCTGTCTGTCCAGGCATGGGCTGGCTGTCTAGACCCGATTCTGATCCTGCGGGAGTGTCTAGCTTCCGTGGACTCAAAATCGGGGTCTAGACCAGCCTATCCAGATCCTGGACCTCCAGGCAGGCAGAAAATTCCCCCTTCAGAATCGGGCCCTTTGTGTATATGTTGTAGCACTGTGAGAGAGGCAGCAGTACATGATTATTTTGTTGCTGTTGCTGTTTTTGACACTAATAATCTAAATTCTGCAACCTTCCTTAGTTTAAGTAGTCATTTCAATATTGTGATTTTCCTCATGTAACAGATTCAAATAAATTTCTTTCTAGCTCAAAAACGTATTGCCCTTCCTGAACCCTTAGTTAGTATATAGACTCTAGATACACCCAGGAGATACTTCTTCCTACTGAGATTGTTGTTATAAAATGTACTGAGTGTTTAGTCCTAATTAAGACATATGTAGAGAGCTGTTATTTGGAATGAGCAGAAATAAAATTGTTTCTTCTACCTGCACTTTGCTTAAAGGTAGCACTAAGTTTTATGTTTCTAGAAGCCTTAGGGGTATGTTTACTAAACCATGGTAAAGGAGCAGGTGTGCCGTTAGCATGAGCTAATGGAGCACTTGTGGCCTTATGAGGCTATTTGTGCCTTCTCCCGGCCGTGACTAACTTCTCAGCCAGTTGTGCAGGAAAGTTAGATGGGGACGGGGAAGGGGTGGCTTGGGGGTGGAGTCTGGGTGGGCGGAAGGTGGTCGCTGGCCCTGGACGTACAGGGCCGATTCTAATGTCCACAGCTGGCGACATGTGCAGGGAAGTTATTCCACCTCCCTGGATGTTTTTAAAGTGTGTGCCCGGGGCACGGATGGGGCTTTTCATGTACGTGCAGGCCAGACTGAATCGCAGTCCCGGCCTGCACATGCATGATTGTTCATGATTCTGATCCCGTGGGGCTAGACATTCCCCGTGGGATCAGAATTGCAATCCCACAGGGATGGAATTGGGCCTTTAGCGCATCCAAAACTCCGCTTTAGCACATGCTAACAGTACAGGACTACTAGCACTGTCTGGGGCTCTCCTGTCAGTGCATCACATTGCAGACATTAACATAGGCTCTCTCCCCTCTAAATGCACCCTTTGCGCAAGGTTTTACTTGGCGTTAGGGTTCCCAGCATTAAAGGGTTTTTAAGTATATTGCACGGAGAGCGTTAACACTAGAAGCCCCAAAAGGCATTTTACCTAGAAACCCCAAAGTGCGTCAATTGACGCATTATCACGACGACTGTGTTTAGCATGAAATGCAGATGTGAATTAATGTGAAGTTACTTATTTGTTAAATACATGCAGTATGTGACATCATTATATGACGTCATCATGTGTTTATTGTTTGTAATGTCAGAGTAAAACTGTAAACAGTGATTAAGATGTGCCACCTAGTGGGAACATAAATTTATACCTAGAAGCACCAAAGTACGTCAATTGACGCATCCAAGACAATTGAGTGCATCAATTGCTGTACCTTGTGGCTTCTAGGTATAAATTCATTTTCCTGTTAGGTGGTGCATCTGACATTAATTTTCGATGCACATATTTGAACATCTTGACCTTGCTAACAAAGTCATGGAACATGACTGACATGGTTCTAGCAGTAGCGCTGGTATACAACTTTGAAGATGCATTTGCATCAATTGACACACCTTGGGGCTGTTAATGCCCACTCTCCATCCTGTTAATACCCACTTTCCACCTACTGCACCCTTAACACTGCTGGAGCCTTTAATGCCCATTAAAGCAGCTTTTTCACTGCTTTAAGGGCACAAGGGTGCTGATAACAGGCATTAACAGTATGTTGGCTTCCCTAACGCCCTTTAGCAAACATACCCCTGTGTGTTTATAGTAGCTGTGTTAGTGAGAGATTGCTGAGCTGCACAAGGGCATGAGAAATTCCTTCATGCGAGATAACAGAAATTACTTTTGAAGTTAAAGTAATTCATATATATATATATATATATATATATATATATATATATATATATATAAACAACTTCTGATTCCAATTGACAGTGGTATTATTGAGAGATAAATCTGCTTGATCATGATTTCAATAGGTCATGTTTAAGATTATTTTATAGGGATATTGATTTTGACAATTGTGATGTAGGGAGGAAGAAAACCCTAAAACAATTAACCATCCCTTTACTTGTGTTTGTACATTAAATAAGTTTAATCCACGTTATGCAAGTTTTGTTTTCTAGGTTTCACGGGTCTGAGCTTAAATTTGTCTGCTGATTTTGTTCTATGTATAAAATACAAATACTGAAAAGTTTGTTGTAACTGCAGATAAGAGAATGGTTAAGCACATATTCTCCTGTTTTATCTATGATTATTTGAATGAATGAATGATGCAACTTAATTCTAACAAGTAAATTAAGTAATTTGGGCCAAGGTGGTAAATGAGTCTTATATTTTATTTATTTATTTAAAATGTTTTATATATCACCTTATCAGTCAAAGTGGTTTACAAGTAACATAAATTAAACAATTACATCATAACAGAATTAGCTATCTACAAAACAGTAATTAACTATGTAGAGTGTAACTTGTGCTTCCTAACGTTCAATAACTTTTTACATTTAGAGGTGAGGGCAGGTATCTACAATGCTGATAGCATGTAGATACCTGCCCAACCAGGAAAAAGATTTAGGAGTCATCGTGGATAACATGTTAAAACCCTCCGCCCAGTGTGTAGCAGCGGCCAAGAAAGCAAATAGAATGCTAGGTATCATAAGGAAAGGAATGGAAAATAAAACAAAGGATATTATAATGGCTCTGTATCATTCCATGGTACGACTGCACCTTGAATACTGTGTGCAATTCTGGTCGCCGTATCTTAAAAAGGATATAGCGTTATTAGAAAAGGTGCAGAGGAGAGCCACCAAAATGGTAAAGGGGATGGAAGGCTACTCCTATGAAGAGAGGCTACAAAAGTTAGGGCTCTTCAACCTGGAAAAGAGACAGCTGAGGGGAGATATGATAGAGGTCTATAAATTAATGAATGGAGTGGAACAGGTAAACGTAGATCGATTGTTTACACTATCAGAATATAGAAAGACTAGGGGACATGTATTGAAGCTACAGGGTAAACTATTTAAGACAAATAAGAGAAAATATTTTTTCACTCAACGTGTAATCAAACTCTGGAATTTGTTACCGGAGGATGTAGTAAGAGCTGTTAGTGTAGCTGGGTTTAAAAAAGGTTTGGACAAGTTCCTGGAGGAAAGGTCCATAAACCATTATTAAAAAGGGACCCAGGATATCAATGCTTGATCCAATGCAAGCATTGTGGAACCTGTGTCTCTTGGGGATACTGCTAGGTCGTATGACCTAGTTTGGCCACTGTTGGAAACAGGATACTGGACTTGATGGACCTTGGTCTGACCCAGTATGGCATATCTTAATGTTCTTATGTACATTGGATGGGTTAAGTGAATGATAATGTTTTCTTATTATGTTAGTAGATTAACTGAAATTCCTGGTATACACCACATCCATGAAAGTGTAAGAGACTAGAGAGTGGCTCTCCCGGTACATTTAATTGGAAGTGTGAAGCAAATGTCTTGTCACTAGTGGAATAGGTAAAGCAAAGATATTGCCTCCTAACATCACAGACATGAAGGCTGATTAATTAAATTAGTGTCACTGATTGAGGTAGATTCAAGATGTAAATAAATTTGCCCTGTGCAAGAGATTAATTGATCCTTTACCATCATGCTGTTTTGTGCTGAAAATATTTTATCAAGAGAAATATTAAGCTGTTTGTTTAAATTTTATGGACCCAATATTCAAAGGCATTTACACAGTTTATAGAGCTATAAACTGTGTAAATGCCCCTAAACAGGATATTCAACAGCACTAGCATGGTTAGTGCCATTGAATATCCCCAAATAATTCTGCTATATGCCCCTTATGCTAACCATTTAGCATCAGGGCATACTGGGGGCTTTCTGGGGGGTGGTATCCGTGGATCTCCATGCAGCAGCGATATTCAGCTGCTGCCTGGTTATCCCTCAGTGGTGAAAGTTAGGCACAGCTAAAGCTGTCCTTACTTTCGCCTCCAGAGCTAACTTGGCAGCAGCTGAATATCTCCTCTGCATGGTTAGCTTCTGCACCGTGTGCAGCTGTGCAGCGACCCCAGATATTCAATGCCGGTGGCCAGATTTAGCCCCAGAGTGAATATTCGGTGGTGACGGCTATGTGCCCGAGAGGCGCATAGCCATCACAAATGAATATCGGGCTTTATATTTTTAAAGATTTTGTGGTTATGAATGCATTACCTTTTCTTTTGCATAATTCTTGGTACTGTCTATGTAATGACCCTCATATATCTGTTCCTTTTGTTTTGTGTTCTGATTTTCTTCCTTTGTGAGCTGAGATGTCTATGTTAATCAGATTGTTACATTATTGACTATAATCAAAGTAATGTGAGTTAAATCATTACCTAAGATAAGAGCCCTCCTAAGAATTTTTGGTAAACAATTGAAATTAGTTTAGTGACATACTTATGCATATATCTTCTTGCAATCTGCCTCAATGCCCTAATATATATTCAACTACACACACAACTAACCTAAAATGTGCTCTGATTAATGCACGCTCTGTACAGAACAAGATTACAATTATTATAGATTACATTATGAATAACAAGCAGGATATCATGTTCATTCCAGAATCATGGCTTTCATCTACTGACTCCGTTTTCCTAAATCAACTGAAATTACCAAACTTTGATATATGTAATTGCTCAAGAGATAAAAAATGTGGTGGTGGTATACTAATCATAGCAAAAGAAGAATCTACTCTCTCATCAACTTCATTTGAGAGATTGATGGTCTAGATATTCTTATGGTAGAAAACAAACAAATCATGCTTTCCCTGTTATACAGATCAGCCCCATCTGATCCACAGGACCTAACAAGCATTCTTGAATTAGTATGCTCTGACAAGCCACCAAACAGCTTCTTCTACTAGGTTACTTTAACATTTTGTTAACCCTTCCTAGTCATGCTCACTCAGTGCAATGGATGCGCTTGACTTCACTGGTCAACAAGAAAAAGATCATCACAAATTTATGTGTATTAGGTAACCTATAATGAACAATGTTCAAAACCAGTTTTGTTTTTCTTGTATCATGTCAGGTTTGAAAGATGATAGTGTCGGACATTTTGCTATTCTAGCCAAACTGACAAACTGTGTCAGTAATTACTCTACCAATATTGATTTGTATTTATTTTGCTTTTAAGGTTAATGATTTTGATTACGTATTTGGTAATAATAACATTGAATAAATCATCAGAAATAAAATAATCATGCCAAGACAGTATAGAAATCATTCTGATGTTTTTTGTTATGTTTATGGTTCATTTGCTACTGTATCTCAACATCGTACCATAATGTCAGATCTTTGCAAAATGTAGAAGATATATCTTGGATGCCCACTTGGTGACCAGGATAAGCCATGGGCACCTCACATCATTTGCACTGCCAGTGCCAATGGACTACATGATTGGTTAAATGGAAGAAAAACAGTGATGCTATTTGCTGTACCAATGATATGGAGGGAGCCGAGAAACCATCATGATGACTGCTATTTTTGTCTGCTTAATATCACGGGTTTCTCTGTGAAGAACAAGCACAACGCTGTGTATCCAAATCTTATGTCTGCAATGTGACCAGTCCCACATGATAAAACACTTCCTGTTCCAGTTCCTCCACAGGATGGGCTGTCTTCTGTACCAGATGAAATGGAGTTAGATGAAAGTGCAAGTGGTGGCCAACCTAAAGAGTCAGAATATGCAGACTACGTTGAAAGCAATGGCAACCCAGAGAAATTCAGCCAAGAAGAACTTAGTGATCTTATATGAGACTTGGCACTCTCAAAAAAAAAGCAAAACTCCTTGCTTCAAAACTGAAGGAAAAAACGTATTTCAAAAGAATGTTCTCATTTGCCACTATTGCACGCACAATTGTAACTTAGTGGTGTTCTTTAAAGTAGATGTTCCAATGTATTATTGTAATGATATCAACAGACTTTTTGGAGCCCTCTGACAGATACACAGACTGTCAGAATGGCACTTAATCATTGATTCTTCAACAAAAAGCCTCAAGACCGTTCTTATTCATAATGGCAACGTAAAGACATCTATTCCAATTGCACACTCAGTCCACCTCAAGGAGACATATGATAACCTGCCAAGACCTGCCAGCACAAACTATTCAGCCTCTGCAGATGGTCCAGAATACGGCTGCACTCATTATCACTTTAACAACTAAACATGAACACATAACATCGATACTAGCACAATTATCATGGCTACCAATGCAGAGTCGAGCCAGGTTCAAGAAAACACTTAATATATTTAAAATCCTATAAAACACATCAGCAGAGTCACTATAAGAACTGATAAAAAGATATCTGGAAGGTTGCTTGACGAGGAAAAACTGCAAAAACATACTAGTTATGCCAAGCGAATACTCCGACACCAAACAGACCACATCCAACAAGCACTATCACTATATGCTTCGAATTTATGGAACTCCCTTCTGGAGGATATCAAAAATACGAGGGGCATCAAGGACTTCAAAAAAAAGTTGAAGACACTCCTATATATAGAACATTTTGGTAACGTCACATAGAGCATCACTGACTGACCATCCACACTGACATCAAACTATGACCAATGAATAACATCTCAGAACACAACACAAGGGGGGGCGGAGCCCGATGTCCAGCGGGATGGTCGCATAACGCTGAGGCTCCCGAGAGGCCTACTCAGAATCCTGAATTAACACCGGACATACTTGAATTTCTGCTCTGATCTTGCCGGGGCACATTGGTGAGATGGCGGGGACCAAACCCACGCGCCTGGAATTTGGATCTCCAGCGGCTTCTCACGGCAAACGCTCCAAAACTGAACCCCCGTCCCCGCAGAAGGGGCTGGCTTTGCGCGAGGGCCCCGAAATGCAGCAGGAAATCCTCGCAGAGATTAGAGGGGTTAAGGACCTCGTGCAGTCAAACGGTGAAGCACTCCGAGCGCTGCGGGAAGATCTTGGTGTACTGCAAGGCAGGCTAGAGGGGCTCTCTTCGCGTCAGGACAAAATGGAGAGCATATTAGACTCCCATGCGGCCCGGTTGTCCAAACTTGACAAAGTTGAACGTCAGGTACGGGCCTTGCAGAAAGAAGTGGAAGATGGCAATAATAGAGCGCGCCGCAACAACCTACGACTCGTGGGCATACCGGAGGGAGCGGAATCGGGAGACATGAAAGAGTTTTTATGTAAAATCCTCCCTTCCCTGCTCCAAATCACCTTTACCAAAGAATTGGAGATCGATCGCGCTCATCGTGTACCCACAAACATAACGCTCAACAGGAAGACCCCGCGGCCTATCATCTTTCGACTTTTGAGATATCAACATGTGGAGCAAATTCTCAGTGCCTCTCGGGCAAAGGGCCATATGGAGTTTGAGAGCCACAAGATCTCCTTCTATCCTGACTTGGCTAAACCCACGGTCGACCGCCGAAAGCGCTTTCTGGAATTCCGGCCGAGGCTTCAACAACTACAAGCACGCTATGGCCTGATGTATCCGGCCAAGCTCCGAGTCACGCTTCACAATCAGACAAGAACATTTGAGGACCCTGATCTACTAGCGGAGTTTTTGGATTCTAAAGAAGCCGACTTGATGCGCTGACTTCCAGAATATTCCTGCGAGTATTCTCATATCCGCTGTACCTGCCATATTGGATTTGCCGCGGCTCAGCAAAGAGTCTGGCGAGGGCGGTTTGTTGCCTTATTTTTGATGATATCTGTGACCCGACTCCATCTACCCACAGTAGCCTCGATGAGTATCAGAGACAGTGTTAATTATGGACTCTGGTGTTTCTTTTCTTTTTCATGTCTCTATCTTCCTCTCTAGGGCCTCCTCCCGCAGACATATGGTCGCCATATTCATTGGGGGTTTTGCTTCTTCTCTAAGTTACTTTGGTACATACTTTTCAATATGGGGTGTATTAGCCAGCATACTCGGTGATTATGTCATTGTTGCACAGATTCTGATTATGTTGTATGTTTTCAAGCGCCCTTACCTAAAATGTTTATTACCGATTGATGGCACCATGTAAGATTTTCTCATTGAACGTAAAAGGAATCAATAATCCGATAAAACGGAAGAAAATCCTAAGCTATCTAAGTCATGAAGCTGCGGACCTGATTTTCCTCCAAGAAACGCATTTAAATTCGAAGGAAACTCTTAAACTCAATATTAAACCTTACATGGTGGCCGCCTATTCCCCAGCCGTTTCTAAGAAATGTGGGGTTGCCATACTGGTTAGGAAATCTCTGCATGCTACTATTATTGCGACTAGCTCAGATACAGCAGGTAGATGGTCCAGAGTTCACCTCAAGATAGGTAGCCTTGAAGTTACATGTATATGCCTTTATGCTCCTAATGTGGATGACCCTGCCTTTTTTGCTACCATTGCTCAGGTTGCGCAGGCCTCTGCTAATACTTCATTGATAATAGGGGGGGATTTCAATTTAGTTCTTGATCCCCTGATTGACAAACAGCCGCCTAGGACAAGTGGTCCCCCCAAGAGTCACACCACGCTTACCTCTTTGATCAAAGATCTTGCTTTAGTTGATCTATGGAGGTTACTACACCCCAATGAGCTTGACTTTACCTTCTTCTCTTCCCCTCACAAATCCCAGTCTCGCATAGATTTCTTTCTAATATCAAAACTGTTAGTTCCTCAGGTGGACACTGCAAAGATTCACTCCCAACATATTTCAGATCATGCTGCTATTTCTTTTCAATTACACACTACTGCACCCCAAGGGAATTCGGGGGCCTGGTTCTTTGATAGAGCCCTGTTAACTCAGCCAGAGTTTCAGTTAGAAATTCGAGCAGCCATACAGGATTACTTTCATTTTAATTTACCCCAGGATACTGCGACTTGGGCTTGGTGGGAGGGTTTCAAAGCGGCCATTCGAGCAACGATCACTAGCTATCAAATCCGCCTGCGGAAACAACGCAAACAGCAGCTACTCATACTAGACCAACAAATCAAAGCAGGCGAACGAGTTCTAACTTCACGTACTGATCCATGTGTCTTAATTCGCTTACAGCGTCTCCGTTTTCAATATAATGCAATCCTCTCAACTGCAGCTTCTAAGAGTATTGAGCTTCAACGAGGGACCTACTATCGTGAAAACAACCGAGCCGGTCGACTTTTAGCCAACGCCTTGAAAGGTCAAAAAGAAGCCAAACGCGTAGCGGCCCTTCGAGCCCCACAGGGAGGGGGCATATTGACCACAGACTCCGATATTGTAGAACTCTTTCGGGATTTCTATACCCGCCTATATCAATCTGAATGTGAGTTCTCATCAGAGACCTTCGAGCGATTGCTTTCTGGTATTCAGCGGCCGACCCTCTCTGAAGCTGATAGGGATGCGCTGGATGAACCCTTCTCTACTTCAGAGATCCAATCTGCCCTAAAACGAACAGCCTCGGGTCGAGCCGCAGGGCCTGATGGTCTCCCGACCAAATTCTACAGAACGTTCAGTGCAGATTTAGTTCCCTACTTAAAACTCTATTTTACTGCCCTTGCGGTAGATACATCCTCTTTGGGATCCTTTTCTGCAGCTAATGTGGTAGTATTTGAGAAAGAAGGCAGAGACCCGCTGCTAACCGCCAACTACCGTCCAATCTCCCTACTTAATGCCGATTATAAGATCTTCGCAACGATCTTGGCCACCCGGCTATCTGACAGGATGGCCACCCTAATCCATCCCGACCAATGCGGTTTTATACCCGGCCGATCCACCGCTGACAATGCTCGGACCTTGTGCCATGTGCTAACCAGTGCTGCCAATCTAGATCACCCATGGGTGGGTCTTTCCCTAGATGCTGAAAAAGCCTTTGATCGCCTAGAATGGCCCTTCTTATTTGCAGTTCTCCGATGGTATGGCTTTGGGGAGGGCTTCCTCCGATACCTCCAAGTCATGTATACTCAACCCGTCGCCAGTATTTGTGTAAATGCCATTAAGTCTCAGCCTTTTAATCTCCAAAGAGGCACGGGTCAAGGTTGCCCCCTATCACCAATGCTCTTTGATCTAGCTCTTGAACCCCTCGCCCTCCTTATTAGACAGTCCGCACGTATTCGAGGTGTCCCCTTCAGTCACAGAGAGATTAAACTCTCTGCATATGCAGATGACCTTATGCTTTTCGTATCCCTTGATTCGGTTCCAGCTGTCTTGGATCTGATTGATGGATACTCGCAATTATCGGGCTATAAAATTAACTGGACCAAATCTGTAGCATTCCCACTGAACCGCTGGGTACATGAGGCTGACATGCAGGCCTTTCCTTTCCTTTGGCAATCCCGCATGGTGAAGTATCTTGGGGTCCATTACTGTTCTCCTTTAGAAGACACTATCAGTTTTAATGCCAAAGAGGTAGTCTCCAAAGTCCGTGAGCTCACAAATCGTTGGTCTCCCTTATCCCTTACATGGTGGGGCCGCCTAGAAACTGTGAAAATGATGATAGTCCCCAAAGTGAACTACATTTTAGAAATGCTGCCATGCTTACTCCCGCTACACACTTACAAAGATATTGAGGGCCTTCTCGTCCGCTATCTCTGGCTGGGCAAACCACCAAGGATAGCTAAACAAAAACTACAGTCTGCGAAGGAACTAGGGGGTACCAGATTTCCTGATTTTCTCAGATATCATCAAGCCTTCCTACTTAAACAAGGTGCCCGATGGCTAGATGCCTCAACAGACAGCAGACCAGTTTGGCTTGATATAGAAGAGGAGCTTAGTAGCCCAATTCCGCTGACCCATCTTCCCGGTATGTCCCATCAAGTAGACACCCGCCATCCCCCAATGATTGTCGATACTCTTGCGGCCTTTAACACTCTCATTCTATCACTGGGCCCAAACATATGTCCTCAGGACGGACTTCCGTTGTGGAATAACCCCAGAATTCAAGTCCTAAATAGAACGATAGCATGGAAACCCTGGTACTCTAGGGGGATCTGGACACCCCAACAGCTCTTCTCTGCAGCTCGTTGGAAAACCTTTTCTGATTTACAAAAGGAATTTGCGTTACCAGCGAAACATTACTTTCAATTGATGCAGCTTCAACACTGCCTCAAAAGTGCTCAAATCATGCCGCCCTCTGTCCCTACTGAGGACGGGCTATTAGAACTAGTTCACTCTATTAGTAGTACACATGGGGTAGCCTCTAACTTTTATAAAATATTATGTCAGGGTACAGATACTGCCACTTTTAGAGCCCAACAAGCCTGGGAGCGCGAACTGCAAACCACTTTAACCCCTGTGCAATGGAGCGTTTTCTGGAGCAAAGTAGTGCGGGTTTCCCGGTCTGCCTCAGTTACCCAAACTCTCTTCTTTTTTGCACATAGATGCTTTTATACTCCAGAAAAAATAGCCAAATGGAACACAACTGCTAGGGACCAGTGTTGGTCTTGCCATACTGCTGTGGGAACCCTCGCCCATGTTATTTATGAATGTCCTCAACTACAGGTTTACTGGGGGCGGGTCTGGGGTCGTATTCAATTTATCTTACACCTTCACGAGCCTCTCTCTTGGAAGATTGTGGGACTCCGCTCAGTGGCGGAGGTCCCCTCTCTTCCTAAGAAGGGTCGCTTTCTCCTTGATTTCATGCTGGGTATAGCCATATGTTTAATCACGAGGAATTGGAAGGATAGCTCTCGACTTACTGTCAATGAATGGTGGAACCTCGTCTGCTTATATAGTAAATATGAGCAGATATCTCGGAGAGCTATTCCCCATACCCAAACTCACTCTCGCTTGTCTAAATGGCAGATGCTCAATGATTATGTACAATCTGCTCATTGTTCCGACATGTTTGTTTAATGTGCACTCATCAGGTTTCAGATCACCGTTAGGTTTCGTAACACAATAATGTCAATACACGCCCGCTACGGGAATGATTAGTTTTCTAGAGAAGAAGCAGGGGGGAGGGGGGTGGCAGGGGTTTACTTTGTTGTATGTATCACATTCTATGTATCTGTCTTTTAGCTGTATGTCTTCCTTTCCTTTGTTGTTATAAAACGAAAATAAAGAATTAAAAAAAAAAAGAACACAACACAAGACCTCAACTTATAAATAAGTTATACTGTTAAAGAGTTATTTTTGCTAAGTATTCCGCATGCTGTACGACCCCATCCTCCATATAAAGTTATAATGTTACCAGTGTGAGTTGAATATCATCTTGTTACAATATATATGGTTAGAGTTGGAATGTAAACCATCTTGATTTAAGGAAAAAGGCGGTATATAAATCCTGTTAAATAAATTAAACTGCAGATATTGCTCCAATCAAATAAGACAGGTGATGGAGGATGAAGAATTTGAAAAATACCTGGCTGCTTTGGAACTTGAAGCATGGCAAGCCTTTAATTGGATCTGTGAAAACTTTCTGGGTAAACATAAATCGCCAGATTATATTGATGGAGTACAGAGGTTACTTCACATATATTGTAAACTTGGTTGCCGCATGTCATTGAAAATTCACTTCATCACTCATATTTTCACTTTTTTCCACCAAACTTGGGTGACATGAGTGACGAACAAGGTAAGAGGTTTCACCAAGACATTCAGGCCATGGAAAAACATTAGCAAGGATTCTGGGATGACAGCATGATTGCAGATAGCTGCTGGATGTTGTACCATGACAATCCTGACACATTTAAGAACATAAGAACATAAGAAGTGCCATACTGGGTCAGACCAAGGTCCATCAAGCCCAGTATTCTGTTTCCAACAGTGGCCAATCTAGGTCATATGTACCTAGCAGTTTCCCCAAGAGACACAAGTTCCACAATGCTTGTACTGGGTCAAGCATTGATATCTTCGGTCACTTCTTAATAATGGTTTATGGACCTTTCCTCCAGGAAATTGTCCAAACCTTTTTTAAACCCAGCTACACTAACAGCCTTTACTACATCCTCCGGTAACAAATTCCAGAGTTTGATTACACGTTGAGTGAAAAAAAAATTTCTTTTATTAGTCTTAAATAGTTTACCCTGTAGCTTCATTGCATGTCCCCTAGTCTTTCTATATTCTGATAAGGTAAACAATCGATCTACGTTTACACGTTCCACTCCATTCATTAATTTATAGACTTCTATCATATCTCCCCTCAGCCGTCTTTTTTCCAGGTTAAAGAGCCCTAACCTTTTTAGCCTTTCTTCATAGGAGTATCCTTCCATCCCCTTTACCATTTTGGTGGCTCTTCTCTGTACCTTTTCTAAAATCGCTATATCCTTTTTAAGATACGGCGACCAGAATTGCACACAATATTCAAGGTGCGGTCTCATCATGGAACGATATAGAGGCATTATAATATCTTTTGTTTTATTTTCCATTCCTTTCCTTATCATACCTAGCATTCTATTTGCTCTCTTGGCCGCCGCTGCACACTGGGACGAGTCTTCTGTTAAATTCTTTTAGTGCATTTCTTACATGCAAGCATGCCAAATATAGCTATTAGCATGTGTGACATCAGAATTTTTAAATGTTTTCAATATGTAACATTTTACAGAAACATCTATGGATTATATCTCTAAAGGCCTACATGCTAGAGAAAAGCTAATTGCACAGGTCTGCAAAAAACTTTTTTTCAAGAGCTGTTTTTGTTATTCCATGCAATCTGTATGTTTTTTGGTGTGCTGAATCCGAAAATGACCCCCATTTTGTCATAGGACATCACGTTTCCTGACAATTTAGGTAACTATGTTAAATAAGGCAATACCTCAAAATAAATGGAAATAGACTTATAAAATTAAAGTTTTATTACAATATTTTCATGAAAATCCTTTTTTGAACTGAAATGAGCTCACCTACACACACTAAACTCGATTCTTCTTCCTTGTGAGGCTCCTCTTGGTGCATTTACGCTTGTGAGTAGCATCTGGAATGTCTCTCTGAAGCATCCAACAGTAGTCTGCCATCATTGTAATGCTCCATTTTCCCTGGTATCTCCTTTCCATCTCTTTAATGTCTTGGTGGAATCATTCACCTTGTTCCTCACTCATAGCTCCCAAATTTTCAGGAAAGTAGTCAAGGTGGGACTGGAGGAAATGCACTTTCAAACTCATCAGGCAACCTAAGGCTTGAAATGCTTTCAGCATTCGTCCGACGATCTTTTTGTAGTGAGGATCTTTGTTATTGCCTAAAA
Source organism: Ichthyophis bannanicus (assembly GCA_033557465.1). NCBI lineage: Eukaryota > Metazoa > Chordata > Amphibia > Gymnophiona > Ichthyophiidae > Ichthyophis > Ichthyophis bannanicus. The sequence continues at coordinate 1,361,647,506 of CM066032.1, read as the reverse complement.
ATTTCTGTTCGACTTCTTTAAATGCAATCCACCCTTCTTTTTGAGGATCCATCATGGTATTGACAAACTCTTGATCAACTATAAACCTTTTAATGTCTGGTCCGACGAACACACCTTCCTTCAATTTTGCCTCCGACAGGCCTGGAAACTTGGTGACCAAGTATTTGAAGCATTCTCCATCTCTTGGAAGTGATTTTACAAATTGCTTCATCAATCCCAATTTTATGTGGAGAGGTGGTAGAAGAACTTTACGGGAAGGTACCAAAGTTTCTCGGAGGACATTTTTTTCACCGACTGTTAGCACCCTCAGCTACCAACTCTTCTTGGTCCAGTGATTTTGTTGGTCCCGACTGTCCCATAGACACAGAAAACAAGGATATTTGGTATACCCAGCTTGTTGCCCAAGCAGCATGCACAAGACCTTCAAGTCCCCACACACTTGCCAACCATGGTCTTCATATTTAAGTTTACGAAGAACCAATTCCAAGTTCTCGTAGGTTTCCTTCAAGTGTACGGAATGACCTACAGGTATGGAAGCGTTAAAACCATTGTGGAGTAAAACTGCTTTGAGACTTCTTTTTGAAGAATCTATAAAAAGACGCCATTGCTCTGAATCATATTGGATTTTAAATTGACCCATCAGACCTTCGACATCGATGCAATAAACCAACTTTTCTTCCTGGGCGAAGTAAGGAACGAACTCCTTTTCACAATGTCTGAACCATGAAGATGAGACTCCTGGCAACAATAAATTCCTGCTTTTCAGCCTTGATCCGAGTAACTCAGCGGCATCTTTGGGAAGATTCAAGTCTCTTACCAAATCATTCATCTCCTCCTGAGAAAACAATTTTGGTCTTGTATCATCTTCAAAGTCAGAACTTGATTCGTCATCTGGTTCAGATATGACTTCACCTTCATTGGAGCTAGGTATCTCTTCCAAGGTAGCAGGGGGCTTTGGTACTGGTATATCTGTGCCATGGGGGATGGGACGAATTGCCGAGTGAAGATTGGGGTATGAAATGGAATGCTTCCATTTGGAATTAAACCCTTTCACATCGCATGAACAAAAGTAACAGTCATCACTATGGTTCTTTTGCTCTCGCTATACCATAGGAATCCCATAACGGAAAGATTTTTTCTTACCCTTGAACCAGTTTCGGAGGTCTTCAACACACAGTTTGCACACTTTATGAGGTGCCCAGACTTTATCTTGATCTCCAACTTTTAGTCCAAAGTATGCAAAGTATACTTTTTTCACAAAGTCTGTAATATTCTACTAATGCTTCAACACTATATATTCACCACAGATGAAACAGAAACTGTCTGGCGAATTAATACACTTTTGCGGAGCCATAACATAACGGTTGAAGAATGACAAGCTAACACGAATTGCGATGAAAAAGTGTGAACAGCCTAGAACCAAGAACCCGATGATGATTCGTGCACAAGTGTGGCATGCAGGAGAGAGCAGCTCTGTGTCTGTACACGAGACATCACAGTGCTGGCCACACACCCCTGCACTGACCGGAGCTGCTGCTATCTGCCCTGTGTCTCCCTCCCACTGGATTCTTCAGGAAAGATTAACCCCTTCTACCATTAGAAGCACGGACTTAAAACTTGCTTAGCTTATGTGTATATTGCTGACCATCAGATTTACAGTGCTATATTTTTTTTTACATAACTCGGACAACCCCTTTAAGGTTTTTTTGGCATTTTATATCTTAAACGCACTTATGTGAATTGATTAATAGTAATTTGAATTAATTAATAGTAATTTGAAAAAATTTGATAAATTTGAAGACAATTTTGCATGTTGTGGCAAATCATGACATCTAGGAGTTTTTTCAATATTTTATTTGTTTTCAGCACACCAAAATACATGGAAATTAGATGAAAATAAACAGCTTTTTAGTCGCAGACCTGTGTTACAGATTTAGAATTAGCATGAAAATCTGCGTTAGGAAAACCTGATTTCATTTTTGATGAAGAAAATAAACTTGGGGGTAAACTACTACTACAACTACTATTAATCAGTTACATAGCGCTACAAGACATATGCAGCACTGTACAAACATTTAAAGAAGACAGTCCCTGCTCATAGAGCTTGCAATCTATTCAAGACAGACAAAACGATACAAGAGAAATAAGGGGAGTTCAAATAGGGGAGGAGACACAAGGAGAACAAGGGATTAGGATCCAAATACAGCCTCAAAGAGGTAAGCCTTTAGCATAGATTTGAAGAGGAGGAGAGAAGAGACAACATAAAGATAGAGAAAGTCTGTTAGATTTGAGAGTCATCAGCATTAAAATGATACTGAAAGCCATGAGGGCACCAAGGGACTTGGTATAGATAGAAAAGAGGAGAAGGCCAAAGACAGACCTTTGAGATACACCAAGTGAGAGAAGAATGGCAGAAGATGAGGAATCTCCAGAACAAGCACTGAAAGAGTGACTGGAGAGATAAGAAGAGAACCTCAGCCTCTAAAACCAAGAGAGGATAAAGTGTCAAGAAGGAGGAGGTGGTCAACAATATCAAAAGCAGCAGAAAGATCGAGAAGAATGAAACTGAGTAAAAGCCTTTGGACTTAGCAAGGAACAGATCATTGAAGACTTTGGCAAGAGCCATTTTAGTAGAATGAAATGGCAAAAAACAGATTGAAGTGGATCAAGGAGGGCTTGAGAGGAGAGAAATTCAAAGCAGCAGCATAGAACTGCACATTCAAGAATTTTGGAAATGAATGAGAGAAGGGAGATGGGTCGATAATTAAAAGGACTAGTAGGGCCACATGAGGGTTTTTTGAGGAGAGGAGTGATTACAGCATGCTTGAATGATGTAGGGAAGGTGGCAGTGCTTCCAGAAAATAGTGGACAAACCCACTCATAACAAAGGAAATACTGTTGATTTATAATATCGCTGCTGCCCGGTTAGTTTTGGCAGCTTCCTGTCCCTTTGGCAATCACCGGATATTCAGTGCCATCACCATGGCATGAATATCCAGTTTAGAGGTTGGTAGGGAGGGTTGTGTGCCTCATTGGTGCCTAACCCTTCCAAATGATGGGCAGCTGAAAATCCAGCCCCTTGATCTGATATTCATACCCAATGTCATACTCAACAACTCTATGTAGCCTGCCTTACAAATACAACTGGTCCCATGGTCAGACCACTCTGCAATCAACTTCTCCATTCCCCAGTACTTAGCCATAAACAGACATGCCTTCCCCAATGCTAGCATGCTATTTCCGGCAATACAACAAAGAAGCTTTTCTAAATGACTCATTACCACATCTTAACACAGACTTAACTGACATTGATGCCATCCTGAATAACTGGAATAAAGCCATAAATGAAGCAGCAGTAGCCACAGAAAGAAGACCCCATAGGAATCACAAGCAAAACACAACCTGGTATACACAGGAGCTAAGATCCATAAGAAGACAACTTAGAAGGCTTGAACTTCATTGGTTACCAATTTACAGCAGAATAAAATACAAAATTCTTGTCACCACTTTTAAACTAATAAATAACCTAGCACCATCTGCACTCAATACACTCATTAACTTAGAAATAGATAAACGATCACACAGGAGCAGAAACACAAACACTATAGCAATACCAAAAGACTACACAAAAGCTAGAAAACAAACCAACAAGAGGGCTTTCTCACATTTAGCACCTATCCTCTGGAATAATCTACCTGACAACATTCGTATATTGTCAGACATAAAGGAATTTAGAAAAAAATTAAAAACTCATTTATTCACTTTACACTACAATACACTACCTAAGCAGAATACACAAAGAGACACAGGTTAACAACCATACTACAATACTACATAACACATAACAAATAACAAATAATTACATAACCACATAATACTTAACCATACCACACATATATATAGATAACGATTCCCCTAACCTTATAATTATGTGATTTGTCACATTTAAAATCATTTATGCATTAAAATATCGATCCATGATATAATTTGTAAGTACCTCCAATGTATATATGTTCTAATATTTTACTGTTCAAACATTATATTGTTACTTGTAAATAGTTTCACCTGTTCTTTGTAAAACGACTAGGTATGCTCTATCTCATACCATATAACTTACTGTTCCTTGTAAACCGCACTTGATACTTGGGAAAGAGCGGTATAGAAATAACTGTTAAATAAATAAATAAATAAATAAATAAATAAGTAGAGACATAACCAGGCTTCGAGATTATCGCGACAACATCAACCAAAAGAAAAGGGATTATCATACAAGGCTCATTATGAAATCATTAAATCACCCTAGGGAACTTTTTGAAATTGTCAAATCACTAGTAAGAGCATCCAACTCAGAAGGAAATCATACCATCAGTCCACAAGCACTAGCCGATTATTACATGAGTAAAGATACAATTCTAACTATGGTAACCCCATTCCCAGCCTGCAAAAACAACATCACCTCCACATCATTGCTTTGGACACGTTCGCACAAATCAACATACAGCAGACCAACTGGAAGACATCATTAACAATTTCAATTCTACCACATCTCCTCTGGACCCATGCCCTGACAGCTGGATCAAAATCACAAGATCTGAAATGACACCCACTCTCCTTAATTCAGCTCTCCTTAATTCAATTCTCATTAACTTCAGGCCACATGCCTAGGAATCTCAAAATAACATCAATATATTCAATCCTAAAACATGTTGCTCTAGACAAAGCCAGCCCATACTCCTACAGACCATATCAAGCCTACCATTTATAGGAAAAATAATTGAAAAAGTGGTCCAATGCCAGATCCAGGAACACAGACAAGCATGCCCCATCTGATACACAGCAGCATGACTTTAGACCATGTCTTAGAGTAGAAAACCCTCATTACGTCCCTGTTAGACAACCTAATAAAGGGAATAGAAAGACCAAAGCAAGCATTCATTCTAATCTTTTTGGATACCGCATCCACTTTTGGCTCCATTTGCCACAACCTACTGATTGCAAAACTCCAACAGATCACAACTGATGGAATAGTTTTACTATGGTTAAATGTTACTTAACAGATCACACTCAACAGGTAAAAATAGGTCAAGACATATCTATTCCATATAATCAATTGCAAGGAATCCCACAAGGTTCGGCCCTCTTAGCCTTACTATTCAGTATATACTTACAACCAATCTGCAGCATCATCCAGAAGCACAAGGTAAACTACCACATCTACACCAATGATATTATGTTATATCTACCATGCAACATTTCAAAACCCAACCTCCATTAGTTATTTAGTTCAATGAGATGACCCAATGGCTTGCATCCCACAACCTAACAATAAATTACAGCAAGACAGAAGTATTACTTATTACCAAGGAAAAAAAAATACTCCTCCCCCCACCCCCTTCTACTTTAAAAGTCAGAGATGCAACATTGGTTACAAGCAAGAGGTTAGGTACCTTGGAATAATCCTGGACCAGAATCTAAACCTAACCACCCATATTGTCAATACAACTAGAGCAATTTATAATAAGATAAGGACCCTGCAACACCTAAGACGACTTTTAGCTCCCCAGGAATTCCATACAGTTCTTCAAACCATGATCTTCCCTCACTTTAACTTTTGCAACAGCATCCTACAAGGTCTTTCAAAGCAAGCTCTAAACCCGCTACAGAAGGCCTTACACACCTTGTTGCAAATCATCCATAAAGCACCAAAATCAGAACAAATTACCCCTATCTTATACAGCTACACTGGCTACCAATAGCAAACAGAATTAAATTTAAAGTCCTAATAATCACCTTGAAGATATTTCACAAGCTTTTTGCAACACACCTAGAAATGCTTATACACACAATTCCAAACAGGTGAACTCAGAATACCCTAATAATCCCCACGGAATTTATAAAAAGTAAGCAATCTACATGCAGGACAGACTTCTCACTCTACTCACCAACATTTTGGAACTCTTCACCAGATACATGAAGAACCATACCGGACCTCTCAACATTCCAGAAGCAGCTCAAAACTCACTTATTTACTGAGCACTTCGGGAAGAATCCAGACTACCCAAATACCAACCCAACTTAATCTACAATCTATCTTGCACAATAATATCCACTAGTAACTGGATGTTAGGTGAACCTCAACTAATTTCTTATTCTGTTCATTTTAATTTAATTTCCCCACCCAGTTCATTGTTATATATAACATTGCTATATATATTTGAATTTATTAACTGTAATGTACTTACATTATGTTATTATTTTGCCCTTGTTACCTGTAATGACTGCTCAGTTTATGTTATACATGTTTCATGTAACTTGTCAGTGTTACTTGTAAACCACTTTGATTCATTGATTAAGTAGTATAAAAAACATAAATAAAATAAACAAATAAAAGACATGTATGTGCCATAAACTGCTAGTTATGTTTTAATGTGTGTTACCCCTTAAATAACAAGATTAACTATACCTTGTAAATTGTTGCAGTTGGACAGTAAATCACAAACATAATTAATGATATGTACAGTTGTGCACCTATCAAGAGAGGTGTGTCTATTAGCATGTGGCCTAACATTTAATTTGGTAAATAAACAAAATAAATTAAGGGATGTAGATGCAAGATAGAAATATGCTACATATAGTCAAATAATTTGGATAATTTAGTGCTAGTGGTAGATGTATTGTAGTTAATTAGAATTTGATAAAATAATCCTATTCAAGAATTCTATGTTGCCATTAGGTATAAGTAGTTGTGCTTGTTTGCAATTGTGTGGAGTCAGAGGGGTGTTGTAGTGGTGGTTTTGGTTCTGCAAATTATATGTCATGCACTGAATTCTATCATGAATGAAAAGAAGTCTGCAATGCTACTGAATGTGTGGACTAAGAGTAGGAGCAAAAATAAGCGATTCCAGAAGGACTACTCATATATATGCAGTCAGGCCCGTACCGAGTGTAAATCGCGCCCTGTGTGACTTACACATTGGGCGCGCCCCCTCCCCCCCCATGACAGGAGAGAAGAGGCGCACCTGATGTGCAAGTTGCCAGCATGCTAAGCAAATCTGTCCCTCCTTGCAAGAGCAAGAGCAGGGAGGGACAGATCTGCTTAGCATGCTGGCGAGAAGAATTAAGGGGCGCATTTTAGCTCTCTGTCGTTGCCTGCCGCCGCTGAGAGAAGAAAAAGTGGTGGCAGCAGGCAACGGCAGACAGCTAAAATGCGCCCCTTAAGCCTTTGCACCCTCTGCGGCAGCACTGCTCACACAGGGCTAGGTACGGTCCTGTATGCAGTTATGAAGCCTGGGTAGACAGTCACTGAAACTCTGCCCAAGTTGTACATAGTGCTGCCCATAGTGAAAAGAGATGCTGCTGAAGAATTTGGAGTTATTACCAGTGTCATGATGTGAATGTGAGTGTAAACCTCTGAACTATTGAAAAATGTATGGTTGGCAGTTGGCCACTGCCAGCAGATAGTGCTTGCAAGAATAATCAATAGAGAATGCACACATTCTTCTTGAAACCTAGCAAGGCAAACAATGTCGCATGGCTTTGGTTAATTTGCAGGATGATTATAATCCTTTTTTATATTATCAAATAAAGCATATGTATAAGGAAATCCATTCGTTGACTTCTTCCAACCAGCAAGATAAAGTTCACCTATGGACCAGAAGTGATACCTAGGATTCTGCTGGGGCATGTGCAAAGTGAAGTGGGAGGCGTTCTCCACTGTGGCAGACTTATTCTGGGCTTGGACATGTTTGAGCTACCAGAATAAGGGGGGACTGTAGAAAGGAATTTGAAGTGGGATACTGGGTTACTGGAGAAAGGTTCAGAAATATGGAGAGTGAGAATTTTGCTGACAGCCTAGCAGTATGTGTAATACAAGCAAAGGGCATATTTTTCAGATGTTTGTGAGAGCTAGACAGAATGTTTTTGCTTGCAGGATTTTTCCATGATTAGAAGTGAGCAATATGTCTGTGTCCAGCTTGACCTGAAACATGTGGTGTTTAGCTTGATCTGTAACATGTAGATAAACAATAAGTGAAGCCAAAGCATGACACAGAATAATAAGATGAAATTGTGCAATGTGGCAATTTTTTCCTAATAAAAGAAAGTATTGTGGCCAAACTAGGTAGAGATTACAGGAGACTGCTCAAGTTTGCAGGCCTGTGAAATCTCCCGCTTAAGGCTTTAAGCAGACTTGTTATGGTATAATTTTGTTTTGTTCTTATTTCTTCACACTTGCTTCTAAAATCAGAGATAGGAAACCAAGAACTGAGGTCCTGGCCAGCCAGTCAGGAACAGGTTACATACAACAGTTATAATAAGCAGAGCACTATCATCTGCAGAGCCATTTTACACACAAATTATGCTTGTGCTAAACCCCTTTCTGCATTATGCACCCACAACAGCACAGAATATTATGCACAAATGCAATGCTAACCTCTGTGCACTTTACTGAATTGGCTCCTGAGTTAAGACTACCCCCACACTATCTATGTGTAACACTTGTTACTGTGCTAAGGAGAACTTTGAAGTTTTATGATCTTCAAGCTAGAACAGACCCTTCTGTGTGCTTGCAAGGATTAGTCAGAGAATCATTTAGAACTGAATTACTGTCCTACTAGTAAGACAGGCCTCTATTATGTTTGAATAACTGAACTATCCCAATGGTGATATTTGATAATCCAAAAATGAAAAAATCACCATATGTGCACCATTCTAAAAACATATTAATTTGCGTCAGGCATGCCATCGGGAGGAGAGTGGTTTGCTCAACCTCAAAAGCTGGACATGTCCATTTTAATCAAAATATGGTTCAAACTCATTAAAATAAAAGTACTTATCTTATGAGAAACGGCAGTGTGATAAGATGAAAACTTGAACTTAATGAAAAAGCAACCGCAATACGTGCATGTTTCGAGTCCTCCAATGACTCTGTTTCAAGTGCAAAGTAGAAGCATCATCAAATTCCTCAGTGTGCTCTCAAAGTGCGACTGCTGTAAAATGCCAAAGAAACAAAGGCTGTTTTTGAGAAAAGGGCTGCTCTATGATTGGCCGATGGATAATGCCGTCATAAGAAGAACCACCAATGGTAAGGGAACACCCCATAGAACACGGGGATTCCTTTATTCATTGGTTAATATTAGAAAAGACTTTGTCAATCGATCTCCCAACTTAGGCCCTGGGGATGTACTGAGCCTAGAGTAAAAAGCCAATGCTGTTCAAGCCGTTGAAGGCGAGAAGTGCTGTCATCATTCCGGGGATCATGTAGTACAAAGTCTATAACTTGCCAGCAAAGATCTTCAAAAACCTGACTCAAAGCTAAACAATGTTCAACAATGGAGGCTGAACAGATTTGTAAATGCCTCGGCATCCCCCCTGTGCTGCCTGCCTCTGCATAGGTCTGGCACAACATCACCAGTTCTTTCTGTTACTCTACTGCAATGCTGCTGTTGTATTCCTGGATGTGCGACAGCAGCAATAGAAGAGTAAGAAGGTGCAAGGCCATTGAGCTTACACGCACTGCTAAGACTCTGTTAGTCCTGCCCCCTCCAAAAAACACTCCCAGTTTCTGAGAGGGCGGGCGGCTCATGCAAGCACAATGGCCTAGTGTCTTCTGGCATTTCTATTGCCTCTGCTGTGTCCAGGAAAGTGGCAGAAGCATAGCAGGTGACAGAAAAAACAGGCTGCGACCCTTCCTGTGCTGTTAGGTCCTGTAGTGAACTTCCCCTTCCACTCACAAAGGAAACTGCGCAGGGATAAAAAGGAAAGAAGCTAGATGCCAGGAGAGGATGAGTGACATGAAAGGAATTGAGGACCGTTGAGGGATTAAGAGAATCAGAAGAAAGTAGATGAGAGCTTGGAAGAAGGTGAGTACAGAACATGGAAATGAATGATTAGGTAATGAGTGAAAGACAGAAAGGATAGGATGAGGAAGGGGGAGGCAGAGAGGGAGGGGGAAGAGAAAGAGAGCGATAGGAGGACTGGGGAGGGGGTGAGAGTAGGTGATGATAAGTTGGTAGATAGTTAAGAGGTGAAAATAGCAAGCCTGAGGGATCTGAGGGTGAGAGAAGGGGAGAAGGAAGGATACAACCTATGATATAGGAGAAGTAGATAAGAAAGAAATGGAGAAAAAGGAAGAAAGGCAAGATCATTGTCAGATGTAGAGAAGGAAGGGAGGAAGACAGGAGGAAAAAGAAGAAATGGAAAGGAGACCCTGGAAATAACTCAGAAGATTGACACAAGGAATGTGAAAAAGAGTCTGGAACCAGACAACTAGAGTAAAAAAATTTTAAAAAATCACTTTTTAGTTATTGGAATGTGTCAACTTTGAGAGGTGTGTATTTTTTGTTTTTTTGTTTTTTAACATTGGAGGTCTGCTGCTGCTGGACGTGAGATGGGGAAATGCTGGACATGGGGGATAGGGACAGAAGAGGGGTGCTGGGCACGGGGGGATAGTGGCAGAAGGAGTATGCTAGATATTGACGGATAGGGACAGAGGGGTTTGCTGGATGTGGGGGTAGGGATACACATGAGGAGATGCTGGACATTGGGGGACAGCTACAGAGGGGGATGCTGGACATGGAGGGAGGAAAAAAGGACATGGGGAGGATATTGGATATGGGGATTGGACAGAGAGAAGGTGATGGACATGGAGAAAAGGATAGGAAAATACTGAATGGATACTGGAAGGGAAAAAAGGGTAGCGTGAGGGGTTGATACTGGACATGGGGAGAGAGGGGGGTATTTAGTGAAAGGCTATGAAATAAGAGTCTGGGGAAAGTGAGTTAGAGTGAGGGAAAGAGATGGAAAGCTATAGCTCTAGTAAAAAGAGTAACATTGAGGATTAGTTGGTAAAAGGAGGAGTGAAATCTGGATAGAGAAGCAGAAAAATAAATAGAAGAAAACTGAAAAGAAGAGATCAGTATTAAAAACTGATATAAGAGAGGAAGTGAAGACAGGAGGAGAGAGAAGAAATGGTAAATGGGGTGGAGAACATGAAAGAGATCAAAGAGAAGACAGAAGAAAATAAAAATCAAAGAAAAAGGGAACAACACCATTAGAAAAATAAAATGACAAAGGTATTTTATTTTCTATTTTGTAATTGGAAAATGTCGGTTTTGGAAAGTACATCTGACAGGAGTCAGGATTGGTGTCAGACTTGGCTGGGGTCTAGCCCAAGGCAAAAATCTGAGAAGGGACTCTAAAACCTGTTGGAAAGTTGTGTCTTTTTCATCCTCAGACAGATCTAAGGCCCTCTCTGGCTTAGGGTCCCAAGGCAATTGCCCTGGTTGCTTCCCTCCTAATGCCAATCCTGATATCTGCTGCCTTGTTTTGCAGAGGACAGGGGGAAATACATTTCTTTCTGTTTCTCTGGTGTTGCACTGCATGCAGCGTTTCACTTTCTGAGATTTTAGTTTAATTTTTGTCTACGATTTTAGTTTAATTTTTCACTTCAAGGTCACTTATTGATGAAGGTCTATCCATAATATGTGTGTGTATGTGAGACCAAAACTGGGTATTCTGTTAGCATGGAATTTCTAACAGAGTTACTTACCTGTAACAGAGTTCTCCGTGGACAGCAGGATAAGTCAGCCACACCTGGTGACGTCATCCGACGGCGCCATGACGGAAGTGCTCTCTAGCTCAGAAGCTTCTGAGCATGTGTGAGGTGGCCCCACCTCCCCGGCCCGTCCCTAGCCGGTCAGTGATTGACTAGCTGTACCCTCGCGGCTAGGTGCGGGAACGCAGGCCACCCTCATGCAGGGGAGGTGGGTGGGATTGTGTGGCTGACTTATCCTGCTGTCCACGGAGAACTCTGTTACAGGTAAGTAACTCTGTTTTCTCCTAGGACAAGCAGGATGTGTCAGCCACACCTGGTGTCTCCCAAGCTGAGCGTCTACGCTGTGGAGAATGAGGGAGGCATGCGATAACTGGAATTGCAGTAGTGTTTATTGAGACACAACCGGTGTACCAATTAATGTGCAAACTCCTAGGCAACATGCCGGGAGATAAGAACTAACTCAATAGTGCAATACAAGAGGTAGAACAGTAACTGTGCAACAAGCATACAGTGCAAATAATAACCGTGCAATCAAGTAGGCAGTGCAATCAAGTAGGCAGTGCAACAACTGGGCAACAATAACAACAGTGCAATAACAGTCTGTGCAAACAGCAACTGGTAAATAGCAGCAGGAGTCTGGAATGTAGTACTCCAGCCTAGTCCTGGGGCAGTTCCGTTGGGCCCTCGCCCAAAGGTGCCGTAGCCACAGATAGGACTGCTCGGCCAAGGAGCCGTCGGTCTCCGCGTGGACATCAAGGCAGTAGTGTTTCTGGAAGGTTAGCTGAGAGGACCATGTGGCGGCTTTGCAGATCTCGCTCACTGGAATTTCATGCGCGCAGGCCAGGGAAGTAGCTATGGTGCGGAGCTGGTGCGCTGTCGCCTTGTTTGCTGGGAGCGCACCCGCCCTCTGTAGGCAATAGGCTACACAGTCTGAGATCCAGTGGGAGAGTGTGCGCTTGGTGACAGGGCGCCCTGGTCTGTTCGGGTCAAAGGAGACGAAGAGCTGGGTCCCCATTCGAATGGCAGAAGTTCTGTCGATGTAGATGAGCAGGGCGCGTACAAAGTCAAGGGAGTGCAGGCGTTGCTCCTCCGGTGATGAGTGTGGGGCTGGGAAGAAGGATGGCAGCTCCACTGACTGGTTGATGTGAAAGGCAGAGGCGACCTTCGGCACGAACTTGGGGTGAGTCCGGAGGGACGCCCGGTTGTGGTAGAGTTTTGTGTATGGCGGGTGTGCAACCAGGGCCTGCAACTCGCTAACCCTCCGAGTAGAGGTGATGGCAACGAGGAAAAGGGTCTTCCAGGAAAGGTATTTACCATTGGCTGTGGACAATGGCTCGAACGGTTCCTGCATGAGCTGTTGGAGGACGACGTTACAGTCCCACGAAGGTACCGGCTTCTGTACCGGGAGCTGCAGGTTCCGGAGCCCTCTCATGAAACGTGTCACAATGGGGAAAGCGGCTATGGAGGCTGAAGCTGGGTCTCTAGGGCGCTCGTGCAGCGAGGCAATAGCCGCCAGGTGTACCTTGATGGATTGCGGTTTCAAGCCTGAGTTGAAGAGGGAGGAGAGGTACTGTAGCACAGTGGGAACCGGGCAAGAGGTTGGTTGGACGGCATGGTCCTTGCACCATATACTGAAGCGCTTCCACTTGAGACCATATGCCTTTCTGGTTGACGGTCTCCTGGAAGCTAGAACAATCTGTTGTACCTCCAGAGTTAGATGCGAGTCATTCAAGGTCCGCCTCTCAGCCTCCAGGCTGTCAAGGCTAACGTCTGGAGGTTGGGGTGCCAGGTACTGCCGCCGTTCTGGGTCAACAGGTCTGGTCTCATTGGTAGCCGAACTGGGGGTTCCTGAGCGAGCTGCAACAGCAGGGAGAACCACATCTGCCATGGCCAATAGGGGGCGATCAGAATCATGTGTGCTTTCTCCTTGATGATGCGCTGAATCGTGGTTGTCACTAGAGGTGTTGGAGGGAAGGCGTATGCCAACTCCCAAGTTCCCCAGGGGATGGCGAAAGCATCCGAAGCCAGTCTTTGCTTCGACGGGCGTTTGGAGCAGAACACGGGACATCTGGTGTTCGCTTCGGTCGCGAAGAGGTCGATCTGGGGGGCTCCCCAGCGTCTGAAGAGGTTGTCTGTTACCTCCCCGTGGAGCATCCACTCGTGCGGCTGGAGTTGTCTGCTGAGTCTGTCCGTCAATGCGTTCTGTTCCCCTGGGAGGTAAGTCGCCTGTAGGACGCAGTTGTTGGCTAGAGCTATGGCCCATGTCTCGAGGGCTTCCTTGCAGAGTGAATGGGAACCAGTGCCCCCTTGTTTGTTTATATAGAACATGGTCACCTGGTTGTCGGTCTGCCCCAAGACCGCTTTTCCTGCCAGGTGAGGTATAAAGGTCTGGAGGGCATATTTGACAGCCCGGAGTTCGAGAACATTGATGTGGAGGGATTACTCCACTTTGGTCCTGGCTCCTTGCGTGTTGAGATCTAGTAGATGAGCTCCCCATCCTTTGGAGGACACGCCCGTGGTGAGGATGAATTGAGGAATGTGGGGCTGCAGGTTCTTGCCCACTGAGAGGTTGATAGGGTTTGTCCACCAACTCAAACTCTGAACAATCTTGGCAGTAATCGGTATGCGTGTGTTGAGTGGCTGGGAGAGTTGCTTCCAGTGATTCTGCAGGTGCCACTGAAGGGTGCGCATATGGAGCCTTGCCACTGCGAGTACCGAAGCTGTCGCCGCCATGTGGCCTAGCAGGCGAAGGATCTCGTGGGCCGAAGTCTGTTGTGTCGCCGACACTTTCGCATCTAGGCTGACGATGGCACAGATCCGGGTCTGGGGCAGGAAGGCTTTGCATGCCTTGGTGTCGATTATCGCCCCGATTAATTCTGTGTGCTGCACTGGTTCCAACCGGGACTTGTCTTTGTTGAGAAGGAACCCCAGTGTGAGTAGTAGGGCTGGGGTTTGGTGCACTGCTCTTCTGAGTTCGGGTGCAGAGTTCGCCGACAGGAGCCAGTCGTCCAGGTAAGGAAAGATGGTGACGTCTTGTTTGCGGAGATGTGCTGCGGCCACTGCCACGCATTTCGTGAAGACTCTGGGTGCTGGGGAGAGGCCAAATGGCAGGACTCGATACTGGTAATGGCACCCCAGTGCTATGAATCTCAGGAATTTCCTGTGTGAGGAGTGGACAGGGATGTGGGAGCAAGCATCTTGCAAGTCCAGCGTGGCCATCCAGTCCCCCGCTCTGATGAGGGGAAGGATGGAGTTGAGCGAATACATCCTTAACTTCTCCTTTGTGATGAAGTTGTTCAACTTGCGGAGGTCCAGGATGGGGCGGAGACCCCCTGACTTCTTGGGAATCAGGAAGTACCGGGAGTAGAAGCCAGTGTTGATTTCGCCCGGGGGCACCCGTTCTATCGTCCGGGTCAGGAGAAGTTGGTGTAGGAGCTCCGCCAGTGGTTTTTCTAGATGCTGTGGAGGCTGGCTGATAGGCTGCTTGCGCTGCCATGGAGGGGAGGAGAAGTGCAAGCGGTAGCCTCCTGCCAGGCCGAGAGGAATTGTGATAGGCGACCCCCCACCGGGGGGGGTGGCGATGTATCCAGCGCAGGACCCAGCCCGGTCGGGTAGTCAGAAGGAAGCTGCGTCTTTGCCGGAATGTGGAGTGTTTGTCTGTTTTTGCTTGCATTGTCGCGGTTGCTGTCTCTGAAAGGAGGACTTATGGTAGGCCTGCTTGAATCTGGGCGTCTGCCACTGTCGGTTGGAGCCAGAATTGTATCCGTAATATTGTTTTGTAGAGGAAAAGGGCTTGCGGGAGTAGCTCCCTTTCCGAGACCAGGAAGGGCGTTCGAGTCCGTCCGCTGCCAGTGTCTTTAGAGTTGTGCAATCCTCTTTCAGACCGTTCACCATGTCCGCGACTTTGTCTACGAAAAGGGAGTCACCTGAGCAGGGCGCGTCCGCAATTCGGCCGTGGGTATTGTCCGAAAGCCCTGATGCATGAAGCCATGCCCAGCGGCGGGCCGAGATGGCCGTGCCCGCAGTCCGGGCGGCCGTATAAAAGGCATCAAAAGCTGTACTCATTAGGTGTTTGCTGCATTCGGCTAGTTCCTGCATGGTGACAGAGACAGCTGTACGTGAGTCCTTGGGCAGATCTTGCAGCTGGCTTTTGAGGTCGGCTAAGAGTGCGTCCTGGAACAGGACATGCTGAAACTGATGTGCTGATATCTTGGCACTGAGCATGGCCCCTTGAAACACCTTCTTTCCCACGTCGTCCAGACGCTTGGGGTCCTGGCCTGGTGGGTGGTTGGCTTGGGCCCGCGTAGACTTTGATCTTTTAAGCGCTGATGCCACCACGATGGACTGGTGAGGCAGCTGGGGCTTATTGAAACCTGGTGCCATATGTAAGATATATTTGCTGTCCAGGCGTCTGGAACAAGCTATGCCATAGGCTGGGGACTGCCAGAGTGTGAGTTGTTTGTCCTTCAACTTGCGGTGGAGTGGAAGAGCCATGGCTGGTCTAGGGCCGCTGAGGTACTTCATGACTTCCGGCTCCTTCTCGTCTGGCATCTCCTCTGTGGCCAGCCCTAGCTTGGACGCCACTTTTCTGAGGAATTTAGGGTATGTTAGGTCTTCAGGCACGGGTGCCGGTGGCTCCTCCAGTTCATCAGTTGGGTTCTTGGACGTATCCGAGCCCAAATCCTCTATGTCGCTTCCCCCAGAGTCCAATTGTGCTGGGGAAGGAGTCCGAGATCTAGCTGGTGCTGGGGATAGAGTCCGCGCTCTGGACGGCGACCGGCTAGGCGATCGTGGGGAGTGGGACCGCTCCAGAGCAACCGGTGTGAAGTGCATGGGCGCTACCGGCTCCTGGGCTAGCCCTGGGGGAGCAGTCTGTTCCACAAGGTGAGTGAGCAGGCTTATAATGGCAGAGGAGGTTGAATCAGTTGATCGGCTGCTTCTCTGTCTTTTGTTGTAGCCGGGGCTGGATCTCCTGCTCCTCTTGTGTCTGTGGGAGGACCCACTGTGGGAATCTCTAGCACTAGATGGAGACCGACTGTCCCTGTGTCTCCGGTACTTAGCCCTTCTGTGTTTGTGTTTCCCACTGCTCTCGCGCCGATGATCCGTTTCAGTGGGTTCTGTCTCCTCTGCGCCGCTGCATGCAGCGCTATACTCTGCGTTGTTGCGTTCAGCGTGCTGTCTTTCCTCCACGCCGCTGCACTCGGCGCGCTGCCTCTCTGCCGCACAGCTGCGCTCGGTGCGGTCTCTCTCCCCCGCGCAGCTGCGCTTGGCGCGGTCTCTCTCCCCCACGCTGCTGTGCTCGGTGCGGTCTCTCTCCCCCGTGCCGCTGTGCTCGGCGCGGTCTCTCTCACCTGTGCCGCAGCACGCAGTATGGGCTCTCTCTATGGCGCTACTGGGCCCGGTGCGGTCTCCTTCTTCTACGCCGCAGCGCTCGGCGCGGTCTCTGTTCTCAGCGCCGGCCGACGTGGAGGGACGTGACCCGCTCCGGTCAATCAGGGGGGAGCGGGCGTGTCCGGGGGAGGATCCAGGCGAGGCCACATGGACGGCGCCATCTTGGTAGTCTGCCGGGGGACCGCATGGCCGGGGAAGACGGGCCTGGGCACAGAAACCCACGGAGGGACTCACCCGAGGGTTGGAGGTCTCTCTGGAGGGGTTTTTTGCTGCGGAGGAAGGATCGCCGAGTCCTCGGTGGCTGGAACTTCGGTCAGGGTGCCTTGGATCAGTCCTGGGACACTCTGAAGTGGTCTGGCTGCGATTTTTGCGGGTCTCTGAAGTCCGGTTTGCTGGAGACTTATGCGCCACTGCAGAGGAGGAAAGCAAGTTCTTCAGGGAGTGTTCCCGGTGCTTCCTTGCTCTTGGGGACATCCGAGCACAACTGACACAGTTCTCTACCTCGTGAGAGGTCCCCAGGCATCTGATGCAGTGTTGGTGAGTGTCCATGATGTTGATCTTTCTGCTGCAGTGTAGACACTTTTTAAATCCTGGTTAAGGCATTGTAGATGCAGATTGTATTAAAGTTTGTCTAAGAGAGCTTAAAATTCCGTCCTGAGGCGAAGGCGGAAGGAAAAAGACTGACCGGCTAGGGGCGGGCCGGGGAGGTGGGGCCACCTCACACATGCTCAGAAGCTTCTGAGCTAGAGAGCACTTCCGTCATGGCGCCGTCGGATGACGTCACCAGGTGTGGCTGACACATCCTGCTTGTCCTAGGAGAATCTGGTTGGTTCAGGTTTTATAATAAGTTTATTGATGTTTTAGGGCCCACTGCAATATGTACAGTGCTGCTTTTTCTAGGTAGGGTCCCTGTGTGAGTTTGTAAGTTGGTGCTGGCATGGTAGATTTGCTCTTGGTCCCAAATGACGTTTTTCTATTAATTCCAGGGCCAGCCCACCCATCAGGCAACCTAGGCGATTGCTTCTGGGGGTCAGCAGAGAGTAGGGCATTCAAAGCAAAAGAATAAATTCTGACAGCCAAAGGGACATATGGGTTAAGATTTGCTTAGGGTGCCAACACATTGAATCAAATCTGAGGCTGGCCCTGATTAATTCACAATATTCTGAGGATCTCAAAGTGGTGAAACAGTGTGACAAGGTGGTGGTCAAAGCCAGAAGGATGCTGGGTTGCATGCAGAGAGGAATTACCAGCAGAAAGGAAGAGGCACTAATGCCACTGTACAAGTCACTGGTGAGGCCTCACTTGGAATACTGTGTTCAGTTTTGGAGACCATATCTCACAAAGGATATAAAAAGACTGGAAAGGGTTCAGAGGAAGGAGACCAAAATTATTTGGAGCCTGCACCAGAATACGTATGAAAAGAAACTCCAAGAATTAAATATGTATACTCAAGAGGAGAGGAAGGACATGGGAGATATGATACAGAACCTTTAAATACATAAGGAGTATTAATGAATAAACAAATCTTTTTCAAAGATGGGGAAGCTGTAAAACTAGAGGACATAAAATGAAGCTGCAAGGGGGTAAACTGAAAGGCAAAGTCAGGAAATACCTTTTCACTGAAAGGGTGGTGGATACTTGGAATGCCCTCTCAGTGGAAGTGGTGGTGGCAAAAACAATGACAGAATTCAAAATGGCATGGCAGCCCTGTGCAACTTGCACATCGGGCGTGCCCCCCTCCCGCACCTCCATATAACCACTTTCTGGATGGGGGCGGGAGAGAAGAGACGCGCCCGATGCGCAAGTCGCCAGCGCGCTAAGCAGATATGTCCCTCCCTGATCATCACTGCTGAAGAGCATCATATCTCTGGAGACCAGCAATGCCCACCCTTTGAAGAGGCACCTGATCCTTCCCCTATACACTGTTCTTTTCTAACAATTAGTAGGGGTTAGTGATGGGCCAGGAGTGATTTATGGATCTCCCATCCCAAAGCCAGCTAAGATCCAGAATGGTGGCTTTGACCCCTTGCAGTATTCTTGCAATAAGACCCCTAATGGTTAAGCTACTAAATAAGAGCAATGAGCCTGAGCTGGCAATGGGGCAGGAACATCTAAGGATTACTCCTGCCCCACTACTAGCCTATCAAGGAAACTCCCATTAAGTGCTGGAGGAAATTGAGGGTGGGGCTGGTTCAGGGGTGTCCTTGAGGAGTGAGGGATGATGTGCTTTGGAGGGGGTGAAGGAGTGATGCTGATCGAGGAAAGGGCGATGCTCTTGAGGGAAGTGGGGGTGATGCTGATCGAGGGGTGATGCTCTTTCAGGGGTGGGGGGTGGGGGATCATGCTGATGCTTTTTGAAAATGATAAGGAGTGGAGTGTGATGCTTTGGGATTTTGTTTTTTTTCACACATGGGACTACAGTAACTGCATCGGTAAATAGTGTGAATGCATTTATTATGTTATCTGCTGATGTTTTTACCATGCAGTAAATGTCTGCCCATGTGAAAACTGCAGGGCAGATGCTTGCGACACACCCAACACTTACCGCACAGGCTTTGCACTTAGCACACATTGTTTGCTCCTAACATGTGGTAAGTGTAATAATTTACTGTACTTTAGTAAACAGGCCCCTTAAAGGCACATTTTACAAAGAATGTCCAAGTGCAAGAAAAAGCCAGGCACGTGCAAGTTCAGGATGATTTTACAAATGTGGACATGCCTATTGTGGACGTCTATGGAGATGCCTATATAGACATCCCCAGAATAGCATGGTAGAGCAAGGGTATCTAATAGCATGCAAGTCAGAGTAATGGGTTCAAAGTAGTGTAGCCAGAGTTCAAATCTCAGTGTGGGCTGTTGTGATCTTAGGGTAATCACTTAGCTCTACACTTTCTGGATTTTTTATGGGCAGAACAACACTTTCATGATGCTTATTCATGCCTGAAGATGACCCTGACGTTTCTGAAATCCAGTGGGGGAATCTAAGTCCATTGCACTTCCCCAGACATGCTTCCACCAACCCCTTGCCTACTTGGACATCCCCACACCAATGACATATTTTAAAGTCATTTGTAAAATGGTTCTGAGGACAGCCCCATGATTTGGACATCCATGTGAATGTCTTCAGACATCCAAATCACGACTAAGATTTATAAAGTGATCCCCTTAGTGAACATTCTTTATGCACATACAATATTTCAAACAGAAATATAAATGTGCATTCTGGTGGAAAAGTCCATAAACATTTAAAGTAGTCCAAGAGAAAACCAGAGCTTATCCCTGGGATAAGTAGCATGGAAACTGGCTAATTTTGGGATATGTCAGGTACTTGAGACCTAGATTGGCCACTGTTGGAAACAGGACACTGGGCTTGTGGATCTTTGATATGACCCGGTATGGCAGTTTTTAAATTCTTAATCTACAGCACCCCAATCAAACCTCCCAAACTCTTGCTGATCAGCCACAAGTTAAAATATTGCTTATTCAACTGAGGACACTAACTTTAGCTGAAATAATGCCATATTTATAAAGACCTGCAGGAGAAAAAAGAAATGGGTATGGACAATTATATAGGTTCTAATAGGTACCTAGAAAGGCGGAGGGAATACTTCAAGTAAAGGAGTAGCCTAGAAGATAGAGCAATGGGATAGAAATCACAAGAACCAGTGCTTAATTTGGGGTGCTTTAGTTTAAGAACTGCCTTACTGGGTCAGATCAAAGATCCATCAAGCTCAGTGTCCTGTTTCTAACAGTGGCCAATCTAGATCTCAAGTATCTGACATATCCCAAAATTAGCCAGGAATTTGTCTAAACCTTTTCTTAAACCCAGCTATACTAGCCGTTTTTACCACATCCACCAGCAGTGAGTTCCAAAGACTATGTGAGAGGATAACTATTTAGTCCTACAGTACCTGCTTTAAATACACTACTTTGTGGCTTCATGGCATGTCCTTTAGTCCTTGTATTTTTCAAGTCAACAGCTGATTTCTGTGTACCTGTTGTACTCCACTAGGAGTTCATAGACCTCCATCTTATCTCCCCTCAACCTTTAGCCTTTCCTTAAAGGAGAGTCATTCCATCTCTTTTATCATTTTGGCCTCCCTTCTCTGTACTTTTTATAATGCCACTATATCTTTTTTTTTGAGATGAGCAGAACAGAATTGCACACAGTGCTCAAAGTGTGGCACACCATGGAGTGATACAGAACCATCATGGTGTCCTTTGCTTTATGTTCTATTCCTCTTCTAATTATTCCTAACATTCTAGTTGATGTTTTGGGTGCTGCCAAACACTGAACAGAAGAGTTGAAGAACTTCAGGTGGGTTTTGTTTCTGGAGTAGATTTGCATTTAATTTCATAAAATGAGTTATAATTTAGATAAATTACAGGTGTTGGTCTCTGCCTTACAGAGAACTTGAAATCTTAAGCTGGTACCTGTAGCAATGAGAGCAAAGTAACTTGCCCATGATCAAAGGTCTTATCATTGAGATATGAATCCTACCTTCCCTGCTTCTCATTCTTCTACTCTAACCATTATGTTACTCTTCTACTCTACCAAAAAGATTGGGTGGGTTATTGGCAGTCAGAGCTTAGGGACTTTGTAGGTAGTGGACCGTGGCACAGGTGTACTGAGAATAATGTGATGGTTCCCAGTCCTGTCCTGTCGGGTTTTAAGTATATACACAATGAATATACATGAGAGAGATTTGTATACACGGTCTCCATTGTATGTAAACCTCTTTCAAGCATATTTATTGTGGATATCTTGAAAACACGACTGGTTGGGGAGCCCCAAGATAGGTTTGGGAACCACTGCACTATTGGTCCTGGGTCCAAACTTCAAGACTGGAAAACCTCTCTTTTTTTTTACTTCAGTGGTTAGAGGTGTGAGTTAAACTTTACTCTCATCTCTAATCTACTAAACACTAAAATGTAAAATTAAGCACACTTTTAGTGAATTGTGTGTGTGTGTGTGTATATGGTAGTTAAAAAAGGATTAGCACTCATTTTTAATGCCAAGTTTATTTCTTCAGACCCCAAAACAGCAAAATAGCTTTAAAATATATCAAAGATGCAATCACAGAGGAAGAGAGAGATGGCATTGGACTGCAAAGCTTTGTTCTTACAGAAGCAAGATTGTTTAGTTGCAAAACTTACAACTAAAGAAGGCAATTTTAAAAGTCATGCCTGCATGGAAAGTTGTGTTTTGAGTGCAGATATAACTGCTTATTACAAAACTGCTCATTCAGTATGCACACAAAGTTATGTGCAGACAGCCTATATACATGTAGATTTACCTGACCTGTCATGTAGTTTCACTTCTGCATATATTTTTGTAAAATGTATATATGCATGGACTTTAACCTTGAAAGTTTGTGCATGGCTAAGGGTAGGTTTAAGTAGAAGCACGCTAATCACAGAAACATGATGACAGAAAAAGATCACATGGCCTATCTTATCTGTCCTTTCATATCAACCACTACAGCAGCCCCTTTTTTCCTTTAGAGATCCTCTGTGTTTGTCCCATGCTTCTTTGAATTCAAATACTGTCCTCATCTCCACCACCTCCACTGGGAGACTATTCCACGGATCCACCACTCTTTCCGTAAAGAAATATTTCGCATATCACTCCTGAATCTATCCCCTTTCACCCTCTTACCATGTCCCCTCATAGCAGAACTTGCTTTCAATCGAAAGAGGCTCTCCTCCTGTGCATTTATGCCATAGAGGTATTTAAACATCTCAATCATATCACCTCTATCCCGCCTTTCCTCTAAGGTGTACACATTAAGATCCTAAGTCTGTCCTCATATCCTTTATAATGAAGACCACTAACCATTTTAGTAGCCACCCTCTGTACTGACTCCAGCCTGTTTATATCCTTTTGAAGGTGCGGTCTCCAGAATTGCACACAATACTCCAAATGAGGTCGCACCAAAGATTTACAGAGAGGCACTATCACCTCCTTTCTTCTGCTGGCCATTCCTCTCCCTATGCACCCAAGCATCCTTCTAGCTTTTGCTGTCACCTTTTCTACCTGTTTAGCTACTTTAAGATCATCAGATACAATCACACCTAAGTCCCACTCTTCTTTAGTGAACCATACTATATCGCTCCCTTGGATTGCTCCAGCCCAAATGCATGACCTTGCATTTTTTAACATTAAATCTAGCTGACAAATTCTAGACCATTCTTCAAGCTTAGCTAGATCCCTCCTCATGTTATCTACACCTTTCTGAGTGTTTACTCTATTGCAAATTTTGGTATCATCCGCAAAGAGGCACACTTTACCCGAGAGCCCTTCCGCTATATCACTAACAAGGATGTTAAAAGAATTGGACCAAGGACAGATCCCTGGGGCACACCACTGGTAACATCCTTCTCCTCAGAGTGAGCTCCATTTATCGGTACCCTTTGTCACCTCCCACTCAACCAATTTGCAACCCAAGCAGTAACTTTAGAGTCCATCCCAAGGGTACTCAGTTTGTTTATAAGTCGCCTGTGAGGAACGGTGTCAAAGGCTTTACTGAAATCTAAATACACCACATATAGGGCTCTCCCTCGGTCCAACTCCCTGGTAACCCAGTCAAAGAAATCAATCAGATTTGTCTGACAAGACCTGCCACTGGTGAAACCATGCTGCCTCAGATCCTGTAATCCACTGGATTCTAGAACCTCACTATTTTCTCTTTCAGCAGCATTTCCAATAGCTTACTCACCACTGAAGTTAAACTAACCAGCCTGTAGTTTTCAACCACATCCTTACTTCTGCTTTTGTGTAAAAGGACCACATAAGCCTCTCTTCTGTCCTTTGGCACCGCTCCCGACTCCAATGAGGCATTGAAAAAGTCAGATGGTGGAGCTGCTAGAACGTCCCCAAGTTCCCTCAGTATTCTAGGATGTATCCCATCCGGTCCCATTGCTTTGTTTACTTTAAGTTTAGCTAGTTTCTCACGAACACAGTCTTCTGAAAATTGTTCAAGATGCCCCTCGCTTCTGTTCCTGTTTGTGGGTGTTTTCTGAGGTCCAGCTCCTGGTTCTTCATCTGTGAACACAGAACAGAAATATTTGTTAAGCAATTCTGCTTTATCCTCCCCTTCACCCTGGAGTCTGATAATACCACTTTTTCCCTTCCTCTTCTCACTAACATATCTAAAAGATGTGTTATCCCCCCCATTTTATTGCATGGGTTATTTCCTCCGCATTTTGAATCTTTGCTTTCCTATCTACTTTGCTAGCTTCTCTAAGGGGCATGTTTACTAAACATTCCTAACGTGCGGGGCCGCGGTAGTGTGCGTGTGCCATATAAGGAGTGGGCGGTTCAGGCAGAAAGAAGAAAAAAACCCGACCGTACGTGTGCGCATCGCGCTAATTTGCGGGGCCCACATTAGCGCGTGGGAAGGCTAAGTGGGGCGCTGCTGAGCACATATCAGAACAGAGCTGTAGCACAACGGTGAACACACTAACCAATGGTGCAGGGGCCACAGGTTCAATCCCCCATTGTGCACAACAAAAAGGCTAGCTGAGGCAACACCTTGAATGTGTAAAAGTGGTTCAAGAGGCAAAGTACTTTTGGACGGCATAAGGCGGCACACTGTTCGTTTTGTACGGCATAAGGCGGCACACTGTACTATCTGGGCGGCACAAGGCGGCGCACTGTTCTTTTTGGGTGGCACAAGGCGGCGCACTGTTCATTTTGGGCGGCACAAGGTGGCGCACTAATTGTGGGCAGCAGGAGGTGGCGCGCTGATGGGCATAAGGCGGTGCGCTGATGCCAAAGCAAAGGAACACAGCCACAGCAACCTTGGGCCGGAAGGACTGGGGTTTCTAGTCCCACAGGTGCTCCTTGTGGTCTTGGGCAAGCCACTTAACCCTCCATAGCCCATGTTCCCTGTGTGCTGTGCTTTCCTGTCTAATCAATGTGTTTATACCTCAAAAATTTCCTGTCATGATTTGACAATTTCCAATCTGTAATCAAACCGCTGCTGATCGCTGGAAGTAGCGGTATACAAATGTATACTAAATAAATAAATAAATAAATAAATAAAAACAGCACAATGGTTAAGACACTGACCAATGGTGCAGGGACCAGGGGTTCGATCCCTCATAATGCCCAGTGAAAAAGGCTAGCTGAGGCAGTATGTTATATGTTGTGGAGTGCTGTAGGAGGCTTTTTAATTTTATTTTGTGATAACTACTAGCAAACGCACTCTCACAGCATATTAATATAAGGCGGCCCATAAGGCACATGTGACAGTGCACCGTCCGCCAAGGCACTCTAGAATGTCCCCTATAGGGCAGCGTGTATGTTGCGACACAGGATAATGTATAGTGCACCCTATATGGCTGGCAACCGTAACGTGCCCTATAGGGCGCCCCATAAAGCACCCTCAGAGGCACCTTATGGGTACAGTACGCTGAGGGTGGTATTGCTGGCAGCAACATATGTACAGTAAATGAAAATAAATCTGTGGACACCCCTATCACATAACCCCACTGTGGGTTTGAACCCATGACATCTGGCTGCACAGGCAGTGACATAACCATTGGGCTACAGCTCTATAGCTGTAAGCAGCCCCTGGCTGGCTGCAGATAGCCTGTACGTAACCTCACTGACAGTCTGCTGTTGTGAACCACCCGTACCCATGATGCACTGCACATGCAAATCAGCTGTCCACGATTGAACACAGGATGGGAAATGCACCCCTAAAGCTCCCCGGCCTGGTAGGGGGAAGTGTCCGTGTGCACCCACACAGCACCTCGGCCTGGTAGGGTGTCCTGAGTGGGTGGACAAAAGGCAAAGAGTAGCTAAACACCATCACATTGTGCGGTTACTGTGCTCACCCTGAGTGTGAATGTTGCGCCCAGGACCAGGTCCACAACACCAGCCATGGCTGAATGTGGCCATGTCAGAGCTCCAAAGCAGCAATAACCTGTGGAATAGGTAGGTGCTGCATAAACATTCTGGAGATCTATGTCTGGCTCAGTTAGTGGGGACCCCCAGGTGGATAAAACAGGGCTTCCCCTAAACAGATCCCCACCCCGATGGCAGTAGAGTGGACCATCAACCCCAGTCCTGCTAGGGAACAGACACCCTACAGGGCAGGCCAAGCAGCTCCACACACATCCATAACACAATATCAGACAGACATTAGGCCTGGATATTCAAAGATGCACCCCACCACTATCTGATATTCACCTGCAGCAAGCCATCAGCCACTGCACCCCTGCAAGGCACTCCATCACAACACATATCAGCTGTGAACAGTCTGCTGGCTGGTCCTGATGGACATGCATGCACCCACAACTGGGGTGGCAGCACACACAAATAGATAAGTCCATGAAGAGGCCCCCACAGGACACCCATACATATCACATGGGAGAATCACAATATAGCACTATGGGTGTGCCTAGCCTTGCTGCCATCACTGCACACTCAGGGTGAGAGTGATCCCCCAGCAGCACATACAGAGGTCACCCTGTCTGTGTAGGTGGTGGCCGGGCACTACCATGCCCCTGCCAGTGCCCTATGCCCTGTGCAGCTGCATCCTGGTCAGTCCACTCTGTCTGAGATATACCCATGGTCCCTTGCTACTCATTATGCACATTGGCAGGCCAATACTGGCAACAGTGTTGGCAGTGTGAGCTGTGGAAGGGGCATGCAGCCAACACCCACTGTATAGACAGACACACAATTCAACACCTATGCCATCATGGTGCTACTATTGAGGAGGTAATTAGCCTTGCCCACCAAACCGGTGCTGGGCACGGCAAGGCATGGATATGCTACGCAGTACTGCTGGGGGTCACTCCCCAGGGTGGTAAACACCATCAGAGGCAAGGGCTGGAGCACGCACCGCAAACACCATACAGATTGTTCGGATGGGGTCAACTAGCAGTATGTGCGTAACGTATGGATATCTAACTGCCAGTACTCCTAGCAAGCGTCTCAGAGCTGTGTACCGTATACCTCAGGTGTAGGGTTACATTGCTAGGGTATGCAGGTGCTAGTATTGGGAGATGCACGCAGGGTCCAATGTTCTGCCTCTCCAGGAGACATTGGCCAATGGGGCCTGTGGGTGTGGGTGTGGGTGTGTCTGCCCCTGTTGGCTGCTGCTTTACGGCAGAGATTCCCAACTCCAGTCCAGGTTTGCATCACACTGATCGGGTTTACCTGCTGTTCCTCATGAATATGCATGAGCTACATCTACATGCCATGGGGGTGGTGCATAGATATACAGCACAGGCATTTGTATGAGTGGCAGCATGGACCCTGACTGGTGTGTGGCCCACCAGGACTGCATTTGGGAGATTCTGCTCTAGGTACTGCCACTGTACATGGTGTCTGTGCTCAGTGGGGTAAAAGATAGACGTAGTACCATTGCATATGTCCTCACCACGAAAGGTTTGTCCTTACTATCACTGTGTAGCTGTGGGAAAAATATGTGGGAAGGATTGGCAGTAGCCCCAGCTGGGCTTTGAACCTGTGACCTTCTGTTCTTGTATGCACTGTCTGTGTGCACTGCACCACCTTGTAGCCACAGATTGGCTGGATTCCCTGGAACATCCATGCCTGTGGATTCGGCAGGGCCTGTGTGTTGCAGTGGACTGTGCCAGCCTGCACATGGCTTGGCCTCTGTTCTCTGTGGCTAGCTGCCACTGCCCCCTGCACCACATGTACTCGTGCGCCAACATGCTGGCATGAGCTTCTCTCAGAAAAAGCAGATGACCTGATTGCAATGTGGCAGTACGGGACTGCATTTTGGGGACTTGGCTGTAGGTATGCCCATTGTTGTGGTGTGTGTGCGGTGTTGGGTAACATATGGGTGTTTCCCCCATGCTTATGTTCCCTGCAATACAGGGATGTCTGCTCTATCTTTGTTTAGTGGTGGGTAAAATATATGGACTGGGCTGGCAAGTGCCCCAGCTGGGATTTGAACCTCTGGCCTTCTAGTCCTAGAGGTCATGGCTATGTCCTCTGCACCACACTATGGTCACAGAGACAGTGCAGCCCCTGGAGGTAGTAAACCTGGCAGGATGGAGTCACAAACCCTGCTGTATGCATTTTTACTGTGGGCTCCTTCACCCTGTGTGGTGACAAACGTGCAAATAAAACCCGGAATGACCACGGAACAAAGGGGGAAAACATATACCCAAGCTGGGCAACAGTGATATTAATGGGCAACCCTAGATAACACTCCCAGGACAGCTCCAGAAAAAGGGAAATGTTTTTTGGACGAGTCTCCGCTCCGTACACCTTTCCATAAATCATTTCTTTTTTTTGGAGCTTTCCTGGGTGTGTTATCTA
This sequence comes from Ichthyophis bannanicus, assembly GCA_033557465.1. Classification (NCBI taxonomy): domain Eukaryota; kingdom Metazoa; phylum Chordata; class Amphibia; order Gymnophiona; family Ichthyophiidae; genus Ichthyophis; species Ichthyophis bannanicus. Next base: position 1,361,619,253 of record CM066032.1, on the reverse strand, counting down.
GTTTTGCCCATCACTATAACTGTTCCCCAACTGAATTGCTATTGTTCATATTTTTGTGGTGGTCATTTTCTATTTATAATTGCACTTTTGTGCTGTACACATGTATCACACTGCTCACGTTTTGCAGGTTTCCCCGGTTTTGCTGTACATTGCTGACGGAAATGGTTTCTCTTCCCTTTAAATGCATTCTAACGCGAGTGATTCACCCGTGCTATTTTTTTTTGGGAAATTCAGCCCCGATAATGTGCGGGGCGCCTCTCCCCTCCCCTTCCCTGCCCATTAACCCCTTCTCTCCACCCCTCCGGGGCCTTCCTCTGCCCTCCGTTAGCCTTTCCACGCCTCTATCGGACATTTGCGGGCACGTACTTGTGCGGCACCCATTACTGTGACGCGCAAGTGTGCGGGGCTTCATCGCATGTTTGCGGGGCATTTAAGCGCTCTTAAATACCGCTTTTAGTGCGCTATTTTGCGGCGCGCTAATTAGCGGTTTTTAGTAAACATGCCCCTAAGTTTTTCCAAATATAGATGCTTGTCTTCCTCTGTCTGTGATCTCTTGTATTTCATGAAGACCTCCCTCTTTTTCTTCACTTTTCAGCTACTTCTTTCGAAAACCATAGCGGTCCCCTTTTCCTTTTACCTTTATTTACCATTTTAACAAAAAGGTTGGTTGCCCTTAAAATATCCCGTTTCAATTTTGCCCACTGGTTTTCTACATCCCCAGCTGTTCCCATCTCGTTAATGACTCCTTGAGGTATTGTGCCATCTTGGAAAAGTTAGTTTTCCTAAAGTCTAAGACCCTTGCTTTTGAATGGATTCTAACAGCCATAGTGCTAATACTGAACCACACCATCTGGAGATCACTGGATGCAAAATGATCTCCCACTATAACATCAGAAACACTTTCACCATTGGTAAGCACCAAGTCCAGTATGGCCCCTTCACGTGTGGGGTCTGTTACCAATTGCCTGAATAGTTCTCCCTGTAGAGAATCCAAAACAATTTATCGTCCTGCTGATATATGAAATTCTTGTCTTAAGGGCTAATCTTCAGTGGCGGTGGTGGCCAGCACTTTTGCTGCTTTAACTCAGACTTTGATATTCTATGCCAGGGTCATATCTGGCCACTGGTATTGAATATCTGGGTTGGCCAGTTAACTTGGCTACAGCAAAACAACATGGCAATAAACCACACAAAAACAGAGGTGATGTACATATCCAATAATCCTGACTTCAACCCCCCACAACAACTACTATGAACAACAACACATACCACACAAAGAACAAAATAAAATAACTAGGGGTTACGTTAGACAGCAAACTAAAAATGGATAAACACCTTAGGATAACGAATCGTGCCATATTCCACAAACTAAGAGTCCTCCAGCCACTATGGTACATCATTGAGCACCATGACTTCAGAACAGTGGCTCAAGCACTCATCACTCCACATTGGGACTACTGTAATGCCATATTACAAGGACTACCGAAAAAAACCCTGAACATACTTCAAATGGCGGAAAATGTTGCAGCCAGAATCATAATGAAAAAGAGCTTCACGGAGCACATCACACCAGTGCTAATAGAATTACACTGGCTCCCCATCGCCGCCCGCATAAAATACAAGCTTATAGTAACCACATTCAAATTGATACACAACTTAGCACCATCATTCCTTACCAATCTCCACACCCAACCACACAACAGGAGCAGAAGAACCACCAACTTAAACACCGTATGCGTCCCAAATAGCATAAGGTCCACCAAAACACTGACCAGCAACAGAGCTTACACATACACCGCACCAACACTCTGGAACCAATTGCCGCATGACCTACGTGCATTCAGCAACCTAAGTGACTTTAGGAAAAAGCTTAAGACCCACCTGTTCCAGACTCACTATGGCATCACATAGTCCGAAAGATCAACCTACGCGCTCTCAGGAAAATAATGAGATGCAAGTATCCATAATCACTAGAATGACCATTGAAAATGTATATGTGAAGATTACGACCGTGAAATTGAATATATGTCATGTATATATGTAAATACACCCCCATGATCAAGTGTAAATAATGTAACCAAAGGTCTGTGCTCTGCGAACTGTTGATTATCCCCATGTACACCCCCTGCTGTGGTGTAAAGTAAACCGCTGTGTGCTCTGTGAACCCCCCCTGCAATCAAATTGTATATACTGTTGATTATCCCCATCTACACCCCCTGATGTGGTGTAAGGTAAACCACTGCTGATCGCTGGAAGTAGCGGTATACAAATACTCTCCAAATAAAATAAATAAAATAAACTCCTCAGCTAACAGCGCAGTAATCTTCCACCGCTGCCCAGTTAGCTAAAGCAGCTAAAGTTAGGACAGCCCTGTTTTCTAGCTTTTAGCTCCTTTAAGATGATTGGCCAGTGGCTGAATATCACCACTGACTGGTTATCTTCAGCGTCGCCCCAGAGTACCCCAAAGTTATTCAGTTAGCATTGGGGTGTCTAGTAGTGTTACAGGGGATATTCAGCAGCATGAACCGGCTATGTGCCTCTGAACAGTCCGCCCAGCAGGACTGCTAACTGCGTTAATTGCTTTGAATATGCCCCCTTTAGTGTAGTTTTCATGATCCATATTTGAGAAACAATGTTTCTTGGCAGCCATTCTACGTTTTCTGTTTACATTGTTTTCTTTCATTTCTTGTGTGATGATGATTTGTTCCATGGACCAGTCTGCTGTTTACACTCTGTCCAGTGGAAGCTCTTAATACTTAGAAAAACCCTGGTTAATCGTATGCCTGCTCCTCCCGTGTGGCGCTTTGTTTCCACTGGGCTATCCCACGCATGCTGGCTTTCCATTTTATATTGAGAAATACGTGCACGTTCCCATTTTATGTCACCCACTGGTATCTGTTGTAGCTCTGGAACAAAGAAGAATAAAAAATAGTGGAACAAGTCCTGGCTGACAAAGGAGAGGGGGGTTTGAAGCTTCTAGGAAATGGGTGACATGGGGCTTGGTGTATATGAACTGATGCAGAATAAGAGAAAAGTGTTATCACAGCTGTGGAAGAACACTGCAGAGGTTGTGTGGTCTTTGGTTTTTACAGGAAAGGAAGAAAGAGGTACAACTTAAGGTTTAGCTGGAAGAACTATTATAGTTTGCTTAATGCAAAATCATAGTTGAAAGAACTTTGTAGTTCCTTAAATGGTTTACTTTTGCAAGTAAATGCTAAAGGGACTCCATTACTTCAGGTACAAACTTAGGGGCTCTTTTACTAAAGCGTGCTCTGCAGTTAATGTACAATTTAGTGCCCATTAACTGCATGTTGTGGACCATGCTAACAGAAACCCGTGGGGGGCATGATAATTAACGCAGGCTTATTTTCACACTAACTACCAATCGCGTGTTAGAGTGCCAAATGAACGTGTTGGGGGTGGAGAGTGGTCATGATGAGCACATTGCAGTTAGCATGAGGATACATATCACACGCTTTTCAATGTTTCTATTAGCGTGGGCTCACCTAACACCAGCTCAATAGATGGAGCTAAGTGCACCTGTGGTAATTGCGCCATTCATTAGCGTAGGCATTTGCGCATTAACTGTCCAGAACATGCTGGTCATGCTCCTGACAGTTACCATGTAGGATTTGCAGTTAAAATATGTTACTTTTTGCACTAAACGTGTGTTAAGTGCAAAAACTTCAGTTAAAGGGACCCTTAAATTTATTTATTTATTTATTTAGCATACATTTGTATGCCGCTACTTCCAGTGATCAGTAGCGGCTTGATTACAGGCGTGAAATTGACAAATCATGACAGAAATTTTGATGAAATATATTGTAAGTGCTCTGGGGCATGGAAATACCTACTGCACCTGGATGTAATGCGCCTTGAAGTACTATTGGAAAGGCATGAGCTAAAGACTAAATAAATAAAAAAATAAACAAATAAAGGATAACCTCTCACCCTCCTGTGTTTTAAACAATCGCTTAATGTGCTGGTGATCTGTATTTTCAACTTTGCTCTGATTTGAAGTCTGGGAAGTGCTGCAAGCCAGCTCCTGTTCCCATAAGGGCTATAACTTACAAAGGAGAGATTGCAGTCTATGCAGTAATCACTTGTGGTATTACCGTCAAATATTTACCATCTTAAGGAGTTTCCCCTCTGTACTCATTTTACTGTCCTTCCATGCAAGCAATAATGCAGCAAGTTATCTTAAAATTATGGGGTTGATATTTAAAAGTGTTTATGTGGTCGGTAGAAGCTGCCAACTTCATAGCTGCTTTGTTTTCAATCTTATGGCCTGGGGAAAAAAGAACTTTTGGACATATTTGGAATAATTTTATAACCCTTTTCCACACATAAGAAGCTATTGTCATTCAGAAAAAAACTTAGGTTACACATAAATGTAGGTGTGCTGAACAGGATTTATAGAATAGACATGCTCAGGAGATTTACATACATAAAGGGCCATTTTACAAATGATGTCCAAGTGCAATCTTGGACGTTCAAGCAACAGTGTCTGCAAGAAAAGCAGGCATATCCAAGTTCAGGCAGGATTTCACAAACTTGGATGTGCCCTATATGGATGAATGTAGGGCATCTACATAGACATCCTCGGAATAGTATTCAATACCAGGGACCTGTAGGAATAGCCTAATGTTTAGAGTAGTAGGATAGAACCAGGGAACCAGGGTTTACATCCCACTGCTGCTCTCATTGAGATTGGGGATGGTGGAATGCCAACTTCTTTACATCCTCTGGATGTTTTATGGCCAAAATAAGCCCTTTCCCGATGCCTTGGATTTAGTAGCGGGCGATGAATCCAAGATGGGGCATTTCACTTGATACAGGGCCTTGATAGGTCCGAAACATGCATGTCGTGCAAGCTGTATTCCCTCACGGAAAATTATACATCGCCGCTGTTTTGAGATAAGTGATGTTTTCACTATTTTGATGGTTTGGTTACCATGAACTTTTCTTTCACTAAAAGGGACTTCCCGGAGTGGAGGGGAAAGGCTTTCTCCTTCTCTCTCCTGCCGGGGGGGGGGGGGGGGGGGCCCGACATAAAAAAATAGGTGAACTAACGTGATTTAAAAGGATTATAAGGATTAAATAAGCAAAGGTGGAGTTTATGTATGGGACTCAACGTTTTATTTTCAATGACTCTTTCTGATTGAGCATACCTGTAATGGTCATTGGATTTTTTGGGGGTTTTCATTTGGGATTTGGATTTAGTAGCGGCTACGGAGACATGGTTCACAGTCAACCATGGGATGCAATTATATCAGGCTATACTTTATTGAGGAAGGACAGGGTAGGAAGAAGGGGTGGGGGGAGAAGTGGAACTAGATGTCTTGAGGGACTACAAAAAGGGACTGCTACTGCTGGAAAGAAATCAGCACTTGCAAGTATTAATCTTGCGGAAAAGGGAATCCTTTGGGTTAAAGCTGATAAATCTGTGTATTTAAGAATTCAGTGTCTTTGTTAAGTTAAAGAGAGCTTAATACCACCAGAGAGCTTTCATTTAAACTTAAAGTCAGTCAGGAATTAGTACAACCAGAGACCTTTCATTTAAATCAAAATCAGAATACAGCTTAGCATAGAAGGTAGAATAGGGTAAATATTCTTTGAGTAGAAAGAAGTCTTCCAATTAGGAGGCAAGAGACCTGTGAAAATGTTTTAAATAGATATTAAAGCCAAGTAATAGCTCAAAGGGCAATTTGAAAGGCTCTTTCTATCAAACCAAGAATTGTGTGAATCACCCAGGAAATTGTTAAGATTAACTTAGAAGCAAAGGTCAGGGCACTGTATAGCAAGTCAGCTTTTACTAAGTGTTTCTTTCCCTCTCACCCACCCTGACTCCCCCCACCGCAGGCATCATCTTTCCTACAGGAGCTCTCCAGATCAACCAACAATACCTAAGCTCCACGAACAGAACAATGGCTGGGAAAAATCGTATCGCTAAAGCTGTTGCCCCTGTTACAGCTTCTGACTTGGTCCAGACAGAGGTCCTAATGCCAGTTGAAGGACCGGTTCCATGTGCAGGGTGCCTACATGCTGAAGCTCTGAGGAAACAAGTGGAGGAACTCAGAGAGGAGGTGGCGAGGCTGAGGAGCATTCAAGACAGTGAGAAGTACATTGATGAGATGCTTCTTGCAGCAACCAAGCTCTCCAGCAGAGGAGAAGATGGGTGCCAACAGAATGTCTGTGGTTGGACACAAGTCACCAGGGCCTGCAAAATCACCAATCCAACTTCTCCAGCCCTTGAATTGAAGAACCATTATGCAGCCCTGGAAGTGGAGGAGGTGAAAGCATCCCTGGAAAGGGAAGAACCAGAGCTCAAATACCCCAAAGTTGCAGAATCAGTAACCACAAGGAAACAAAGAGTAGTGGTGGTTGGAGACTCTCTTCTGAGGGGTACTGAGGCATCCATCTGCCAACCAGACTTGATGTCCAGAGAGGTATGCTGTCTGCCTGGTGCCAAAATCCAAGCTGTTACGGAGAGTTTGCAGAGACTCATCAAGCCCACTGACTATTACCCAATGTTGCTAATCCATGTTGGAACAAATGATACTGCCAGGTATACCTCAGAACATTTCAAAAGTGACTTCATGGCTCTGGGACAGAGGGTGAAGAAGTTAGGTGCACAGGTGGTGTTCTCTTCAATCCTCCCTGTTGAGGATAAAGGCCAAGGCAGAGAGGCTCGCATCCTGGAGATGAATGCATGGCTGCGTGGATGGTGTCATCGAGAGCGTTTTGGTTTCCTGGACCATGGGATGCTGTTCCAAGCATTGCAGAGCAGAGACGGCATCCGTCTGTCCAAGAAAGGTCAATGCGTCTCCAGTAGTAGACTGGCTAATCTACTGAAGAGGGCTGTAAAATAAATTCGTTGGGGATGGGTGAAGAAAGCCCCCAGGTAAGTGAAAGCCCCAGGTAGGTGATACATTAAATAACTTTATGGAAATGGGTAACAGGGGTAACATATGGAAAGCAGTGTGTATAAATGCCCGTAGCATGGGAAATAAGATCCCTGATGTTGAAGCTTTGGTGGGAGTGGCTGACTTGGATTTAGTGGCAGTTACAGAAACATGGTTCACAGAAAACCATGATTGGGATGTAATTATACCTGGCTATACTTTATTCAGAAAGGACAGAGTAGGAAGTAGGGGAGGAGGAGTGGCACTATATGTAAAAACTACTATTAAAGCTTTGGAAATACAGAGCTTAAAAGGGAGAGAGGAGGCATTGTGGGTTAAACTAGAAAGAGGGAAAGAGAAATCTATTTACATTGGTATGATATACAGACCTCCCTCACAAGAGGAAGAGGTGGACAGAGAGTTAATTGAAGACATGTGCAGCATTGCTAGGAAAGGGGAAGTGCTACTGATAGGAGATTTCAATATGCCAGATGTTGATTGGCACATTCCTGCTGCAGTATCATCTAGACGTAAGGAGATCCTGGATTCTCTACAGGGAGAACTATTCAGGCAATTGGTAACAGACCCCACACGTGAAGGGGCCATACTGGACTTGGTGCTTACCAATGGTAAAAGTGTTTCTGATGTCGTAGTGGGAGATAATTTTGCATCCAGTGATCACCAGATGGTGTGATTCACTATTAGGACTAGGGCTGTTATAATCCATTCAAAGGCAAGGATCTTAGACTTTAGGAAGACTAACTTTGCGAAGATGGACCAATACCTCAGGGAGTCTTTAGATGGATGGGAACAGCTGAGGGATGTAGAAAAACAGTGGGAAAAACTGAAAGGGGATATTTTAAGGGAAACCAACATTTTTGTTAAAATGGTAAATAAAGATAAAAGGAAAAGGAGACCGCTATGGTTTTCGAAAGAAGTAGCTAAAAAAGTGAAGAAAAAGAGGGAGGCCTTCATGAAATACAAGAGATCACAGAGAGAGGAAGACAGGCATCTGTATTTGGAAAAACTTAGAGAAGCTTGCAAAGTAGTCAAGAAAGCAAAGATTCAGAAGGAGGAGGAAATAGACAATGCAATAAAATAGGGGGATAAGACATTTTTCAGATATATTAGTGAGAAGAGGAAGGGCAAGAGTGGTATTGTCAGACTCAAGGGTGCAGGGGAGGAATATATAGAAGCTGATAAGGATAAAGCGGAATTGCTTAACAAATATTTTTGTTCTGTGTTCACAGATGAAGAACCAGGAGCAGGACCTCAGAAAACACCCATAAATAGGAACAGAAGCAAAGGACATCTTGAACAATTTTCAAAAGACTGTGTTCGTGAGAAACTATCTCAACTTAAAGTAGACAAAGCGATGGGACCAGATGGGATACACCCGAGAATACTGAGGGAACTTGGGGACGTTCTAGCAGCTCCACTGACTGACCTTTTCAATGCCTCGTTGGAGTCGGGAGTGGTGCCAAAGGACTGGAGAGAGGCTCATGTGGTGCCTTTACACAAAAGCGGAAGTAAGGATGTGGTTGAAAACTACAGGCCGGTTAGTTTAACTTCGGTGGTGAGTAAATTATTGGAAAAGCTGCTGAAAGAGAAAATAGTGAGGTTTCTGAAGTCCAGCGGATTACAGGATCCGAAGCAGCATGGATTCACCAGAGGCAGGTCTAATTGTTTCTTTGACTGGGTGACCAGGGAGTTGGACCGAGGGAGAGCCCTAGATGTGGTGTATTTAGATTTCAGTAAAGCCTTTGACACTGTTCCTCACAGGCGACTTATAAACAAACTGAGCAACCTAGGGATGGACCCTAAAGTTACTGCTTGGGTTAGAAATTGGTTGGGTGGGAGGCGACAAAGAGTACAAGTAAATGGAGCTCACTCTGAGGAGAAGGATGTTATCAGTGGTGTGCCCCAGGGATTTGTCCTTGGTCCGATTCTTTTTAACATCTTTGTTAGTGATATAGCGGAAGGGCTTTCAGGTAAGGTTTGCTTCTTTGTGGATGATACCAAAATCTGCAATAGAGTAGACACCCAGGAAGGGGTAGATAACATGAGGAGGGATCTAGCTAAGCTTGAAGAATGGTCTTGAATTTGGCAGCTGGGATTTAATGTTAAAAAATGTAAGGTCATGCATTTTGGCTGCAGCAATCCAAGGGAGCAATATAGTATAGGGGGTGAAGTACTTTTGTCCACTAAAGAAGAGCGGGACCTAGGCGTAGTTGTGTCTGATGATCTTGAAGTAGCTAAACAGGTAGAAAAGGCGACGGCAAAAGCTAGAAGGATGCTTGGGTGCATACGGAGAGGAATGGCTAGCAGAAAAAAGGAGGTGATAATGCCTCTGTATAAGTATTTGGTGCGACCTCATTTGGAGTATAGTGTGCAATTCTGGAGACCGCACCTTCAAAAGGATGTGAACAAGATGGAGTCGTTGCAGAGGGTGGCTACTAAAATGATTAGTGGTCTTCATTATAAAGCATATGAGGACAGACTGAAGGATCTTAATATGTACTCCTTAGAGGAAAGGCGGGATAGAGGTGATATGATTGAGATGTTTAAATACCTCCGTGGCATAAATGTTCAGAGAGAGAGCCTCTTTCAATTGAAAGCAAGTTCTTCTATGAGGGGACATGGGATGAGGGTGAAGGGAGATAGATTCAGGAGTGATATGCGGAAATATTTCTTTACGGAAAGAGTAGTGGATCCGTGGAATAGTCTCCCGTGGAGGTGGTAGAGATGAGGACAGTAACTGAATTCAAAAAAGCATGGGACAAACACAGAGGATCTCTAAAGGTAAAAAGGGGACTGTTGTAGTTGTTATGGAAGGATAGGCCATGTGGTCTTTTTCTGTCATCATATTTCTATCTTTCTATGCTTCTATGTTTCTATCTTAGATTTATACAGTAGGCTACAAAATATATTAAGTGGAGGAGGAGTAGAGTGGAGTGGAGGAGTGGCCTAGTGGTTGGGGCAAGGTACTTCAGGCTGGAAGGTCAGGGGTTCAAATCCCACTAGAGGACAGCAACCTTGGGCCAGAAGGACTGGGGTTTCTAGTCCCACAGGTGCTCCTTGTGGTCTTAGGGAAGCCACTTAACCCTCCATAGCCCATGTTCCCTGTAAAATAGTTATCTCCATGTTATAATGCCCTGTTCAATGTAATTTCAGTTTGTTTAATGTAAACTGCACTGGTGCAGAATAGCACAGTATATAATAGAATATAAATAAACAAATTAAAGGGAAAGAGGTGGTCAAATTCATGTTCAGGTTCAGCTGGTTATTCTCATCAGGAATAGATTAAGGCCCTGAAATTAATTAATCTTGAGGTGAACAGTTTCTTAAACATATTAGATATAGTCACTACTACTACTACTAAGCATTTGTATAGTGCTTCAAGACGTACACAGCGCTACACAAACACATGTAAAAGATGGTCCCTGATCATCAGAGCTTACAATTTAGTCAAGACAGACAACACAGTAGCTGTAGACATGGAATACATCTAGGGGAAATGGTAAGGAAACACAAAGGAAACCAGGTGAGTCAAGATCCAAAAACAGAAGTGAAAGGGTGTGTTTTCAGCCTGAATTTGAAAAGGGCCAGTGATGGTGCCTGATGTACAGACTCTGGTAGTTTGTTCAAGGCACAAGGAGTGGCAAGGAGAAAAGAGCAAAGTCTGGAGGTAGCAATAGAAGAGAAAGGCACAGATAGAAGCAATTTGCCAGAAGAGTGGAGTTCCTGAGGAGGGGTGTAGGGAGAAATAAGAGAGGAAAGGTAGTGAAGAGCTGCAGAGTGAATGCACTTATAAGTCAGCAGGAGAAGTTTGAACTGGATGCAGAAATGGATAGGGGTTCAATAGAGTGACTTGAGAAGAGGAGTAATATGAACATGATGAGGCTGGAGGAAGATTAGCTATGCAGCAGAGTGTTGAACAGATTGAAGGGGAGAGAGAGATGACTCAGATGGAGACCAGCAAGGAGAAGGTTACAATAGTCCAGATGGGAGGTGACTAAAGAGTGGATAAGTGTCTTAGTAGTGTGTTCAGAAGGAATGGACAGATTTTGTTGATATTATAGAGATAGAAATGGCTGGTTTTAGCTTTTAGTTGGATGTGTGTGGAAAAAGAGAGAGAGGAGTCAAAGATGACCTCAAGGTTGTGAACTGAGGAAATGGAGTAGAGGGTTATCCACAGAAACAGAGAATGGAGGAAGGGCAGAGGAGGGTTTAGGGTGAAAATGAGAAGCTCGGTTTTGGCCATGTTCAATTTCAAGTGACAGTGAGACATCTAGGCAGAAATGTCAGAAAGTCAGGCAGAGATCTGGGCCTGGATTGCCAGAGAGATTTCAGGTGTAGAGAGGAAGATCTGGGAGTCATCAGTGTAAAGATAGAACTGAAAACCATGGGAAGAGATGAGTGCACCAAGGGACTGGGTATAGAGTGGACCCAAGCCAGATCCTTGGGGTACACCAACTGAGAGTGGGATAGCAGTAGAGGAGGATCCACCAGAACAAACACTACAGGAGCGATGGGAAAGATAAGAGAACCAGGATAGCACAGAACCCTTAAAACCAAGTGAGGAAAAAGTATCGTGGAGAAGGTTGTGGTCAACAGTGTAAAAAGCAGCAGAAAGGTCAAGAAGGATGAGGATCGAGTAAAGGCCTTGGATTTTGCCAGGATACACAAATGGTGATGCCAAGCAGACAATATATACTAATCTGTTGCATGCCCAGAACACTGCAAAGTAATTTCAATGCACACAAAGATATTATGAAAGCAAGTAGAAGGTGATATGTCTGTCCTGACATAGCTTACATGAAAGCATACACGGCAGTAGAAGAACTCTTTAGTTATGCTTGCATTGAGCATCTTTCATAACAGTCTTTACAATGCTAAGTATGGACCAGTAGAAATCAACAAAGGTTCACCATAGCAAAATGCAAAACATATTCCTGAGAATAATAAGGGACCCTCAGAATGGGAGAATGCAACAGTGCAAACAACACTAATAGATGCCCAAAAGAACACTCATCGGTCTCGAGAAATTTGCACTGTGCACGGACACAGAGTTTCAAAGTAACAATTTCATTTTTCACGGTTACACATATCCCCATATCCCTCCCATATGCAGACATGGGAGGGGGCCTCATTGAGATGACCTACGTAGGATCAGGAGCGCCATGTGAAGGCCTGATCCCATGTAGATGATCTACAATGAGTCAAAATGGCCCCTCCTCAGCTGCTGGCACTGCTGCTCCTGCCCCCTCCTGTTCCTCCCTCCACCACCTTCACCCTACCATCTCCACCCCCCTTTTCCCTTTTTCCCACCCCTCTACCCCCCATTCCACCCTTCATCTCTCCACCCTCCTGTCCCCTCACTTCACCCCCCCTCCACCCTCCTGTCCTCTCCCCCATGCTCCCCCCTCCTCCACCCAATGGGTGTCCTTGGGTTACATGGCCATGAGTTCCCCCTCCTCTAGGGATAACGACTCCTCCTCCTCACCCTGCTCCTAAGGGCCACCCACCCAGGGGTACCCTGCCAAGCACTATCCAGCCACTCCCCCCTCAGGGGAGTGGGAGACCTCCATGAGGTCTTGGATGAACACCTCATCCCCACTCTCCCCTGAGGGGGAGATGCTGGATAGTACTATGGGGCTGGGGTTAGTTATGTGGGCCACTGTGGCGGAGGCGTGGCTCCTGTTTGCAGCTGGTGCTGGATGCTGCTGCTCCTCCTCCTCCTCTTCCTCTGTTACAGGGGGTGGGCTGTCATCAACTGGGATGGGTGTGGAAGTGATACAGAGAGGTGGCTGTTAGTTTTGGTGGGTGGGGGTGTCCGGTTGCCATGTCCCCATTGTCATATGCCATGTTGCAAATCATAGCCCCATTCCTGTGCCATTCCCCAACACTCACCTAGCTCCCTCTGCATCTGCTGCCAGATATGGCGCAGGAGCCCAGGCTGGTTGCGCCTGATTGCTCAGAAGCACACCCTCAGCACCTTCACCTCTCTCAGGACATGGAACTGTCTGCAGGGGCAGGAAGGAGGTGTCATATACATGCATGTTTCTTTCTCCCCCCAGGACTGTCACTGCAGCTGCCTGCCTGCTTTCCACAACACCACTGTGATAGGCGATGGCCTAGCATGTAGCAGAGCTAGGTCTGAAGCCCTTTTTCTCCTGCTTTAAAATGTTATTGCTGATTTTGGAAAATTACAGAATGCTGTTAGCTGTTAGAAAGAAGTACCGTTCTATTCTGGTTTGATAACATGTTCTGCTCTCCTGGAGATAAGAGAATTAAAACTTTCTTACTGTTTATTGTTTAGGTAAGCCAGATGTCTGCTTTAGTAGGAATGTCCTCCACTGTATCTTTGCTAGATGTACACTGACCTTGTAATTAGGATGAAAATATAGCAGAAAAGCTGAACAGTGTAAGAATATTTTGTCTAGCATTATGAAGATTGTTTAGTGTTTTGAGCCAGGGTTAGAAACACGTCTTAGCCTTGCTTTGTTTGGCCTTGCTTTGTTTTGCTTTTGATGAGAATGCTTCTGATATGCCTTCCACTATCTTTGCAAGCTAACTGACCTTGCAAGAGTAGCGAAAAATACTGAATACTTTAGCAGAAGTATTATGTTTAGTGTTATGTCTACCAAGACCAGGACCAATGAGAAGTTTTGCCTGTATTAGACTGGAGAAGAAAGGTATATAAACTGTCATTTTTCTGAGCTCTGGGCTCAGACATTTTGTATGCCAGTGCTGAGACTGTATATACAATAAAAGGGAGTTGAATCCTCGTCCATTGACTCCGGGTATTATTGAGGTTGCGGGCCCTTCACTATTACATTTCTTGGTGCGTTGGCCGGGAAGCGTAATACGAATTGAACGCAAGCGAATAATACCGCGTATTACCGCCTCTAGGTTTGGTCCGGCTGGGACCACAGCCGACCGACAGCGGAGAGGATCCCAGGCGCCACCGGTCCCTTGTATCGGAGGGTTCCGCCCTGCCCTGGCGGCCTGCTGGGTCCAGCTGGCCAACACCTCGAACCCTGGTTGAGGGGAGTCCAGGATTCAACCCCATGTGGAACGGGCTGCGCAGCACATTAGCTACCGGATCCGGTGAGTACTTATTTTTCTGGTTTTTAGTCAGATAGCTTTGGGAAAGTCTCGAGACACTTCTAGTACAGTAACAGGTAAAGGAAGTCTGATCAACTTCCACGGGCGATCCTAGTACCCCTGCAAGTAGTGCGCGGGGCGAACCCATCAGCCCTTTCGGTTTTAGTAATTCTGGTTTAGTCTGTTAGCCCGGGAATTTTGGAATTTGGGAAATGCTAGCATGTTTGGTTGTGTGAAGTGTGTTTGAGAGGCTTTGCAATACAGGCCAAGCGAGAGCGCAGTTCTTGACCGGGCGACCGCGTTCAAGTGGCGAACAGGAGGAAGCGTCTGTTGTCTGTCCCCCTTATTGTTCTGTGGGCTACGCAGACCCCTTACCCGTAGCCATTCTACCTACCCTTTCTGTTTGCTGTCTTATACGTTGCATGTCATCATGGGAGGGGCAGAGTCTGTGCAAACTCCGTTAAACTGTATGATCACAAATTTTAAGAAAGGTTTTAGTGGTGATTATGGGATCAAAATGACAGCGCCCCGTTTAGAAATATTGTGTAGCAGAGTATGGCCAGCGCTAGATGCCGGGTGGCCACCAGAAGGTACTTTTGATATCCAAACTGTGTCCCGAGTGCACAAGATAGTGCGCAGCTATAGTCCTGAGCAGTTTTCCTATATAGACTCCTGGTTAGGCATATGTGAGAAGCAGCCCCTCTGGATGAAGAGTTGCAGTGAGGGACAGAAAAGGATTATGTTAGCTACTACCACAAGAGTCCCTGCTAAGACAGAGAAGCTTCCAATTTATGCAGAGCCAGAGCCCCCAGAGGTTCCGGGATATCCACCTGCCTTTCTGTATACCCCAGTCCCGTCAGCTCCACCCTGAGTACCCCCGCCAGTATCCCTAGTAGAGCCGGAGGTAGCAAGCGTGCCTCCAGCCGAAGTGCCTCCCCCTGAGCATCCACCTCAAAAACTTGAAGAGCAGACCCCTCCTCGTAGAAGTCGGAGCCCTAGTCCTGAGCAGTACTCTGATGCGGAGCAGTCACCCTATGAGGACTCTGCTAGTGGAGAGTCAGATGCCAGTCCAGAGCCATCCACCAGACCAGACACCAGTAGCAAAGACACCTCCAGATCTACTAAGCTGCGGGATGCCCTCAGACCCCGGAAAAAAGGCCAGAAAAAAGGCCAGAAAGAAGCCCGCCAAATGCCACTGCGGCAGGTCCCAGGATTACCTTTCAAAAATGAAGAGGGTCAGGTTGTGCCCGGACCAACCAGCTTAGTTTATGTGCCTTTTTCCACAACAGATTTATTAAATTGGAAAACACATTATGCCTCCTATACTGACAAGCCCCATGATTTGACAGAGTTAATGTCTAGTATTATGCAAACCCATCAGCCCACCTGGTCTGATTGTCGCCAGCTCCTGGCTACCCTCTTTACTACAGAGGAGCAGGCACGGATAGTGCGGGCAGCCACTAAATGGTTGGAGGAGAACCCTGTAGTCGGGAGAGACCAGAATCTAGATCCCCAGCAGGCAGCAGCTGCAGATTTTACGAACAAAGATCCCAAGTGGGACCCAAATAGCGATGCAGGAGAAAAAGCCCTCACCCGATTTTGCCAGGCTTTACTACAGGGCCTGCGGAAGGGAGGTCAGAAAGCTATGAATATTGGGAAAGTAGCAGAAGTTCTTCAGCGCCCAGATGAGAGTCCAGCTGCTTTCTATGAATGATTATCTGAAGCCTATAGACTTTACACTCCATATGACCCAGCAGCTGAAGAGAATTTACGCATGGTAAATACTGCTTTTGTGAGTCAGTCCCAGGGAGACATAAAGCGAAAACTGCAGAAATTAGAAGGATTTGCAGGCATGAATTCAGCACAGCTAATGGAAGTCGCCCAAAAGGTATATGTGAACCGTGATGAAGAATGCAAAAGGGAGAGTGACCGAAGGATGAGGAGAAAAGTAGATCTGCTCGCTGCAGCATTAGTGGAAGGATGCGGAGGAGGATATCCTAACAGAAGAGCCAGAGGATGAGGGAGGGGCCGAAGGAGCGTTCGGCCCCCCTTAGGCACAAATCAGTGCGCTTATTGTAAAGAGGAAGGACATTGGAAGGATACGTGCCCGAAACGTGGCTCCACCCCCTGGAGGGGACATGGGAGCACCAGGAGAGCGGGGGGCAATTCCAGCAGCGAGGGGGGATGTAGCGCGCACAGTTTCAACAGACCCAGCAGAATGAGACTGCCATGGAAGGAATAGTCGCCGAGGGCTATTTCATGGATGATGAGGACTAGGCCAGACCGGGCTCCAAGTTCTTCTTGGGTCTCCAGGAGTCTATGGTCAAATTAAAGATTAGAGACCAGCATATGGACTTTATGGAGGACACGGGGGCCGAACATTCAGTAGTAGCCAAGCCTGTGGCCCCTGTGTCCTCTCGATCTGTTACAATTGTGGGAGCTACTGGAACTAAACCACAAGACCTTTCCTGCAGAACCGCGCCTGTGAACTAGGGGGGCAGCAGATAACACACCAGTTCCTGTACATGCCTGAATGCCCAGTTCCCCTTTTGGGCCGAGACATGCTTGCAAAGCTTCAAGCACAGATATCCTTTGTTGAAGGGGGAAAAATGGAAATGACTATAAACTCAAAGACTGCTGGCCTGATGGTGTTAACTGTCCCCCGAGAAGAAGAATGGCGGTTCTATTTACCTGCAACCAAAACAGCAAGTTCCTGTATACTTACCAGCATTGCAGCCCCACCTGGAGTATGGGCAGAGAATAATCCACCTGGCCTAGCAAAGAATATAGCTCCTGTGCTTGTTACCTTGAAACCGGGAGCAGAACCAGTGCATGTGCGTCAGTATCCCCTCCCAAGACCAGCAATTGAAGGCATTCCTCGCCACCTGAAGAAATTATTGCAGTATGGACTTCTAAGAGAATGCCAATCACCCTGGAACACCCCCTTCTTCCAATCAAGAAGCCTGGGACAGGTGACTACCGCCCAGTGCAGGATCTACGTCGAGTGAACAGTGCAGTTGAAACCATACACCCAGTAGTACCAAATCCATACACCCTCTTGGGACTGATTCCAGCAGAAGCCACTCACTTTACTGTTTTGGACTTAAAAGATGCCTTTTTCTGTATACGCCTGGCAGAGGCCAGTCAGCTTTTGTTTGCATTTGAATGGGAAAACCCTACCACAGGACGACGAGGGCAACTCACTTGGACTCGATTACCACAAGGATTCAAGAACTCACCCACTATCTTCAGTGCAGCCCTCAGTCAAGATCTGTCAAGCTACTCTGTAACTCTGGGAAAAAGAATTTTGCTCCAATATGTAGATGATTTGCTCATAGCGACCAACAACAAATCTGATTGTATACAAGCTACAAGTGACCTTCTGCACCTTTTGAATGAAGCTGGATACAAAGTCTCAAGAGCCAAGGCGCAGATATGCCAGACAGAAGTGAAATATTTAGGGTTCCACCTGTCCAAAGGAACCCGGAAGTTAGGACTTGAGCGAAAAGAAGCAGTATGCAGCATCCCAACCCCCACTACTAGGAAACAGGTGCGAGCTTTCTTGGGAGCTGCAGGCTACTGCCGCATATGGATACCAAATTTTGCGCTCATGGTGAAGCCCTTGTACCAAGTCACACAAGGAATGGAACGATCTCCCCTGGAATGGGGCCCAGAACACGATAAAGCATTCAAATCACTGAAAACAGCATTGATGTCATCCCCAGCCTTGGGCCTACCGGATGTGCAGAAACCATTTCGTCTGTATGTCCATGAATCAAGTGGAAACGCATTGGGAGTCTTGACCCAGCCTCTTGGGTCTTGGCAGCAACCTGTGGCCTACCTGTCGAAACAATTGGATCCTGTTGCCAAAGGCTGGCCACCTTGCCTGAGAGCTGTAGCAGCCACAGCCCTCTTAGTGAGCGAAGCAGATAAGCTCACCTTAGGACAAAATCTTCAAGTTACTGTACCACACTCTGTTTTAACCCTGCTGGAGCACAAAGGAAACCATTGGCTCACCAACGCCCGAATGCTGAAGTATCAAAGTATGCTATGTGAGAATCCTAACTTGCAATTGAGTGTTAGCCAAACGCTGAACCCAGCTACCCTACTACCAATTGGGCCAGGCCCACCTGACCATGATTGTTTAGAAGTAATGGACACTGTATATTCGAGTCGCCCAGATTTGACTGATATTCCCTTGAGCCACCCAGACAGAACTTTCTTCGTGGATGGGAGTAGCCTCATAATTGAAGGACAGCGATGTGCTGGATATGCAGTAGTGACTCTGGACATGGTAGTAGAATCATCAGCTCTAGCCCCAGGAACCTCAGCGCAGAAGGCTGAATTGATAGCCCTCACACGTGCATTCAGAATCGGGGCCGGACTCAGTCTGAATGTGTATACAGACTCTAAATATGCTTTTACAACACTACATGCCCATGGGGCCCTGTATAAAGAACGTGGATTGATCACCTCAGGAGGCAAGTCTGTCAAGTATGGCCCAGAAATATTGACTTTGTTGGAAGCAGTTTGGGCCCCTAAACGCATTGCTGTAATGCATTGACGCAGCCATCAGACTGGAGATGGAGAAGTGTCCCGAGGAAACAGATTTGCTGATGCCTCTGCCCGAGAAGCAGCCATTGCAGGACAAATTACCACCCCAAATGCCGCAATTCAAGCAGCCATATTTCCAGTACCTCTTAGTGCGTGGACCCCCAGATATACCAAAGTGGAGATGGACCATTACTGTCAAAAGGAGGGGGGAAATTATCAGACACTGGGTGGCTTGTGTTGCCACTGCCTGAAGGGAGCTCAACCCCTGGTATGACTGTAATTCCTGAAGCATTAGGCCCCAGAGTTCAGGGAAAGTAGAGAGAATGAACCGGACCCTGAAGTCACAGATATCCAAACTCTGTCAGGAAGTCCACCTGAAGTGGCCCCAAGCTCTCCCCATTGCCCTTCTCCGAATAGGTCAGCACCCATCACGCCATTAGGAGTATCCCCATTTGAGATCCTGTATGGGAGGCCCCCGCCTATAATTCAGGGGATAAGGGGAGATATGAATCAAATTGGAGCGCAAATCACTAGGCAAGAATTGTTGGCTCTAAGTTCTGTTTTGCAGGGTCTTCATACCTGGGTGCAGGACCAGTTGCCTATCAATCTAACCGAACCCTTGCACCCTTTCAAGCCTGGAGCCTCGGTGTGGGTAAAAGAGTGGAAGAAGACACCATTGGCGCCTCATTGGAAAGGCCCATATATCGTTTTGCTATCAACCCCAACAGCAGTGAAAGTGGCAGAGATCGACTCCTGGATCCACCACAGTCGAGTGAAATCAGCAACAGTTCCTGAGAGTCGCCCCTGGACTTCGATCGCCAATCCTGCATCACCGTTGCGAATCACACTGCGGAGAAGAGATCCATCATCATAGAGAACGTTGCCAACTTGTTTCTGAACATCACAGGACGTTCCTCAGTTCTGCATTAACTACATTCCAGACCCTATTAATTCTTATCTATCTACTTCAATCTACCATCATCTACCTCAGTACTCATCAGAGACTATAATCATGAACTCTATTATCGATAGTACTATTGACCGCAAGGCAGTGGCACATATATTAGCCTCATGGGATTATTACCCTATACCACACAGTGATCCCTCTACTATGGTCTGAAGTATTTTTTTGTGTGATTAGATTCTCACCCTTCCTCACTTGCGGGTGTGAATAATCAAAAGGAGGGAATGTGATAGGCGATGGCCTAGCATGTAGCAGAGCTAGGTCTGAAGCCTTTTTTCTCCTGCTTTAAAATGTTATTGCTGATTTTGGAAAATTACAGAATGCTGTTAGCTGTTAGAAAGAAATACCATTCTATTCTGGTTTGATAACATGTTCTGCTCTCCTGGAGATAAGAGAATTAAAACTTTCTTACTGTTTATTGTTTAGGTAAGCCAGATGTCTGCTTTAGTAGGAATGTCCTCCACTGTATCTTTGCTAGATGTACACTGACCTTGTAATTAGGATGAAAATATAGCAGAGAAGCTGAACAGTGTAAGAATATTTTGTCTAGCATTATGAAGATTGTTTAGTGTTTTGAGCCAGGGTTAGAAACACGTCTTAGCCTTGCTTTGTTTGGCCTTGCTTTGTTTTGCTTTTGATGAGAATGCGTCTGATATGCCTTCCACTATCTTTGCAAGCTAACTGACCTTGCAAGAGTAGCGAAAAATACTGAATACTTTAGCAGAAGTATTATGTTTAGTGTTATGTCTACCAAGACCAGGACCAATGAGAAGTTTTGCCTGTATTAGACTGGAGAAGAAAGGTATATAAACTGTCATTTTTCTGAGCTCTGGGCTCAGGCATTTTGTATGCCAGTGCTGAGACTGTATATACAATAAAAGGGAGTTGAATCCTCGTCCATTGACTCCGGGTATTATTGGGGTTGCGGGCCCTTCGCTATTACACCACCTGCATACACTGGACCCTGTCTCATCCTGTTGCCACATCTCCAGTGCTGCCACACCCCGGTCTGGGGCTTGCCCTGGTCCCTCAGGCCTCCTCTATCCTGTGGGCCTGCATTGCTGACTGGCCAGGCCATGGGCTGAGGGGGACAGTGCTGCCTGTGACATTAGCTGAGCTTGGGACCAGAGTGGCAGGCAGGAAGGCCACCCATCCTCATTTTCTCACAGTGAGTCAACGTGAGCGTGTGTGTGTGGGGGGGGGGGGGGTGGGTGTAAGCATGTGTATGTCTATCCATTATTTTGTGGCTTTCTACACCTCACTGAGCCTTGCAGTGCCTAAGCCAGGGGTGGCCAACTCTGGTCTTGGTGCACCACAATCCAGCCATGTTTTCGTGATGTCCCTAATGCATATTCATGAGATGTATTTGCATCCACCACCTCCCCTTCTATGCAAATATACCATGGGTATTCATTGGGGATATCATGAAAACCAGGCTGGATTGTGGTGCACCAGGACTGGAGTTGACTACCCTTGGCTTAGGCACTGCAAGTGATTTGCAGTTAACTTTTACCATTGCCCCTACCTCCTTGGATTCTGTGTCTCTTTTCTCCTTCCATATCCACTGTTTACATGATATGATGTGTGACAAATGGTAGAGTGATATACCTTGCAGTATCCATATGATTTACATTCTAGAGGTGACCTTTCAGGGCAGAGGTTCCCAACTCTAGTCATGGAGGGCCAAACATCATTCAGGTTTTCAGGCTGTCCCGAATAAATATGCATGAGATGCATTTGCATGAACTGCCCCCATTGTATTCAAATGTATCTCATGCATATTCATTAGGGGTAGCCTGAAAACCGGAATGGTGTTTGGCCCTCCAGGACTGGAGTTGGGAACCACTGTTTTAGGGCTTGTGCATGCTGTGCTGCACAATGTCATGGAATGGGGTTGGTGGGTTACTACTCCAGCATCATCTGCAGGACTCTTTCTTTGTGGACACAGTGGTGGCTGTATGGGGCAGTTTCCCAGTGGAGGTGGTGCTGTTGAGGAAAGTATCAGACGTCAGGGGAGGTCACAGGGTTCTCTCAGGGGACTGGTGTGGTGGTTGGTAGTGGGGAGCAGCCTATGACAGCCATGTGTTGTACGCAGAGTAAGCCATACCCCCGATGAAATTCCCGCAAAATGGAGATCTTTGTAGGGTGAAGGTAGAGTGTTATGCCCCACAGCTCTAGATTTTGATCTTCAGCTTGAAAGCTAAGTATAAAGGGGCAGGATGGGTTGTTGCTGGAGTGTGTGTCTGGCTGAGTTCTACTGTATTTTGTTTCAGATGATGGTAGGATGCTCTCTCTGCGGCATAGCGCCTATGCAGTTCATTTGATTTTACTGCTGCGGATTATGTGTTTCTGAGGCTGTGCATTAAGATGTTTAAGTGAAGTTGGGGTTTGTGACTTTTCAGGGTTTCAATATTTTGTAATGTAATAATTAGGATTTAATGAAATTAATTTATGGAAAAAGAGGGCTTTTTTAGACCTATGATGGTGTGATTGGGCACAACCCCTTCAGGCAGGTCTTCTTTTTGCATAGAGGGAGAAATAGCTTTACAGAAGTTTTTTCTCCTCTGCTTGGAAACTTTGTGAAGGGACAGGTGTTGTACTATATTAATGAGTCTAAGGGGCTTGTTTACAAAGCCACGGTAGCGGTTTGCGGCCGTTATCGGAGCCGCGGCCCCATTGAAATCAATGGGGTCGCGGCTCCGATAACGATCACGAACCGCTACCGCAGCTTTGTAAACAAGCCCCTAAATGTCCAGCTTTTTTATTACATAAGTTAGATACCAGTGTGCTCTTTTGATTGGGTAGTTGTCTTTACTAGCACCATGTCTCTATGTTTCCACTGTGCTATGTTTTGAGCCATGTTGTTGCACTGTTACACACAGTAGGCTTTTCTTTTTCACTGTGTTCAGGTTTCCTTTCCCTTTTGTCCATTCTGCCTTTTTCCCACTTTGCCATTGTGCTTCTGTTTGCCTGTTGTCTGTGTCGGCCCTGTTTTGTGTGTTTACTGCCATTCAGTTGTGTGATGAGTCCAGCTTACCCCTGCTCCCTTTGCCCTTTCACTTTGCAGCTACTTCCTGGCTCTTTGCACTGTTCTTGTCCCACCACATGCATTTCCCTTGCCTCCTCCCTTTCCTGCTTTGCCCTACTTATTGAGCTAGGGTGGTCCTTATCCTTTCCCAGCCCCTGCATGATGCAGCAAGGACTGGCCTTCTGTGACAGTGGGGAGCAGGCCTGCCTCATTCTTCAGCACTATTCTGCATAGTTGTCTGGTCTCAGTCTCGCTGACATTTACCTGGTGAGTTGCCATTTTCCTGTGGTCTGGCATCCGAGGAAAGGGGAGGGGGGATTCACTATATCCTGTTTCCTGTTGCACGTGGACAACTGTGCAGGTGGACACGTTTTCAGAACTGCACATCTGAGTCTTGTCATGAGTTACACATGTTACTTACACGCGGCCGCTACTAGATATTGTGATGGAGCTGAAGCCATTGAAGCGATGGATGTAGAAAAAAACTCTTTCTTATGAAGCAACTGAGTTACAGAGGGTGCAATTACCTAGAAGTGCAGCTAGAGGGAGCAGGCACGAGGCTCCAGAAGTTAAGCTGACACACCCAGGTTGTAACAATGCAGTAGCTAATCAAAGGCACCTGGGTAGAAAGCTGGGAAACTCAGTTGGGGAATGCCTTTTTAAGCAGTGCTCACAAGGAAGCAGACAGAGCGAGAGAGAGAGAGGAACTGAGAAGGAACTCGAGAGAGGACCTAAGAAGGAACTCGAGAAGGAACTCGAGGGAGGACCTCTGAGAGAGAGAGAGAAAGGATCTATGAAGGAAGGACCTGAGGAAGGAACCTCCTACACTGCAAGGCAGAGAAGCTTGGATACATGGAAAAGCACAGCTAAGTTCCAGGGAGAACAAGCCCAGCTTAGAAAGCTCCAGAAGCCAGATTTCAAGGAAGACGGTGACAAAGGGAGAGTCTCTGGTGGAGAGAACACCAGCAGCAAACGCTACAGAGATCCAAGGTACAGTGATACTTCATTTATTAAATGGATTCCAGGTCCTAGGAAGGCTGATAAATTAAAAAGCCATTCTGAGAAGAAACAAAGCTGGAGGAAGTTTTACAACCCTGTACAGAGAGGTATAGGGAAAAGCACTAACAGTTATTTGCTAAACCCAGGCCAGCAAGGCTGGAAAGTGGGGGAAAGAAATACTGAACTGCAACCTGTGTTAACCAGGGAAAGCTCAGGATTAGAAGACACCACATGTGAGCTAGAACCCATGCAAATTGAGTTTGCAGAACCAGAACCGTTGATGCTTGAACCAATGGACTCTTCTCTGTGTATTACCGAGAGCCTGGAATTTCTTACTGAGATATAACAGCAGCACATGTTTTAAAATACCTTTTGCTTGTGGTAAAATTGAAGGAAGAAGTTTTGTCTTGTTTTTCTTGCTGTTTGAGAAACTTGCTTGGATACAGAGAACTGTGAAGCATTTGTAACAGTTGCTGACCTTTTGTAAATATCCTTGGCACTGAACCTGAAGTAAGGTAAATTCTACTTTGTTTTCCTGAAGAACCTTTTGCGTAACAAGGGAATAAAAACCTTTTTGTTTCACCCTGCTCAAGGCTTACACATCTATTTTCTGTGTGAAGAGGGACTACAAGGACCAGAATGCACTTGGTCTAAATGTTTTTCTTTCTTCAACAAAATTAAAATGTCCACCCTGACCCTTTGGCACACTGCCACTAGGAGGGACTGTGACAATAAACAATTCTGTATTCTGACGCGCGGCTGCACGTCTAACCGTGCGAGCAGGGAATTGCGTCTACATTTCGGACATACACGTTTTGGACGTATACAGCCGCCCTGCACATTTTTCTCACAATAGGGCTCTATATGTATTTTTTCTTCTGTTTGATTTTTCCTTTTTTGTTTGCCTATTGTATCTATTACTGTATATTCTTGTATCTATTAACTTCTTATCACAAGTTTATTTTTGTAATTTTGTTTAAAGCCTAATAAATATAAAATAACTAAAAAAAAAAAAAAACAGCTGTTAGTCGTACCATCTGGGATTTCCAATCTACTACAGCAAGAACAGTCAGTCTGTATTTGTTGGCCACCACAGGACTGTGGCAGCCTTTCACATCGCAGCTGTACCCAGTCTGCTAGCCATCACACACTGCATGTGCACAGAGCATCCATGTACACCCAGGCTTGGTACAAAGAGCATGGATAGCCAACAGCTAGTGAATTGACTGGAATGACAAGGAAAGAACTGCACCCACATAAAAGCAGTTTTATACTATAAAGCACAATGTGGATACATAGCTGTAACATGGTAACATCTCGGACAGAGTGAGAGTAGCCTCTCAGCATGAAATAGTAACATAGTATATGCTGGCAGATAAAAGACCAGTATGGTCTATCTAGTCTGCCCAAGAAGGTGTCAAGAGTAGGTGCACTTGCTGCTCCGTGCAGGTCACCCCTCTCCATGCCTTTTTTAGGGCTGCCCCCACTGCTCTGTGTAGGTCACCCCTATTTGTTCAGATTTAAGAGATAGTTATGCTTATTTTGATTTTATCCTATTGCTATAAATGGATCCAGTGTGTCTGTCTCATACCATTTTGAATTCTGTCACTGTGTTTGCCCCACCACTTCCATCAGAAGTGCATGCCAAGCATCCACCACCCTTTCAGTGAAAAAGTATTTACTGACATTGCCTTTCAGTTTACCCCTTACAGATTTATGTTATACCCTCTAGTTTTACAGCTTCCCCATCTTTAGAAGAGGTTTGTTTGTCCATTAATACTCTTTAAGTCTTTAAAGGTCTGAATCATATCTCCCATGTCCCTCCTCTCCTCCAGAGTGTACATATTTAGGTCTTCAAATCTCTTCTCATAAGTCTTCTGACGCAGGCTCCAAATCATTGTGGTCGCCTTCCTCTGAACCGCTTCCAGCCTTTTTATATCCTTTGCGAGAAACAATCTCCAAAACTGAACACAATATTCCAAGTGAGGCCTCACCAGTGACTTGTATAGTAGCATTAGTACCTCTTCCTTTCTGCTGGTAATTCCTCTCTGTATGCAACCCAACATCCTTCTGGCTTTTGCCACCGCCCTGTCACATTGTTTCACCACCTTGAGATTGTCAGAAACAATCACTCCAAGGTCCTTCTCCTGGTCCATGCACACCAATCTCTCGCCCCCTATCGGATACAATTCCCTTGGATTTCTGCTTCCCAGGTGCATGCCAGTGTACTTCTTCACATTAAATCTTAACTGCCAAGCATTAGACCATTCTTCCAACTTTTGTAGATCTTTCCTCATGTCCACATGTTCTCCACTCCTACAGGGGTGTCCACTCTGTTGCAAATGTTTGTGTCATCTGCAAAAGGATGGACTTTTCCATTCAGCCCTTCGGCAATATCACTCACAAATATATTGAACAGTATCGGTTTCAGGACCGAATCCTGGGGCACACCGCTAATCACCTTTCTTTCATCCGAGTGAGTTCCATTTACCATCACCTTCTGTCGTCTGTCAGTCCACCAATTTGTTATCCAGTTCGACATCTTGGGACCCATCCCCAAGCTATTGAG
The DNA here is from genome assembly GCA_033557465.1 of Ichthyophis bannanicus. Classification (NCBI taxonomy): domain Eukaryota; kingdom Metazoa; phylum Chordata; class Amphibia; order Gymnophiona; family Ichthyophiidae; genus Ichthyophis; species Ichthyophis bannanicus. The sequence continues at coordinate 1,361,593,124 of CM066032.1, read as the reverse complement.
TTTATTGATAAGCCTCCTATGAGGAACAGTATCAAAGGTTTTGCTGAAATCCAGGTAGATCACATCTATTGCATGCCCTTTATCCAGTTCTTTGGTCACCCAGTCAAAGAACTCAATCAGATTTGTTTGGCAAGATTGTCCTTTGGTAAAAACCATGTTGCCTCAGATCATGCAACCTGTTGGTTTCGAGGAAGTCCACTATTCTCTCTTTCAGGAGCGCCTCCATTTCTTTTCCCGCCACCAAGGTAAGGCTTACTGGCCTGTAGTTTGACACTTCTTCCCTATTATCACTTTTGTGAAGAGGTACCACATCTGCCCTTCTCCAGTCCTGTGGAACTTCTCCTGTCTCCAAGTATCTATTAAAAACATTCTTTAAAGGCCCTGCAAGAACCTCTCTGAGCTTTTTCAGTATCCTGGGATGTATCCCATCTGGTCTCATAGACTTGTCCACTTTCAGTTTTGCAAGCTGTTCTAACACATCATCATTTGTGAATGGTGTGATATCTAATCCATTCCCATTTGTATATTTGTCAATCAAAGGTGGTCCTTCTCCAGGATTTTCTCTAGTGAAAGCAGAGTAGAAGTATTTGTTTAGCATTTTTGCTTTTTCAATATCACTCTCTACGAATCCATTCGCAGCACTTTTGAGTCCTGCTATCCCACTTCTGATTTTCCTCCTCTCCCGAAAATACCTGAAAAAAGTTTTGTCGCCACACTTCACATCTTTAGCCATCTTTTTTTCTGCCTTTGATTTTACTATCCTTATTTTTATTTTTGTCTCTTTTAGTTTGATCTTGTATTCTTTTCTGTGTTCCTCTTTTTTGCAAGCTTCTGAATTTTGTGAAAGCTGTGTTTTTTGCCTTTATTTGTGCAGCCACTTCTTTGGAGAACCAAATAGATTTCCTTTTCCTCTTGCTTTTATTTTCTTTCCTTATATATGTATCTGTTGCACTTTATATTGCCTCCTTTCATTTAACCCATTGCAATTCCACTTCCCTTATCCCCTCCCACCCTACCAATTTCTCCTTCAGGTACTCAACCATTTGAAGTCAGCGTTTTTGAAGTCTAGGACTTTGAGCTTGCTGTGATTGGATTCTACCTTGGCTTTTATCTCAAACCACACTGTGTGATGATCACTGCTGCTCACATGGGCACCGACCTGGATATTTGGCATGCTATCTCCATTGGTAAGCACTAAATCTAGCACGGAGCTCTCCCTGTTCGGTTCCAATACCATTTGTTTAAATAACGCATCTTGGAAGGCATCCACGATTTTTTAACTTCTTTCCAGATTTTCAGAAGGAACACTCCAATCCACACTGGGTAGATTAAAGTCACCCAATATGATCACTTCCCCTTCATGGCCATCTTTGAAAAATCAACAATCAATTCACAATCCATTTCTTTGGTTTGAGTTGGAGGTCTGTAGACCACACCAGTATGGATGGCAGTGCCATCTCCTCTTTCCAACACAATCCACAGTGCTTCTTCTTTTCCCCATGTCCCCTGCATTTCAGCAGCTTTAATATTGCTTTTAATATACAGGGCTAGTCCTCCTCTTTTTCTACCCTCTCTATCTCTTCTAAATAGATTATAGCCAGCTATGGCTATATCGCATTCATGTGACTCATTAAACCATGTTTCTGTAATTGCCACAATGTCCAATCCATTTCCACCATTAGGGCTTCCAGATCAGAAATGTTGTTGGCTAGGCTTTGGGCATTGGTACTCATTGCTTTCTAGCATTTGTTGAATGGCTTGCCTGTCTTTTGCATGGATTTTGATCTACATGTCCTTTCCCGCTTGCCATTGATTTGTTGTTCCAAAGTGTGGCTGTTTCCAGTGTTTTGCTTTTTCTGGGAGTGACATACTGAACTTGCCCTTCCATCCATCACCCCCTTTCCCTAGTTTAAATGCTTGTCCACATACTGCTGGAATTTCTCACTTAGGATCCTTTTCCCTGCAGTGGAGAGATGTAGTCCATCAGTACAGTATAGTCTCTTGTTGATCCATTTGTTTCCCCAGTCACCTATATATCTAAATCCTTCTTGATTGCACCAGATTTGGAGCCATGTATTGAAGTTGTTTATGCAATGCAGCCTTTCTGCCCCCTTACCATGAACTTCTGAGAATGCTATAGTGTTAGCAATGGGCTTGAGTTTCACTCCCAGAGTCTGGAAGTGCCTTTGAACTGCAGAGGTACTGTTTCTAGCCAGATCATTTGTACCCAGGTAGATGACAATATCAGTTTTGGAGTGGTCACTTTCTGTACAAACTATAACAACAATTTGGTTTGTATTCCTGCTGGCTGAAGAGCCTGGGAGGCATTTGACCATCCTCTCTCCTTTGAGCTGTGTTCCCAAGTTGGTGCCTCTCTTGATGGAATCTCCAAGGAGTAGTAGTTTTCTGTTTTGTGATTTTTTTTTCCTATTTGGTACATTATCAGTAGATTTGGCATTAAATCTATCATTTAAGGGCTCTTCAGTTTCCACAGACTGGGCACCCTCATTATCCAAGGTAGAGAAGGCTTTATGCAAGGATATCTCTTGATGTATAGGGTATCTCTTTGTTACAGATCACAACCTACCAGAACCCACTGTGATCCATTTGTTCCTGGGCTATTTTATTCTTTATGGAAGTGGTGGTGGATTTTGATCAGGCTTTTTGCAGACACATATTCGGATGGCTCTGACATTTACCTAACCTCTGACTCATAAACCTCCTGTGCTAAAGACTCTATTTCATACAAGACTCAGAATCCTCTTCCTTTCATTTGTGTAGCCTTTGACTTTGGACTTGTAATGCGTTTTGGTTTCCTAGACTATGGGATGCTGTTCCAAGGGCTGCAGAGCAGAGATGGCATCCATCTGTCCAAGAAAGGTCAACGCGTCTTCGGTAGTAGACTGGCTAATCTACTGACGAGGGCTTTAAACTAGATTTGTTGGGGATGGGTGAAGAAAGCCCCCAGGTAGGAGAAAGCTCCCAGGTAGGTGATACATTAAATACCTTTATGGAAATGGGTATCAGGGGTAACATATGGAAAGCAGTGTGTATAAATTCCCGTAGCATGGGAAATAAGATCCCTGATGTTGAAGCTTTGGAGGGAGTGGCTGACTTGGATTTAGTGGCAGTTATAGAAACATGGTTCACAGAAAACCATGATTGGGATGTAACTATACCTGGCTATACTTTATTCAGAAAGGACAGGGTAGGAAGAAGGGGAGGAGGAGTGGCACTATATGTAAAAGCTACTATTAAAGCTTTGGAATTACAGAGCTTAAAAGGGAGAGAGGAGGCATTGTGGGTTAAACTAGAAAGAGGGAAAGAGAAATCTATTTACATTGGTGTGATATACAGACCTCCCTCACAAGAGGAAGAGGTGGACAGAGAGTTAATTGAAGACATATGCAGCATTGCTAGGAAAGGGGAAGTGCTACTGATAGAAGATTTCAATATGCCAGATGTTGATTGGCACATTCCTGTTGCAGAATTATCAAGAAATAAGGAGATCCTGGATTCTCTACAGGGAGAACTATTCAGGCAATTGGTAATGGACCCCACACGTGAAGGGGCCATACTGGACTTGGTGCTTACCAATGATGGAAGTGTTTCTGATGTTGTAGTAGATCATTTTGCATCCTGTGATCACCAGATGGTGTGGTTCAGTATTTGGACTAGGGCTGTTAGAATCCATTCAAAGGTGAGGATCTAAGACTTTAGGAAGACTAACTTTGCCAAGATGGGCCAATACCTCAGGGAGTCATTAGTGGGATGGGAACAGCTGGGGGTTGTAGAAAAACAGTGGACAAAACTGAAAGGGGATATTTTAAGGGGAACCAACCTTTTTGTTAAAATGGTAAATAAAGGTAAAAGGAAAAGGAGACCGCTATAGCTTTCGAAAGAAGTAGCTGAAAAAGTGAAGAAAAAGAGGGAGGCCTTCAAGAAATACAAGAGATCACAGAAAGAGGAAGACAGGCATCTATATTTTGAAAAACTTAGAGAAGCTAGCAAAGTAGTCAGGAAGGCAAAGATTCAAAAGGAGGCGGAAATAGCCAATGCAATAAAATGGGGGGATAAGCAATTTTTCAGATATGTTAGTGAGAAGAGGAAGGACAAAAGTGGTATTGTCAGACTCAAGGGTGAAGTGGAGGAATATGTAGAAGCTGATGAGGATAAAGCAAAATTGCTTTACAAATATTTCTGTTCTGTGTTCACAGATGAAGAACCAGGAGCAGGACCTCAGAAAACACCCACAAACAGGAACAGAAGCGAGGGACATCTTGAACAATTTTCAGAAGACTGTGTTCGTGAGAAATTAGCTCAACTTAAAGTAGACAAAGCGATGGGACCTGATGGGATACACCTTAGAATACTGAGGGAACTTGGGGACATTCTAGCAGCTCCACTGACTGACCTTTTCAATGCCTCATTGGAGTCGGGCTTGGTGCCAAAGGACTGGAGAGAGGCTCATGTGGTGCCTTTGCACAAAAGCGGAAGTAAGGATGTGGTTGAAAACTACAGGCCGGTTAGGTTAACTTCGGTGGTGAGTAAATTATTGGAAATGCTGCTGAAAGAGAAAATAGTGAGGTTTCTGGAGTCCAGTGGATTACAAGATCCGTGGCAGCATGGATTCACCAGAGACAGGTCTTGTCAGACAAATCTGATTGATTTCTTTGACTGGGTGACCAGGGAGTTGGACCAAGGGAAAGCCCTAGATGTGGTGTATTTAGATTTCACTAAAGACTTTGACACTGTTCCTGACAGGCGACTTATGAACAAACTGAGCGCCCTAGGGATGGGCCCTAATGTTACTGCTTGGATTAGAAATTGGTTGGGTGGGAGGCGACAAAGAGTACAGGTAAATGGAGCTCACTCTGAGGAGAAGGATGTAACCAGTGGTGTGCCCCAGGGATCTGTCCTTGGTCCAATTTTTTTTAACATCTTTGTTAGTGATATAGTGGAAGGGCTGTCCGGTAAAGTTTGCCTCTTTGCAGATGATACAAAAATATGCAATAGAGTAGACACCCAGGAAGGTGTAAATAACATGAGGGGGGATCTAGCTAAGCTTGAAGAATGGTCTAGAATTTGGCAGCTGGGTTTTAATGTTAAAAAATGTAAGGTCATGCATTTGGGCTGCAGCAATCCAAGGGAGCAATATACTGTGGTATAGGGGGTGAAGTACTTTTGTCCACTAAAGAAGAGCGGGACCAGGCGTGGTTGTGTCTGATGGTCTTAAAGTAGCTGAACAGGTAGAAAAGGTGATGGCAAAAGCTAGAAGGATGCTTGGGTGCATACGGAGAGGAATGGCTAGCAGAAAAAAGGAGGTGATAATGCCTCTGTATAAGTATTTGGTGTGACCTCATTTGGAGTATAGTGTGCAATTCTGGAGACTGCACCTTCAAAAGCATGTGAACAGGATGGAGTCGGTGTAGAGGGTGGCTACTAAAATGATTAGTGGTCTTCATTATAAAGCATATGATGACAGACTTAAGGTTCTTAATATGTACACCTTAGAGGAAAGGCAGGATAGAGGTGATATGATTGAGATGTTTAAATACCTCCATGGCATAAATGTTCAGGGAGAGAGCCTCTTTCAATTGAAAGCAATTTCTGCTATGAGGGGACATGGGATGAGGGAGAAGGGAGATAGATTCAGGAGTGATTTGCGGAAATATTTCTTTATGGAAAGAGTAGTGGATCTGTGGAATAGTCTCCCAGTGGAGGTGGTAGAGATGAGGACAGTAACTGAATTTAAAAAAGCATGGGACAAACACAGAGGATCTCTAAAGGTAAAAAGGGGACTGTTGTAGTTGTTGATATGGAAGGACAGACTAGATAGGCCATGTGGTCTTTTTCTATCGTCATATTTCTATGTTTCTATGTTTCTACACATCAGGACATAGCATTCCTGATCCTCAGGCTGACCTTCTACCCATGACCCCTTGCTCATATACACACTGGCCTTGTGTTTGGAGCCACAGAGCAGCTGTGCGGATTTATCAGTCCATGAGTTTATAGGTGGTAATTGTTAGAGTGCATAAGGACATGACTTGGGGTGTGCGTTTGTCTGCTTAGCTGTCTGCGGGCTCTGTGCCATATCTGTCTGACAGGGTCTGGTTGGAAGGTATGTGAGAGGGACGTCTTTTGAGGTCTGTATGTTGCACAGCTCTGATATGCTGCTGGTGCAACTGACATGCATGTCATAGTTCTTGGATATGTGCAGTGAAAGGGGATAACCATGTTACCTGAATGCATACATTCCAGGCCATAATGTCCTAGCAGAATGTCCAATTGCATGGTGTGTGCTTGTGTGCAATTCCTATACAACTTTCACATGTGACAGACCACAGTGGGTAATGTGGATTCATATATGTCTCAGATGGTTCTGTTCAACTGCATACTGAATTCTGGAGGGGTCACCAGAACACTCACAGATTCTAGTCAGGTGAGAGAGCAGAATGCTCATGTTTTCCTCCAATCTTGGCTGCTCTCATATTGCATAGTATTCCTGACTCAGTGAACTCTTTACGTATCATAGGCACCTTTCCACTCAAAATGTGCAGGTCTGGGCATCCTGCTCCAAGGCCCAGCCCATCCAGTAGTCACACTAGCCATGTCCCAGGGTCCACAGCTGGTAGTAGGCAGCATGCCATTCAATCCATCCCTCCCTGCAAGCGTGCCCCAGCCTCCGCCTAAGTGCTGCTGGTGATCTTATTTCTGAAGCACACAGCTAATCACACCATGACGCTCCTGCCCCACTCCACCATGGGCTGTAAACACAGGTGCCACTGCCATTGACCTTGGAAGGGAGGGAGCAGGACTTGCTCTGCTGTGTCTGCTGCTCACATGTCTGGCACTGACAGTGGCAACTGCTGAGTTGCACCTGCAACACAGCGCCGGAACACAGATCTCTCCAGCTGTAGGCTGTAGTCACTGTGCCATCACCCCTACCGTTGCACACCACTGACAAGACAGTATGGTAGCAGTGGGGTTAGCAGACCTCCCTTCTGACTGCGGCAGCATGTATGTGTGCTGCCTCTGTCACAGCAGAGTCATACCGGCCACCACAAATGTTCATCCTAGGCAGCTACCTTGTTTGCCTAGTGGACCTGCCTGCCCCACATATTCACCCATATGACACCTCCTTTGCCACATTGGCACCATCAACATAGTGCCCTGTCATGATAGGGCACTCTGCTGTTGCTGCTAATGGAGCACTGCTATCACTTTCTTGGAATCCCTTGTGTGTGTAGCACATTGCAAACATTTGAATTGGCTCTCTCACCTCTAAAGTACCCCTTTTCGGGAGGTTTTACTTGGCATTAGAGCTTCCAACACTGAGGGATCTAATACTCGATTGTGCAAACTGGCAGTAAGGGAGCAGATGCAGTCAATGCCCATTCTTCGCCCCATTAACATCTACTCTCCACCTCTTTTTCCCTTAAGTTTGCAGGCATCTCTAACACTCGCTAATGTAGCATTATCGGCCCTTTCCACAGTGTTAAGGGTGCAAAAGTGCCAAATAACAGGCATTAATGGCACACTTGCTCCCTTAATCCTCTTTAGTAAACATACCCCCAAGTGTTTTGAAATTGGCCACACTCAGGGCTCTTTCTGAGGGAGTACCAGCATCTTTTTCATTGCCTGCTAAAAATGACCCATGGCCCTCATGTATTAATGAAAGAGCCCTGCATACGAGTACAGTACCTTTTTGCTAGAAAAATACACTGGCCATACCTACTCCAATATTAGAAAAAAAGTCTAGTTGACAACACAATTCAGTTTTACTATTCTGTGTTGAATTTCCATTTTGGGGGGAAATTATTGAAAAACTCAGCTTATTCTCAATTAAATGATTTTTTAAAATTAAAATTGGGTTTTACATAAATTTCAATTATATTTCCATGCTAATTATAGCACATAAACAGTTTTTTCATTGTACATAATTACTTGTGTTTTCAGGGGGAACTTCACTTCTCTGGTAGATCCCTTTTGCTGCACACACACGTGATGGAGCTCTCCCTGGTGAGACCATGCCCCTCCCAGATCACTCCGGTGAAAACAGCAGGCGATATGGGAGCTGTACAGCAGTGTCATGTTGGGAGGTATGTGAAGGAGCATGCTGTGGGGATGGGACTTGATGATGGTGTAATTGCAAATGCATTTGAGCATTACAGCTTTGCGGACAAGATGCGTACAGGCACAGCTAGTGTCACCACTCACCCTCCCAGAGGCATTTAGCGTGGGCAAGGCAAGTGGGTAGTTGTGTTTCTTATACTGTGAACTTTAAATGGAGGTTTTGGAAAGGCCTCCTGGGTAATGTAGTCCTACAGTAGTAAGAATGAGTCCAAGTTGTGCACGAGTGGTTCAGGTTAAATTAGGATTTATTGCCCCTCCCGGGGTTGGATGTTGATGACCATGAACAAAGAATATATTTACAAAGAAACCATATTCCTGATGTGAACAAAAATAGGCAACTTAAATAATGCTTATCTTCAGCTGTTATGGAATCAAAAAGAATAAAACAGTTTCCCTCCAAAATACTTCTTTTGGCTGTTTTTCTTCCTTCAGCAAAATCCAGTATTATTAACAAAGGGACTGCACATTGTCTGCCACCATATAAGAGCAGTCCATAAACACTTCAGACTCAGGGGGTTGATAAGGGTCCCACTGCATAAGATCACCTTCTTCCTTAAGGTCCTTTAGAGAGGGTTCTTCTGCCTGCCATGCAAACCTCTCCGTTCCAATTACAGGGTTCCCTTCCCCCAACCTGCTCTGTGAGTCTGGGTGTTTGGCTTCCTGTGCACACAGCCCTCTGTAATTAAAAGGATATACGTTTCCCTCTTCTGTTTGGCTACAGGGAATTCTGTGTCTGCCTTTAGAATTGCTTTCTCCCAGGAATCTCCCTTGGCTACAAAAAGGTTGGTAAAACTTTTCTCTCCCCTTTGATAAAAGCTTGGTATCAGGGAAATAAGCTTTACCTGCAGGCTGTCTGTTGTGAGCACAGAGTGGTTGTCTTTTCTGGTTCCCAGAGTAAACGTCTCTGCTTTTTGGATAGTAAAAATCCCCAGTGCTTTTTGTAGTTGAGCACTGCTCCCTAGGAACTGGACTTGAATATCTTCCCCAGCTCTCTTCCTCTGAGAAGTTCCTCCGAGTGGAATTGGGATTTCTTTCCCTTTTCCCTTCTCTCAGCCACAGACCTTGGCTGCCCTCGGAGTATCTATCTTTCTCTGGTTTTCTCCTTCTTTCAGCTTTCTCCACGCTTGCTGTGCTGCCTTTTCCTTCTGTCTCCGTATCTGAGACTATGGGGCATGTTTACTAAAATCCGCAAAAGAGCGCGCCGCAAAATAGCGCACGGCAACGCGGCACTGAAACGCGCAGAAACGCGTTTAAACGCCCCGCACACGTGCGTGTCACCCCCGCACAGGTACGCGGCTCACTAACGGGCCCCGTACAAGTGCGGGCCCGCAAATGTCCGATAGAGGCGTGGAACGGCGAAAGGAGGGCGGAGGAAGGCTCCGGAGGGGCGGAGGGACGGGGTCAATGGGTGGAGAGTGGGAGGGGAGAGGCTCCCCGCACAGTATCGAGCCCGAATTTCCATGTAAAAACTACCGCGAGTGAAACACTCGCGGTAGAAAGCATTTAAAGGGAAGAGAAACCATTTCCGTCAGCAATGTACAGGAAAACCGGGGAAACCAGCAAAACGTGAGCAGTGTGATACATGTGCACAGCACAAAAGTGAAAATAAACATAGAAAATGACCACAACAGAACTATTAAAAATAGCAATTCAGCTGGGGAACAGTTATAGTGATGGGCAAATACAGAAATCACACCCAGCAAAGCTCCAGAAACAAGAAATGAATTTTGGAAGGGTCTACTGAGAGGAGACTCTTCCAAAAAACATTTCCACGTTTTGGAGCTTTCCTGGGAGTGTTTGCTATGGTTGCCCATTAATATCACTGTTGCCCAGCGTGGTGATATTCTGTCCCACATTTCCCGTGGTCAGTTCCGGGGTTTATGTGCACGTTTGTCACCAGACAGGGTGCATATGCCCACAGTAGACTTGCGTAGAGCAGGGTTTGTGACTCCATCCTGCCAGGCTTACTGCCTCCAGGGGCTGCACTGTCTCTGTGGCCAAAGTGTGGTACAGCAGACAGAGTCATTACCTCTAGAACCAGAGGGCAGAGGTTCAAAACCCAGCTGGGGTACCTGCCAGCCCAGTCCCTATATTTTACCCACCACTAAATAAAGATAGCGCAGACACCCCTGTATGCATGGGGAAAACACCCATATTTTACCCAACACCGCACACACACCACAACAATGGGCATTACCTACAGCCAAGTCCCCCAAATGCAGTCCCATACTGCCACAGTGCAATCAGGTCAACTGCTTTTTCTGAGAGACGGTCATGCCAGCATGTTGGCGGACAAGTACATGTGGTGCAGGGGGCAGTGGCTGCTAACCACAGAAGACAGAGGCCTAGCCATGTGCAGGCTGGCACAGTCCACTGCAACAGACAGGTCCTGCCGGATCCACAGTCATGGACAGTCCAGGGAATCCAACCAATCTGTGGCTACACAGTGGTGCAGTGCACACAGACAGTGCATACAAGAACAGAAGGTCACAGGTTCAAAGCCCAGCTGGGGCTACTGCCAATCCTGCCCACATATTTTTCCCACAACTAAACAGTGATAGTAAGGACACACCTTTCATGGCGGGGACATATGCAATGGTAAGACATCTATCTTTTACCCCACTGAGCACAGACACCATGAACAGGGGCAGTACCTAGAGCAGAATCACCCAAATGCAGTCCTGGTGGGCCACACACCAGTCAGGTTCCATGCTGACACTCATACAAATGCCTGTGCTGTATATCTATGCACCACCCCCATGGCATGTAGATGTAGTCCATGCATATTCATGAGGGATAGCAGGAAAACCCGAACAGTGTGATGCACACCTGGACTGGAGTTGGGAATCTGTGCCGTAAAGCAGCAGCCATCAAGGGCAGACACACCCACACCCACAGGCCCCATTGGCCAATGTCACCTGGAAAGGCAGAACATTGGACCGTGCATGCAGCACCCAAAACGAGCACTTGCATAACTTACCAATGTCACCCTACACCTGAGGTATACGGTACACAGCTCGGAGACGTTTGCTAGGAGCACAGGCAGGCAGTTATCCATACGTTACGTACATACTGCTAGTTGGCCCCATCCAAACAATCTGTTAGGTGTTTGCGGGGCATGCTCCAGGCCTGGCCTCTGACGGTGCTTACCACCCTGGGGAGTGACCACCAGCTGTAATGCGTACCATATCCATGCCTTGCCGTGCTCAGGACCGGTTTGGTGGGCAAGGCTACTTACCCCCTCAATCGTAGCACCATGATGGCAGAGGTGTGGAAGTGTGTGTCTGTCTATACAGTGGGTGTTGGCTGCAAGCCCCTTCAACAGCCCGCACTGCCAGCACTGTTGCCAGTATTGGCCAGTCAATGTGCATAATGAGGTGCAAGGTACCATGGGTATAGCCAGGGCAGGATGGCGTGGCCAGGATGCATCTGCACTGGGCATAGGGCCCTGGCAGGGACATTGGCTGGGATATTGTAGTGTCCGGCCACCACCTACACAGACAGGGTGGCCAAAGCATGTCCATCTGGGGGATCACGCTCACCCTGACTGTGCAGTGACCACAGCATGGCTAGGCCCCCCCATAGTGCTGTATAGTAGTTCTCTCATGTGATATATATGGGTTTCTCTTTGGGGCCCAGTCACTGATATATCTGCTTGCTGTGTATGCAGACAGCCCAATTCTGGGTGCATGCATCTCCATTGGGGACATGCACTATGGACTAACCAGCAGACTGTTTGTAGCTGGTAAATGTCTTGCTATAATGGCTTGCAGGGTGCAGTGGCTGTTGGCTTGCTGCAGGGGAATATCTGGTGGTGGAGTGCAGCTTACCATACCCTGGGCTTATGTCTGTCTGCTATTGTGTTATGGCTGTGTATGGAGCTTCCTGGGGGGGGTGGTGGTGTTCCTCAGCAGGACTGGGGTTGATGTTGCCCTGTACTGCCACCTTTGCAGGGAGGTAGAGTGTGGATCCCTTGATGGGGACCATGTTTGCCACGGGGGGGGGGGGGGGGTGCCTGATGGCGGCAGACAGGGATATCCATGGTGTTTGTGCATAAACTAGCTATCTTACACATTAACACTGCTTTGGAATGCCCGCTTGGCCTCCATCAGCCATGGCAGGTGTTGTTGACCTGGTCCTGGCCACCTCATTGCACACTCAGGGTGAGCACAGTACCCGCACGATGTAACGGTGTGTGGCTACTCTGTGCCAGTAAAACACCCGGTCAGTGCCCCCTACTAGGCCAAGGTGCTGTGTGGGTGCACCCGGTCACTTCCCCCAACAGGGCCGAGGTGCTGTGGGGGTGCATTCCCCATCTTGTGTCCATCTGCGGACAGCTAATTTGCATGTGCAGTGCATCATGGGTACGGGTGGCCTAACCCATCCTGTTGACACCAGCAGACTGTCTGTGAGGTGACGTGTAGGCTATCTGCAGCCAGCCAGGGGCCTGCTTACAGCTATGGAGCTGTAGTGCAATGGTTACATCACTGCCTATGCAGCTAGAGGTCATGGGTTCAAACCCACAGTGGGGCCCTTTGGTAGGGCTGTCCACAGCTTTATTTTTATTTACTGTACATATGTCTATGCCGGCAAGACCACCCTCAGCTTACTATACTCATTAGGTGCCTCTGAGGGTGCTTCATAGGGCGCCCTGTAGGCCACCTTATGGTTGCCATCCCTATAGGGTGCACTATACATTATCCTGTGTCGCAACATACATGCTGCCCTATAGGGGTCATTCAAGGGTGCCTTGGCGAACAGTGCACTGTAACATGTGCCTTATGGGCCGCCGTATGTTAACATGCTGGGAGAGTGCGTTTGCTAGTAGTGATAACAAAATAAAATTATACAGCCTCCTACAGCACTCCACAACATAATACCTCAGCAGGCATTTTTCACTGGGCATTGTGAGGAGTTGAACCCCTGATCCCTGCACCATTGGTCAGTGTTTTAACCATTGTGCTGTGGCTCTGGTCCTGTGCTTGTGCATCAGCGCGCCGCCTTGTGCCTATCAGCGCGCCGCCTTCTGCCGCCCAAGGGGACCAGTGCGCCGCCTTCTGCTGCCCAAAAATAACTGTGCGCCGCCTTATGCCGTTCCAAATTAATTTGCCTCCTAAAACAATGTTAATCATTACAGTTACTGCCTCAGCTGACCTTTGTTGTTGCGCACACTGGGGGATTGAACCCATGGCCCCTGCACCATTGGTCAGTGTCTTCACCGTTGTACCACGGCTCTGTTGTTTTGTATACTCAGCAGCGCGCCACTTTGCCTTTCCACGCGCTAATGTCGACCCCCGCACATTAGCGCGACGCACACACGTCCGGTTGCTTACTACCGTTTTTTTTCTATTTTCTGCCTGAACCGCCCACTCCTTATATGGCACAGGCACACTAGCGCGGCCCCGCACGTTAGGAATGTTTAGTAAACATGCCCCTATGTCTGTGACTTTCTCCTTCTCCTTCTCTTTTTCTGTCCTATATTTAACTAAAGGCTTTTTATCTAAGTTTCTTTCTCCGTTGTGCTGAGCCACACCTCCCACCAGGTGTTCCCACTTCCCTGATGAGGCAGGAGCTAGCTCAGGGGATGGGCGTTCCCTAACACTCTGTGACGTTCTTTGTTTAGGGTTTCCATGCCAACCCTCCATGCTTGTTTCAGCACTGACAGTTCTGGTTTCACTTTGTAGTGAATCCTCTGTCTCCATCGGTTCTGAACCGTGCACTTCACGACATATCCCCCGCCTTAAAATATTACGTACTGCCGTATCTCCCGGACAGTACGTAATACGCGAGAGTGCGTCCGCATTGCCGTGTATCTTACCCGCCCTATGTTGGACTACAAAATTGAAAGCCTGTAGGGCTAAATGCCATCTTGTGAGCCGGGCGTTGGAATTCCGCATTTGATGTAGCCATTTCAACGGAGCATGGTCCGTTATAAGGAGGAACTTCCTGCCCGTTAAATAAAAACAGAATGCCTCGACTGCCCATTTAATGGCCAGGCATTCTTTTTCGACAGTCAAATAGTTTTTCTCGGCCTTGGAGAGCTTTCGACTGATGTAGGTGACCGGGTGTTCTACCCCCTCAAATTCCTGGGAAAGTACTGCACCTAACCCACTCTCTGATGCATCAGTCTGCACCACAAATGGTAGACTGAAGTCTATCCCTCTCAAAATTGGGGCTGTGCAGAGCTTCCCCTTGAGGGTGGAAAAAGCTGTTTCAGCCTCTGGGGTCCATCGAACTCTATTAGGGGCGTTCTTTTTTAGCATCTCGGTGAATAGAAGGCTCTCATCTGCAAACCGAGGTATAAACCTTCTATAGTAACCGATGAGCCCTAAAAAGCTGCGCACCTGTTTCTTGGTGACGGGACGGGGGAAATCCCGGACGCTCTGGACCTTATTGGCTAATGGCTTCACTGTCCCTCTCCCCACTAGGTGACCTAAGTATTTCGCCTCCTCCGTGGCAAACCTACACTTTGCGGGGTTCAGGGTTAAGCCTGCTTTCCGCAATGCCCGTAGTACTGCCTCTACCCTCGCCAGGTGTTGGGCCCACGTAGTACTATAAATGACTATGTCATCCATATACGCTAAGGCGTAATCATGGTGGGGCCTCAACACCTGGTCAACTAACCGCTGGCACGTGGCTGCCGCACCATGTAATCCAAATGGCATTCGTCGAAAGTGATATAAGCCAATTGGTGTACTGAATGCTGTTTTCGGTTTTGAGTCACGTGTGAGGGGAATTTGCCAGTACCCTTTTGTTAAATCTAAAGTGGTCAGGTATCTGGCTTGGCCCAATCGATCCAGCAAGTCGTCGATGCGTGGCATCGGGTACGCAGCGAATTGTGAAATATCGTTGACTTGTCTGAAATCGATACAGAACCTGAGCGTGCCATCGGGCTTCGGGACTAAAACTATGGGGCTGGACCATGGGCTGTATGACTCCTCAATTATCCCCATTGCTATCATTTCTTTAACCTGCCTGATCACTTCGGCCTTCTTGGCCTCAGGCATACGGTAGGGCCGCTGTCTGATAATGCGCCCTGGTGTTGTGATCACCTCATGGGCGACTAGGTGAGTTTCGCCTGGCTTGGTTGTGAGGACATCTTTAAAGTTCCCCAATAGTTGGGTCAGCTCCTGCCGCTGAAACTGGGATAAAGTTTCACCTAACCTTGGCTCTGGCCGCTCCCTCCAATCCGAGGTTTGTGGCCCAAGGTCCTCCTCTCGCTTTTCCTCAGCTAGGGCTGTCATCCCTTTTATTTCCCTCTGACCCGTAGAACCAAAACCACCCTCCCCCCTGTCTGTGGGTGTTAGTGCTGGGACCTCTTCCACTACCGGGAATCCTACCCGTTCGCACACTAATTGCGCAATTCGGTCTCCCTCCCGAATTTTAAAATCCTCCGCCCCGAAGTTAAAAATGAGAATTTTTACAGGGCCTCGATAATCGGGGCCTATTACTCCCGCTCCAATATCTATGGAATTTTTAACGGCAAGGCCCGACCTAGGAGCTATTCTCCCATAACATCCTTCGGGCAGCTTAATTTGGATCCCGGTATTCACTAGGGTTTTTCCTCCCTTTTCCACCACCGTGTTTTCAGAACTGAAAAGATCATACCCAGCGGACCCGCTAGAAGCTCTTTGGGGGCCTTTGGCCTTTGGTGTCATTCGGCAAAACTGTAGCACGAATTTCGCCTTCCCCGGGGGTACCCCTTTGACTCGGGTCTGGGTTGGACTAGGAGCTTTTTTTGGATTCCCGAACAGAGGCGCAGGAATTTTGGCTGTTAAAGCCTCTGGACCAGTTCCTGTCATCTCTGTTGGGGGTAATGTACCCTTATAGCCTAACCGGCTAAGGCCTTCACCTATCTCTTTATAAAAAGGTGGCCAATCGCGCCCTAAGACCATCTCATGGGGTAGTTTGGGAACTACCGCGAACAATAGAGTGTATGTGGTTCCTAACCCCTTCACGGTTATTTCGTGTAAGGGATAAGGCGATGAAGCGCCGTGTACACATCTCACGCGTACTTGGCCTTCTGCTTGGCTCGGGGGCGACGAACAGCGCCTCACGATGGCCTCCCAGAGTGTGCGAGAAATCATACTCTGGTCTGCCCCCGAGTCAAGCAGTGCCAGCGTGTCGATGCCTTCTACTTGAACGGGTAGCAGAAACCCCTCCTGGACTGGTTTATCCACCCCAGACATCAGGACAGTTCTTTTGGTGCATTCCCTTTTAAAATGCCCCACTTTCCCACACAGATAACATTTACCCTTGGGTGTAAACACATTCGCTCTGGGCACAAAAACACTCTCATCATTCCCATTTCTAACATTCACAGTAGTCATTGCATATTTTCCACTATAGGGAACCTTTCCCTTTTTAACATTGCACAAACCTGCAGCTTGCAGTATGCTGCATTCCGAGGGGTCAGCTATTTGGGCCTCCAGAAACCGGTCCGCCAAATTAGCTGCTTCCTCGGTAGTCTTGCAATCCTGTAAGGTGAGGTACATCCTCATTTCTCTAGGTACAGCCTGTACAAATTGTTCTAAAATAACTGTATCTAATACATTTTCCATCGTCTTAGTTTCTGGACTTAGCCATTTCCAAGCCAGATTTTTCAGACGTTGTTGTAACGCCTTTGGAGTTTCTTGAGGCCTCAGGCGGGCTTCCCTGAATAGCCTCCTATAATGTGAGGTTGTCAGCCTTAACCTGTCTTTTACCGCTCTTTTTATTTCCATATAGTCGCCTGCAAGAGCGGCTGGCATGGCTTTGTAGGCTGACAGGGCTTCGCCTGTCAGCGAAACTGCAAAGCGCGTAGCCCACTGACTATCAGGCCATCTTAACGCCTGCCCAATACGCTCAAACGCATCTATAAAATCGTCAATGTTATCAGTTGGACTCAATTGTCCTAAAGAGAATGCATGACTTGCGTTCATTGGGGGTCCTGGCATAACCATAGGATTCTCCATCCGTGGTTCTCGGCGTTCTCTTAGAAGTGCTGTCACCGCGTCCAGCAGCGGCTTTTGCTGCTCTCTCATGAGTGTAGCGTTTTCCTCCTGGATGTGCTTGGCAAGTTCCATCTGTAGGTCCCATTGCTTCCGCATCCACGCTATCACGTCCTGGGCCTCCATCTCGTGTCAGCACCTGCAATGAAAGAGACAGAAAAAAAAACCCAAGTGCGGCTCCCTTTTCAGGTTTTTTTTTTTTTTTTTTTTTTTTCAACCCCACAGCGCCCCCTTTTCCTGATATCCTCCCTCACTTATGCCCAGGTGCTATTACCTGAGGCTTCATGTAGAGGTCTGCATTTCAGGAAAAGAAGCTGTGTCTTGTCTTTTTCTCTCTTGCAGCCTTCTGGTAGCCCACTTGCTTGTGCAGAAGTCCTGGTGCCGTAGTTTCCTCTGGTGTCCTTCATTCAAGGTCAAGCATCCGAAAAACTACGCCAGATATGTCACCACTCACCCTCCCAGAGGCATTTAGCGTGGGCAAGGCAAGTGGGTAGTTGTGTTTCTTATACTGTGAACTTTAAATGGAGGTTTTGGAAAGGCCTCCTGGGTAATGTAGTCCTACAGTAGTAAGAATGAGTCCAAGTTGTGCACGAGTGGTTCAGGTTAAATTAGGATTTATTGCCCCTCCCGGGGTTGGATGTTGATGACCATGAACAAAGAATATATTTACAAAGAAACCATATTCCTGATGTGAACAAAAATAGGCAACTTAAATAATGCTTATCTTCAGCTGTTATGGAATCAAAAAGAATAAAACAGTTTCCCTCCAAAATACTTCTTTTGGCTGTTTTTCTTCCTTCAGCAAAATCCAGTATTATTAACAAAGGGACTGCACATTGTCTGCCACCATATAAGAGCAGTCCATAAACACTTCGGACTCAGGGGGTTGATAAGGGTCCCACTGCATAAGATCACCTTCTTCCTTAAGGTCCTTTAGAGAGGGTTCTTCTGCCTGCCATGCAAACCTCTCCGTTCCAATTACAGGGTTCCCTTCCCCCAACCTGCTCTGTGAGTCTGGGTGTTTGGCTTCCTGTGCACACAGCCCTCTGTAATTAAAAGGATATACGTTTCCCTCTTCTGTTTGGCTACAGGGAATTCTGTGTCTGCCTTTAGAATTGCTTTCTCCCAGGAATCTCCCTTGGCTACAAAAAGGTTGGTAAAACTTTTCTCTCCCCTTTGATAAAAGCTTGGTATCAGGGAAATAAGCTTTACCTGCAGGCTGTCTGTTGTGAGCACAGAGTGGTTGTCTTTTCTGGTTCCCAGAGTAAACGTCTCTGCTTTTTGGATAGTAAAAATCCCCAGTGCTTTTTGTAGTTGAGCACTGCTCCCTAGGAACTGGACTTGAATATCTTCCCCAGCTCTCTTCCTCTGAGAAGTTCCTCCGAGTGGAATTGGGATTTCTTTCCCTTTTCCCTTCTCTCAACCACAGACCTTGGCTGCCCTCGGAGTATCTATCTTTCTCTGGTTTTCTCCTTCTTTCAGCTTTCTCCACGCTTGTTGTGCTGCCTTTTCCTTCTGTCTCCGTATCTGAGACTATGTCTGTGACTTTCTCCTTCTCCTTCTCTTTTTCTGTCCTATATTTAACTAAAGGCTTTTTATCTAAGTTTCTTTCTCCGTTGTGCTGAGCCACACCTCTCACCAGGTGTTCCCACTTCCCTGATGAGGCAGGAGCTAGCTCAGGGGATGGGCGTTCCCTAACACTCTGTGACGTTCTTTGTTTAGGGTTTCCATGCCAACCCTCCATGCTTGTTTCAGCACTGACAGTTCTGGTTTCACTTTGTAGTGAATCCTCTGTCTCCATCGGTTCTGAACCGTGCACTTCACGACACTAGTCAGCCAATAACTCCCACAGGTTGCAACTACTTACTGGAAACTAATCTTCTACCCATAAATGGTGTCTCACAGTTTGTGGAGTTGCAGAAGAACTGACCATGCAGCATATTGTATGCACAGCCATAAAGCCTGAGCATTTCATACATGCACAGTGCATTACTACTGCTCACAGTCCTCTGGACAACACTTACCAACAAACACATGATGCCACTGTCCAAAAGAAGTGTAAGTTGGCATTTTTACTTGGCCCTTAGGATTCCTTTAATGCTTGGATTTTGCTATTGCCCTCACTGAGAATACATACT
The DNA here is from genome assembly GCA_033557465.1 of Ichthyophis bannanicus. Classification (NCBI taxonomy): domain Eukaryota; kingdom Metazoa; phylum Chordata; class Amphibia; order Gymnophiona; family Ichthyophiidae; genus Ichthyophis; species Ichthyophis bannanicus. The sequence continues at coordinate 1,361,573,857 of CM066032.1, read as the reverse complement.
TTGCTAAGGCCCGCTCAATGTGTGGGCGCTATTGGTGTACTCTGCCATCCAGCAGGTGTTGGTGCAGCTTCTCAGTGTGGCTGGAGACTGTCAGGACTTATGCTAGATGAGATGGGGAGGATTGCATCTGTGGATGCAGATTATGGAAATGTAGGATAAAGTTAACATACCTGGATATATCATTCTTGATCCACAGGCTGAGTCTTGAACCCATGACCCTTCTCTTTTACACACAGTAGCCATGTGTGAGGAGCCAAAGAGCAGCTATATGGGAGTGTGGATGCATTACTTCATGTGTGTATATGTGGTCATTGCCAAGCTGCATGACGGCATAAGCTGAGGTATGCCTCTGTCTGTGTAGCTCTCTTCGGACTGTCTGACAAGGTATGTTTGGCAGATGTGGGAGAGGACCATCTTTTAGGTCTGCATGTATCACTGCATTGATATGCTGCTGAATCAACTAATATTCATGTCTTACATGTGGGATCTGTCCTGCCAGAAGGATAGCAGGCAACGAGGAACCCTTGGAAGGAACAAAGTTTATTGAGGGGGTCAGCCCTACACATGTTTCAGCCACATTGGCCTTCTTCAGGGGACTGTAAACACTAGTAAACATAAAAACACATAAAAACATGTGATAAATAAATTAATAAACGAGCACTGATGACTTCTGAGTGTACAAAGTTAAATGATAAAAAATTGTACATATAAATAATTAAAAACAATACAATCAAAGTCAATAGAAAATAAGAAATAAAAACATCTAATAGATAATCATTAAAATAATAAAAGCATAATAATCAAACATAAAGAGCATGCTGCATGGAACAGGAAAGGATAAAAGTTAGAGGTAAAAAATAATTTTATATATAGATAGATATATAGATAGCAATGCAAATGCAATTGCTATCTATATATCTATCTATATATAAAATTATTTTTTACCTCTAACTTTTATCCATATAGATAGATAGATAGATATAAAACATAGGGGGATGTTTACTAAAGTGCGGTAAACGTGACTAACGCGCGTTATACAACGTTAACGACCGTAAGTGCCGTATAACGCGCATACCGATGCGCTAACGATCGTTAACGTAATACTACGCGCGTTAAGCATAGTTAACGATCGTAAAGTCCCGCGGCGCGTTAAAACAGCGCAGAAGGTGGAGAGTGGGCGCAGAGAAGGGGTCAATGGGCGGAGAGTGGGCGGGGAGAGGCTCCCCTCATACTAACGCGCTGAATTTCTGAGCTCAATTCCAACGCGAATGAAAACCTGTCGTTAAAGGCATTTAAAGGGAAGAGAAACGATTTCCGTCAGCAATGTACAGAAAAACCGGGGAAACCCACAAAACGTGAGCAGTGTGATACATGTGCACAGAACAAAATTTCACATAAAACGTTAAAAATGACCACAGGAAACATTTTAAAAAGCATAATTCAGCTGGGCAACAGTGATAGCAATGGGCAACAAGGAACAACACTCCCTGGAAAGCACCAAAAAAAAAGAAATGATGTGTGGAAGGGTCTACGCTCCGCTGACCCTTTTAAAGATCATTTCATTGTAATGGAGCTGTCCTGGGAGTGTTGTGTAATATTTCCCAATGATATCATTGTTGCCCAGCTTGGTTATGGGTGTGTGCACCTTTGTTTGCATACAAGGTAAATGAGGCCACAGTAAACCTGTTGCAGAGCAGGGTTTCTGACTCGTCAGGCCAGTTTAACTAACTCCAGGGACAGCACTGTCTCTGTGGCCACAGTGTGGTGCAACAGACACAACCAGAGGGTCACAGGTTCAAATCCCAGCTGGGGCTCCTGCCAACCCAGTCCCCATAGTTTTACCCACCACTAAACAGTGATAGTAAAGACACTCCTTTATTGCAGAGAACATACGCATGGCCTATATTTTACCACACCAAACACAGACACCAGAAACAGGCACATTACCTAAAGCAGAGTCCCGCAAATGCAGTCCTGGAGGGCCCCACACCATTCCGGTTTCATGCTGCCTCTAATAGCTATGCACCACCCCCATGGTATGCAGATGTAGCTCATGCATATTTATGAGGGACAGCATGAAAACCCGAACAGTGTTTGGAACACCAGGACTGGAGTTGGGGAACTCTGCCGTAAAGCAGCAGCCAACAGGGCCACACACCCACCCACAGGCCCCATTGGCCAATGCCACCTGGAGAGGCAAGACATTGGGCCCTGCCTGTATCTCCCAATACTAGCAGTTGCATACCTTAGCAATGCCACCCTACACCTGGGTATATGGTACACAGCTATCAAACATTTCCTCTGATAACTGGCAGATATCAATTCCTACGTTAAGCACATTTTGCTCATTGAGCTCCACCATAACAATCATTCTGATGTCTGCGGTGTGTGCTGCAGGTCTGGTCTCTGACAGTGTTCACCACCCTGGGGAGTGACCCCCCAACAGTCTTGTGTACCATATCCATGCCTGTACTATGCCCAGGACTGGTGTGGTGGGTATGGCTGCTGTCCACCTCTATAGTAGCACAATGCTGGCATAGGTGTGGGGGTGGCTGTCTGTCTATCCAGTGTGTGGTGGCTGCAAACACCTTCCACAGCCCACACTGCCAGCAATGTTGCCAGTATTGGGCTGCCAATGTGCATAATGAGGAGCAAGGTACCATGGGTATAGGCCGGACAGGGTGGCCTGGCCAGGGTGCATCTGCACAGGGCATAGGGCAGTGACAGGCACATTGTAGTGCCCGGCCACCACCTACACAGACAGGGTGACCTTAGTATAACCTGCTGAGAGATCACTCTCACCCTGACTGTGCAGTGACCACAGCATGGCTAGGCACTCCCATAGTGCTATCTAGTATTTCTCTCATGTGATAAATATGGGTTTCCTTTTGGGGCCCAGTTACTGATGTATCTGCTTGCTGTATATGCTGACATCCCAGTTCTGGGTGCAGGCATCTCCACTGGGCACTAGCAGACTGTTTGCAGCTGGTAGGTGTTGTGCTGGAGTGGCTTGCAGGGTGCAGTGGCTGATGGCTTGCACCAGGGGAATATCAGATAGTGGTGGGGTGCAGCATAGCATATCCAGGCCTAATGTCTGCCTGCTATTGTGTTATGGCTGTGTACAGAGCTGCATTGACTGCCCTGTGGGGTGTCTGTTCCTCAGCAGGACTAGGGTTAATGTTCCCCTCTACTGCCACCTTTGCAGGGAGGTAGACTGTGGATCTTTTGATAGGAGACCCTGTTTGCCACCCTCAGCCCTGGGGGAGGGGTGTGGTGGTGCATGGGGGCTACACCTGACTGAAACAGACAGAGATGGCCAAGGTGTTCCTGCAGAAACTACCTATCTCACACACTAACACTGCTTTGGATCTGCACCATGGACGGTGCTGTGGACCTAGTGCTGGGCGCCTCACTGCACCCTCAGGGTGAGCACAGTACCCGCACAATGTGACGGTGTGTAGCTACTCTGTGCCAGTACAACACACGGTCAGTACCCCCTATCAGGCCGAGGTGCTGTGGGGGTGCACATGGTCAGTTCCCCCTACCAGGCTGAGGTGCTGTGGGGGTGCATTCCCCATGGTGTGTATCTGTGGACAGCTGATTTGCATGTGCAGTGCATCATGGGTGTGACTGGCACAATCCAACCCTGTGAAACTCCAGCACCTGCTCACAGGCTCTGATAAACCATAGGCCATCACACGTACATGTGTTAGCATAATGCATAGGTGCAAGACACCCTACAGAGTCTGTAATATAAGATGCCCACACTGGTAAAAACACACGTACCCACGCACGTAAAAACACACGTACCCACGCACGTAAAAACATACGTACCCACGCACGATTGTACGTGCGCAGCTACGCACGGGGCTACGCACGTACCAATGCACGCAACCTCGCACACACCAACGTACGTGGCTAGGCACACTCCGAGAGTGTTTTTCTGACACCAATACTCAACGTAACGAAAAACATGCCTCCTCTTTCCCTCTGTAATGTACAGGGTGATGCCTGGGACAGCCTTCTGCGTTAGGCACACTGGGGATTCGAACCCATGCTGTCTGTAACAGCAGTCAGTACCGTAACCATTGTGCTACAGCTCTGTTTCAGTGCTTTGTGTCTGTACGTCTTCTTACATTTAACGAGCAGTAACGCGCCACGGCGCCCGGTAACGCTCGTTAATTTTTTTAACGCGCGTTAGTGGTGACGATGTACCGCCCATGTCCTTATTTGGGGTTTCTGTCACTAACGCGAATTGCACTAACGCAGTTTAGTAAACATATCCCATAGTGGCAGAAATAAACAATAATACAGTACCCTATCAACAGATGAGTTGAAATGAACATATACTCAAAAATGGTACTTGAGAGTGCAGAATGAAACACTAAAGACAGAACATAATGAAAACTGTTAAAAGAGCCTTGAAAGGCAGTATAAGAAGAAAGGGAACAGGACAATTTGGAAAGGAGGAGGGAACTGTGTGCTGTTTCTCTGCAGGTGGGGTGCTTTTTTGTTCCTGCTAGAAGGATAGGCCAGGATACATGGATACACACATTCCAGTCTATGGGTGACCTAGCAGAGTGACCAATGTAACTATTTCCTGATGTGTGCTCTTGGGCCAGTGCTGGAATACTCTCATGGTTGGCAGACCACAGTGAGTAGTTTAGATCCCTCCCTCCCTGTAAGCATGGCACAGTCACCGCTTCAGTGCTACGGGTGGCCTTAAAGCAGCAGCGCATATGCAGGTTATCCCGGCAGGCCACTCCTGCCCCCCTCTGATGCATGATGCTGCATTAAGCCTCGCCATTGCACAACAGGGAAAAATTGCCATGCCGCCCACTCCCCTAGGTGAGACAATGGATGCTGGGAGGTGGGGCAGCATGGGGAATCCTCCCTTTCATGCTGTGGGAAACCTCAAGGCGCAGTGTTGGGGGAGGGGGTTGCATAGGGGTGGGGGAGGCAGTTAGGATGCCCTTGACCTGGCCCTGACAATACAAACAGCAGCATTGCACTTGTCATGCAAGACAGGGACAATGGTATCTTCTGTACCAGGCAGAAGGCATTGCCACTCCCACTCCCACCTCTATATGCTGCTAACATGGCTTCATAGTGACACTGGTGGTGGCATGAGTCCTTTGTGCCACGGAGGCATATATGTATGCTGTCACACCAGACATTACGGATACACACCCTAGGCATCCTACTGGTACACCCAGTAGACTAACTGCCTCTGCTCAATCACTCACATGGAATCACCTTTGCCACTTTGTCACCAACAACATATTGTCCTTTATTGAAAGGGCACCATGCTGTGACTGCCAATTGACCACTACTGTCACTAATTTTAGGGCTCCAGTCTGGTTGCTGCACACTGCTAACATGTAAATTGGCTTCCTGAATAGTGCTTAATGACCAAGAATGGTTCTCTCCCTTCAAAATGAGCCCTTAATGCTAGCTTTGAGCTGCCATTAAGGTTCTCGGTGGTTGTGCCTCTAACACCTGTTAATAGCACCCCATCTGAAGAGATCCAATAGATTTATCGATATGCACAGCAAAATTCTTAGCTGGTTGATGACTAAGGACAGGGAAATTGAGCAAGAGTGAGTATAATGGCAAATCTCGTCCTAGAACTCTTCTGAATTATCTCTCGCCTCTGACTTCCAACCTCTTCTGTAAGACATTTCCTGACTCAAACCCGGACGTCCACTCCAAGTGCCTTATAAAGTCAAGCCAAAATTGATTTAATGTGAGTGGATTCAGAGAATCCTTTCCAAATGTTTGAATGGAGAGAGGATGTCCTTGGGAAGAAGGGGAGAGCCAAAGCAATGTCATAACTGAAAATATTGGAAATAGTTTAATGAGAAGTCCCACACCGCCTCTGCCCTACTCTTGGATGAGAAAGAGGAGTCAGTGAGCAGTGAGGTGATCCTAAGGGTCCATCCTGAGTGCAACAACCTATCCCTAAAGTCCCAAATGAAAGTGAAACCCGATACAGGGAAGTAAAGAATCAACCATGGGGATAATCCCCTCCCCCTCCAGACCCTTCACCAGATCCTCCACAAACTCCCTAGGAAGGGGTGTAAGAGGACTCGATGCACCTCCTCTGCCCCTTGAATAAATAAAACCACTTTAAGGGGTATGGAGTACTCCACTGTTCCCCCAAACAAATCTGGTCTGAGTCTGAATCATTCATCCAGAAGCACACCGCCCTGAGACGTGCACACCAATAATACAGCTGTAGGTCAGGAAGGCCGAGTGCCCCGCTCTCTTTAGGCTTCATAAGAATGGCCAAACTAACGTGAGGTTTTTTGTCTTGCCACACAAAGAACAAGAGTGTCTTCCTCTGTAACCTAAAGAAGTTCCTTGGAACCCGAATAAGTAACTGTGAAAACAAAAATATGAGTCTCGGGAGGATCAGCGTTTTACAATATTAACACATCCGAGCCAAATAATCATGGAGGAGTACATAGCCCCAAGATCTCTACATATGTCATCAAAGAGTACCCTCTTGTTCAATTGGTATAGTTTAGAGATATTATTTGGGATGTGAATACCTAAGTATTTAAAGTGGTCCACATTAAGAAAGTCCCCCAGGAAGACAACTAGGTGCTGTCATGCTCATATTACCCCTCTTCTCATGTCACTTCATTGGCTCCCTATCTGTTTCCTCATTCAGTTCAAACTTCTCCTGCTGACCTATAAGTGCATTCAATCTGCAGCTCCTCACTACCTTTCCTCTCTTTTCTCTCCCTACACCTTTCCTTGGGAACTCCGCTGACAGGAATAGAGTCCCCACCCATGTGGGAAAGCTTTGCTGGAGCCTTATGAGAAGGAGAGCATCCTGTAAAGAGACCGCTCAAGTCCAAGGCCTGGAGATCATCACCATGTCCTCTGCCTCTTGCAGTGAAGATGAGAAGGCTAGGGCACTCATATCCCCTCACTCTGAGAGGGGAGATGTACCATCTTCCATGCATGAATCACTTCTATCTGTGTCCTTCTATTCTACTGCTAACTGTAGGCTTCTTTCCTTTCACCTTGCTGCTCCTTATTCCTGGAACAATCTATCTGAGACTGTACATCAGGCTTTATCTCTGGCCCTTTTCATATCCAGGCTGAAAACTCACTTCTTCACTGCCGCTTTTGGATCTTGATTCGCCTAATCTCCTTTGTGTTTCCTTACCATTCCCACTAGATGTATTCTATGTCTATAGCTGCTGTGTTGATTGTCTTGACTAGATTGTAATCTCTGATGAGCAGGGACTGTCTTTTACATGTGTCTGTGCAGTGTTACATACATCTATAGCGCTATACGAATGTTCAGTAATAGTAGTAGTAGTGAAGAGCTTTGGTAAGGCAGGGCAGTAGAGCAGATTTCTTTCTCTTGGCAGTAAAACCAGATACCTTGGAAAATCAGTCTACGATGGCAGTGATTTAGGGGTAGAGGTACCTGAGTTGCGGAGATAGATAAGAGTGTCATCGGTGTAAAGAGAAATGGTATGAATCCGCCCTCCCAGATTTATACCAGTGTCAATCGCCACTTTGCATATATATGGCATGTGAAGGGTTCTGCTGCTAAGGCAAAAAGTAAAGGAGAGAGCGGACATCCTTACTTGGTCCCCTGTCCCAGACTATAGCACCCAGAATGGAACCCATTAACTACCACCACAACTGTCAGATTGGTGTACATGGCCTCTATTCAGCAGCAAACATTAGGCCCAAATCCAAATTGTCTAAGAACTGCCACTCAAGTTTGTTGAAGGCCTTTTCAGCATCTAATCAGAGGATTGCTAGCTGCTCTGCTGTGCTGCGGACTCCATGTAACACATTGATCAACTGTCTCACACTTTCAAAATTGGATCTATTCTTCATAAAGCCCATTTGGTCTGGGTGAATGTGTTTCTGCAACTTCATTTCTAAATGAGCAGAGAGGATTTTTGTAAATATCTTGTAGTAAAGATTCATCAGGGAAATGGGTCTCTAATTTCTGCACTGCAGAGGATCCTTTCCATCTTTAGGGAAAACCGTGTTAGAAGCTTGGCAAAATGAAGATGACATTTTCTTCTGGAGCCGAATGTCATTAAAGATCCGGACCAGTATGGGGACAGAGTGTTCCAGTAAAGCTTTGTGCAGTTCAGCCAGCAGACTGTCAGAGCTAGGAGTCTTGACCACTTTTAGGCTGTGACTAGCATAATGCACTTCCTCTAATGTGAAATGATGCTCAAGTGTCTCCCGATATTCTGAAGGCAAACAGGGGAGTTCTGCCTCTAACAATCAATTTTGGATCTCGTCCTCTCCAGACAACAGCTGGGATGAGTATAGATCCTTATAGAACTGAGCGAAAACTTCAGCCATGTTGGATGGAGCTGTAAAGTATATTGCCGTGAGAGGAATGGAGAGTGGTAATTCTGCATTTCATCCTCTGTTGTTTCAGTTCCCAAAGAAGGAGCCGGCCTGTCTTGTTACCATTTTTATAAAAATGTCTATGTGTGCGAAGCATGTTTGAAGTTATGGATTTTATGTCCAACAGGGTCAATTCACCCCTTTTCTGTGTCAACTGCTGCCAGGTCTTGGCCCTACCAAATTTGTGATGACACCTTTCAAGGTCTTCAAAACACCTCTGAAGAGTCTCCCGCTTCAGATTCTCTGTTTTCTTAAATTCACAGGAGTGGAATATAAATTGCTCATGAAGAACTGTCTTAGTCGCTTCCCAAAGCATAAAAACCAGAGTCTCTGCTACATCATTGAATGTCAAATATTCCCGTCACCACTTTTCTACTGCCAGGAGGAATTTCTTGTTCTTTAGGAGCCCTCTATGCAGGGACCAGGTGTGCAGCGGAACCTCCTTCCCCTTTTCGTACAGTTCTAAGGAAACTATTGTGTTATCTGAGACTCCCATTGTCCCCATGGATGAGGAGAGCAGTGTTGGTGAGAGATTACTAGAGACAAGCCAAAAGTCAATTCTAGAGTAACTCTGATGCACAAGAGAGAAGTGAGTATAGTCTCTTTCCCTGCTGTGTGTCACTCTCCATGCACTGAAAAGACCAAGATGTTGCAGAAAGTGGTGGAGCTTTTTTGAACCTGTGAGTGCACTACTTCCACTTCCTGATCTATCCATACTAGAAGGTACACAGTTAAAGTCTCCTCCCAACACTATGTCACCCTGTTGCTGTTGCTGTACCGCATCCAGTACTGCAGCTAGTGCAGCTCCTATTTGTGTAAACAGGGTTCCATGTAGGATCTCAGTTCAAACTTCTCCTGCTGACCTATAAGTGCATTCAATCTGCAGCTCCTCACTACCTTTCCTCTCTTTTCTCTCCCTACACCTTTCCTTGGGAACTCCGCTGACAGGAATAGAGTCCCCACCCATGTGGGAAAGTTTTGTTCAGATATTAAAGTTGTTCACTTAATTAGGTTTGCTGGGGATGCTTATACTAATGCAACAATACCTTATATGTTAAATGAACTTTCTGCACCTCAAGAATAATTAATCTCAGGTCCTTAAAAAATGTCTTTCTGATGAGGATAACTAGCTGCATCTGAAAGTGAGTATGGCACCTCCCCCCCTTTAATAGGCTTACAAACCTATAAAACTGAGACTATCCCAGGGATGGGTGGGAGGGAAAGAAGACTTACAAGCTGGTTTGCTACACAGTGCCCTGACCTGTCCTTCTAAGGTAAAGTCTTACCAATTTCCTAGGTGATTCACACAGCCCTTGGTTTAATAGAAGGGGCCTTTTAAATTGCCCCTTTGATCTGTCACTTGCCTTTAACAACTATTTAAGACAAATTCACAGATCTTTTGCTTCCTAACTGGAAGGCCTCTTTGTAAAGGTCACTAGAAACAAGTTTAGTTCTTTGTACTTAGAGACTATTTATTGTACTTGTATGCTGAGCTTACTCTGATTTGATTTACATGAAAAACTCTCTGGTAGTACTAAGATCTGACTGACTCAGCAACACACTGATTTCTAAAATACACAGATTTATATGCTTTAACCCAAAGATTACTCTTTTCCCCCAAGATTTAGAATATATTCCAGAAGATAAATACTTACAAATGCAGATCTATTTCTAGTTATAGAAACTAGAGCCATGACACTATCCCCGACCTCCTGGAACCCAGTGGCTATAGAAACTTACTTCAAATGTAATCCCCCTGTAGATTTTTCAGGTAATGGGGTTAAGTGGTGTATTTTGCAAGGAAATACCTGTGCAGTCCCTCTAGGGCTCCTGGTGTGAATTGGACCTTCAATGCAGACTTAGTGGACAAAAAAAGAAGATGGCCCGATGACATGGATCATGCAGGAGACATCAGACCTCTCAGCTCATGTGCTATGTCTGCTCTGTTTCTCCTTTCGGTCATCTTCCCCCTGCTTCAGTAGTGTATGAAGGTTCCCGGAGGGATTGTCATTCGGCGGTAGGCATGGAGACTCTCAATTAGGGGGAGATCCACTCACAGAATTTAGACTTGCAGGCACTGCACTGGTAAAGAGTAGGGGCTGTCCGAACATGCTGCACTCCTCCTGGCCCAACCACACGCGTGCACCCTCACGTAGGCAGGCCGCGGCTCCACCTTGAGTTCAGACCTTCCCTTTTTAATATCGGGTGGTCCTACTGGAGTGTTTATGAACCTCCGATATGGGCAGTAAAAGCTCTAGATTTTGAGGAATGCTGTAGAAGTTGGCAGGAGGTGGCCGCACCAGTTACTGTAGTTCAGAGAGCCGGCAGGAGGTTCATAAGGCATGAAAGAGCCTGGGGGATCATAATATTTGCAGTGGCATCAGCACACTCACTGTGGGTGGGAGAGGGCAAGGTCCAAATTGGTAAGCTCCATTTAAGATTGGGCCATCCTGAGTCTGTTTTCTGTCCTCTCAGTGATGTTCTAGGCACTGGATCAAGCAATAAAAGGGTTGGCAGTGGTGGAGTTCTTGCCCTAAGTGGATATACCTCACAAGCGACCCCTCGCATTTGATACGATCGTGCACTTTTGATGCATTGTCTACAAACAATTGGAATACAGAATGGAGTTTTTAAATAATTCACCTCTTTTTGAGTGATAGATTATTTGTGGCAAAGGCACCTTATTCAACATCTAAAGCAAAAAGTCTTTTGTTTGGGATTCTTCAAGGGGCAGTTTTGTCACTGATTATTTTTTAATATTTATTTACTTCCATTGGCATCGTTGATTGAAGAATCTGGGTTTTATTTTCACTTACTGAGATATCTGCTATAGGGATGGCCCTCCAATCAGCAAGCCTACATTCCTTCCCCAGCCCACAACACCTCCTCCCTTTACTCATTTCAACTATTTCCACACCTGCTTCCCACTCCTACCCCCCACCACTAACCCTCTACCTTCCACAAGCAAGGAATACTATGACACAGCAAATTGTAAGGAAATGTTGATTGCAGCTTTATTTAACATCCATAAAATAGCAGAAAAAAGAATAACTATATGTACAGTCCATTACAAGCCAATAAGGATAGAAATATCCCACCCACATATTGCTAGCTAAATGGTCTCCCATCCATTCACCTTAGAAAAAAGCATCAATTCTAATATGCCAATTTTCTCCTCTGCATGTTATTAGCTGAGGGTAACCAAGGCTGGGCACAGGACTCACCATCCATATGGCATTAGAGGCAACTATTACCTTGCGACTGCCACCACCTGGTGACAGTCAATATGTCAAGGGCCAATCCATAATTCTGACTTAAAAAATGTGTTTGGGTAATCACCACAGGCACAGGCTGTGTTAGACAACATTGAGACCCTCCTCCACCTCAATTAGGAAAGCTGCATCCAACCCCTAAACTGAACCACCAACTCCATGGCCTTCTGGAGATCATTAATAAATAATTCCTGCCCAACCTCAGATAAATGAGCTCCATTCTTGCCATATAGGATGTTGGCCCTCCCTCTGGGTCTTCATCTCCTGGGGACTTTACCCTCCTATATTAAATTTATCTACGTGAGGAACTCTGCAGCAAGTATTCTAATGTAACAAAAAGGTATGATTCTGTGGAATGTTTATATGCCAAGTAGGTCTTATATCTTTCTAGAAGAAATATATTGTGCAAACAGCGCTCAATAAATATCATTCTTGCTGCTGCTGCTGTTAGAAATAAGTTGACAAGGTTCTAGTCCCAGAGGAGCCACATGAAGAGTGACCAGTGTTCCTTCTTGTTAGACTGTGCCCACTATCATCCCTGTAATCAGTGGTCCATGACCCTACCCCCATCCTGCCTGTCCATTCTGCAGGCCAGCGTGAGCACATTTCAAATGCGAAGACATTCTACGAACTTACACCAACTCCCCCAGCACCCGAAAAGCAGGAATCACCTTTATCTGCATCTGGATGCACTTTTTTAAATGTGCCTGGCTTTATAAATGCAATGATATCCAGGGCCGATGTCACCATTAGGTGAACTAGGTGGTTATTTAGAGCACCAGGCTTTGGAGGGCATCAGAAAGTCCAATCTTCCTACCCTGTCTTCACCCTTTCCATTGCTGCCACTGCCATGCCATATCTCCCGAGACCATCAGCGATTGCAATATAGCATGCTCTGAACATGCACTAGGTCCCACCCAATACAAACAAGAAGTCTGCATCGGATGCACTTTCAGAACGCAGTGTGCAGGGGTCCAGAGAATTCCCTCCGTGCTGTGCTCCCCCTTCTTTACTGTTGTATTGCTGACACAGATGGACCTGGGAGATATGGCAAGGCATGACAGTGGCGGTAAGGGTGAGGGTGTGGAGGAAAGAATGAGGGTTGCCTAGACAGGCCAATACCCCTTGCACTGGACCTGATGATATCCCATCTATGAAGCCTGTTCATTTTAGCTAAGTACATTATACACATTACATACACTGAACAGGATTCACACATGTGCTGGTAAGAAGAGGTCTCAGACAGACAAAAGGAGAGGCATGACCGGGTAATAAGGCATTCTTTTTCTTTCTGAAAGGAAAGTCACACCTAAAAATGCCATATTAAAAAAATATATAGCATGTGGTAGAACGGTTTATTTATTCATTGATGATAATCTTGCATAGCTCATTAGTGATTTGGAAACTTGAATGCAGTCATTTCTAACTCATAAAAACCAACATGTCGTTCCTCTCCACCCAATTACATATGTTTCCAAGCACAACATCCCCAAACCTAACCTTTCAGGAAAGCTTATCTTTCACATACTGTTGCTCTGGCACCAGACAACAACAAAAAGACCACATCCAGTACAAACTCCCTGGAACATATTGGATAAGGTTAGATTGTTGGGAGTTTCCAGATGACACACAGTGACTTGGATAGAAGGCTGCAGGAGTCGTCATTCAAGTGTTAATTACACTTGTTTTTAACACCACTGCTAATCTCTATACTAGGGATATATTGACATAATAGTGTACTATCACAGGAAAACTCTATTCTAACAGCAAACAAAATAAAAGGTAACTAGAAATATCAGTTGCCGTGTATTGCTTCTTGTTACATTTAAGGAGTTAAGGAGATAGTTACTGATGTGCATTAAGGGATCATGCATGATTTTTTTCATCTTAATGGATGTTAAGAGGCAAAATCATGTGTTATTTTACCATACACACTTTAGTTTTTGGCAACTCAAGCTCCATCAAAACAAGATGCCCTGATATGATTAAAAGACCTTATATGGCAGCTTGCTGCCTAATAGTGGTACTGTGAAACTACTGCTAGGGTTCATCTGGCACCAGTTTTGAAACCACTAATGGAGGGGCTGGAGAGACTGGGGATTGTTCCATCAGAGTAGCCTTGAGATAGGCTCAGTGGTAGGCTACAACACCAACATGAGTGTCACAGCAAAGGCTGCATACAGAACACTGGAAGGCACCACACCAAAACACAGCTGGCTGCCAGGATAGGGCAACCCCAACAGTCACGAAGATGCAATGCACATGCAGAACCGGTGTGTACAGCTCATATCACAGTCAGTAATTGGGATGACAGCCACATATAAACACATGCACACACACACAATGAAATGTTATGCAGTGGACATAGCATGCAAAAGAGCGAAGAAGCTAAACCCAGTGGGTGGCAGGGGATGCTCTGTGGAGCAGGGCAAAATGGGGAACAGAACGGAAAATGAGCATGTGAGACATGAACCTACAAACACATGGACCACATCAGATCAACAACAGCAATGCCAATCCCCCCAGCCGACATGGACAGTGCAAAGAAAGAGCCATATGTAACAGCTAATATGCGATGGATAGGCTGCATCGAGGGCATACTGTGGTGTAAGGTGAAGAAATGGAAGGGTGTGCGGAGAGGTGACCAGTCGTCAGGCAGCTCCTGGTCAGGTTAGCACCAAAAAAGGGCAAAGAGAAGGAACATGTGGAACTTGAACCTGCAACCTATGGTGCACCAACACATGTCCACAACCACTTCCCCAAACAACCACAGCAAGCACAACCCAAATATGTCCCCTCAAAGGGAATGTCAGTATGGAAACATGTAGCACCCTGTGATGTGTCAGATGGCTGCCACATAGCCAGCTGCCACCGTACAAGGATGTGAGCACAGGTGGGCCATGTACATTACCAGAACATAACGAAAGACATGTGTCAGTGTGGTAAAGCAGCAGCAGAGAGAAATGTGGGTCAAACACATAATTTTATTGTGGTCACCAGTAGACATATCGTATATACCGCCTCTCATCATATCAAGGTGGTTGGTTTACAGTGAACAAACTGAAAACACATTGAGCATGCCAGCTACCCACATGTCACCCCAAAGTCACTGGCACGTCTACAGATGATGGGCAGGAGAGATAATGTGCCATAGCTGCATGGTGTTCATTATGCAGTATCCCCCCACCCCCCACTTGTTGCTGCACATCCCAGATGCTCTAGTCGCATGTAGACACTAAGCAGTGCATGATGAGGGATCAACACACATCAGTCATGAATTGTCCCCAAAAACATATCTGTCTGCTAATACAGGTGGCAAAAGCCTGAAAAAGCATAAGTAGCAACATGTAAGCAAGTGTACACACAGATATAGATATATATTTTCACAGCTGCCCCAGAATGCATGATATAGCAATGAAAGTGTCAACAATCGAACCCAAAACAAAGGCCAAATGCAAAATGAGGATAAGGTAACAGGTACAAGAGGCACATGATCCCAGAGACAGACATGCAGAGATATCACCATGCAGCAGGTCCCCTGCAATGGGTGGTGTGGATCCATGAACCATACACATAGATCATGGTATATGGGATGCCCAAATGAAGGACAAAAATGGACAATCACACTGCCACACTGCAAATGTCATGGGCGAAGGTGAGTGGCGGAACGTCAGGTGACAAAGAGGACTGTGCAGATATGCAATGCTATGTTTGTAAATCAGTGTACAGCTGCACTACGTTTGGCAAACCACACCCCGACCTCAGCTTGCTCCCTGACATTGCTGGCTGCAGGTACCCCTGCTGCATGAAATGAGCATGGCCAAGACCGGACATCTGGGCATCGCCCCTAAGCCCTATCCAACCCTTACAGTGTCTGTGTATAGGTTGGATACACCTTCTGTCGACATGGGCGCAGAGGTCCCCTCCCCAGCATCTGCAGCCTCTGTGGAGAAAGCAGAAATGAAAAGGGCATCATGCATTTGTGACAGCACAGACACATTGTATGTGTCATCACAGGCTGGCATGCCACTGGGACATGGTGTGGCGCACTGCATAGGCTGTGACACTCACCGCCATCCCCGGCCATTGCCTCCCGCTGCATGCGGCGGAAGTATCCAGGGCAGTGTAGCCGCATCTCTCTGCCCTTCTTCCGTAGGGCCTCTACCTGGGTGGATAAGCAATGTTTGTAACCATTAGGGCCCTGTATCCCTGCCCATTGCGAGCCACATGGCACACATGTCTGCGTGCAATGGGGCCGCTCCTGCTATGGGCAGAGGGTCCCATACTAGCTGTTGGAAGCACTGCCTGCATGTGTGGGCGTGAGGCTGGGCAAGTGTGGTGTGACACCTATGTGCCCTGTGTGCTGCCTCACAGCAACCCCATGCCATGTACCTGCCATCTCCTGGCATGACATGAGAGCAACATGGCATATGGGGCGTTGCATTTCAGGTCTACAGGGGGTGTGTCTCCATACCCTCAGTGCAGTCCAGCACTCACCTTGGTGTTGGGCAGCCCGTCCCACATCAACAGGAGCCATCACCATGACAGCTGGATGCTAATGCAGCCTCTGTGGTGTGGCCTCAGACACCTGGGGGTGTGGGGGAGCTGGGTACCTGCAACAACAGCAACCACCATACCACCAGGATGTAGACTAGACCTGTGTAGTCTGGTCTGATGCCTCCTGGGGTTAGGGAAGAGTGGAAACCTGCAACAACAGCAACCACCATAACACCAGGATGTAGAATAGACCTGTGTCAGCTGGTCTGGGGCCTCCTGGGGTTAGGGCAGAGCTGGGAACCTGCAACAACAGCAACCACCCTGACACCAGGATGTTTGATACACCTCTGTGCACAGGTATGGGAGCCTTCAGAGCCAAGGGTGATGTTCCACACATACACAGCACCAAATAACAAACCACCAGGATGACTGCTGGACCTCTGTCATCTGATATGGTGTCTCCTGGGGATGGGGCAGGGCTGTGGTACTCCGACTGCAGCAGCTACCAGTGCACCTTGGTGACTACTTGACCTCTGTGATCAGGTCCAATGTCTCCTGGGGAATGGCCAGAACTGATAAAGTGTCATAGCAGCAGCCACCATGGCACACGGATGCCTAATATAGCTCTGTCAAGGGGGCTGCAACTCATGTGGGTTGGGCAGAGGTGTGCACTGAAACAGGAACAGCTTACATCACACCACACTGACCTCTGCACCTCTGCTTTCATGTCTGTGGCTCCTGGGGATTGGCATATGTGCACACAGCAACATACACTGATAGCTTGATCACAGGTTTGCCCACATACATGTATTTCACACATGTGGTGCATATCTTATGTGTTTTGCTTGCTGAATATTGTGTTGTACACCTTCCATTTAGTGACCTATCCCCATACACTTACCTCACATGGGTAGTCTGCTACACGGTTGAAGCGCCTTGTGATGCGCACCCATGCCCTCCTGACGCGTTCCAAGTCCTGGTGTTTTGAGGTGCCTGGGAAGAGGTGCTGCTGCCTGGTGCAGATTAAGGTTGCCAGCTGTCATAGGTTGTGGTGGCTAAAAGCTGGCTTGTGGGATTGTGTCACCATTTTGGGGGATGCCCATGTGTTGGTGACGCACGCACGCACACTGCGAATGCACTGTGTCGTGCATATGTCGTGCCGCGCCCTACTACGCTGTGCACACAACGTGCGCCACACAGAAAACTATCTTTGCTGCGCATGACTACACGTCGGATATGGAGATTGGCGGCCACAGTGACTGGCTTTAGTTTACAGCATCGCATGACTTATGCTGTTTGGCCTGGACTGCATCTGGTGCGCTTCAGCTTTAGATGCCTTATGACGATGCACTGGCACACCTCTCCTTAGAGGCATGGGACAAAGGTTATAGTGTATTAGGCTTGTGTCAATTATTGTAGAGATTTGTCTATTACTAACACTCATCTTGCTCTTGGTGCAATGGGGATTTGAACCCATAAGCAGTGACTCTGGGGGCATCATATTAACCAGTATGCTATGCCTTTTCTCATTTCATTCATGAGGTCTCAGTAAAAAATAACACTGCTGGCTTAAGGTTCACACCGTATAGCCGCAATTGTGTTGTGCTACATCAGTGACCTCTCAAGCATCAATATATTTGAAACTCAGTCCTTCTCATTATACAGTCATAAACAGAAAAATACTCAGCTTCTGAAAGGACTGGTCCAACTCTTTGCCAGAACTAAGTGATCCCAACGTACAGTCCCGGTACCAGCCAGACGTTTCAAATCCAATTTCTTCAGGGGACCGATAAAATAAACTACAAAAAAGACACAAAAACTATTAAGAACCATCACCACTATTACTACTATAAACTAACTTCTTTAACGTTACAACACATGACCATCAGTCATCCTACTTTAGATGCTGCCCACGTTTGTTTTACAATGAACTCCGGCGGACAAATGCCCGTACCTGAAAAAACGCCGTGCATGCGTTTACCCAGTGTCTACTCCATTTAAGGTAGGATGACTGATGGTCATGTGTTGAAACGTTAAAGAAGTTAGTTTATAGTAGTAATAGTGGTGATGGTTCTTAATAGTTTTTGTGTCTTTTTTGTAGTTTATTTTATCGGTCCCCTGAAGAAATTGGATTTGAAACGTCTGGCTGGTACCGGGACTGTACGTTGGGATCACTTAGTTCTGGCAAAGAGTTGGACCAGTCCTTTCAGAAGCTGAGTATTTTGCTGTTTATGACTGTATAATGAGAAGGACTGAGTTTCAAATATATTGATGCTTGAGAGGTCATTGATGTAACACAACACGATTGCGGCTATACGGTGTGAACCTTAAGCCAGCAGTGTTATTTTTTACTGAGACCTCATGAATGTTTTTGATCCATCATTGAATTGTAATAGAACGACATTTTGAGTTCTTTTGAGAGTGTCTTGTCGTCTAGTGACCACTTAGCAATTTTGTATGATGCCTTTTCTCATAGCATGGGCTGACTACACAGCAACTGCAGGTCAACCCAGTAAATGTCAGCTGTGCTTACCGGGATCGGGTAGACCCACAGCTAAGGCACTTTACAGGGTATCTTAGGTTTTCCAGCTGAAGTGATGGGGTTTTTTTGATGGATACACTGATATTTGCGATAGGGTATGTGTACACCATTCTACTGTTACCGGCGAAACTCTCAGTGATATCTTGAGCAATGCCATATAGGGAGGTGGGCATGCCAGCATCCATGTAGCATGCACTGTGTACTGCCCAATAGGGGGCGCATTGGCTGTTTATGCGTGGTAACCTTAACTTCGTGGCAGTGCTGTGAAATGGTGTATGGAGCTATAGCCCACTGGTTAATACAATGACCAACAAGCCAGAGGTCATGTGTTCAATCCTAGGGGTGTGTGTGGGGGGGGGGGATCAGCCACCATCAGATACACACTCTACATCTTTGAAAT
The DNA here is from genome assembly GCA_033557465.1 of Ichthyophis bannanicus. Taxonomy (NCBI): domain Eukaryota; kingdom Metazoa; phylum Chordata; class Amphibia; order Gymnophiona; family Ichthyophiidae; genus Ichthyophis; species Ichthyophis bannanicus. Next base: position 1,361,554,746 of record CM066032.1, on the reverse strand, counting down.
AGCAGCAGTGGAGGAACATGATGAAGGGCTGTGGGACCAGCTACCCCGGTCCTGCAAAGGAAGGGCTGTCCTCAAAGGCAGCAAATGCAGATCTGTTTGCACCACACAGGGCACTGGCAGACATGCAGATGCCCCCCACCATCTGACATTCACCAGCAGTGGGCACTGTCAGTGCTCACCCTGCAAGGTGCTCCAGCCATATATACACTAACTGCAGACAGTCTGCTAGCTAGTACATAGTGCATGTTCCTGGAGAAACTGCACACCCAGAGATAGTATATCAGCAATCAGGCACCAACCAGGAAAACACCCAAAAATCACTTGAAAGAAGCACTATGTGGAGACCTAGCCATGCCATGGTCACGGCTCAGTCAGGGTGAGAGTGACCCCCCCCTCCCCCCCCCCCACAGTATGATATGCTGTGGTCACCATGTCCCTGCAGGTGGTGGTTGGCCAAGACAATGTCCCAGCCATTGCCATATACCCTGTGCAGATGCATCCTGCCCAGGCTGCCCTGTCTGGCCCATACCCACAGTACCTTGCTCTTCATTATGCACATAGGCAGGCTAACACTGGAAACAGTGCAATCATTGTGGGCTTCTCAAGGTGTGACCAGCCACAAAACACTTGATAGACATACACACACTCCCACACCTACCTATATAGAGGTGGTTGGCAGCCCTGGCCGCCACACCAGTCCTGGGCACAGCGCAGGCATTGCTATGGTACTTTTGGGGTCACTCTCCGGGGTGGTAAACACTGTCAGAGACATAAACCAAGACACACTCCACAGATATCAGACAGGTTGCTCTGATGGATCTCTGTTAACACATTGTGTCTCATTTTGGGCTTGTTATCTGACATTAATCATAGCAACCACTTGATATATGTGAAACGTGCTTCAAGGTTTATGACGGCATTGCTAAGATATGCGGGTTCTAGTATTGGTAGATGCTGCTCTGTGCAGGGGCCAACAGCCTGACCCCCCATGAGGCTTTGGATAGTGGAGCTGGCCTATGCTCTGGGGCAGAGGTTCCCAACTCCGGTCCTGGTGGGCCCAACACGATTCAGGTTTTCATGCTGTCCCTAATGTATACGCAGGGGATACATTTGCATACAATGGGGGCGGTACATACAAATGCATCTCAAGCATATGTCTTATGGACAGCATTACACTTGAATGGTGTTTGGCCCTCCGGGACTGCAGTTGGGAGCCTCTGCTCTAGGGACTGCACATGTCTATGGTGAATGTGCTCTGTAGGGTAGACTATAGGCGTTTATGGCATGTTTATTTTATCTGCACAAAATGTTCCTTCTTTATTACCATGGTTTAGTACTGGGTAATATATGGGACATGGTCTGTAGGAGCCTCAGCTGGGACTTGAACCTGTGACCTTCTGCCCCTGGATGCACTGGCTGAGTCTACTTCACCAAACTGTTTCACAGAGGCATGTCATTCCCTGGGTATATCATTACTGTTCGTCAGATGGTCAGACATTTTTTGCAGTGCACGGCACCCACCTAGACAGGGCTTGGCCTTGGTCTGCTGTGGGCAGATGCCACTGCCCCCCAACACCGACACCCCTCTGCCACCATGCTGACATGCCCTTATGCAGGTGGTGCTGGTGGTGTGCAGTCCCAGGCCATCCAGTGTGCCGGTAGGCGGCTGCCTATGGTGTGTAAACTGGGGTAGGGGTGCCTGCATGGACATCCATGCTTCCCCCCGGAACCACTTGCCAATGTTCTGTTCCATTTGGGGTATTTGCTAGGTACTGTCCCCTGGGACACTGTGGGACACAGACACTCGTGGGCATGTTTGACCTTGATCAGTTGCTGATATTGCGTTCCTGTTTCTCTATGTGTCACCTGGGCATCTGCCTAGCCTGCCCTATGCCCCAGCTGCCCCACTACATGTCACGCCTGCAGTCCCCTGTACCCCATGTACAGCCACACCAAAGTGCCCTTTCGTACTTGGGCACTATCTGGTGGTGCAGCACATGTATCACTACTATCACTGTTCTTGGTCTCCCTGCCTTTGCTGCACATTGCTGATTGAAATGGTTTCTCTCTCCTTCACTTTTGCCTCTAACACCAGGTTTTCACTCGCGCTATTTTTTGGACCTTCATTTCACGGCGATAGTGTGCCTGGGGCCTCTCCATGCCCACTCTCTGCCCATTGACCCCCTTCTCTCCGCCCCTAGGAAGCCTTACTCCACCCTCTGGGGAGTCTTACTCCACCCTCGGCGCACCTTACCGCTGCAGCAGGCGTTATCGTGCAATTCGTAACGTTATCGCACAGTAATGCGTCATTATCACACGATAACATCACGTATCACGCGATAACCTCGCAGCTGTGACATTAGCGCCGTTTAGTAAGCATACCCCTTAGAGAAGGAAGGAAAGAAGAAAGGAAGAGAGAAGAATAAAGGAAATTGAAAAGAAACCCAGGGAAAGGACTTAAGAGAAGACCAGCAAATGGAAGAAAAAAATGACCAGGATCAACTGAGTTAGAAAAATAAATGATCAGATGCAGCAGAGGTATACAAAAATATTTTATTTTGATTTTTATTGAATATAACAGGCAAGCTTGGAAATATGCATTTAATATAATTTCTGTATAGGGATCTCTTCTACAGAAGTCTGATTTATTCTTTTATGAGCTACTGCCTCTGGAGTCATCTTTATGATAGAGCTGTTTCAATTTCCATGGCATTAAGCAGGTAGCAACAATTTTCAATGCTGCCCGCTTAGTGCTCTGAGCCTTAAAGATAGACTAGGAAAACCCTCGCCTATTTTAAGGCACTATGGCTAAATGGGCAACATTGAAAATCACTGTTACTCGCTTAGCCTCAAGGGCCGCCGGCCTATGCAGCGTGACTCAAATTTTAATTTCTGTTGTGGCGGAAATGAAAATCCGGGTTAAGGGGGTCGGCAGGCAGACTATGCGCCGACTCAGCGCATAGCCTGCCTAAATGAAAATCGAGCCTGACGGGTTTTAGCTATCAGTTGGATGTGTGTAGAGAAGGAGGGAGGAGTCAAAGATGACCCAAAGGTTGTGGGCTGAGGAATAGGGAGTAAAAGAGTGTTATCCACAGAGACAGAGAAAGGAGGAAAGGTCAAGAAGAATGAGGATTGAATGAAGCCCCTTGGATTTAGTCAGGAACAGGTCACTGTAGACTTTGGCAAGAGCTGTTTCAGTAGAATGTAAAGGACAAAAACCAGATTCCAGCAGTTAACCGCACGTGCAAGTAGTTTAGAAATGAAAGTAAGGAGGGGGATAGATTGATAATTAGAAGGACAAGAAAGGTCAAGTGAAGGTTTCTTGAGGAGATGAGTGACCACAGCTTGCTTGAAGGCTGATGGGAGTGTTACAATGGAGAAAGATAGGTTGGCAATATGAGAGATTGAAGGAATGACAAAGGAGGAGATAGAGCTAAGGAGCTGGGTGGGGATAGGAACAGAGTAGTGACTTTAGAGGATTAAGGAAGATGAGTGGTTTCCTCTTCAGAGATCTTAGAAAAGGAAGAAAGGGTAGCAGAGGTTGAGGGGAAGTTGGGAGTGAAGAGGGGAAGAGGGATGAAGCTGATGTCATGGGGAACTGGTGTGTAATCTTGGGACCTTGCCATGGAAATAGCCAGGTTTTACTAAAACATGGTAGTTTACCACTTGTTCAGCCCCAAAGACTAGCGCAGGGGTGGTGCTGGACCCGTATTAACAAATAGGGATGTGCATGGCATGTTGCACATCCCCATTATGACTTCAGCATAACTCCCACACGAGTCTGATTGCCATGAGTACTGTAGGTGAAGTTACACCCATCCTTTGAGGTGGTGGTACATTCACCCGTGGTTAACTGCGACATTGATGGTGAGTGCGCTGATTCCCGTACTAACCGCAATACACTGTCTCCTCCCAAACTCTGCCCCTAACCTGCCCAATCTCCTCCGCAGCTTGTGCTAAGTGGTTAGAATGGGATTTTTAGCACAGCTGCATTTTTATCCAGCTGTTATTGCATGAGCGCTAAACTCCATGCTACCTTCAATGCACTTTAGTAAATATGCCCCTTAGTATTTGTAAATGCTGAAATAAATGAGTTTAAAATATTTTAGAAGTGTCACACAAACCATGACATCTGTTTCGGGCTAGCTAGGTACATCCTAAGTTATTTGTCAATAAGAGTATAAATTGTATAGCTCAGACCTGTATGCCTAGCACCCATCTATGTTAACCTTGGGCCCACCCAAAAAATTAATTTAGGCTGCGCCACTAGCATATGTCAACTTCAGGAATGTTCATTTTTCTCAGAATAGGCAGAAATGTGCATTGATTTCTCTCCAGTGTTGCACTGCTCATAACCTGATTTCTCAGGGTTTCCATTTTCATATTGTTTTCTGAATATTTCCATTTTTCATTTGTGAACCTTTCTATTGCATTAGGTGCAGCTCTGTCCATGTTGTGAGTGTGTGGCTGAAGCAAGGGATCCTGCTAATACATAGGGGTATGTTTACTAAACTGCGGTAATGTAGCAGCGGCTATGTTAAGGTGCGTTATGTAACGTTAAGGCGCCTTAACGTTACATAAAGCGCCTTAACGTTCCCGGTCGTGGTAAGTCCAGAAAAGGGTGGAGAGAGGGCAGAGAGAAGGGGTCAGTGGGTGGGGAGTGGGCGGGAAGAGGCCCCTTCCACACTAACGCGGAGAAAGTAAGGCCTGAATCCTAATGCAACTGAATACCTGGCGTTAGCACACATTTGCAAGAGAGAGAAACCATTTAAGTGTCAGCAATGTACAGCATAGGCAGGGAGCCCAAGAAAGGTGATAGTAGTGCTCCATTTGCAGCAACAGCATAGTGCCCTGGTTTGAAAGGCCACTATGGTGATGGCGCAAAAGGGGCATGGGGGCTGCAGGCGGGACATGCAGTGGGAGCTACTGGGGCACAGGGTGGACTAGGCAGTTGCCGAGGTGGCACATAGGAACGCAGAAAATGGAAACCAGCAAGACAGCAAGTGACCAGGGTCAGACATGCCCATGAGTCTGTGGCCCATAGTGTCCCATCCAGGAGACACTACCCAGCAGGCACCCCAAGGGGCGCATAACATTGACAGGCAGTGCCTGGGGAAGCGTGGACATATATGTAGGCACCCCTACCCCAGAACCCACACCTTAGGCAGCCGCCTACCTGCCCCCTGGATGGCCTGGGATGGCTCACCACCAGCGCCCACAGCATATGGTCATGGCGGCATGGCAGAGGGGGTGGGTGATTGTGCTGGAGGGAGCAGTGGCACCCACCTGCAGTGGACCTAGGCCATGCCCTGTACCAGTACGTGGTGTGCAGTGCAACAAAAGAGGTATGGCTGAGGAACATAAGGGTAGCCCCAGGGACCACTATGCTGCCGTGGCAACAGTGTGGTGCAGTACACTCAGCCAGCATGTCCAAGAGCAGAGGGTCAGAGTTTCAGGTCCCATCTGTGGATCCTGCAGAGCATCTCCCCATAGTTTTAGCCTACACTGCAGCCACAACAACAACATGGGCAAACCCCAATGCAGTGGTGCACAGGGGTACAGACACCCACTCACAAGGGCTCCACAGCTTCATGGAGTTTCAGGCTGTTGGCCCCAGCACAGAGCTGCAGTTATCACCAGTACTACTATCCCCTGCACAGATTAGCAATGTCGGCACTGTGATCAGGACCAGTGCAGTGGGTAGGGTTGTCAACCACCTCCATCTCTGCACAATGCTGAGATAGGTGTGGGAGTGTGCGTATGTCTCTCCATTGTTTTGTGTCTGCCAGCACCTCAATGAGTCCACATTGTTCACACTGCTTCCAGCGTTAGCCTGCAAATGTGCATAATGAGGAGCAAAGTATTGTGGGTATGGCCCAGACAAGGCGGATTGGCCAGGATGCATCTGCACAGGGTGGAGGGCAATGGCTGGGACACTGTAGTGCTTGGCCACATGGACAGGGTGACCACAGCATGTCACACTGGGGGGGGGGGTGTCACTCTCACTCTGACCGAGCAGTGACCATGGCATGTCTATGTTCCCACATAGTGCCACACATTATTTGTTTCCAATGATGCCTGTGTGTTCCCAGTTTTGGGGCCTAATCGTGGAGCTACCTGTTTGGCGACTGTGCTGTGTATCCCTCCTCTGGGTGCACAGGGTTCCCCTGTAAGCATGCACTATGGACTGGTTAGTGGGCTGTCTGCAGTTTGGCTGTGTATGGGGGGAACACCTTGTAGAATGCTGCAGGTGCTGTCTGTTGATGAATGGCAGGCCATGGCATGGGGTAGTTGAGCCTTCCCCTGCCTACCCCAAGCATCACTGCTGGTCTGCAGTGGTCTCAGGTATGGCACTAGCCCAGCAGCCCTGGAGAGCTGTCATCCACCAGCAGGACTGTAGTTGCTGGTACTGCATCCATTCTGTAGGGTGCAGGCACCTGTCCCACCACACCCTCATCTACAAAAGGGGTGATTGAGGCCCCTTGGGGTATATAGCACATACCACTTAAACCCATAGTGGCAGTGCTGCATTACCCTCATGCTAGTCTAGACATCCCACTGCCCTGATAACAGGTACCCATGGCAGTCAGACCATAAACACTGGGTACACACTAATCTAGATGGCGTCCAGTCCCACAAGCAACTGCAGAACACAGCTGTAACAGATGCACTTTCAGGTGCACTGCTGGGAACACCTGTCACACACTGGCAGTGCTGGAAATGTGCAGCAGAACCTATCTCTAGCACCACATGTACTGTGGACCTAGTGCTGGGCGCCCATCCTATCCCTCAGGGTGAACACGGAGCCTGCACAATGGCATGGTCTGTAGCTACTCTGTGCCAGTATCACGCACTGTCAGTCCATCTTACCACACTGCAGTACCAGAGAGGTGCAGACCCCATTTGGTGGTCAGCTGTAGGCTGCTGTTCTGCATGTGCAATGCATCATGGGTGCAGGTGGGGTTGCCCTATCTTGGCAAACAGAGCAGACGGTTTGTGCAGTGACCTGACCTGCAGTCCTTCTGTACCCAGCCATTGCTGTGCAACAGGCCATAGAGGTATAGCCTACTGGTTAGTACACTGTCATTCTAGGTGGAGGACATGGGTTCAATTCCTCATTGTTCCCACCTGTCCAAGGCAGATATTTTGCTTGCCTGTGACAGTCATATCTTTGAAAATCCATGCTGCCAGCCCATAGTACCATCACCACAGTTGCCAGCAATCCTTATAAGGTGTTATAAGGCTCCTAATTAGGCACATTACAAGGCACCTTATTGGGCACAGAACAAGGCACGTTATAAGGCACGTTATAAGGCACGTGCCTTGTACTGTGCCTAATAAGGTGCCTTATAAAGTGCCTTATAACACGCTTTACCTGACATGCTTGCCATAATGATGCACCGCCCACACCTTTATATGGGCATCTGTACCTTTTAACCCGAAACCTAACGCGAATGACATTACCGCAGTCTAGTAAACATACCCCATAGTGTCTGTGCAGATCCATAAAAGTCTTGTTTGTTCCATTTTTCCATTGTTCTTATTTTTCCAATAAGAGGTGCGGTGATCTAGGGACTGATGTATTATTTACAATGATGCCTTTTTATAGGTTCTCTGATTGATCGCAGGGGGTGTGTGGCTACTGTGGGGGTGGAGCCCAAGGTGGTCATTCCGCACCATAAGGAGAGCCATGCATGTGAGTATTGGCACCTTTTCTTACAGACAAAAAGCACTGAGCAGTGGCAATAAGAAAAGAAGCAGATTAGGGCAGACTAGAAAGGCCATATGATCTTTTTCTGCTATCATGTTTCTATGTAAGCAGCAAAATTAAATACGTGTAGAATATCATATGGCAGTGGTTCTGAACCAGTCCTCCTTGAACCCCTAGGCCAGTCGGGTGTTCATGATAGCCCTAATGAATATGCATGAGATATATATGCATTAGAGATATCCTGCCAACCTGACTGGTTTGTGGCCCTCTAGGGCTGGATTTGGAGACCCCTGCCTTACACCTCTGTCATTTAAGATTGTGAGTGGGCAAGGTGCAGATGTCCTAGACATCAAAAGGGTAGATAGAATGTGTCACATGCCTCCCCAATTCTCACCACCACCAAAAAGTTGTCTAATAGACAATATTTTGGTGGTGGTGAGAAGCAAAGAGGCATGTAGCAAATTCTATCTAACCTTTTTGATGTCTTTGGGATCTGCACCTTGTACCTAAGTAGTGCTTTTTGAGGCATTGTAGTTTTATTTTAATTAGTGCTGCCAGCAAACACACCCTCACAGTGGTGTAACCTAAGGTGCCGCATAAGGCACTCCAGAGGGCACATTATAAAGTGCACTGTCCGCCAAGGCACCCTACAATGTCCCCTATAGGACACCTTATAAGGCACCTTAAGGTTATAGTACTCTGAGGGAGTTTTTGCTGGCAGCACTAATGTACATTAAAAATAGACAATACCTCGGACAGCCCTATCAAATAACCCCACTTTGGGCTAAAACCCATGACCTCTGGCTCCACAGGCAGTGAAGTAACCAGTGGGCTATAGCTGCTAGCAAACCCCTGGCTGGCTACAGAAGGACTGCATGTCACCACATACACAGTCTGCTGTGGCTACCAGGATAGGGTCAACCCAACCGGACCCATGATGCACAGCACATGCATATCAGCAGTCTACAGATGATCACAAGATGGGGTATGCACCCCACAGCACCTCAGCCTGGTAGGGGGTGCCGACGGTGTGTGTTAGTGGCACAGAGTAGCTACAGACTGTCACATTGTGTGGGTATTGTGCTCAACCTGAGGGTGAGGTGGGGCTGCCAGCATCAGGTCCGCAGCACTTCAACAACTGAAATAGGCCATGTTGCAGGTACCCATCAGTGCCAGTTTGTGTGATAGGTGGTTCCTGCAAACACACCTAGAATGCATTAGTGTCTATTTGAAGTTGTCAATCAGGTCTGGCCCTTATGGGCTATGATGCACCCAGAATAGTGCATATTCTGTCTTGGTGCCATGGTAACATGATGTAAGTGACAAGAGGGGGGGGGGGGGGTTTGTACACATAGGCGGATTATGTACCATTACCCAACCCACCCTCTGTGGCTCAGAGTGGGAGACAGGATTCCCCCACCAACAGATCCACATTCTACCACCTTGCAACAGTGGCAGTAGCAGAGGGCCATCAACCCCAGTCATGCTGGGGAACAGACCCCTACAGGGCAGTCAATGCAGAGCTGTACACATCCCTAAGGCAATGGCAGGAAGACAGTAGGCCTGGAAATGCTCAGTTGCCCCCCAACACCACCATCTGACATTCTCCAGCAGCAAGCACAGTGAATCCGCAGCCACTGCACCCTGCAAGGTGTTCCAGTCATACACACATATAACTGCAGACAGTCTGCTAGCTAGTCCACAGTGCATGATCCTGGAGAAGATATGAGCACACCCACCAAGCAGATAAGTCAGTGATTAAGCCCCAGAGAAGAAAACCTATATAGTTCACTGGAAAAAATCACAATATAGCACTATGGGGGAGCCTAGATATGCCATGGTCACAGATCAGTCAGGGTGTGAGTGACCTCCCAGCAAGACATGCTGTGGCCACCCTGTCGGTGCAGGTTGTGTCTGGGCACTACAATGTCCGAGCCATTGCCCTATGCCCTGTGCTGATGCATCCAGGCCAGGCCACCCTGTCCAGGCTATAGCCACGGTACCTTGCTCCTCATTATGCACATTGGCAGGCCAATACTGGCAACAGTGCTAGCAGTGTGGGCTGAGGAAGGTGTTAGCAGCCACCACACAATGGATAGACAGACACACACTCCCCACACCTATGCCAGCATTGTGCAACTATAGCGGTGTTTGGCAGCCTGGCCACCGCACCAGTCCTGGGCACAGTGCAGGCATGGCTATGGTACGCAATACTGTTGGGGCCACTCCCCAGGGTGGTAAACACTGTCAGACACCAGACCTAAAGCACACTCCACAAACATCAGAAAGGTTGCTATGATGCAGCTCAATCAGCAAATTGTGCTTAACTTAGGAATTGCTATCTGCCAGTAATCATAGCAACTTTTTGATAGCTGTGTACCATATTCCCAGGTTTAGGGTGGCATTGCTAAGGTATGCAAGTGCTAGTATTGGGAGATGCACGCAGGACCCAACATCCTGCCTCTCCAGGAGTCATTGGATAATGGAGCCTGTGGGTGCGGGTGTGTCTGCCCCTGTTGGCCGCTGCTTTAGGGCAGAGGTTCCCAACTCCAGTCCTGGTGGGCCAAACACTGTTCGGGTTTTCATGCTGTCCCTAATGAATATGCATGAGATACATCTGCATACCATGGGGGCAGCGCATAGAAATGCAGCACAGCCATATTTATTAGAGGCAGCATGGAAACGGAATGGTGTTTGGCCCTCCAGGACTGCATTTGGGAGACTCTGCTCTAGGTAATGCGCATGTTTATGGTTTCTGTGCTCTGTAGGGTAAAATGTAGGTGTTTTGGGCATGTTTATGTCATCTGCAATAAAGGTTCTGTCTGTATTAGCACGTTTTAGTAGTGGGTAAAATATGGGGACTGGGTTGGCAGGAGCCACAGCTGGGACCTTCTGCTCCTGAACATACTGGCTGTGTGCACTGCACCACCGTGTTGCCACAGAGACAGTGTATTCCCTGGGGATACCATGATTGTTTGTCAGAGAAGGCCTGTCTGTTGCAGTCCATGGCACCCACCTACACAGGGTTAGGCCACGGTCTGCTGTGGGCAGTTGCCACTGCCCCCTCCACCACCAGTATCCCTCTGCCACCATGCTGACATGCCCTTCTGCTGGTGGTGCTGGTGGTGCACAGTCTCAGGCCATCCAGTGTGCAGGTAGGTGGCTGCCTATGGTGCGGGTTCTGGTGTAAGGGTGCCTGAATGGCTGTCCACGCTTCCCCCCAGCACCGCATGCCAATGTTCTGTGCCCTTGGGGGTACCTGCTGGGTACTATCCCCTGTGACGCTGTGGGAAGCACACTCGTGCCCATGTTGGGCCCTCATCAGTTGCTGTCTGCCTGCTCTACTGTTTCAGCATTCCTATGGGCCACCTAGGCATCACCCTAGTCCGCACTGTGGCCCAACTGCACCACAGCATGTGCCTCCTGCAGCCCTCTGTGTCCCCTTTTCCAGCATCTGTCCAGTTGCCCATTCTGACATGCCTGCCCTGCTGTTGTGGAACATGTGCATGCCATAGGAAACCTGTCCAATGGAGAGGGAAAACCCTAATTAGCGCAATTTCACTGTGGGCTCATTCACCTTGTATGGAGATGGAGCATAGACTCTTCCAAAATTCATATCTTTTTTTTTTGAGCTTTCTCAGGAGTGTTTTTTAATGTTTCCCATTAATATCACTATTGCCCAGCTTGGTTATGTTTTTTTTATATTTTCTTCTGTCGTTTTTACTGTTTATTTGCCCTTTTGTTCCGTGCACATGTATCACACTTATCACTTTTTGTGGGTTTCCCTGGTTTTGCTGTACATTGCTGACGTAAATAGTTTCTTTTCCTTTAAATCTGCTCTAACGCCAGAGTTTCACTGACATTAGTTTTCAGCCCCGGATTCCACGGCGTTAGTGTGCGGGGAGCCTCTCCCCTCTCACTCTCTGCCCATTGGCCCTCTCTCTCCACCCCTGGGGAGCCTTCCTCCGCCCTCTGGGAGCCTTTCTCCGCCCTCAGCGCTCATTTGCGCCGCTGCGCACGTTATCGCGCGCTAAGGTACCTTAGCGCCCCGGTAATGCACCTTCATCGGGTGATAAGGTTCCTTATCACCCAATAATGTCGCCAGGCGCACGTTAAGACTGCTTAGTAAACATACCCCTAAGTGCAAACTAGTGCCCCTCCCCTTCATTATGACATATCAGATTTTATTATTTGTGTATTTAATACTTTAGTCAATTGCCACCTAACGTCCTTCATCCTTCACCTATTTCCCTTATCTCTTACTCCAGCTCTCCCTCTTTGTTGTCTAACCTCACAGAATGAATTTATGGCCTCTGTAATTGGACCAGGGGTATCTGCTAGTGAGGGAAAAATAGGGTAATGTACCGATTCTTTCTGCCATTTATTTATATGTTGTTGATTTGATTTCTCCTGGATTTCTGTAGCCCCCCCCCCCTCACCCTTTTGTGTACTTGGGAAGAGTTGCTTTTCCTATATTTCTATATATAATTTTTCAAGTATGTACTAGTCAACTTATTTTATCTGAAGTGTTTTGTTTGAAATTAGCAGTCAATAAATAATAAATGAAAAAATGCTGACTACTGAAATGACTTACCATCAATGTGTATCCTGCTGATTGAAGGTCTTCCTTGAACTTTGTTGGCTTTTACCTCAGTTAGATACTGTATTTACAGATGTATTCAAATAGGGAGGGTAAAGATGGATACAGAACGATGCTTCCTGTTATGAGCATTAACAATGAGGGCCAACTTGAAACAGAGATTAAGGCCAACAGAGATAGGGAACCACTTGAAATGTTTTTCTGGTGACTTGTTTTTGATTGCTTGGTTATTTATTTATTTAGTTAGTTAGTTTGACTTATTAATTGCCTATCTGAAAAGTATTGTTTTGGGTAACGAACATACATAATAACAATAAAATTTAAGCATATTAATACCAAATAACTGATTTTATTGAACAACAATAAAAACATTCTTGAGCCAAAGTTCTAACTACAGCATTTGATTGTGGGATTCGTTTTCTATTGTCTATTCACAGCATTATAAAATCTGACTTTTTAATCTTATTTAGGGGATGATATGAGAAACTAAAGATCAGTGAGCTTGATGTCTGTACCAGGCAAAGTAATAGTAACCATTATAAAGAACATTTCTGAACATGTGGATAGTCATGGATTAATGGCAAGAAGCCGACATGAATTTAGTCAAGGAAAGTCTCGTCTCACTAATCTGTTATATTTTTTCAAAGTTGTGAATAAACAGGTAGATAAAGGTTAGCCAGTCAATATAGGGGTATGTTTACTAAACTGCGGTAACGTTACATAACGCACGTTATGTAACGTTAACGATCGTTAAGTAACGTTAACGCGCGTTATGATGCATTAACGATCGTTAACGTCTCATAACGCGCGTTAACGTTACTTAACGATCGTAAAGTTCCGCTGCGCGGTAAAACACCGCAGAAGGTGGAGAGAGGGCGGAGAGAAGGGGTCAATGGGCGGAGTGTGGGCGGGGAGAGGCTCCTTTCACACTAACGTGCTGATCTGAAGAGCTGAATCCTAACGCAATTGAAAACCTGCCGTTAGATGCACATTTGCAGGGGAGAGAAACCATTTAAGTGTCAGCAATGTACAGCATAGGCAGGGAAACCCACAAAAGGTGATAAATGTGATACATGTGCACAGAACAAAAGGGCACAGAAACATTGAAAATGGCCTCAACAAACTGGAAAAAAAACATAACCAAGTTGGCCAATAGTGATATTAATGGGAAACATCAACCCCTCCCCCCCCCGAGAAAGCTCCAAAAAAAGATATTAATCATGGAAGGGTCTATGCTCCGTCCCCATACAAGGTGAATGAGCCCACAGTGAAATAACGCTGATCAGGGCTTTCCCTTGTTATTGGACAGGTGTCCTATGGCGTGCACATGTCCCGCAACAGCAAGGTGGAGATGTCGGAATGGGCAAATGGACATATGCCGGAAAGGGGATACAGAGGGCCGCAGGCTGCAGATGCTGTGGTGCAGCTGGGCCACAGTGCGGACTAGGGTGATGCCTAGGTGGCCCATACGAATGCTGAAACAGCAGAGCAGCCAGACAGCAACTGCTGAAGGCCCAACATGGGCACGACTGTGTTTCCCACAGTGTCACAGGGGATAGTATCCAGCAGCTCCCCCCAAGGGAACGGAACATTGGCAGGCGGTGCTGGGGGAAAAGCATGGACACCTATGCAGGCACCCATAACCCAGAACCCGCACCATAGGCAGCCGCCTACCCACACACTGGATGGCCTGAGGCTGCGCTCCACCAGCAGAAGGGCATGTCAGCATGGTGGCAGCGGGATACTGGTGGTGGAGGGGGCAGTGACAGCTGCCCAGAGCAGACCATGGCCTACTCCTGTGTAGGTGGGTGCACTGTGTAGGTGGTGCACTGCAACAGACAGGCCCTGTCTGACGAACAGTCATGGTATCACCAGGGAATGCACTGACTCTGTAACAACACGGTGGTGCAGTGCATAAAACCAGTGTATTCAGAAGCAGAAGGTCACAGGTTCAAGTCCCAGCTGTGGTTCCTGCCAACCAGTCCCCATATTTTACCCACTGCTAATACAGACAGAACCTTTATTGCAGATGATGTAAACATCCCCAAAACACCTACCTTTTACCCTACAGAGCACAGACACCATAAACATGCGCATTACCTAGAGCAGAGTCTCCCAAATGCAGTCCTGGAGGGCCAAACACCATTCCGGTTCCATGCTGCCTTTAATAAAGATGCCTGTGCTGCATTTCTATGCATCGCCCCCATGGTATGCAGATGTATCTCATACGTATTCATTAGGGACAGCATGAAAACCCGAACAGTGTTTGGCACACCAGGAATGGAGTTGGGAACCTCTGCCGTAAAGCAGCAGCCAACAGGGGCAGACACACCCGCACCCACAGGCTCCATTATCCAATGCCTCCTGGAGAGGCAGGATGTTGGGCCCTGCGTGCATCTCCCAATACTAGCACTTGCATACCTTGGCAATGCCACCCTAAACCTGGGAATACGGTAAACATCTATCAAATGGTTGCTATGATTACTGGCAGATAGCAATTCCAAAGTTAAGCACAATTTGCTGATTGAGCTGCATCATAGCAACCTTTCTGATGTCTGTGGAGTGTGCTACAGGTCTTGTGCCTGATAGTGTTTACCACCCTGGGGAGTGACCCCAACAGTATTGCGTACCATAGCCATGCCTGCATGGTGCCCAGGACTGGTGCGGTGGCCAGGGCTGCCAAACACCTCTATAGTTGCACAATGCTGCCATAGGTGTGGGGATTGTGTGTCTGTCTATCCAGTGTGTGGTGGCGGCCAACACCCTCCACAGCCCACATTGCTAGCACTGTTGCCAGTATTGGTCTCCCAATGTGCATAATGAGGAGCAAGGTACCGTGGGAATAGCCAGGATAGGATGGCCTGGCCTGGATCCATCTGTACATAGCATAGGGCAATGGCTCGGACATTGTAGTGGCCGGCCACCACCTGCACGGACAGGGTGGCCACAGCATGTCCTGCTGGGAGGTCACTCTCACCCTGACTGAGCAGTGACCACGGCATGGCTAGGTTCCCCCCATAGTGCTATATGGTATTGCTCTCATGTGATATTTATAGGTCTTTTTTGGGGGCCCAATCACTGACTTATCTGTTTGGTGTGTATGCTGACATCCCAGTTCTAGGTACATTCATCTTTTCCAAGACTATGGACTAGCTAGTAGACTGCCTGCAGCTAGTATGTGTCTTGCTGGAGCACTTTGCAGGGTGCAGCTGCTGCAGGCTTGCTGCTGGAGAATGTCAAATAGTGGTGGGGGCCAGCTGAGCATTTCCAGGCCTACTGTCTGTCTGCTATTGCATTATGGATGTGTACAACTCTGCATTGCCTGCCCTGTAGGGTGTCTGTTCCCCAGCAGGACTGGCGTTGATGGTCCCCTCTACTGCTACCATTGCAGGGAGGTAGAATGTCGATCTATTGGTGGGTGATCCTGTGTCCCACCCTGAGCCCCAGAGGGTGGGTTGTGTGGTGGTGCATAATCTGCCATGGGTCCAAACTCCCCTCCACTCCACTCCACTCCACTCCACTCCATCCCATCATGTAACCATGGCACCAACACAGGATATGCACTATTTTAGGAGCATCATAGCCCATAAGGGCTAGACATGACTGAAAAATACAGAAAAACACAGATGTAGCCTAGGTGTGTCTACAAGAACTACCTATCATACACTGATGGGAACCTGCAACATGGCGTATTTCAATCATGAAAGGTGCTGTGGAGCTGATTCTGGGCGCCCCACCTCACCCTCAGGGTGAGCACAGTACCTGCACAATGTGACGGTCTGTGGCTGCTCTGTGCCAGTACCACACACGGTCAGTTCCCCCTACCAGGCCAAGGTGCTGTGGGGGTGCATACCCCATCTTGTGCCCATCTGTCGACTGCTGATTTGCATGTGCAGTGCATCATGGGTATGGGTGGGTTAACCCTTATCCTGGTAACCACAGCAGACAGTTTGTGTGGTGATGTGCAGTCCTACTTCAGACAGCCAGGGGTTTGCTGGCAGCTTTAGAGCTGTAGCCCACTGGTTACTTCACTGTCTGTAAAGCCAGAGGTCATGGGTTCAAACCCATGGTTGGGCTATTTGATAGGGCTGTCTGTGGCATTGCCTATTTTTAATGTACATTAATGCTGCCAGCAAAAACACCCTCAGAGTACTGTAACCTTAAGGTGCCTCATAAGGTGCCTTATAAGGTGTCCTATAGGGGACATTATAGGGTGCCTTGGCGGAGAGTGCACTTTATAATGTGCCCTATGGAGTGCGTTATGGGGTGCCTTATACAGCACCTTAGGTTACGCCACCGTGAGGGTGTGTTTGCTGGCAGCACTAATTAAAATAAAAGTAAAATGCCTCAACAATCACTACTTAAACATAAAGGGTGATGCCTTAGGTACACTGGGAAATCAAACACATGACCCCTGTATCATCAGTCAGTGTAGTAACCATTGTGCTACAGCTCTGTTTCTGTGTTTCCATGTCTGCGCGCCTTCTTAAGATTAACGCGCGGTAACGTGCCATGTAATGCTCGTTAATTTATGGCGCCTTGTAACGTGCGTTATCGGTAACGATGTACCGCCCATGTCCTTATTTGGGATTTCTGCCTCTACTGCGGATCCTAAGGCAAATCACATTACCGCAGTTTAGTAAACATACCCCATAGTGTATCTGGATTTTCAGAAAGCCTTTGACAAGGTCCCGCATGAGAGACTCTTGTGAAAATTAAAAGGTCATGGGATAGGAGGCAGCAGCCGGCCCGTCCACTAGGCAAACTAAGTGGAAATACTGCCACTGTCACTGTCTGCCTCCCCCTCCCCCTCCTGAGACAGAATTGTCAGCAGCTGGTGGGGGGGCAGCAGTGGTGGTGGAGCTGGGGGGAGGGCTGTGTCAATGGGGGGGGGGGTGGCAGCTGGGGGGGTGGGACGGCGAGGCCAGTGTTTCTTCCTAGGGCAGCAGAAACCTTTGGGACAGTCCTGGAAGGCAGTGTACTATTGTGGATTAGGAACTGGTTAAAAGAAAACAAAGAGTAGGATTAAATAACCAGTTTTCCCAGTGGAGTAGCCCAGGGATCTGTGCTGGATCTGCTGCTTTTCAACATATTTATAAATGACTTGGAAATGGGAATGAGTGAAGTGATCAAATTTGCAGATGACACAAAATTATTCAAAGTTGTTGAAACGCAAGAGAATTGTGAAAAATTACAAGAGGACCTTGAAAAATTGCGAGACTGGGTGTCCAAAGGGCAGATTACGTTTAGTGTGGACAAGTACAAAGTTATGCACTTAGGGAAGAACAACCCAAACTGCAGTTACACTATACAACGTTCCACATTAAGAATTCAAGAAAAGGATCATCACAATAAACAATATGTTGCAGTCCTCTTCCCAGTGTGCATCTGCAGCCAAGAAAGCAAATAGAATACTAGGAATCATAAAGAAAGGAATATAAATAAAACAAACAATATTATAATGCCTCTGTATCACTCCATGGTGCAACCACACCTTGGATATTGTGTGCAATTCTGGTCACCATATCTTAAGAACATAAGATATGCCATACTGGGTCAGACCAAGGTCCATCAAGCCCAGTAACCTGTTTCCAACAGTGGCCAATCTAGGTCATACGTACTTAGCAGTTTCCCCAAAAGACACAGGTTCCGCAATGCTTATACTGGGTCAAGCATTGATATCCTGGGTCCCTTCTTAATAATGGTTTATGGACCTTTCCTCCAGGAACTTGTCCAAACCTTTTTTTAAACTGGAGTGGAGGAGTGGCCTAGTGGTTGGGGCAAAGTACTTCAGGCCAGAAGGTTGGGGGTTCAAATCCCACTAGAGAACAGCAACCTTGGGCCTGAAGGACTGGGGTTTCTAGTCCCACAGGTGCTCCTTGTGGTCTTGGGCAAGCTACTTAACCCTCCATAGCCCATGTTCCCTGTAAAATAGTTATTTCCAAGTTATAATGCCCTGTTCAATATAATTTCAGTTTGTTCAATGTAAACCACACTGATGCAGAATAGCATAGTATATAAGAGAATGTAAATAAATAAATAAACTCAGCTACACTAACAGCCTTTTACTACATCCTCCAGTAACAAATTCCAGAGTTTGATTACACATTGAGTGAAAAAATATTTTCTTTTATTAGTCTTAAATAGTTTACCCTGTAGCTTCATTGTATGTCCCCTAGTCTTTCTATATTCTGATAACGTAAACAATCGATCTACATTCACCCGTTCCACTCCGTTCATTAATTTATAGACTTCTATCATATCTCCCCTCAGCCGTCTCTTTTCCAGGTTAAAGAGCCCTAACCTTTTTAGCCTTTCTTCATAGGAGTATCCTTCCATCCCCTTTACCATTTTGGTAGCTCTTCTCTGAACCTTTTCTAATAACGCTATATCCTTTTTAAGATACGGCGACCAGAATTGCACACAATATTCAAGGTGCGGTCTCACCATGGAACGGTATAGAGGCATTATAATATCTTTTGTTTTATTTTCCATTCTTTTCCTTATGATACCTAGCATTCTATTTGCTCTCTTGGCTGCCGCTGCACACTGGGCCGAGGGTTTTAACATGTTATCCACAATGACGCCTAAATCTTTCTCCTGGGTGGTGGTTCCTAATGTGGAACCTTGCATCGTGTAAGCATAGTTTGGGTTGTTCTTCCCTAGGTGCATAACTTTACACTTGTCCACATTAAATTTCATCTGCCATTTTGATGCCCAGTCTTCCAATTTATCAAGATCCTCTTGCAATTTTCCACAATCCTCTTGGATTGTAACAACTTTAAATAGTTTTGTGTCATCTGAAAATTTGATAACCTCACTTGTTATTCCCTTTTCCAGGTTATTTATGAATATGTCAAAAAGCAGCGGACCCAGCAGAGATCCCTGAGGTACACCACTATTTAACTTTCTCCATTGGGAAAACTGGCCATTTAGCTCTACCCTCTGCTTTCTATCTTTTAACCAGTTCCTGATCCACAATAGTGCACTGCCTCCTATCCCATGACTCTTTAGTTTTGCTAAAGGTCTCTGATGAGGGACCTTGTCAAAGGCTTTCTGAAAGTCCAAATACACTATATCAACCGACTCACCTTTGTCTACCTGTTTATTCATACCTTCAAAAACACATAACAGATTAGTAAGACAAGATCTTCCTTGTCTAAAGCCATATTGGCTGTCTCCCATTAAGCCATGAATATCTACATGTTCAGCAATTTTGTTCTTTATGATGGTTTCTACCATTTTTTCCGGTACTGACGTCAGGCTCACTGGTCTGTAGTTTTCCAGATCACCCCTGGAACCCTTTTTAAAAATTGGTGTTACGTTCACCATCTTCCAATCTTCAGGTATTACAGATGATTTTAATGATAGTTCACAGATTACTAATAGCAGGTCTGCAATCTCACATATGAGTTCTTTCAACACCCTTGGATGTATATCATTTGGCCCAGGTGATTTGCTACTCTTCAGTTTATCTAATAGTTGTAATACCTCTTCCCGATGTATCGATATTTCCTTCAATTCTTCCGAACCTTTAAATACCACTTCAGTCATGGGTAACATCCCTACATCTTCCTCAGTAAAGGCCGAAGCAAAGAATTCATTCAGTCTCACCGCTATCGCCTTGTCGCCTCTTAGTGCCCCTTTAACCCCTCTATCATCTAATGGACCAACTGACTCTCTTACAGGTTTTTTGCTATGAATGCACTTGAAAAAGTCTTTATTACGCGTTTTTGCTTCCACAGCAAGCATCTTCTCAAATTCTCCCTTTGCCTGCCTTATCAATGCCTTGCATTTAACTTCCCAGTGCTTGTGCTGTTTCCAGGTTTCGTTGTTTGGCTCGTTTTTCCATTTCCTGAAAGATGCTTTTTTGGCAACAACAGCCTCTCTGACCTCACCTTTAAACCATGTTGGCAGTTTTTTTGGACTTCCTTCCACTTTTCTTAAAGCATGGAATACAGCTGGTCTGGGCTTCCAAGATAGTATTTTTCAACAACACCCAAGCTTGATGTATGTCTTTAACCTCTGTTCCTTTTAGTTTTTTCTTAACTATTTTCCTCATTTTATCATAGTCTCCCTTTCAAAAGTTCAAAGGTAGTACTGTGGATTTCCTTACTATCCCTCCTCCACTAATTAAATCAAATGTGATCATGCTATGATCACTTTTGCCAAGTGGCCCCAACACCCTTATCTCTTGCACCAGATCTGGTGTTTCACTAAGGACTAGGTCCAATATGGGGGTGGAGCCTGATGCTGAGCGGGACGGACGGCTAATGTCGGAGCTCCAGCGGGGCGAGAGCAAGAATCCTGAATAGTGCTGGCTGTTATTGTATTTTGTTATTCAATTATTATGGGGTGCACAGAGAGAGATGTCTGGCCCCAAACCAGTGAAATTGGACTTTGCTGCGACGCAAAGCAACAGTGCAAAGTGGACAAAGACTGAGCCTCCCTCCCCGCAAAAAATGGCAGCCGCCCGGGATCACCCGCAGCCGGAGGCCTTGCAGGAGATCTTAGCAGAATTGCGAGGAATGAAGGGAATAATGCAGGCCAACGGGGAGTCCCTGGCGCTGATGCGTGAGGAAATTGGGGAGGTGAGAAGCTCGCTAGAAAGACTCTCAGTGCGCCAGGAGAAGGTGGAACACACTGTAGCGGCGCACGAGGAGTGGCTCCGCGTGGTGGACAAACAAGCGAAGCAAATCCGCTCTCTGCAAAGAGAACTTGAGGATGGCAACAACCGGGCCCGTAGAAACAACATACGGATCGTGGGAGTGCCGTAGGGTGCAGAAGGGAAGAACATGGTTGCGTTCCTGCAAAAAATGATTCCGACGGTATTGAAGCTCTCTTTTGACCTGCCCTTTGAAATTGACAGGGCCCATAGAGTACTGGCAGCGGTCCAGCCTAACAACAAGAAGCCTAGGCCGATCATTTTGAGGGCCCTCCGATATCAGCAGGTGATGGCAATAATGGAGGCAGCAAGATCCTGCTCTCCAGTGGAGTTTGAGAGACACCGGCTGTTTTTTTTCCCAGATTATGCAAAGAGCACGGTGGATAGACGTAAGAGATTTCTGGCATTGCGTCCTCGACTTCAGGGCCTACAGGCCAGATTTGGCCTGTTGTATCCTGCCAGGATGCGTGTGACACTCCACAACCAGACAAGAACTTTTGAAGAGCCTGAAGCCCTGCACCTCTACTTGGAAGAGCAAGAAGCCGCGGTAATGAGATAGAGGCTGTTTTGGATGCCCGACCGGGTGGCCGGTGTGAATCAGCTCGCGATGAAGGAGGAGAGAAGTCACTTCACGCCTAGTGGGACATAAGGGACATCCGTAGAAGTTGTTCTTTTGTCTAAATGTTTGCCTGTTATAATTTGGTTGGGGGGGGGGCCCGGGTATGGTACAGAGTGTTTTGTTAAAGAGTGTGTGGATTTATGGCTTGGGGCAAAGAGGGGGGCAGGGTGCTGTTAATTTCTTACATTGGTCTGACGACGCTGAATAATAATCAGCTGAGCTGAGATAAGATTTCCCGCCCGCTGGAGCCGTCCGGCTCATCGTGGGCTCACCAAGTAGGTTTTCAGTAATTGGGATATCTCCGGGGCTTGCTGACATGGAATATAGACGTTGGAGGCATGGGCTTTTATTTTGGGGCATGGGGACACGGGTGCTGAAAGTAATGGGCATGGATATGTATGTGATGGGGAGACTATGGGCTGTTCTGGTGGGTGGTGGGGATGTGGGCATGGCAGATGGTCTCATGATGACAGTACCAAAAGGCTTTAGCAGGTAACTAGAGTATAGAATGGCTCCTTTAAAGCTTCTTTCGTTGAATGTAAAGGGTATTAACAGCCCCATCAAGAGAAAGAAAATAATCACTTATAGTAAGCATGAAAAGGTTGACATACTACTACTTCAGGAGACCCACTTGAACAGGAATGAATCTTTGAAGCTCAGCATCAGGCCCTATACGCTGGTAGCATTCTCAGCTGCAGTGTGTAAACGCAATGGGGTGGCGATCTTAGTACGTAGTGCTCTTGCTCCTCAAGTCTTGCAGACCCGATCGGATGTGGAGGGGAGGTGGGTGAAGACACAGCTTAAACTGGGCCTCTTTGGTTTGACCATTATGAACGTTTATGCCCCTAACGGTGATAGCCCAGAGTTTTTTAATTTCTTGGCCAAAGAGTTACATCTGGTCCGGGATGAGCATTTACTCTTGGGAGGGGATTTCAACCAAGCGCTTGATCCTCTGATTGATCGGAAGCCGCCCAGAACCTCCAAGGCCCCGCGGGCACTTACAATACTCACCTCCCTGATCCGGGACAGGGGACTTGTCGATGTATGGCGTTTGCAGCATCCAAGAGAGGTGGAGTTCACCTTTTTTTCCCCACCGCACCAGTCCTTGTCTCGGATCGATTTCTTTCTTGTTTCGAAGAACTTAATGCCCAGCATAGTAGATACAAATATACATTCGGCACATATCTCAGACCATGCGGCAATCTCGCTCTTGTTAGAGGCTGATCAAACTGTTTCTAATTCCCCTAGATGGTCTTTTGATAGATCCTTAGTAGCAAATGAGGAGTTTTGTGTACAAATCCGTAAGGCGATTGCTGAATACTTTCAGTTTAATTTACCGCAGGATACTGCAGCATGGGCGTGGTGGAGGGCTTCAAAGCCTTCATAAGAGCTACTATCACGAGTTTTGGTATAGCACAAGCGCGGTCGAAGAGGGAGCAGCGTAAGGCTTTGGAGGCACAAATTAAAGCTGGGGAGCGGGTCCTTGTAGCAAGGTCCGACCCCTGTGTGCTCCTGCGTCTGCAGCGTTTGCGGTTTCAGTATAATGAGCTCTTGTCCGGTGAAGTTGCGCGTAATTTAAAGGCACAGAACAGTGCCTATTATTGGGAGAGCAATAGGGCTGGGAGGTTGTTGGCTAGTTCCCTTAAGGCGCGTAGAGAGGCTAACAGAGTAGCAGCGCTCAGATGTCCACTGAGAGATCAACTTGTAACCTCTGATGAGGGCATAGCAGAACTTTTTAGAGTGTTCTATGCTCAGCTATACTCGTCTGAAACTAAATTTTCTCAGGAGGACTTTGGTGAGTTTGTGCATGAGCTGCAGCGGCTCATTTTGGACGAAGATACCTCCGGTATGTTGGATGGACCAATTTCTCAGGAGGAGATTCAGCAGGTTATCCGATCGTTGGCTTCGGGGAAGGCGGCGGGCCCGGATGGGCTTCCAGCTGAGTTTTTTAAGGCTTTTGACAAGGACCTAGTCCCTCATTTGCAGCAATACTTTCTGCGGCTGGGGGAGGGACCTGCGGCAGTTGGTGCTTTCGCGCAGGCTAATGTGATTGTTTTGGAAAAGCCAGGTCGAGACCCGCAATTAGTTGGGAATTATTGACCTATATCACTATTAAATATAGATTACAAGATATTTGCAACTGTCCTGGCTCAGAGATTAAATGAAGTATTGCCCCAGTTAATCCATCCAGACCAATGCGGTTTTGTCGCAGGGCGCTCAACGGCCGATAATGCGAGATTGTTGTGTCATATTTTGGCCGGTGCAGAGAATAGCGGCAGCCCCTTAGTAGGACTGTCGTTAGATGCAGAAAAAGCTTTCGATCGTCTAGAATGGCCCTTCCTATTTGCAGCTCTAAGGTGGTTCGGTATAGGTGAAGGGTTTATTGCTTTGCTTAAGGTCCTATATACTCATCCAGTGGCTAATGTGTGTGTGAACGCTACTCAGTCTCGTGATATCTGTTTGGAAAGGGGCACCCGACAGGGTTGCCCTCTATCTCCGATGCTTTTCAACTTGGCCCTTGAGCCATTAGTCCTGTGCATCAGACAGTCATCAAAAATCAAAGGGGTCCAGCTAGGTGCTCGAGAAATTAAATTGTCGGCCTACGCTGATGACCTTCTTCTATTTACGGAACCTGAATCAGTGCCGCATATACTTGTACAAATTGAGAGGTATTCCGGGCTCTCGGGCTATAAGATCAATTGGGCAAAGTCGGTTGCCTTCCCGTTAAATTCGTATGTCCATAGGGAAGATATGGGTCAATTTCCTTTTATTTGGGAGGGGAAAATGGTAAAATATTTGGGAGTCTATTATTGCCATCCGCTAGAGGAAACAGTGACGTATAATGCCAACATTCTTATAAATAAAGTGCGGGCAATGATCACTAAATGGTCCCCTTTAAATCTGTCCTGGTGGGGTAGACTGGAAACGATTAAAATGACTATTGTTCCCAAGGTTAATTATGTTCTGGAAATGCTGCCGAGCTACCTACCGGAATGTGTGTATCAGCAGATTGAGAGGCTGTTGACGCAGTTCTTATGGAAGACTAAAACCCCTAGGATCGCTCTCAAAAAACTCAAAGGTAGCAAGGAACTGGGTGGGGTGAAATTTCCTGACTTTCGCCTGTACCATAAAGCATTCCTGTTAAAGCAGGGCTCCAGTTGGTTGTGGAATGGATCTGGGCAACGGCCTGTATGGCTGGAAGTTGAGGAGACTCTCTTGGCACCGTTTCCCCTTAAGTATCTTCCTGGCATGTTGATTCACGAGGGAAAGCAATGCCCCCCAATGATAGTGAACACTCAGTTGGCTTTTCGAGCGTTGAGCAGTGTCCTAGGGTTGGAGGGCGAAGAGTCTTTTGACCTTCTCCCCTTGTGGCATAACCCATTATTTAAAATTCATAACAAAACGTTTGCTTGGCATAACTGGTACTCCAGAGGAGTTTGGGTTCTGGGACAGTTGTTAGTGCAAGGAGTCTGGAAGCCGTTTGAGAGATTACGAGTGGAGTTCGGTCTTCCGGGCTCCCTGTACTTCCAGTGGTTGCAACTTAAACACTGTGTATGCAAGACTGGGACCAAGATTGACGGTCCGCGGGACGGAGTGGGGATAATTGGTACAATCCTTCGGGTACGGGAGGACATGACTGGGAAAGGTGTGGCTTCATACTATTATGACCTATTGTGCCAGCAGGAACACCTGCAGGTTAGAGGTACGCAGCAGGGATGGGAGCTTGATGCTGGGTTTTCACTTCCGCCGCAAGGCTGGCGGAGATTTTGGTCTCAACAGACGAGAGTTTCCAAATCAGCTGCCATTACAAAGGTGTTGCTCTTCTTTGCCCATTGTGCTTACTATACCCCAGTTAGGGTTAGCAGGTGGGGCAGGGGTGAAGGAAATTGCTGTTGGTCTTGTCATAGGGGAATGGGAACACTTGTTCACACTGTATATGAATGCTCTTGCCTACAAGCCTTTTGGTCAAAGGTTTGGGAGCGGACACAGATGGTCTTGAGCTTTAGTGCTCCTCTGTCCTGGAGGATCATTGGTTTCCGCTCTCTTGCCAGTATTCCGACATTATGAAAGGATTGTTTCTTTCTGTTAGATTTTATCTTGGGTATTGCTTTATATTTGATTGTGAATAATTGGAAGCATACATATGATGTTAATTGGGTCTCATGGTGGAATCATGTTTGCTTATATAGTAAATATGAGCAATTGCCTCGTAAGGGGGCCCCTCGGATGCTGATTAATACATCGCGATGGGTTGCTTTGCGAGACTTTATAGCGCGAGAGGGTGCCCGCGCCGCCTACTGAGATGGGAAGTGTTTGGAACCTCCTTGACCCTTGCCCTGTCTGAGCCTTGAGGACGTTGGATTTCGAAAACCTGTGCCATGGCCCGTTGACCATGGATGCAAGCAAGCCCTGGGGGGGGGGGGGAGTGGGAGGGGGAGGTGTAGGGGGGGATGTATGTTTTTTAGGGGTTGGTTTTAGGTTTTAAGTTTTAGGGGGGTTAGGGAGTTTTCTTTTTTGTGTGGTGGGGGGGTTATTGAGAATTTGGATGTGTTTTTTGTTGTGTTTCTCTGTATTAAGTAATAAATAAAGATATTTAAAAAAAAAAGGACTAGGTCCAATATGGTGACCCCTCTGGTCGGTTCATGAACCAGCTGCTCCAAGAAGCAGTCACTTATTTCATCTAGGACCTTTATCTCCCTAGCATGTCCTGCTGTGATACTGACCCAGTCGATACCGGAGTAATTGAAATCACCCATTATTAGTACTGTGCTGTAACTTTTGTTAAAAGAGAGCTGCTACACAGTACCCTGCCCTGTGCTTCTGAGGTAAATTATGACCAACTTCCTGGGTGATTAAGAGTCCTTGCTTAGATAGAAGGAGTCTTTCAAAATGACCTTTTGACCTGCCACTTGGCGTTAACACCTATTGAAAACGTTTTACAGGTCTCTTGCCCCCTAGGTAGAAGGCCTCTTTGTAAAGGTCTCTAGAAGACTTTATTTGTTGCTCAAAGAATACTGACCCTGTTTTGCCTTTTATTCTAAGTTATATTCTGATTTGATTTAAATTAAAGCTCTTTGCTGCTGATAGGCTTTGACTTATTATGAAATTTAAACTACAAGCTCTCTGCTGGGTTCTAAATTTAACCAGAAAACTCTCTTCTGTGTTTTAAATTTAAACTAAAAGTATTTTGCTGATACTAGGCCCTGAGTGAGTATTAAATTTAAACTACAAGCTCTCTGCTGGGTATGAAATCTAACCAGAAATTTAAACTTAAACTGCTGCTACTAGGCCCTGACTGATTTAACAAATACACTGGGTTCACAGATTAATCAGCTTTAATCCAAAGAAGTCCCTTCAGAAAAATTCCCAGAAGTATATACTCACAATTGCAGATCTCTCTCCAGAAGTAGCAGTCCCCTTTTCTAGTCCTTTTTAGTCCTGTGTGATTTAGTAGGAAATTTTTCTCAGTTTTCACTTTTTCAAATTCATGAGCCAGCATTCATTCATCAACTTCAGCAGTAAATGATATGGATACACTGATCCATGGGCATTTCCGTTGATATTCTGTATTCCAGAGGTAAAAAAATATAGCTGCAAAGATATTACCAGAGTCCCCTAATCACATTGTGGCTGCCACTAGCAGCCGTAGAAGCAGAACAACTTGCTACGGATGCCATGAAATCTACTGTACACACAGAAAAATAGAAAGATAGCCGTACCTCAAGAAGTGCTATCTTTCCTTCCCAAGAACATTGGGTACAGTTTAAAGTGGTTGTTGCTTGGTAAAAAAAGAAAAGGCCTGTCATCTCTGATCTTATTTCCAAATATCCCCTTGGATTCTCAAACCTTTGATTTCCCTTCTTTTAATCTGCTTACAAAATATCCCATACTCTCACCCCCTGGCACAATCAGGGAGTCTCCATGATGGGTAGTACCCTGATTACTCCTTAAATCAAAATTGTGGTCTCTGCCCCCTCATGGTAGCCTCATGATACTGCCATAATTTGTTTTAGAAAATAAGGTACACATCTTCTCAGTATTACTAACACATACTACGTGATGTGTTTTTTCATACTTTATTCCATCTAAAAAGCAGTGCCCTCAAAAGACTTCTAGGAACAATTTTCAGGTTGCCTATTTTGGGGTAAAGTCGACATTTATCCATAGACTAACATCCATTTTAAAAGAGCAATAGCCCATAGGTTTTCTGTGGGTAGAGGTTTTAGAAAGATAATAAATGTGGACTTGACCATACTATCTACATGAGTTATTTTTCGATCCCATCCAAAATATGTCCCCATAAATACTGTTTATAAATGCAGCTAAAAGTTAAGTGCCTTGTGGGACACTACACATACAGCTACACCTAGCTAGATCAAGGAAGATCAATTTTCAGATACTAATTTATGCGGTAAGTCGCTATCTACCTATTTAAATGACTATCATTCATTGAGAGGACAATTTTCGATCAATATAATTCAAAATAATCTTAGCAAACCTAGCAGTACATTCTTCTCTGTAATCCTGAAATCTATTTGGGTTTCTTCTAAGTGCACATAAAAGAGGTAAGTGCTGGTGGATCAAAAGATAGAGGAAGATTGGGTGCCTCTGGTAGGAGATGATATGATGTGGGGGAATGATTCTCTTTGGGAAGTTTGGTGGGTAGGGTGGAATGATGCTGATCAAGGGGGATAATGCTCTTCAGAATGCTGATGCAGATCAGAGGGTGGGGAGTTTATGCGTGTGGGGGGATGATGCTCAGAGAATAGAATTTTCTTCAGTGCATGGGCCACAGTACCTATATCAGCAGATAGCACCGATGAACTTACCACACTATCTGCCAATGCATTTACTGTGCAGTAAATGCCTGCCCATGTAGATCTGCAGGGCAAATGTGGGCCACACCTTCAATGTTTACCACAGAGGTTTGGCAATTATTTATTTAGCAAGGTTTATAGACCACTTTTCACCGTGTCAAAGCAGTGTACCTTGTGCTAATTTTCACAACTAATACACAGTAAAAACTTTCCTACACTTTAGCAAAAGGGCCCTAAACTTGTTAATGAGTCTTAAAAATGTAGTGCACACAAAACTGATTTAATTTAACCTATCAATTAATGCATGTACCCTTATATGAGCATGTTAATAAGTTCAAAAACAAATATGTGAAACAAACTGGAAAAAAGACCAAGGGGTATGTTTACTAAAACCCCGGTAAAGTGTGGGCCCCGGTAGTGTGCGGGTGCCATATAAGGAGTGGGCGTTCCGTCCTGAAAAAGAAAAGCTGGAATTTACATATGCGCTAAGGTGCACGGCGCCCATGTGCGCCCCGCACCTTAGCGCATGAGATAACTGAGCGGGAGGCATAAGTGGCGCGCTGAAGCGCAAGAAAAAGTGCAGAGCCACCGCACAATGGTTACAGCACTGACCCAATGGTGCAGGGATCAGGGGTTCAATCCCCCACAGTGCCCAATGAAGGCGGCTGGCTGAGGCGTTACGTTATGAGGCGCAGAAATACTGGGCGGCATAAGGCAGCACGCTAATGTTTTTGGCAGCATATTAATACTGGGCGGCATAAGGCAGCGCGCTGATGTTTATGGAGGCATTATAATACTGGGCGGTATAAGTGGCACGCTGATGTACAAGAAGAAAAGCAGAACCACAGCACAATGGTTAAGGCACTTACCAATAGTGCAGGGATCAGGGGTTCAATCCCCACAGTGCCCAATGAAGACAGCTGGCTGAGGCGTTAAGTTATGAGGGGCAGCACGCTAATGTTTTTGGCGGCATATTAATACTGGGCGGCATAAGGCGGCGCGCTGATGTTTATGGAGGCATTATAATACTGGGTGGTATAAGTGGCGCGCTGATGTGCAGGAAGGAAAGCAGAGCCACAGCACAATGGTTAAGAAACTGACCAATGGTGCCGAGATCAGGGGTTAAAGTGCCCAATGAACAAGGCTGGCTGAGGCATAACATATTATGGGAAAGATTGCCTTAGGAGGCATTTTATTCATATTTTAATTATCACTACTAGCAAACGCACTCTCAAAGCGTGTTAACATAAGGCGCCCTATAAGGCACATTTTAAAGTGCACTGTCAGCCAAGGCACCCTAGAATGTTGCTTATAGGGCGCTTTAGAGGGTGCCGTATGAGGTACCGCAAGGTCAGTGTACTGTTATTTATGGCAGCACTGTGCAGTGTAAGGAATGAAAAGCATAAGTAGGTGCGCTGACAGGCAAGGAGGAGCAGCAGTGGAGCACAATGGTTAAGGCACTGACTGCTGATACAGGGGTCATGAGTTTGCTCCCCAGTGTGCCTAATACGTAATGCTGGCTGTGGCATCAGCTTTGCATTGTACATATTTTGTCCTGCAGCACTTTATTTTTATGTTATTAATTGCTGCCAGCAAACACGCCCTCACGTGCTGTAACTGAAGGTGCCGTATAAGGCACCCTATAAGGCACTCCATAGGGCACATTATAAAGTGCACTGTCTGCCACAGCACCCTAAAATGTCCCCTATAGGGCACCCTATAGGTTGCGTTACAGGATAATGTATAGTGCACCCTCAGAGGCACCTATAAAGCACCCTCAGAGGCACCTTATGGGTACAGTACGCTGAGGGTGTTTTTGCTGGCATCAAAATATGTACATTAACAAAAGATAATGCATTGGACAACCCTATCAAACAACTCCACTGTGGGTTTGAACCAATGACCTCTGGTTTCAGAGACAGTGAAGTAACCATTGAGCTACAGCTCTATAGTGGCTAGCAAATACCTGGCTGGCTGCAGAGAGCATGCATGTCACCACACAGACAGTCTGCTGTGGTCACCAGGATAGGGTTAGCCCACCCATACCCATGATGCACTGAACATGCAAATCAGCTGTCCACAGATTAACACAAGATGGGCAATGCACTCCCACAGCACCTCAGCCTGGTAGAGGGAAGTGACCATGTGCACCCACACACCACCTCGGCCTGGTAGGGGGTACTGACCGTGTGTTTTACTGGCACAGAGTAGCTACACATCGTCACATTGTGCGGGTACTGTGCTCACCCTGAGGGTGCGGTGAGGCGCCCAGCACCAGGTCCACAGCACCTTCCATGGCTGAATAAGGCCATGCCAGAGGTCCAAAGCAGTGTTAAACTGTGCGATAAGTAGTTTTTGCAGGAACACCTTGGGTATCTCTGTCTGTTTCAGTCAGGTGTAGCCCTTAGGTGAGCCATATAGCGCCCCCAGCACCAAGGGTGGCAAACAGGGTCTCCCATCAACAGATCCACATTCTACCCCCCCCCCCCCCCCCCCAAAAGGTGGCAGTAGAGAGGAACAGACACCCCCACAGGGCAGTCAATGCAGCTCTATACACACCCATAACACAATAGCAGACAGACATTAGGCCTGGATATGGTGAGCTGCACCCCACCACTATCTGACATTCTCCTGCAGCAAGTCATCAGCCACTGCACCCTACAAGCTGCTCCATCACAACACATACCAGCTGCAAACAGTGTACTAGTTAGTCCAGAGTGCATGCTCCCAGTGGAGATGCAGGCACCCAGAACTGGGATGTCAGCATACACAGCAAGCAGATAAATCAGTGACTGGGCCCCAAAAGGAAACCCATACCTATCACATAAGAGAAATACTATATAGCACTATGGGGGTGCCTAGCTATGCTGTGGTCACTGCACAATCAGGGTGAGAGTGATCTCTCAGCAGGACATACTGAGGTCACCCTGTCTGTGTAGGTGGTGGCCGGTCACTAAAATGTCCCAGTCAGTGCCCTATGCCCTGTGCAGATGCACCTTGGCCAGGCCACCCTGTCCGGCCTATACCCATGGTACCTTGCTCCTCATTATGCACATTGGCAGCCCAATACTGGCAACATTGCTGGCAGTGTGGGCTGTGGAAGGTGTTTGCAGCCACCACACACTGGATAGACAGACAGCCACCCCCACACCTATGCCAGCATTGTGCTACTATAGAGGAGTTCAGCAGCCATACCCACCACACCAGTCCTGGGCACAGTACAGGCATGGATATGGTACGCACTACTGTTGGGGTCACTCCCCAGAGCGGTAAACACTGTCAGAGACCAGACCTGCAGCACACACCGCAGAAATCAGGATGATTGTTATGGTGGAGCCCAAGGAGCAAAATGTGCTTAACGTAGGCATTGATATCTGCCAGTTATCATGGGAAACATTTGATAGCTGTGTACCATATACCCAGGTGTAGGGTGGCATTGCTAAGGTATGCAACTGCTAGTATTGGGATACAGGCAGGGCCCAATGTCCTGCCTCTCCAGGAGGCATTGGTCAATGGGGCCTGCGGGTGTGTGTGTGGGTGTGGGTGTGGGTGTGTCTGGCCCTGTTGGCTGCTGCTTTACGGCAGAGTTTCCCAACTCCAGTCCTGGTGTTCCAAACACTGTTCGGGTTTTCATGCTGTCCCTCATAAATATGCATGAGCTACATTTGCATACCATGGGGGTGGTGCATAGATATGCAGCACAGGCATCTTTGTTAGAGGCAGCATGGAACCTGAATGGTGTGGGGCCCTCCAGGACTGCATTTGGGAGACTCTGCTCTAGGTAATGCGGCTGTTTATGGTGTCTGTGTTTGGTGTGGTAAAATATAGGCGTATTAACCATGCGTATGTTCTCAGCAATAAAGGTTTGTCCTTACTATCACAGTTTAGTTGTGGGAAAAATATGTGGACAGGATTGGCGGTAGCCCCAGCTGGCCTTTGAACCTGTGACCTTCTGTTCCTGCACACACTGTCTGTGTGCACTGCACCACTGTGTTGCCACAGATATGCTGCCTTCCCTGGGGAGTCCATGACTGTACATACAACCGAGCCTGTCTGTTGCGGTGGACGGTGCCAGCCTGCACACGCCTAGGCCACTGTCTGCTGTGGCTTGCAGCCACTGCCCCCTCCACCACCTGTACCCTCCGCCAACATGCATTCATGTCCTTATCTGGGAAAAAGCATATGACCTGATTGAGTTGTGGCACTCCAGGACTGAATTTGGGGGACTCGGCTGTAGGTAATGCCCATTGTTATGGTTTGTGTGCGGTGTAGGGTAAAATATGGGTGTTTGAACCATGCTTATGTTCTCTGCAATAAAGGAGTGTCTTTACTATCTTTGTTTAGTGGTGGGTAAAACTATGGAGACTGGGTTGACAGAAGCTCCAGCTGGGATTTGAACCTGTGATCCTCTGGTCTTATAAGCACTGGCTGTGTCTGTTGCACCACACTGTGGCCACAGAGACAGTGTGGTCCCTGGAGATAGGAAACCTGGCCTGACGAGTCAGAAACCCTGCTCTGCACAATTTTACTGTGGGCTCATTTACCTTATACGGAGACAAAAGTGCAAATAAGCCTCAAAAATGACATCGGAAAAAGGGCCAAAAAACCATTACCAAGCTGGGCAACAGTGATATTAATGGACAACCATAAAAAACACTCCCAGGAAAGCGTAGACCCTTCCAAAAATAATTTTCTTTTTTTGGAGCTTTCCTGGGAGTGTTTGTTATGGTTGCTCATTAATATCACTGTTGCCCAGCTGGATTATAATTTATTTGGAATTTGTTGTGGTCATTTTCAATTTCTATTTGCTATTTTGTTCTGTGCACATGTATCACACTGCTCACGTTTTGCAGGTTTCCCCTGTTTTGCTGTACTTTGCTGACGGAAATGGTTTCTCTTCCCTTTAAATCGGCTCTAACGCGAGGGTTTCACTTGCGGTATTTTTTTGCCGAAATTCAGCCCCGCTCCTGTGCGGGGAGCCTCTCCCCTCCCACTCTCCACCCATTTACCCCGTCCCCCTGCCCCTCGGGAGCCTTCCTCCGCCCTCGAAATGCCTTTCCACGCCTCTATCGCACATCAGCGCGCCCCGCTCTTGTGCGGGTGGAGCACACTTGTGCGGGGGGGCGTGCACGCATGCGGGGCACCAAAAACGCACTATTATCATGCGCTAAGGTACCTTAGCACACGCTCAAGTGCGCCCCGCACATTTGTGCGGTTTAGTAAACATACCCCCAAAAGTTGGCAAAGGTTTAAAAATGAACCAACGCTGTTTTGCCTATGCATATATAAGAAACTTTCCTTGCGTAAACTTAACTTGTCCTC
Source organism: Ichthyophis bannanicus (assembly GCA_033557465.1). Classification (NCBI taxonomy): domain Eukaryota; kingdom Metazoa; phylum Chordata; class Amphibia; order Gymnophiona; family Ichthyophiidae; genus Ichthyophis; species Ichthyophis bannanicus. The sequence continues at coordinate 1,361,521,011 of CM066032.1, read as the reverse complement.
AAATATAAACATCAATAAATATTGACAATACTTTTCTCATAAACCAGCATATATCACTATATAGAAAGTACTATATGTTAGCATGCAATATTTATTTGTTTGTTTGTTAGTATTGCTATCAATGACCCAGTGGTAAAGCTAAAAGACTATCATAAGGGACTGCTTCTTCTGGAGAGAGATCTGCACTTGTAAGTATTTACTTCTGGGAATTTTCTAAATCTTGGGGAAAAAGGAATTCTTTAGATTAAAGCTGATTAAACCATATAAATTAGAATCCAGTGTATTTCTTAACTCAGTCAGGGCCTAGTATCAGCAAAGAGCTTTTAGTTTAAATTTAAGACTCAGTCAGGGCTTAGTATCATCTGATATGTTTAATTAAATTTAAAGCTCAGCAGGTAGCTTTCAGTTTAAGTTTAATATTCAGCAGAGCTTTCAGTTTAAATTTAAACTCAGCAGAGAGCTTTAAGTTTAAATTTAAAACCCAGCAGAGGGCTTTCAGTTTAAATTCAGAACCCATCAGAGAGCTTTTAGATTGTTTAAAACTCAGCAGAGAACTTTCAGTTTAAATTTAAAGCCCAACAGATGGATTTCAGTTTAAATTCAAAACCCAGCAGAGAGCTTTCAGTTTAAAGTTTAAAACCCAGCAGAGCAGAGAGTTTTTAGTTTAAATTTAATATTCAGACAGGGTCTAGGTTCAGCAAAGAGCTTTTAGTTTAAATTTAAAACTCAGCAGAGAGCTTCTAATTTAAGTTTAAAACTCAGTCAGGGCCTAGTAGAGGAGTAACCTAATGTTTAGAGTACTGGTTTGGGAACCAAGAGACCAGGATTCAGTTCCTACTAGCACTTGTGGCCTTGGGCAAGTCACTTAACCCTCCATTGCCTCAGAAGAATCCAAGGGGTATGTTTACTAAACCGTCTTAATGTGCGCTCTGACACGTTAGCGCGCGATAAGGCGCCTTATCGCATGATAATGGCGCTTTACCGTGCGATAAGATACCTTATCGTGCGCTAACGCGCTCAGCGGCGCAAATGAGTGCTGAAGGCGGAGTAAAGGCTCCCTGAGGGCAGAGGAAGGCTCCCCAGGGGCAGAGAGAAGGGGTCAATGGGTGGAGAGTGGGAGGGAAGAGGCTCCCTGCACACTAACGCTGTGGATTTCGGGGCTGAAAACTAACGCCAGTGAAACTCTGGCGTTAGAGTAGATTTAAAGGGAAGAGAAACCATTTCTGTCAGCAATGTACAGCAAAGCCAGGGAAACCTACAAAAGGTGATAAGTGTGGTACATGTGCACAGAACAAAAGGGCAGATAAACATTGAAAATGACCTGAACAAACTGGAAAAAAAACATAACCTAGCTGGACAATAGTGATATCAATGGGAAACATCAAAAAACACTACCGAGAAAGCTCCAAAAAAAAGATATCAATTTTGGAAGGGGCTATGCTCCGTCCCCATACAAGGTGAATGATCTCACAGTGAAATAACGCTGATCGGGGCTTTCCCTTGTTACTGGACAGGTTTCCTATGGCATGCACATGTCCCGCAACAGCAGGGTGGACATGTCGGAATGGGTAACTGGACAGATGCTGGAGAAGGGGACACAGAGGGCTGCAGGCGGCACATGCTGTGGTGCAGCTGGGTCACAGTGCGGACTAGGGTGATTCCTAGGTGGCCCATATGAATGCTGAAACAGTAGAGCAGCCAGACAGCAACTGATAAGGGCCCAACACGGGCATGAGTGTGTTTCCCACAGTGTCACAGGGGATAGTACCCAGCAGGTACCCCCAAGGGTACAGAACATTTGCAGGCGGTGCTGGGGGGAAGCGTGGACATCTATGCAGGCACCCCTACCCCAGAACCCGCACCATAGGCAGCCGCCTACCCGCACACTGGATGGCCCGAGACTGCACACCACCAGCAGAAGGGCATGTCAGCATGGTGACAGAGGGGTACTGGTGGTGGAGGGGGCAGTGGCTGCTGCCCACAGCAGACCATGGCCCAGCCCTGTGTAGGTGGGTGCCGTGCACTGCAACAGACAGGCTCTATCTGACAAACAGTCATGGTATCTCCAGGGAATGCACTGTCTCTGTGGCAACATGGTAGTGCAGGGCACACAGCCAGTGTGTTCAGAAGCAGAAAGTCACAGGTTCAAGTCCCAGCTGTGGTTCCTGCCAACCCAGTCCCCATATTTTACCCACTACTAAAATGTGGTAATACAGACAGAACCTTTAGTGCAGATAACGTAAACATGCCCAAAACGCCTACATTTTACCCTACAGAGCACAGACACCATAAACATGTGCATTACCTAGAGCAGAGTCTCCCAAAAGCAGTCCTGGAGGGCCAAACACCATTCAGGTCCCATGCTGTCTCCAATAACTATGGCTGTGCTGCATTTCTATGCACCGCCGCCATGGTATGCAGATGTATCTCATGCATATTCATTAGAGACAGCATGAAAACCCGAACAGGGTATAGCCCACCAGGACCGGAGTTGGGAACCTCTGCCCTAGAGCAGCGGCCAACAGGGGCAGACTCACCCGCACCCACAGGCTCCATCATCCAAAGCCACCTGGAGAGGCAGGATTTTGGGCCCTGTGTGCATTTCCCAATACTAGCACTTGCATACCTTAGCAATGCCACCCTAAACCTGGGAATATGGTACACATCTATCAAAAGGTTGCTATGATTACTGGCAGATAGCAATTCCTAAGTTAAGCACAATTTGCTGATTGAGCTACATCATAGCAACCTTTCTGATGTCTGTGGAGTGTGCTACAGGTCTTGTGTCTGACAGTGTTTACCACCCTGGGGAGTGACTCCTACAGTATTGCATACCATAGCCATGACTGCACTGTGCCCAGGACTGGTGCAGTAGCCGGGGCTGCCAAACACCTCTATAGTTGCACAATGCTGGCATAGGTGTGGGGAGTGTGTGTCTGTCTATCCAGTGTGTGGTGGCTGCCAACACCCTCCTCAGCCCACACTGCTAGCACTGTTACCAGTATTGGCCTGCCAATGTGCATAATAAGGAGCAAGGTACTGTGTGTATAGCCCGGACAGGGTGGCCTGGGCAGGATGCATCTGCACAGGGCATAGGGCACTGGCTGGGACATTGTAGTGCCCGGCCACCACCTGCACAGACAGGGTGGCTACAGCATGTCCTGCTGGGAGGTCACTCTCACCCTGACTGAGCAGTGACCATGGCATGGCTAGGTTCCCCCATAGTGCTATGTTGTATTTCTTTCAAGTGATGTATGTGGGTTCTCCTTTTGGGGCCCAATCACTGACTTATCTGCTTGGTGGGTGTGCTCACATCCCCTCCAGGAACATGCACTGTGGACTAGCTAGCAGACTGTCTGCAGTTAGTATGTGTATGTGTATGGTTGGAACACCTTGCAGGGTGCAGCTGCTGGAGACTCACTATGCTCGCTGCTGGAGAATGTCAGATAGTGGTGGGGGGTGGCAGCAGCTGAGAATTTCCAGGCCTACTATTTGTCTGCTATTGCCTTATGGAATGCTACAGATCTGCAATGACTGCCCTTTAGTGCATCTGTTTCCCAGCAGGATTGGGGTTGTTGGTCCCCTCTACTTCCACCATGGCAGGGCTGTAGAATGTGGCTCTGTTGGGGGGAGATCCTGTCCCTCACCCTGCTCCCTAGAGAGCAAGTTTGGTGGTATTATGTAAGCTACCTATGGGTCCAAACACCACCCCCCCCCTTGAATCATGTGGCCATGGCACCCACAGAGGATAGGTATGATTCTGATGCATCATAGTCCACAAGGGCTAGACGTGACTGGAATATACATATGGGCACAGGTGTGTCTGAAAGAACTACCTATCACACACTGGCACTAATGGGGACCTGCAGCATAGCCCATCTCAGGGAGGGCAGGTGCTGTGGACCTGGTGCTGGGTGCCCCACCTCACCCTCAGGGTGAGCACAGTACCCGCACAATGTGATGGTCTGTAGCTACTCTGTGCCAGTAACATGCATGGTCAGTACCCCCTACCAGGCCTAGGTGCTGTGGGGGTGCATCTTGTGATCATCTGTAAACTGCTGCTTTGCATGTGCAGTGCATCATGGGTACGAGTGGCTTAACCCAAGGACAAGGTATACCTCAGGGATCAACCCTTTCTGCCCTTCTATTCAACTTATACCTGCAACCCATCACAAACATATTTAGAAAACACAAGATTAACCACTTTATATATGCTGATGATATCATGCTCGTCACCCCCATAACCACAAAAAACCACACTTACGGCAACCTAGCTGAGTGCATGGCTGAGACCACCTCTTGGATGGAAACTAATTATCTTAGCATTAACCTTAAAAAAACGGAAGCAATGTTCGTTACAAGAACACCTGTGACTGAGGACACGTTCCCAACAACAATCTCAATCAACAATACATCTATACCCGTTAAAAAAGAAGTAAAATACTTGGGTGTAATAATAGACCAGACCCTCACCATGATACCACACATAAAGCAGACAGTAAGAACCATATTCCTTAAACTCAAAACCATACAACATCTAAGACCCCTCTTGGATACACATGACTTTAGATCGGTTGTCAATACACTCATCACTCCCCATTTTGATTACTGCAACAGTCTCCTGATTGGCCTACCACAAAAAAACACATACCTATTACAAAGAGCCCAGAACATCTGCGCAAAGGTAACTACTAAAGCTCACCTAACAGACCATGTGACCCCTATACTCCTAGAACTACATTGGCTCCCTATAAACAGCCGTATCAAATACAAAATTCTCCTAACAACATTCAAGCTCCTAAATGACCTCGCCCCATCACATCTAACAACATTACTTCAGACCCCATCTGAATCGAGAGCTCGCAGACAAAATGCAGTCCACTCACTCCACATACCAAAATCATTCAAGAAGACTAAAAAATCCACAAGTGACAGAGCCTTCTCGTTCACTGCCCCCATGCTCTGGAATGATCTCCCACTAGACCTCCGAACCATAAAGGACTTTGCCCAATTTCGGAAGGAACTCAAAACATATCTATTCTCTGAACATTTCCAAATCTCCTACCCCCCTAGCTCTGTCCCACAACATCCTCTGACACACCAACTCAGAACCCCCCTACACCACAACTAGATAACCTTACATAGTCCCCTCACACACACACAAAATTCTTGGTAAAATGGAAATAAAATGGAAATAAATTCCACCACACACTCACACATGATGCACGATTATCTTGTAAACCACTGTATAGAATCACTTGTAAATAACCTATGTAAATAGTTTGGACAGTTTATGACACCTGTCACCTCTGTAAAAAGTTAGAAAGTTTCTCTGTTTCGATGTAATGTATACAGTAGTACACATAATTTGTTAAGCTATTCCATGTAAAAAGTTAGAAAGTTTCTTGTTCCATGTAAAGTATACAATTTAGTATACATAACTTGTTCCATGTAAACCGCCCTTGATCACTGGAAGGGGCGGTATAGAAGAAATAAGTAAATAAATAAATAAACTCTATCCTGGTAACAGCAGCAAACAGTTTGTGTGGTGACCTGCAGTCCTTCTGTGGCCAGCCAGAGGTTTGTTTGTAGCTGTAGAGCTGTAGCCTACTGGTTACTTCACTGCTTGTAGAGCCTAAGGTTGTGGGTTTGATCCCACTGTGGGGTTATTTATTTGAGCTGTCTGGGGCAGTTTCTTTTTTTAATTTAAATTAGTGCTGCCAGCAAAAACACCCTCAAAGTGCTATAACCTTAAGGTGCCTTATAAGGCGCCTTATGGGGCACCTGAGGATTACAGCACTGTGAGGGCAATAAAGGTTCTGTCTGTATTAGCACGTTTTAGTAGTGGGAAAAATATGGGGACTGGGTTGGCAGGAACCACAGCTGGGACTTGAACCTGTGACCTTTTGCTTCTGAATACACTGATTTTGTGCACTGCACCACCATGTTATCACAGAGTCTATGCATTCCCTGGTGATACCATGACTGTTCATCAGACAGGGCCTGTCTGTTGCAGTGCATGGCACCCACCTACACAGGGCTAGGCCACGGTCTGCTCTGGGCAGCTGCCACTGCCCCCTCTACCACCAGTACCCCTCTACCACCATGCTGACATTCCCTTCTGCTGGTGGTGCTGGTGGAGCGCAGTCTCAGGCCATCCAGTGTGCAGGTAGGTGGATGCCTATGGTGCGGGTTCTGCGGTAGGGGTGTCTGCATAGGTGTCCATGCTTCCCCCCAGCACCGCCTGCCACTGTTCCGTGCCCTTGGGGATACCTGCTGGGTACTATCCCCTGTGACACTGTGGGAAACACAGTCATGTCCATGTTGGGCCTTCAGCAGTTGCTGTCTGGCTGCTCTGCTGTTTCAGCATTTGTATGGGCCACCTAGGCATCATCCTCGTCCGTACTGTGGCCCATCTGCACCACAGCATGTGCCACCTGCGGGCCTCTGTATCCCCTTTTCTGGCATCTGTCCAGTTGCCATTCCGACATGCCCGCCCTGCTGTTGCCGCACATGTGCACGCCATAGGACACCTGTCCGATGGAGAGGAAAACCCTGCACAGCGCAATTTCACTGTGGGCTCATTGACCTTGTATGGGGACGGAGCATAGACCCTTCCATGATTGATATCTTTTCTATGGAGCTTTCTCGGGGGGGGGGGGGTTGATTTTTCCCATTAATACCACTATTGGTCATCTTGGTTATGGTTTTTTTCCAGTTTGTTGAGGTCATTTTCAATGTTTCTGTGCCCTTTTGTTCTGTGCACATGTATCACACTTATCACTTTTTGTGGGTTTCCCTGCCTAGGCTGTACATTGCTGACACCTAAATGGTTTCTCTCCCCTGAAATGTGCATTTAACGGCAGGTTTTCAGTCGCGTTAGGATTCAGCTCCTCAGATCAGCTTGTTAGTGTGAAAGGAGCCTCTCCCTGCCCACACTCCGCCCATTGACCCCTTCTCTCCGCCCTGTCTCCACCTTCTGCGGTGTTTTATCGCGCCGTGGGACTTTACGATCGTTAACTTACGTTAACGCGCGTTATGAGATGTTAACAATCGTTAACGCATCATAACGCATGTTAACGTAAGTTAACTATCGTTAACGTTACATCACGTGTGTTATGTACCATTACCGCAGTTTAGTAAACATACCCCTAAGACTGCTTAGTAAGCATACCCCCAAGTTATCAATGGCCCTGTTTAATGTGCATTACCAAGTTTAAGTTAAATGTAAACCACTTTGACTAAATGATAAAGTGGTATAAAAACCTGTTAAATAAAAATAAATAAATAAATAATAAGTATCAGCAGCAAGCTTTACTTTAAATCAAATCATAGTATAGCGTAGCATAAAAGGAAAACTAGAGTCTATATTCTTTGAGCAGAAAGAAGTAAATTGTCTCTAGAGACCTTTACAAATAGGCCTTCTAGATAGGGGGCAATAGATGTGTGAAATTGTTTTAAATAGGTTTTAAAGCCAAGTGACAGAATAAAGGGTCAATTTGAAAGGCTCCCTCTATCAAAGCAAGGGCTGTGTGAATTGCCCAGGAACTTGTTCACACATTACCTTAGAAGCACAGGTCTGGGACCTGTGTAACAAGCCAAACTTTACTAAGTATTAGTTCCCTCCCACCCACCCCGACTTCCACCCACCCCATGCATAATGTTAGCTTTATAGGGTCTTAGACCTATTAAAGGGGAAGGGGTATTCAAATTCACTTTCAGGTTCAGCTGGTTATCCTCACCAAGAATAGATGAATTAAGGCCCTTCAATTAATTAATCTTGAGGTCAACAAAGTCCCTTAAACTTATTTGATATAGTTGTATTTGTACAAGTATCCCTAGTAACTTCAAACAACTTAAAAGGCTGAACAAAACTTTCAAACTAAGATGCAGACAGCAGTCCAGCAGTGAAATGGGGGTTATCCAGTCTTTTGCATTGAGTTTCACATATATGATTTTCTCCCAGTTGATGAGGGGGTCTTATGTGTGCACTAGGTACAAGGAGCTCTTTGCCCTCAGGGAATGAGTGCAATCTATGGAGGATAGAGTAGCAGACTTGGATGACATAAGGAAGTCAGAGAGGTATATAGACAAGACCTGCAGGGATGTAATATTGAAGCCCCACCTCCAGTCTGGCAGTCTCTCCAGTCTCTCAGATGCCATGGAGGACAGAGATGTCACGTGAAAGGAGAGCATCACCTTGTTGAGGCAGGTAGTGATCCTGTAGCTAGGACCTGTCTACTAGGAGATGTAAAACTCTCTCACACTGAGGTTTCTCTAGGGTCATTTCCCTCCCTCCCTCCCCCCCCCCCCCTGGGATAATCATAGCTTTATAGGTACTTACACATCTTAAAGGACAGGAGGTGCTTTCAGGTGAAGCTCATTACCCAAATCAGTCATACACTAAGGACCTGAGATTAATTTAGCTTCAGGTGAACAAGGTATATTAAACGTATTAGGTACAGTTTTATTGGTATAAATACCCATAGCAACCCCTAGTAAGTAAGAACTTAAAGATCTAGACACAAACTTAAAACTAAGATGCAGACAGCAATCCAGCAGCGGGATGGGGGCTTTCCAGTCTTTTGCATTGAGTGTCACATGTATGATTTTCTCCCAGTTGGTGAGAGGTCTTACGTGTGCACTAGGAGCAAGGAGCTCTTTGCTCTCAGGGAACAAGTCCGTTCTCTAGAGGCTAAAGTAGCAGACTTGGAAAACATAAGACAGACAGAGAGGTACATAGACGAGACCTACAGGGATATAGTCCTGAAGTCCCACCTCCAGTCTGGCAGCACCCCTGTTGCCATGGAGGAGAGAGGTCATGTGACAGGAGAGCATCACCCCGGTGCGGCAGGAAGTGATCCTGTAACTAGGACCTGTCCTCCAGGTGATGTAAAACCCTCTCGCACTGAGGAAGTTTCTCCAGGGCCATGTGCCCATGAGGGAAGGGTTAGGACAGCCGTTATAGTTGGTGATTCGATCATTAGGCATGTAGATAGCTGGGTGGCTGGTGGACGTGAGGATCGCCTGGTAACATGCCTGCCTGGTGCGAAGGTAGCGGACCTCACGCGCCACCTAGATAAGGTCTTAGATAGTGCTGGGGAGGAGTCTGCTGTCTTGGTACATGTCGGTACCAATGACATAGGAAAATGTGGTAGGGAGGTTCTGGAGGCAAAATTTAGGCTTTTAGGTAGGAAGTTGAAATCCAGAACTTCCAGGGTAGCATTCTCCGAAATGCTTCCTGTTCCGCGCGCAGGACCCAAAAGGCAGGCAGAGCTCCGGAGTCTCAATGCGTGGATGAGACAATGGTGCAGAGATGAGGGTTTTGCATTTGTTAGGAACTGGGGAACATTCTGGGGAAAGGAGGGGCTCTTCCGAAGGGATGGGCTTCACCTTAACCGGGATGGAACCAGGCTGCTGGCATTAACCTTTAAAAAAGAGATAGAGCAGCTTTTAAACTAGATATTAGGGGAAAGCCGACAGTCGCCCAAGAGCAGATGGTTCAGAAGAATGTATCCTTGAAGGATACTACCAAAAGCAGAGAGGTTCCACAAAAGAGTAAAGTAGCCCAAATGCCCTCAAGTATGGAGCAGACAGAGCTTAAAGATCCCAATTTACCCATGTCTAACAATAGCCAAATTAACATGAACAAAATACATTCTCTAAAATGCTTGTATGCAAATGCTAGAAGTCTAAACAATAAGATGGGAGAGTTAGAATATATGGCACTAAATGAAATGTTAGATATGATTGGAATATCAGAGACATGGTGGAAGGAGGACAACCAGTGGGACACTGTGATACCTGGGTACAAACTATATCGTAATGATAGAGCTGATCAAATTGGTGGAGGGGTTGCGCTCTATGTTAGAGAGGGCATTGACTCAGAAAGGATTAAAGTTTTGCAGGAAACAAAATCTGCTGTAGAATCTGTATGGATTGAAATTCCATATAAAAGGGGGAAGGCAATGGCAGTGGGGGTGTACTATCGAGCATGGCCAGGTGGCCAGAATAACCAAATGGATGATGAAATGCTCAAAGAAATCAAGGAAGCTAACAAACGTTACAGTGCAGTAATAATAATGGGTGATTTCAATTACCCTGGTATCGACTGGGTCAGTGTCACGTCAGGGCATGCTAGAGAGATAAAGTTCCTGGATGAAATAAATGACTGCTTCTTGGAGCAGCTGGTTCATGAACCGACCAGAGGGGAAGCCATATTAGACCTAGTCCTTAGTGGAACACCAGATCTAGTGCAAGAGATAAGGGTGTTGGGGCCACTTGGCAATAGTGATCATAGCATGATCACCTTTGATTTAATTAGTGGAGGAGGGATAGTAAGGAAATCCACAGTACTACCTTTTAACTTTCGAAAGGGAGACTATGATAAAATGAGGAAAACAGTTAAGAAAAAACTAAAAAGAGCAGTTGCAAAGGTTAAAGACGTACATCAAGCTTGGGTGTTGTTGAAAAATACTATCTTGGAAGCCCAGACCAGCTGTATTCCACGCTTTAAGAAAAGTGGAAGGAAGTCCAAAAAACTGCCAGCATGGTTTAAAGGTGAGGTCAGAAAGGCTGTTGTTGCCAAAAAAGCAACTTTCAGGAAATGGAAAAAAGCCAAACGACGAAACCTGGAAACAGCACAAGCACTGGCAAGTCAAATGCAAGGCATTGATAAAGCTGGCAAAGAGAGAATTTGAGAAGAAGCTTGCTGCGGAAGCAAAAGCGCGAAATAAAGACCTTTTCAAGTACATTCGTAGCAAAAAACGTGTGAGAGAGTCAGTTGGTCCATTAGATGATAAAGGGGTTAAAGGAGCACTAAGAGGCGACAAGGCGATAGCGGAGAGACTGAATGAATTCTTTGCTTCGGTCTTTACTGAGGAAGATGTAGGGATGTTACCCATGACGGAAGTGGTATTTAAAGGTGTGGAAGAATTGAAGGAAATATCGATACATCGGGAAGATGTCTTACAACTATTAGATAAACTGAAGAGTAGCAAATCACCTGGGCCGGATGGTATACATCCAAGGGTGTTGAAAGAACTGAAATATGAGATTGCAGACCTGCTATCAGTAATCTGTGAACTATCATTAAAATCATCTCTAATACCTGAAGATTGGAGGATCGCCAATGTAACACCAATTTTTAAAAAGGGTTCCAGGGGTGATCCGGGAAACTACAGACCGGTGAGCCTGATGTCAGTACCGGGAAAAATGGTAGAAACCATCATAAAGAATAAAATTACTCAGCATGTAGATAGTCACAACCTAATGGGAGACAGCCAACATGGCTTTAGACAAGGAAGATCTTGTCTTACTAATCTGTTATGTTTTTTTGAAGGAGTGAATAAACAGGTGGACAAAGGTGAGTCGGTTGATATTGTGTATCTGGACTTTCAGAAAGCCTTTGACAAAACTAAAGAGTCATGGGATAGGAGGCAGTGTACTATTGTGGATCAGGAACTGGTTAAAAGATAGAAAGCAGAGGGTAGGGCTAAATGGCCAATTTTTTCAATGGAGAAAGGTGAATAGTGGTGTACCCCAGGGATCTGTGCTGGGTCCGCTGCTTTTTGACATATTCATAAATGACCTGGAAAGTGGAATAACGAGTGAGGTTATCAAATTTGCAGATGACACAAAACTATTTAAAGTTGTTAAAACCGAAGAGGATTGTGAAAAATTGCAAGAGGATCTTGATAAATTGGAAGACTGGGCATCAAAATGGCAGATGAAATTTAATGTGGACAAGTGCAAGGTTATGCACCTAGGGAAGAACAACCCAAACTATAGTTACACGATGCAAGGTTCCACATTAGGAACCAACACCCAGGAAAAAGATTTAGGCGTCATTGTGGATACCATGTTAAAACCCTTGGCCCACTGTGCAGCGGCGGCCAAGAGAGCAAATAGAATGCTAGGTATGATAAGGAAAGGAATGGAAAATAAAACAAAAGATATTATAATGCCTCTATATCGTTCTATGGTGAGACCGCACCTTGAATATTGTGTGCAATTCTGGTCGCCGTATCTTAAAAAGGATATAGCGATTTTAGAAAAGGTTCAGAGAAGAGCCACCACAATGGTAAAGGGGATGGAAGGATACTCCTAAAGACGTACATCAAGCATGGGTATTGTTTAAAAATACTATCTTGAAAGCCCAGACCAGCTATATTCCTCATTTTAAGAAAAGTAGAAGGAAATCCAAAAAACTGTCAGCATGGTTTAAAGGTGAGAGGCTGTTGTTGCCAAAAAAGCATCTTTCGGGAAATGGAAAAAGGAGCCAAATAACAAAAACTGGAAATAACATAAGCACTGGCAAGTCAGATGCAAGGCATTGACAAGGCAGGCAAAGAGAGAATTTAAGAAGAAGCTTGCTGTGGAAGCAAAAACGCGTAATAAAGATTTTTTCAAGAACATTTGTAGCAAAAAACCTGTGAGAGAGTCAGTTGGACCACTGGATGATAGCGGGGTAAAAAGGGGTGCTAAGTGAGGACAAGGCTATAGTGGAACGACTGAATGAACCTTTGCCTTGTTCTTTACTGAAGAAGATGTAGGGAATTTACCTGTGCCTCAAATAGTATATAAAGGCGATGTATTGGAAGAATTGAAAGAAATATTGATAAACCGGGAAGATGTATTACAACTATTTGATAAATTGAAGAGTAGAAAATCACCTGGACTAGATGATATACATCTGAGGGTATTGAAAGAAATGAAATATGAGATTGAGGACCTACTATTAGTAATCTGTGAACTATCATTAAAATCATCTGTAGTTCTTGAATAGTGGAGAACGGATAATGTAACGTCAATATTTAAAAAGGGTTCCAGGGGTGATCCAGAAAACTACAGATGGTGAGTCTGACGTCAGTACCAGGCAAAATTGCAGAAACCATTATAAAGAATAAAATTACTGATCATTATATAGTCATGGTTTAATGGGAAAAGCCAATGTGGATTTAGCCAAGGAAAGTCTTGTTTTACTAATCTGTTATATTTTTTGAGGATGTGAATAAAAAGGTAAACAAAGGTGAGCTGGTTGATATAGTGTATCTGGATTTTCGGAAAGCCTTTGACAAGGTCCCTCATGACAGATTCATGGGATTGGAGGCAGTGTACTATTGTGGATTAGGAACTGGTTGAAAGATAGAAAGCAGAGAATAGGGCTAAATAGCCAATTTCCTCATTGGAGAAAAGCAAATAGTGGAGTACTGTAGGGATCTGTGCTGGGCCCATTGCTTTTTAACATATTCATAAATTACCTGAAACTGGAAATGACGAGTGAGGTGATGAAATTTGCAGATGACACAACATTATTCATTGTTGTTAAAACCCAAAAGGATTGTGAAAAATTATAAGAGGACTTGGGTGTCCAAATTTCAGATGAAATTTAATGTGGACAAGTGCAGTTATGCACCTAGGAAAGAACAACCCAAACTTTGGTTACATAATGCAAGGTACCACCTTATTAATCTCAAGCCAGAAAAAAAGATTTAGGCATCATCGTGGATAACATGTTGAATCCCTCCACCCAGTGTGAAGTGGCAGCCAAGAAAGCAAATAGAATGCTAGGAATCATAAGGAAAGGAATGGAGAATAAAACAAAAGATATTATAATGCCTCTGTATCCTTCCATGGTGCAACCACACCTTGAATATTGCATTCAATTCTGTTCTCCATATCTTAAAAAAGGATACATCAGGATTAGGAAACATACAGAGAAGAGTCACCAAAATGGTAAAGGGGATGGAAAGATATCCCTATGAGGAAAGGCTTAAAAGGTTAGGGCTCTTCAACTTGGAAAAGAGACGACTGAGGGGAGATGTGATGGAGGTCTATAAATTAATTAATGGAGTGGAATGAGTTAATGTAGATTGGTTGTTTATACACCATCAAAAAAATAGAAAGCCTAGAGGACAAGTAATGAAGCTACAATGTAACCCATTTAAGATTAATAGGAGAAAACATTTTTTTACTCAACGCATAATCAAACTCTGGAATTCGTTACCAGAGTATGTAGTAAAAGTTGTTAATATAGCTGGGTTTAAAAAAGGTTTGGACAAGTTCCTGGAGGAAAGGTCCATAAAAAATTATTAAAGAGGACCCAGGAAATCCACTGCTTACCCCAGGATGAGCATTGTGGAACCTGTGTACCTTGTTGGGAACCTTCCAGGTACTTGTGACCTGGATAAGTCACTGTTGGAAGCAGGATACTGACCTAATATAGCATTTCTTACGTACTAGTGCCACTATCTATGGTTAATATGGGCCTCATAAAGTATGAAGGTTAGCTAACACCTAAGTTTAATTAATTTTCTTTTGAAGCAGGCCACTGACCCAATAAAGCATAATTCAAGGCTATCCAATCCTAAATCCCCCTTCACTACTGGATCCTTGATTTACCACCTAAATTGTCAGGTCTATAGGCCCAAACTTCCTGGAACTGACTGGCCTCTGTACCCTTCCCATGAAATTGTCAATTTCTGTGGGAGACCTAAGATGGCAACCAAGTTTGGATGCATTGGTTTCTGTTCTTGCACTTCACTCTGCTTTTTTCTTCCTGCATAATACCTTCTTTTAACTCTTAATGCTAAAATGCAAAACAAAGGCGAAGGGAGCACCTTTCCAGAAAGCCAAAGTGGTTTGCAGTTGGACAGAGAACTCTCAACAGCTTTGCGTCAATGAAGCCCTCTTTGGGTGACCTTGCTATCGAGGCTGGGGAGAACCCTAGTTTGGGGAGTGATGTTTCACTTAGCTCATTAGGTCCATCCACCCATCCTGTTCCCTTGGCATCCAAGGCCAGTCAGTCAAGTGCAAGTGCTATATCAGTAGGCCAAGCAGCTTCAGTGGTTGAGGATCTTCAGGCCGTGCCTGCTGCTGAATCCATCAGGCATGGAGGGTTTTTTTTCCCCTGTGGGACAGGGTGTGCAAAACCAGGGACCTGGAGGAGTTTCAGCTAGCAAATCTGCTGTTCCCTTGCAGCAAATTCCAAATGTTTCTTTACTGCTGCTGAATTGACCTAAAGAGATTATCCTGGACTCTATCTGGAGTGCTTTGGCATCTGTTTATAAAGTATATGCTGGCTTTTTTTAGACAATAACTTTAAACTTTTCTAGAGTGGATACTGTCTAAAAAAAGTCAGATGCCCTTCAGGAGAAACTGATTGGGATTCGATCCTCTGTTAATCATCTTCAAGAGGTGCAAGTAACTATGGCCCAGCACAGGATGATCGTTTAGCGGAAAACTGAGAACCTGAAAAATTAGAATAGGAGTTGAAATCTCCATGTTCTCAATTTTGCATGGTCTCTCCTGGTCTGTCCTAGGGATTTATTCTCTAGGGGCCTGATTTTCGAAGGTATTTATTTCTTTATCTAACATTTCTTATATACCGCCTTTCATGATATCAAGGCGGTTTACGTTGAACAAACTGAAATTACATTGAACAGGGCATTATAACTTGGAGATAACTATTTTACAGGGAACATGGGCATTTAAACAGGAAACAGCCCATGTTAACTGTGTAAATGTCTTAACCAGAATTTTCCAAAGGCACCTACACAGGTAGTGCCTTTGGAAAATCCCTGGTTTGTCTCTTATGTGCCCCGATGTTATGCGCTTAGCATCGGAGCATTCCGGGGGCATTCAAGGGCAGAGAGGGGCAGATGAAGTGGCTAACTGGGTAGCACCGATTTTTGATGCTACCCGGTTAGCTCTCAGCGCCTTAAATTAGGCGTGGAAAACCCTTGCCTATCTTTAATGCGATGGAGCTAACCGCGTAGCATCAAAAATCAGTGCTACCTGGCTAGCTCCTGTGGTTTCCGGGTTCTGCGACGATAGCCAGATTTTCAATGTCAGGGCCGCATATGTCCCCCAGCATTGAAAATCTGGGTTAGATGGACGGCAGGGGGGCTATACGCTGATGAGACGCATAGCACCACCCAACTGAATATCGGGCCCTTGGTTTTTATAGGAGATTTTCAATTTTCCTGTGTCTGGTATTCGACCCCTCCAGAAAATCTACTATCTTCTCTCCTCTACCACTAAGGACACTTTCCAGAAGGCGGAATCCTCTTTGATTGATGTTTCATCAGACTCTGGATTTTGTAAATTTGACTGATATACTAGAGTAATTATGTGATGAGGTGGAAGCCAGAGCTACACTTTAGGTCTCATTTGTCTTTCTTCAGGATAAAGAAGCATTGTTGGATCTTAATTTCAAAAAGTCAGATGTGTTGTTTCTTGGAGGAAAATACAGATCTTTCCGGTTGTCTCTAAATGTCTCTAAATGACACAGGATAGATGAAAACCTTTTCTGGGTCTTCACACTGAAGCAGCAGTCTTGTGTGCAAGGTTCCAGTTAACGTCTCTAGTTAAAGTGTCCTCTCCTATCAGAATAAGACCTATCATTTTTTTTAACTTTCTCAGTTAAGTTTCTTTTTGAAGGCCAAACAGCTGAAAAGCTAGCCAGAAGAGTTGCACATGGACCCTTATGTTAGTTTGTTGGGGCTTTGTTCTCTATTCTTTTTATTATTTCTTATAATTTGTACCCATCTTCCCACAGTATTGTATCATTGGATTTTCCTCCCATTATTGTGAACTTACACCCAATGATAACGTTTTGTTGTTTTTCATTTCCTTTTGCTATTCTTTATTTTTATACTTATTGTTTGTATGGACTTGGGTATGTTTTTCTCATTCGAAATCATGCTTTGATGTAATTTGAATTGCAATAAAAATAAAGTTTTTAAAAAATTGTTCATTTCAAGCCTCTGTCTTTCCTCTCTTACCTCTCACCATTACCCTGTCAACTTCCCATCCCTTATCCTCACTGTCCTGCTTCTCCCATCCTCACTCTGATAAACTTTCATCCCTTCCACCATCTCCCTTGCTTTTCTTACCTTCACTTTTATTTGCTAATTTTTCCCCTACACTTTCCTTAAATGCCAAGTTATCAAGACCTAGGAAGACGGTTTTGGGCCAGTCCTGGATTTCTAACATATGCAGCTTTGATTTCAAGGAAAAGAATTAGGGACTACACATATCACATGGCATTGAGATGTACATCCAAAATAAGAACTGGTCAAAGAGTATTCCTCCTGGAATTGGGCACCTCCATTTATAATCACATTCCCAGAGCTTTCTTGTTTTATAGGAGATTTTGTTTTCCATTCCTAGACATCTGTCCCTTGACCTTTATTTGACTCATCCTCAAACTTCCTTCCTTTCTTCTTTGAAACATTGTTGGTCTATACTATATAGCAAGAGGATGGAATCAAAGAAAATGTAAATAACTTCTAAATTACTGGGCAGACTAGATAGAGCATGCGGGTTTTTATTTGCTGCCATTCACTGTGCTACTAAGGGGCATGTTTACTAAACACCGTTGCTGTGCGGGTTCCCGTTAGTGTACTGGTGCCATATAAGGAGTGGGCGGGCCAGGCAGAAAAAAGCAAAAAACCGGACCGTATGTGTGTGCGTCGCGCTAATGTGCGGGGCCCACATTAGCGCGTGGGAAGGCTAAGTGGTGCGCTGCTGCAAAACCAAACGATAGAGCCGTAGTACAACGGTGAAGACACCAACCAATGGTGCAGGGGCCAGGGGTTCAAACCCCCATTGCGCTCAACAAAAAAGACCAGTTGAGGCATCAACATTTATGGGCAACAGTGGTTTAGGAGACATATTAATTTTGGGCGGCAGAAGGCGGCGCACTGTTATTTTTATTACGGCATGAGGCGGCGCACTGTTTAGTGTGGGCGGCAGATGGCGGCGCATTGTTAAGTTTTGGCGGCAGAAGGCAGTGCGCTGATAAATGTGGGCAACAGAAGGCGGCGAGCCGGTGGGCAGAAGGCAGCGCGCTGATGTGTGAGGGGGCAGTCCAATAGTGGGAGGGATAAGTGGCGCGCTGATGTGCAAATAACAAGAACAGAGCCATAGCACAATGGTTAAGACACTCGTGCAGGGATCATGGGTTCAATTCCCCACAGTGCCCATTGAAGACAGCTGGCTGAGGCATTATTTTAGGGGCATTTCCATGTTGTGCGGCATAAGGCAGCGTGCTGTTAATTTAGTGCGCCACAAGATGGCGCGCTGATGGCTACAAGGCTGCGCACGGATGCACAAACACAGGAACAGAGCCACAGCACAATGGTTAAGACACTGACCAATAGTGCAGGGGCCAGGGGTTCAACCCCTCACAGTGCCCAGTAAATAAGGCTGGCTGGGGCAGTATGTATCATGGTGAGGAGTGCTGTAGGAGGCCTTCCATTTATATTTTATTTCCCACCACTAGTAAACCCGCTCTCACAGTGTGTTAACATACGGATGCCCGTAAGGCACATGTTACAGTGCACTGTCTGCCAAGGCACCCTAGAATGTCCCCTATAGGGCACCATGTATGTTGCGACACAGGATAATGTATAGTGCACCCTATATGGATGGCAACCATAAGGTGGCCTATAGGGCGCCCTATAAAGCACCCTCAGAGGCACCTAATGGGTATAGTAAGCTGTGTGTGGTTTTGCCGGCATAGACATATGTACAGTAAATAAAAATAAAGCTGTGAACAGCCCTATCAAAGGGCCCCACTGTGGGTTTGAACCCATGACCTCTGGCTGTACAGGGAGTGATGTAACCATTGGGCTACAGCTCTATAGCTGACAGCAAGCCCCTGGCTGGCTGCAGAGAGCCTGCACGTCACCCCACAGACAGTCTGCTGTTGTAGACAGGATAGGGTTAGGCCACCCGTACCCATGATGCACTGCACATGCAAATCAGCTGTCCACAGATGCACACAAGATGGGGAATGCACCCCAACAGCTACCCGGCCTGGTAGGGGGAATTGTCCATGTGCACCCACACAGCACCTCGGCCTGGTAGGGGGTCCTGAGCGGGTGGACTACCAGCAAAGAGTAGCTACACACCGTCACATTGTGCGGGTACTGTGCTCACCCTGAGGGTGTGATGTGGCGCCCAGGACCAGGTCCACAACACCAGCCATGGCTGGATGAGGCCATGACAGAGCTCCACAACAGTACTAACCTGTGAGATAGGAAGGTGCTGCAGAAACATGTTGGATATCTCTGTCTGTCTCAGTTAGTGGTAAACCCCCATGGACCCCCTAGGTGGTCAAAGTACCCCCCCCCCCCCCCCCTGAGGGTGGCAAACAGGGCCCCCCCCCCCCCCCCCCCCCCACAGATCCCCATCCTACACCCCCTCCTCTTTCCCCCCCCATGGCAGCAGAGACAGACCATCAAACCCCAGTCCTGCTGGGGAACAGACACCCTACAGGGCAGTCCAAGCAGCTCCACACACATCCATAGCACAATATCAGACAGACTTTAGGCCTGGATATCTAAAGATGCACCCCAGCACTATCTGATATTCACCTGCAGCAAGCCATCAGCCACTGCACCCTGCAAGACACATACCAGCTGTGAACAGTCTACTGGTTAGCCCTGATGGAAATGCATGCACCCAAAACTGGGGTGGCAGCACACACAAGAAGAGAGTTCTGTGAGGAGGCCCCAACAGGAAACCCATATATATCACAAGAGAGAAACACAATACAGCACTATGGGGGTGCCTAGCCATGCTGTCATCACTGAGCACTCAGGGTGAGAGTGCTCCCCCAGCAGCACATACAGAGGTCACCCTGTCTGTGTAGGTGGTGGCCTGGCACTACAATGTCACAGCCAGTGCCCTATGCCCTGTGCAGATGCATCCTGGCCAGCCCACCATGTCTGACCTATACCCATGGTACCTTGCTGCTCATTATGCACATTGGCAGGCCAATACTGGCAGTAGTGCTGACAGTGTGGGTTGGGGAAGGTGTTTGCAGCCAACACACACTGTATAGACAGACACACACTCCCACACCTATGCCAGCATTGTGCTACTATTGAGGGGGTTATTAGCCTTGGCCACCACACCGGTCCTGGGCACGGCACAGGCATGGATATGGTACGCAGTACTGCTGGGGGTCACTCCCCAGGGTGGTGAACACCGTCAGGGGCCAGGCCTGGAGCACGCACCGCAGACACCAAACAGATTGTTCGGATGGGGTCAACTAGCAGTATGTGCGTAACGTAGGGATATCTATCAGCCTGTACTCTTAGCAAACGTTTCAGAGCTGTGTACCTCAGGTGTAGGGTGACATTGCTAAGGTATGTAGGTGCTGGTATTGGGAGATGCACGCAGGGTCCAATGTTCTGCCTCTACAGGAGACATTGGCCAATGGGGCCTGTGTGGGTGTGTGTCTGCCCCTGTTGACTGCTGCTTTACGGCAGCGCTTCCCCACTCCAGTCCAGTTTTGCATCACACTGTTCGGGTCTTTCTGCTGTCCCTCATGAATATGCATGAGCTACATCTACATGCCGTGGGGGTGGTGCATAGATATACAGCACAGGCATTTGTATGAGTGGCAGCATGGAACCTGACTGGTGTGTGGCCCACCAGGACTGCATTTGGGGGATTCTGCTGTAGGTTCTGCCCCTGTTCATGGTGTCTGTGCTCAGTGGGGTAAAAGATAAACGTATTACCATTGCATATGTCCTCGTCACGAAAGCTGTGTCCTTACTGTCACTGTTTATTTGTGGGGAAAATATGTGGGCAGGATTGCCGGTAGCCCCAGCTGGTCTTTGAACCTTCTGTTCTTGCATGCACTGTCTGTGTGCACTGCACCACCGTGTAGCCACAGATTGGCTGAATTCCCTGGATAGTCCATGACTGTGGATCCAGCAGGGCCTGTCTGTTGCTGTGGACTGTGCCAGCCTGCAAATGGCTAGGCCTCTGTCTTCTGTCGCTAGCAGCCACTGCCCCCTGCACCACATGTACTCGTCCGCCAACATGCTGGCATGAGCTTCTCCCATAAAAAGCAGGTGACCTGATTGGAATGTGTCAGTACGGGACTGCATTTGGGGTACTTGGCTGTGGGTAATGCCCATTGTTGTGGTGTGTGTGCGTTGTTGGGTAAAATATGGGTGTTTTCCCCATGCTTATGTCCCCTGCAATACAGGGGTGTCTGCGCTATCTGTGTTTGGTGGTGGGTAAAATATATGGACTGGGCTGGCGAGTGCCCCAGCTGGGCTTTGAACCTCTAAACCTCTGGTTCTAGAGGTACTGACTCTGTCTGCTGCACCACACTATGGCCACATAGATAGTGCAGCCCCTGGAGGTAGTAAGCCTGGCAGGATGGAGTCACAAACCCTGCTCTACGCAAATTTACTGTGGGCATATGCACCCTGTCTGGTGACAAACGTGCACATAAACCACGGAAATGACCACGGGAAATGGGGGACAAAATATCACCACGCTGGGCAACAGTGATATTAATGGGCAACCATAGCAAACACTCCCAGGAAAGCTCCACAAAAGGAAATGTTTTTTGGAAGAGTCTCCGCTCCGTAAACCCTTCCAAAATCCATTTCTTTTCTCTGGAGCTTTGCTGGGTGTGTTTTCTGTATTTTCCCATCACTATAACTGTTCCCCAGCTGAATTACTATTTTTAATAGTTCTGTTGTGGTCATTTTCTATTTTTATTTGCACTTTTGTGCTGTGCACATGTATCACACTGCTCACGTTTTGCTGGTTTCCCCGGTTTTCCTGTACATTGCTGACGGAAATGGTTTCTCTTCCCTTTAAATGCTTTCTACCGCGAGTGTTTCACTGGCGGTATTTTTTCCTTGTAAATTCGGGCACGCTCCTGTGCGGGGAGTCTCTCCCCTCCCACATTCCACCCATTGACCCCGTCTCTCCGCCCCTCGGGGGCCTTCCTCCGCCCTCATTTCGCCTTTCCACGCTTCTATCGCACATGAGCGCCCCGCAAACGTGCGAATTTTCGGCGCACGCGTGCGGGACCCGTTAATGTGCCGCGCACGTGTACGGGGCGCTTAAGAGCACTTAAATGCATCATTTTAGGGCGCTCAGGTGCGCCCCGCACAAGTGCCCCGTTTAGTAAACATACCCCTACGTTTTCTCTAAAACACTGTCTGGATAGCACTACATAGTAACATAGTATATGACAGTAGATAAAGACCATAGTACCATAGTAACCTAGTATATGATGGCAGAAAAAGACAGTATGGTCCATCTAGTCTGCCCAGCAAGGCAGCAAGAATAGGTGCACCTGCCGCTTCGTGCAGGTCACCCCTCCCCATGCCTTTGTTTAGGGGTATACCCACCGCTCCATGTAGGTCACCCCTATTTATTGAAATGTAAGAGATAATTATGTTTGTTTTGATTTTATCCTGTTGCTATAAAGGGTCCATAGTGTCTATCCCATGCCATTTTGAATTCTGTCACTGCATTTGCCCCTGCTACTTCCATTGAGAGGTCATTCCAAGCATCCACCAAAAAGTATTTCCTGACATTCCTTTTCAATTTACTCCCTTGCAACTCCTTGTTATGCCATCTAGTTTTACAGCTTCCCTGTCTTTGGAAGAGATTTGTTTGTTCATTAACACTCCAAGTATTTAAATGTCTGAATCATATCTCCCCTATTACCACTTTTGTGAAGAGGTACCATATCAGCCCTTCTCCAATCTTGTGGAACTTCTCCAGTCTCCAAGGATTTATTAAAAGCATACTTTCATCGGATTCGGGAGTGGCTTATAGTGCACCTGGGGGTAAGGGTGGCATGGTCCCCCCTAATCCTTTTGCTGGCATGGGGGGGGGGGGAGGGACAGGTGCTGCAAGGGGGACGGGTGGTTTTGGCGTGTTTGTCTGTGGCTAGGTGTGCTATTGCGGCGGCTTGGAAACAGAAAGAGCAGCCCTCGCTGGACCAGTTTGTGAGTAGGCTCCGGGAGTTGGTTTTAATGGAAAAACTCACCGCTCATAGATGGCAGAGAGGGGTGAAGTTTGCAGGGGAGTGGGGGGCGTTGTGTAGGGTGGTGGGGCTGGGGTAATTGGGTGAGTTGGGGTGTGGGTTTCCTATGAGTCCGGGTAGGTTCGGGGTGGCGGAGGGGGCTGACCATGGTAGGGAGGTTCTGGGGGTGGGGTAGGGGGGATTGAGGTGGGGGGGGAAGGGAAATAGTGGAGGGTATAGGGATGCGTTGGGGGTAACAGCTAGGGTAGGTGGGTAACCCTTGTTGGGGTGGGTTGGAGCCTGTAGCTGGGCTTTGGAGGTTAGGGTTGGGGTTTGGGTTCTCTGGTGGGGGGGGGGGGGAGGATTCTATGGACACTCAAGGTCTTACTGTGGCTGTTTAGCAATTTTCTATTGTAAAGGGTGTAGTGCTTTAGGATGTTTTTATAAGGGGGAATGTATACTAATTGTTTAAAATGAATGGGGGTCTTGTGGAATTTTTGTGGTAGTACATGCGGGTTCTGGGTACCGGGTGGGCATTGTTTGGAAATGTATTCCCTAGCAGGACAGCTGGCTGGCTGTTTTCCTGGGGTTTAAATGGATGGGGGATAATTTTCCTTTATTTTATTTGCTGACATAGACTGGGTGGGGATTAGGGGAGGGTGGATGGGTTTCTTTATTGTATGGGTTTGTGGTTATCGTATTGTGTGGTGCATATTTTACTGTGTGTTGTTTATAATCTAAAATAAAAACATTAAAGTTTAAAAAAAAAAAGCATACTTTCATGACCCTGCAAGAACATCTCTGAGCTCTTTCAGTATCCTGGGATGTACCCCAATGGTCCCATAGCCTTGTCCACTTTCACTTGTCCACTTTTTGCCTCTTTTAGTTTGATCCTATGTTCTTTTCTGTGTTCTTCTGTTTGTGACCTTCAGAATGTTGCAAAAGCTTTGGTTTTTGCCTTTATTTGTACAGCCACTTCTTTGGAGAACCAAATAGGTTTCCTTTTCCTCTTGTTTTATTTACTTTCCTTACATATGTATCTGTTGCTCCTTTTATTGCCTTCTTTAGTTTAGCCCATTGCACTTCCCTTATCCCCTCTTACCCTGCCAACTCCTCCTTCAGGCACTTGGCCATTTTACTGAAATCAGTGTTTTTGAAGTCTAGGACTTTGAGCTTCCTATGACTGGACTCCACCTTGGTTTTATCTCAAACCACATCGTGTGATGATCACTGCTGCTCACATGGGCACCCACCTGGATATTCGACACACTATCTCCGTTGGTGAGCACTAGCACTAAATCCAGCATCTAGCTTTCCCTTGTCGGTTCCATCACCATTTGTCTAAGTAGTGCATCTTGGAAGGCATCCACAATTTTTATTTCTTTCCAGATTTGCAGAAGGAATATTCCAATCTACATCGGGTAGATTAAAGTCACCCAGTATGATCCCTTCCCCGTTCATGGCTATCTTTGCAATATCAATAGTCAATTTGTTATCCATTTCTTTGGTTTGAGTTGGAGGCCTGTAGACTACACCAGTATGGATGAAAGTGCCATCTCCTCTTTCCAACACAATCCACAGTGCTTCTTCTTTTCCCCATGTCCCCTGCATTTCAGCAGCTTTAATATTGCTTAATTCCAATTCGGCTAGGCATTTGGCGCATATTGTGAGGGCAAAGTTGAAGGTGGAACTGGATTTGTGCAGGATTGCGGGGCCAATTGCAGAGCACCCATTCTCTAATTTTGTGGTTTCCCTGTTATGGATTATACCAAAAAAGGAGCCAGGAAAGTTTAGATAAATTCATAACTTATCTCGAAGGAGCTGTGCGCAGCGAGATATGCTTCGTTCGATGCAGCAGTGGAATTAGTCTGGAAATGCAGGCCGGGGTGTTTGATGGCGAAGGTGGACATCGAGTCTGCGTTTCGGTTGCTGCCAGTGCATCCGGTGTCCTTTCACTTGTTAGGTTTCTGTTTTGAGGGACACAGCTATTTTGATAAATGTTTGCTGATGGGCTGTTCGGTGTCTTGCTCCTATTTTGAAAAGTTTAGTTCTTTTATGCATTGGGCTTTGGTGGAAGTGGGAGGTTGTGCGAATGTGGTACACTACTTGGACGATTTCCTATTCATAGGGGAGGCCAGCTCGGCTTGGTGTCAGGAGCTATTGGACGGCTTTGTAGGGGTGGCCAAGCTATGGGGGGTCCCGTTGGCAGCGGAAAAAATGGAAGGCCCGGCTACAAAGATCACGTTTTCATGTTCTTGGGCATGGAATTGGATGCAGTGGACATGGTGGCTCGCTTACCTCCAGGGAAGGTATGGCAGCTGCGGGCAGTACTGGGTAACGTATTGGGCTTGCGTAAGACGACTTTGAGGGAGATGCAGTCCCCTGATAGGTTCGCTGAACTTCGTGTGCAGGGTAATGCTGATGGGGTGGGTGTTTTTGCGCCGGTTGGCAGCAGCTACAGCGGGAGTGGTAAAGCCGCATCACAGGATTAGGGTGTCAAGGAGCATAAGGGAGGATTTGGAGGTATGGGAAGTGTTTCTGCAAGAATTTAATGGAACGTCGGTGATGATGGAAACGGAGGTCTCCAGTGTCGACCTTCAGTTATTTATGGATGCAGCAGGAGGGGGAGGTTTGGGGATCTACTTCGATGGGGCGTGGTGTGCAAGCAGTTGGCCACAGGAGTGGCGTGAGGTAGCGTTAACTTCCAATATAGCGTTTCTGGAGTTATTTCCTATTTTAGTGGCGCTGGAGCTTTGGCAGGATAGACTGCGGAACCGAAAGGTGGTCTGGTGGTGCGACAATGCAGCAGTGGTCAGCGTAATTAATAATTATTCTCCACGATGCCCCAAGGTAGCGGCATTGATGCGGAAGGTGGTGTTAGCTTGTTTAAGATTGAATGTGGTGGTGAGAGACTGTCATATCCCAGGTAGCACTAATAGGATTGCTGATGCTCTTTCCCATTTTAAGTGGCAGCAGTTTCGAACTTTGGCTCCAGAGGCAGATGCCGAGGGAGCAGTGGTCCCAGAGCAATTGTGGCGAATTGGCTTGGAGAGATGCTGAAGTTGCTGCGGAGTGCAGTGTCGCCGGCAACATGGTTGGCATACGGGCGAGGATGCGACAGAGTGGTGGACTTCTTGGAAGATTGCGGATGTGCCCCGGAGCAAGCATCGGATATTATCTTAGCGCAATATGTTACCTGGGCTAGGGTTGAAGGTGCATCGAAAGCAACCATGCGGACGCACCTGGCAGGGTTTGCATTTTTTGCAAAAACGGTGGGCTGGGGCTATCCTGGGGGATTTTTGACGCGCCGGCTGCTGCAGGGATGGGAGCGATCCTCTCTGACTCCTGCGGACAGCAGGAGCCCAATTACTCACGGCTTATTCTCCAAACTCTGCGAGGTGTTACCAGGGGTGGTGGTGTCACCTTATGAAGCCGCTTTGTTTCAGGCAGTTTTTTTCCGTGGCCTTTTTTGGCGTCTTCAGAGTGGGTGAGATAGTGGCAGATTCCAGTCGGTCCGGGGGGAGAGGGTTGGAGAGCCAACATGTGCAGGTGTCTGATAGCGAGCTCCGCATATGGCTAGGATGGCCCAAGACAGATCAGAGGGGCAAGGGGACATGGGTGATTTTGAGGGTAGTTGGCAGCAGTCGGACTGATCCGGTGGCATCTGTCCAAGTGTACATGAGAGTGCGGCCGGAGGTGGATGGTTGTTTTTTCATGCATGAGGATGCCTGGCCACTGACAAGATTTCAGTTTATTTATTTATTATTTATTTATTTATTTACATTCTCGTATTGTGATAAGGAAGCTTATCATAGCTCAGGTAGGAGCTATAGAAAAGATGATGTGACTCTGAACAAGCAACCTGTCAGTTCTGGTAGAAGCAAGAAAACAGAGTTTTCACATAAAAGACTACCAGTCCCAGAATGCACCAGGTTTCCAGCAGCCATGAGAGGGGCTGAAGTGAGAGAATGGGTGTGCAATCAAGAGAGCTATGAGGTAATCCCTAAGCACTCATCTCAAAGGGCAGGGCCTGATTCAAGACAGCTGCACTGTGTTAGGGAGCAGCACACATTAGGAAAGAATAAGAATAGAGATTATTCTTCAGATAACAGCTTCAGGGAGAGCTACAGAGGGAGGAAGAGATACAGAGACAGAGACGGCAACGGCTATAAGCTCAAGCACCAGTATCACCTGGAGAAACAGAAGCCAAGCCAAGCAGATAGAGAGAGAAGGAAACTCTCTGGAAGGAAGAGAAGGAAGGCCATTGGAAGGTCTGGGAGATTCCAAGGCAGTACTCATACTGGGAGGTATTCCAAAAGCCAGCAGAGTCCATTGGACTGGATTCAGCCAGAGGAATGGAGTGGCAGAGATAGGAATCACCAGTGGCTACCTGGAAGAGAGAAGACTGCACGTGGAAGGGACTTTCAGACCAAGGCCAGAAGGTATGTGAGAGGAGATCCAGTGTCCAGGGATCAAGATTGGAAGGCTGGACATCAGAATTGGATTACATATTGGCCAGGCTATACAGAGAGGAATAATGATAGCAGGAGAGGCTCAGGTATGAACACTGATCCAGACCCTATCTATAATAGAGAATGGCAGCAAGGGAATAAGCATTCTCATGATAGTGCCTTAATGAAAGACTCATCTGTGCCAATGTATGATATTGACCCTATGATTGTTGATAAAGGGGGAGATACAGCAGATGAAACTATTTATATGGACTGTTCTCTATCTAAATGCTATTGCTAGTTTTCCGTGAGCAAACACATCAGCCATCACAAAGAAACCTAACTTTGTTCTTTATTTCCACTGCAAACAGCTCTTAAAGCAGGATTTGGGCTCACACAGTAGCAGCCAGCCAGCTAAAGGCTTTCAGCTGGTCCATTGATAGTAATTAGGGCTGCACCTGATTGTGTGTGTGAGCAAGGGAGAATCACTGCTGAGATCTGCGTGGAAAATAAGCAGAAGTTAACCTAACCAGCAAAGTTTATTCTTTTCTTTGTGCCTTTGTATTTGGTAATTATTTGCTAAGAAAACATTAGCTAATTGCCTGACAAGCTGAAGGTTGTTTCTGGTTTACTTTGTGACTTTTTGTTATCCATTTTAAACACTGCAAGCAAGTAACCTCATTTATAGTGCTATCAAGCATACATGTGCTGGGTGAATTAAACCCCATCAATAAAAGAAGTATTTTATTGATCTTACCACTTGGTTTCACAACTCAAATTATTGTCATCAGCTGTGTTTGGGAGTGAATGAACTACAATACCCACAATACCTTGCAAGAATCATATGAATATATGCATCGTCAAGATTGTGTAAGTTCTCACCCTAGGCAGCCGTCTGACAAATGGCGTAGTTTTTCGGATTGCTCTTGCACCAAGAGGATTTACTTGTGGATTACAAATAAAAGTCAAGTTTAAAGCTGTAAGAAGATTTCTTTCCCTCATCTGCACTTTGGAAGAAAAGTGGTTGTTCCAGGAAGCTGTCCCGGATGAAAAGACCCTGTGCAAAGCTGGATTCATCACTGAGACAAGGTAATATGTACCTGGGCATGTCTAGTGGTGGATGTGTGTAAGCACAGGGGGTAATTGAAAAAAAAAAAAAAAAGTTGAGAAAAAAAAAAAAAACACACCTGGTTGGAAGGTGCTGCTCTTTGGTTTTTTTTCTCTCTTTTCTTGCAGGGGTCAAGATGGATCCGAGGGAGATGGCTCAGTGGATGGCAGCCCAATTCAGCAAGCAGCAGGAGCTATCACAGCAAGCCCAGGACACTGCTATGAAGGCCATAATGGAACAGCAGAAACCAGTGCTTGATCTGGTGCAAGCTCTAGTTCAGCTGCAGAGCCAAAGTGGAACAGATGCAAGACCAGCAGTTAGTACTGGTGCACCACATGTGAACAATGTGGGAATCAATCAAGGGATTGGGGCATTTAATTTTGGGAAATTAACTCCAGAAGATAATGTTGATGATTTTCTAGAGTCTTTTGAAAGAGTGGCACAGGCTTTAGCATGGCCAGAGACCCAGTGGGCAGTAAGGCTGGCAGCCTCATTAACTGGTGAGGCACTAGCAGCTTACAGAGCAATGCCAGCAGCCCAGGCTTTGATTTATAAGGATGTAAAGGCAGCTATTAGAGATCGCCTAGGGTTGTCTATTTCAGAGTATAGGCGAATGTTTAGAGCTGTTACATTGAAAGTGGGTGAGACACCCAGGGCTCTGAGTCAGAGAATTAGAAGTCTAGCTGTAAAATGGTTGGAGCCTGAGCAAAAGACAGTAGAAATGTTATTAGATATTATAATGCTGGAACAATTTATGCTTGGGGTACCTAAAGATTTGAATGTTTTTCTTATACAGCAAAATTGCCAAAATCTTGGAGAGGCAACCATGCTAGCAGAGAGATTCTTGGAAGCCACGCAGGCTTGCCATAGAATGGGTGGCCCTCTAAAGATGGATGCGGAGGCTAGATGTGCTGTATCAGAAAAAAAAATAATTAAGAATGTTTCTGACAATGAATGTACTGTATCAAACCAGACGAGACAGTGGAATAGAAAGAAATGTTTCAAGTGTGGAAAAGTGGGACACTTAGAGAAGAGATGCCAGACACACACTAGTTTAATGGGTCTGGATTTAAAACAACCCAAGGAAGGATTTCTTTTGATGGTTGATGTGCAAGGAATTACCACAAATGCATTATTAGACTCTGGGGCAGACCAGAGTATGATGTCAAAAAGGCTTTGGAAGAGGATAGAGGCCCAAGAAAGATTTGTGCCTAGAACCCCTGAAAGCCAAGTTCACATCAGATGCATTCATGGTGCTGCATCATCATATCCCACCTATAGGCTAAAGGTTAAGTGCCTAGGGAAACAAGAGGAAGTCCTATTAGCAGTGGTGCCTAGGCTACCCTTTGATTTGGTTCTAGGAAGAGACTGGCCAAGATTTAAGCAGGGTCTAGTGGAAGGACTAGGAAAAAAGGAGGGAGAAGATTTAATGGTAGTAGCTCCCGGGCCTTTATTTGGAAGTCCTCAGACCCCAGCTAAAAAGATGGTTAAGCGTCCAGAAGACCAAGCTACCCCAAAGCAGATATTCGTCCTAAAGTACCATAAGGTCTCTGAGAAGGCCCAAGCTCCTAGGCGGGCAACCCCTCAGTCTGCTGGGTTTGACCTATGCAGCATAGAAAATGTGACTGTACCTAGCCAAGGGAGAGCCCTGGTTGACACCGGTCTCCAAGTGGAAATACCAATTGGATGTTATGGGAGAGTAGCCCCAAGGTCCGGATTAGCCCTTAAATATTTCATCGATGTGGGTGCGGGAGTAATTGATCCCGATTACAGGGGCAATATTAAAGTTCTGTTGTTTAACTTTGGACAGAATGAGTATCATGTGAAGACAGGAGACAAAATTGCCCAATTGATCTGTGAGAGGCTGGGTTTTCCACCTGTGGAGGAGGTCACATCCCTAGAGAATTCTGAACGTGGAGCCAAAGGCTTTGGTTCTACTGATGTCAAAGGGGTTAAAAGCTTAGCTGCCACCTGTGCCCGAGAGAGGGAGGTGAGTGAAGAGGAAGATTTGGGACCCCAGGTATCTGATTGTAAAGAAAAATCAGAGCCCCAAATAGGTGAGGACCTGACAATGGTACAACAGGAAGAAATTAGGAAGTTGCTTAAGGAATTCCCAGATGTGTTGACACCCATACCTGGGGAGACCCATTTGGTGGCCCATGAAATAATAACTCCACCTGGGAAATTGGTTCGTCAAAGGCCATACCGCTTGCCTGAAGCCAAAAGACAGGAGGTAGTGGCACAAGTCCAGGAGATGTTGGACATGGGGGTAATAGAAGAGTCAAAGAGTCCTTGGAATAGCCCCATAGTCCTGGTGCCGAAGCCTGATGGATCCTTAAGATTTTGTATTGACTTCCGGCAGGTAAACGCCATATCAGTTTTTGATGCATATCCAATGCCAAGAATTGAGGAGCTGTTAGACCAGCTGGGACAGGCTCAATACTTAACCACCCTTAATATGACAAAAGGATATTGGCAAATCCCTCTCACCAGGGAGTCGAAGCCGAAGACTGCGTTCAGCACCCCCGTTGGCCTTTTCCAGTTCAAGAGGATGCCTTTCGGACTGCATGGAGCAGCGGCTACCTGCCAAAGGTTAGTGGATCAGGTACTTCGACCCCACCAAAGTTATGCTTTTGCATACATGGATGATGTCATAATCCATAGTAACACCTGGGCGGAGCATTTGAAGAGGATCAGGGCAGTCTTGTGCTCTATGAAGCAAGCGGGAATCACTTTAAACCCGAAGAAGTGTGCCTTTGCAAATAGGGAGGTAAAATACCTAGGCCACCTAGTGGGAAGAGGAAAAATTAAACCTCTATTAAGCAAAATAGATAGCATCAGGAATTTTCCTCCTCCAACAACCAAGAAACAACTAAGAAGTTTCTTAGGACTTATTGGATACTACCGCCGGTTTATACCGCAATTCGCAGAGAAAAGTGCCATTTTCACGGATATGCTGCGAAAGAATTGTCCAAACCAGATAAAGTGGACACCAGAAGCTGAAAAAGCGTTTTCAGTATTAAAAGAAAAATTGTGTACAGGACCGGTACTGAAAGGAGTAGACTTCAAGAAACCCTTTCTGGTTCAAACCGATGCATCAGATGTAGGGCTAGGAGCAGTCCTATCCCAGTGCCATGATGGAGAGGAGCATCCTGTGATGTACCTGAGCAGGAAGTTGTCACTGGCTGAACAAAAGTATTCCACGATAGAAAAAGAGTGTTTGGCTATCAAGTGGTCAGTGGAGGTGTTAAGGTTTTACCTTACAGGGAGAAAGTTCCAGTTGGTCACGGACCATGCCCCACTTAAGTGGTTGCAGCAAATGAAGAACCACAATGCCAGGTTGACACGCTGGTACATGGCCTTACAGGCGTTTGATTTTCAGGTTGAACATCGTGCCGGGAAGTTACACAAGAATGCGGATGCACTTTCCCGTATTACGGACTGTAGAGAAGAAGTTTCACCAGTAAAACCAGTCCGTAATAACTTAAGCAGGGGGGTATGTGATAAGGAAGCTTATCATAGCTCAGGTAGGAGCTATAGAAAGATGATGTGACTCTGAACAAGCAACCTGTCAGTTCTGGTAGAAGCAAGAAAACAGAGTTTTCACATAAAAGACTACCAGTCCCAGAATGCACCAGGTTTCCAGCAGCCATGAGAGGGGCTGAAGTGAGAGAATGGGTGTGCAATCAAGAGAGCTATGAGGTAATCCCTAAGCACTCATCTCAAAGGGCAGGGCCTGATTCAAGACAGCTGCACTGTGTTAGGGAGCAGCACACATTAGGAAAGAATAAGAATAGAGATTATTCTTCAGATAACAGCTTCAGGGAGAGCTACAGAGGGAGGAAGAGATACAGAGACAGAGACGGCAACGGCTATAAGCTCAAGCACCAGTATCACCTGGAGAAACAGAAGCCAAGCCAAGCAGATAGAGAGAAGGAAACTCTCTGGAAGGAAGAGAAGGAAGGCCATTGGAAGGTCTGGGAGATTCCAAGGCAGTACTCATACTGGGAGGTATTCCAAAAGCCAGCAGAGTCCATTGGACTAGATTCAGCCAGAGGAATGGAGTGGCAGAGATAGGAATCACCAGTGGCTACCTGGAAGAGAGAAGACTGCACGTGGAAGGGACTTTCAGACCAAGGCCAGAAGGTATGTGAGAGGAGATCCAGTGTCCAGGGATCAAGATTGGAAGGCTGGACATCAGAATTGGATTACATATTGGCCAGGCTATACAGAGAGGAATAATGATAGCAGGAGAGGCTCAGGTATGAACACTGATCCAGACCCTATCTATAATAGAGAATGGCAGCAAGAGAATAAGCATTCTCATGATAGTGCCTTAATGAAAGACTCATCTGTGCCAATGTATGATATTGACCCTATGATTGTTGATAAAGGGGGAGATACAGCAGATGAAACTATTTATATGGACTGTTCTCTATCTAAATGCTATTGCTAGTTTTCCGTGAGCAAACACATCAGCCATCACAAAGAAACCTAACTTTGTTCTTTATTTCCACTGCAAACAGCTCTTAAAGCAGGATTTGGGCTCACACAGTAGCAGCCAGCCAGCTAAAGGCTTTCAGCTGGTCCATTGATAGTAATTAGGGCTGCACCTGATTGTGTGTGTGAGCAAGGGAGAATCACTGCTGAGATCTGCGTGGAAAATAAGCAGAAGTTAACCTAACCAGCAAAGTTTATTCTTTTCTTTGTGCCTTTGTATTTGGTAATTATTTGCTAAGAAAACATTAGCTAATTGCCTGACAAGCTGAAGGTTGTTTCTGGTTTACTTTGTGACTTTTTGTTATCCATTTTAAACACTGCAAGCAAGTAACCTCATTTTTAGTGCTATCAAGCATACATGTGCTGGGTGAATTAAACCCCATCAATAAAAGAAGTATTTTATTGATCTTACCACTTGGTTTCACAACTCAAATTATTGTCATCAGCTGTGTTTGGGAGTGAATGAACTACAATACCCACAATACCTTGCAAGAATCATATGAATATATGCATCGTCAAGATTGTGTAAGTTCTCACCCTAGGCAGCCGTCTGACAGTATATACCGCGCTATTCTGCATCAGTGCGGTTTACATTGAACAAACTGAAATTACATTGAACAGGGCATTATAACTTGGAGATAACTATTTTACAGGGAACACGGCCGTGCTGAGGTTAGCACTGCGTAGGTTGGGCTTGGACCCTCAGCGGTTTGCGCTGCACTCCTTTCACATTGGGGCTGCCACCAGTGCGGCAGCAGCGGGGTGTAGTGGGCAAGAGATTCAGCGCATTGGCAAATGGCATTCACAGGCGTTTCAAGGATACGTGTGTCTGGGGGGGCCGGAAAAGGGGCGCAGCTGCTAATTGTCATATTTCTTTTCAGATGGAGGACAAGCTCCTATTATGTGCTGGCTGGTGGGCCACTCATTCATGCATTGGGCAGGACAACGAGCAGAAGTGAGGCCAGTTGGGCTTAACATCGGACTTAACCCTTTGGAGGTGTCCGTCATATGGCTGGGCAGGCGCGGTCTGCATTGGACACAGCTGCTACCTTTGCTTTGGCACCACAAGAGGAGCTCATCAAGGCCCGAAATAATATTGCTTCATCTGGGGGGCAATGACCTTGGAGCTTGGACCTGTAAGCAATTGATTAGAGCAGCAAAGTGGGACTTGGGGGAAGTGTTACAAATGTTCACAGGTGTCATATTGTTGTGGTCAGATATTATTCCAAGGCCATCCTGCTGGGACCATAGAAACATAGAAACATGATGACAGAAAAAGACCACATGGCCTATCTAGTCTGTCCTTCCATAACAACAACTACAACAGTCCACTTTTTACCATAGAAACATAGAAACATGATGACAGCGAAGATAGTCGCGGGGTCTGACAAAAATCAACCGCCAGATTGGTTGATGGGTTTGTGAGCATGGCGGGTGTCAAATTCTACATCCCTGGGTTGAGGTGGAGTGTACCGGTTTGTTCAGGCAAGATGGGGTACATTTATCCCCGGTGGGGGTGGACTTGCTCATTAATGATTGGCAGGAGGCTTTGGAATATGTCGTGCGGAATAGGGGTCGCTAGTCGCAGCTTGGGTTGGGGGGCGGCACAGGGACCAGAAGGTCGTCTGAGCTGGTGATGGGATCCCGGAGGTTTCCGGGGTCCGGAGCCTTTGGCAATACTCAGGGCAGGGGTGGAGTACCCCTGGCCCAGACAACCCCTGGGGTTTTTTGCTAGTAATATGGTGAAGCCGGAAGAGGGGGAAGGGTATTGAAGGATAGCCATGGACCGGTATCCAGCAGAAGCGGAAGTATGTCACCTTGCTACTCACATGGCTGTTGATGACAGCTGTCCGCTGGAGGGCCGGTTAGGTGGCATTCGTTTGAAATGTTGGTGGATTATGTTAAAGTGTTAATAAAGCTGCGATCAGTTGACATCCCAATAGAAGTGTGTTGTGGTTATTGGGAGGGGGGGTATGGGGGAAGGCATAGCCGGGGGAGGCACCGTGTTTAGCATACCCCGGTTAGAGCTGTAAGGGAAATGTCCTAGTTCTATCGTTAGTGAATGAATAGCATATGCTATAGAACTGGAGTTGTAGGTCTGATACTGAGATTTTTTTCCATCCTGGATAGACTTTAGACTTCACTCCCATATAGCAAAAATGATTGAAATGTGCTATCCAATTATTTTAATGGGTGGTTGAAATTGTCTGGGGGATTCCTTATGCATAGGTCCTTGTGATTTTTTTTCTTATAATGTGTTTTAGCTATCTTTATTTGCCATCATTTATTATGTTCATATGGAGGAGAATTTTAGAAGGGACATCCAAGTGCCATCTGGGACATCTAAGCTAGAACATCTGAAAAAAACCAGGCACGTCTAGGTGCAGACACAATTTCACAAATGGATGTTTGCAGGGCCATCTACATAGATATCCCCAAATTCATATTTTAGAACCTGGATGTTTAGGATAGTCTAATGGTCAGACTAATGGTCTAGAAATCCCACTGCTGCTATTGTTGCCCTTGTGTTGAGTACTGGGGATAATGGAGTGCTATCTTCTCTAAACCCTCCGAA
Organism: Ichthyophis bannanicus; assembly: GCA_033557465.1. Lineage (NCBI taxonomy): Eukaryota > Metazoa > Chordata > Amphibia > Gymnophiona > Ichthyophiidae > Ichthyophis > Ichthyophis bannanicus. The sequence goes on along the minus strand of CM066032.1, from coordinate 1,361,485,576 downwards.
TGCTTTTCAGCCAAAACAAGCACTTTTCAGGTGCCTGGTGTAGGTCTAAACTTAGAAACAATGCTGGGTGTCCATGGCATTTCTGAGATCAGGCAGGGATGTCCAGGTTCCTAGGAATGCCCTGACCTCATCTCCATCATGCCCCCCTTCAGACTTTGGTGTCCACAGAGCTGGCTTTTAAAATGGTTCTGGAGACATCTCTGCGCTTTGGACATCCCTATGCCCATTTCGGAGGTCCAAAGCATGAATGACCCCCATAATGTGCAGTTTGAATTATTGATGTTAATTTGTAATTTGCTTGGCTGTGATCTTTGGTCAGTTTTTCTGATATATTTTAATAAAGATAAAAGCTAAAGAGCCTTTCCTCTGTGACCCAAGAGAGATGAAAACCTGGAATGGGCCGGTGAACCTCTCATTCTGGTGAGCTAAGATGTTTGTTAATTATGAGGGAGGAGTGGCCTAGTGGTTGGGGCAAGGTACTACAGGCCGGAAGGTCAGTGGTTCAAATTCCACTAGAGGACAGCAACCTTGGGCCGGAAGGACTGGGGTTTCTAGTCCCACAGGTGCTCCTTGTGGTCTTGGGCAAGCCACTTAACCCTCCATAGCCCATGTTCCCTGTAAGTATTAGTGTATGTGTCTCATATCCCCTCATGTGAAATGTATCCCCCAACCGCTTTGACCCGGTGAAAAGCAGGATATAAATGCAGATAGATAAATATGAGAAAACTCTCACGTTGCTATTATATATTTTCTACAACCACAGAATCATTCTCTGATTAAATAAAGTACCATGCCTATGTGTATCCTGCTCGATTATTGAGATGCCTTGTCTTTTTTTCCTGGAAGATAATATCTGTGCATACGTCTCTCTTAAGTGGAAGTTACGCATTTCTGTCCTAGATTTGCTATCAACTCTTTAAAGAATTTTCAGCTTCCGGTACAGTCTACCTGAGATGCAAACTTACTCCTGGAACTTCAGTGTGAATTCAAGGCCAGGTCTTGATTTTTCCTCCCTCACGATTTTTTGATTCAACTGCTTATTTTTTTTCTAAAGACGCCGGGGTTCACCTCTCAGGGGAATTGGATAGAAAGTTGACTGTTTTTGCTGAGCAGTTAGCGGTTATAACAATTGGCACTTAATGATGTTGCCACTCAGGTGGGATACATGTACATTTGTAGTAAATCAGATATTGTTTCCCAGGAATAAAATAAATCACAGCTGCAATTTGACATTACCCAGACAGAAAATACATTTATGAAGAATTGGATTTTTATTGCTGATATCTAGCTAGATAGAAATATTGAATTATATACATAATAACCAACAAAGAATGCCACTAAAGTGAAAGTACAATGGTTTTCTATTACCATAATCTAAACAATCTGTGTGATTTCAAGTCTTTTCACACTTCTTAGGATTTCACTTGGAGTGCTGTCTAGACAGAGCAATCAGATGGTTTTCACTATATAAAGGTTGGGGAAAGTTCTTCTGGTTGAATAAATTAAACTTGGCGTAAGGTCTCTCTCTTGATATTACTTGTTAGCATGTCACTTTCCAGGGGGAGGAGCCAAGTTAAGTGTTTCCAGTTGTCACTCGTGGTTGCATTTTAGTTATTCAACAGGTATTTAATATATGCAGACCATTCATTTTCTTGGAGACACAAAGAAAATATTAACTGCATAGAGATCTGTATGAAAGGTATCTACTGATAAATGATCTTATCAACAACAAGAAAATAAGAACAGTTTAAGACTAGCATAGTGGTAGCTTACTTTAGTTAACATCATTAACATAGAGTGGAGGATTGGCCTAGTGGTTGGGGCAAGGTACTTCAGGCCAGAAGGTCAGGGGTTCAAATCCCACTAGAGGACAGCAACCTTGGTCCAGAAGGACTGGGGTTTCTAGTCCCACAGGTGCTCCTTGTGGTCTTGGGCAAGCCACTTATGGATTTCAGAAAGAAACTCAAGACACATCTTTTCCAGTGTCAATACAATCTGATATAGTCCCGGGGGTAAAAAGATACCTCCCAATGAAACTTGGGTGCAGTTATGTGCATATGTAAATTCTGTTTTCTCTCCGTAAGTCCTTTCACCGTGTGCTGTGCTTCTCCCTTCAAATCAGTGTGTGCATACCGCAAAAATTCCTGTCACGATTGACAAATTCATATCTGTAATCAAACCGCTACTGATCGCTGGAAGCAGCGGTATACAAATGTATGCTAAATAAAAAATAAATAAACTTAACCCTCCATAGCCCATGTTCCCTGTAAAATAGTTATCTCCAAGTTATAATGCCCTGTTCAAGGTAATTTCAGTTTGTTCAATGTAAACCGCACTGATGCAGAATAGCACAGTATATAAGAGAATGTAAATAAATAAATAAATAAAATAAATAAACATAACCTACCATATCCAAATAGAAGTAACACAAAGGGGTATGTTTACTAATAATATGGGACCTAGTGGCAGATAGCCCGGGTTAACCGTTAGCCCGATTTAGCAAACATACCCCAAAGACATCAGAAGTTCTTTGGCAATTGCGGGACTTCAGAATTTAAGGTTTCACAAGAATTACAGATGGAGGCAGCAAAAAGTATCACATGGTCTGGCAAATTTGTTTCTTGCAGCTCAGTATCATTTATTTATTTATTTGCACTTGATCATGTCCTACCAAAAAAAATGCCCAAGGCAACTTACAACAAAGGATAATTTAATAACTAATATAATATGGACAAAGTAGAGGAGTAACTTAATAGAGCAGTTGGTTGAGAATTGGGTAAACCAGAGATCAGGTCCGATTGACATTACTGGTGACCCTGGGCGAGTCACTTAACATTCCTTTGCTTCAGGTATCGCTTAGATTGCAAACTCTCCATGGATAAGGAGGTACCTAAATATAACCAAAATGCAACTCACCTTGAACTACTACTGAAAGGACATGGATTAAATTCCCTCCAACCCCCATAGACTCACCCCATGAAAACACATTCATTTTACACTTAATAAACGTATTCTGCTGGTAAAGAACTGTGTAAACCATAGTTTGCCTCAGAACTACTTTGGCGGACATACTTACTGCAAGAGATACTGAAACATAGAGGCTATGGTATTTTCAATTAATCTGGAATTTCAATAGTTAGTTATTTTTACAGATTTTCTATACCATTTTTCTACCAGTCAAAATGGTTTACACAAAACTCGGTGAAAACAGAGAACCTTTGAGTGCACAGGGGTTACATATAACACGGAGAACAAGATTTTACAGTATTTGAAACATTTGCTTCTCACAATCAAAGAGCATAGTCTTAAAATGGGCCTGCACCTTAATGTAAAGAAGACAAAGATCATGACAACTGCCAAAATCAATAAGTTCATCGTTGAAGGAGAAGAAATTGAAATCATGGGGAACTTTAACCTAGTTGGATCAACTATCAAAAAAGAAGCAACAAGCAGTCAAGACATCAGAAGACACATTGCTCTTGGCAGAGTGGCTATGAAAGACTTAGACAAGATTCTCAAGAGCAGAGATGTCTCTCTCCATACAAAGATTTGACTCGTTCAAGCCATGGTATTTTCAATAACATCATATGGCTGCAAAAGCTGTACAGTGAAAAAGATAGACAGGAAGAAAATTGATGCCTTTGAATTATGGCGCTGGCGGCGAATACTGCGTATACCATGGACTGCCCAAAGAACAAACCAGTCAGTACTAGAGGAGATCAAACATAAGCTTTCTTTAGAAGCCCAGATGACAAGACTTCGACTTTCATACTATGGACATATCATGTGAAGAGAGAGATCATTAAAGAAAGACATCATGCTTGGCAAGATAGAAGGTCAACGCAAAAGAGGAAGGTCAGCAATGAGATGGATCAATACAATAACAGCAGCTATGGGTAACAGTCTGTCAACAATGAGCTGTCTGACTGAAGACCGAACACAGTTTAGGACATACGAGTAGCTGCCTGACTGAAGACCAAACACAGTTTAGGAGAATTATCCAGAGGGTTGCCATGAGTCGACACCGACTCAACGGCACTTACCAACAACAACAAGCTTAATCTAGGGGTGAATTAGGGAGGGGATAAAAGGGGTACTAGGCTAGGAGTGCTTCATTTGGGTTCAGGGGTATTGTGCCTATTGGGGGGGGGAGTCCTGTGTTGGTTGGTTTGGTTGAGTCATTTTGCGCGAGAGTTTGAAAGGAAGCGGGGCTTGTGAGAAGTCATGTTGTGTTGCACTCTGTTGGGAGTCAGATCAGAAATGCTCTTGAAAGAGGTAGGTTTTTAATTTCTTCCAGAAGTCTCCAGTTAACTCAAAGATTTTTAGCATGAGAGTTAAATTTTATTTAGTTGCATTTAACCCACAACTTTTCAGTGGTAGCTCAAGAACTTGTTCCTCCTTGCTTGTTGATATAATACATGGCAACCTGATAGTGGGAACTTGGATTATTTTCATGGTCAATTGACCTTTGAAAGCCTTTAGAGGTGGGGTTCTCAAACCAGTCCTTTGGACCAGGATAACTATAATTAAGCATAGAGTGAGTATACTCTGTGGTGTGTATTTAATAAAGATGATAATGCTAAGTGACTGAGACAGAATAACACTTTGAGGTCATGTGTACAGTCCAAGAAGTGCAGAGAGAAACAACAGTACTGAAATCTGTGAGTACAGTACCAATCTGTATTTATAGTGGAAATTAGAAAGCTGAGCTAAACCATTTGAAAGTCTTGATTTTCATGACAAAGGCCTGTTTCAGGTATGAAGATACAAAATGATGAATTCAGTCAGTATATGGATTCAAAATTAAGATATGCCATAGTGGGTTAGACCAAGGTCTATTAAGCCCAGTATCCTGTTTCCAACAGTGACAAATCCAGGTCACAAGTACCTAGCAGGTTCCCAAAAAGACACACAGGTTCCACAATGTGTGTATTGGGGCAAGCAGTGGATTTCCCAGATCCTCTTTACCTCCAGGAACTTGTCCAAATCTTTTTTAAATCTGGCTACACTAACAGCTTTTCCTACATTTTCCAGTAACGAATTCCAGAGCTTGATTATGTGTTGAGTGAAAAAATATTTTTTCTTATTACACTGGTTACGGGTTACACTGTAGCTTTATTGCATGTCCCCTAGTCTTTCTATTTTTTGATGGCGTAAATCGATCTGCATTTACTCGTTCCACTCCATTCATTATAGACCTCTATCAATCTCCCCTCAGCCATCTCTTTTCCAGGTTGAAAAGCCCTAACTTTTTAAGCCTCTCCTCATAGGGCTATCCTTCCATCCCATTTACCATTTTGATGGCTCTTCTCTGTAACTTTTCTAATTCTGCTATATACTTTTAAGATACAGTGACCAGAATTGTGCACAATATTCAAGGTACAGTCTCATCATGGAATGATACAGAGGCATTACAATATCCTTTGTTTTAGTCTTCATTCTTTCTTTATGATTCCTAGCATTCTATTTGCCTTTTTGGCCATTACTGCACACTGGGCAGAGGGTTTCAACGAGTTATCCATGATGACACTTACATCTTTTTCCTGAGTGGTGGTTCCTAATGTGGAACCTTGCATTGTGTTACCATTGTTTGGGTTGTTCTTTCCTAGGTGCATAACTTTGCACTTGTCCACACTAAATTTCATCAGCCATTTGAACATCCAGTCTTCCAGTTTATCAAGGTCCTCTTGCAATTTTTCACAACCCTCTTGGGTTTTAACATCTTTGAATAATTTTGTGTCATCTGCAAATTTGATTACCTCAGTTGTTATTCCCATTTCCAGGTCATTTACGAATATGTTAAGATAGCGGACTTGGCACAGATCCCTAGGGTACTCCACTATTTGCCTTTCTCCATTGGGAAAAGTGGTCATTTGGCCCTACCCTCTGCTTTCTATCTTTTAACCAGTTATGATTTTAGGGGCACTACATTGCAAAATCTTCTAGAACAAGTGTGATCCAAAGAAGGATAAAACAGTAAATTTTATTTAGTTGCATTTTGTCCACAACCTTTCAGTGTTAGCTCAAGATCCTATTCCTCTTTGCTATTTGATATTATACATGGCAACCTGATAGCGTGAACTTGGATTATTTTCATGGCCAACTGACATTTGAAAGCCTTTAGAGGTGGGGTTCTCAAACGAGTCCTTTGGACACACCTAGCCAGCCAGGTTTTCAGGATAACTATAATTAATATGCATGAGAGAGATTTGCATTCACTGCCTCTATTGTATGCAAATCTCTGTCATTGTGGTTATCCTAAAACTTGACTGGCTAGGTGTGTCCCAAGGACTGAGTTAAGAACCCTTGCGTTAGAGAATTTCATACTACCTTTAACTCCAGCAAATTAATCTTGTGAATGTTTGCTGGGAAGGTCATATGCTCTGAGTGTGAAACATATCCACCTGTGTTCTCCATCCCAATCTGAACACATCTGTGGTAAGAACAATTTGTATTAGATTTAGAAGAGTATTCCTTTTTTCATATTGGACTGATATATCCACCAGGATAGAGCCCTGTAGAGGACTATGGATGCAGGCAGGGCTGGCTCTTCCACTAGGCAAGCTAGGGAATCACCTGGGATGACACAATTTTAGGGACAACAGTTGCAGCAATCAGAATCTGCACCAACTCACTGGATGCAGCACAGCAGTAAAGGAAGAGAGAAGCAGTAGGAGGCAGCCAACAGTCTCTCCCTCCAATTCTCTCCCCTCCCCCCACCTCCATGGTCCATTCCCTCAAACCTTTCAGCACAGCTTTTTATAATTGTAGCTATGTCAAAACTAAAACAGAAAACAAACGTACTGCAGAATGTCTCAGTGAAACACACTGGAAGCCCTTGCCATCCCACCCACTCTGATGCCACTTCCTGCTGTCATGGGGGCAGGGGCGGCTCAAGGCAATCTGCTGCCTGAGATGAAGGATGACATGGCACCCCACACCCCCTAGAGGGGGGGGGGGGGCTTTCTCAAAACTCCAATCAAGGACTGAACCAAGCCAAAAAGCCAATTAGATTATATGGAGGAAATGCAAGATGTTTGCACATCAAGGAACTAAACGAGAGCAAGAACCATAGCACAGTTTATAAAACTAAATTATAACTAATTTTTATTTTATTATAAACCACTTTATATTTCTTACTTTTTCTTTTTGAACATATATTCTGCATCCACCGAACCCCCTTCAACAGTGGGTGCAGAACAGAACCAGGACATTCACCCACAGAACTCAGTATCTTAAAAAATATGATACTGATCATCTCACTAACAACAACAAACATTCTCCAGTACCAGGCATATTGTGAACTAATACAAAACCCTACAACAAGGTCACTGAGTATCTAAACAGCAAATCTACCATACCATGCCATAACATACCATATCAGCACCAACTTCCAAAACTCACATAAGGAGCCCATCCAAAAAAAACATCGCTGTAAATACTACAGTGAGCCCTAGAACACCCAACATCCTTTTGAAAAGCTGAACAATTCAGATTACTACAGTACAGATCCGTACATACAAACTCCATATTAACAGAACACTTGGGGGTATGTTTACTAAGATGCGGTAACATCTCCGGCGGTAAGTGCAATGCTAATGTTACCAACACCCATATAAGGGTGTGGGCGACGCTGTGATAAGGTAATCATGGGCCATAACGAGCGGTACAAGGCACCCTGATTATTTAACATGTGGTACAGGGCGCCCTGGCCAATTACTGTGCGTTAACGTCACAGTCGACGGGAAGCATCAGCACATCCACAGGGGTTGCAATCAAAGGCGCGCCGATAGTACAAGATGCGCTGAGGGATGTGCAGACATGGTGCCCCATGAACAACGGAGCCATAGGTGTAAGGCTGTAGACCTCAGGCAGCTGATATTGCAGTCTGTAATTGAGATGTGAGCCACAGTCAACCACATGCACACACAACATCAAATGGTATGCAGTGAAAACAGCATGCAGGGCCGGCCCGTCCATTGAGCAAGAATGTTTTTTGCACAGGGCCCCGCGTTTCAGGGGGCCCCGCGCAAAGAACATTCTGCTTTTTTAAAAATTACATTAAAAAAAAAAAAGCTGGCTCTGGCTGCTGCCGCCGCGGCGGCAGCAGCAGAATGAAGTGTCGCGCGGGGCCTCCTCTGCTCGCTGAGCCCCTCTGCAAGGGCTTTCAGATTCGCGAAGGAAGAGTGTCTCCCTCGCGTCTCTGTTAAGCCCGCAGGGGCTAATGGGAAATTTCCCATCAGCCCCTCGCATCTAAAGGGGCAGATGGGAAATTTCCCATTAGCCCCTGTGGGCTTAACAGAGACGCGAGGGAGACATTCTTCCTTCGCGAATCTGAAAGCCCTTGCAGAGGGGCTCAGCGTGCCGAGGAGGCCCCGCGGGACACTTCATTCTGCCGCTGCCGTGGCAGCAGCCAAAGCCAGGCCAAGTTCAGCTTCCCTTCTTCCTAATGGCCCAATGGATACTTTCACCCGATGCGGCAATCGGAAGACTTTCTGATGGACAGCGGGTCAGTGTCTTCCTCACCTGTCAATGCCGCTCTGAGCCTTGAGGAGCAGAGACATCCTCCAGACCCCACCAAAGTGCAGACACTTCATTCTGCCGCTGCTGCGACGGCGGCAGCGGCAGCAGCCAGAGTCAGCTTTTTTTTTTTTTTTAATTTTGCCATAAGCCGATGGGGGGGTGGGGGTTAGGACTCGTAATGGGCAGGGGGGGTTAAGACTGGCTGTGGGCTGATGTGGGCTGTCTGGAAATGGGGTGATGGGGGTTAGGACTGGTAATGGGCTATGGGGGGGGGTTAGGACAGGAAATGGGCTGATGGGGAGGGGTTAGGACTCGTAATGGGCAGGGGGGGTTAAGACTGGCTGTGGGCTGATGGGGGCTGTCTGGAAATGGGGTGATGGGGGGTTAGGACTGGTAATGGGCTATGGGGGGGGGGTTAGGACTGGTAATGGGTTATAGTGGGGCTAGGACTGGTAATGGGTTGGGGAGTTGCTATGACTGGAAATGGGCTGAGTGGAAGGGGAGGCTTGAACTGCAAATAGATGATGGGGAAGGGAGCTTGGAATGGAAATGGGCTGTGAGGGAAGGGAGCTAGGGCTGAAAATGGGTTGATGGAGCAGCTAGGATAGGACAGGAAATGGGCTGTTGGGGGGAGCTAAGATTGGAAATGGGCTGTGGTGGGGGCTTGAATTGAAATGGACTCATGGAGGGGCTAGAACTGGAAGTAGGCTCATGGGGGGCTTTGACTGGAATTGGGCTGAGTGGAGGGGAGCTAGGATTTGACATGGGCTGATGGTGGGGCTAGGAAATGACTAGAAATGGGTTGATGTGGGCTAGGATTGGAAATGAGCTGATGAAGGGACTCAGACTGAAAATGGATAGGGGAGCTAGGACTGGAAATGGGTTGATGGGGGGCTAGGACTGGAAATGGGCTGATGCAGGGACTAGAAGGGAATGGATGCTGGGTGAGACTGGAACTAGAAGGGAGCTGATGTTGGGAGAGGATTAGAATGGGATGGGGCTGGGAGAGTAAAATGGAGAGGGGAAAAATATTTTGTGTGGGAGGGATGAAAAATCTACAATTGGCCGGGTATTGGGAGAGTAAGTGGGGATTGAGGATGGAGGGGTAAAATTTGTGTGGATGAAATAGGAATGAGGAAAGTGCAAATGGAGAAAGATTAGTATGTCAAAGCAGATGTAGAGAGAGAGAATGGAAAAAAAAACTAGAAGAAAGAAGAAAGAACAAATGGACAGCAGACGATGGACAGTTAGCAGAAAACATGAAGAAACCAGAAGAAAGTGGCTGGAGCAATTGCAACTGAAAAAAATGCACAAAAGGTAGAAAGATATCTCTTTATTTTGAATTTATTAGCTGGAATATGAAAGCTCTGGGAAATGTGCATCATTAACGTCTGCGCTTTGTTTGGTACAAGAGGAAATTAATTTATAGTTTTATTTCTACAGTGTTGTTGTACATTCCAAGTTTGGCTTTTGGGGTTCCCAGTTTAATTATTGCCTTCCTGTTTCTAAATTGTGATTCCTTGTTTGGTGATGGTCTATGTTCTGCATGTGTAACTGAGCTGAGGTGTTCTATTTATGTAATTCCTATTTGACATTGCCACTTGTTCTTTTTCCCCAGTATTCTCTGAAATGTATTGGTTTAATATTTGCAGTGTTGCCTTTTGATAGGTAGGGTATGTGCTTTGTGAGTCCTGGTAATGCTGTCAGGATACGGCGGGTTTGCTATGGGTTCTAAATGGGCAGCATTTGTAGTAGTTCCTAATGTGCCTGGCGGTTGGCACTGGATTATAGTAATGTAGAAATCTTTTAGTCTTTCTTTATCCATACACTCATTAAGAGACATGTTTACTAAAAGTTAGTGTATGGTAACATTATGCAAATATTTATGCAAATAAGGCCACTTATGCAAATGAGGCCCCGCAACGAGTCTCCGCACATGGCCCCGCACCCCCCTTGGGCCGCCCCTGACAGCATGCATAATATTAAACAAATTAAACTGCAAGGGTGTCTGGGGCCAGTCTGAAGGGCCAGCCATGTGGATGGTATGTATACAAGGGCACAATGGGGAACAGATTGAAAAAGGAGTATGTGAGAATTGAACTGGCACACTGAAGTGTCCAAACACAGATCACAAACAGCAATGCTAATCCCCCAAGCCAATTGCTCACCCAGACAGCATATAGAAAGGGACCATATGTAACAGTTAATATTCGATGGATAGGCTGCATGGAGTGAACAGTGAATAGAAGGAAGGGTGTGTGGAGCAGTGATGAAGCTGCAGCCCTTTTTATGGTAAGGTTAGCAGAACACAAGAAAATGAAAGGAACATGTGGGAATTGAACCCACATCCTAGGGTGACCTAATGCACATCTGTAACCACTATGACAAACAACCACAGCAAGCACAATGCAAATATGTTCCACTAAAGGGAATGTATGTAGGGATACCTGTAGCTTCCTGTGAAGTGTCGTCTGACTGGCACATATACAGTTGCCATCGTTCAGGGATGTGAGCTCAAGTGGGCCATGCACATCATCATTATACCACAAAATACACTGGTCAGTGTGGTGATGCAGCAGCAGAGACAAATGTGTGTCCAACATGTTCCAGATACAGTCACTGGCCTGTCCACAGATGATGAGCAGGACAGATCCTTTCCAGGAGCTGCATTATGTGCACTGCTTAGTAGGACCCCCTACAATGCATTCACACACTCTGTATGCCTCAGTTGCATATGCGTGCATGAAGACAGTAGGTGGTACATGATGAGGACCCAACACATAACAGTTATGAAATGTCCACAAGAACATACCTGCCCATGAATACAAGACACACAAACCAGAAAATGCATACACAGCAAAAAGTCTGCAAGTGTACGGACACAAACCTATCTGCTGTTGATGATGTGTAGACAAGTAAGCACATGCATGTCCAATCTGTCCCACCGCCACTGTCATCACCAGTGCCAAAGAACACCAGTGCAACTATGTATCTGATACACCTCCCAGATGGGGATGTACTGGCACCAGCCTGAACATGTATGTGCTAAAGTAGTATAAAACACCCCCCCAAAAGAAGCAACAAGGGGAAACATCAGCTGACATGCAACTGGCCTGGCACATGTGAGTGAAGAATGTAGATGTGTTACAATGCAATACCTATGTTGATATCAGTGAAACCATCTGTGGGCAAGAATGCAGCAGCACATCGTTGGAGACACCACACCATGCCTCATTCCCTGATAAAATGGGGCCCTGCTGCATAGCTGTGAGTGTGCCTGATATGGGCAACATGAATATCGTGACACTGGAATGGACGTAGTTTATAGGAGGTGCATGAACTACGTGTATGCACAATGTACGCCTCTGGTGTCAGATCAGGCCCGTTTGCAGTATGTCATGATGAAGAGTAGCTGTACAGAGTCCAAGTGACCAACATATCGCAAGTTCCCATGTGTGTGTCCCACACACTGTATGGTAAGTATGCATGTCAAACTAATGCAGTGATGGTGTCAACCAAACATGTATAACAGCCCAACATTGCCCGTGTATAATATCTTCTATATGATGCAACCCTCCAATGTACATGTAAACCTATGTTTCCCGCATAGTTGATGGTCATGTGCACAAGGGGTGACGTTGCCATTCACACATGTGTGACAGGAGTATGGACCATGTGTATGAAATAGATGAACACCTACAACCCAACATAATGGACACATGCTATGAATACCACAGACACCGTGTTACTGAGCTACGAACGGTTACACTGCTGTGGCAACATCTCACCTCACACATCATGTATGTGAAAAAAACCCACACTGGGCAATGATCACAATGTAGATCTGGGGGTATTGTGGGGGTATTGTGTGGTGATTGAGCCAGACAGCATGCAATGACATCAACTGCATCATCACTGCAATGGCAAGACCACACATGGTGCATGGCTGATGTTCCAACGTACCTGCCTAGAATGTCTGCACATATATAGCTGTCAGTGTCACAAACCTGTGCCCGAGTCATAGTAAGCTGGACAGGACAAAGTGATGTTTCGCTGTGTCCGATGTCCACCAACTGAACAATGTCCATGTGATTGCTCTGATACAAAGTGGGTCATCCATTAAATACAGTATGTGTCTGGTCACACAACTGATAGGGAGCATGATATAGGCAGGTACACCAAGCTGACCCCCACAACCACAAAGCAATAAGGTAGGAAAGGAAAACACAGAGATGTAATGCCATGCTGCCATGTACAGATGGCGATGGGCAGTGCATGGCCAAACACACAAACATGACAATGATGGTATGTCCCAATGCCCTAACACACAATGCCCCACAACACACCCTTTCAGCATGTTTGAGCATATGTGTGTGTATCAGTGTGTCAAACAGCAGTGTAGATTGCCTGAAAATAAGTATGTGATGTGCTGAGAAAAAGCAGAAGTCATTTACACACCTTTAATGCACACCTTTACACACCATGTACACACCAGCCAAATACACACCTTTAATGCACAAATGGCCCAAAAATCAGTGACACAATGCAAAATGAGGACATGGACACAGGTATGAGAGGCACATGTTGCCAAATAAGACATAAATCCAACCTTTACTGACATGCAGAGGTAGCACTATGCATGAGCCCTGCTGTAATGGTCGGTGTGTGTACAGGAGCATCACACCTATGTCAATGTACATGGAATGCACAAATATAGGCCGAAAATGGACACACAGATTGCCACACCACAAAGGTTTCCATGCAATGCGTATGTCTCAATGCCATGTGAAAGACATGACCGAGCAGACATGCAATGATTATTTTGTAAGTCAATACATAGCGTCATATCTGTATAGTAACCAAACAGAATAACATGTCTGTGGAGGTATAAAAACATGTCAATAATGGTGCAGTAACCATCACAAAATCCACATCAGCACATGCACTGTTGTTCCAACATATTCACTCACATGCACATGCACAGTGTAAGTTGCAACAAGACACAGTGCTGCCCCAGATGCACAGTAGCACTTTTGGCAAGGGCCCAACAGCAATCCAAGATGTTGGCGTTGAGCACATTGGTGTGGTGTCAAACAGCGTGTCCTGGTCAACTGCAAGGCAGACAGACAAATAAACGAAGACCTACACAATGTCCCTCTGCTGCCACACACATGGCTGTAGTCTCCTGTTGCGACAAACATATGAGGACATCCAGTGATGCAAGTCACACACATGGGCCAAACACATAAACACAATGTCAGTTGAATTGTCACCATACAGCGAGTATGTGTTCCCCTGCTGCACATGTATGCACCAGTACACAGTGTCCACAGCACAAATGGTGTGTGCAACCATACATGTCCCATAAAGTCTGTTATGTAACCCATGTGCATGCACAGTCATGTGGGACTTCTCAATGTGCCACAGTATGTCAAAGGAAAAATGTGTTTCCTGCGATGAATCTGGACACCCAGGCAGAGTATGGCAGTACGAGTTTATTGGGCATCCTCGGTATGCACAAATCACCCACTTTAATAATAATGTCCATCATAGGCATGTGCCCCACCCACAGTGGTCCATCATCATATGGCACCATCTCTCAGGGATTATGGCATGGTGTTGCTCTGTCCTCCAACAAGTGGGTGAGGTGACCGCAGATGCAGTGTAGTAAATGTGCTGTGTGCGTCACCTGTGTTCTGTGGTAAAAGGAATAGAAACACCGTTATTTTATTTATTTTATTTTATTTTATTTTATTTAACAGTTCTTATATACTGCGCTATTTGTCATCAGTGCGGTTTACATTAAAACAGTATCATACTTGGTCAGTCAAGTCTGGCCTACGTTTACATATAACAGGGCTTTAACATGGAGGTAAACTGGGGGAACTATATACAATTAAACCAATTAGCTGTTGGTGCTCAAATCCTAACTTGACTTACAATCGAGTTAAGATTCTAGCATATCTATGTTGTCAGATAGCATGGGTTTGAGACTGTGTAGGTGGGGGGGTGGGGGGGTGAGGGGAGTGGGCATCGAGATGTGTAAAGTGCATGAGGAACAGGTGATGCTTGAGGGCCTTTCGAAACAGCTTAAGGTCCATGATTGCTCTAATGCTGGGAGGTTGTTTGTTCCAGCACCTGGGAGCGTAGTTGACAAATGCCCTATTGATGGTTGACTGGTTGAGTTTTGTAGATTCGCTTGGTATGAGTAGGGTGTTTGCGGCTAGTGATCTCCTAGATCTGTTGTTCGTGGGGTGAGCTAGAAGGTCAGAAATTGATGATGGTGATATTTTATTAAAGGCCTTGAAGGTAATGAGGAGGGCCTTATATGATATTCTACAGCTGATTGGGAGCCAATGGAGTTCTTTTAGAATGGGGGAAATGTGATCATTCCTAGAGGCTCCACACAGGACGCGGGCCGCTGCATTCATAGCTAACTGTAAAGGGTTTAGGGTAGTTTTGGGGAAGGCCATGCAGAATTATGTTAGCATAGTCGAAGTGCGGTGTAACTAGCGCTTGGAAGATGGTGCGGAAGTCATCTGACTCTATCATGGGTCTCAGGTGCCCAGGGTTTTGATCTTGAAGTAGATAGCTTTTACTGTGCATTTAATGTGATCCTTGAAATCCAACTGTTGATCCAGTATCACTCCTAGGTAGCGTATGCTGGACTTGACTGGGAGTTCTGCGTCCCTCACTTTTAGTTTTGGTGGAGGTGAGAAGCATTTATTTCTGTGATTATTAGGACTTCTGTTTTTTTGAAGTTTATGCGCAGGTTATGATTGAGTAACCAATCTGTTATTGCGTTGAAGCAGTTGACTAATGGTGAATAATCCGAGCCAAGTGACAGTTATAGGTGTAAACAACAGCACGTCGTCTGCGAACATGAGGCATGATATGCTGAAGGATCTGGTGATGTTACAGATTGGCTGCATATAAATATTGAAGAGCAGTGCAGACAGGGAGGAGGAACCTTGTGGTACTCCCTGCTTCTGCTGGAAGTGTTCTGATGTATTATTACCAATTCGAACTTGCTGCCATCTACCTTCTAGGTAGGATTTGCACCAATCCCATGCACAGTCATGGATTCCCTTTTCATGAAGCCGCCTAAGGAGTTGGACGTGATCTACGGAGTCGAACGCTGCCGCTATATCAAGGAAGATTAATGCAAAGCCCTTCTTGATGCTGTCAATCCCATTGGTAAGTGTGTTGGTTAATGTAGTTAGGAGGGTTTCTACACAATGGGCTTCCCTGAATCCATGTTGACAAGAGTCTAATGGGGAAGATGAGTCTATGTGCTGCTGGATCTGTCTCTGGGTCATCTTCTCAAGAATTTTAGCTAGAAATGGGATACTAGAGATTGGTCGGTAAGAATCCTCTTTCTTTGGGTCCAGCTGGTTTTTTCTTAGTAATGGTCGAATGGATGTATGCTTGAGAGCATCAGGGAAGACTCCAGTTGCAAAGGACCAGTGTGCAATGTTAGCTATGAATGGACTGAGCTCTGAGCGCATTGTGTTATTCCAGGAAGCTGGACATGGGTCAGGTGGAGCAGTCGTGGTGTTGATGGTGGAGATAATGTCCTCAATGGTTTTTGCTGAAGGAGGTGAGAGTTTGGTGAGTGGAAGTTGCATGTGAGTAGTCTGGGATGGTTCTTGGGATGTGGCGGAAGCTATTTTTACTGCTTTGGATTGAATGTAATTCGCATACTCCTGGGGGGGGGGTTCTTGGGATGTGGCGGAAGCTATTTTTACTGCTTTGGATTGAATGTAATTCGCATATTCCTGGGGCTGAATACTTTCTTGTTGTGGTGGAGATGGTTGGTTGGTTAAGGATTTTACTAAGTTGAATAGGTCACGTGGCTTATTTAGTGAGTGGTTGAGGAGCTTAGCATGGAATTACTTCCTCTTGACCCATGTTGATTCCCGGTGGAGTTTCAGATATGCTAGTTAGGTGACTTGGTCATCGGTGCTATGGGTATGTTGCCATTTTCTCTCTAGTTTTCTCAGGTGGAGTAGGGAGGATCGGAGCTCAGTGGAGAACCAAGGAGCAGATTGCTTTTTAGCAGTTCGGTTGTCGGGTATTGAGTGTTTGTTAGTGGCCAGCTGTTGAGCATATAAGGAGAGGGTGTCATTCCAGTTGGAAACCATTTCGTTGAGGTTGGCTGTTGATCTGGCTAGTTTTGGGAGCATGTAGTTCGTGATCAGCTCTCTGTCAAGTGGCTTGAAGCGTGAAGGTTTTGGCATTTTGCTTGTGTTTGATCGGCTGCCTGTGTTTGTTGCACTGGTATCTGAAATGATATCAGGTTGTGGTATACCTCACACAGCATGAAATGATATCAGGCTATGGTATACCTCACACAGCATGAGGTCACACTGCAGGGCATGCAACATCAATATGCACAGAATGAAATGTCAGACATGCAAACATTACAGTATCATAACACAAAGCACATTGGATGTCGAGGACAGTAAGAAATAGCACTGCAAATGAGGTTGTCATCTACACATGGACATGTCCATGAGCATGTCCTACAGGCATCTCACAGGGCCAAATCATGTCCAGCAGTGTTGGTGGACATAGACCCCACAATGAAGCATGATGAACTAAACAGCTAAACCCAAACATTTATTTATTTTATTTATTTAGACAGTTTTGTATACCGCCTTATCCTTCAATCAAAGCGGTCACAACACAAGTGGGGGATACATTTAACACATGGGGATATGAGACACACACTAATACTTACAGGGAACATGGGCAATGGAGGGTTAAGTGGCTTGCCCAAGACCACAAGGAGCACCTGTGGGACTAGAAACCCCAGTCCTTCCGGCCCAAGGTTGCTGTCCTCTAGTGGGATTTGAACCCCCGACCTTCCGGCCTGAAGTACCTTGCCCCAACCACTAGGCTACTCCTCCCTTTTAAAAGATGTTGTTAGTCACAAATGATCCAAGGTGCAAACCACCGTCTGTGCGCAGCATATGTCTGATAGGGACTGTCTGAAGATGTTAAAGGCTCCAAGACGCCATACTACATGCAGACGATGTCAGTGAAATGTGTTGAATGACCATGTCTGTATGTGCAGCCATCATTGCCACATGTCGAAAGTATGGTGACATGTGTGAAATTGCAATGCTGATGCTTATTGATCTATCATCACACAAAAGATATGTCAGTCAACAACACAGAACACATTATGACATTGTTCACAGGTCATCATCAGAAATGTAGAAATAGCACATTGAACATCCCTCCACGGGTGACCAGACTCATCCCATCACCAGATAATGCAATATGCCTACACAGTGGATCCGTAAAATGTCACGCACAAAACACACACACACACATACACTGTAAACCAAGGTCAACATGCCTCCAGTAGCATACAGCCTGTCTGTCATGAATCTAACATCAGTGGAAACCATGCTATCAGCCAATGCACGGATACACTGATGTTGGCTGATGCCACAATGTCAGGGAAAAGTGTGCGTACTGTTCAACACAACAACTCCTATCAGCTGTATATACACACAGCTAAGTTTCTAGGGTTCCAAATATCATGATGTAAACTATTAAACTGTTGTGCTAAAAATGGCCATATGCATGCCAACATGTACATATGGGGTATGGTATTTGCATGCCAAAGAGGTATACAACTATGCAGGTGCAGAGGACATATAACATCACACATGTGCAATGCTGTGCTGTGCTGACAGTAAATGCATTTGCTAGAGATACAGACGTTCCTCCAAACTACCATCTTGGACTAATTATCCCATAAGATGTATAAATCCTCCGATTGTTCATTTCATACTATAGAAATTATATACCGTAAATGCATGACAAGGGACACAACAGCCTCAGCACAGACGGCCGTCATATTTGTCAAAACAATGCCTGCATGTCATGTTCATGTCACACCTCTGTTGCGATTGTGTACAATGGCCAAGTACCACAGTCTGCTGCATGTTGACGACGTTCACAAAGTAGTCACTGCACCAAAGCAGCAGGCAGGCCGACAAGCATATGTACAGTTTACAAACACAAGAGACACACATATGTGAGGATGTAGTGTTGGAACACACATGGCAGCATGTACATGTATACCCATATGAATTCCCTCACATATGCAGGACTTACATGAGAAGAGCTCATCAATCAAATATTGCCTGATCACTGTGCCCACACGTGTGTTTCTACGGCCACGTACAGGAAGGCACGTAGGATCATCTTCCAGATCTAGATTAATGTCGACTGGGATATTGTGCCTGCGAGCAATGTTGTGCAGGATGCAAAAGGCCAGAATGATCTGTGTCACAGTCATAATATTGTAAGGCCCCGCCGGTCTTATCCAGACACCTGAAGCCACTGTTCAATATGCCAAAGGTGCACTCAATGATTGAGCGGCTGGAGGCATGGGCCTCATTGTACCTCATCTCTGCAGGTATCCGTGGAAAACACACAGGGGTCAGAAACCAGGCCAAACCCACATATCCAGCATCCCAAGAAATGTGGAATCATCAACCAGGAACAGATGTTCACACACAATGACTGTATGTATGTACATGCTGGTTACCACATCATTGCATGCTGCTGTCACAACCCATGCACACAATCATGTATGGAAAACCAAACAATATATGGAAGGACTGACACAAGCATATGCCAGCACATGATGGCACACACAGCACCTATGTGCCAGCATCTGCAGGGTTTAGACACAGAACACAGGGGAGGGGGTAATGATGGCAACACATCAGAACAAAATTATACTGCCAGGTATCCCTCTGAGCATATCAAAAGTGACTTCATGGCTCTGGGACAGAGGGTGAAGCAGTTAGGTGCACAGGTGGTGTTCTCTTCAATCCTCCCTGTTGAGGGTAAAGGCCAAGGCAGAGAGGCTCACATCCTGGAGATGAATGCATGGCTGCGTGGATGGTGTCATCAAGAGCATTTTGATTTCCTAGACCATGGGATACTGTTCCAAGGTTGCAGAGCAGAGGTGAAATCCATCTGTCCCAAGAAATGTTGACGCGTCTTCAGTAGTAGACTGGCTAATCTACTGATGAGGGCTTTAAACTAGATTCATTGGGGATGGGTGAAGAAAGCCCCCAGGTAAGTGATACATTTAAATACCTTTATGGAAATAGGTAACAGGGGTAATATATGGAAAGCAGTGTGTTTAAATGCCCGTAGCATGGGAAATAAGATCCCTGATGTTGAAGCTTTGGTGGGAGTGACCGACTTGGATTTAGTGGCAGTTACAGAAACATGGTTCACAGAAAACCATGACTGGGATGTAACTATACCTGCTTATACTTTATTCAGAAAGGACAGGGTAGGAAGGGGAGGAGGAGTGGCACTAAATGTAAAAAATACTATTAAAGCTTTGGAATTACAGAGCTTAAAAGGGAGAGAGGAGGCATTGTGGGTTTAAACTAGAAAGAGGGAAAGAGAAATGTATTTGCATTGGCTTTATATACAGACCTCCCTCACAAGAGGAAGAGGTGGACAGAGAGTTAATTGAAGACATACACAGCATTGCTAGGAAAGTGGAAATGCTACTGATAGGGGATTTCAATATGCCAGATGTTGACTGGCACATTTTTGCTGCAGTATCATCTAGAAGAAAAGAGATCCTAGATTCTCTACAGGGAGAACTATTCAGGCAATTGGTAACAGACCCCACACGTGAAGGGGCCATACTGGACTTGGTGCTTACCAATGGTGAAAGTGTTTCTGATGTTATAGTGGGAGATCATGTTGCATCCAGTGATCACCAGGTGGTGGGGTTCAGTCTTAGGACTCGGGCTGTTAGAATCCATTCCAAGGTGAGGTCTAGGAATTTAGGGAGAACTAACTTTGCCAAGATGGGCGAATACCTCAGGGAGTCGTTATTGGGATGGGAACAGCTGGGGGCTGTAGAAAAACAATTGTCAGAACTGAAAGGGGATATTTTAAGGGCAACCAACCTTTTTGTTAAAAATGGAAAATAAGGTAATAGGAAAAGGAGAACGCTATGGCTTTCGAAAGAAATAGCTGAAAAGGTGACGAAAAAGAAGGTAGGCCTTCATGAAATACAAGAGATCACAGAGAGAAGAAGACAGGCATCTATATTTGGAAAAACTTAGAGAAGCTAGCAAAGTAGTCAGGAAAGCACAGATTCAAAAAGAGGAGGAATAGCCCCTGCAATAAAATGGGAGGATACGCCCTTTTTCAGATCTGTTCGTGAGACGAGGGAAGGGCAAAAGTGGTTCTTGTTCCCGACTCAAGGGTGAAGGGGGCGGAATATGTCGAGAAGCTGATGAGGATTAAAGCGAAATTGCCTTAACAAATATTTCTGTTCTATGTTCACAGATGAAGACCCACGAGCAGGACCTCAGAAAACACCCTCAAACTAGGAACAGACAGTAAGGGACCTCTTGAACAATTTTCAGAAAAGAGACTGTGTTTGTGAGAAAACTAGCTCAAATTAAAGTAGACAAAGCAATGGGACTGGTTGGGATACCACCCCTAGAATACTGACGGGTAACTGGGGGACGTTCTAGCAGCTCCACTAACAGACCCTTTTCAGTTTGGGGGGGCCTCATTGGAGTCAGGTCAGTGGAGTGGCCCCCAAAGCGGACTGTGAGCAGACCGGCACATGTGGTGCCTTTACACAATAAAGTGGAAGTAAGGATGTGGTTGGAAACTACAGGCCAGTTAGTTTAACTTCGGGTCGGTGATTTGTACAATTATTGCGAAACGCCTGCTGGAAATGAGGAAAATAGTGACGTTTATGGCAGTCCCAGCCAGATTGCAGGATCTGCTACAGCATGGAGTCACCAGAGGCAGGTCTCTGGGTCAGACAAATCTGATTGATTTCTTTGATTGGGGGACAAGGGGAGTTGGACCGAGGGAGAGCCCTAGGATGTGGTGTATTTAGATTTCAGTTAAAGCCTTTGATACTGTTCCTCACAGGTGACTTATAAACACAACTGAGCACCCTAGGGATGGGACCCTAAAGTTACTGCTTGGCGTCGTAATGTCTTAGGTGGGAGGCGAAAAAAGATGACAGGTAAATGGCGCTCACTATGAGGGAGAGGGATGCTACCAGTGGCGTTTACCCCAGGGATCTGTCCTTGGTCCGATTATTTTTAACATTCGTTGGTCGTGATATAGCGGACGTGGCTGTCGGCGTAAGGTTTGCATCTTTGGAGATGATACCAAAATACAGGAAGCGGGGAGGATAAAATGAGGAGGGATCTAGCTAAGCTTGAAGAAATGGTCCTAGAATTTGGCAGCTGGGATTTAATGTTAAAAAATGTAAGCTCATGCATTTGGGCTGCAGCAATCCAAGGAAGCAAGTATAGTATAGGGGGTGTGAAGTAATTTTGGTCCAATAAAGAAGAAGTGAGATATAGGCATGGCTGTGTCCTGATGATCATTAAAGTAGCTAAACAGGTAGAAAAGGTGACGGCCACAAAAGCTAGAAGGATGCTTGGGTGCATACGGAGAGGAAGGGGCTAGCAGAAACAAAGGAGGGGGACAGTGCATCTGTATAAGTCATTTGGTGCGATCTCATTTGGAGTCTACGTGTGCAATTCTGGAGACCACACCTTCAAAAGGATATTCTAAAAACAAAAAAAAAAACCCAGGATTAGAGTCAAGTGCAAGAGGGTGACTACTAAGATGATTAGTGGTCTTCATTATAACGCATATGAGGACAGAACATCGGGGATCTGGATCTTAATATGAAGTAGAGGAAAAGAGGTTCCCTGTAAATTCGTTAGCTCCACGTTATCAATACCCTGTTCCATGGAATTTCAGTTTGTTCAATGTAAAACCGCACTGATGCAGAAAATAGCGCGGTATATAAGGAGAATGTAAATAAATAAATATAACAAATGATAGAGCTGTTTAAATAGACCCTTGGCATAAATATTCATGGGAGAGAGCCTCTTTCAATTGAAACAGCAAGTTCTGTTATGCGGGACATGCGGATTAAGGGTGAAGGGGGATAGATTCAGGATACTGCTATGCAGAAATATTTCCTTCACAGAAAGAGTGGTGGAATCCATGAAAAAGTCTCCCAGTGGCGGCGGTTTAGAGCTGAGGAAAGTAACTGAAATTTAACCAGCATGGGACAAACACAGAGGATCTCGAAATGTACAAAGGGGACTGTTGGAGTTATTGACATTGGAGGAAAGACAGACTATATAGGCCAGGTGGTATTTTTTCTGTCGTCATGTTTCCTGGTGTTTCTATGGTTTCTATAGGCCATGTGGTCTTCTTTTTCTGTCGTCATATCTTCTATGTTTCTATGTGTCTATCTGTGTACATATCAAACAACGTATGATCAAAAACCATTCACAACAATAGCATTATAGCCAGTTGTGAAGGCATCAGGCCGACTTACCCCAACACAGATTGGATAAGGTGATAGACTCAGACATGTGCAACCATGAGTGAAGGTCAAAGATACCGTGACATCGGGGGCGGAGAATGATGGTCCAGCTGTGGTAGAAAGCTTTGCGTTGAAGCTCACGAGAGGCCTACTTAGAATCTGACTAAATACCTATAAAAATTGACTATTTCGCTCTCCGAGCTGACCGGGGCACCTCGGGGGGCTGTGCGGCCATAAACCAGCGCGCCTTGGACTTCGGTCTCCTTCTTCTTCGCACGGAAAACGCTCCAAAACAGACGGTGTCCTCCACACAGAAGATGGTTACAATTTCTGTGAAAACCCCGAGATGCACCTGGAGATATTGGAAGAACTTCGCGGCGTGAAGGAATGGGTGCAGTCCAATGGAGAAGCGCCTAGAGCCATGCTAGAAGACTTTGGAGTGCTCCAAGACCGGACTCGAAAGGCTTTCAATACGGCCGGACAACATGGCGGGGGTCCTCGACTCGCACGAGGTTGCGCTTGGGACAAACTGGACGAGGCTGAGCGCCCGATACAGAATCTTCAAAAGGAGTTAGAAGATAGCTAATAATCGAGCCAGGCGCAAACAATGTGAGGCTCATCGGAGTGAAGGAGGGGGTGGAAAGCAGGACGACTATCAAGAGAATTCCTTGCTCCAAAAACTCTTCCCTCCTTGCTGAAGATCACCTTTCATAAAGAACTGGAAAATCGAGCGTGCACAACGTGTTCATGCCCACATGGCGCTCAAAAGCACGACCCCCCGGACTAGTGTCTTTAGCTTGATACGATATCAACAAGTGGAACAAATTTTACATGCTGCCCGACGCGAATCATCATTTGGAATTTGAAGGTCGTAAGGGTCTACTTCTTTCCTGATTTGGCAAAAAGCATAACGTTGACCGTCGGAAGAAACTCCTTGCTTTTCGCCCTCGACTTCAACAGCTACAGGCTCGCTTTGGCCTGTTGTATCCAGCGAAGCTCCGAGTGACTCTCCACAACCAAACCAGGAAGTTCGAAGATCCTGATACCTATCAACCATTTTTAGACTCAAACGAAGCAGAGCAGATGCGCTAATCCCAAAGTTTGGACTCTTATTTGCCGGGGCTCTATCCGCCATTTTGAAGGGCCCGATGCGGCGGGTCATAGCCAAGCACAGAAATAGCCTGGACTTTCTTTCTTTCTCTATCGACTTCTGTTTTTGTGGTCTCCATATAATTCATGATGCGTGCCTTCGGTCGGATTCGGAGCACGCACAGTTCCTACAGGGTATGTGTTGTTTCAATTTCGGCCTTCTCTGGGGTTTCTCCCCGCAGACACATGGTCGCCAGTCCGTACTTTTGGGGTTTTGCTTCTCCTTCTACCGTACTGCGGTTGTCTTTGTTAATGTGGGGAGCGTCATTGTATTATATTAGTTTATTTTTTCCTAGGTCAGGTGTACAGCCAGATACAGTCAAGTTTGAGGGACATAGTGAAAGTATGTGTGCTATCGTGCTCAGAATTTTTCACTTTTCTGTATGGCATTATGTAAAATCTTACTCATTCACCGTCAAAGGCATTAATGGTCCACTCAACAGGAAACGAACATCCTTCAGCCGGGCCTATCTTAGCCATGACGCATCTGGATTTAGTGGTTCTGCCGGAAACGCATTTAAACTCTGCTGAAACACTGAAACTCAATGACAGCCTCACATGGTAGCTGCCTATTCTCCCACCGTTTTCCACATGTACGGGATAGCCACTGTGGTTAAGCAAGTCTTAGCACGCTACTGGCATGCTATTCGCGCGTGACAAGAAGGGTAGATGGGCCAAGTGTACAACCTTGAGGGTGGAGATAGGGAATTCACGTGTATTTGTCATTTATGCCCCGCATGGCGGACAACCATGCTTACGATGCAAGTAGTGCGCCAGTTGGCCTCGGCCTCTGCCAATGCTCCATTTCAACTTGGTGGCGGATTGACTCAAGTGTTCCCTCACTCTTGTCTTCTCAAACAAGGTGCTCGTGGGTTGGAAGAGCCACGTACCGAGGTCGACCCTGTGTGGCTAGATACAGACGCGGGCCTTCGCCAAACGATTCATTTAACCTTTCTCCCTGGTATCGCGACTCTCCCATCAGGACTCCCACTATCCACCACTGCTTTTAGACACTTTAGGTGCCTTTAATACTCTTATGCAGTCTTTAGACTCCTCGACTATGGTCAGTGCACCTTCAGCATCGCTTTCGGTCCACTAGAGTACTCCCGCACTCGGACGTCGCTAGATAAGGTTGATTGGAGGACTTTACGACTTCTCTCGGTATGTCACTGGGTTGAGCAGACTAATTTACTTAACCCTTCTGGAAGGGCTTATACCTAGAGATACCCCTATAGCGGAGAAAGTATGGGCGAGAGAATTGCATGTGACTTTGATCTCGGAGCGATAGAGCCTGAGCAGGAGTAGAGGGATACGGGTTCCCGATACGCCCTCACTCATTCAGAACCTCTTCTTTATTGCCCACCGGTGTTTTTACACTTCTCCACAGATTAGACCCATGGAACCCTAATCAGTGCAATGGTTGCTGGACACGTCCAGCGGGCCATGCGTTCCGTTGCATAATGTTATGCATGGATATCCCGCAAATACAGTATTACTGGCGTCCGGGTCTGGGGTCGTATTTCGTTTATCTTCGCTACTCTCCAGGAGACCCGTCTTGGAGGATAGTGGGACTTCGCCCAGTGGCGGGGATCCCCTCTCTCCCAAAAATGGCTTATCTCCTTTCGAACTTTATGCTTGGCATAGATAGTTCCCTAATTAAGTAATATGAAAATTAGCTCCCATTTGAGCCCAATGAATGGTGGCAATCATGCATGGTCTTGTCTTTCCAGTAAAATCATGGAACAACTTACTCGTCTGTTCGCTTCCTCCGTTTCAGAATCCTTCTCTTATTGGTCTCAATGGAAGATGCTCAAGGACTATGTACATTTTGCTAAATGCTCTCATGTGACTGTCCTAACCTTTGTTCTATGATCTTTGTACATGATCATGCTGTATTGTAGATACTCTTTGGATAGTTTGCTGTATAATCCACTGTTAATTGGAAGACGCTCACATGGGATATAATCGGGTAGAGACAGCAAAGCATCGGGGGGGGGGTGGGGTGGGGGGACATGGGTTTGCTGGTACTTATGGTCATATTGTTTTGTCTATTGTGGTGTGTTGTTGCGTTTGTTGGTTGCATAATGAAAAATAAAAGTTTAAAAAAAAAAAAGATTACGGTGACACACAGCAGGTTGTCACGCGTAACATTCTCCATGCTCGAGGTCGATGAAGATGTCATAAACGACAACAAAACTGTTTGATGTACAGGACAAGCATACAAGTATGTCATAAGGTGGCAAACCATATATAACAAATGTAACACGGGCAAAATGGTGAGAGGTGAATGGGTCAACACACACCACAGTAATGCTGCAAAACAAGATGAACCCAAAGCTATACCCTCTCGCCCCCCCAGGTTACCATACACACAAGGAGATTGCACACACACACAATTAGGGCTACACCACCCTCTGAGGAACACACCATATGTGCCCATTATGTGCAGACCAATCAAAAAGATCTGTGCAAAAGAAACAACCAGTAACCAAAATAACAATGGAAAACGCATGAGGGCATGTGCACACAAAACTAACCAAGACACACACAAAGCAAGGACGGTCTGTCACTGTGCAAAAAAGCCAAACGGATGTGAACCTATGGACATGGCGGGATAGGCAGGTACAGCCCCAAAAAATGTCAGTTTTGACACCACCAAAAACATAAAAAAGGGAATGTAGAGGGGCACATGTGCCAAGGTGCCCCAGAAATTCCTGACATGGCTGGGCAGTCGATATTGCCATGCATGATGGCAGTGTACTGAATGTTCCTGAAAAGTGGGTTGGGTTTGCATCAGGACATTTTTTTTGTGTTAGATGTCACATGAGATATGCAGTCAAAAGGTGTTACAAAAAGCCATATGTGACCCTGGCCATTCTGTGATAGGGAATGAGCACCCCCGGAACACAACAATACCATGTGCACAGGTAGAGATGCGAAAGACCCACCCAGCAGGACACCAGTCCTAATATTGTCCCACTCTCAAATTGTTAAATAGTGCGAGTGAGGCGGATTTTGGAGTCATGGGGGCACCCTGGGAGACATAGGAACAACATTCAGAAATATATGCATATTTGCATCACGATACAAATGCACAGTCCAGGGAATGGTAGTGCTTTGTGGTTGTGGAAATAATACCTCCCTGTCTCTGGGTGGGACCAGGGCCATATGTGTGCAATCAAGAGTTCCACCATCACGTTGACTGGATATCCCTGTAAATCGGATCAAATGCCTGATCAGGGGCTCACCAATGTTCCTACCATTCAGGAAATACAATGTAATTCCTTGAACCGGCTCGGACCATGGCGGCCCCCCTGCAGTACCTGGTGGAGACAGCTTGAGAAGGTGGTCTGGCTTCATCCCACCCACTTCGGCCACTGATTACTGGGAAGAAGCCAGAGGCAAAAGAAATGTAGGGTACTCAGGAGCTTGACACAAATCTGGTATGGCATGAGACCGGACAGTTAGGGGCTCGAGGTCAGGGGTCTCAGATTCTGCAAAGTAGCTTCTAATAGCATCCTGTGCTCAGACGCCATTGAGAGGGGGAGATGACCTGGTCATCACGCACCAGTATGGGCCCTGGAGCATGGCCATGGGACAAGGAGAGGCTGAGGGCTGTCAAGGGCGCATTCCTCGGCATGGCTATGGCGCCCTGCTGGCCTTCTGTTCTCCGCCTGTGGAGCCTCCACAAAGCTGGAGGTCTGCAGGTCTGCGGGGACTTGCACCCATGACCCTGTGCCAGACTACCAGGGACACCATCTCCCTTCTCAAGCTCAAGCGCAGCTCAACCTCACTCATGCAATGACTGGATAGGCTACTAGACAGCAAACACAAAGTGACGCCATCATGAGCTGATGCAAAAAAACCGCTTCATTTTTTACATTACTTAATCATTTGTTATCAAGGAATTTGGCGTTATTGAACTCATTGGTTGGATGTGTCCCTTTAGATTGGGACGAGTGTCTTTGCACCATCTCTTTCGGACAAGCTCCACTCAAATTTTGTGACATGTCATTTGGTAATGTATTTAACAAGTTTTTAAGTTTATGTATTCTTTTATTAATTTGCTTGTGTAAATTTCCTTTAATTTTATCTCGTTGATATTTTGATTATAATTTCTTGCTATGTATTTTTTGTGTGTCTATTGTTAGACCCATGATGAAGGCGTAATTTCTAAACTTTTTAAGTTGGGGTGCCGCAGTAAAAATTTTCTGTCCAAGTTACTTTAGCTGGGGCCATCGTTTTAAGTCTTCTGCTCCTTGCTGGTTCTCAAATTTAGTGATTTATTTATTTCGTATACATTTGTAGACCGCGAATTCCAGCGATATATTCCAGCGAAGGTTACAGACAGTTGTCCTTCTCCCTTCTTCCCTAGAGGAATTTATTTAACAGGGTTTTTTTAATACCATCTTATCATGGCAGTGCAAAGTGCGGTTACATTGTAATTTAAACTTTGGTAATTTACATTAAAACAGGGACATTGATAACTTGGATTGTCTGGCGGGGGGGGGGACATGGGAGGGTGAAGTGACTGTGCCCAAGGCCACAAAAAGGGCTGCCTGGGAATGAAACCACTGGTCTTATGGTTGTTGAATCACTGCTCTAACCTATTTCTTTTTTGTATACTAATCCTCAATGCCAGAGGTCCCTGGACTACAGTTACAAAGGAGAAGATTCTAAGAACAGAAAGAACATAAGACATGCGTGACGGGGTCAGACCGAGGTCCATCACGCACAGGATCCTGTTTCAACAACAGTGGCCAATCTAGGTCATAAGTACCTAAGGCCTCACCAAAAGACACAGGTTCATCAATGATGGTACTTGGTGTCAAGCATTGATCTCCTGGGTCCCGGTAATAGTGGGTTAGGGACCTTTCCTACAGGAAATTGTCCAAACCTTGTTTAAACCCAGCTGATAAATAACAGCCCTTACTACATCCTCCGGGCACCGCTTCCAGAGTTTGATTACCCGTTTGAGTGAAAAAATATTTCTGCGATTGTCTTAAGCAGTTTACCCCTGTAGCTTCATGACATGTCCACTAGTCTTTATATATTCTGATAGCGGTAAACAATTGATCCACGTTTATCCGTTCCACTCCATTCATTAATTTTATAGACATATAATATCTCCACTCAGCCTTCTCTTTTCCAGGTTTAAAGTCCTAACCTTTTTAGCCTCTCTTTATCGGAGTAGCCTTGCATCCCCGTCACCAATTTGGTGGCTCTTCTCTGTAACTTTTCTAATAACGGTATGTCCTTTTTAAGATACGGATGACCAGGATATGGCACACAACTTCAAGGTGCGGTTGTACCATGGAGCGATACAGGGGAATTTATAATATCCTTTGTGTTATTTCTCCATCCCTTTCCTTAGCTTACCTAGCATTCTACTTTGCTTTCTTGGCCGCCGCTTGCACACTGGGCGGGGGGGTTTAAAATGTTGATCCGCGATGATTCCTACATTCTTTTTCCTGGTGTGGTGGTGTGCATGTGGAGCCTTGCATAGTGTAACGTATGGTGGTGGGTGTTCTTTCCTAGGTGCATTAACTTTGCACTTGTTCAACATTAAAGTAATCGGACATTTGGATGCCCACAGTCTTCCAATTTATACAGATCCTCCGGCAGGTTTCCCCACATCCTCCTTCGGTTGTAACAGCTCTTAAAACGTTTTGTGTCATCTGCAAATTCTGATAACCCTCACTAGTGTATTCCCCTTTTCAGGTCATTTAGGAATATGTCAAAAAGCAGCAGACCCAGCAACAGAGCCTGGGGTTACCCACTAACACCTTTCTCCACTCGGAAAATTGGCAATTTAGCACCCCTCTGCTTTCTAATCTTTTAAACCACGTTCCTTGATCCACAGTAGT